>JBBGZY010000482.1:1325455-2650911 GCA_037952925.1 Lithobates clamitans
CGCCAAATTCTGACCCATGATATTATTATCTTTACATTTTAGAAACATGACATGTCTGCTCCTGATGAGTGGTCCTGAACCACGAAACGCGTCGAGCTACCAGTTCCCCTCTTTTGTTCCAATCCATGCTATACAGGCTATTACCCGTCAACAGGATTTTGAGGCCAGCTATCTGGCAGGCATTACCTTGTTTTAATTATTTACATATTCCGACACCTGGTGATCCCTTGTTTTTATTTAGCAACATCTCTCATACCTATGTTATTACTCATGTTACCTGTTTTATCTTTGATGACTATGCCAATGATCTTTACGCTGATCCTTGGTTATCACTGCTAACATTGCTAACATTTTACCAAGTGTTACCCTGACATTGTCTGATACCATTGTCTGTATGAATATGCAATAAAGCTTCTATTGACCCACCGTTATGTGTCGGCTTGCAAACCATTGGCTTCATTCAAAGTCCCACTTCCTTTTCCCTCACTCGCTCGCTCCTGCTTGTGGGTTTTTTTTTATATACTCCTCACAGTGTTCAGCTAAAGCTACAAGTTAGTGTAGTGAGACCTCTGCACAGTGTTCAGCTAAAGATACAAGTTAGTATAGTGCCTCCTGCTCACAGTGTTCAGTTAAAACTACAAGTTAGTGTAGTGGGACCTCTGCACAGTGTTCAGCTAAAGCTACAAGTTAGTGTAGTGCGTCCTCCTCACAGTGTTCAGCTAAAACTACAAGATAGTGTAGTGCGACCTCTGCAGAGTGTTCAGCTAAAGCTACAAGTTAGTGTAGTGAAACCTCTGCACAGTGTTCAGCTAAAGCTACAAGTTAGTGTAGTGCTTCCTGCTCACAGTGTTCAGCTAAAACTACAAGTTAGTGTAGTGCGACCTTTCCACAGTGATCAGCTAAAGCTACAAGTTAGTAAAGTGCGTCCTCCTCACAGTGTTCAGCTAAAGCTACAAGTTAGTGTAGTGTGTCCTGTTTTCAGCTAAAACTACAAGTTAGTGTAGTGCGTCCTCCTCACAGTGTTCATCTAAAGCTACAAGTTAGTGTAGTGCGTCCTCCTCACAGTGTTCAGCTAAAGCTACAAGTTAGTGTAGTGAGACCTCTGCACAGTGTTCAGCTAAAGCTACAAGTTAGTGTACTGCGTCCTGCTCACAGTGTTCAGCTAAAACTACAAGTTAGTGTAGTGCGACCACTGCACAGTGTTCAGCTAAAGCTACAAATTGATGTAGTGCGTCCTGCTCACAGTGTTCAGCTAAAACTACAAGTTAGTGTAGTGCGACCTCTGC
This sequence comes from Lithobates clamitans, assembly GCA_037952925.1. Classification (NCBI taxonomy): domain Eukaryota; kingdom Metazoa; phylum Chordata; class Amphibia; order Anura; family Ranidae; genus Lithobates; species Lithobates clamitans. The sequence goes on from JBBGZY010000482.1 coordinate 1,326,742, forward strand.
ACAGTGTTCAACTAAAGCTACAAGTTAGGGTAGTGCGTCCTCCTCACAGTGTTCAGCTAAAACTACAAGTTAGTTTAATGTGACCTCTGCACAGTGTTCAGCTAAAGCTACAAATTAGGGTAGTATGTCCTCCTCACAGTGTTCCGCTAAAACTACAAGTTAGTGTAGTGTGACCTCTGCACAGTGTTCAGCTAAAGCTACAAGTTAGTATAGTGCGTCCTCCTCACAGTGTTCAGCTAAAACTACAAGTTAGTGTAGTGAGACCTCTGCACAGTGTTCTGCTAAAGCTACAAGTTAGTGTAGTGCGTCCTGCTCACAGTGTTCAGCGAAAGCTACAAGTTGGTGTAGTGTGTCCTTCTCACAGTGTTCAGCGAAAACTACAAGTTAGTGTACTGCGACCTCTGCACAGTGTTCAGGTAAAGCTACAAGTTAGTGTAGTGCGTCCACCTCACAGTGTTCAGCTAAAGCTACAAGTTAGTTTAGTGTGACCTCTGCACAGTGTTCAGCTAAAGCTACAAGTTAGGGTAGTGCGTCCTCCTCACAGTGTTCAGCTAAAACTACAAGTTAGTGTAGTGAGACCTCTGCACAGTGCTCAGCTAAAACTACAAGTTAGTGTAGTGCGACCTCTGCACAGTGTTCAGCTAAAGCTACAAGTTAATGTAGTGCGCCCTTCTCACAGTGTTCAGCTAAAACTACAAGTTAGTGTAGTGAGACCTCTGCACAATGTTCAGCTAAAGCTACAAGTTAGTGCAGTGCGTCCTCCTCACAGTGTTCAGCTAAAGCTACAAGTTTGTTTATTGTGACCTCTGCACAGTGTTCAACTAAAGCTACAAGTTAGGGTAGTGCGTTCTCCTCACAGTGTTCAGCTAAAACTACAAGTTAGTTTAATGTGACCTCTGCACAGTGTTCAGCTAAAGCTACAAGTTAGTATAGTGCGTCCTCCTCACAGTGTTCAGCTAAAACTACAAGTTAGTGTAGTGAGACCTCTGCACAGTGTTCTGCTAAAGCTACAAGTTAGTGTAGTGCGTCCTCCTCACATTGTTCAGCTAAAGATACAAGTTGGTGTAGTGTGTCCTTCTCACAGTGTTCAGCGAAAACTACAAGTTAGTGTACTGCGACCTCTGCACAGTGTTCAGCTATAGCTACAAGTTAGTGTAGTGCGTCCTCCTCACAGTGTTCAGCTAAAGCTACAAGTTAGTTTAGTGTGACCTCTTCACAGTGTTCAGCTAAAGCTACAAGTTAGGGTAGTGCGTCCTCCTTACAGTGTTCAGCTAAAACTACAAGTTAGTGTAGTGAGACCTCTGCACAGTGTTCAGCTAAAGCTACAAGTTAGTGTAGTGCGTCCTGCTCACAGTGTTCAGCTAAAACTACAAGTTAGTGTAGTGCGACCTCTGCACAGTGTTCAGCTAAAGCTACAAGTTAGTGTAGTGAGACCTCTGCACAGTGTTCAGCTAAAGCTACAAGTTAGTGTAGTGCGTACTGCTCACAGTGTTCAGCTAAAACTACAAGTTAGTGTAGTGTGACCTCTGCACAGTGTTCAGGTAAAGCTACAAGTTAGTGTACTGCGACCTCTGCACAGTGTTCAGGTAAAGCTACAAGTTAGTGTAGTGCGTCCTCCTCACAGTGTTCAGCTAAAGCTACAAGTTAGTTTAGTGTGACCTCTGCACAGTGTTCAGCTAAAGCTACAAGTTAGGGTAGTGCGTCCTCCTCACAGTGTTCAGCTAAAACTACAAGTTAGTGTAGTGAGACCTCTGCACAGTGCTCAGCTAAAACTACAAGTTAGTGTAGTGCGACCTCTGCACAGTGTTCAGCTAAAGCTACAAGTTAATGTAGTGCGCCCTTCTCACAGTGTTCAGCTAAAACTACAAGTTAGTGTAGTGAGACCTCTGCACAATGTTCAGCTAAAGCTACAAGTTAGTGCAGTGCGTCCTCCTCACAGTGTTCAGCTAAAGCTACAAGTTTGTTTATTGTGACCTCTGCACAGTGTTCAACTAAAGCTACAAGTTAGGGTAGTGCGTTCTCCTCACAGTGTTCAGCTAAAACTACAAGTTAGTTTAATGTGACCTCTGCACAGTGTTCAGCTAAAGCTACAAGTTAGTATAGTGCGTCCTCCTCACAGTGTTCAGCTAAAACTACAAGTTAGTGTAGTGAGACCTCTGCACAGTGTTCTGCTAAAGCTACAAGTTAGTGTAGTGCGTCCTCCTCACATTGTTCAGCTAAAGATACAAGTTGGTGTAGTGTGTCCTTCTCACAGTGTTCAGCGAAAACTACAAGTTAGTGTACTGCGACCTCTGCACAGTGTTCAGCTATAGCTACAAGTTAGTGTAGTGCGTCCTCCTCACAGTGTTCAGCTAAAGCTACAAGTTAGTTTAGTGTGACCTCTTCACAGTGTTCAGCTAAAGCTACAAGTTAGGGTAGTGCGTCCTCCTTACAGTGTTCAGCTAAAACTACAAGTTAGTGTAGTGAGACCTCTGCACAGTGTTCAGCTAAAGCTACAAGTTAGTGTAGTGCGTCCTGCTCACAGTGTTCAGCTAAAACTACAAGTTAGTGTAGTGCGACCTCTGCACAGTGTTCAGCTAAAGCTACAAGTTAGTGTAGTGAGACCTCTGCACAGTGTTCAGCTAAAGCTACAAGTTAGTGTAGTGCGTACTGCTCACAGTGTTCAGCTAAAACTACAAGTTAGTGTAGTGTGACCTCTGCACAGTGTTCAGCTAAAACTACAAGTTATTGTAGAGCGTCCTCCTCACAGTGTTCAGCTAAAGCTATAAGTTAGTGTAGTGCATTCTGTGTTCAGCTAAAACTAGAAGTTAGTGTAGTGCGACCTCTGCACAGTGTTCAGCTAACGCTACAAGTTAGTGTAGTGCATCCTCCTCACAGTGTTCAGCTAAAGCTACAAGTTAGTGTAGTGAGACCTCTGCATAGTGTTCAGCTAAAGCTACAAGTTAGTGTAGTGCGTCCTGCTCACAGTGTTCAGCTAAAACTACAAGTTAGTGTAGTGAGACCTCTGCAAAGTATTCAGCTAAAGCTACAAGTTAGTGTAGTGAGACCTCTGCACAATGTTTAGCTAATGCTACAAGTTAGTGTGGTGCGTCCTGCTCACAGTGTTCAGTTAAAACTACAAGTTAGTGTAGTGCGACCTCTGCACAGTTTTCAGCTAAAGCTACAAGTTAGTGTAGTGCGTCCTCCTCACAGTGTTCAGCTAAAACTACAAGTTAGTGTAGTGAGACCTTTGCACAGTGTTCAGCTAAAGCTACAAGTTAGTGTGATGTGTCCTCCTCACAGTGTTCAGCTAAAATTACAAGTTTGTGTAGTGAGACCTCTGCACAGTGTTCATCTAAAGCTACAAGTTAGTGTAGTGCGTCCTCCTCACAGTGTTAAGCTAAAGCTACAAGTTAGTTTAGTGTGACCTCTGCATAGTGTTCAGCTAAAGCGACAAGTTAGGATAGTATGTCCTCCTCACAGTGTTCAGCTAAAACTACAAGTTAGTGTAGTGCGACCTCTGAACAGTGTTCAGCTAAAGCTACAAGTTAGTTTAGTGTGACCTCTGCACAGTGTTCAGCTAAAGCTACAAGTTAGGGTAGTGCGTCCTCCTCACAGTGTTCAGATAAAACTACAAGTTAGTTTAATGTGACCTCTGCACAGTGTTCAGCTAAAGCTACAAATTAGGATAGTACGTCCTCCTCACAGTGTTCCGCTAAAACTACAAGTTAGTGTAGTTTGACCTCTGCACAGTGTTCTGCTAAAGCTACAAGTTAGTGTAGTGCGTCCTCCTCACAGTGTTCAGCGAAAGCTACAAGTTTGTGTAGTGTGTCCTTCTCACAGTGTTCAGCGAAAACTACAAGTTAGTGTACTGCGACCTCTGCACAGTGTTCAGGTAAAGCTACAAGTTAGTGTAGTGCGTCCTCCTCACAGTGTTCAGCTAAAGCTACAAGTTAGTTTAGTGTGACCTCTGCACAGTGTTCAGCTAAAGCTACAAGTTAGGGTAGTGCGTCCTCCTCACAGTGTTCAGCTAAAACTACAAGTTAGGGTAGTGAGACCTCTGCACAGTGTTCAGCTAAAACTACAAGTTAGTGTAGTGCGACCTCTGCACAGTGTTCAGCTAAAGCTATAAGTTAATGTAGTGCGCCCTTCTCACAGTGTTCAGCTAAAACTACAAGTTAGTGTAGTGAGACCTCTGCACAATGTTCAGCTAAAGCTACAAGTTAGTGTAGTGCGTCCTCCTCACAGTGTTCAGCTAAAGCTACAAGTTAGTGTAGTGAGACCTCTGCACAGTGTTCAGCTAAAGCTACAAGTTAGTGTATTGCATCCTCCTCACAGTGTTCAGCTAAAACTACAAGTTAGTGTAGTGAGACCTTTGCACAGTGTTCAGCTAAAGCTACAAGTTAGTGTGATGTGTCCTCCTCACAGTGTTCAGCTAAAATTACAAGTTTGTGTAGTGAGACCTCTGCACAGTGTTCATCTAAAGCTACAAGTTAGTGTAGTGCGTCCTCCTCACAGTGTTCAGCTAAAGCTACAAGTTAGTTTAGTGTGACCTCTGCATAGTGTTCAGCTAAAGCGACAAGTTAGGATAGTATGTCCTCCTCACAGTGTTCAGCTAAAACTACAAGTTAGTGTAGTGCGACCTCTGAACAGTGTTCAGCTAAAGCTACAAGTTAGTTTAGTGTGACCTCTGCACAGTGTTCAGCTAAAGCTACAAGTTAGGGTAGTGCGTCCTCCTCACAGTGTTCAGATAAAACTACAAGTTAGTTTAATGTGACCTCTGCACAGAGTTCAGCTAAAGCTACAAGTTAGGGTAGTACATCCTCCTCACAGTGTTCAGCTAAAACTACAAGTTAGTGTAGTGAGACCTCTGCACAATGTACAACTAAAGCTACAAGTTAGTGTACTGCATCCTCCTCACAGTATTCAGCTAAAACTACAAGTTAGTGTAGTGCGACCTCTGCACAGTAGTTCAGCTAAAGCTGCAACTTAGTGTAGTGCGTCCTCCTCACAGTGTTCAGCTAAAGCTGCAACTTAGTGTAGTGCGTCCTCCTCACAGTGTTCAGCTAAAACTACAAGTTTGTGTAGTGAGACCTCTGCACAGTGTTCATCTAAAGCTACAAGTTAGTGTAGTGTGTCCTCCTCACAGAGTTCAGCTAAAGCTACAAGTTAGTTTAGTGTGACCTCTGCATAGTGTTCAGCTAAAGCTACAAGTTAGGGTAGTATGTCCTCCTCACAGTGTTCAGCTAAAACTACAAGTTAGTGTAGTGGGACCTCTGCACAGTGTTCAGCTAAAGCTAAAAGTTAGTGTAGTGCGTCCTCCTAACAGTGTTCAGCTAAAACTACAAATTAGTGTAGTGCAACCTCTGCACAGTGTTCAGCTAAAGCTACAAGTTAGTGTAGTGCAACCTCTCCACAGTGATCAACTAAAGCTACAAGTTAGTATAGTGCGTCCTCCTCACTGTGTTCAGCTAAAGCTACAAGTTAGTGTAGTGCGTCCTGTTTTCAGCTAAAACTACAAGTTAGTGTAGTGCGACCTCTGCACAGTGTTCAGCTAAAGCTACAAGTTAATGTAGTGCGTCCTCCTCACAGTGTTCAGCTAAAGCTACAAGTTAGTGTAGTGAGACCTCTGCACAGTGTTCAGCTAAAGCTACAAGTTAGTGTATTGCATCCTCCTCACAGTATTCAGCTAAAACTACAAGTTAGTGTAGTGAGACCTCTGCACAATGTTCAGCTAAAGCTACAAGTTAGTGTATTGCGTCCTCCTCACAGTATTCAGCTAAAACTACAAGTTAGTGTAGTGCGACCTCTGCACAGTGTTCAGCTAAAGCTACAAGTTAATGTAGTGCGTCCTCCTCACAGTGTTCAGCTAAAACTACAAGTTAGTGTAGTGAAACCTCTGCACAGTGTTCAGCTAAAGCTACAAGTTAGTGAAGTGTGTCCTCCTCACAGTGTTCAGCTAAAGCTACAAGTTAGTTTAGTGTGACCTCTGCATAGTGTTCAGCTAAAGCTACAAGTTAGGGTAGTATGTCCTCCTCACAGTGTTCAGCTAAAACTACAAGTTAGTGTAGTGGGACCTCTGCACAGTTTTCAGCTAAAGCTACAAGTTAGTGTAGTGCGTCCTCCTCACAGTGTTCAGCTAAAACTACAAATTAGTGTAGTGCAACCTCTCCACAGTGTTCAGCTAAAGCTACAAGTTAGTGTAGTGCGACCTCTCCACAGTGATCAGCTAAAGCTACAAGTTAGTTTAGTGCGTCCTCCTCACAGTGTTCAGCTAAAGCTACAAGTTAGTGTAGTGCGTCCTGTTTTCAGCTAAAACTACAAGTTAGTGTAGTGCGACCTCTGCACAGTGTTCAGCTAAAGCTTCAAGTTAATGTAGTGCGTTCTCCTCACAGTGTTCAGCTAAAGCTACAAGTTAGTGTAGTGAGACCTCTGCACAGTGTTCAGCTAAAGCTACAAGTTAGTGTAGTGTGTCCTGCTCACAGTGTTCAGCTAAAACTATAAGTTAGTGTAGTAAGACCTCTGCACAGTGTTCAGCTAAAGCTGCATGTTAGTGTAGTGAGACCTCTGCACAGTGTTCAGCTAAAGCTACAAGTTAGTGTAGTGCGTCCTCCTCACCGTGTTCAGCTAAAACTACAAGTTAGTGTAGTGCGACCTCTGCACAGTGTTCAGCTAAAGCTACAAGTTAGTGTAGTGCGACCTCTCCACAGTGATCAGCTAAAGCTACAATTTAGTATAGTGCATCCTTCTCACAGTGTTCAGCTAAAGTTACAAGTTAGTGTAGTGCGTCCTGTTTTCAGCTAAAACTACAAGTTAGTGTAGTGCGACCTCTGCACAGTGTTCAGCTAAAGCTACAACTTAGTGTAGTGCGTCCTCCTCACAGTGTTCAGCTAAAACTACCAGTTAGTGTAGTAAGACCTCTGCACAGTGTTCAGCTAAAGCTACAAGTTAGTGTAGTGTGTCCTCCTCACAGTGTTCAGCAAAAATTACAAGTTGGTGTAGTGAGACCTCTGCACAGTGTTCATCTAAAGCTACAAGTTAGTGTAGTGCATCCTCCTCACAGTGTTCAGCTAAAGCTACAAGTTAGTTTAGTGTGACCTCTGCATAGTGTTCAGCTAAAGCTACAAGTTAGGGTAGTATGTCCTCCTCACAGTGTTCAGCTAAAACTACAAGTTAGTGTAGTGCGACCTCTGAACAGTGTTCAGCTAAAGCTACAAGTTAGTGTAGTGAGACCTTTGCACAGTGTTCAGCTAAAGCTACAAGTTAGTGTAGTGCGTCCTGCTCACAGTGTTCAGCATAACTACAAGTTAGTGTAGTGCGACCTCTGCACAGTGTTCAGCTAAAGCTACAAGTTAATGTAGTGCGTCCTGCTCACAGTGTTCAGCTAAAACTACAAGTTAGTGTAGTGCGACCTCTGTGCAATGTTCAGCTAAAGCTACAAGTTAGTGTAGTGCGTCCTCCTCACAGTGTTCAGCTAAAGCTACAAGTTAGTTTAGTGTGACCTCTGCACAGTGTTCAGCTAAATCTACAAGTTAGGGTAGTGCGTCCTCCTCACAGTGTTCAGCTAAAACTACAAGTTAGTTTAATGTGACCTCTGCACAGAGTTCAGCTAAAGCTACAAGTTAGGGTAGTACATCCTCCTCGCAGTGTTCAACTAAAACTACAAGTTAGTGTAGTGAGACCTCTGCACAATGTTCAGCTAAAGCTACAAGTTAGTGTATTGCATCCTCCTCACAGTATGCAGCTAAAACTACAAGTTAGTGTAGTGCGACCTGTGCACAGTGTTCAGCTAAACCTGCAACTTAGTGTAGTGCGTCCTCCTCACAGTGTTCAGCTAAAACTACAAGTTTGTGTAGTGAGACCTCTGCACAGTGTTCAGCTAAAGCTACAAGTTAGTGTAGTGTGTCCTCCTCACAGTGTTCAGCTAAAGCTACAAGTTAGTTTAGTGTGACCTCTGCATAGTGTTCAGCTAAAGCTACAAGTTAGGGTAGTATGTCCTCCTCACAGTGTTCAGCTAAAACTAAAAGTTAGTGTAGTGGGACCTCTGCACAGTGTTCAGCTAAAGCTACAAGTTAGTGTAGTGCGTCCTCCTCACAGTGTTCAGCTAAAACTACAAATTAGTGTAGTGCGACCTCTGCACAGTATTCAGCTAAAGCTACAAGTTAGTGTAGTGCGACCTCTGCACAGTGTTCAGCTAAAGCTACAAGTTAATGTAGTGCGTCCTCCTCACAGTGTTCAGCTAAAGCTACAAGTTAGTGTAGTGAGACCTCTGCACAGTGTTCAGCTAAAGCTACAAGTTAGTGTAGTGCGTCCTGCTCACAGTGTTCAGCTAAAACTACAAGTTAGTGTAGTGAGACCTCTGCACAGTGTTCAGCTAAAGCTGCATGTTAGTGTAGTGAGACCTCTGCACAGTGTTTAGCTAAAGCTACAAGTTAGTGTAGTGCGTCCTCCTCACCGTGTTCAGCTAAAACTACAAGTTAGTGTAGTGCGACCTCTGCACAGTGTTCAGCTAAAGCTACAAGTTAGTGTAGTGTGACCTCTCCACAGTGATCAGCTAAAGCTACAATTTAGTATAGTGCGTCCTCCTCACAGTGTTCAGCTAAAGCTACAAGTTAGTGTAGTGCGTCCTGTTTTCAGCTAAAACTACAAGTTATGCCCCGTACACACGGTCGGACATTGATCGGACATTCCGACAACAAAATCCTCTGATTTTTTCCTACGGATGTTGGCTCAAACTTGTTTTGCCTACACACGGTCGCACAAAGTTGTCAGAATTTCCGATCGCCAAGAACGCGGTGACGTCAAGCACGTACGACGAGACTAGAAAAGGCCGGTTCAGAACCAAGCGCAGCACCCTTTGGGCTCCTTTTGCTAATCTCGTGTTAGTAAAAGTTTGGTGAGAGACGATTCGCGCTTTTTCAGACTCGTGGCTTTCAGATCGTTTTCTGCCGTTCAGTTTGTGCTTGTGGGTTTGTATCTGCTCTTCAGTGCGTGCAGTCAGTTCGTATTGGAGTTTTCTGTGCGATCTTGTCCGCTCGTTGCTGTTTTCCAGGTCGCTCTTCACAGGCCTTGCTGTTCTTCAGTGCGTTCTGTTACTTCGTTCTGAGCAGCCGACCGTTTTCTAGCCATGTTTCGTATGCGTACTCCTCGTAGAGTTCGTGCTGTGCGGGGGCTTGGTGTTGGGGTCCTGACCTTGACACAAGTCCAGTCCATGAACAGGGTGGGGAGGAGTTCAGAATTGGTTGCTTCAGCGTGACCAGTTCTGTCATATGCCTTTGCTCCGTGAGATCCGTGAGAATAATCCTGATGATTTCAGGAACTTTCTCAGGATGACGGACCCCGTATTTCACCGTTTGTTGGCTTCGCTGACCCCCTATATCAGCAGGCAGGATACCTGCATGAGGCAAGCCATCACTCCGGAGCAGAGGTTGGTCGCTACCTTGCGGTATTTGGCCACAGGGAGAAGCCTGCAGGACCTCAAGTTCTCGACAGGCATCTCCCCCCAGGCTCTGGGGATCATTATCCCAGAGACCTGTTCTGCCATCATACAGGTCCTGCAGAAGGAGTATATGAAGGTAAGATTTTTATCCTTTTATATCACATTTTATTGTATTGAATGTTTGATAATATATTGTATTTCTTTCCTCATTCCCTAATTACCATGATTGTATTATGCTGTGAATGTCCCCTTTGTCCTCATGCATGCTGGATTTTTATGTAATTATTATTTTAGGTCCTTCATACATATTTGCCCTTCAATAACCTCCCCAGCATGGTGTCTCCTGCCCCTATATTCACCTCATGTAGTCACTTAACAATGTATTTTATCAGCTCCATAGTAGTGCTTTACCCCAAACACCCCCTAAAATGTTTGGTAATGTTATTTTTGATGTAAATTCAGGCAGAGGGCCAGAGGCTTTTTTTTGTGGTGTCCCCAAATTTTTTGGAACCCTCCCTCCCCCAACTGCTAAGTCAGCTGATCCCAATTCTCTATCCTCAATCATCTATCTGCTGACTTTGCCAAACCCATACACACTATACCCATCTCTTTACTGGTCAGATTTATGGATGAATTCCCCAAAGCATGTAGTGCAAGGGCCTGCCTGTATACTTTCCAATGGTACTGTTTAAAGTTCTTGTATCCTATTATGATCTTGATAGGTAATAGCAGAATGTCCAAATGTGCTCAAATGTGTACAGTGTGTATTTATATCTTTGTATTATGACACTTCTTACCTGTCCAGTGGGCTGCCAATAGTGTAACTAAGGAGGGGCTGTTCCAAGTAATACCCTGTATTTAGGCATTCATCTCTCAATGAAGTGAAGAGGGTTACCTGTCCAAGAGTTCCTCCCCCCTATAATGTTAGAAATGGCCCATGAGAGGGGGGGGTGGTGAATATGATAGGTGTACCTTATACTTTGTTGTTGTTAAATTCCCCTTAATAAATGCTATCTGGAGGTTGACCCATAATGTTTGTGTCTAATCTGCTTGCCAGGTTTCTGTGCAAAAATAGTAATGTTTATTGTTTTTTCCTCAACAGTTTCCTTCCACGCCACAGGAATGGCAGACTGTGGCCTCCCACTTTGCCCAGCGGTGGGACTTTCCTAGCTGCGGAGGGGCAATTGATGGGAAACACGTCCACATCGTCCCACCACCCAACTCGGGGTCGTACTATTATAATTACAAGGGGTTTAATAGTATGGTGATGTTGGCGGTGGTGTCTGCTAATTACGACTTCTTGTATGTGGACGTGGGGAAGAATGGCCGGATGTCCGATGGTGGAGTGATCGCCCAGACGGAGTTCTACAGGCGTCTCCAGAATGGCAGCTTGGACTTGCCACCTCCAGAGGACAATGTTGAAGGTCTCCCATTTGTGTTCGTTGCTGATGAAGCATTTGCGCTGGGGGACCACCTGATGCGGCCATTCCCGATGAGGACCCTCACCCCGGAACAGAGGGTTTTTAATTACCGGCTGGCCAGAGCCCGAAGAGTGGTGGAGAACACATTTGGAATCCTGGCCAGCCGGTTCCGATTATTTATGACACCCATCCATATGGTGGAGTATAAACTGAACCATATAATACTTGCCTGCTGTGTTCTCCATAATTTTCTACGAAAACATTCAGCCAACTATGCTGGCTCAGTTGGGCCTGAGGCCGGAATCCCAAATACTTCAACAATGACGGCACTTGAAAGCGGCCGTCCTGGCTTGCCCTCCCTGAATGCCCGTGATGTCCGGTTACGATACCTGGAGTTCTTTGCGGGTAGGGGGGCTATCAATATGCCAGACAATATGTGACACCTTTTTCAAATAAAAAACAACCAAAAGAAATTCTTGGTGGACATTTACTGCTTGTGTTTGTTTTAGCTGACCCTGACAGAAATGTGTTGAGTGCAGAAAATGTCGTGATTGGGTAACCTTATAAAAAACAGTGTTGGCTGGTACTTCCTAAATGCAAAAACACATTTCACTACAAGTGCACTTGCAACTGCACTGAACCTGCACTTGTAGTGCAAAGAGGATTTGCCCTTAGGAAATAACCCCCATTTGTGCATAAAACAACAATTACATCACCCCAAAAGTGTTGTAGTGTTGAGACAATAATCCACACATTCTTGAGTAAGGCACTTTTTTATACCTGCACAATCACATGTGCATTTACCAAAGGTTTTTAAAACAAACCAACATGTTTGTTGTATAAAATGTTTGCAGTAGCATTATGAAAAATCTAAATATCCATTTCAGATAAAACAGGCCTGTGTAAAACCAACAAGAAAGCCAAAAAACTAGAACTTACAAAGTTCACATTAGGTAAAACCTGAAGGCTATATCAGACATCAGTATTTAGGAACTGGGTTTGATATAGCGTTCAGATGGGGGGAAATCACCCCTGGAAAAGCCAAATTTGGAAGATGCACACCAATTTACAAATGTCCACATGTGCTATCTGCCATCAGGGGGGATCAAGGGACGTGTTTGGGGGGAGCAAGCCCTTCCTCAACGCTACTTTATAATTGAGGAAGGGGTTGCCCCCCCAAAACGCGTCCATTGATCTCCCGTGATGGCAGATAGCACATGTTGGCACACTGTGTGCATGCTCCAAATTTGGCATTTCTAAACATTGAAAAAAGTTTGTTACCATAAAACAGGTGATTTTGTGGTGTTTAAATTCGCCCCAAAACATCAATGATGTTATTATTTTTTTTAATAACATCACTGATTTGTTGCTGGATGTTTTGCAATTGGAGATTGCATCCCATGATCTCCCCTATCAGTATCTGGGCACTTTCAGAAGTAAAGCGTTCTGGATCCCTCACATCACGATCACCTAAAAAGAGATAAAGAACAAAAAAAAAGGTCTCAAAAATCTGCCACCAGCCATCTCTTTTACCTGAGTCTGTGGTTGCAGACACTCACCTGTTGTGGTGCCAATCTCCACCACGTCTTCTTCTTCCTCCTGCTCAGCTTCTTGGGTTGGTGGTATTTCAACTTCTTCCAGAAGGGGGGGGTCTCTGGTCTCCTCGGATGAGGGGTGTCCCCCGAGTCTTTTCTACCCTATGTAAAACAAAAATGGTATACTTAGCACACAGATATTTGATGGCAGAACTATAGAAATAGGAAACATTGCTTGGAAGTGGGGTACAATTGTCTATTTTAGGCGAGTTCCAAGATGTATATTTTTTATTGCCCTTTGTCAAGCTGCAATACTTTACCTGTTTGGTACAAGCTTTACAGATGGAGACCCCCCCATAGTATACACTGGAGCATCTGTGTGGCCCCCTAATAAAAATGGTGTTCTTGTGTCCCACACTAGTGCTCCAGTGTCCAGATGTGAAAACAGCTGCTCAGTGTCCTCTCCTTACACAGAATCTAGTTTGCATTTCATTCTAGTAACAAACCCATCTACACAAACAAATATTTGGCATCCAAGTAGGCCCCCAAAAATGTGTGAAAATGCATATGGCCTAAACAATGGTGTTCTAGAGGCCGAAAGAAAAATGTTTGATACGAACGAATAATGTGCCCATGAACATTAAAGTTGACCTTTGGAAACGTTACAACTAATCAAAGCATATGGAGCAGAACGAACGTAATAAAGACAGAAAGAATAGGAACACAGCACAACTACTTACTTTTTTGCAGCACTCTCCAGATCTTTCGGTACTGCTCTGGCTCTCTCAACTTCAGGTCCGACCACCGCTTCCTGAGCTGATCTTTAGACCTTCGTACCCCGAAATTCCGCTCGAGACTCCTGATCACTTTCGCCATGATTTTGGCCTTTCGGATGTTGGGGTGGGGGTAAGGCCCATATTTTCCGTCATAGTCGGACTTCTTCATGATGTCTACCATCTCCAACATTTCCCCAAACGACATATTTGTGGCCTTAAAACGTCTCCTTCTGGATCGGGACGTGCCTGGATCCGCCCTTTCCTCCTCCTCCTCGTTGCTACAATTAGCCCGCACCTGCTGTATGTCCGCCATCATGCTCTTCCCCCATTGCGCCGAACAAAAAGGGGCGGGGAATACACTAGAAAGAACGTCAGGGGCGGGCGGAGTTACACGCATGCGCAGTGTATATAAAGCGTAGCACGCGTGCGTATTACATTTGATCTGTGAGCGGAGGAAGGAGCATTGAACACGGCGATCGTAAGAACGAAGGTAAGAGACAAACTTGGGCCTATACTGCTTCTATAGATTGAGGCCTATATTGTAACAAGATTAGGAGAGTTTTGTGTGACATTAGGCTTTGTCTTGTGTTGTGTCTTGCAGTGAACATGGATATGGTACTGGAAGATCAGGACTTCATTTCAGTCTTCATTGATATGCTAAGGGAGCTGCCCTGTCTGTGGGATATTAAACACCCTCATTACAAGAACCAAATAAAGAGGAAGGCAGCACTGGAGCAATTGTGTGAAATTATGAAGCAGGTGATCCCCACGGCAGACATCCTCTATTTAAAGATTTTCATTGGTGGCCTGAGGAGCACATATCTGAGGGAGCGCCAGAAAGTCATTGATTCGCAGAGATCCGGAGCAGCAGGTGACATCTATGTCCCCAGGATGTTGTACTACAACAGGCTGCACTTTCTGGCAGGCCAGACTGAACCCAGGCCATCCCTCTCAAGTCTTCCTTCCACGCTTCCTTCCCCCCGGCTGAGGCTTCTGATGTCCAACCTGGGCCTTCCAGGCCACATGTGGAGGAGCCCAGATTGAGCCAGGTATAGCATTCCTCTAAATATTTCTGCTTGTACAATCAATGATGTTAACTAGATGTTAGTTGGGAGTACTAATTTAGGATTGTGATTGATGATGCAAAAACTAAAACCATGTCCCTTTTTCATACACAGGGAAGTCTCAGCCAGGAGGTGGCTGATCTGCAGGTCCCTCCACCCCCCCTGGAAACAGAAAGTGGCAGGAGGAGGAGTAGCCTAGAGGAGGCGGCTATCAGATTTTTTTGTAGGGCTACAGAGGTCCTGGGAGCACCACACACCAGGCAGGAGAACCTTGCTGCATTCATTGCCTATAAAATGCAGAGGATGGAGGAGGGCCAAAAAGCCATGTGTGAGGCCCTCATATCTGAGGCTCTTGCGAAAGGTGTGAGGGGCCAACTTACACCTCACACACAGCTTTGGGATGGTCCTCCTCCTCCTCCTGCAGGTCCTACTCCTCCTCCAGGTCCTACTCCTCCTCCTGCCACATCTCCAACTGCACAGCCACAGCCCGGAAGGAAGTGTGAAAGGAAGACCAGAGAGTGAGGACCCTGGATCCAGTCTGATCGGCCAAAAGATGCAGCCTCTTGTGGTACCACAGCCTGGGGACACTGATGTCATCTGCTGCTATCCGGATCTCTGTGAATCCCGGACCAGACTGCCCTCCCTTACATATGGACTCCTCAGGCCACCAATTGTGAGGTTTAAGAATTGATGTCTGCCGTGGGGGTCCCAGGCTTCACTAATTTCTGCTGTTGATCCAGTGTTGCCTTCCTCTTTGTTTGGTTCTGAGCCCTTAATACAGGATTTTTGTTTTGAATTATACTCTCCTATGTGTTTTACTTCAAAAATGATGGTTTGTTTGTGAGGATTCAGGTACATTTCTAATATACAATGTGAAATGAACAAGGGACACCAACAACAAAAAATCTCATGGAGATTAAATAATAAAAGATATCAATGGTGTTGGGGTAACTTGCCACACAAAACACACACAAAAATATTCTGGAGTAAAAATAAAAATAACATTAAACAACATTAACATTAACATTAACATTAAACAACATTAAACAACATTAAACAAAGAAAAAGAAGAAAGTGTAATCCAAACATTAAAGAAAAAAAAGGCTCAAAAACCAAAAAAAAAACATAAAAAATATAAAACTGTCAGATGTGACAACTAATAACAATATATTGAGGGAATCCCACTAAAAAAACACAAATAAAACTTTGTGAGAAGTGTGTGTGAATATGAGCAGCAAAACGACTTAATTCTTGTCACATTATAAAGAAGAAGAGAGTGCGCTGTATTAAACCATTTTTAACATTGCAGCGTGACGAAAGTGGTGTATCCATTGCGAACGCTAAGTTAACCAGAACGAGCTGTCCCGTGTCGGAATTTCTTCTGAGCATGCGTGGCACTTTGTGCGTCGGAAAAGGCCACACACGGTCGGAATTGACGCGATCGGATTTTGTTGTCAGAAAATTTTATCTCCTGCTGTTCAACTTTGTGTGTCGGAAAATCCGATGGAAAATGTCTGATGGAGCCCACACACGGTCGGAATTTCCGACAACACGCTCCGGTCGGACACAGTGTTCAGCTAAAACTACAAGTTAGTGTAGTGAGACCTCTGCACAGTGTTCAGCTAAAGCTACAAGTTAGTGTAGTGTGTCCTCCTCACAGTGTTCAGCTAAAATTACAAGTTAGTGTAGTGCGACCTCTGCACAGTGTTCAGCTAAAGCTACAAGTTAATGTAGTGCGTCCTGCTCACGGTGTTCAGCTAAAACTACAAGTTAGTGTAGTGCGACCTCTGTGCAATGTTCAGCTAAAGCTACAAGTTAGTGTAGTGCGTCCTCCTCACAGTGTTCAGCTAAAGCTACAAGTTAGTTTAGTGTGACCTCTGCACAGTGTTCAGCTAAAGCTACAAGTTAGGGTAGTGCGTCCTCCTCACAGTGTTCAGCTAAAACTACAAGTTAGTTTAATGTGACCTCTGCACAGAGTTCAGCTAAAGCTACAAGTTAGGGTAGTACATCCTCCTCACAGTGTTCAGCTAAAACTACAAGTTAGTGTAGTGAGACCTCTGCACAATGTTCAGCTAAAGCTACAAGTTAGTGTATTGCATCCTCCTCACAGTATTCAGCTAAAACTACAAGTTAGTGTAGTGCGACCTCTGCACAGTGTTCAGCTAAAGCTGCAACTTAGTGTAGTGCGTCCTCCTCACAGTGTTCAGCTAAAACTACAAGTTTGTGTAGTGAGACCTCTGCACAGTGTTCAGCTAAAGCTACAAGTTAGTGTAGTGTGTCCTCCTCACAGTGTTCAGCTAAAGCTACAGTTAGTTTAGTGTGACCTCTGCATAGTGTTCAGCTAAAGCAACAAGTTAGGGTAGTATGTCCTCCTCACAGTGTTCAGCTAAAACTACAAGTTAGTGTAGTGGGACCTCTGCACAGTGTTCAGCTAAAGCTACAAGTTAGTGTGGTGCGTCCTCCTCACAGTGTTCAGCTAAAACTACAAATTAGTGTAGTGCGACCTCTGCACAGTGTTTAGCTAAAGCTACAAGTTAGTGTAGTGCGACCTCTCCACAGTGATCAGCTAAAGCTACAAATTAGTATAGTGCGTCCTCCTCACAGTGTTCAGCTAAAGCTACAAGTTAGTGTAGTGCGTCCTGTTTTCAGCTAAAACTACAAGTTAGTGTAGTGCGACCTCTGCACAGTGTTCAGCTAAAGCTACAAGTTAATGTAGTGCGTCCTCCTCACAGTGTTCAGATAAGCTACAAGTTAGTGTAGTGAGACCTCTGCACAGTGTTCAGCTAAAGCTACAAGTTAGTGTAGTGCGTCCTGCTCACAGTGTTTAGCTAAAACTACAAGTTAGTGTAGTGAGACCTCTGCACAGTGTTCAGCTAAAGCTGCATGTTAGTGTAGTGAGACCTCTGCACAGTGTTTAGCTAAAGCTACAAGTTAGTGTAGTGCGTCCTCCTCACCGTGTTCAGCTAAAACTACAAGTTAGTGTAGTGCGACCTCTGAACAGTGTTCAGCTAAAGCTACAAGTTAGTGTAGTGTGTCCTCCTCACAGTGTTCAGCTAAAGCTACAAGTTAGTTTAGTGTGACTTCTGCATAGTGTTCAGCTAAAGCTACAAGTTAGGGTAGTATGTCCTCCTCACAGTGTTCAGCTAAAACTACAAGTTAGTGTAGTGGGACCTCTGCACAGTGTTCAGCTAAAGCTACAAGTTAGTGTGGTGCGTCCTCCTCACAGTGTTCAGCTAAAACTACAAATTAGTGTAGTGCGACCTCTGCACAGTGTTTAGCTAAAGCTACAAGTTAGTGTAGTGCGACCTCTCCACAGTGATCAGCTAAAGCTACAAGTTAGTATAGTGCGTCCTCCTCACAGTGTTCAGCTAAAGCTACAAGTTAGTGTAGTGCGTCCTGTTTTCAGCTAAAACTACAAGTTAGTGTAGTGCGACCTCTGCACAGTGTTCAGCTAAAGCTACAAGTTAATGTAGTGCGTCCTCCTCACAGTGTTCAGCTAAAGCTACAAGTTAGTGTAGTGAGACCTCTGCACAGTGTTCAGCTAAAGCTACAAGTTAGTGTAGTGCGTCCTGCTCACAGTGTTCAGCTAAAACTACAAGTTAGTGTAGTGAGACCTCTGCACAGTGTTCAGCTAAAGCTGCATGTTAGTGTAGTGAGACCTCTGCACAGTGTTTAGCTAAAGCTACAAGTTAGTGTAGTGCGTCCTCCTCACCGTGTTCAGCTAAAACTACAAGTTAGTGTAGTGCGACCTCTGAACAGTGTTCAGCTAAAGCTACAAGTTAGTGTAGTGTTACCTCTCCACAGTGATCAGCTAAAGCTACAATTTAGTATAGTGCGTCCTCCTCACAGTGTTCAGCTAAAGCTACAAGTTAGTGTAGTGAGACCTCTGCACAGTGTTCAGCTAAAGCTACAAGTTAGTGTAGTGTGTCCTCCTCACAGTGTTCAGCTAAAATTACAAGTTAGTGTAGTGTGACCTCTGCACAGTGTTCAGCTAAAGCTACAACTAAGTGTAGTGCGTCCTCCTCACAGTGTTCAGCTAAAACTACAAGTTAGTGTAGTGAGACCTCTGCACAGTGTTCAGCTAAAGCTACAAGTTAGTGTAGTGTGTCCTCCTCACAGTGTTCAGCTAAAATTACAAGTTAGTGTAGTGAGACCTCTGCACAGTGTTCATCTAAAGCTACAAGTTAGTGTAGTGCATCCTCCTCACAGTGTTCAGCTAAAGCTAGAAGTTAGTTTAGTGTGACCTCTGCATAGTGTTCAGCTAAAGCTACAAGTTAGGGTTGTATGTCGTCCTCACAGTGTTCAGCTAAAACTACAAGTTAGTGTAGTGGGACCTCTGCACAGTGTTCAGCTAAAGCTACAAGTTAGTGTGGTGCGTCCTCCTCACAGTGTTCAGCTAAAGCTACAAGTTAGTGTAGTGAGACCTCTGCACAGTGTTCAGCTAAAGCTACAAGTTAGTGTAGTGCGTCCTGCTCACAGTGTTCAGCTAAAACTACAAGTTAGTGTAGTGAGACCTCTGCACAGTGTTCAGCTAAAGCTGCATGTTAGTGTAGTGAGACCTCTGCACAGTGTTTAGCTAAAGCTACAAGTTAGTGTAGTGCGTCCTCCTCACCGTGTTCAGCTAAAACTACAAGTTAGTGTAGTGCGACCTCTGAACAGTGTTCAGCTAAAGCTACAAGTTAGTGTAGTGTGTCCTCCTCACAGTGTTCAGCTAAAGCTACAAGTTAGTTTAGTGTGACCTCTGCATAGTGTTCAGCTAAAGCTACAAGTTAGGGTAGTATGTCCTCCTCACAGTGTTCAGCTAAAACTACAAGTTAGTGTAGTGGGACCTCTGCACAGTGTTCAGCTAAAGCTACAAGTTAGTGTGGTGCGTCCTCCTCACAGTGTTCAGCTAAAACTACAAATTAGTGTAGTGCGACCTCTGCACAGTGTTTAGCTAAAGCTACAAGTTAGTGTAGTGCGACCTCTCCACAGTGATCAGCTAAAGCTACAAGTTAGTATAGTGCGTCCTCCTCACAGTGTTCAGCTAAAGCTACAAGTTAGTGTAGTGCGTCCTGTTTTCAGCTAAAACTACAAGTTAGTGTAGTGCGACCTCTGCACAGTGTTCAGCTAAAGCTACAAGTTAATGTAGTGCGTCCTCCTCACAGTGTTCAGCTAAAGCTACAAGTTAGTGTAGTGAGACCTCTGCACAGTGTTCAGCTAAAGCTACAAGTTAGTGTAGTGCGTCCTGCTCACAGTGTTCAGCTAAAATTACAAGTTAGTGTAGTGAGACCTCTGCACAGTGTTCAGCTAAAGCTGCATGTTGGTGTAGTGAGACCTCTGCACAGTGTTTAGCTAAAGCTACAAGTTAGTGTAGTGCGTCCTCCTCACCGTGTTCAGCTAAAACTACAAGTTAGTGTAGTGCGACCTCTGAACAGTGTTCAGCTAAAGCTACAAGTTAGTGTAGTGTTACCTCTCCACAGTGATCAGCTAAAGCTACAATTTAGTATAGTGCGTCCTCCTCACAGTGTTCAGCTAAAGCTACAAGTTAGTGTAGTGCGTCCTGTTTTCAGCTAAAACTACAAGTTAGTGTAGTGTGACCTCTGCACAGTGTTCAGCTAAAGCTACAACTAAGTGTAGTGCGTCCTCCTCACAGTGTTCAGCTAAAACTACAAGTTAGTGTAGTGAGACCTCTGCACAGTGTTCAGCTAAAGCTACAAGTTAGTGTAGTGTGTCCTCCTCACAGTGTTCAGCTAAAATTACAAGTTAGTGTAGTGAGACCTCTGCACAGTGTTCATCTAAAGCTACAAGTTAGTGTAGTGCATCCTCCTCACAGTGTTCAGCTAAAGCTAGAAGTTAGTTTAGTGTGACCTCTGCATAGTGTTCAGCTAAAGCTACAAGTTAGGGTTGTATGTCGTCCTCACAGTGTTCAGCTAAAACTACAAGTTAGTGTAGTGCGACCTCTGAACAGTGTTCAGCTAAAGCTACAAGTTAGTCTAGTGAGACCTTTGCACAGTGTTCAGCTAAAGCTACAAGTTAGTGTAGTGCGTCCTGCTCACAGTGTTCAGCTAAAACTACAAGTTAGTGTAGTGCGACCTCTGCACAGTGTTCAGCTAAAGCTACAAGTTAATGTAGTGCGTCCTGCTCACAGTGTTCAGCTAAAACGACAAGTTAGTGTAGTGCGACCTCTGCGCAAAGTTCAGCTAAAGCTACAAGTTAGTGTAGTGCGTCCTCCTCACAGTGTTCAGCTAAAGCTACAAGTTAGTTTAGTGTGACCTCTGCACAGTGTCCAGCTAACGCTACAAGTTAGGGTAGTGCGTCCTCCTCACAGTGTTCAGCTAAAACTACAAGTTAGTTTAATGAGACCTCTGCACAGAGTTCAGCTAAAGCTACAAGTTAGGGTAGTACATTCTCCTCACAGTGTTCAGCTAAAACTACAAGTTAGTGTAGTGAGACCTCTGCACAATGTTCAGCTAAAGCTACAAGTTAGTGTATTGCATCCTCCTCACAGTATTCAGCTAAAACTACAAGTTAGTGTAGTGCGACCTCTGCACAGTGTTCAGCTAAAGCTGCAACTTAGTGTAGTGCGTCCTCCTCACAGTGTTCAGCTAAAACTACAAGTTTGTGTAGTGAGACCTCTGCACAGTGTTCAGCTAAAGCTACAAGTTAGTGTAGTGTGTCCTTCTCACAGTGTTCAGCTAAAGCTACAAGTTAGTTTAGTGTGACCTCTGCATAGTGTTCAGCTAAAGCTACAAGTTAGGGTAGTGCGACCTCTGAACAGTGTTCAGCTAAAGCTACAAGTTAGTGTAGTGAGACCTTTGCACAGTGTTCAGCTAAAGCTACAAGTTAGTGTAGTGCGACCTCTGAACAGTGTTCAGCTAAAGCTACAAGTTAGTGTAGTGAGACCTTTGCACAGTGTTCAGGTAAAACTACAAGTTAGTGTAGTGCGACCTCTGAACAGTGTTCAGCTAAAGCTACAAGTTAGTGTAGTGAGACCTTTGCACAGTGTTCAGCTAAAGCTACAGGTTAGTGTAGTGTGACCTCTGCACAGTGTTCAGCTAAAGCTACAAGTTAGTTTGGAGCGTCCTCCTGACAGTGTTCAGCTAAAACTACAAGTTAGTGTAGTGAGACCTCTGCACAGTGTTCAGCTAAAGCTACAAGTTAGTGTAGTGCGTTCTCCTCACAGTGTTCAGCTAAAACTACAAGTTAGTGTAGTGGGACCTCTGCACACTGTTCAGCTAAAGCTACAAGTTAGTGTACTGCGTCCTCCTCACAGTGTTCAGCTAAAACTACAAGATAGTGTAGTGCGACCTCTGCACTGTGTTCAGCTAAAGCTACAAGTTAGTGTAGTGAAACCTCTGCACAGTGTTCACCTAAAGCTACAAGTTAGTGTAGTGCTTTCTGCTCACAGTGTTCAGCTAAAACTACAAGTTAGTGTAGTGCGACCTTTCCACAGTGATCAGCTAAAGCTACAAGTTAGTATAGTGCGTCCTCCTCACAGTGTTCAGCTAAAGCTACAGGTTAGTGTAGTGTGTCCTGTTTTCAGCTAAAGCTACAAGTTAATGTAGTGCTTCCTCCTCACAGTGTTCAGCTAAAGCTACAAGTTAGTGTAGTGAGACCTCTGCATAGTGTTCAGCTAAAGCTACAAGTTAGTGTAGTGCTTCCTGCTCACAGTGTTCAGCTAAAACTACAAGTTAATGAAGTGAGACCTCTGCACAGTGTTCAGCTAAAGCTACATGTTAGTGTAGTGAGACCTCTGCACAGTGTTCAGCTAAAGCTACAAGTTAGTGTACTGCGTCCTGCTCACAGTGTTCAGCTAAAACTACAAGTTAGTGTAGTGCGACCACTGCACAGTATTCAGCTAAAGCTACAGGTTAGTGTAGTGTGTCCTCCTCACAGTGTTCAGCTACAATTACAAGTTAGTGTAGTGAGACCTCTGAACAGTGTTCAGCTAAAGCTACAAGTTAGTGTAGTGAGAACTTTGCACAGTGTTCAGCTAAAGCTACAAGTTAGTGTAGTGCGTCCTGCTCACAGTGTTCAGCTAAAACTACAAGTTAGTGTAGTGCGACCTCTGCACAGTGTTCAGCAAAAGCTACAAGTTAATGTAGTGCATCCTGCTCACAGTGTTCAGCTAAAACTACAAGTTAGTGTAGTACGTCCTCCTCACAGTGTTCAGCTAAAGCTACAAGTTAGTTTAGTGTGACCTCTGTACAGTGTTCAGCCAAAGCTACAAGTTAGGGTAGTGCGTCCTCCTCACAGTGTTCAGCTAAAACTACAAGTTAGTGTAGTGCGACCTCTGCACAGTGTTCAGCTAAAGCTACAAGTTTGTGTAGTGCATCCTCCTCACAGTATTCAGCTAAAACTACAAGTTAGTGTAGTGAGACCTCTGCACAGTGTTCAGCTAAAGCTACAACTTAGTGTAGTGCGTCCTCCTCACAGTGTTCAGCTAAAACTACAAGTTAATGTAGTGAGACCTCTGCACAGTATTCAGCTAAAGCTACAAGTTAGTGTAGTGCGTCCTCCTCACAGTGTTCAGCTAAAATTACAAGTTAGTGTAGTGAGACCTCCTCACTGTGTTCATCTAAAGCTACAAGTTAGTGTAGTGCGTCCTTCTCACAGTGTTCAGCTAAAGCTACAAGTTAGTTTAGTGTGACCTCTGAACAGTGTTCAGCTAAAGCTACAAGTTAATGTAGTGCGTCCTGCTCACAGTGTTCAGCTAAAACTACAAGTTAGTGTAGTGCGACCTCTGCACAGTGTTCAGCTAAAGCTACAAGTTAATGTAGTGCGTCCTGCTCACAGTGTTCAGCTAAAACTACAAGTTAGTGTAGTGCGACCTCTGCACAATGTTCAGCTAAAGCTACAAGTTAGTGTAGTTTGTCCTCCTCACAGTGTTCAGCTAAAGCTACAAGTTGGTGTAGTGTGTCCTTCTCACAGTGTTCAGCGAAAACTACAAGTTAGTGTACTGCGACCTCTGCACAGTGTTCAGCTAAAGCTACAAGTTAGTGTAGTGCGTCCTCCTCACAGTGTTCAGCTAAAGCTACAAGTTAGTTTAGTGTGACCTCTGCACAGTGTTCAGCTAAAGCTACAAGTTAGGGTAGTGCGTCCTCCTCACAGTGTTCAGCTAAAACTACAAGTTAGTGTAGTGAGACCACTGCACGGTGTTCAGCTAAAACTACAAGTTAGTGTAGTGCGTCCTTCTCACAGTGTTCAGCTAAAACTACAAGTTAGTGTAGTGCGACCTCTGCACAATGTTCAGCTAAAGCTACAAGTTAGTGTAGTGCGCCCTCCTCACAGTGTTCAGCTAAAGCTACAAGTTAGTTTAGTGTGACCTCTGCACAGTGTTCAACTAAAGCTACAAGTTAGGGAAGTGCGTCCCCTCACAGTATTCAGCTAAAACTACAAGTTAGTTTAATGTGACCTCTGCACAGTGTTCAGCTAAAGCTACAAATTAGGGTAGTACATCCTCCTCACAGTGTTCAGCTAAAACTACAAGTTAGTGTAGTGTGACCTCTGCACAGTGTTCAGCTAAAGCTACAAGTTGGTATAGTGTGTCCTCCTCACAGTGTTCAGCTAAAACTACAAGTTAGTGTAGTGAGACCTCTGCACAGTGTTCAGCTAAAGCTACAAGTTGGTGTAGTGTGTCCTTCTCACAGTGTTCAGCGAAAACTACAAGTTAGTGTACTGCGACCTCTACACAGTGTTCAGCTAAAGCTACAAGTTAGTGTAGTGCGTCCTCCTCACAGTGTTCAGCTAAAGCTACAAGTTAGTTTAGTGTGACCTCTGCACAGTGTTCAGCTAAAGTTACAAGTTAGGGTAGTGCGTCCTCCTCACAGTGTTCAGCTAAAACTACAAGTTAGTGTAGTGAGACCTCTGCACAGTGTTCAGCTAAAGCTACAAGTTAGTGTAGTGCGTCCTGCTCACAGTGTTCAGCTAAAACTACAAGTTAGTGTAGTGCGACCTCTGCACAGTGTTCAGCTAAAGCTACAAGTTAGTGTAGTGAGACCTCTGCACAGTGTTCAGCTAAAGCTACAAGTTAGTGTAGTGCGTACTGCTCACAGTGTTCAGCTAAAACTACAAGTTAGTGTAGTGTGACCTCTGCACAGTGTTCAGCTAAAGCTACAAGCTAGTGTAGTGCGTCCTCCTCACAGTGTTCAGCTAAAGCTATAAGTTAGTGTAGTGCATCCTGTGTTCAGCTAAAACTACAAGTTAGTGTAATGCGACCTCTGCACAGTGTTCAGCTAACGCTACAAGTTAGTGTAGTGCATCCTCCTCACAGTGTTCAGCTAAAGCTACAAGTTAGTGTAGTGAGACCTCTGTATAGTGTTCAGCTAAAGCTACAAGTTAGTGTAATGCGTCCTGCTCACAGTGTTCAGCTAAAACTACAAGTTAGTGTAGTGAGACCTCTGCACAATGTTCAGCTAATGCTACAAGTTAGTGTAGTGCGTCCTGCTCACAGTGTTCAGTTAAAACTACAAGTTAGTGTAGTGCGACCTCTGCACAGTTTTCAGCTAAAGCTACAATTTAGTGTAGTGCGTCCTCCTCACAGTGTTCAGCTAAAACTACAAGTTAGTGTAGTGAGACCTTTGCACAGTGTTCAGCTAAAGCTACAAGTTAGTGTCATGTGTCCTCCTCACAGTGTTCATGTCAGGTCCCACACTTACCAGACAGATGAGTCCACTTGGGCAGAGGTTAGGCTCCCTTACGTATCCGATTCGGGGCCCCTGGTAGAGTAGACAGGAGGCCCGCGAATGCGGAATGGTATGAGGGCCTGAAGTTAGAGTCCTGGAGCACGGTGGTCTGGCAAGCAACCGGTAGAGCTTCAGGCTTGGTAGAGCAGATGCTGAGCAGGAGTTAATCAGGCTTGATCACACACAGGCAGAGGTCGGCAATGGGCTGGTGGCAACGGTACAAGGGAGAAGGCAGAAACAAGGTCAAACGAGCCGGGGTCGGGTTCAGGCAGCAGTCAAGGAAGGTCCAAAGGCAAGCCGGGTCACAACGGGTAAACACTACGGAGATACAGGAACACAGGATGATCACGGAACAAGACACGGAGCTGTTTGATCAGGCAGCACCGAACAGGGACAAAGGCAGACTTAAATAGGCTGATTGGCGCCAAAACGCCGCGCACGTGCGTACGCCGATTCGCCAAAGCGCTGCGCACCCCCGCATACGCCCGAGAGCGCTCCCGACGCTGGCGCGCACGCCAACGCCACCGAGCACGCCCGTAGTAACGCCCATAGGCGAATGCGCGCTAGCGCGGACGCGCGTTCGCGCATCCGCCCGGACGCCACCCTGCACGCCACGGCCGGTCAGACCAGACACGCCAGCGCCCCCGGAACACGCGCCCTAGCACGCACGGAGACACGGGCACCAACGCTCCCCGGCGCGCACCGGCGCCCAACCAGGTAACCTCTCTGACAGTTCAGCTAAAATTACAAGTTAGTGTAGTGAGACCTCTGCACAGTGTTCAGCTAAAGCTACAAGTTAGTTTAGTGTGACCTCTGCATAGTGTTCAGCTAAAGCGACAAGTTAGGGTAGTATGTCCTCCTCACAGTGTTCAGCTAAAACTACAAGTTAGTGTAGTGCGACCTCTGAACAGTGTTCAGCTAAAGCTACAAGTTAGTGTAGTGTGACCTTTGCACGGTGTTCAGCTAAAGCTACAAGTTAGTGTAGTGCGTCCTGCTCACAGCGTTCAGCTAAAACTACAAGTTAGTGTAGTGCAACCTCTGCACAATGTTCAGCTAAAGCTACAAGTTAGTTTCGTGTGACCTCTGCACAGTGTTCAGCTAAAGCTACAAGTTAGGGTAGTGCGTCCTCCTCACAGTGTTCAGCTAAAACTACAAGTTAGTTTAATGTGACCTCTGCACAGTGTTCAGCTAAAGCTACAAGTTAGTGTAGTCCATCCTTCTCACAGTGTTCAGCTAAAGCTACAAGTTGGTGTAGTGTGTCCTGCTCACAGTGTTCAGCTAAGACTACAAATTAGTGTAGTGAGACCTCAGCACAGTGTTCAGCTAAAGCTACAAATTAGTGTAGTGCGTCCTCCTTACAGTTCTCTTACTAATAATACTACATTCAGGCATTGTATTATGCTAGCTGCAGTATCAGCATATGTATATATATATATATATATATATATATATATATATACATTCCAGCTTTGTGCAGCTACATGTCACTGCAGGCCATTAGTATGTCTGGAAGGCCAACAAGGAGAGGCAGACAGTCACATGCCAATAAAAGAGGGCAAGCAGGCTGTGTGTCTAGAGGCAACAGTGCTGGTTGTGGAGATGGTGCATCCTCAACAGCACGTTCCTGTGGGACACGCTTGTCCTTTTTTTTGGCAGCTGGCCGTGTTGAGCCGCAACATGTGGAAGACTTGGTAGAGTGGATGACCAAGCCGTCCTCATCCTCCTCATCCTCTCTCACCCAGGCTCAGAATACTGGCAAAGCAGCTGCCAACGCGGCCTCTTCCTTCGGCTCAATGGCATCAGTCACTCTTTCCCTAGCCCCACCATGTCCTCCTGAGGCGTCCCCCATACTGTTTGACCAAAGTGTTGGGTACATGCTCCAGGAGGATGCCCAGCGTTTTGAAGGCCCTGATGATGGTACCCAGCTAGAGGAAGGCAGTAACGTGAGCCCAGAGAGAGGGGGTGCCCAAGAAGGACAGCAATCTGGCAGTCATGTTCCCCCAGCTGCAGCATACTGCCAGCTTTTCTCCAGTGATGAGAAGGGAGGGGATGATGAGGAAGTCACTGACTCCATGTGGGTACCTGATAGAAGTTCTTTGGTGTGGGCCTTTTTTGAGACGAGTGCATCAGTTCCCACCACTGCTATTTGCAACATATGTCTCAAGCGTATCTCGTGTGGCCAAAACATCACCCGCTTGGGCACCACATGCTTGACCAGACATATGTCGACCTGCCATGCAGTTCATTAGCAAGCGTGCCTAAAAGACCTACACCAAACAACAAAGTAGACCTCGCCTTGCTCCTCATCAGTTGGAATCTCCAACCCCACTATACTTTAAGTCCTCTCTGAAACCTGCACTGAGAGGAATGAAGGTGTAGAATTAGGTGTGTCACAGCCAAGTACTTGCGGCCAATCTGCTATCAGTACACTGACGTCAGATTGTACCAGGCAAATTTCCCTGCCCCAGCTGCTGCACTGCCGAAAGAAGTTCGCTCCCAGCCATCCACATGTCCAGTGGTTGAATGCTAGCTTTGATAAATTACTAGCATTTCAACTGCTGCCTTTTCAGTTGGTAGACTCTGCCCCTTTCCGTGAGTTTGTGGAATGTACGGTTCCTCAGTGGCAGGTTCCCAAACGCCACTTTTTCTCATGGAAGGCGATTCTGGCTCTCTACCAGCATGTAGAAGGCAATGTCTTGGCCTTGCTGGACAGGGCGTTCAGCGGTAAGGTGCATATTACCGCTGACTCATGATCCAGCAGGCATGGACAGGGATGTTACCTATCTTTCACCGCGCACTGAGTTACTCTTCTGGCAGCTGGGAAGGATGCAGGACAGGGTGCAGTAGTGTTGGAGGTTGTTCTGCCACCACGCCTCCAAAATTCTACTAGTGGTGATTCTGCCACACCTCTCTCCTCCACCCTCGCCTCTTCTTCTTCCTCCATGGCCTCTTCCTGTGCTGATTTGTCATCGGTACCAGTGGTGCTCCGTATAAGTTCAAAGGGCTACTCAAGTACGCAGGCAAAAAGATACCATGTGGTACTTGAGCTGGTGGGTACTTGAGCTGGCAGGTTCAGAGGTGGTTGACACCACGCCAGCTGAAGCCAGGAATGGTGGTTTGCGACAATGGCACCAACCTACTCTCTGCCCTCTGACAGGGACAACTGACCCATGTGCCCTGTTTGGCTCATGTCCTTAACTCGGTGGTGCAGCGGTTCTTGGGCAGTTACCCAGGCTTACAGGATGTCCTGAGGCAGGCCAGGAAAGTCTGTGTGCATTTCCGCGGGATATATAATGCCAGTGCTCGGCTGGCTGACCTCCAAAAGGAATTTAACCTGCCCAAGAACCGCCTAATCTGTGACATGCCCACCAGGTGGAACTCAACGTTGGCCATGCTGCAGCAACTGCACATGCAGCAGAGGGCCATCAATGAGTACCTTTGCGACTATGGCACCAGGACAGGGTCAGGGCAGCTTGTTTTTTTTCCCCATGCCAGCGGGCTATGATCAGGGATGCATGCACTGTCCTGTCACCATTTGAGGAGGCCACGAGGATGGTGAGCAGTGACAGTGCATGGATCAGTGACACTGTCCCTCTTGTCCACCTTGCACACACTGCATGGAATAATGGACAGGGCACTTGAGGCAGAACAGAGGGAGGAAGAGGAGGACTTCCTTACCTCTCAAGGCCCCCTTTATCCAGACAGTGTTCCTGCATGCCTGCCGATCACACAGGAAGAGGACAAGGAGGAGGATGAGGAGAATTGTGTCAGCATGGAGGTGGAGCCTGGCACTCAGCATCAGCAGCAGTCTTCAAGGGATCATTTACAGTACGAAGAAATGCACGTCCTTAGTGGCCCAGAGGACTCTGGACCAAATGCCTCAGCAAACCTATGCTGCATGGCCTCCCTGATCCTGCAAAGCCTGCGGAAGGATCTTCGTATTCGTGGTATCAAGGGGAATGATAATTACTGGCTGGCAACCCTCCTTGATCCACGTTACATGGGTAAGGTTGCGGACCTTATCTTGCCTTCACAGAGGGAGCAGAGGAAGAAAAATCTTCGGGAGGCCTTGCAGAAAGGTTTGTGCAACGGGTTTCCAGAGCCTGGGAGGTTACAATTTCCTGGTCCTCCTGGACAACGTGTTGCTGAGGCTTCGGTCAGTCACAGAAGGACAGTGAAGAAGCTGCCCGTCTGACTGATGCGTTCAGACAATTTTTTAGTCCACAGCTCCAAGGTCTGATCGGTTCCAGCATCCATCGCCAGCGTCTGATTCACATGGTGCAGGATTGCCTAGGGGCAAGATCAGACTTGGACACTTTTCCCACCGAAAATCCTCTGGGTTACTGGATCTTGAAGATGAATCACTGGCCAGAGCTTGCACAGTATGAAATTGAGCTACTGGCCTGTCCTGCATCCAGCATTCTTCAGAACACACATTCAGTGCTGCTGGAGTCTTTGTAACCGATCACAGGGTGCGCCTGTCCACCAAATCGGTCGATCGGCTGACCTTCAAAAAAATGAATCAGTTTTGGAGAACCATCTACAAAGCACCTGATGCTGATGTAACCAATTGATTTTTTTTTTAATGTGAGATCCGTTCAAGACTGCCTATGCTGATGCTGAGTGACTATTCTGTTATGCTGAGTGACAATCCTCTTCCTCCTCAATTTTCATTCTGATAGCTTGTAAGAACATTTTTGGTTCTGGGCACTGCCACCAGTGGCCAAGGCCCAATTTTTCTGCCCCTGTTTAACAGGGGCATGTAATTACAATTTTTGATGCAATACTTTGCAGCAGGGCTCATTCCTGCGCTCCAACTATAGTATCTGTGAGGGATTGCAGTGTTGTGGCACCAGCACCAGTGCCCAAGGCCCAATTTTTAAGCCCCTGTTTTAAAAGGGCATATAATTACAATTTTTGCTGCAATACTTTGCAGCAGGGCTCATTCCTATGCTCCAACTATAGCATCTGTGAGGGGTTGCAGTGTTTTGGCACCAGTGCCTAAGGCCCAATTTTTCTGCCCCTGTTTAACAGGGACATGTAATTACAATTCTTGATCTAATATTTCACAGCAGGGCCCATTCCTGCACCCACCAAGAGTAACTGTGAGGGCTTACAGTGTTGTGGCAACACCACTACCACCACCACCACCAAAGGCCCAATTTTTCTGTCCCTGTTCAACAGGTGCATGTAATTACAATTCTTGATATAATATTTCACAGCAGGTCCCCTTCCAGCGCCCACCAAGAGTAACTGTGAGGACTTACAGTTTTGTGGCACCAGCAGCACCACCACCACCACCAAAGGCCCAATTTTTCTACCACTGTTCAACAATGGTATGTAATTACACTTCTTGATCTAATATTTCAGAGCAGGGCCCGTTCCTGCGCCCACCAAGAGTAACTGTGAGGGCTTACAGTGTTGTGGCAACACCAACACCTAAGGCCCCAATTTCTGCAGAGTATATAGGGCAGGCCCCTACTTTCAAACATCCAACTTACAAATGACTCCAACTTGCAAACGGAAGGAGACAACAGGAAGTGAGATGAAATCTACCCCTAGGAAGGGAAATTCTCTCCTGGAGGGGTCAATAAGGTAAAAACCTGTCCCCTCTTCACTGATGCTTTATCACCAATTCTTGTTTCACTAAAAACCCCAAATTTTCAAAAAACATTTGTCATTGGGACAGAAAGTGAGGTGAAATTTTCTGAAGAGGTGCGCAGACAGCAAAACAAATGTTACAGTAGTGATAACCCTTCCCTATATTTTCCAAAAAGCTTAAAAATTGATTTTTTTGGCTGGAGCTACATTTTAAAAATGTACAAGTTCAAAATTACAAACAGATTCTACTTAATAACAAACCTTTAGTCTCTGTCTTGTTTGCACCGCCAGTATACTGCTGTTCAGAGTATATAGGGCCTGGAAGCCCCACGGCTTTCCTTTTTAAATTTGGGCGCAGTTTTCCCCTTAATATCCATACAAAACCCAAAGGGCCTGGTAATATACTGGGGGGGGGGGTACCCACGCCTTTTGTCTCACTGATTTTCATCCATATTGCCGGGACCCAACATTACATTAAAGCCGCAAGCAGTTTTAAATTACTTTTATTCCTTTAAAAATGTCCTTTTCTGCAGGGACTGTTCTAAGCATGGGAAACACGCGCCACTTTACAGGCATACTATAGACAACCCCCAGGTATGGTATTTAAAGGAATATTTCACTTTTTTTTCACTTTAAGCATCATTAAAATCACTGCTCTTGAAAAAACAACCATTTTTAAAACTTTTTTTTGCATTGATACATGTCCCCTGTGGCAGGACCCGGGTCCACAAACCCTTTTTAGGGCAATAACTTGCATATTAGCCTTTAAAATTAGCACTTTTGATTTTGACGTTCAAGTCCCATATACTTTAATGGCGTTCTAAAGTTTGCACGAACTTTCCGTCCGTTCGCAGGTTCTGGTGCGAACCAAACCGGGGGGGGGGGTTCGGCTCATCCCTATTAGAGAGATAAGATTTACCAAATATTACACAAGCCTGGCTGGTTGAATCGACCTGTGTGGACTTAGAGGAGAAGAAAGAAGAGAAGAATCCAATGGAGTCTGGAGTGGAGAAAAAAATTATAACATATAAGTTTAGATATTGCAATTTTTGAATTATCATAAAAAGATTTACAAAAGTTGTCCATGATAAGGGATAAAAATCCCTATCAGGAGAAAAAAGGCACTCATCTGACTCCCACATATTAAGAGTGGGCGAACGAGGGAGGCAAAGTAGGGCACATGGATATTCCGCATGTAGGAGAAAAGCCCTAAAAAGAGAGCATCGTAAAGATACATATGTGTTTGGACCTCCTGGTCCAGAGGGGGAGAGACATAATGACCTCTCTTGTGGGAGTGCTGGTTTGCATTTTTCTGAGAGATCTGAAAGGTGCTGTTTGGAGATGAGGAGGAGGCTGTTCTTCTGCATGATGGAGAGATGTTAGGTGAGGCTTCCACCAGGTGCAATTTTAGGAGGGTTTGTTGAAGGTCTTCTGCAGATCTGCATGTGTATTTAGAGCCTTGATAGTCAAAATGAATGGAGAAAGGGAAACCCCACTGGTATGTAATGTTATGACATTGTAGCTCCATTAGCTGAGGTTTCATTGCTTGCCTTTTGGCTGTGGTAAGTTGGGATAAATTGGAAACAGCTGATAGTTGTTGCCCTGGAAATGTAAAGCTTTTTTATCTCTGATGGTGCCATGAGTTGTCCTTTTGTCCGGTAGTAATGGCATTTTGCAATTATATCGCGTGGGGGACTGTCTGCTTTTTTGGCTGTGAGGGCCCAGTGTACTCTGTTTAATTCCAAGCGTTCAATTGGGATAGCCGGTTGAAGTTCTTGAAATAATGCTGTGATAGCAGATTGTAGATCACTGACGGTTTCAGGGATACCCCTGACACGCAGATTGGAAAGTCTGGCTCGGTTTTCATAATCTTCCAGTCTAAATAGAAGTGTTAAGTTTTCCTCTTTTAAATTCTCCATTTAAGTCATATAGTCTTGTGCAGAGATTTTAATCATCCACTCTGAGCTCTAATGCAGCTGTATGGTTACCCAGCTCTCTTATTTCTTTAGTGAGGCTGTTAGTGATTTGCTGAGGTCTGCTTTAGTGCTTTATGAACCATACACTCAAATTGTTGTAATAGAGCTGGGGAAGCATTGGAAACCTGTGTGGAATTCTGTGAGAGATTCAGTTCACTGTCTTACTCCCCTGGGGAGATTGGCTGTGGTAATCTTTGCCTGTGTGAGCACACTGAGGCCGTGTATGAGGCGGGGGCTGGTGCCATCTTAGTTGCGGCTCTCGCCTGTGAGTCCTTTGTGAAGGGTTTCTTTGCCTTGGCACAGCTGCTTCCCAGCACCATTTTTGTGGCTGAAAATGAGACAGCTAGTTCCCGGAGATTAGTAGGGGAATGTGGGTAACTTATTGTCTTGCGGTCTCCACTTTAACTGCTGCTTTTCTCCTCAGTGGTGCAGAGTTCTAGCAGTGCATGAGCGCCCTGTTAGACTCCACGCATGCGCCCCCAGACCTATGTCTTTTTTCAACCTCACAAACTATATCTACCTGTGTAACTATAATTCAACTAAGCTTGGTGACTAAAAATCATATAACAATATCAATGCAGCTCAAATACGTATCCAAATTCCAAATGTGACAGTAATCTTAACACCAAATATTGTTGGGCTGCATCAGGATCTCCCTGAGAATGTCTCCATATGACAAAACACATTGGGGTTGATGCCATCATGCTCTAGGACTCGCAGTGGGTTCGTCCGTAAGATTGCGCTCTTTATTATGAACATTTTCAGTACCTTTTTAACTTTAATAAAGCGTTGTATGCGGTTTCACAGTATGTGGCGTTTATGATTCATCTGTTACTGGTCCACGATTGATCCTTGAGTTCTGTGGTTTCTCGCTGGTTCTGGATGGAACTACAAAGCGTTCCAAACAGTTTGAATGAGTGCTATTAGACCTCCTATAATCTGGTGTCTATAATCTGAGTAAGAGGCTAGTATTTTATGTGGTGCAAGCATCACATTACAGAGGATTTGTCTGCTCACTGAATAGTTTTTTCAGCATAGTGTGGTGCAAAACAGAATTAACTTTTATTGTTAAACACACATGAACTTTATTATAAAATGATTTATTTATTTGCATGTTTGCACAATTATTATATGTGCACATTATATGAAATGGGTTGGTCATTTGGTATATGTGAAGATTTGCACAATTATCTCATGCAGCGCAACCATCCTTGGTGGTAAAATTGTTCAATTCAGTTGTGTTAATTTTTTTCGGAATTCATTTAATTTTGGTTTTGTTTATTAATTTTGTAACAATATTCCGAATTTTCAGTTCGATTCTAATTCAGATCAGTCAAAATATGATCAACGATTCAAATTCTGTGTAAAGAATAACTGGTCCCCCCAATCCGTACCAGGCCCTTATCCAAGAATGCAGCTCAGCAGGCCAGGAAATGGGGTGGCGAGTGAGCACCTCCCCCCTCCTGAACCGTACCAGGCCACATGCCCAAAACATGGGGGGGTGCTTTGGGGAAGAGGCCCTTGTCCCATGTTGATGGGGCTGCGGGTAGGGGGGCTTATTAGAATCTGGAAGCCCCCTTTCACATAGGGGGGTCCCAGGATCTTGGGGCCCACCGTATTAATGAGTATGGGGTACATAATAGCCTTACTCATTTACCAAAAAAGTGTAAAAAGTGGGGAACATTTTAAAAATGTCCCCCAGTGTAGATCCATCTTCAATCACAATGCCCACTGTACCTGAAATAAAAGAAAGGAAAAAAACTCTCGTCGAAGGCACCTGTCATCAGATGACTCTGCCCCTTAGTTATTTAAGAAATGTAATGCGGTGGAGCAGGCAGACAGCGGGAGCCTTCAAGGAGACAGGAGTTTGTTTTTTTTTACAGGTCCATGGGTGCGGCGGGCATCGTGATTGATGATGGATCTACACCGGGGAAATTAAAAAAAAAATTGTATGGACTTGTCAAAAGCTCATTTTGTGTCTTTGCTTTCTTTTTACACTTTTTTGGTGATTGAGTAGGTGTACATATACTCATTCCCATAGGGAAGTTTGGGATCTGGGGCCCCCTTGTTAAAGGGGCTTTCAGATTCTGATAAGCCCCCTGCCCACAGACCCCCACAACCACCATCCAGGGTTGTGGGAAGAGGCCCTTGTCTACATCAACAAGGGGACAGGGTGCTTTGCATGTTGATGGCATGTGGTCTGGTATGGTTGAGGAGGGGGGGGCGCTCACTCACCCCCTTTCCTGGCCTGCCAGGCTGCATGCTCGGATAAGGGTCTGGTATGGATTTTGAGGGGGACCCGACACCTTTTTTTTAAAATGTTGGCGTGGACTGGGGAGGGGTGGGGGCACATGCTGATCTTCTTCTGAATTTTACATTGCCTGCATTCTTTTGTTTATTTTTCAGTCATGAGGCTGATGAGTCATCGGTTGTTAAGAATACGGTGGACGACTTTCCGGCCCACTCTTTAACAACCAGCTATTCCTCACACAGAATTTAAACCATTCCGAAAATTTGAAATTCTTTAGGAAAGTGAAAATACAAAATTAAATGAAATTAATTTCAACAAAATTTGTTACTATTTCATTGAATCAGTAGGTGTATATATACTCATTCCCATAGGGGAGTCTGGGATCTAGGGGCCCCCTTGTTAAAGTGGTTATTAGATTCCAATAAGCCCCCTGCCCACAGACCCCCATAACCACCACCCAGGGTTGTGGGAAGAGGCCCTTGTCCACATCAACAAGGGAACAAGGTGCTTTGGAGTGAGGGAGCAGAGTCCCCCCCACCCCAAAGCACCCCCCATGTTGATGGCATGTGGTCTGGTATGGTTCAGGGGGGCGTTCACTCACCCCCCTTTCCTGGCCTGCCAGGCTGCATGCTCGGATAAGAGTCTGGTATGGATTTTGAGAGGGGACCCCACGCCTTTTTTTTTTTAATGTTGGTGTGGACTGTGGAGGGGTGGGGACACACGCTGTTCTTCTTCTGACTTTTACATTGCCTGCATTCTTTTGTTTACTTTTCTGTCATGAGGCTGAGGAGTCATCGGTTGTTAAGGATACGGTGGACGGCTTTCTGTCCCACTCCTTACCAAACAGCTATTCTCCACACAGAATTTAAATCATTCCGAAAATTTGAAATTCTTTAGGAAATTGAAAATACAAAATTAAATTAAATTAATCTCAACAAAATCTGTTACTATTTCATTCGGCGATTCAGATACATTCGAATCTCCGAATAACCAAAAATTTGACCGGATTTATATTCGGACCATAACGAATTGCACAGATCAGATCAAATCAAACAAGAATGATCAGACAGAGGTATCCACAGTCTTATGTTGGACCAACTGCTGGCCCCATTTAGGTGCCTTTATATGGAGGACTTTGCTTCATACAAGTGTCAATAAAGCAATGCTACTGTATAAACACAATATAACATAAGGTAAAAATGTCCAGAATTTTTAATCCATCCAATCTTCTACAAGTGATGAAAAAAAACACTATGTGTGTCCCAGTGAAAACACCAATTAACCAGTTTGGGTACTCTCTCAC
Organism: Lithobates clamitans; assembly: GCA_037952925.1. NCBI lineage: Eukaryota > Metazoa > Chordata > Amphibia > Anura > Ranidae > Lithobates > Lithobates clamitans. Next base: position 1,362,754 of record JBBGZY010000482.1, read on the forward strand.
CCTATATTGACCTATAGCACCACCCCCATAGGAGCCACTGGTATTTTGCCCAGGTCTTCCCCCTTTTTGCCACGCAGTCAGGCACAGGGTAGATTCACACAGCCAGGTTCACACACATTTCTGCTCGTTATGTTCAATGATTAGTCTAAGGGTTTTGTTCTTGTTGTTTTATTTTTGGAGAACTTGGAGAAGAAAGGGGATTTAGTGGGATACTCCAACAAATAGAACTATTCACACTGAGGACTCTAACTTTCTTGTAGAACTGTAATAAAGTCCTTGCAGAAGGCAGATAAAGACTTATTTTTAGCAGCAGCAAACAATTCACAGAGCTAAGCAGTGGGGGTGAATTACTAAAAAGAAGGCACTGCACCGGTTCATAAATTAATTGGTGCGCTGGAAAAGTCATTAATTGAACGTGCAAACCTGCGCACAATGAAACGCAAATAACAATAATAGATACCTGCATATGTAAACTGCAACTGGTGCTAGGGTAACTGCAGTTTTCGCATTGATAATAGCGCACGCCCAATACAATTGATTATATTCATCTCATTGCTTAGGTGTGTCTTGTTAGGCAATTAGTAGGTGTTCTCAGTTAACCCTTTTGTGCAAGAGCCTATTTGATTTCCTATAATTTGAATTAATTGTTCAAGTGCGTCTTCCTATTACCTATTTTGCCTAAATATCGAGTTGTACAGAGATTGGCCAATTAGATTGCATAGTGCATGACCAACTTAGGTGCCAAATTTGGAATGTAGATGTGCCATGACCCACTTGTATTTTCCAAACAATATTTCTTGGGCATTGTTTGGAAAATATTTCTTGGGCAAATGAAAAAACATCTTTTTTCAAGACATGATAGAGTGATAGCAGGAATCTTCAAACTACGGCTCTCCAGCTGTTGCAAAACTACACATCCCATGAGGCATTGTAAAACTCTGACATTCACAGACATGACTAGGCATGATGGGAATTGTAGCTCCTGAACAACTGGAGGGCCGTAGTTTGAAGACCCCTGTGCTAGACCATTATTATGCCTCAAGAATTGGGAGTGTGGCATCTACCCAACTTCCCTCTGCTAGTGGACACAAGAACCTACATCTATATATATATATATATATATATATATATATATATATATACACACACACACACACACACACACACACACACACACACACACACACACTGAAGCAGTGAAGCAGGAAGCAATATACATTGGCCCGGAAGTGAATCTCTACACAGGAAGTAGGTGTGTATTTTGAGGCCAAATCATTTACACATGCACACATGACCCACACAAACACCACCCCATGTAAAAATAAATAAAAAATTATCTTAATTTGCATATAAGGATCATCTCTTCCTCAGAGAACAGTGAGTGGGGCATGGTGGTGGAAGGAAATTAGCAGCAGTACAAGCAATTTCCTGGAGGGGAGTGATGTCATTCCTGTGTGCTGGCCACCACTTCCGGGAACCAAATATGCACCATGGGTACATACCTCCGCGCTAGGGTTGCCATCTCATCCCTTTAAACCCAAACACACATTAATTACACAGGTTCCGTGGCTGATTAAGGTGGTAATTAAACTCACTTAGTGCCTTACCTGCATTCAATTAGCCACAGAATCTGTGTAATTAATATGTGTCGGGTTTAAAGGGATGAGGTGGCAACTCTACTCCGCGCACACAGCAATTGCGCATCTAGCTGCAGGAACCAAATTTTTAGGGAAATTAATAGTAAAGCAGATGAAGATTTCCAGGACTGGACTGGACTAACAAATGTTTCTAGTGAAAGGCAACTGGTGTTTTCTATTAAACAAGGTCTAAATGGGCCATTGACATGCATCACAGTTGAACTTAGGAATGTGTCTTTGCAAAGTTAAACTAAATGAAATCCTTTCTTATTTTTGCTTGGGGATAGAGTGCAGAGGGATTAGAGGTCTTGTTAGTTTTTGGGGATGTCTGCACCCCTGATAAGGTGAAGACACCTCCCAAATTTTGACAGTTTCTCCTTCAAATTTATTCACTTCCTGTCACATAGCCAAACAGGAAGTGAGGGTAAAACCCTACCAATGTCTTTCCTTTTGGATACACAGGTTAGTCTAAATAGTTTCCCCATTAGGTAAATTGCACTCTAGCATTTTGCTGTGTACACCCCAAATTATTAGTTATCTCGGACTTTGGGGTTTATTTACTAAAGGCAAATCCACTTTGCACTACAAGTGCAATTGCTGGAGATCCGGGGGGGAGACATGCAAGGAAACTAAAAAAACAGCATCTTTGCTTCTATATGATTGGATGATAAAATCACCAGTGCCCCCCTCAGATTTACAGCCAGTACACTTGTATTGCAGAGTGGATTTGCCTTTAATAACCCCAAAATACCTAATAATTTGGGGTGTACACAACAAAGTGCTAGAGTGCAATTTGCTTAATGGGGACACTAGTTAAATTGACGTGTGTGTCCCCAAGGAAAGACATTGGTAGGGATTTACCCTCACATCCTGTTTGGTTATGTGACAGGAAGTGAAGCCAATTTTCAGAAAAGGGACACAAAGCCCAACCTAAAAAAGACAAGCAGTGGTTCTGACACTCATTTGGTTTCCCTCAAATGCCCACAATTAGAATAGAGTGTCTTGAGCTTGATTTTAACTCAGTGCTCTAAATCAGTGGTTCTCAACCCTGTCCTCAAGTACCCCCAACAGGCTATGTTTGCAGGTTTTCCTTCATCTTGCACAAGTGCTTTCTTTAAATCACAGTCAATGGCTTGGTATTTTGGACAGATATTTTAGCTAAGATAAATTCATACTGTTCTTCCATGGGGTCCTATCTGCTTCCAGACCCTCTCTGTTAAGATGTCGGTAGGGGTGAACCAGGAGTGAATATCTTTTCTTATCCTACCTAAGGCCTCAACCCTTATTGTATTGGGCCATCCTTAGTTACAGCTCCACTCTCCACATGTTGACTGGACTTCTAGGCAGATCCTGCCTTGGGGTTCCAATTGTTTCTCATCCTGCCTACTCAAGGTTGCCCCAAAGGAGAGACTTCCTGTTGCCACCACATCAGTATCTTCTGCTCTTCCCACTGCATGTGTTCTGAAAAAAATCAGCTGAGGTTCTTCCACCTCACAGGCCCTTTGACTGTGCTATTGACCTTGTTCCTGGAGCAACTCTACTCAGGGGTCGTACCTACCCCCTGTCCATCCCAGAGACCCAGATCATTTCAGAGTATATTGCTGAGAATCTAGAAAAAGGATTCATCTGGAAATCCTTATCACCTGCGGGAGCAGGGTTCTTTTTTGTTGTCAAGAAAGATGGTACTTTAAGACCCTGTATTGACTATCGAGGCTTAAACGCGGTGACAAAAATTGATACCCCCTCCCCTTAATAGCTGAACTCTTCGACAGATTGAAATGTGCCTCCATTTTTACTAAGTTAGATCTCAGGGGTGCATACAATCCGATCCGGATACGGAAAGGCGATGAGTGGAATACTACATTTAACACTAGAGATGGGTATGACGAATACTTGGTTATGCCTGGTTATGGTCTGTGTAATGCCCCAACTGTGTTCCAAAACTTTGTCAACAAAATCTTAAGGAATCTGTTATATTAATTTGTTGTCATCTATCTGACATTCTCATCTTTTTTGAAAACCTGGTTGTTTACAGAAACCATGTCTGGATTGTACTCCAGCGCCTGAGAGAGAATAATCTGTACGCCAAGTTGGAAAAGTGTTCTTTTGAATGATTAGAGGTCCTGTTTTTAGGAAGTTTAATCTTTAGTTTGGGTCTTGGTATGGATCCTGGAAAGGTCTTGGCCATTACCAACTGACCTCTTCCTGCCAGCGAATGCCAAGGAGTCTCATCAGTCGCCACTACTGGTGGCCTACTCTCTGTTCAGATGTCAAATACTACGTTAAGGCTTGTCATGTCTGTGCCCAGTCTGTGTTAGGTACCTGGTAGTTGAGCCTGACTGGTAGAAGAAAACCTCTCCGAAGCGCTGGTTCAGGAGCCACTGGAGTGGGAACAGTGGTCTCTTGAGCACAGTGGGTAGGAGTGCCTGGTGTGGGTCCTTGCGGTGGCTGACACAGGAGCTGGGAAGACGTCCCTCCGGGATGGCTGGGCTACGGATGCAGGCAGGTAGAAGCTGGTTAGCAAGCAGGCAGGTAGAAGATATGGCCGCAGCAGAACCTGGAGCTGGAAGAGCAGACTGGAACAGCGTCACAGGACACAGGCAAAGCAGAGTCAGACAGTCCGTTTGGCAGGAGATCAGGCAGGTATATGGCAGGAGGGATGATCACAGAATGGTCAGGCAGGCAAGCAGAGGTTCGGCAATGGGTCACAAGATATAAGCAAAGTCAGGCAAGCCGGGTCAGGTTGGAGACAGAAGAATGGTCAGACGTAGCCGGGTCAATAGCAGATAACAACAGGCAGGATACAGGAACTCAGGTGCAGAGCTGCAGATGAACAGCACCTGAAGGAAGCATCTGACAACCTTTTAAAGAGTCCTTGGCGCCAAACAGCGCTAGCGCGCACGGGCGCATGCGAATGCGCGGGCTGGAGCGTGCCAGTGCCCCCCAGTGGGGAATTCAGCTGAACTGCCCTGGAAAAGCCCCTGGTGCACACGCATGTTCGCCTGACGGGCATCGGCACGTCCCTGACAGTCTGAATCCTCCACATAAGCTTCTGCTGGTCTTCTCATGCCCTTGCCCATTCCTAAGAAGCCCTGGTCTCACACCACCATGGACCTTATCACCGATCCTCCACCGTCTGAGAATAATATGGTTATTTGGTGTCAGGTCACCTTGAGGCTAGGGGACAGATGCACACCATTTGGATCAGGAGTGCACCGCAAGGCAGTGGACCCTACGGCTGACTGCTGTGGATGGGAGTCCTGGTGGTAAGGAAGGCAGGGCCGCTGGAATACCAACATGAATCTCACCGGGGTTAAAGTGTAAGATTCCCTGGGGCGTGGACTCTAAGAGGCAGCAGGTGTTCACCAGAGCCTCTAGTGGTGAGGATGGACTGGGCTGCAACTGGCTCCAGGTTGTGACCCCCAGGGTCCCCCAGCTCACACCCACAGTAGGCAACAGGAGGATAGGGATAGTAAAGGAATAAGCCAAGGTCAGGGCCACAAGAAGACAAGGACAACAGAATTCACGCCAAGGTTCGGGGCACAGGCAAACAGGGATAGTCGGGGACACGCCAAAGGTCAGGGTCACGAGCAGACAGGAATAGTTGAGAACACGCCAAGGTCGGTAACAGAAGCAAACGTAGAGCACACGGCAGGCAGGAATAGGAAGCCAAAACACACAAAGGTTGATCAGCAGGGCTGGCCTGCAGTGCAGAGTTTAATATAGAGTTCTCTGATAGGAGCTGGGGTGGAGCCATGCTAGAAGAGAGTTAATAAAAGCAGTCAGGTGAGAGTCAGCTGGTCTTTAGAGATGAACACATGGAGGCAGGTAAGCTGACAGACAAAACTCTATTGCATAACCATGACATTTGGGTGGAAATCGATCGGTTCTCAAAGATGGCTCATTTTGTTCCTCTTCCCAATCTCCCTTCTGCTTCTGCTTTGGTTCCCATCTTTGTTCAAGAAATCTTTTGACTCCATGGGGTTGCTTCCCATGTTGTTTCTGACAGGGGTGTTCAATTCACATCTCGCTTTTGGAAAGCCTTTTGCAAATCCCTCAATATTATCTTGGATTTTTCCTCTTCTTACCACCCTCAATCCAGTGGACAGACTGAGAGGGTTAATCACAAATTACAGGTCTTTCTCCGCACTTTAGTCTCTGCTCATCATGATGATTGGTCCTCTCTACTCCCGTGGGCAGAATTATCTCACAATAATCATGTTAACATCAGTTCTCAGAAGATACCCTTTTTCACAGTTAATGGAAGACACCCTCAGCTCCATCTTCCTATGACTTGTTCTCTGGACATTCCCCATTTGGCTACAGTTCAAGAATCATTCAATTCTATTTGGGTTGGCATTCATAATTCCCTCTGGGCCGCATTCTCTACAGCCAGAAGATAAGGTCTGGCTTTCCACCGGGAGCATCAAGCTCTGGGTCCCTACTCTGAAAGTTGCCCCAAGATTCATTGGCCCATACACTATGAGATCTTGAAGCTTTTAGGAATCTGAAGTTTAAAACAAACCGGATTTAACTTAGAAATTAAACTTGTTTTCCTACTGAAGCCTTTAGTCCTTAATAAGTTCTCTCGTCCTTTCCCTACTGATCTCTGAGGATAATCAGGGGTATAAGGTTAGTCAAGTTCTGGCTCTGTAAAGGCATTCTTCAGTACCATATGCATTGGAGAGGTTTTGGTCCACTCCTGAGGAGAGGTTTGGGATCCCTGCATCTGATGTCTTTGCATCTCGTCTTTTGAGGGGGTTTCATTTGAGGTTCCCCTCCAAGCCTGGTCCCAAGCAGGGGAGGAGGCCTCTTAAGAAGGGGGTACTGTCATACTCTTCATGAATCTGCAGTAATGTTTCATGCCATGACTGCTTCCTTACTTCTCTGGTCTGTGTATCAGCTTTAGGGACCGTGCTCTCTCTCTGTTTAAGTAATATTCTTACAGCATCGCTCAACTCCAGCCTCTAACAGGAAACACTAACCCCCGAGCACTGCAAGCCAGCCTTGCCCGAGCAACAATTGTGTGTAGGCTTCCCTGGGTGATCCTTGCAGTGTGCTCTACGTTTGATTCCCATGTAAAATTGGAATAAAAAAGGGGGAGGGGTATGTCCATACATCAAGAATAATGTACAAGTGAATGTGAAAGATGACATCACTAAGGGAGCTAGGGAGGAGGTGAAATCCTTATGGGTAGAGCTCCAAAGGGATGAAGCTAAGGGGAAAATAATACTGGGATTATGCTATAGGTCGAATAATGTAAAGGAATGACAATAGTAACATATATGCAGCTATGATTATTGTGCAGTGAGCCCTTGTATGTCTACGTGTTTCGCCGTTAGGCTTCCTCAGGACACGGCCAGACGAGACAGAGAAGAGAGTATGTCTCTCTATCTAAAATGAGATATAATGTCATTAGACACACATAACTAACACATAAACAGACTATCCACGATAAAAACACCAAACTATACGTTCAACTATTCAAAAACATTGGCACATTTTAACTACTGATCCCACCATCAGTAGGGATGAGCTTCGAGTTTGAGTCGAACTCATGTTCGACTCGAACATTGGCTGTTCGCAAGTTTGCCGAACAGCGAACAATTTGGGGTGTTTGTGGCAAATTCGAATGCCGCGGAACACCCTTTAAAAGTCTATGGGAGAAATCAAAAGTGCTAATTTTAAAGGCTTATATGCAAGGTATTGTCATAAAAAGTGTTTGGGGACCCGGGTCCTGCCCCAGGGGACATGGATCAATGCAAAAAAAAGTTTTAAAAACGGCCATTTTTTCAGGAGCAGTGATTTTAACAATGCTTAAAGTCAAACAATAAAAGTGTAATATCCCTTTAAATTTTGTAGCTGGGGGGTGTCTATAGTATGCCTGTAAAGGGGCGCATGTTTCCCGTGTTTAGAACAGTCTGACAGCAAAATGACATTTTGAAGAAAAAAACCCATTTAAAACTACTCGCGGCTATTGCATTGCCGACAATACACATAGAAGTTCATTGATAAAAACGGCATGGGAATTCCCCACAGGGCAACCCCGAACCAAAAAAAAAAAAAAAATGATGTGGGAGTCCCCCTAAATTCCATACAAGTCCTTCAGGTCTGGTATGGATATTAAGGGGAACCCCAGCCAAAATTTTTTAAAAAAATGACGTGGGGTTCCCCCTAAATTCCATACCAGACCCTTCAGGTCTGATATGGATTTTAAGGGGAACCCCGCGGCAAAAAAAAAAAAAAAAACGGCGTGGGGTCCCCCCAAAAATCCATACCAGACCCTTATCCGAGCACGCAACCTGGCAGGCCGCAGGAAAAGAGGGGGGGACGAGAGTGCGGCCCCCCCCTGAACCGTACCAGGCCACATGCCCTCAACATTGGGAGGGTGCTTTGGGGTAGCCCCCAAAACACCTTGTCCCCATGTTGATGAAGACAAGGGCCTCATCCCCACAACCCTGGCTGGTGGTTGTGGGGGTCTGCGGGCGGGGGGCTTATCGGAATCTGGAAGCCCCCTTTAACAAGGGGACCCCCAGATCCCGGCCCCCCCCCTGTGTGAAATGGTAAGGGGGTACTTACCCCTACCATTTCACTAAAAAACTGTCAAAAATGTTAAAAATGACAAGAGACAGTTTTTGACAATTCCTTTATTTAAATGCTTCTTCTTTCTTCCTTCATCTTCTTCTGGTTCTTCTGGCTCTTCTGGTTCTTCCTCCGGCGTTCTCGTCCAGCATCTCCTCCGCGGCGTCTTCTATCTTCTCCTCGAGCCGCTCCGCACCCATGGCATGGGGGGGAGGCTCCCGCTCTTCTCTTCATCTTCTTCTTCTTCTTCTTCTTCATCTCTTCTTCCTTCTTCTCTTCTTCATTTCTTCTCCGGGCCGCTCCGCAGCCATGCTGGCATGGAGGGAGGCTCCCGCTGTGTGAAGGCGTCTCTTCGTCTGACGGTTCTTAAATAACGGGGGGCGCGGCCACCCGGTGACCCCGCCCCCCTCTGACGCACGGTGACTTGACGGGACTTCCCTGTGACATCACGGGGAATGCCACAGGGAAGTCCCGTCATGTCCCATGCGTCAGAGGGGGGCGGGGTCACCGGGTGGCCCCGCCCCCCATTATTTAAGAACCGTCAGACGAAGAGACGCCGTCACACAGCGGGAGCCTCCCACCATGCTAGCATGGCTGCGGAGCGGCCCAGAGAAGAAATGAATAAGAGAAGAAGGAAGAAGAGATGAAGAAGAAGAAGAAGATGAAGAGAAGAGTGGGAGCCTCCCCCCCATGCCATGGGTGCGGAGCGGCCCAAGGAGAAGAAGATAGAAGACGCCGCGGAGGAGATGCTGGACGAGAACGCCGGAGGAAGAACCAAAAGAGCCAGAAGAACCAGAAGAAGATGAAGGAAGAAAGAAGAAGCATTTAAATAAAGGAATTGTCAAAAACTGTCTCTTGTCATTTTTAACATTTTTGACAGTTTTTTAGTGAAATGGTAGGGGTAAGTACCCCCTTACCATTTCAAACAGGGGGGGGCTGGGATCTGGGGGTCCCCTTGTTAAAGGGGGCTTCCAGATTCCGATAAGCCCCCCGCCCGCAGACCCCCACAACCACCGGCCAGGGTTGTGGGGATGAGGCCCTTGTCTTCATCAACATGGGGACAAGGTGTTTTGGGGGGCTACCCCAAAGCACCCTCCCAATGTTGAGAGCATGTGGCCTGGTACGGTTCAGGAGGGGGGGGGCCGCACTCTCGTCCCCCCCTCTTTTCCTGCGGCCTGCCAGGTTGCGTGCTCGGATAAGGGTCTGGTATGGATTTTTGGGGGGACCCCACGCCTTTTTTTTTTTTTTTTGGCGCGGGGTTCCCCTTAAAATCCATACCAGACCTGAAGGGTCTGGTATGGAATTTAGGGGGAACCCCACGTCATTTTTTTTTTAAATTTTGGCTGGGGTTCCCCTTAATATCCATACCAGACCTGAAGGGCCTTGTATGGAATTTAGGGGGACTCCCACATCATTTTTTTTTTTTAATTTTGGTTCGGGGTTGCCCTGTGGGGAATTCCCATGCCATTTTTATCAATGAACTTCTATGTGTATTGTCAGCAATGCAATAGCCGCGGGTAGTTTTAAATGTGTTTTTTCCTTCAAAATGTCATTTTGTTCTCAGACTGTTCTAAACACGGGAAACATGCGCCCCTTTACAGGCATACTATAGACACCCCCCAGGTACGAAATTTAAAGGGATATTACACTTTTATTGTTTGACTTCCAGCATTATTAAAATCACTGCTCCTGAAAAAACTGCCGTTTTTAAAACTTTTTTTTGCATTGATTCATGTCCCCTGGGCCAGGACCCGGGTCCCCAAACACTTTTAATGACAATAACTTGCATATAAGCCTTTAAAATTAGCACTTTTGATTATTCATGTTCGTGTCCCATAGACTTTAACGGTGTTCGCGTGTTCGAACAAACTTTTTTCCTGTTCGCATGTTCTGGTGCGAACCGAACAGGGGGGTGTTCGGCTCATCCCTATCTTGGTATCACATGATGCCCTAAATCACGATCAGCTGTGACTGATCTAGGATATAAATACCTCTCAGCTGATGTGAGCCCTGTGTGCAGTGGATTGCTGTCTCCCAGGGGCATACTGTGTTACTCGTATCCTTAATGTAAGTACTTAGCTACTTGCTATCATTTGGTGCTTGCTGCATCAAGCTTTGTATATGTTAGTACTATTCCTATATTCAGTTGATTTCATTATTGTATGTTTATAGACACAGCGATGTGGCTTTTGGGCTTTTTATAGCCACCAGCATTGCTGAGACTAAATCCAGGATTCCATGAGGTATATCCATTGATGGCCCTTCCCTCTTTGATGGCCACTCCTGCAATCAGGAATACTTCCTACATGCCCCTGTGTATATATTCAGCTATACTTAATATAGTAAGTTTTACTTTTTACAAAGCTTACACACTTTAGCCTTAATACATATTCTCTGTGTTGATACTGGTTGCATTTGCTCTAATTCGAGCTTTCTAACTTCTGATTGAAATCTCTCTCACCCTACCGTGATGTACATGATTTTGCATTTCAAATTAAGGTACTGATTTGATGTTCGTTCTGGTGCTTGCAATTGCTTAGCGCATGATTTCTATCGTGAACAGTCTGTTTATGTGTTAGTTATGTGTTTCTGATGACATTATATCTCATTTTAGATAGAGAGACATACTCTCTTCTCTGTCTCGTCTGTGAACCTTGGCCGTGTCCTGTGGAAGCCTAACGGCGAAAAAGCGTAGACATACAAGGGCTCACTGTACAATAATCATAGATGCATATATGTTACTATTGCCATTCCTTTACATTATGCTTTTATATATTTGTAATTCTCAATAAATTTATATTTTTATACTGCTATATCTTCTTCATTGTTTCTCAGCCTAAAAAGTCTGTCTCCCTGGTAATACTCAGTATTACCCTTTGTGTATTCTCTATGATTTATGGACGTGGCTCATTTTTTTTCTTTGTCTATATACAGATGGCAAACACCATTTAATTTATTAGTGCACTTAGTTGTTTTTTTGAACTTAGCTGTTGTCTTATTTTCTCCCTTTCTATCCTTATATTTTTTATTTCTTACAAGTGTTTACCAGGATTGTGAAACTGGCAGGAAACAATTGGGAGGGTTTTATGTCGGACATTAAGCAAACATGTTCGTCTTTGAACAAAAATAATGTTGAAATGAAGATTGTTTATCACAAATTACTACAAGTGTTTGAGCGTAAAGCTAGTCTTTTTTGGCACATTAAGTACCGTATTTATCGGCGTATAACACGCGCCGGCGTATAACACGCACCCCAAGTTTAGGAGAGAATTTTAAGGAAAAAACATTTTTAGGAGGGAAGTTTAAGGAAAAAAAACTTACATTAAAATGCCCATCAATGCAGCCTTTTCAGTGTCAGTGCAGCTTTGCCCCAGTGCAGCTTTGCCCCAGTGCAGCTTTGCCCCAGTGCAGCCTTGCCCCAGTGCAGCCTTGCCCCAGTGCAGCCTTGCCCCAGTGCAGCTTCATTAGTGCAGGTCTACCCCAGTCCAGCCATGTCAGTGCAGCTTTGTGCACTCGGTGTAGATTCAAAAAATGGCGCCGAAACTGCAGGGAGCCGAGATACACATACTCGAGTGTTCTCGGCTTTTTCCGGCGCCGCCGTCACTCCCAGTCCCGCCCCTGGACCTGTGTTATGTCCATCATAGGGCGGGACTGGGCGTGACTGTGAGCGGCGCCGAAAAAAGCCGAGAACACTCGGGTATGTGTATCTCGGCTCCCTGCAGTCTCGGCGCCATTTTTGAATCTCCCCAGGGCTGTGTATGTCGGCGGCGACCGCGGCAATTGCCGCGATCGCTCCGATGACACAGAAATCGGCGGGGATCGGCCTATAACACGCACCCACGATTTTCCCCTGATTTTCAGGGGAAAAAAGTGCGTGTTATATGCCGATAAATACGGTACTTCGAACAATATATCCGGGAGAATCTCAACCCAAAATGCCTGAGAGTCCAGATCTTCCCCAATATCTGGGATACTGACCATGACTTTAAGGCCCGATGGGAGCAGAACCTCCAGGATTGTTCCAGGAAAATGATGGAATTAATGATAGAGTATTACATGCAAGAGCTCAAACTAGTAGACTGTGATATAAAACAAATCTACGATGAAAATACTATTACATTAAACAACTCTAATTTTTCAACCTTTGATACCCGTTTAAAAGAACACATCCAAACGTTCACGAAAGATTTGTTAGTCAAGAAGGAGGACAAACTCGCATGTGACAAACTAGCCTTTGCAGGCAAGTATGCGTACAACTGCCAACAAACCAATGGTCAACGAGGGAACTGTAAGTTCACCAATGTACAAAGAAAGAGACGTAAACCTAATGAGAAAGCAAGTGATTCTGACTCGTCTATTAATTCTTATTTATCACAAGGCTCTAGGACATCTGATCGGGGATGACAGAGAGGCCAAAACTCAAGGAAGAGAACACAAACAGGTGGTGAGCACCAAACAGCTACAGACAAGAAAAGAGCACTGGGTGAACTAAATCCCCCCACTACTGATTAGGGATGAGCTTCGTGTTCAAATCGAATGCATGTTTGACTAGAACATTGCCTGTTTAGTTGTTCGCCGAATTCCAGATGATATGGGCCGTTTGCAGTAAATTCGAGTGGCGTGTCAGGGCCCATAATTCACTGAGGCATCGCAGTGCTTTGCTGGCTGATGATTGGCCAAGCATGCACTATGACCCGCATGCTTGGCCAATCACAGCGCCGTCTGTACAGAGAGCCGTAATTGGCTTTGGCCAATTATGGCTCAGGGGGTTTAGTACACACCCCACACTATATAAGGCTGCCTGCACGGCGGCCCTGTGTAGTGTGTTCCGGCATTGAGAGAGAGATAGATTGACTTTCCTGCCTACTTTATCTAACTTAAATCAAATGACACTGTCTCTCTGTCTGTTAGCTGCACTTACAGTGTATTGTGTGTGTGTGTGTATATATATATATATATATATATATATATATATATATATATATATATATACATCCTAGGTGTTGTGTGTGTGTGTATGTATGTATGTATGTATGTGTATATGTATATATATATATATATATATATATATATATATATATATATATATATATATACACACTGTATTAAGTTTAGCTATTTATCCATTCCTGTTATTCTCTTGCTACTACTGACAGGCAGGCAGGTGTTTTTACAGTATTTACAGCTACCTGAAGAAAATTGCTGGTGTTCTTCTGATCCTATTAGCGACAGTATTTACAGTTAGTGTAGTGCTTCCTCTGCACAGTGTGCACCTAAAGCTACCTAAAGAAAAATAGTGTTCTTCTGATCCTTTTAGTACAGTACTGCAGGCAGCTACAGTATTTACAAGTTAGTGTAGTGCGTCCTCTGCACGGTGTGCACCAAGCTACCTAAAGAAAATTAGCGGTGTTCTTCTGATCCTATTAGTACAGTACCACAGGCAGCTGTAGTATTTACAAGTTAGTGTAGTGCATCCTCTGCACAGTGTGCACCTAAAGCTACCTGAAGAAAATGAGTGTTCTTCTGATCCTATTAGTACATTATCGCAAGTAGCTACAGTATTTACAAGTTAGTGTACTGCGTACTCTGCATGGTGTGCACCTAAAGCTGCCTGAAGAAAATTAGTGGTGTTCTTCTGATCCTATTAGTACAGTACCACAAGCAGCTGCAGTATTTACAAGTTAGTGTAGTGTGTCCTCTGCGCAGTGTGCACCCAAAGCTAGCTGAAGAAAATTAGTGGTGCTCTTCTGATCCTATTAGTACAGTACCACAGGCAGCTGTAGTATTTACAAGTTAGTGTAGTGTGTCCTCTGCACAGTGTGCACCTAAAGCTACCTGAAGAAAATTAGTGGTGTTCTTCTGATCCTATTAATACCACAGGCAGGCAGCTACAGTATTTACAGTTAGTGTAGTGCTTCCTCTGCACAGTGTGCACCTAAAGCTACCTGGAGAAAATTGCTGTTGTTCTTCTCCTATTAATACCACAGGCAGGCAGCTACAGTATTTACAGTTAGTGCACTGTGTCCTCTGCACAGTCTGCACCTAAAGCTACCTGAAGAAAATTAGTGGTGTTCTTCTGATCCTATTAATACCACAGGCAGGCAGCTACAGTATTTACAGTTAGTGTAGTGCGTCCTCTGCACAGTGCACCTAAAGCTACCTGGAGACACTTGCTGTTGTTCTGCTCCTATTAATACTACAGGCAGTGTGCACCTAAAGCTACCTGAAGAAAATTAGTGGTGTTCTCATACTAATAATACTACAGGCAGGCAGTTGATTCTGCTAGCTGCAGTATCAGTTTATATATACATCCCAGCTTTGTGCAGCTACATCTCACTGTAGGCCATTAGTATGTCTGAAAGGCCAACAAGGAGAGGCAGACAGTCACAAGCCAATAAAAGAGGGCAAGAAGGCTCTGTGTCCAGAGGCAACAGTGCTGGTCGTGGAGACGGTGCATCCTCATCAGCACGTGGCCGTGGGACACGCTTGTCCTTTTTTTTGGCAGCTGGCCTTGTTGAGCAGCAACATGCGGAAGACTTGGTAGAGTGGATGACCAAGCCATCCTCATCCTCCTCATCCTCTCTCACCCAGGCTCAGGTTACTTTGTCTGACAAGGCAGCTGCCCACGCAGCCTCTTCCCTCGGCTCAATGGCATCAGCCACTCCTTCCCTAGCCCCACCATGTCCTCCTGAGGAGTCCCCCGAACCGTTTGACCACAGTGTTGGGTACATGCTCCAAGAGGATGCCCAGCGTTTTGAAGAATCCGATGATGGCACCCAGCTAAAGGAAGGCGGTAATTTGAGCCCAGAGAGAGGGGGTGCCCAAGAAGGACAGCTGGCAGTCATGTTCCCCCAGCTGCAGCATACTGCCAGCTTTGCTCCAGTGATGAGGAGGGAGGGGATGATAAAGTCACTGACTTCACGTGGGTGCCTAATAGGAGAGAGTAGGAGGAGAAGGAGGAGGCACATCACCAATGAGGCAGGATGCCCTCCAGGGGCCAGCTTAAGGGCAGCACACTGACTGCATCACACCGCAGAGCTCCGCATATCTCTGCGCGTTATTCCAAAAGTTCTTTGGTGTGGGCCTTTTTTGAGATGAGTGCATCAGATCTCACCGCTGCTATTTGCAACATATGTCTCAAGCGTATCTCTCGTGGCCAAAACATCTCCCACTTGGGAACCACAGGCTTGACCAGACATATGTTGACCTGCCATGCAGTTTGTTGGCAAGCATACGTAAAAGACCCACACCAAAGAACAAAGAGGACCTCTCTTTGCTCCTCATCAGCTGGGATCTCCAACCCCACTATACCTTCAGTCCTCTCTGAGACCTGCACTGAGAGGAATGAAGGTGTAGAATTAGGTGTGTCAAAGCCAAGTACATGAGGGCAATCTGCTATCGGTACACCGACATCAGATTGTACCAGGCAAATTTCCCTGCCCCAGCTGCTGCACCGCCAAAAGAAGTTCACTCCCAGCCATCCACATGCCTAGCGGATAAATGCTAGCTTGGCTAAATTGCTAGCTCTTCAACTGCTGCCTTTTCAGTTGGTAGACTCTGCCCCCTTCCGTGAGTTTGTGGAATGTGCGGTTCCTCAGTGGCAGGTTCCCAAACACCACTTTTTTTCATGGAAGGCGATCTGGCTCTCTACCGGCATGTGGAAGGCAATGTCTTGGCCTCGCTGGTCAGGGCAGTCAGCGGTAAGGTGCATATTACTGCTGACTCATGGTCCAGCAGGCATGGACAGGGACATTACATATCTTTCCCCATTCATTGGGTGACTCTTCTGGCAGCTGGGAAGGATGCAGGACAGGGTGCAGTAGTGTTGGAGGTTATTCTGCCACCACGCCTCCAAAGTACTACTAGTGGTGATTCTGCCACACCTCTCTCCTCCACCCCCTCCTCTTCTTCTTCCTCCATGGCCTCTTCCTGTGCTGATTTGACTTCAGAACCAGCGGTGCTCCGTAGGCATTCAGGGGGCTACACAAGCATGCAGGCCAAAAGATGCCATGCGGTGCTTGAGCTGGTGTGCTTGGGAGACAGGAGCCACACTGGGGCAGAGATTCTGTCAGCTCTGCAGGGGCAGGTTCAGAGGTGGTTGACGCCACGCCAGCTCAAGGCAGGTATGGTGGTTTGCGACAATGGCACCAACCTCCTCTCCGCCCTCTGACAGGGACAACTGACCCATGTGCCCTGTTTGGCTCACGTCCTTAACTTGGTGGTGCAGCGGTTCTTGGTCAGATACCTGGGCTTACAGGATGTCCTGAGGCAGGCCAGGAAAGTCTGTGTGCATTTCCGCAGGTCATATAATGCCAGTGCTTGGCTGGCTGACCTCCAAAAGGAATTTCACCTGCCCAAGAACCGCCTAATCTGTGACATGCCCACCAGGTGGAACTCAATGTTGGCCATGCTGCAGCAGCTGCACATGCAGCAGAGGGCCATTAATGAGTACCTGTGCAACTATGGCACCAGGACAGGTTCAGGGGAGCTTGTTTTTTTTCCCCACGCCAGTGGGCCATGATCAGGGATGCATGCACTGTCCTGTCACCATTTGAGGAGGCCACGAGGATGGCGAGCAGTGACAGTGCATGCATCAGTGACACTGTCCCCCTTGTCCACCTGTTGGAGCACACGCTGCGTGGAATAATGGACAGGGCACTTGAAGCAGAACAGAGGCAGGAAGAGGAGGACTTCCTTAGCTCTCAAGGCCCCCTTTATCCAGACAATATTCCTGCATGCCCGCCTATCACACAGGAAGAAGACGAGGAGGAGGAGGAGGAGGAGGAGGAAGAGGAGGATTGTGTCAGCATGGAGGTGGAGCCTGGCACTCAGCATCAGCAGCAGTCTTTAAGGGATCATTTACAATATGAAGAAACCATGGACTTGTACGTGGCTGGGAGGAGGTGGCTGCAGATCATGTCCTCCCTGATCCTGCAAAGCCTGCGGAAGGATCCTCGTATTCATGGTATCAAGGAGAGGGATCAATACTGGCTGGCAACCCTCCTTGATCCATGTTACAAGGGTAAGGTTGCGGACCTTATCTTGCCATCACAGAGGGAGCAGAGGATGAAACATCTTCGGAGGCCTTGCAGAAAGGTCTGCGCAGCACGTTCCCAGAGATTGGGAGGTTACAAACTCCTGCTCCTGGACAACGTGTTGCTGAGGCTTCAGTCAGTCAAAGAAGGAACGGTGGAGAAGGTGGCCGTCTGACCGATGCGTTCAGACAATTTTTTAGTCCGCAGCCTCAAGGTATGATCGGTTCCAGCAACCATCGCCAGCGTCTGTTTTACATGGAGCAAGAATACCTAGGGGAAAGATCTGACTTGGACATCTTTCCCACCGAAAATCCTCTGGGTTACTGGGTCTTGAGGATGGATCACTGGCCAGAGCTTGCACAGTATGCAGTTGAGCTACTGGCCTGTCCTGCATCCAGCGTTCTTTCGGAATGCACATTCAGTGCTGATGGAGGTTTTGTAACCAAACACAGGGTGCGCCTGTCCACTGACTCGGTCGATCGACTGACCTTCATAAAAATGAATCAGTCTTGGATCACCACCAGCTACCAAGCACCTGATGCTGATGTAACCGAATATCTTTTTTTTAAATGTCAGATCCCTTCAAGGCTGCTTATGCTGATGCTGAGTGACTATCCTGTTATGCTGAGTGACTATCCTCTTCCTCAATGATCATGCTGATAGCTTGTAAGAATATTTTTGGTTCTCTCTGCCGCCACCAGTGGCTATGGCCCAATTTTTCAGCCCCTGTTTAACAGGGGCATGTAATTACAATTTTTGATGCAATATTTTGCAAGGAGGGTTCATTGCTGCACTCAACTAGAGTATTTGTGAGGGGTTGCAGTGTTGTGGCACCAGTGCCTAAGGCTCAATTTTTCAGCCGATGTCTAACAGGGGCATGTAATTACAATTTTTGATGCAATACTTTGCAGCAGGGCTTGTTCCTGCACTCCAACTAGAGTATCTGTGAGGGGTTGCAGTGATGTGGCACCAGCACCAGTGCCTAAGGCCCAATTTTTCAGCCCCAGTTTAACAGGGGCGTGTAATTACAATTTTTGATGCAATACTTTGCAGCAGGGCTCGTTCCTGCACTCCAACTAGAGCAGGGGTCTCAAACTCAAATTGCCTGAGGGCCACATGACAAGTTTTCATATCCCATGGGGGCCGCATGCAAACTTTTAAAACTTTAAAAGCAATAAACTATACCAGCAATAATATACTATACTATACCCAGCACTGGTGTCAGGAAACGCATTATTAACCCCCAGCACTGGTGTCAGCAAACGCATTATACCCAGTACTGTTGTCCGTAAACGCATTATTAACCCAGCATTGGTGTCAGCAAACGCATTATTAACCCCCAGCATTACCCCCCCCACACTGCACAAATAGCCCCACACTCCATAAAATACCCCCCACACTCCATAAAATACCCCACACGCTCCATAATTACCCCCACACTACACAATTACCCCCCACACTGCACAATCACCCTCCACACTGCATAAAATACCCCCCACACTGCACAAATTTCTACCCCAGTCACCCCACTAAGGACTTTGCCTCTCCTGGCAGTCAGGATCATCTGCATCTCGAGTCCTCTCCTCCTTCCTTCCATACAGGCCTAGTGAAAGGGGACCCAGAGAACACAATCTCCAGCCCTGAGGTGGCAGCAGGACCCTGGATCGGGGCTCTGGTCGATCCTCAATGCCTAGGTGGGCGTATCAATGAGCGGATCCTTCCTGTGCTCCTTCCTCTGCTCTGTTCCCTCTCTGGGCTGCAGCAGCGTGCAGCGGAGAGGACAGAAGAGATGGAGAGGTAAAGCTCTTTGGAGCCTCCCCCTCTGCGGGGCCTGGGTGCAGTTCAAAAAGACATCCTGGATAGAGGTCGACCAATATGGGTTTTTCTCTGGCCGATCCCGATACCAATATTTAGAAATCGGGGCGGCCGATGGCCGATATATGATGCCGATTCTTGTGGCCGATATTTTAGGCCGATTTAAAAAAAAAACCTCACCCACTCCTCCCTGCTTGCTCCTGTCACTCTACCACACACTTGATGTCCTCAGTACAGATGGCACTGGTTGGCTGTGGCAGGTGGCACTGGTTGGCTTAGGCAGGTGGCACTGGCAGGTGGCACTGTCTGTCACTGGCAGGTGGCACGTGGCACTGATTGGCAGGTGGCACTGATTGGCAGGTGGCACTGATTGGCACTGACAGATGGCACTGGCAGGTGGCACTGATTGGCAATGGCACTGGCAGGTGGCACTTATTGGCAGTGGCACTGGTTGGCAATGGAAGGTGGCACTGGCAGGCATTGGCAAGTGGCACTGGTTTAGAACTGGCAGGTGGCACTATTGGCACTGGCAGGTGGCACTGATTGGTGTGGCACTGGCAGGTGGCACTAATTGGTGTGGCACTGGCAGGCACTGGTTGGCACTGGCAGGTGGCACTGATTGGCGTGGCACTGGCAGGTGGCGGAAGGTGGCACTGGTTGGCACTGGCAGGTGGCATTGATTGGCAGGGGCACTGGTTGGTGGTGGAACTGGCAGGCACTGGTTGGCGGTGGCACTGATTGGCACTGGCAGATGGCACTGGCAGGTTTCACACTGAGCGGAGTGTAACCATGTGTGAAACTGACAAGGAGATGTCCACACTCAGCGCTTGATGCTTGTGTGAAGCTGACACGTAGCACAGAGGAGAGAGACAGAGGGATCTGTCAGAATTGAGGTTGATGTCGGGGTGGGCGGGACTCGGCTGGGGTGGGCAGGACCAGCAGCTATCAAACACCAGCCAATGATTGGGCTGCTTAAGAAAAGGGGCGAGCCACATACAAGTAGCGGCCCGCCCAGATCCCATTGGCTGGTGTTTGATATTGGCCGGGTCCCTCCCATCCCGGCCGGGTCCCGCCCACCCCCGACATCAACCTCAAATCTGACAGATCCCTCTCTCTCTCTCCTCCTGTTATGTGTCAGTTTCACACAAGCATCAGAGTGTGGAGAAGGGAGGAGGAATGGCGTCCAGTGCTATATATCGGCCTAATGGCTAAATATTGGTCGACCTCTAGTCCTGGATCGGCCCTGCCTGCGGGCCATTTTTAACCGGTCCGCGGGCCGCAAATGGCCCGCGGGCCGGTACTTTGAGACCCCTGAACTAGAGTATCTGTTGCAGTGTTGTGGAACCAGCACCAGTGCCTAGGGCCCAATTTTCAGCCCCTGTTTAACAGGGGCGTGTAATTACAATTTTTGATGCAATATTTTACAGGAGGGCTCATTCCTGTAAAATATTACAGTAGGGGTTGCAGTGTTGTGGCACCAGTTCCTAAGGCCCAATTTTTCTGCCCCTGTTCAACAGGTGCATGTAATTACAATTCTTGATCGAATATTTCACAGCAGGTCCCGTTCCAGCTCCCACCAAGAGTAACTGTGAGGACTTACAGTGTTGTGGCACCAGCAGCACCACCACCAAAGGCCCAATTTTTATGCCCCTGTTCAACAGGTGCATGTAATTACAATTCTTGATCTAATATTTCACAGCAGGGCCAATTTCTGCGCCCACCAAGAGTAACTGTGAGGGCTTACAGTGTTGTGGCAACACCAACACCTAAGGCCCCAATTTCTGCAGAGTATATAGGGCAGGCCCCTACTTTGAAGCATCCAACTTACAAACGACTCCTACTTGCAAACGGAAGGAGACAACAGGAAGAGAGATGAAATCTACCGCTAGGAAGGAAAATTCTCTCCTGTAAGAGTTAATATGGGAAAAACGTGTCTCCTTTCCACTGATGCTTTATCACCAATCCTTGTTTCACTAAAAACATTTGTCATTGGGACAGAAAGTGAGGTAAAATCTTCTGAAGAGGGGCACAGACAGCAAAACAAATGTCACAGGAGTGATAACCCTTCCCTATGTTTTCCAAAAAGCTTAAAAATAGATTTTTTGGCTGGAGCTACACTTTAAAAATGTACCAGTTCAAAATTACAAACAGACTCTACTTAACAACAAACCTACAGTCCCTGTCTTGTTTGCACCACCTGTATACTGCTAATCAGAGGGCATGGGGCCCCACGCCTTTCCTTTTTTTAATTTGGGTGCGGGGTTCCCCTTAATATCCATACAAGACCCAAAGGGTCTGGTAATGGACTGGGGGGGTGATCATGCTGTTTGTCTCACTGATTTTCATCCATATTACCGGGACCGGACATTACATTAAAGCAGTTTTAAATTACTTTTATTCCTTTAAAAATGTCATTTTGTGCAGGGACTGTTCTAAGCACGGGAAACACGTGCCACTTTACAGGCATACTATAGACACCCCCCAGGTACGATATATAAAGGAATATTTCACTTTTTTTTCACTTTAAGCATCATTAAAATCACTGCTCCCGAAAAAAACCCTGTTTTTAAAACTTTTTTTTGCATTGATACATGTCCCCTGGGGCAGGACCCGGGTCCCCAAACCCTTTTTAGGACAATACCATGCAAATTAGCCTTTAAAATGAGCACTTTTGATTTTGAACGTTCGAGTCCCATAGACTTCAATGGGGTTCTAACGTTCGTGCGAATTTTCGGTCCGTTCGCAGGTTCTGGTGCGAACCGAACCGGGGGGTGTTCGGCTCATCCTTACTACTGATACAAATACTGAAAAAACTGATATTTCTCTGCCAAATACGGGGCTAACTATATTTCCTAACCAAGCACTGGGTGTCTCTTATTTTGTCTTCTACCAGTATACCTCTAACCTCTAAGACAGAACAGAACACTCGACTACAAAAACTTTGATGGCATCCAGACCAGTGAGTACAGAGGTAGCTGGAGCAATCCAGAAAGATATAAAAAAATGACGCATAGATCAATTTTTCCCTATTATCACCAAACAGGTAAGCGCTATTTCGGACAATAGATCATCTCCTGACCTGATAAGTAATACACCAGTAGTAGCTGAACATAATTTTTCTACCAATAAGGATAAACTAGATGTGATTAATCTATCATTGTATCCCCTTAACACTGTTGAACGGGACTTTTGCAGCTCCTTAGTTTTTGTCCAAATTCGCTACCAAACAAGTTCGAGATAATTAAAGACCTGTATCTGTCTGCAAGAACACTTATTCTAAAGTTTATGTATGATAGTGACAGACGGGGCAAACAAGCGCAAATCGCCCACCAAGAGATCTGGAAAGATTTCTCAGTGGCTGAATTCAGAGCCTTAAAAAATCTGGTATTACTCTTAGAGGAGAGTGAATCTATTCCAACTACACAAGATACCCCGGAATCAGATGTAATTTGTGGTCAACGAATACAAACAACTCTATTCTTAAAAGACATCAAGACACTAGGAGAGGCAATCAAGAAGAAGTCTACTAACTTCCCTTCTCTACACATTAACTCCAACATTTGGACTTTTTTGGTCCAAATTATTAAAGATATTGAATCTATGTCATTAAGAAAGATGCCAAACCCCAATTTGAGTGAGGCTCATCAAGCAGCCCTAACCAATTTAAGTAACAATCCTGATTTGGTGATCAAGCCGTCAGATAAGGGCGGCAATGTGGTTCTGATGGATACACCATCATACAGAAACATGTGTTGGGACATCTTAAAAAACAGACTCTGATATATACCAATTGCTGCTAATGTCCTAACCAAATTTGATCAGCAATATGATGATCTTTTACAATCTGCCCTGGCTAGTGGCTTGATCACACATGAGATTTTTAAAGGTATTCAAGTTGCTCACCCGAAAGTACCCACTTTTTACTCTCTGTCCAAAATCCATTAACACCCTACGAAACCACCTGGACGTTCAATTGTCTCAAGTATAGGCTCTAAAACAGAAAGAGCGAGTATCTTTGTAGATCAATATCTATGACCCCATGTCACGACCCTACCCTCCTACATAAAAGATACCCCAGATCTGTTGAAAACTCTGGAGGGTCTAACTGTTACTAGTGGATGCCTTTTGGTAACTATCGATGTGGAAACCTTATATTCATCTATTCCACATGAACTAGGCTTAAACACAGTTGCCAGATTTCTAAATGAAAGAGGACCTACATTTTTGGATCTGAATGGCTTCGTACTACAACTTCTGTCACATATTCTTTCAAAAAATGTCTTTTCTTTTGATGGCTCCCACTTCCTCCAGGTACAGGGGGTTGCTATGGGCACCTTAACCTTTATAACCTTTACGGGTGACGCTGGTTAGTTCGTTTATTTTTTATAGTGTCAGGGCACCCGCCGTTTATTACCTAATAAAGGTTTAGCCCCCTGATCACCCGGCGGTGATATGCATCACCCAGGCAGCATCAGATTAGCGCCAGTACCGCTAACACCCACGCACGCAGCATACACCTCCCTTAGTGGTATAGTATCTGATCGGATCAATATCTGATCCAATAAGATCTATACTAGCGTCCCCAGCAGTTTAGGGTTCCCAAAAATGCAGTGTTAGCGGGATCAGCCCAGATACCTGCTAGCACCTGCATTTTGACCCTCCGCCCGGCCCAGCCCGCCCAAGTGCAGTATCGATCGATCACTGTCACTTACAAAACACTAAACGCATAACTGCAGCATTCGCAGAGTCAGGCCTGATCCCTGCAATCGCTAACAGTTTTTTGGTAGCGTTTTGGTGAACTGGCAAGCAACCAGCCCCAAGCAGCTTCAGGTTAGCGCCAGTACCGCTAACACCCAAGCATGCACCTTACACCTCTCTTAGTGGTGTAGTATCTGAACGGATCAATATCTGATCAGATCTATACTAGTGTCCCCAGCAGTTTAGGGTTGCCAAAAAACGCAGTGTTATCGGGATCAGCCCAGATACCTGCTAGCACCTGCATTTTGCCCCTCCGCCCGGCCCAGCCCAGCCCACCCAAGTGCAGTATCGATTGCTCACTGTCACTTACAAAACACTAAACACATAACTGCAGCATTCTCAGAGTCAGGCCTGATCCCTGCGATCGCTAACAGTTTTTTTGGTAGCGTTTTGGTGAACTGGCAAGCACCAGCAGCCTAGTACACCCCGGTCATAGTCAAACCAGCACTGCAGTAACACTTGGTGACGTGGTGAGTCCCATAAGTGCAGTTCAAGCTGGCGAGGTGGCAAGCACAAGTAGTGTCCCGCTGCCACCAAGAAGACAAACACAGGCCCGTCGTCCCCATAGTGCCCTTCCTGCAGCATTCGCCAATCCTAATTGGGAACCCACTACTTCTGCAGCGCCCCTACTTCCCCCATTCACATCCCCAACCAAATGCAGTCAGCTGCATGAGAGGCATTTTCTTTATGTCCTCCCGCGTACCCCTACCCAACTAACCCCCCCAAAAAAGATGTTGTGTCTGCAGCAAGCGCGGATATAGGCGCGACACCCGCTATTATTTTCCCTCCTGTCCTGACAATCCTGGTTTTTGCATTAGTGAATGTTTTGAATGCTACCATGCACTAGTTGAGTATTAGTGTAGGGTACAGCATTGCACAAACTAGGCACACTTTCACAGGGTCTCCCAAGATGCCATCGCATTTTGAGAGACCCGAACCTGGAAAAGTTAGTTACAAAAAAAAAGTGTAAAAAAAAAAATATATATAAAATAAAAAAAAAATAGTTGTCATTTTATTGTTCTCTCTCTCTCTATTCTCTCTCTATTGTTCTGCTCTTTTTTACTGTATTCTATTCTGCAATGTTTTATCGTTATTATGTTTTATCACGTTTGCTTTTCAGGTATGCAATTTTTTATACTTTACCGTTTACTGTGTTTTATTGTTAACCATTTTTTTGTCTTTAGGTATGCCATTCACGACTTTGAGTTGTTATACCAGAATGATGCCTGCAGGTTTAGGTATCATCTTGGTATCATTCTTTTCAGCCAGCGGTCGGCTTTCATGTAAAAGCAATCCTAGCGGCTAATTAGCCTCTAGACTGCTTTTACAAGCAGTGGGAGGGAATGCCCCCCCACCGCCTTCCGTGTTTTTCTCTGGCTCTCCTGTTTCAACAGGGAACCTGAGAATGCAGCCGGTGATTCAGCCAGCTGACCATAGAGCTGATCAGAGACCAGAGTGGCTCCAAACATCTCTATGGCCTAAGAAACCGGAAGCTACGAGCATTTCATGACTTAGATTTCACCTGATGTAAACAGCATCTTGGTGTGGTCAGATGCTTTGAGGGCAGAGGAGAGATCTAAGGTCTAATAGACCACAATTTTTTCAAAAAATTGTACCTGTCACTACCTATTGCTATCATAGGGGATATTTACATTCCCTGAGATAACAATAAAAATGATTAAAAAAAATGAAAGGAACAGTTTAAAAATAAGATAAAAAAGCAAAAAAAAAACACCCCTGCCCCCCCCCCCCGCTCTTGCGCTAAGGCGAACGCAAGCGTTGGTTTGGCGTCAAATGTAAACAGCAATTGCACCATGCATGTGAGGTATCACCACGAAGGTCAGATGGAGGGCAGTAATTTTAGCAGTAGACCTCCTCTGTAAATCTAAAGTGGTAACCTGTAAAGGCTTTTAAAGGCTTTTAAAAATGTATTTAGTTTGTTGCCACTGCACGTTTGTGCGCAATTTTAAAGCATGTCATGTTTGGTATCCATGTACTCGGCCTAAGATCATCTTTTTTATTCCATCAAACATTTGGGCAATATAGTGTATTTTAGTGCATTAAAATTTAAAAAAGTGTGTTTTTTCCCCAAAAAATGCGTTTGAAAAATCGCTGCGCAAATACTGTTTGAAAAAAAAAATGAAACACCCACCATTTTAATCTGTAGGGCATTTGCTTTAAAAAAATATATAATGTTTGGGGGTTCAAAGTAATTTTCTTGCAAAAAAAGTAATTTTTTCATGTAAACACAAAGTGTCAGGAAGGGCTTTGTCTTCAAGTGGTTAGAAGAGTGGGTGATGTGTGACATAAGCTTCTAAATGTTGTGCATAAAATTTAAAGTCAGAATATAGGGGATGGCGCTGTGTAAAAAACAAAGAGTGTGAATGTGAGTGTTTTAAAGTGACAGGTGCTTTAGTACGTGATACAATCCTACATAAAATAAAAAAATAAAATAAAATATAAAATATAAAAAATAAAAAATGTGAATTGACCAAAAATCAATAAATATTATAAAGTGATAAATCTTTATTTGAATTGCAAGCAATTATAATCCCATACATTAGACAAACTCAATCCTTATATTATATAAATTAGAGAGCATGTGTTAACAAAATCCACGGAAAAATGCAAAGTGACAAGTGCCAAATCTAAAAACATTTTTGATTGTCAAACCACAGTGCAATACACACAGTGCAATTCTGTGCAAAAACTGTTGAAAATTAAGACCAATCTATTATATATAAAAAAGTGTATCAAAAAAATGTGTATCAAAAAATAATATGTATCAAAAAAATATATATAGTCCCATATACTGTTTAATATAAAAGTTCATAATGGTGATGCAATATGCAGTGCAATAAATCATATAGCGTATTTCCCAGAAGATTCTTCTTTGTTAATGGAGATCCATACAATAACTTTTAGCAATTTCCCCCAAACTGCGCTCACTGGAGCTCCCTGCCCCTGCAGGGGTATGAGCGTGTGATGATAATCCTCAGCCTTTAATCGCTCCGATCCCACCGGTGCCAGTATCCTTCCACTTAGCCCATTCCAGGTGAACCACTCGTTGAGGAGGGGAGGAGGACTCACTGCCCCTTGCTGAAGCACCGATCCCAACCAGGCATCCACTTTCATGTGTTAGATAAAAAACAAAAATTCCTTCATAGCGTAACTTTGTTTATAATTCATATTTTATTTGTGTAATACAGTCCAACACCACGACTGAATCCACTCAAACCAAAATAGAAAAGCTTTAAAATGGCATTAATAAAAAGAGAGGGAGCTCACAGGCTCACTGGCTCTCCACACAGCCCGGGGACGCAGCGCTGCTGGAAAACTACCACTTGCGTTCCGCCGGTCTGGTTCCCGGAACCACGATACACGGAAGTGACGTTGTGCGTGCCAAGATAGTCCCGCCTTGCGCGTTTCGTCATACGGACGTCATCGAAGGCGCTGCCATCTTGGCACTCCCAACGTCTTATATTCAGGATGTAGTCATCGCTGCGGCCAATCACCTCCATATTTTAGTAGTCCCAAGAGAATATACACTGTTCATATGGAGGGTTTTTTACAGTCTTTTTTATTGCAATTGAACTAGATTGTATGATATTAATTGTTGTTACATAATTGCTGGATTGTAAGGAGCGTGTTGTTGTTGCTGCTGCATAAAAAGGCTTCTTGTTTTATACCACTAGAGGGCTCTTATGGGGATTTGACATGTCCTTGCGATGTCGTCCCCCGTTCACCTATTTGGTCTAGATTCAATTCTACCTAGCCACAGAGGTGCTAATTTATCCACTTGACGACCGCCTCACGCCGATGTACGTCGGCAAGGTGGCACGGACAGGCAAAATCACGTACAGGGTACGTGATTTGCCTTCCGCGGGTGGGGGGTCCGATCGGTCCCCCCCCCGGTGCCCGAGGCGGTCGCCATTTCTTCCCGGGCGATGAAAGGTCAGGGGGAGGCCATCCATTGTTGGCCACCCCCTCCCGATCGCTCCCGGCGAATGAAAATGCTTCCTTTCCCTCTGTAATGTAAACAGAGGGAAAGGAAGTGATGTCATCTCTCCTCGAGCCGGTCTTTTCGTTGCCGCGCCGAGGAGAGAAGACATCAAGTAAGTCTGCACAACACTACACTAACAGTAGAACACGCCAGGCACACTTGTCACCCCCCATCACCCCCCGATCACCCCCTGATCACCCCCTGTACCCCCTGTCACTCTGACACCAATAGCATTTTTTTTTTTTTTTGCATTGGTGTCAGTTTGTGTCAGTTAAAAGTTTTAGGGCAGTTAGGTTAGCCCCCTTTAGGTCTAGGGTACCCCCCCTTAGGTCCAGGGTACCCCCCTAACCCCCCTAATAAAAGTTAACCCCTTGATTACCCCCCGTCACCAGTGTCGCTAAGCGATCGTTTTTCTGATCGCTGTATTAGTGACACAGGTGACGCTAGTTAGGGAGGTAAGTATATAGGTTCGCTGTCAGTGTTTTATAGCGACAGGGACCCCCATATACTACCTGCTAAAGGTTTTAACCCCCTGATTGCCCCCTAGTTAACCCTTTCACCAGCGATCACCGTATAAGTGTTACGGGTGACGCTGGTTAGCTAGTTTGTTTTTTGTAGTTTATTACAGTTTATTACAGTTTATTATAGTTTTAGGGCACCCGCCGTTTATTACCCTATAAAGGTTTAACCCCCTAATTGCCCGGCGGTGATAGAAGTTAAGTTTTTAGGATCAGATAAGGTCTGCGTCGCCCCAGGCAGCGTCAGGTTAGCGCCAGTACAGCTAAAACCCACGCACGCAGCATAAACCTCCCTTAGTGCTATAGTATCTGAACGGATCGATATCTGATCCGATCAGATCTATACTCCCCAGCAGTTTAGGGTTCCCTGAAACGCAGTGTTAGCGTGATCAGCCAAGATACCTGCTAGCACCTGCGTTTTGCTCCTCGGCCCAGCCCTGCCCAGCCCACCCAAGTGCAGTATCGATCGATTACTGACACTTACAAAACACTAAGCACACATAACTGCAGCGGTCACAGAGTCAGGCCTGATCCCTGCGATCGCTAACAGTTTTTTGGTAGCGTTTTGATACAGTGGCCAACAGTCAGGAGCTTTTTTGCCTGTGAGTCTCACTAGTGTACCCCTAAATTTAGAGGCCAAAATGGCAAATCCAAGGTACACTAGTGAAGAGGCCTACAGGATTCTGAGCATGACAGATAGTGAAGAGGAAGTCACTCATCTGTCAAGTTCAGGCTCAGAATACGAACCTGTAGAGGACAGCGGCTCCATGACAGATAGCTCTGACGACAGAGTTGTGGTCCCTGCTAGGGTCAGGCGTACCAGACCCCGAACTTATGCTGTCCTTGAAGTGCAAGAACCACAGGGCTCTCGTATGGAGCAGAGCAGTACTAGCGCCGCTATTCCTTCTGGTGAACTGGCAAGCACCAGCGGCCTAGTACACCCTGGTCGTACATCCAGCACTGCAGTATCACGTGGTGACGTGGCGAGTCCCATAAGTGCAGTTCAAGCTGGCGAGGTGGCAAGCAGTAGTAGTGTCCCGCTGCCACCAAGAAGACAAAGACAGGCCCGTCGTGCCCATAGTGCCCTTCCTGCTGCATTGGCCAATCCGAATTGGGAACCTTCCACTTCTGCAGCACCCGTACTTCCCCCTTTCACTGGCCAGCCCGGAATTCAGGTGGAAACAGTTGACTTTATGCCACTGGATTTTTATTCACTGTTTTTCACCGAAGATCTCTATAGATCTATTGTGGACCAAAGCAATTTGTACGCTGGTCAACACATCGCCACTATGCCCCAGTCCTCCCTTGCCAGAGATTGAAGACCAATTACGGTCTCCGAATTTAAGACCTTTCTGGGCCTTTCCCTCCTCATGGGGTTGAATAAAAAGAGTAAGTTGCGGTCATATTGGTCCACTGACCCAATTTACCATTCACCCTTGTTCTCTGCTTCCATGACCAGGGCACAATACGAGCAGATTTTGCGGTTCATGCACTTCAACGACAATGAACTCTGTCGTCCTCGTGGAGACCCTGCATACGATCGGCTCTACAAAATTCGGCCCCTCGTAAACCACTTCAACCAACGTTTTGCAGACTTGTTTACCCCCCATCAAGTTGTCTGCGTTGATGAGTCCCTGATTAAGTTTTCTGGCCGCTTGTCATTCAAACAGTACCTTCCCAGCAAGCGTGCCAGATACGGGGTCAAGATGTATAAGCTCTGTGACAGGGCCACAGGCTATACATGTAGATTTATGGTTTACGAGGGAAGAGATAGTCACGTAGAGCCGACAAACTGCCCTGACTACATAGGAAGCGCTGGCAAGATAGTGTGGGACTTGGTGTCACCCTTATTCGGAAAGGGGTACCACTTGTACGTGGACAATTATTATACGAGCGTGCCACTTTTTAGTCACTTGTTTGATCAGCAGATTGGAGCATGTGGCACCGTGCGACCTAATCGCCGGGGCTTTCCCCAGCGGCTTGTAGATTCCCGTCTTAGGCTGGGGGAGAGAGCCTGCTTGAAGTATAATAATTTGCTCGCTATGAAGTGGAGGGATAAGAAGAATGTTTTCGTTCTCACCTCCCTTCATGCAGACACGACGACCCAAATTTCTACGGCGACTGGTGTTGTGGAGAAACCCCTCTGTGTCCACGAATACAACCTTAATATGGGAGGGGTGGACCTCAACGACCAGTTGTTGGCGCCGTACTTAGTTGCCCGTAAGGCCAGACGCTGGTACAAAAAAGTGTCTGTATACTTATTTCAATTGGCTTTGCTGAATGCTCATGTGCTATACAGAGCTTCAGGACAGACTGGATCCTTCCTTAAATTCCAGGAAGAGATCGTCAGAGCCCTTCTGTTTCCAGACGGTGCTCTACCTCACCTTCCCCAACCAAATGCAGTAAGCCGGCTGCATGAGCGGCATTTTATTTATGCCATCCCGAGTACCCCTACCCAACGAGCCCCCCAAAAAAGATGTCGTGTCTGCAGCAAGCGCGGATTTAGGCGTGACACCCGGACTTATTGTCCCTCCTGTCCTGGCAATCCTGGTCTTTGCATGGGTGAATGCTTTGAACGCTACCATACATTAGTTGAGTATTAGCGTAGGGTTCAGCACTGCACAGACTAGGCACACTAACACAGGGTCTCCCAAGATGCCATTGCATTTTGAGAGACCCAAACCTGGAACAAAAGTTACAAAAGTTAAAAGTTACTAAAAAAAAGTGTAAAAAAATAAAATTAAAAAAAATTAAAAAAAATAAAAACACAAAAAAAAATATAAAATAAAAAAACCAAAAATAGTTGTTGTTTTATTGTTCTCTCTCTCTCTATTCTCTCTCTATTGTTCTTCTCTTTTTTACTCTATTCTATTCTGCAATGTTTTATTGTTATTATGTTTTACCATGTTTCCTTTTCAGATTTTTCATACTTTACCGTTTACTGTGTTTTGTTGGTAACCATTTTATTGTTTTCAGGTACGCCATTCAATTGCAGCGCGGATTTATTTATCTTGACAGCAACAGCGTTTGCTCCCACGATATATAAAGCCGTGACTCCAACGCTGTCGGAGGTGATTTCACCACCACAGTTCCACAGTTCCACCACAGCATATATGCCGAAGCGTGGGGGCAGAAGTGGGTGGAGGAGCGATTTGCTCCTGCCTTTTGCGGGAGGATGCCCCCATGCTTCGGCATATATATATTTTAGGCACAGGTTGCGTTAAATGTTTTATTTTTTACTATTTTTTTTTTGTATTTGCTTTGCAGGTATGGTAAGTCTTACTGTTATACGGTAATGTTGCTTTGTTTTATTGTTAACCATCATTTGCTTAGCAGGTACGCCATTCAGTTGCAGCGCGGATTTATTTATCTTGACAGCAACAGCGTTTGCTCCCACGATATATAAAGCCGTGACTCCAACGCTGTCTGAGGTGATTTCACCACCACAGTTACATACTTCAGCATATATACCGAAGCGTGGGGGCAGAAGTGGGTGGAGGAGCGATTTGCTCCTGCCTTTTGCGGGAGGATGCCCCCATGCTTCGGCATATATATATTTTAGGCACAGGTTGCGTTAAATGTTTTATTTTTTACTATTTTTTTTTGTATTTGCTTTGCAGGTATAGTAAGTCTTACTGTTATACTGTAATGTTGCTTTGTTTTATTGTTAACCATCATTTGCTTAGCAGGTACGCCATTCAGTTGCAGCGCGGATTTATTTATCTTGACAGCAACAGCGTTTGCTCCCACGATATATAAAGCCGTGACTCCAACGCTGTCGGAGGTGATTTCACCACCACAGTTACATACTTCAGCATATATGCCGAAGCGTGGGGGCAGAAGTGGGTGGAGGAGCAATTTGCTCCTGCCTTTTGCGGGAGGATGCCCCCATGCTTCGGCATATATAAATGGTGCATGTATGCCCATCATTAGAAGTGGGTGGATGAAGGGAGGTATTCTAATGGTGGGCATACTCACCGATCAATATCTTTTTTTCGTTCAGCCCACAGGCTGCATGAAAAAAAAGTTTACAATATATGCCTAACAAGGACCAGCAACGTACTGGTATGTTGCTGGACTTTGAGTGGTTATACCAGAATGATGCCTGCAGGTTTAGGTATCATCTTGGTATCATTCTTTTCAGCCAGCGGTCGGCTTTCATGTAAAAGCAATCCTAGCGGCTAATTAGCCTCTAGACTGCTTTTGCAAGCAGTGGGAGGGAATGCCCCCCCTCCCCCACCGTCTTCCATGTTTTTCTCTGGCTTTACTGTCCCAACAGGGAACCTGAAAATGCAGCCGGTGATTCAGCCAGCTGACCATAGAGCTGATCAGAGACCAGAATGGCTCCAAACATCTCTATGGCCTAAGAAAGCGGAAGCTACGAGCATTTCATGACTTAGATTTCGCCGAATGTAAACAGCGCCATTGGGAAATTGGGAAAGCATTTTATCACACCGATCTTGGTGTGGTCAGATGCTTTGAGGGCAGAGGAGAGATCTAGGGTCTAATAGGGTCCAAAAAAGAGTACCTGTCACTACCTATTGCTATCATAGGGGATATTTACATTCCCTGAGATAACAATAAAATTAATTAAAAAAAAATAAAAATGAAAGGAACAGTTTAAAAATAAGATAAAAAAGCAAAAAAATAATAAAGAAAAAAAAAAAAAAAAAAAGCACCCCTGTCCCCCCCTGCTCTCGCGCAAAGGCGAACGCAAGCGTCGGTCTGGCGTCAAATGTAAACAGCAATTGCACCATGCATGTGAGGTATCACTACGAAGGACAGAACGAGGGCAGTAATTTTAGCAGTAGACCTCCTCTGTAAATCTAAAGTGGTAACCTGTAAAGGCTTTTAAAGGCTTTTAAAAATGTATTTATTTTGTCGCCGCTGCGCGTTTGTGCGCAATTTTAAAGCATGTCATGTTTGGTATCCATGTACTCGGCCTAAGATCATCTTTTTTATTTCATCAAACATTTGGGCAATATAGTGTGTTTTAGTGCATTAAAATTTTAAAAAGTGTGTTTTTTCCCCAAAAAATGCGTTTGAAAAATCGCTGCGCAAATACTGTGTGAAAAAAAAATATGAAACACCCACCATTTTAATCTGTAGGGCATTTGCTTTAAAAAAAATATATAATGTTTGGGGGTTCAAAGTAATTTTCTTGCAAAAAAAAATAATTTTTTTCATGTAATCAAAAAGTGTCAGAAAGGGCTTTGTCTTCAAGTGGTTAGAAGAGTGGGTGATGTGTGACATAAGCTTCTAAATGTTGTGCATAAAATGCCAGGACAGTTCAAACCCCCCCCAAATGACCCCATTTTGGAAAGTAGACACCCCAAGCTATTTGCTGAGAGGCATGTCGAGTCCATGGAATATTTTATATTGTGACACAAGTTGCGGGAAAGAGACAAATCTTTTTTTTTTTTTTGCACAAAGATGTCACTAAATGATATATTGCTCAAACATGCCATGGGAATATGTGAAATTATACCCCAAAATACATTCTGTTGCTTCTCCTGAGTATGGGGATACCACATGTGTGGGACTTTTTGGGAGCCTAGCCGCGCACGGGACCCCGAAAACCAAGCCCCGCCTTCAGGCTTTCTAAGGGCATAAATTTTTGATTTCACTCTTCACTGCCTAGCACAGTTTCGGAGGCCATGGAATGCCCAGATGGCACAACCCCCCCCCCCCAAATGACCCCATTTTGGAAAATAGACACCCCAAGCTATTTGCTGAGAGGTATAGTGAGTATTTTGCAGACCTCACTTTTTGTCACAAACTTTCGAAAATTGAAAAAAGAAAAAAAAAATTTTTTCTTGTCTTTCTTCATTTTCAAAAACAAATGAGAGCTGCAAAATACTCACCATGCCTCTCAGCAAATAGCTTGGGGTGTCTACTTTCCAAAATGGGGTCATTTGGGGGGGGTTTTGCCATCTTGGCATTTTATGGCCTTCAAAACTGTGATAGGTAGTGAGGAGTGGAATCACAACTTAACGCCCTTAGAAATCCTGAAGCCGGTGCTTGGTTTTCGGGGCCCCGTATGCGGCTAGGCTCCCAAAAAGTCCCACACATGTGGTATCCCCATACTCAGGAGAAGCAGCAGAATATATTTTGGGGTGTAATTCCACATATGCCCATGGCATGTTTGAGCAATATATCATTTAGTGACAACTTTGTGCAAAAAAAAAAAAAAAAAAATTGTCACCTTCCCGCAACTTGTGTCAAAAAATAAAATATTCCATGGACTCAACATGCCTCTCAGCAAATAGTTTGGGGTGTCTACTTTCCAAAATGGGGTCATTTGTGGGGGTTTGTGCCATCTTGGCATTTTATGGCCTTCAAAACTGTGATCGGTAGTGAGAAGTCAAATCACAACATTATGCCCTTGGAAATCCTGAAGGCGGTGCTTGGTTTTCGGGGCCCCGTATGCGGCTAGGCTCCCAAAAAGTCCCACACATGTGGTATCCCCATACTCAGGAGAAGCAGCTAAATGTATTTTGGGGTGCAATTCCACATATGCCCATGGCCTGTGTGAGAAATATATCATTTAGTGACAACTTTGTGCAAAAAAAAAAAAATTGTCACTTTCCCGCAACTTGTGTCAAAAAAGAAAGTATTCCATGGACTCAACATGCCTCTCAGCAAATAGCTTGGAGTGTCTACTTTCCAAAATGGGGTCATTTGGGGGGGTTTTGTGCCATCTGGGCATTTTATGGCCTTCAAAACTGTGATAGGTAGTGAGGAATGAAATCAAAAATTTATGCCCTTGGAAATCCTGAAGGCGGTGATTGGTTTTCGGGGCCCCGTACGTGGCTAGGCTCCCAAAAAGTCCCACACATGTGGTATCCCCATACTCAGGAGAAGCAGCTGAATGTATTTTGGGGTGCAATTCCACATAGGCCCATGGCCTGTGTGAGCAATATATCATTTAGTGACAACTTTTTGTAAATATTTTTTTTTTTTTTCTTTTGTCATTATTCAATCACTTGGGACAAAAAAAATAAATATTCAATGGGTTCTACATGCCTCTCAGCAATTTCCTTGGGGTGTCTACTTTCCAAAATGGGGTCATTTGGGGGGGTTTTGTACTGCCCTGCCATTTTAGCACCTCATGAAATGACATAGGCAGTCATAAACTAAAAGCTGCGTAAATTCCAGAAAATGTACCCTAGTTTGTAGACGCTATAACTTTTGCGCAAACCAATAAATATACGCTTATTAACTTTTTTTTTACCAAAGACATGTGGCCGAATAAATTTTGGCCTAAATGTATGACTAAAATTGAGTTTATTGGATTTTTTTTATAACAAAAAGTAGAAAATATCATTTTTTTTCAAAATTTTCGGTCTTTTTCCGTTTATAGCGCAAAAAATAAAAACGGCAGAGGTGATCAAATACCATCAAAAGAAAGCTCTATTTGTGGGAAGAAAAGGATGCAAATTTCGTTTGGGTACAGCATTGCATGCCCGCACAATTAGCAGTTAAAGCAACGCAGTGCCAAATTGTAAAATGTGCTCTGGTCAGGAAGGGGGTAAATCCTTCCGGGGCTGAATTGGTTAAATACTACTAATGGGTTATCACATAGCTTTCAAGCATATGTATGACCGAATAAAGACCCAGTGGCTGGGGGACACAGTCACCTGCATATATGATCTCCTTAAACAAGAGATCATAACATCTGGTAAGGGGCAGATCGTTTTGTTTGGTGGAGGAATTTCCCTGTCTTCACGTTCTTCAGGGTGACAACAGTGCATGCTTCACATCAGCAGAAGAGTGGTGTTTTACTTTTCACCAACATATTGATGCCTTTTAATTTTAGTGGGGATGGACATTTTTCTACAAAGGAACGTTTTATATAAGGACCTTGTTCAATTCACCTAGTGTTTGATTGCATATATATATATATATAAGGATTAACCCTATATGTCATACATTTGTGGTTATTTATGTATGTTCCAGGTATCATCATCTCTTTTCCATACTAGTTATTGTTTTCACATTTAGGTGCATATGTTATGGTCTCATAAAGGGTTCATGACCACACTCACTTATTTATAGCAGCGCAGCCTATTTTTGTATAATGTGTATGACCATGTAGTATTTAAATTTGCAGCTCTGGACATTGTCCATGCCGACCCCTGGGGAGGGGGCGATTTTGATAAAAAAGTACTTCAGCATGAAACGCAGTGGATACATAAGTTACAAGCCATGGTCTATCCTGGCTTAAATGACATGATCAGTTTCAAATCCTTTCTCTAGTACATTTATCCTGCAATGTACCGTGCGATTTATTCTGCTTGCAGCTCTGTCTTTTATCCCTCTTGAAGTGTTTCATTTATCCCCCTGTTCCCCTTTGCAATTTTTTTAGATAAGGTAACATATACATACGGAGTTCTTATCTGTATCCTTCGCAAGATTTACTATATGATCCTAATTGAGATATTTGAAGGATAGATTTATCTAATACCATGTATGTATATTAAGGACTCAATCAGAAGTTGATCCTAAC
This sequence comes from Lithobates clamitans, assembly GCA_037952925.1. Classification (NCBI taxonomy): domain Eukaryota; kingdom Metazoa; phylum Chordata; class Amphibia; order Anura; family Ranidae; genus Lithobates; species Lithobates clamitans. The sequence goes on from JBBGZY010000482.1 coordinate 1,399,611, forward strand.
TTGGAGATTTACATATGATTACAGATTGATTAGATATGTGTTTGTAATATTCTGTTTGTATACTGTGTTATATGCATCTCTGCTCTTTTTTTATGATGTATCGTGAGCTATCCACTTGTGAGCGATGCTTACGAAATATCTTAAATTGAGTGCCTTCTGTTCATAGTTTTATTATGCAGCTCTTTAGGAAATGCACGATTAGGGTAGCAGACTGATAAACGTTAATTTAAAATATTGTCTCTATAGTATCTGCTGTGATTGGAGCTGATGCAACAGTAATTTACACAGAGTTCTTTATAATTGTACATATTCCACATAGCGGCGTCAGTATGTTTGCTTCTGTGGACACTGGTAGCCTGTCTATTATCAGACACATCCAGAGTCTATGAATCAACCTAGTTACTACAATGCCCATAATGCACTTGGCAGATTCTAGTAAAGCCAGCACATGCACGATGGCCTCTTCGGTCGGCTGCACCCGCTTATCTCTTTCCCTTTACATGTACTATACTCCTCCGCACATGCGCAGATAGTACTACAATTGATGACCTACGATTCCAATAATCCCTGGCTAATCCAATCTGCCATCTCAGTATCACATGATGCCCTACTTCACGATCAGCTGTGACTGATCTAGGATATAAATACCTCTCAGCTGATGTGAGCCCTGTGTGCAATAGATTGCTGTCTCCCAGGGGCACGCTGCGTTACTCGTATCCTTAATGTAAGTACTTAGCTACTTGCTATCATTTGGCCCTTGCTGCATCAAGCTTTGTATATGTTAGTACTACTCCTATATTCAGTTGATTTCATTATTGTATGTTTATAGACACAGAGATGTGGCTTTTGGGCTTTTTATAGCCATCAGCATTGCTGAGACTAAATCCAGAATTCAATGCGGTATATCCGTTGATGGCCCTTCCCTCTTTGATTTTTTTTTTATCCCCACTGCTCCAGCAGGAAGCACACCAACATAGGGGCATCTCAGTGACAGACTTACCATGTTTGCTCATAATACACATATCCTGTGCAACCCCAATAGACTACCCTTTCATATTGGTGTGCTGCCTAAATGCTTTGCACCTCCCAGACCACAGGTGATGCCCCTTCCCAATAGCAGGGCATCCCACAGGTGTAATTCATCGCAAGTTGGGCAGTCTTTGTTTGGCCTCCTCCCTTGGGGTGCTGGCAGGCTGGGGGGATCCGGGCCGGACCGGATGGTGGAGGTTTTTTGAAAGCCTTAGGCTCAGGAGATATGGCTATACACATACATTTGCGCAAACATGTCCTCTGAGGAAGACCCGATGGGGTCGAAACGCGTCAGTACTATCCAAACGCTTAATTATTGCATAATTTATGTGTAGCTTTATATATGCTCCTGTGTTTTTTATAATATATTTTTTGTACACAGTTTTTTACTCTATTGTCATATGTTCCAATAAAATTATTCTTTTAAATGTAATGTTATCTGTACACGTTGTTTGCTGCCTAGAAAACCCTTGGAGGAGAATCTCTTTTTTTCTGTATATGTTAGTACTATTAATATATTCAGTTGATTTCATTATTGTATGTTTATAGACACAGAGATGTGGCTTTTGGGCTTTTTGTAGCCATCAGCATTGCTGAGGCTAAATCCAGGATTCAATGCGGTATATCTGTTGATGGCCCTTCCGTCTTTGATGGCCGCTCCTGCAATCAGGAATACTTTCTACATGCCCCTGTTTATATATTCAGCTATACCTAATAAAGTAAGTTTTACTTTTTACAAAGCTTACACACTTTAGCCTTAATACATATTCTCTGTGTTGATACTGGTTGCATTTGCTCTAATTCCAGCTTTCTAACTTCTGATTGAAATCTCTCTCACCCTACCGTTATGTACATGATTTTGCATTTCAAAATAAGGTACTGATTTGATGTTCGTTCTGGTGCTCGCAATTGCTTAGCACATGATTTTTATCGCAAACAGTCTGTTTATGTGTTAGTTATATGTGTCTAATGAAATTATATCTCATTTTAGATAGAGAGACATACTCTCTTCTCTGTCTCATCTGTGAACCTTGGCCGTGTCCTGAGGAAGCCTAATGGCGAAACGCGTAGACATACAAGGGCTCACTGCACAATAATCATAGATGCATATATGTTACTATTGTCATTCCTTTACATTATTCTTTTATATATTTGTAATTCTCAATAAATCTATATTTTTATACTGCTATATCTTCTTCATTGTTTCTCAGCCTAAAAAGTCTGCCTCCCTGGTAATACTCAGTATTACCCTTTGTGTATTCTTTATGATTTATGGACGTGGCTCATTTTTGATGCACTTTTTTCTTTGTCTATGCTATAGGTCCCCTAACCTGAGGGAGGAGGGGGATATGGACCTCCTATCACAATTTGGATTAGCAGCAAGGATGGGAAGTGTTGTCATTAGGGATGAGCCGAACACCCCCCTGTTCAGTTCACACCAGATCATGCGCACAGGTAAAAAAGTTGTTTGAACACGCGAACACCATTAAAGTCTATGGGACACAAAGATGAATAATCAAAAGTGCTAATTTTAAATGCTTATATGCATGGTATTGTCATAAAAAGTGTTTGGGGACCAGGGTCCTGCCCTAGGGGACATGTATCAATGCAAAAAAAAGTTTTAAAAATGGACGTTTTTTCGGGAGCAGTAATATTAATAATGCTTAAAGTGAACCAATAAAAGTATAATATTCCTTTAAATTTTGTACCTGGGGGGTGTCTATAGTATGCCTGTAAAGGGGCCCATGTTTCCCGTGTTTAGAACAGTCTGACAGCAAAATTACATTTCAAAGGAAAAAAAGTCATTCAAAACTACTTGCGGCTATTAATGAATTGTCAGTCCGACAATACACATAAAAGTTCATTAATAAAAACGGCATGGGAATTCCCCACAGGGAAACCCCAAACAAAATTAAAAAAAAAAATGGTGTGGGGGTCCCCCCAAAAATCCATACCAGACCCTTATCTGACCATGCAACCTGGCAGGCCGCAGGAAAAGAGGGGGGTCGAGAGAGCGCCCCCCCTCCCAAACCGTACCAGGCCACATGCCCTCAACATTGGGAGGGTGCTTTGAGGTAGCCCCTCAAAGCACCTTGTCCCCATGTTGATGAGGACAAGGGCCTCATCCTGACAACCCTTGTCCGGTGGTTGTGGGGGTCTGCGGGCAGGGGGCTATTAGGAATCTGGAAGCCCCCTTTAACAAAGGGACCCCCAGATCCCACCCCCCGTGTGAAATGGTAATGGGGTACAAAAGTACCCCTACCATTTCACAAAAAAAGTGTCAAGAATATAAAAAATGACCAGAGACAGTTTTTGACAATTCCTTTATTTAAAGTCTTCTTCTTTCCATCTTCTTCGGTTCTTCTTCCTTCCTTCTTCCTTCGGTTTCTTCCTCCATCTTCTTCTTCCTCTGCTTCTTCCTCCAATCCTCTGCTTCTTGCTCCGGTGTTCTCGTCCGGCATCTTCCTCCACGACGTCTTCTTCCCCGCTTCCCTTCTTCTGACACTTCTTAAATAATGGAGGGCAGGGCCACCTGGTGACCCCGCCCCCCTCTGACACACGGGCACTTGACGAGGACTTCCCCTATGACTTTCCCCGTGACATCAAAGGGGGGCGGGGTCACCCATTACATAACCGGGTGACCCCATCCCCTCTGACGTCACGTTACGTAACCCGTTATGTAACCGGCTGACCCCGTCCCCTCTGACATTATGGGGAAAGCCATAGGGGAAGTCCCTGTCAAGTCCTTATGCATCAGAGGGGGACAAGGTCACTGGGTGTCAGAAGAAGAGAAGCGTCACACAGCGGGAGCTTTCCATGGTTGCGGAGTGGCCCAAGAACGAAGCAGGGAAGAAGACACCACGGAGGAAGATGCCAGATGAGAACACTGGAGCAAGAAGCAGAGGATCGGTGGAAGAACCAGAGGAAGAAGAAAATGGATGAAGAAACTGAAGGAAGAAGGAAGGAAGAAGTAGGAAGACCCAAAGAAGATGGAAAGAAGAAGTCTTTAAATAAAGGAATTGTCAAAAACTGTCTCTTGTCATTTTTTTTTCTTATTTTGGTTTGGGGTTCCCCTGTGGGGAAATCCCATGCCGTTTTTATCAATGAACTTTTATGTATATTGTCGGACGGACAATTCATTAATAGCCGTGAGTAGTTTTAAACGACTTTTTTCCTTTGAAATGTCATTTTGCTGTCAGACTGTTCTAAACACGGGAAACATGGGCCCCTTTACAGGCATACTATAGACACCCCCCAGGTACGATATTTAAAGGAATATTACACTTTTATTGTTTCACTTTAAGCATTAATAAAATCACTGCTCCCAAAAAAACAGCTGTTTTTAAAACTTCTTTTTGCATTGATACATGTCCCCTGGGGCAGGACCCAGGTCCCCAAACACTTTTTATGACAATACCATTCATATAAGCCTTTAAAATTAGCACTTTTGATTTCTCCTATAGACTTTTAAAGGGTGTTTCGTGGCTTTCGAATTTGCCGCGAACACCCCAAATTGTTTGCTGTTCGGCGAACTGGTGAACAGCCGATGTTCGAGTTGAACATGAGTTAGACTCGAACTCAAAGCTCATCCCTAGTTGTGTTATGGGGGATTTTAATTATCCAGACATAGAGTGGGGATACTCGCATTCGTCTAAGGCTTGCCAGATCCTAAATGTCTTGTAGGACAATTTCATGGGTCAGATGGTAGATGCACCAACTAGAAATAAATAGATACTTCTGATTACCAACAATACAGATCTGATCATGGATGTGGAAATACGGGGCAATTTAGGAAACAACGATCACAGGTCAATTGGTTTCAGTATGAATCACACAAATAGGAAACATAAGGGAAATACAAAGACACTGAATTTCAAAAGAGCCAACTTCCCTAAACTATGAACCTTGCTATAAGGCATAAATTGGGGTAAAATCTTAGGTACAAATAACACGGAGGAGAGATGGGTTTGCTTTAAGAGCATATTAAATAAAGGCATTAGCCAGTGCATCCCATTGGGTAATAAATTTAAAAGAGCGAACAAAAGTCCTGGATGGCTTAACTCCAATGTAAAAATGCATATAAAAGCAAAAGAGAAGACCTTCAAAAAATACAAGGTTGAGGGATCATCATCAGCATTCAGACTTTATAAAGAATGCAACAAAAAATGAAAGGGTGCAATTAGGAAGGCTAAGATAGAAAATGAAAGACACATAGCAGAGGAGAGCAAAAAATTCCCAAGAAATTCTTAAAGAAAGTATGTAAACAGTAAAAAAGGGAGGACAGACCATATTGGCCCCATAAAGATCGAGGAAGGACATCTGGTTACAAAGGATGGGAAGATGGCAAAGGTATTGAATTTATTCTTCTCCTCAGTCTTCACAAGGAAATCGGGGGCTTCAGTAACTAAATCGGCAGTGTTTATTCTCGTGACACATCACAGGAAGCACCCTCATGGCTAACACAGGACAGAATTGGAATTAGACTTGGGAAACTTGACATTAATAAATCACTGGGACTGGATGGCATGCACGGGTATTTAGGGAACTCAGTCAATTAATTGCCAGACCATTGTTCCTAATTTTTACTGACAGTCTACTGACTGGAATGGTACCAGCGCATTGGAGAAAAGCCAACGTAGCACGAATATTTAAAAAGGGCCCAAAATACATCCCTGGGAATTACAGACCAGTTAGCCTAACATCAATAGTATACAAGCTCTTGAGGGAATGATAAGGGACTATATACAAGATTTTAATAATGAAAATGGTATCATTAGCAGTAATCAGTATGGATTCATGAATCATTCTTGCCAAACCAATCTATTAACTTTCTATGAGGAGGTGAGTTGCCATCTACAGTAGATAAAGGAAGGCCCGTAGACGTGGTGTATCTGGATTTTTCAAAAGCATTTGACACAGTTCCCCATAAACGTTTACTGTACAAAATAAGTTCTGTTGACATGGACCATAGGGTGAGTACATGGATTTAAAACTGGCTACAAGGGCAAGTTCAAAGGGTGGTGATAAATGGGGAATACTCAGAATGGTCAGGGGTGGGTAGTGGGGTCCCACAGGGTTCTGTGCTGGGACCAATCCTATTTAATTTGTTCATAAATGACCTGGAGTATGGGATAAACAGTTCAATCTCTGTATTTGCGGATGATACTAAGGTAAGCAGGGCAATAACTTATCCACAGGATGTGGAAACCTTGCAAGAAGATCTGAACAAATTAATGGGGTAGGCAACTACATGGCAAATGAAATAATACATACAGCAAAAAATGTCACCACACGTATCATGGTATAACATGTAAATTTAAAAAAAAGATATAAATTATATTTTAGTACAGTGTCGCACAACTGCTCAATTATCAGTTAAAGTAACGCGGTGCCGCATCGAAAAAATGGCAATTTGATGTTAAGTGACTCTGGAATGTATGTAGATGTGATCAGGGCTGGTGCGAGGATTTTCGTCACCCTAGGCAAAACCTCATTTCGCCGCCCCCTTGGCTCTGCCCCAACTCCACTCCGACTCCACCCCCTTTGCCCTGCCCATGTATACGGTGGAGGTGGCGGGTGGAGATTTTTTGTAATCCCCAAATGTAATCACTCCAGTGTAATACCCCCAATGTAAGCCCCCTGTGTAACGCCCCCAATGTACACTATACAGGTGGGGGTGTGCAGTATACAGGTGGGGGTGTGCAGTATACAGGTGGGGAGTGAGGTTGTGCAGTATACAGGTGGGGTGTGCAGTATACAGGTGGGGTGGGGGTGTGCGGTATAAAGGTGGGGTGTGCAGTATACAGGTGTGGGGTGGGGGTGTGCAGTATACAGGTGAGGGTGGGGGTGTGCAGTATACAGGTGGGGGGTGGTACAATACACTCTCCTGGGCACAGTCAGTATGCCAACAGTTGTGTAGGGAGGTCGGTATCCCCCTGGCAGTAGGTCCTCTCATATACACACAAGGCAGTCAAGGTGTGTGCATAGGTGACTCACCGTCAGGCAGATGACGAGCAGTGTGATGAGTGAGGAGCCCCATGCCAGCTCCTCACATCACTGGACACCGACTTCGCTCTCCTCCATTACTGACCATACACTCCGCCCTCTTCCTCACTCCGGACCGTCCAACCCCGCCTCCTCAGCGACGTCCTACAACTCTGCCCTTCAGAGCTCATCCTCTCTTCTAACTCGGACAGAACAGGACTCCGCCCCCAAGATCGCCTTCTGAGAAGTTACTGAGCGATCTGAGGGAGCCGCGGTGCGAACGAGGGGGTTAGGGAGGGGGGTGCCCCTGACTGAAGGCGCGGGATGCCTCTGACTGAAGGAGCGGGACAGGAAGATGCCAGGGGAGGCAGGGCGCACCATCGTGATTCAGCTGCTCTGCCACCAATTATATCAACAACATCCCTGGTGGCTGTGGCTGCACCCTAGACGGCAGTGCGCCCTAGGTGGCTGCCTAGTCCACCTAGTGGTAGCGCCGGCCCTGGATGTGATGTGACTGTTTTGTGCCAGTTTCCAAGTACCACAAGTAAAGTGCAGCAACCTAATTTATGTGTGGATATTCCTTCCTGTGGGAATATAAAGGTCAACAGCCAGGAATGTTGTGTGGAGGCCCCTGGCATGTAGTGGGGGACAAGATGGTAGAGTGTTCGGCTTCAGCAGGGAAGGACAGTGTTCTAGCATAATAGGAGTGGGGATATGGACTTGTGCTTTTGGGGGCTAATCTAGCCAAGCAGGAAGCTCCTCTGACAAGCAGTCATGTGATCAGTTCTTATGTTTAGGGCTGGCAGGGGACAGGGGCGGCATCACACATGAGTATGTATGTTTGTTTTTTTTAGCACCCCAAATTTCTCATTTAAGAGCTGGCTATGTCAAGGAAGGGCCTTTTTATTTTTGCTACACAGTAGGGTGAATATATACAATTACTACAAGAACATTTCCATGCAAGTTTTTTTGTTATTAAGAAAGTAGTATTAATTTCATAATATGCATTGGTTCTTGCACACATTTAAGAAAAGAAAAAAATACTTTTAATAAGATTAAAAATGAGACACTTTGGAAATAGAAAGTTCAGCACCTGATAGAAAACAGCTTGGGAATATAAAGCATTTATAAGCAGAGTATGCAAGCACACATTTCTACAGCTTTATCTCAGAACATGACACTATCAAAATTGCATCTCATTTGAGGCTACTTGAAAAACAAGAACAGAAACATGCAAGATGGTTCATTGCTTTATAACAGGAGCTCATTTGTTCGATGCTGTCTTGTTTCTTAAAGCTTTTACTGTAATTATGATTACAACTCAAAGTCTGACATCCTACGCTGCAAAAAAAATAGGATGTGATCTTAAGATGATAAATCCCAAATTACCAATGGGCTACACACGAGAAGGAGACTTTAGTATAGGTGGAATATTGCAAATATTAATAGCAAATGTCAGAGTTCAAGCTGATTTTTCTGAACGTCCCGATTTGGATGCATGTGTGGGGTAAGCATGAAAAATAACAACATTTGTATTTTGCATATACTGTAAACCATGGGTAGGCAACCTTTATGAGGTAAAGATCTACCCGAGCAACATGGAAGAGATCAAAGCACACTTTTTTCTTTTTTTCCAATTTTAAAAAACTAATTAGCAAGGCCCCAATACAAAGTAAGTATGTCAGTGAGAACCTCGAAATTCACATTCATTCACAACTTTTTCTTGTTTGGAGAATAATTGATCACCCCCACAGGTCTGATATAGGAGTATGTAGGGCAGTGTACAGAGGTGAGTAGGATGTTTTGCAGTGTACAGAGGTCATTAGTAGGTAGAGCAGGGTATAGAGGTCAGTAGTATTTAGGGAAGATTATAGGGGTCAGAAGACAGTGTACAGGGGGTCAGCAAACAGTGTACAGGGGGTCAGCAGGACAGAGAATGGGTCAGCAGGGCAGAGGACAAGATAATGTGTTCAGAGGTAGGTAGTAACACAGACCACAGAGATCAGATGTACATAAGGCACACTGCAACAGTCAGTGGTGTGTAACAAGCAGCTGCCTAATTGTATCTAGAACCCTGGCCATTAACTGTTTCCTCCTCTAAGGAAGCTGCCACTTTAATGCAAAATAAATGTTGATCTATGGCAGGTTAACACATCTACATTGTAGACAGCAGCCTCATTACAGTCTGCTGCCTCCTTGCTGCCTTTTCTCTGATATCCAGCCTTCAGCTACCTGTATTGCAGCATGAGTCCTACAAGGCTCTCTGAAACACAACTTATGGTTTTACAGTGCTGGCTGCGCAGGGACTCCTGTGGCTCACTAATTACATAGTTACATAGTTACATAGTAGGTGAGGTTGAAAAAAGACACAAGTCCATCAAGTCCAACCTATGTGATTATGTGTCAGTATTACATTACATATCCCTGTATGTTGCGGTCATTCAGGTGATTATCTAATAGTTTCTTGAAGCTATCAATGCTCCCCGCTGAGACCACCGCCTGTGGAAGGGAATTCCACATCCTTGCCGCTCTTACAGTAAAGAACCATCTACGTAGTTTAAGGTTAAACCTCTTTTCTTCTAATTGTAATGAGTGGCCACGAGTCTTATTAAACTCTCTTCTGCAAAAAAGTTTTATCCCTATTGTGGGGTCACCAGTACAGTATTTGTAGATTGAAATCATATCCCCTCTCAAGCGTCTCTTCTCCAGAGAGAATAAGTTCAGTGCCCGCAACCTTTCCTCATAACTAAGATCCTCCAGACCCTTTATTAGCTTTTTTGCCCTTCTTTGTACTCGCTCCATTTCCAGTACATCCCTCCTGAGGACTGGTGCCCAGAACTGGACAGCATACTCCAGGTGCGGCCGGACCAGAGTCTTGTAGAGCGGGAGAATTATCGTTTTATCTCTGGAGTTGATCCCCTTTTAATGCATGCCAATATTCTGTTTGCTTTATTAGCAGCAGCTTGGCATTGCATGCCATTGCTGAGCTTATCATCTACTAGGACCCCCAGGTCCTTTTCCATCCTAGATTCCCCCAGAGGTTCTCCCCCCAGTGTATAGATTGCATTCATATTTTTGCCACCCAAATGCATTATTTTGTATTTTTCTACATTGAACCTCATTTGCCATGTAGTCGCCCACCCCATTAATTTGTTCAGGTCTTTTTGCAAGATTTCCACATCCTGCGGAGAAGTTATTGCCCTGCTTAGCTTAGTATCGTCTGCAAATACAGAGATTGAACTGTTTATCCCATCCTCCAGGTCGTTTACGAACAAATTAAACAGGATTGGTCCCAGCACAGAACCCTGGGGAACCCCACTACCCACCCCTGACCATTCTGAGTACTCCCCATTTATCACCACCCACTGAACACGCCCTTGTAGCCAGTTTTCAATCCATGTACTCACCCTATGGTCCATGCCAACGCACCTTATTTTGTACAGTAAACGTTTATGGGGAACTATGTCAAATTCTTTTGCAAAATCCAGATACACCACGTCTACGGGTCTTCCTTTATCTAGATGGCAACTCACCTCCTCATAGAAGGTTAATAGATTGGTTTGGCAAGAACGATTCTTCATGAATCCATGCTGATTACTGCTAATGATATCATTCTTATTACTAAAATCTTGTATATAGTCCCTTATCATCCCCTCCAAGAGTTTACATACTATTGATGTTAGGCTAACTGGTCTGTAATTCCCAGGGATGTTTTTTGGGCCCTTTTTAAATATTGGTGCTACATTGGCTTTTCTCCAATCAGCTGATACCATTCCAGTCAATAGACTGTCTGTAAAAATTAGGAACAACGGTCTGGCAATCACCTGACTGAGTTCCCTAAGTACCCTCGGATGCAAGCCATCTGGTCCCGGTAATTTATTAAAGTTAAGTTTCTCAAATCTAATTTTAATTCCGTCCTCTGCTAACCATGTAGGTGCTTCTTGTGTTGTGTCATGAGGATAAACACTGCAGTTTTGGTTACTGAAGCCCCCCGATTCACTTGTGAAGACTGAGGAGAAGAATAAATTCAATACCTTTGCCATCTCCCCATCCTTTGTAACCAGATGTCCTTCCTCATTCTTTATGGGGCCAATATTGTCTGTCCTCCCTTTTTTACTGTTTACATACTTAAAGAATTTCTTGGGATTTTTTTTGCTCTCCTCCGCTATGTGTCTTTCATGTTCTATCTTAGCCGTCCTAATTGCACCCTTACATTTCTTATTGCATTCTTTATAAAGTCTGAATGCTGAGGATGATCCTTCAACCTTGTATTTTTTGAAGGCCTTCTCCTTTGCTTTTATATGCATTTTTACATTGGAGTTAAGCCATCCAGGATTTTTGTTCGCTCTTTTAAATTTATTACCCAATGGGATACATTGGCTAATGCCCTTATTTAATATGCACTTAAAGCAAACCCATCTCTCCTCTGTATTCTTTGTTCCTAATATTTTATCCCAATTTATGCCTTTTAGCAAGGTTGGTAGTTTAGGGAAGTTGGCTCTTTTGAAACTCAGTGTCTTTGTGTTCCCTTCATGTTTCCTATTTGTGTGATTTATACTGAAACTAATTGACCTGTGATCGCTGTTACCTAAATTTCCCCGTATTTCCACATCTGTGATCAGGTCTGTATTGTTGGTAATCAGTAGATCCAGTAATGTTTTATTTCTAGTTGGTGCGTCTACCATCTGACCCATAAAATTGTCCTGCAAGACATTAAGGAACTGGCGAGCCTTAAATGAATGCGCGGTTCCCTCCGCCCAGTCTATGTCTGGATAATTAAAATCCCCCATTATGATAACACTTCCCATCCTTGCTGCTAATCCAATTTGTGATAGGAGATCCGTCTCCACTTCCTCCCTCAGGTTAGGGGGCCTATAGCATACTCCCAGTATTATTTTCCCCTTAGCTTCATCCCTTTGGAGCTCTACCCATAAAGATTCCACCTCCTCCCTAGCTCCCTCAGTGATGTCATCTCTCACATTCGCTTGTACATTATTCTTGATATATAGGCATACCCCTCCCCCTTTTTTACCCTCTCTATCCTTGCGGTATAGGGTATACCCTTGAATGTTTGCCGGCCAATCATGAGAGCTGTTGAACCAGGTCTCTGAAATTCCCACAAAATCCAAATCCTCCTTGTATAACAGTATCTCTAGTTCACCCATCTTGTCCGCCATGCTCCTGGCATTAGTGAACATGCCACATAGTTTAGACCATTCGCATATTGTCCTCGTATTGGGTGTTTCAAGATTGCAACTAGGACTTGCTACTATACTCACCTTGTGTTTTTGTGCTTTGGTTAACCTACCACTAATGCCCCCAATACTACCCTCTGGAATATCTTCCACGCTGGCTATCACTGTCTCTGGACCCTCCCCCCCATCGCCTAGTTTAAAAACTCCTCTAACTTTTTGGCCATCTTCATTCCCAGCAGATCTGCACCCTCCTCATTTAGGTGCAGTCCGTCCCTTGTATAGTACCGGTTGCCGACTGAGAAGTCGGCCCAGTCCTCCAGGAACCCAAACCAAACATTGATTTTATCATTCTCATCCAGCCTTGCTACTTATTCAGAACTTCCCGTGGCTCAGCATTACATATTGTACTGTATATTGCTGCTCTGATCTAAGAGGTGGAAGGCAGCAGCATGTAGGGGTCATGATTCAACTGTCAGATGGCTGCAACAGGTAGATCATGATCAACGAGTTGTTGACCCCTGCTTTAAACAAATGGTTAATGCAATATTGCATCCCACTACTGAACAAAAATGTTTTCTAAAGGGTCATTCCACCTTCATATACTGTACCTTTTTTGGTTAAGTTGATATTTTTACTCTGTTCTGCTTCTAGAATGCACTATAGAATGCTGTACTTTTTACATCTATGCAACACTTGGTCAAAAGGTCTGTAAAGCAAACGTGTCCTGATATAAATATAGGTATTCAATTGCTGACTTCCCTCTGAAAAATCCTAGTTACTCCAAAAATGCTAGTGACTTGGCAGCCATCCTGATCCACTAGTTTCAATAATTTCTAAATGCAGTTAGGCTGTAGCATCCATGTTTCTCCCAAAGATGAACAAGACAGACCTTCTGTTACTTTTATCCCATTATGTCCAAATGCTGCCTGACAGTGTGCAAGCCAGAGCAGTTAAAGCTGAGTTCCAGGCAGGTATAAAACATTCAGTTGCAGGGCTGTAATCATTCATTTCATAATTAAAGTCTGTGGCAGATCTACAAGCCTGGTACACACAATCTGATTTTTAGAGGAATAATCGTCCGTTTTTTGTTGCATGCTAGTCCCATATATTGCTCTTATGATTTTTTCAGATGAAAACTGTACTAATTGAATGAAAATGGGATGTTATGTTTACATGCAATAAAAATTTTATAGCATGCATCTTCAGGTTTTTGTCATCCAAAAAGTCGGAATCAGTTGTCAAAAGCACTATATTAATGATCAGAAAATCGGCCATCGTTCGTTGAACGAAATTTTACTTTCTTATTGTGTGTACAGGTCTTAAGGGTTGTGTACTGTGTCAGTTTTTGGGGAAGCAACACACTGCAGTTAATAATTACAATTGCTAACCACCTAGTTGTCTTTTGCAGAACTAATTGACAGAAGTGAATGAATTGTGTGAAAGAGAGAGGAATGAGCGCTGTGTTCAGAATGAACTTTGAGCTTATCCCTACTACTAATATAAGTTCAGACCTAACTTTAGCTATTTAGCAGTTTGTCTGAATACCAAACTTTCTACTTGATCAGCAGGAGCCGAGCGTCATGTATAGTAGCAGTACAAATACTTCAACTTCATCTGACATCTACCTTGATGTCATTGTTTGATAGGGAAGCAGCGGGTGCTGGAATCCTCCACATCTTTAGTAACCAGTTATGTCACCTGGATCAGTTCAAGATTCTGCACTGTTCCCCCTGGCAACACAACTCCTCATGTTGAGGGACTGTGGTATGATATGGTTCAGGGGGATACGCACACTCCCCCCCCCCCTTTCTTGACCTGCCAGACTGCATTCTTGAATAAGGGCATAGTCTAGATATTTGAGGGGACCCCATTTTTCTTGTGTTTTTTGCATGCATGTTGACTTGGCATTTGTTGATGCATGTTTTTGAAAGACTCCTTTTGAACCAACCTGAATGGCAAACTGCAAGTTGATGCACCCAAAGGCAGCATTCAAAGCTTTTTTTCAGTGTGGATGTAGTGTATTGGTGGAAAGTAAGAGCACCCCTGCTAAATGGTTACTTTACATTTCTTTTGAACCATCTGGCTACCCTGTCCATATCTATGTCATATCGAGACACCTTTTTCTAAACAGAGGTCATCTGTGACACCACTGATTACCAGTTTAAAGGACAACTTACCTCCACCACCCTTAGTACAGCCCAGCCATTACATACTTTCAATACTGAAGCAGTCATGTTAGTTTTGATGTTCTGCCTAGCTCAGCACAGCTTACAAAAAGAAAAAAATCTGGCCAGCAACTCTTCACACTGCTCATGTGGGCCATTGCCCCATTCATCCTTATGAGATGACCATACTAAAGGTAGGTTCTAGCAGTCCCAAGGCATACAGACATTCTATAGGAATGCAGTCCTGAGGCATACAGACATTCTATAGCAGTGGTGTCCAAACTATGGCCCTCCAGTTGTTAAGGAACTACAACTCCCATCATGCCTAGTCATATCTGTGAATGTCAGAGTTTTACAATGCCTCATGGGAAGTGTAGTTCCGCAACAGCTGGAGGACTGTAGTTTGGACACCCCTGTTCTATAGGAATGAACTGGGCTGCATCAATGTTATTATGGCCTTTACATCAGTGGTCAGTGTTAAATACCCTGTTATGTTGCTGGTTACTGCAGTTCTTTCCTTAAATTGGTGCTTGGTGAAGAGGGGCTACTTCCATTGGTGTTTGGAGGCAAAAGGATCCCTATCAATAATGTTAATGGGGAAGGGCCAATTGCAAAGCAGTTTATTGATCACATATAACAGCAACATTTCAGAGAATCTAATAGGACTTCATCATTCATTAGTTCTCTTAGTGGCTTTGAAATGTTGGTGTAATATGTAAATAAAAATGCCTTGACTCTGTCATCAACATAGCCAGCATAGCCAGAGGCAGGCAAACTTCTTCAATTTGCCTGACATATGATGACTCTATTTTTGTCATTACAGCACCCCTTGGATGGTTGATCATATAGCTTTATGGAGTCCACCTAAATTCCTACTTTGAGGTAGAGAAGGACCACCCCATTGATAGTGTTTAGTGGTTACTTACATGAAGTAGGAGCTGTAAAGCAGACGCAAGTATCTACACCACTAGTTTTTATGCTAGTGCCTGAGTGCTGGGTACCCCCTGAGCACATGACTTGCTGAGGGGGCACTCAGAGAAGAGGATGAGTAAAGAGTGCCAGCGGGGGACCAAAAAAGAGGAGGTAAGGGACTGCTCTGTACAATATCCCAATATCCCTGGTAAGTACAATATCTTTTATTTTAGGAAAGTGGAATGGAGACCAGTGGCAGCTGGTGTTTTTTTTGGGGGGGCAGCAAATAACCCCCGCCAGCTCTAGGTAGGCAGGTCGGTCGGCAGTTAGGTCACCCGCAGCACCCCTCCCCATGTTGGTCTGTCATCCAGCTCGGCACTTACCCCATCTAGGTTTGAGGGCAGATGGCAGGCAGCGGCTCCTGTGTTGGCGGGCGGCGGACAGTGGCTCCTGTATCATCTCCTCTTCTGCATCATGACGGCTTCTGCCATGCGTCTCCTCCCTCCTCCTCCTAGGTGTCCAATCAGATCGTCTGTCCTTTCAGCCAATCGGGTGATGGGTCTCACGACCTGCTTCCTGATTGGCCGGGTGGAGAATCAGTGTGGCAATAGTGAATATTCATTTGCTATTGTCACACAACTGGGTGGGCTCAGAGCGCGGGTGCTCTGCGCCCCAAGTCCACCCCTTTTTGAAGCCTGTTAGAGCCTCTGGCTCAAATCATGTGCTTTATAAAAACCCTAATTGTAATCCATGGTCCGGCACCCTGTATGTAGATCAGGGGGTCAGACGCATGGATGCGGGGGCCGTGCCCGTTTCCCCCCTTAATGGACGGGCTGCCACTGAAGGAGACTTTAATATCACTTTAAGATTCAAAGCTGTGTGAGAGAATTGCTGAATTGCTGGAGGGTTCTCAGCTATTTGTCTTGTGACCTGAGTACCCGATCCTCTCATTGATACCTCTTGCTAATTCAGTTTGCTTATGAACTTGCATCTGCTCTGCCTACCTGTTGACCTGCCTAAAGATTGTCCCCATCTACTACCTGCTCCAGTGTGATCTCTGTGACCTAGATTATGGCCCTGCTTGTTGATCTGCCACATGTCAGTTTCCGCTTACTGCCAACTCTAACATGTCCTCAGCTACTACCTTGCACCTGTATTGCTTCCAGCTGCTGACTTTAGCTTTAGCAGTTTCAACTTCAAGTTCATCTGAGGTGTTCTGATCCTAATTGTTCTGATGCTCTGTGGGGCACTCCATGAATAAATGTTCCATTTAGGCATTCAGAGACTGCATCTAGGTGCATCTAACTGTCTCATATAAAAAATGGTATTTGAATCCAAAACTATTCAAAGCATAATTCCACCAAAAGTGATATTTCAGGTATAGGAGGATTCTGGTGGGTTAAATAATCCATGTGCTTGAATGTGGTTTCCTGGTAATGGCCATAAAGGATGGGAAAAGCTTGGACTTTAGGTATGGAATATATAGACTCTTAAGCCTAGTACACATGATCAGATTATTGGGTGTTGGCCCAAACTTGCCTTGCATACACACGACCACACAAATGTTGGCCAACAATTACAAACCTAGTGACGTACTAGACGTACTACGAGCCAATAAAAAGGAAGTTCACTAGTCATGCGCCACCCTTTGGGCTTCTTCTGCTAATTTTGTGCTAGTAGAAGTTTGGTGAGTGTCGATTTGTGCTTTTCAGCCTCGTGCTTGTCAGTTCATTTCTGAACGGCCGTTCGTCTTCTAGCCATATGGCATTCTCGTCAGAGAGATCGTGCTATCGTTGGGCTTGGAGTTATTGCTTTGACCCAAGTCCAGTCCAGGAACAGGGGGAGGAGGAGTTCTTGGACCAATAATTGGTTGCTTAATTGTGACCAATTCTGTCATATGCCTTTGCTGTGGGAGCTCCAGGAGAATAATCCTGATGATTTCAGGAATTATCTCCAGATGACGGACCCCTGCTTTTACTGTCTATTGGCTTTGCTTACCCCCTATATTAGTAAGCAGGACACATGCATGTAGCAAGCCATCAAACCTGAAAAAAGGCTCATCGCCACCTTGCGGTACTTGGCGATGAGGAGAAGTCTGGAGGACATCAAGTTTACCACTGGGATCTCCCCCCAGGCTCTGGGAATCATTATTCCATAGACCTGTTCTGCCATCATACAAGTCCCGCAGAAGGACTATATTCAGGTAAGTATTAGCCTTTAACATCACATTCTATGTATTTAATGTTTGCTAATGTATTTTTTTAATTTCTTCATTCCATATTTATCATTATTGTAATATGCTGTGAATGTCCTCATGCATGCTGTAAACTTTTGACGCTCCTTTTTTGTCCTTCATGCATATTTGCCATCACTAACCTCCCCAGCATGCTATCCTGGGCCCATACACACCTAGCCTAGTAACTTAACAATGTATTTTGTCAGCTACTTTGTCAGCTGTTTGTGCTTACTCTAAACACCCCCTAAAATGTGTACAAATGTTATTGTTGTCCTCAAATTCAGGCAGAGACCATTTTTTGGGGGGCCCAAACTCATTTGGAACCCCCCCAAATGCTAAGTCAACCGATACCAAAACTCTGTCTGCTGACTTTTCCAATCCCATACACACTATACCTCTTTTGTGGTCATATTTATTGATAAATTCACCAAAGCATGTAGTGCAAGGGCCTGCCTGAATACTTTTAAATGGTACTGCTGCAACTTTTTGTCTCCTATTATCTTGATAGGTAATTTATGAATGTAAAAATGTGCTTTTGGACAGTGTGTATCCATATTTTTTTGTATTATGACACTTCTTACCTGTCCACTGGGCTGCCAATAGTGTAAGTAAGGAGGGACTGGCCAAAGTAACACAAATTGTTTATGCATTCAGCTCTCATGGAAGTGGAGAGGGTTACCTGTCCAAAACATCTACCCATCCCCCCACCATAACATTTTTAGAATGAGCCACCAGAGGGGGTGAGGAATCTGATAAGTTGACCTTATACTTTTGTCTTTAAATAGTAATTTAAATAAATGTTATACTCATGTTGGCCAAGAATTTTTGTGTCTAATCTGCTTGCAATGTTATGTGCAAAACTATAGTACCTGACCGCGAGAATGTGTTTCCAGCCTGATCCCATCGTGCTGGTTCTCTGTGACAGGGTACTGTGCATCTCGTGCTGGCTCACTCATCGGGAAAGGAAAACTGTTTTTTCTTTCACAATAAGCGACAGGCAGTTCTGACAGCTGTCTGGTATGAATCATGAGGGGGAACGCCACACCAAATTTTAAATAAAAAACTGGCATGGGTTCCCCCCAGGGGCATACCAGGCCCTTAGGTCTGGTATGGATTTTAAGGGGAACCCCCTACACTGAAAAAACAGCATGGGGGTCCCCCCAAAATCCATACCAGACCCTTCACTGAGCACGCAGCCCGGCGGCCCCCCCACCCCTAAGCACCTTGTCCCCATGTTGATGAGGACAAGGGCCTCTTCCCAACAACCCTGGCCGTTGATTGTCGGGGTCTGTGGGGGGGGCTTATCAGAATCTGGGAGCCCCCTTTAATAAGGGGGCCCCCAGATCCCGGCCCCCCACCCTATGTGAATGAGTATGGGGTACATCGTACCCCTACCCATTCACCTGGGGGAAAAAGTGTCAATAAAAAAACACACTACACAGGTTTTTAAAGTAATTTATTAGGCAGCTCCGGGGGTCTTCTTCCGACTTGTGGGGTCTTCTTCCGACTTCTCCGCTCTCTTTGGCCTCTTCTCCCAGTGCCCAGTTCTTCTCCCGCTCTCCGGATCTTCTGCCGGGCTCCTCCGCTATCTTCTGCTCTTTTGCCGCTCTTTTGCTAGCGGTGGCCCGGTCTTCTCTGCCATCTTGTTCCTTCTTCTCTTCTTCTGATGTTTACACAATGCTCTCTCCCACTGTGATGCTGTGTCAGTGATGACTTCTATAGGCATGGGGCGTGGTCACCAGGTGATGTCACCCGGTGACCCCACCCCCTTATGATGTCACAGTCCCAGGGTATGATGGGACTGTGATGTCATAAGGGGCGGGGTCACCGGGTGACATCACACGATGAAGGGTGGGGGGCCGGGATCTGGGGATTAAAGGGGGCTCCCAGATTCCGATAAGACCGCCGCCCACAGACCCCGACAACCAACGGCCAGGGTTGTCGGGAAGAGGCCCTTGTCCTCATCAACATGGAGACAAGGTGCTTTGGGGTGGGGGGGCTGCAGGGCACCCCCCTGCCCCAAAGCGCCCACCCCCCATGTTGAGGGCATGCGGCCTGGTACGGTTCAGGAGGTGGGGGGCCACTCGTTCATCCCCACCCCCTTTCCTGATCAGCCAGGCTGCATGCTCGGATAAGGGTCTGGTATGGATCTTGGGGGGACCCCCACACCATTTTTTCGGCGTAGGGGGTTCCCCTTAAAATCCATACCAGACCTAAGGGCCTGTATGCCCCTGGGGCAAACCATGCCGGTTTTTTATTTAAAATTTGGCATGGCATTCCCCTCGTGATTCATACCAGACAGCTGTCAGCACTACCTGTCGCTCATCGCGAAAGGAAAAAACAGTTTTCCTTTCCCAATGAGTGATCTAGCTCGGCGCTAGCTCCCGTGACGGGGCTCGCAGGTGTCAAATCTCACTGATAACAACGGCAAGATTGGCACAATATCGCGGTCACCTAATGTACTTTTATTTTTCTTGTTTGTCTCCAGTTTCCTTCAAACCCACAGGAATGGCAGACTGTGGCTTCCCAATTCCACCATCAATGGGATTTTCCAAACTGTGGTGGTGCTATTGATGGGAATCATGTGCGGATTGTCTCACCGTCCAACCCGGGCTCTTATCATTTTAATTATAAGGGCTTTTGTAGTATAATGATGTTAGCGGTGGTGTTGGTCAATTATGAATTTCTCTACCAGGACGTTGGGTAGAACGGGCGCAACTTAAATGGAGGAGTGATAGCCCAGACAGAATTCTACCGTTTTCTACAAAATGGCACCTTGCATTTGCCACCTCCTGAAGAGAATGTGGAGGGTCTCAACTTTGTGTTTGTTGCAGATGAGGCCTTTGCTCTGGGGGAACATCTCATGAGGCCATTTCCCATGAGGAACCTGACCCCAAAGCAGAGGATTTTCAACTATCGGCAGTCTTGTGCCCAAAGAGTCGTCGAGAATGCGTTTGGAATCACGTTGAGTCAGTTCAGACTTTTTCTTACTGCGATAAACCTGTCAGAATACAAACCTAATCGTGTGGTCTTGTGCTGCTGCATTCTGCACAATTATTTAAGGAGGAATGCAGGCAGCTATCTTGCCTCAGTTTCGAGTGAGGTGGACATTGCTGTGTCCGGCCCAGCTGAATCAACAGTACTGATGGCTATGAAAAGTGTCCATGCTGGGTTGCCCTCCCAGACTGCCAGAGAAGTCTGCCAAAAGTAACTGGAGTACTTTTGTGGGTAAAGGGGCAGTGGCTTTACAGCAAAATTTGGCTAATGTATAATAGAAATTTGTTTTTATACTAAACTCATATTTCATTTGAATTATTGTTTGTGTTTCTTATCTGTCTCCTAAGTTTTCAAATGGGCTTTTAAATTTGGCCATTTTATTCAATAGTGCCAATGTAACTTATTTGCTCCATGAAGTGACAATCTCTTCTTTAGCTAACTATTATGTTGTGCTGTGGGTCTGCAACACACACAGTGTTATTGTTGTTAATGTATTTAATGCATTAATGATAAAAATATTCAGCCTTTTCAACTCCTTGAATTAATTGCTTGGAGTCCCTAAAGTTGCCTGAGTTTGGCACATTTTACAGCATATTGTCACTGTAACTACACCAACTTAACAAATACACTGGTATTGAACATTGACATAAGAAGCTACACATTGTTTAGTATAAAACATTTTGCTCCAAGCACACAGGTGCGTTATAAAAAGTTTTTGAACAAACCAAGATCTTGGTGTAAAACATGTATGTTTGACATTATTTTGCCTTTTTTTGGGGGCTAAACAGGCATGTTTAAAAACTTAAAATACACATCCCCAACTCAGGAAATTAAAAAAGTTTAACTTTGCTAAAGTGAAGGCAATATGAGACATTAGTATCACAAAACTGTGTTGATGTTTCCTTACTCAGATGGGGTGATCTAACCCCTCTAAAAGCCCAAATTTGAAGCCACGTACATGTAGAGGCATAACTGTTAAATGTCCCTTATGATCCCCTGCCGAAAATGTGTGTAGGGGCAAACAGGACATTTCCTCAATCCATTTTGCACTACAAGTGCACTTTCAAGTGCACTTGCATTGCACTTGTAGTGCAAAGTGGATTTGCCTTTTTGAAATAACCCCCAGTGTGTCAACATGTGCTAGCTCCCATCATGGTGGATCAATGGACGTGTTTTGGGGGTGCAACACCTTCCTCGCACCTATTTTAGTTTGGAGGAAGGAGTTGCACCCACAAAACGCATACATTGATATCCTGTGATGGGGCATAGCACATGTTGACAAAAATAAAACTTTTCTTTTTTAGATTTTCACTAATATATCAATAATGTTGATAACTCTGTTTTGTACATTATGGATGTTTTCTTTCATTTTCTCCAATTCACGATTGCAAACCATAAGCTCACTGATAAGGATTTGTGCACTTGCACTGTTGAAGTGATTTTGGTCTTCAACAACCACATCACCTAAAAAAAAAAAAAAACACACCATGTATTAGAAATATGCAGGCATCCATATATTACTTAAAGCTGTGGTCTCAGATAGGGACGAGCTTCGAGTTTGAGTCAAACCCATGTTCGACTCAAACATCGCATGTTTGACCGTTCGTCAAATTTCGAACGTCATGGGCTGTTCGCGCCAAATTCGAGTGGCGCGTCATGGCCCATAATTCACTGCAGCATCGCAGGTGTTTTTACAGTATTTACAGCTACCTGTAGAAAATTGCTGGTGTTTTTCTGATCCTATTAGTCCTACTAGCTACAGTATTTACAGTTAGTGTAGTGCGTCCTCTGCACAGTGTGCACCTAAAGCTATCTGAAGAAAATTGGTGGTGTTCTTCTGATCCTATTAGTACCGCAGGCAGCTGCAGTATTTACAGTTAGTGTAGTGCGTCCTCTGCACACTGTGCACCTAAAGCTACCTGAAGAAAATTGGTGGTGTTCTTCTGATCCTATTAGTACAGCGGGCAGCTGCAGTATTTACAGTTAGTGTAGTGCATCCTCTGCACAGTGTGCACCTAAAGCTACCTGAAGACAATTGCTGTTGTTTTGATACTATTAGTACCACAGGCAAGCAGCTGCAGTATTTACAGTTAGTGTAGTGCGTCCTCTGCACAGTGTGCACCTAAAGCTACCTGAAGACAATTGCTGTTATTCTGATCCTATTAATACTACAGGCAGGCAGTTACAGTATTTACAGTTAGTGTACTGTGTCCTCTGCACAGTGTGCAGAGGACACAGTACATTAACTGTAAATACTGTAACTGTGTCCTCTGCACAGTGTGCACCTAAAGCTACCTGAAGACAATTGCTGTTGTTCTGATCCTATTAATACCACAGGCAGGCAGCTACAGTATTTACAGTTAGTGTAGTGTCCTCTGTACAGTGTGCACCTAAAGCTACCTGAAGACAATTGCTGTTGTTCTGCTCTTATTAATACCACAGGCAGGGAGCAACAGTATTTACAGTCAGTGTACTGTGTCCTCTGCACAGTGTGCACCTAAAGCTACCTGAAGAAAATTGGTACAGTGAGCAAGACCTAAGTGTGAATACATTGATCCATATACCAAAGGTGAATGCATATTTCAAGAAGCACTTTAATAGAACATCGTTTCACAGTTGTAACCATGTTGCAAGATATAAAAGGAATCAAAACGTTACATTGAGATCATAGCTTCAGCAAATTTGCAGCAATAAAAAATACAGCAATCAAATCAAAAATAGTAGGTACATTGTATTGGTTATTTATTGGTCGATCAATAGAGTTGTCGCACAGCATGCTCAACGCGTCACTCATCAGGAGCAAGCGACAACCATCCATCTATAAGTAACGTATAAGTACCACTGTATTCAAAATAAAGTAAGAATATGGCCAAAATGAGGGCAAAGATCAAAATTTAGTTGGAATTACTCACAAAATCCGCTACCCCCATGGGCACTAAGTGCCAACAGCAACACGCCATCCCAAAAGTGTCCACCATGGGAGCTGAGGGGGCCACATCAATGCACACTGGATTGCAGTGGTGGACCAGGAAGGGGAAACAAAGTATCCATGAAGAATTCACCGGAGGTCGATTGATCATCCGGGAAGTTCTGTGAGTAGGTATAATATATAGTAAATTTTAGTGTTTGTAATGTATACAACTATATTTGCAAGGTATAAATGTTTTATAATGTATTTTATAATGTATGGAGCCCCAAACAGATTCAGATCTAGTATATCAAAAATGTATTTATTTATTTTTATATATGTCTTGGACCTGTGCATAATAAGAAGCATAGTGATTCATTTCTAAATATTGTAAATATTGTATATAATTATATCACAAAACCATGAATTTAAATGTATTATAACAATAGATGGTTACACCTATATAAAAATAATAATAATAAATGGTAAACTGGTAATGGTGTGTCCACCCAATGACAACACGGTGAGGTTGGTAATACCAACGGACACTTTTGTTTTTACCCCCACACAATTCCATACACATTGCACATTAACACTTCACTTACGTATTGTTCACACATCCACATATCATCTCTCCGTTGGGTGGACACACCATTACCAGTTTACCATTTATTATTATTTTTATATAGGTGTAACCATCCATCGTTATAATACTTTTAAATTCATGGTTTTGTGATATAATTAAATACAATATTTACAAATGAATCACTATGCTTCATATTATGCATAGGTCCAAGACATATATAAAAATAAATAAATAAATACATTTTTTGATATACTAGGTTTGAATCTGTTTGGGACTCAATACATTATAAAACATTTATACCTTGTAAATATAGTTGTATACATTACAAACACTACAATTTACCATATATTATACCTACTCACAGAACTTCCCGCATGATCAGTCGAACACCGGAGAATTTTTCATGGATACTTTGTTTCCCCTTCCTGGTCCACCACTGCAATCCAGTGTGCATTGATGTGGCCCCCTTCAGCTCCTGTGGTGGACACTTTTAGGATGGCGTGTTGGTGTCGGCACTTAGTGCCCAAGGGGGTAGCGGATTTTGTGAGTAATTCCAACTAAATTTTGATCTTTGCCCTCATTTTGGCTATATTCTTACTTTATGACTATTTTGAATACAGTGGTACTTATACATACTTATACGTTACTTATAGATGGATGGTTGTCGCTTGCTCCTGATTAGGGATGAGCTTCGAGTTCGAGTCGAACTCATGTTCTACTCGAACATTGGCTGTTCGCAAGTTCGCCGAACAGCGAACAATTTGGGGTGTTCGCGGCAAATTCGAATGCCGCGGAACACCCTTTAAAAGTCTATGGGAGAAATCAAAAGTGCTAATTTTAAAGGCTTATGTGCAAGTTATTGTCATAAAAAGTGTTTGGGGACCCGGGTCCTGCCCCAGGGGACATGGATCAATGCAAAAAAAAGTTTTAAAAACGGACGTTTTTTCAGGAGCAGTGATTTTATTAATGCTTAAAGTCAAACAATAAAAGTGTAATATCCCTTTAAATTTCGTACCTGGGGGGTGTCTATAGTATGCCTGTAAAGGGGCGCATGTTTCCTGTGTTTAGAACAGTCTGACAGCAAAATGACATTTGGAAGGAAAAAACTCATTTAAAACTACCCGCGGCTATTGCATTGCCGACAATACACATAGAAGTTCATTGATAAAAACGGCATGGGAATTCCCCACAGGGCAACCCCGAACCAAAATAATAAAAAAAAAATGATGTGGGGGTCCCCCTAAATTCCATACAAGGCCCTTCAGGTCTGGTATGGATATTAAGGGGAACCCCAGCCAAAATTTAAAAAAAAAATTGACGTGGGGTTCCCCCTAAATTCCATACCAGACCCTTCAGGTCTGGTATGGATTTTAAGGGGAACCCCGCGCCAAAAAAAAAAAAAAAAACGGCGTGGGGTCCCCCTAAAAATCCATACCAGACCTTTATCCGAGCACGCAACCTGGCAGGCCGCAGGAAAAGAGGGGGGGACGAGAGTGCGGCCCCCCCCCCTCCTGAACCGTACCAGGCCACATGCCCTCAACATTGGGAGGGTGCTTTGGGGTAGCCCCCCAAAACACCTTGTCCCCATGTTGATGAAGACAAGGGCCTCATCCCCACAACCGTGGCCGGTGGTTGTGGGGGTCTGCGGGCGGGGGGCTTATCGGAATCTGGAAGCCCCCTTTAACAAGGGGACCCCCAGATCCCGGCCCCCCCCTGTGTGAAATGGTAAGGGGGTACTTACCCCTACCATTTCACTAAAAAACTGTCAAAAATGTTAAAAATGACAAGAGACAGTTTTTGACAATTCCTTTATTTAAATGCTTCTTCTTTCTTCCTTCATCTTCTTCTTCTTCTGGTTCTTCTGGCTCTTCTGGTTCTTCCTCCGGCGTTCTCGTCCAGCATCTCCCCTGCCGCGTCTTCTATCTTCTTCTCCTCGGGCCGCTCCGCACCCATGGCATGAGGGGGGAGGCTCCCGCTCTTCTCTTCATCTTCTTCTTCATCTTCTTCTTCATCTTCTTCTTCTTCTTCTTCTTCTTCTTCTTCTTCTTCTTCTTCTCTTCTTCATCTCTTCTTCCTTCTTCATTTCTTCTCCGGGCCGCTCCGCAGCCATGCTGGCATGGTGGGAGGCTCCCGCTGTGTGACGGCGTCTCTTCGTCTGACGGTTCTTAAATAACGGGGGGCGGGGCCATCCGGTGACCCCGCCCCCCTCTGACGCACGGTGAATTGACGGGACTTCCCTGTGACGTCACGGGGAATGCCACAGGGAAGTCCCGTCATGTCCCGTGCGTCAGAGGGGGGCGGGGTCACCGGGTGGCCCCGCCCCCCGTTATTTAAGAACCGTCAGACGAAGAGACGCCGTCACACAGCGGGAGCCTCCCTCCATGCATGGATGCGGAGCGGCCCGCAGAAGAAATGAAGAAGGAAGAAGAGAAGAAGAAGAAGAAGAAGAAGAAGATGAAGAAGAAGATGAAGAGAAGAGCGGGAGCCTCCCCCCTCATGCCATGGGTGCGGAGCGGCCCGAGGAGAAGAAGATAGAAGACGCCGCGGAGGAGATGCTGGACGAGAACGCCGGAGGAAGAACCAGAAGAGCCAGAAGAACCAGAAGAAGAAGAAGATGAAGGAAGAAAGAAGAAGCATTTAAATAAAGGAATTGTCAAAAACTGTCTCTTGTCATTTTTAACATTTTTGACAGTTTTTTAGTGAAATGGTAGGGGTAAGTACCCCCTTACCATTTCACACAGGGGGGGGGCCGGGATCTGGGGGTCCCCTTGTTAAAGGGGGCTTCCAGATTCCGATAAGCCCCCCGCCCGCAGACCCCCACAACCACCGGCCACGGTTGTGGGGATGAGGCCCTTGTCTTCATCAACATGGGGACAAGGTGCTTTGGGGGGCTACCCCAAAGCACCCTCCCAATGTTGAGGGCATGTGGCCTGGTATGGTTCAGGAGGGGGGGGGCCGCACTCTCGTCCCCCCCTCTTTTCCTGCGGCCTGCCAGGTTGCGTGCTCGGATAAGGGTCTGGTATGGATTTTTAGGGGGACCCCACGCCGTTTTTTTTTTTTTTTTGGCGCGGGGTTCCCCTTAAAATCCATACCAGACCTGAAGGGTCTGGTATGGAATTTAGGGGGAACCCCACGTCAATTTTTTTTTTACATTTTGGCTGGGGTTCCCCTTAATATCCATACCAGACCTGAAGGGCCTTGTATGGAATTTAGGGGGACTCCCACATCATTTTTTTTTTTTAATTTTGGTTCGGGGTTGCCCTGTGGGGAATTCCCATGCCGTTTTTATCAATGAACTTCTATGTGTATTGTCGGCAATGCAATAGCCGCGGTAGTTTTAAATGAGTTTTTTCCTTCAAAATGTCATTTTGCTGTCAGACTGTTCTAAACACGGGAAACATGCGCCCCTTTACAGGCATACTATAGACACCCCCCAGGTATGAAATTTAAAGGGATATTACACTTTTATTGTTTGACTTTAAGCATTATTAAAATCACTGCTCCTGAAAAAACGGCCGTTTTTAAAACTTTTTTTTGCATTGATCCATGTCCCCTGGGACAGGACCCAGGTCCCCAAACACTTTTATTGACAATAACTTGCATATTAGCCTTTAAAATTAGCACTTTTGATTATTCATGTTCGTGTCCCATAGACTTTAACAGTGTTCGCGTGTTCGAACGAATTTTTTTCCTGTTCGCATGTTCTGGTGCGAACCGAACAGGGGGGTGTTCGGCTCATCCCTACTCCTGATGAGTGATGGTTCACGAAACGCATCAAGCATGCTGTGCGACAATTCTATTGATTGACCAATAAATAACCAATACAATGTACCTACTATTTTTGATTTGATTGCTGTATTTTTTATTGCTGCAAATTTGCTGAAGCTAGGAACTCAATGTAAAGTTTTGATTCCTTTTATATCTTGCAACATGGTTACAACTATGAAATGATATTCTATTGAAGTGCTTCTTAAAATGTGCATTCACCTTTGGTATATGGATCAATGTATTCACACTTATGTCTTGCTCACTGTACCAATCTTTGGAAACACACCTCATTTAAAGTCACAAACTTTTTTCTTTATTTTTGGCAACACCACAGGGATGGAGGCGCATGTCTATGTGCACCTCATACAAAGTCCAAAACCTCCTTTTGTCTGTCCTGAAGAAAATTGGTGGTGTTCTTCTGATCTTATTAGTACCACAGGCAGGCAGCTGCAGTATTTACAGTTGGTGTACTGCATCCTCTGCACAGCGTGCACCTAAACCTACCTGAAGACAATTGCTGTTGTTGTGATCCTATTAATACCACAGGCAGGCAGCTGCAGTATTTACAGTTAGTGTACAGTGTTCTCTGCACAGTGTGAACCTAAGGCTACCTGAAGACAATTGCTGGTGTTCTCATACTAATAATACTACAGGCAGGCAGTTGATTCTGCTAGCTGCAGAATCAGTATATATATACATCCCAGCTTTGTGCAGCTACATCTCACTGCAGGCCATTAGTATGTCTGGAAGGCCAACAAGGAGAGGCAGACAGTCACAAGCCAATAAAAGAGGGCAAGCAGGCTCTGTGTCTAAAAGGCAACAGTACTGGTCGTGAAGACGGTGCATCCCTCATCAGCATGTGGCCGTGGGACACGCTTGTCCTTTTTTACAGCAGCTGACCGTGTTGAGCCGCAACATGCGGAAGACTTGGTAGAGTGGATGACCAAGCTGTCCTCATCCTCTTCATCCTCTCTCACCAAGGCTCAGGGTACTTTGTCTAGCAAAGCAGTTGCCAATGCGGCCTCTTCCCTCGGCTCAATGGCATCAGTCACTCCTTCCCTAGCCCCACCATGTCCTCCTGAGGAGTCCCCCGAACTGTTTGACCACAGTGTTGGGTACATGCTCCAGGAGGATGCCCAGCGTTTTGATGGCTCTGATGATGGTACCCAGCTAGAGGAAGGCAGTGTGAGCCCAGAGAGAGGGGGTGCCCAGGAAGGACAGCAATCTGGCAGTCATGTTCTCCCAGCTGCAGCATACAGCCAGCTTTGCTCCAGTAATGAGGAGGGAGGGGATGATGAGGTCACTGACTCCATGTGGGTGCCTGATAGGAGAGAGGAGGAATAGGAGGAGGAGACACATCTCCAACGAGGCAGGATGCCCTCCAGGGGCCAGCTTAAGGACAGCACACTGGCTGCATCACACTGCAGAGCTCCGCATGTGCAGGGTGCTGCTGTCTCTGCGTGTTATTCCAAAAGTTCTTTGGTGTGGGCTTTTTTTGAGACGAGTGCATCAGATCCCACCGCTGCTATTTGCAACATATGTCTCAAGCGTATCTCGCTTGACCAAAACATCACCCGCTTGGGCACCACATGCTTGACTAGACATATGTCAACCTGCCATGCAGTTCATTGGCAAGCGTACCTAAGAGACCCACATCAAAGAACAAAGCAGACCTCTCCTTGCTCCTCATCAGCTGGGATCTCCAACCCCACTATACCTTCAGTCCTCTCTGAAACCTGCACTGAGAGGAATGAAGGTGTAGAATTAGGTATCACAGCCAAGTACTTGCGGGCAATCTGCTATCAGTACACCGACGTCAGATTGTACCAGGCAAATTTCCCTGCTCCAGCTGCTGCACCGCCGAAAGAAGTTCACTCCCAGCCATCCACATGCCCAGCATTTGAATGCTAGCTTGGCAAAATTGCTAGCACTTCAACTACTACCTTTTCAGTTGGTAGACTCTGCCCCCTTCCGTGAGTTTGAGGAATGTGCGGTTCCTCAGTGGCAGGTTCCCAAATGCCACTTTTTCTCATGGAAGGCGATTCCGGCTCTCTACCGGCATGTGGAAGGCAATGTCTTGGCCTCGCTGTACAGGGCAGTCAGCGGAAAGGTGCATATTACTGCTGACTCACGGTCCAGCAGGCATGGACAGGAACGTTACCTAAGTTTCATGGCGCATTGGGTGACTCTGCTGGCAGCTGGGAAGGATGCAGGACAAGGTGCAGTAGTGTTGGAGGTTGTTCCACCACCACGCCTCCAAAATGCCACTACTGGTGATTCTGCCACACCTCACTCCTCCACCTCCTCCTCTTCTTCTTCCTCCATGGCCTCTTCCTGTGCTGATTTGTCCTCGGAAACCAGCGGTGCTCCGTAGGCGTTCAAAGGGCTACTCAAGCACGCAGGCAAAAAGATGCCATGCGGTGCTTGAGCTGGTGTTCTTGGAGGATAGAAGTTACACTGGGGCAGTGATTCTGTCAGCTCTGCAGGGGCAGGTTCAGAGCTGGTTGATGCTGTGCCAGCTTAAAGCAGGCATGGTGGTTTGCAACAATGGCACCAAACTCCTCTCCGCCCTCCGACAGGGACAACTGACCCATGTGCCCTGTTTGGCTCACGTCCTTAACTTGGTGGTGCAGCGGTTCTTGGGCAGGTACCCGGGCTTACAGGATGTCCTGAGGCAGGCCAGGAAAGCTGGCTGACCTCCAAAAGGAATTTAACCTGCCCAAGAACCGCCTAATCTGTGACATGCCCACCAGGCGGAACTCAACATTGGCCATACTGCAGTGGCTGCGCACGCAGCAGAGGGCCATTAATGAGTACCTATGCGACTATGGCACCAGGACAGGGTCAGGGGAGCTTGTTTTTTCCCCACGCCAGTGGGCTATGATCAGGGTTGCATGCACTGTCCTGTCACCATTTGAGGAGGCCAAGAGGATGGTGAGCAGTGACAGTGCATGCATCAGTGACACTGTACCACCTTGTCCACCTGTTGGAGCACATGCTGTGTGGAATAATGGACAGGGCACTTGAGGCAGAACAGAGGGAGGAAGAGGAGGACTTCCTTACCTCTCAAAGCCCCCTTTATCCAGACAGTTTTCCTGATGATCCGCTGATCACACAGGAAGAGGACGAGGAGGAGGAGGAGGATGAGGATTGTGTCAGCATGGAGGTGGAGCCTGGCACTCAGCATCAGCAGCAGTCTTCAAGGGATCATTTACAGTCCGAAGAAACCCATGGATGTGTACGTGGCTGGGAGGAGGTGGCTGCGGATCATGTTGTCCTTAGTGACCCAGAGGACTCTGGACCGAATGCCTCAGCAAACCTATGCCGCATGGGCTCCCTGATAATGCAAAGCCTGCGGAAGGATCCTCGTATTCGTAGTATTAAGGGGAGGGATGATTACTGGCTGGCAACCCTCCTTGATCCTTACAAGGGTAAGGTTGTGGACCTTATCTTGCTGTCGCAGAGGGAGCAGAGGATGAAAAATCTTCGGGAGGCCTTTCAGAAAGGTTTGTGCAATGTGTTTCCAGAGCCTGGGAGGTTACAATTTCCTGGTCCTCCTGGAAAACGTGTTGCTGAGGCTTCGGTCAGTCACAGAAGGAGCGGTGAAGAAGGTGGCCGTCTGACCGATGCCTTCAGACAATTATTTAGTCCGCAGCCCCAAGGTCTGATCGGTTCCAGCAACCATCGCCAGCGTCTGATTCACATGGTGCAGGACCTAGGGGCAAGATCAGACTTGGACACCTTTCCCACTGAAAATCCTCTGGTTTACTGGGTCTTGAGGATGGATCACTGGCCAGAGCTTGCACATTACGAAATTGAGCTACTGGCCTGTCCTGCATCCAGAATTCTTTCAGAACACACATTCAGTGCTGCTGGAGGCTTTGTAAGCGATCAAAGGGTGCGCCTGTCCACCAAATCGGTCGATCGGCTGACCTTAAAAAAAAAATCAGTTTTGGAGCACCATCTACAAAGCACCTGATGCTGATGTAACCAATTGATTTTATTTTTAATGTGAGATCCGTTCAAGACTGCCTATGCTGATGCTGAGCTACTGGCCTGTCCTGCATCCAGCGTTCTTTCGGAACGCACATTCAGTAGGCTAGACATGTGCAAAAATTGAAAAAATTTGTTTAGTTTAGTTTAGTTTCGATTCGTTATTTAACTAAATTTGTTTAGTTAAATTAGTTGCATTCTTTACTTTCGTTTTTGGGATTCGTTTAGTTTCGTATTTGAATTTGAAAAAAAGTATCAAATTCTAAAAAATTCTACCGCATTCGAAAAAAAACTATCAAATTCGAAAAAATTCTACCGCATTGGAAAAAAACGATCAAATTCGAAAAAATTCTACCGCATTCGAAAAAAAAACTATCAAATTCGAAAAAATTCTACTGCACTCGAAAAAAAATTGACCGAATTTGAAAAAGTAAACTATATATAACCATTTTGCGAAATTGGAATTTCATATAGAATTAAATCAAATTCCAATAGAAAAGATTTGAATAGCATAGAAAATAAGAATAGCATGCAAAAACAATAGAACAGAATAGAAAAAAATATAATATATTCTATTCTAATCTTTTCTATCCAAATTCGAATTGTACCAAATTCGAATTTCGGAAGATGTTTTATATATATATATATATATATATATATATATATATATATATATATATATATATATATATTTCCTATTCTGTTCTATTGTTTTTTCTATTCTAATCTTTTCTATTAGAATTCGATTTCATTCTATTTCTATATAACCATTTTCCTGAAATTCGAATTTCGTATAGAATGAGTTTGCATTCAAATAGAAAAGATTAGAAAAAAAAAGAAAATAATAGAAAAGCATAGAAAAAACATAGACCAGCATAGAAAAAAAAAAAAAAAAAAAATATATATATATATATATATATATATATATATATATAAAACACCATCTTTCGAAATTCGAATTTCGTATAAAATGAATTTGAATAGAAAAGATTAGAATAGAGTAGAAAAGAATAGACTAGAAAAACAATAGAACAGAATAGAATAAATATATATATATATATATATATATATATATATATATATATATATATATATATATATATATATATATATATATATATATATATTATATCTGATTCTATTCTGTTCTATTGTTTTTCTAGTCTATTTGCTATTATTTTCTATTCAAATTCAAATTTATTCTCGAATTTCGTCTAGAATGAATTCAAATTCGAAAAGAAAAGTTTAGAATAGAAAAGAATAGCATAGAAAAACAATGGAACAGAATAGAAAAAAAATATTATATATGTATGTATATATATATATATGTGTGTATATATATGTATATATATATCAATTATCTTCCGAAATTCGAATTTCATATAGATTGAAATCAAGTTTGAATAGAAAAGATTATAATAGCATAGAAAATAATAGAAACGAATAGCATGGAAAACAATAGAACAGAATAGAAAAAAATATAATATATATATAGATTGAAGTGTAGAGGAGGAGAACCACACACAGCTTTCAATCTAGTGTCAGCAAACAGGTCCTCCCACCGACCTTGTATATATAAAAATAAAGTTCAGATGTGTTCTGACTGATCTAAGGAAGGGTGCAAACAAATCAGAATAGAAAAACAATAGAGCAGAATAGAATAAAATACAATATATGTTTTTCTAGTTTATTCTTTTCTATTATTTTCTTTTCTATTCTATTCTAATCTTTTCTATTCAAATTCAAATTCATTCTATACGAAATTCGATCTTCAGAAGCCATGTTCCGAAATTCGAATTTCGTATAGAATGAATTTGAATAGAAAAGACTATTAAAGAATATAAAATAATAGAAAAGAAAAGCATAGAAAAACAATAAAACAGAATAAAAAAATATTATATATATGTATTCTATTGCTTTATGATTTTATATTCTATGTTATTGTATTTTTTAGAAAATCGATTTCTATTGTTTTCAAATTCGATTCAAATTTATTTTCGAATTCGGTCCAAATATGTTTTCGACTTCGATTCAAATATGTTTTCGAATTCGAATATGTTTTCGAATTCGATTCGAATTTGTTTTCGAATTTGATTCGAATTTGTTCGCTTTTTTTCGGATTCCTTCTTTTGTAATTCAGAAATTCGGATGCATCCGAATTTCCGAATAATGAAAAATTTGTCCGAATTTTGTTTCGGAACGAAACGAAATGCACATGTCTACTGGAGGCTTTGTAACCAATCACAGGGTGCGCCTGTCCACTGAATCGGTCGTTTGGCTGAACTTCATAAAAATGAATCAGTCTTGGATCACCAGCTACCAAGCACCTGATGTTGATGTAACCGATTGATTTTTTTTAATGTGAGATCCCTTCAAGACTGCCTATGCTGATGCTGAGTGACTATCCTGTTATGCTGAGTCACAATCCTCTTCCTCCTCAATTTTCATGCTGATAGCTTGTAAGAACATTTTTGGTTCTGGGCACTGCCACCAGTGGCCAAGGCCCAATTTTTCTGCCCCTGTTTAACAGGGGCATGTAATTACAATTTTTGATGCAATACTTTGCAGCAGGGCTCATTCCTGTGCTCCAACTAGAGTACCTGTGAGGGGTTGCAGTGTTGTGGCACCAGCACCAGTGCCCAAGGCCCAATTTTTCAGCCCCTGTTTAACAGGGGCATATAATTACAATTTTTGATGCAATACTTTGCAGCAGGGCTCATTCCTACACTCCTACTATAGTATCTGTGAGGGGTTGCAGTGTTGTGGCACCAGTGCCTAAGGCCCAATTTTTCTGCCCCTGTTCAACAGGGACATGTAATTACAATTTTTGATCTAATATTTCACAGCAGGGCCCATTCCTGCGCCCACCAAGAGTAACTGTGAGGGCTTACAGTGTTGTGGCAACACCACCACCAAAGGCCCAATTTTTCTGCCCCTGCTCAACAGGTGCATGTAATTACAATTCTTGATCTAATATTTCACAGCAGGGCCCATTCCTGGGCCCACCAAGAGTAACTGTCAGGGCTTACAGTGTTGTGGCAACACCACCACCAAAGGCCCAATTTTTCTGCCCCTGCTCAACAGGTGCATGTAATTACAATTCTTGATATAATATTTCACAGCAGGTCCCCTTCCAGCGCCCACCAAGAGTAACTGTGAGGACTTACAGTGTTGTGGCACCAGGAACACCACCACCAAAGGCCCAATTATTCTACCACTGTTCAACAATGGCATGTAATTACAATTCTTGATCCAATATTTCACAGCACGGCCCGTTTCTGCACCCACCAAGAGTAACTGTGAGGGCTTACAGTGTTGTGGCAACACCAATTTTGGCAGAGTATATAGAGCAGGCCCCTACTTTCAAACATCCAACTTACAAATGACTCCTACTTGCAAACGGAAGGAGACAACAGGAAGTGAAATGAAATCTACCCCTAGGAAAGGGAAATTCTCTCCTGTAAGAGTTAATATGGGAAAAACGTGTTTCCTCTTCACTGATGCTTTATCACTAATCCTCGTTTCACTAAAAAAAAACAAATTTTCAAAAAAAATTGTCATTGGGACAGAAAGTGATGTGAAATCTTCTGAAGAGGTGCACAGACAGCAAAACAAATGTTACAGGGGCAGGGCTGGTGCTAGACTATTTTGCACCCTAGGCAAGATCAGCAACTTGCGCCCCCCCCCATAAAAAAACAACAACAACAAAAAAAACACACTGAATGGCTTTGTGCAGTGTCATTAAATAATAGCACAACACACTCTTTGATCATAGATCCCAGTGTGTATTGTGTGACAATCTGACAGTGCACTTTCTAATTATTTCACTGTGAACACCAGGGCCTGATTGCAAGTGCGAACTTTGTGACCCTGGCCATTAGGCCTGGATTAAGAGCATCATGGGCCTGGTGCTGAGCATTTTGGTGGGCTCTGGATCATGAAGCCCCTTGCCCTGTATGATACATTAAAATTTTCTCTACAGCCCCGCCTTAACCATCACTTGTGCCTAGGCATTCTTTCCATCACCACCCATTGCACCTGGGACCCCTTTCCTCATCATCTACTGTGCCTGCAGCCTCCCTTGCCTTACCACCCACTGCACCTACAGCCCTCTTCCCTCACCACCTACCATGCCTGT
The DNA here is from genome assembly GCA_037952925.1 of Lithobates clamitans. Taxonomy (NCBI): domain Eukaryota; kingdom Metazoa; phylum Chordata; class Amphibia; order Anura; family Ranidae; genus Lithobates; species Lithobates clamitans. Next base: position 1,435,523 of record JBBGZY010000482.1, read on the forward strand.
AGCCCTCCTTTATTGCAGAAATACTACAGGAGAGGATCAGAGACTGCAGACATAGTACAGGAGATGGGCAGAGACTGGGGACATGGTACAGGAGATGGTCAGAGACTGCAGACATAGTATAGGAGATGGTCAGAGACTGCAGACATAGTACAGGAGATGATCAGAGACTGCAGACATGGTACAGGAGATGATCAGAGACTGCAGACATGGTACAGGAGATGATCAGAGACTGCAGACATGGTACAGGAGATGATCAGAGACTGCAGACATGGTACAGGATATGATCAGAGACTGCAGACATAGTACAGGAGATTATCAGAGACTGCAGACATAGTACAAGTGTGTCCTAGGCTAGCAGTGACCAGTGTGGAAATACATTGATCACTGCACTATGTGTAAACAGGAGTTTACAAGATATAACAATGTGCCAAAAAAACAAAAGTCATTTCTCAAGCACAGGAGGACAGTAAATGGTTAACAGGTCTGAGAAGCTCCCAGCCTGACCAGATAATGCCTTCAAATATAACAAATAAAAGGTCAAACAAATCCTAGATGGACTATATAGCTATAGAAAGAGCTGAAGTTGCAGCTCTTGCAGAAGTCTAATCAGCATTCTCCTGTCCTGTGTTCAGTGTAAATAAAAACACAGATAAGAAGCAGTGTGAGAAGACAGAGGGGAATCCCTCAATCAGTGTGATCACTACATATTCTACACACAGGACGGGGACAGGAGAAGGAGAACACACTGATCCATTTCTGAAGCCAGCAATCCATTGTGACATGTTTGATCTCATACCTTCTTCACCATACTCAGGTATGTCGGATCCTCTCCATCCCGCCCTGCACTGGCCACTAGCATCTTCTAGTCAAATGTGTCGGGCTGGGCAATCTGATTGACTAAGGAGGTAGTGGGAGGCGGAGCAACTTAGCAGTCACACCCTCCCACTCAGAAGAGCAGCTCTATTGGCTGCCTGCCCTGTTACACAGACGTCCCTCTCCCTCCAGCATGTGTGAAAGCCTGGGAGGGAGAGAGGAGAAGCTACATGCCGCACTGCAAGGCTACCACCCGCACGCCTGCTGCTCCGAACTCCTTGCTGTCTGGGTCCCCTATCAGCGGCTCTGCCGGGAGCTTGGGGGGGGGCGACAAGAAGGGGGAGGCAAGGGTCAGATGCGCAACTAGGCGGCAGTGCGCCCTAGGCGGCTGCCTAATTCGCCTAGTGGGTGCATCGGCCCTGTACAGGGGTGATAACCCTTCCCTATGTTTTCCAAAAAGCTTAAAAATATATTTTTTGGCTGGAGCTACACTTTAAAAATGTAACAGTTCAAAATTACAAACAGATTCTACTTAACAACAAACCTACAGTCCCTGTCTGGTTTGCACCACCTGTATACTGCTGTTCAGAGTACAGAGCCTGTATACTGCTGGGGGCCCCACGCCTTTACTTTTTTTAATTTGGGTGCAGGGTTCCCCTTAATATCCATACAAAACCCAAAGGGCCTGGTAATGGACTGGGGGGTGGGGGGTACCCATGCCGTTTGTCTCACTGATTTTCATCCATATTGCCGGGACCCGATATTACATTAAAACCGCAAGCAGTTTTAAATGACTTTTATTCCTTTAAAAATGTCATTTTGTGCAGGGACTGTTCTAAGCATGGGTAACAGGCACCACTTTACAGGCATACTATAGACACCCTCCCAGGTATGATATTTAAAGGAATATTTCGCTTTTTTTCACTTTCAGCATCATTAAAATCACTGCTCCCGAAAAAACGCCCATTTTTAAAACTTTTTTTTGCATTGATACATGTCCCCTGGGGCAGGACCCGGGTCCCCAAACCCTTTTTTAGGACAATAACTTGCATATTAGCCTTTAAAATTAGTACTTTTGATTTCGAAGGTCCTATAGACTTTAATGGTGTTCTAATGTGCACGCAAACTTTCAGTCCATTCGCAGGTTCTGGTGCGAACCAAACCGGGGGGTGTTCAGCTCATCCCTAGTCTTAGACACTGACCTGTGGTCGACACCATTTCAAGAACTTCACAGGGTACTTCCTGCTCATCAGCATCAACATCTTCAGGGTTTGTGGTGAGTTGACTTTTTGTATCAGGAGGTGCTTGTTTACTGGTGTCCACACACAGCTGAGATGTCTCTCTTCTTTTCTTTACTGACACTGAATCAAGTTGACATTTCGTTATAGTTACAAACACATCTAGACAACAATCTAATGAACTTATTTTAATCAAAATAGGCCGTAACAAATGCATTTAACCTGCATCTCCCAAAAACAAAGTATTAGTGGTCGGTTGAATGATGTTTAATGTCCCGTGAACGATTCCTGTGTCCACAAAAATAAAACTTGGCATTTTAAACTGTGCAACAGTAAAGAAAAAAACATGGACCAGCATGAAAATAATAATAATAATATGAACATGCGACAAATACCGTACTAACTTTTACGCAGCAGTTTCCTGATCTTTCTATACTGATCTTCCTCTTTCAATTTAAGGTCTGACCAGCGTTTTCTCAACTGATCCTTGGATCGTCGTACCCCAAAATTCCTGTGCAGACTTCTCACAAATTTAGCTATGATCTTGGCCTTTCTTGCATTTTGGTTTCTGTAAAGTCCATGATTACCATCATAGTCTGTCCTCAATAAGATGTCCACCATCTCCACCATTTCTTCAAAAGACATATTTGAGGCCTTATATCTCTTCCTGGATCTGAAAGTTTCTTGCTCCAGGCTTACCTCGTTGCTGCTCTCAGCACACACTTGCTGTCTCTCCACTATTTGCTCTCCCACTGCCCTGAAAGAGAAGAGGCGGGCAGTATATAGTATATATATATAGTAGTATATAAAGCCATAAGGTCGATGTAACGGCTGTAGGAACGATCTGGGAGTGGAGGAAGAAAGATTAAAATCACACAAAGGAACGTTAAAACGAAGGTACAATTTTAAATTGGGGTATCAGTGGTTAGTGGCCTATACTGTTTATAGATTGAGATCTATATTGGGACCAGATTATGAGAGTTTAGCCAGACATTGGGGTTTGTCTTGTGACTTGCAGGAAAATGGTGGATACATTTACAGCCCTTGATTTTTTACTGGAATTTATACAGCAATACTGGGAGTTGCCATGTCTATGGCAAGTTAAAAGCAGGGATTATTCAAACAAAATCAAGAGGAAGGCAGCGATGAAGAAACTGTTGGTGTTGGTAAAGCCTGTGTATCCCACAGCAGACATCAATTATTTGAAGGCCAAAATTGATAGCCTGTGTAGTACATATAATTAGGAGCGCAAGAAGGTCATGGATTCCCAGAGATCCGGAGCAGCAGCAGATGACATATATGTCCCCAGGCTGTGGTACTACCACAGCCTGAGTTTTTTGTCAGACCAAACCGAACCACGCCCATCACTCTAAACACTTCCTTCCACATCGGCTGAGGACACAGCTCCTTAGGTCCACCCTGGTCCTTCGACACAGGAAGAAGATGTGGAGGAGCACAGCTTGACCCAGGTATAGCATTGTTGAACATATTTGTTGACAAAAATTGAATGATGTTAACTAGACGTTATTGATCCCAAATTTCTGCTTTAACAAAGTGGTTTACATATCAATAGACAGTAGTGGCCAAAAATGATTGGGACAATAATGAAAAATGCTTGGGTCAGAATAATAGTCTTTTCTATTTGTTAACATTCAATTTGCAACAGTCATGAACTCAAAATTGTGATGACCAAAAACCTAAAAATATGTCCCATTTTCACAGACAGGAAAGTCTCAGCCAAGAGGAGGCCGTGCCCAGCAGCCAGACTGAATCACAAGTTCCTTCCCTCTGCCCTCCAACTAAAAGGGCCAAGAAGTCGAGAAACCTGGATGATGCCATGGCTGCCTTCCTCAGGCATGCACAAGTGCTATTAACACGACCCCTTATGCCTAGGAGGCTTTTGACTGCCTGACGGCAAACAAGCTGAAGGATATGGAGGAGGACTAAAGCAGCATGTGCGAAGAAATGATCCTTCAGCTCCTCAACAAGGGGGGAGGGGCCAAATCACCACAAAAACACATATGCAAAATCGACCATAATCCTCCACCACCTTCACCAACAGCACAGTCACCCCACTCACCAAAGCAGCATGGCAGACCATGGCCAATGCAGCCCCAACACCCCCAACAAGGCCGCTGGAGTGGGGATTATCAACAATATAGTTTATAATTTTCTTTTTGTATAATTTGAGTTGATCTTATTTTTTTGTGCAGATAATGCATTTTTGAGTTAATTTAGTTTATTTGTGTGGAAGGAAGCATTGAGAGCGATGGCCTGGGTTCGGTCTGGTCTGGGAAAAAATGCAGGCTGTTGGAAGACCACAGCCTCAGGACATATATGTCATCTGCTGCTGCTCCCGTTCTCTCGGAGTCCAGGACCGTATTGTGCTCCCTATGAAATTAACCCCTCAGGTTACTAATTTTGAAATTCACATAATTGATGTCTGCCCTGGGGTACAAACGCTTCACCAATTAAAACTGTTTCTCCATCGTTGTCTTCCTCTTGATTTTTATATGACCTATTTAATAAACATTTTTTTTTTTGGACAAATACTTGGCTATGTGTTTTACTTAAAATAGGACAGTTTGTTTGTGAGTAGGCAGGTACATTTCAAAAATACAATGTCAAATTAACAAGGGACACCAACATAGTTGTATCTTTGAGCTTCAAAAATATAAGATAATAATGGTCTTGTGGTAACTTGACCCAAAAAAAACTAGAAAAAAAAATTATTCTGGAGATCACTAGAAAAAAAATGAAATATGTTTAGCAGAACTCTGTCAATATCACCAGCAAAGCAGCTTCATTATTATACGATTATAAAGAAGAGAATGCGCTGCATTAGGAGATTTCATAATATGCCACGTCACGAATGTGATATTGCCATTACGAACACTAGTTTTACAAGACCGCTTGCTTCCAAGCATGCGTGGTTGTACTTTGAACTTTTGTCCAATGGACTCGTGTACACACGCTCGGAAAATCCGACAACACACATTTGTCCGCGGAAAATTTGAAAACCTGCTGGCCAACATTTGTTGGTGGAAAGTCCGACAACAATTGTCCGATGGAGCATACACACAAATTTTCCTCCAACAGCCTGTCATCACACATTTCCCATCGGAAAATCCGATCGTGTGTACGAGGCTTTACTAGCATGTTTATTCAGATATTTTAGAAACTGACAGATAACTGATCTTACCATATTAGACAAACAATGCTATTTCAGTTTTGGGTGAAGTGACTCAAAACACACTTACTTGTTTTTAATAAAATAACAATGTTAATCTTTAAGCTATAACTAAAATTACACCTCTTTGCAGGGTTTCATATCAGTACCTCAAACACGTACTGGCATTTATTTACGCCATAGAGGAAATAAACAACAGCACTGACATCCTTCTCAACATTACTTTAGGATTTCAGATCTATGATGTTTGCAGCAGTGAAAACTTGGCAATACAGAGTGTTCTAAATATTATTTCTGAAACCGGGGAACCAGCTCCAAACTACATCTGCCGGAAGACTCATAAGACAGTTGCTATAGTTGGACATTTATTATCCTCTGTCACATATTCTATAGCAGGTTTAGCTCAACTCTTTGCTTACCCTCAGGTAAAAATATGGATTTATTATGATAAGTGATATTTGGGTTGATTTACTAATGACAAATAAGCTGTTCACTTGGGATGAGCTTCGAGTTCGAATCGAACCCATGTTCGACTCGAACATCGCCTGTTCGATTGTTCATCAAACTGTGAATGTTATGGGCCATTCGCGCCAAATTCGAGTGGCGCGTCACGGCCCATAATTCACTGTGGCATTGAAGTGCATTGCTGGCTGATGATTGGCCAAGCATACACTATGACCCGCATTCTTGGCCAATCACAGCACCGTCTGTACAGGGAGCCGTAATTGGCTAAAGCCAGGGTGGCTTTGGCCAACTATGGCTCAGGGGGTTTAGTACACACCCCACACTATATAAGGCCGCCTGCGTGGTGGCCTTGTGTAGTGCGTTGCAGCGGCAGAGAGAGATAGATAGAGAGACAGTGTCATTTGATTTAAGTTAGATAGAGTAGGCAGGCGAGTCAGTTAGCTGCACTTACAGTATATATATATATATATATATATATATATATATATATATATATATATATATATACATATATATACACTGTATTCAGTTTAGCTAGATTTGTTCCTGTTATTCTCTTCCTAATATACTGACAGGCTGGCAGATGTTTTTACAGTATTTACAGTTAGTGTACTGTGTCCTTTGCACAGTGTGCACTCAAAGCTACCTGAAGAAAATTGCTGGTGTTCTTCTGATCCTATTAATACCACAGGCAGGCAGCTGCATTATTTACAGTAATGCCCCGTACACACGGTCGGATTTTCCGATGGACAATGTCTGATCGGAGCGTGTTGTCGGAAATTCCGACCGTGTGTGGGCGCCATCGGACATTTTCCATCGGATTTTCCGACACACAAAGTTAGACAGCAGGAGATAAAATTTTCCGACAACAAAATCCGATCGCGTCAATGCCGACCGTGTGTGGCCTGTTCCGACGCACAAAGTGCCACGCATGCTCAGAAGAAATTCCGACACGGGACAGCTCGTTCTGGTAAACTTAGCGTTCGCAATGGATACAGCACTTTCGTCACGCTGCAATGTTAAAAATGGTTTAATACAGCGCACTCTCTTCTTCTTTATAATGTGACAAGAATTAAGTAGTTTTGCTGCTCATATTCACACACACTTCTCACAAAGTTTTATTTGTGTTTTTTTAGTGGGATTCCCTCAATATATTGTTATTAGTTGTCACATCTGACAGTTTTATATTTTTTAATTTTTTTTTTTTTTGGATTTTAAGCCTTTTTTTCTTTAATGTTTGGATTTTTTCCAAGGCTGATCTTTGTTCAATGTTATTTTTATTTTTACTCCAGAATATTTTTGGGTGTGTTTTGTGTATCAAGTTACCCCAACACCATTGATATCTTTTATTATTTAATCTCAAGGAGATTGTTTGGTGTTGGTGTCCCTTGTTCATTTCACATTGTATATTTGCAATGTACCTGAATCCTCACAAACAAACTGTCCTTTTTGAAGTAAAACACATAGGAGAGTATAATTCAAAACAAAAATCCTTTATTAAGGGATCAGAACCAAACAAAGAGGAAGGCAACACTGGATCAACAGCAGAAATTAGCGAAGCCTGGGACCCTCATGGCAGACATCAATTCTTCAACATCAAAATTGGTGGCCTGAGGAGTCCATATCTAAGGGAGGGCAGTCTGGTCCGGGATTCGCAGAGATCTGGATAGCAGCAGATGACATCTGTGTCCCCAGGCTGTGGTACCACAAGAGGCTGTATCTTTTGGCTGACCAGACTGGATCCAGGGCAATCACTGTCTGGTCTTCCTTCCACGCTTCCTTCCTGGCTGTGGCTGTGCAGTTGGAGATGTGGCAGGAGGAGGAGTAGGACCTGGAGGAGGAGGAGGACTGGGGGGACCTGGAGGAGGACTGGGGGGACAGGGAGGAGGAGGAGGAGGACCTGCAGGAGGAGGAGGAGGAGGACCATCCCCAAGATGTGTGTGAGGTGTAATTTGGCCCCTCATACCTTTCTCCAGAGCCTCCGATATGAGGGCCTCACACATGGCTTTTTGGACTTCCTCCATCCTCTGCATTTTATAGGCTATGAAGGCAGCAATGTTCTCCTGCATGGTGTGGGGTGCTCCCAGGACCTCTGTAGCCCTCCAAAAGAATGCTATAGCAGCCTCCTCTAGGGTACTCCTCCTACTGCCACTTTCTATTTTCAGGGGGGGTGGAGGGACCTTGATATCAGCCAGGCGGCTCGGCCTGGCCACCTCCTGGCTGAGACTTCCCTGTGTATGAAAAAGGGACATGGTTTTAGTTTTTGCATCATCAATCACAATCCTAAATTAGTACTCCCAACTAACATCTAGGTAACATCATTGATTGGACAAGCAGAAATCTTTAGAGGAATGCTATACCTGGCTCAATCTGGGCTCCTCCACATATCGCCTGGAAGGCCAAGGTTGGGCGTCAGAAGCCTCAGCCGGGGGGGAAGGAAGCGTGGAAGGAAGACTTGAGAGGGATGGTCTGGGTTCAGTCTGGCCTGCCAGAAAATGCAGCCTGTCGTAGTACAACATCCTGGGGACATAGATGTCATCTGCTGCTCCGGATCTCTGTGAATCCAGGACTTTCTTGCGCTCCCTCAGATATGTGCTCCTCAGGCCACCAATGAAAATCTTTAAATAGGTGATGTCTGCCGTAGGGATCACCTGCTTCACAATTTCACACAATTGCTCCAGTGCTGCTTTCCTCTTTGCTTGGTTCTTGAAATGGGGGTGGGTAATCTCCCACAGACAGGGCAGCTCACTTAGCATACGAATACTGACATGAAGTCATTGTCTTTCATTAAGATATCCATGTTCACTGCAAGACACAACACAAGACAAAGCCTAATGTCAGACAAAACTCTCCTAATCTTGTTACAATATAGGCCTCAATCTAGAAGCAGTATAGGCACAAGTTTGTCTCTTACCTTCGTTCTTACGATCGGCGCGTCCAATGCTCCTTCCTCCGCTCACAGATCGTACGTAATACGCACGCGTGTTACGCTTTATACACACTGCGCATGCGTGTAACTCCGCCCGCCCCTGACGTTCTTTCTAGTCTATTCCCCGCCCCTTTTCGTTCGGCGCAGTGGGTGAAGAGCATGATGGCGGAGTTACAGCAGGTGCATGCTAATTCTAGCAACTAGGAGGAAGAGGAGGAAAGCCCGGATCCAGGCACGTCCCGATCCAGAAGGAGACATTTTAAGGCCACAAATATGTCGTTTGGGGAGATGTTGGAGATGGTCGACATCATGAGGAAGTCCGACTATGACGGAAAATATGGGCCTTACCCCCACCCCAACATCCGAAAGGCCAAAATCATGGCAAAAGTGGTCAGGAGTCTTGAGAGGAATTTCGGGGTACGAAGATCTAAAGATCAGCTCAGGAAGCGGTGGTCGGACCTGAAGTTGAGAGAGCCAGAGCAGTACCGAAAGATCCGGAGAGTGCTGCAAAAAAGTAAGTAGTTGTGCTGTGTTCCTATTCTTTCTGTCTTTATTACATTCGTTCTGCTTTGATTAATTGTAACGTTTAAAAGGGCAACTTTAATGTTCATGGGCCCATTATTCGTTCGTATCAAACATTTTTCTTTCGGCCTCTAGAACACCATTGTTTAGGCCATATGCATTTTCACACATTTTTTGGGGCCTACTTGGATGCCAAATATTTGTTTGTGTAGATGGGTTTGTTACTAGAATGAAATGCAAACTACCCTGTTTCCCCGAAAATAAGACCTAGCGTGATTGACAGTGATGGCTGCAATATAAGCCCTATCCCCCAAATAAGCCCTAGTTAAAGTCCTTGTAGGTCTTATTTTCAGGGTAGGGCTTATTTTCGGGGAAACAGGGTAGGGCTTATTTGGGGGGTAGGGCTTATATTGCAGCCATCACCGACAATCACGCTAGGTCTTATTTTCGGGGAAACAGGGTAGATTGTGTGTAAGGAGAGGACACTGAGCAGCTGTTTTCACATCTGGACACTGGAGCACTAGTGTGGGACACAAGAACACCATTTTTATTAGGGGGGCCACACAGGTGCTCCAGTGTATACTATAGGTGGGGCTACATCTGTGAAGCTTGTACTAAACAGGTAAAGTATTGCAGCTTGACAAAGGCCACTAAAAAATATACATCTTGGAACTCTGCTAAAATAGATAATTGTACCCCACTTCCAAGCAATGTTTCCTATTTCTAGTTCTGCCATCAAATATCTGTGTGCTAAGTATACCATTTTTGTTTTACATAGGGGAGAAAAGACTCGGAGGACACCCCTCATCCGAGGAGACCAGAGACCCCCCACCTCTGGAAGAAGGGCAAATACCAACACAAGAAGCTGAGCAGGAGGAAGAAGAAGATGTGGTGGAGATTGGCACCACAACAGTCGAGTGTCTGCGACCACAGGCTCAGGTAAAAGAGATGGATGGTGGCAGATTTTTGAGACCTTTTTTTTTGTTATATATCTCCGTTTAGGTGATCGTGATGTGAGGGAGAGCGAATGTTTCACATCTGAAAGTGCCCAGATACTGATCGGGAAGATCATGGGGTGTAATCTCCAATTGCAAAACATCCAACAACAAATCAGTGATGTTATTAAAAAAAAATAATAACATCATTGATGTTTTGGGGCGAATTTAAACCCCACAAAATCACCTGTTTTATCGTGGTCCAATCTTACAAAAATTTTTTCAATGTTTAGAAAAGCCAAATTTGGAGGATGCACACAGTGTGCCAACATGTGCTATCTGCCATCACGGGAGATCAATGGACACGTTTTGGGGGTGCAACCCCTTCCTCAATTATAAAGTAGCATTGAGAAAGGGCTTGCTCCCCCAAAAAACATCCCTTGATTCCCCCTGATGGCAGATAGCACATATTGACATTCGTAAATTGGTGTGCATCTTCCAAATTTGGCTTTTCCAGGGGTGATTTCTCCCCATCTGAACGCTATATCAAACCCAGTTCCTAAATACTGATGTCTGATATAGCCTTCAGGTTTTACCTAATGTGAACTTTGTAAGTTCAAGTTTTTTGGCTTTCTTGTTGGTTTTACACAGGCCTGTTTTATCTGAAATGGATATTTAGATTTTTGATAATGCTACTGCAAACATTGTTATACAACAAACATGTTGGTTTGTTTAAAAAACCTTTCGTAAATGCACATGTGATTGTGCAGGTATAAAAAAGTGCCTTACTCAAGAATGTGTGGATTATTGTCTCAACACTACAACACTTTTGGGGTGATGTAATTGCTGTTTTATGCAAAAATGGGGGTTATTTCCTAAGGGCAAATACACTTTGCACTACAAGTGCAGGTTCAGTGCAGTTGCAAGTGCACTTGTAGTGAAATGTGTTTTTGCATTTAGGAAGTACCAGCCAACACTGTTTTTTATAAGGTTACCCAATCACGACATTTTCTGCACTCAACACATTTCTGTCAGGGTCAGCTAAAACCAATACAAGCAGTAAATGTCCACAAAGAATTTCTTTTGGTTGTTTTTTATTTGAAAAAGGTGTCACAGATTGTCTGGCATATTGATAGCCCCCCTACCCGCAAAGAACTCCAGGTATCGTAACCGGACATCACGGGCATTCAGGGAGGGCAAGCCAGGATGGCCGCTTTCAAGCGCCGTCAGTGTTGATGGATTTGGGATTCCGGCCTCAGGCCCAACTGAGCCAGCATAGTTGGCTGAATGTTTTCTTAAAAAATTATGGAGAACACAGCAGGCAAGTATTATATGGTTCAGTTTATACTCCGCCATATGGATGGGTGTCAGAAATAATCAGAACCGGCTGGCCAGGATTCCAAATGTGTTCTCCACCACTCCTCGGGCTCTGGCCAGCCGGTAACTAAAAACCCTCTGTTCCGGGGTGAGGGTCCTCATCGGAAATGGCCGCATCAGGTGGTCCCCCAGCGCAAATGCTTCATCAGCAACGAACACAAATGGGAGACCTTCAAAATTGTCCTCTGGAGGTGGCAAGTCCAAGCTGCCATTCTGGAGACGCCTGTAGAACTCCGTCTGGGCGATCACTCCACCATCGGACATCCGGCCATTCTTCCCCACGTCCACATACAAGAACTCGTAATTAGCCAACACCACCGCCAACATCACTATACTATTAAACCCCTTGTAATTATAATAGTATGACCCTGAGTTGGGTGGTGGGACGATGTGGACCTGTTTCCCATCAATTTCCCCCCTGCAGTTAGGAAAGTCCCACCGCTGGGCAAAGTGGGAGGCCACAGTCTGCCATTCCTGTGGCGTGGAAGGAAACTGTTGAGGAAAAAACAATAAACATTACTATTTTTTCACAGAAACAAGGCAAGCAGATTATACACAAACATTATGGGGCAACCTCCAGATAGCATTTACTAAGGGGAATTTAACAACAACAAAGTATAAGGTACACCTATCATATTCCCCCTCCCCCCTTCATGGGCCATTTCTAACATTATAGGGGGTAACTCTTGGACAGGTAACCCTCTTCACTTCATTTAGAGATGAATGCCTAAATACAGGGTATTACTTGGAACAGCCCCTCCTTAGTTACACTATTGGCAGACCACTGGACAGGTAAGAAGTGTCATAATACAAAGATATAAATACACACTGTACACATTTGAGCACATTTGAACATTCTGCTATTACCTATCAAGATAATAATAGGATACAAAAACTTTAAACAGTACCATTGGAAAGTATACAGGCAGGCCCTTGCACTACATGCTTTGGGGAATTCATCCATAAATCTGACCAGTAAAGAGATGGGTATAGTGTGTATGGGTTTGGCCAAGAGAATTGGGATCAGCTGACTTAGCAGTTGGGGGGAGGGAGGGTTACAAAAAATTTGGGGACACCACAAAAAAAAGCCTCTGGCACTTTGCCTGAATTTAAATCAAAAATAACATTTCCAAACATTTTAGGGGGTGTTTGGGGTAAAGCACTACTATGGAGAAGATAAAATACATTGTTAAGTGACTACAAGAGGTGAATGTAGGGCAGGAGACACCATGCTGGAGAGGTTATTGAAGGGCAAATATGTATGAAGGACATAAAATAATAATTACATAAAAATCCAGCATGCATGAGGACAAAGGGGACATTCATAGCCTATTACAATCATGATAATTAGGGAATGAGGAAAGAAATACAAGATATTAGCAAACATTCAATACAATAAAATGTGATATAAAAGGAAAAAAATCTTACCTTCATATATTCCTTCCGCAGGACCTGGATGATGGCAGAACAGGTCTCTGGGATAATGATCCCCAGAGCCTGGGGTGAGATGCCTGTCGAGAACTTGAGGTCCTGCAGGCTTCTCCCTGTGGCCAAATACCGCAAGGTAGCGACCAACCTCTGCTCCGCAGTGATGGCTTGCCTCATGCAGGTATCCTGCCTGCTGATATAGGGGGTCAGCGAAGCCAACAAACGGTGAAACACGGGGTCCGTCATCCGGAGAAAGTTCCTGAAATCATCAGGATTATTCCCATGGATCTCACGGAGCAAAGGCATATGACAGAACTGGTCACGCTAAAGCAACCAATTCTTGGTCCATGAACTCCTCCCCACCCTGTTCATGGACTGGACTTGTGTCAAGGTCAGGACCCCAACACCAAGCCCCCCGCACAGCATGAACTCTACGAGGAGTACGCATACGAAACATGGCTAGAAAACGGTCGGCTGCTCAGAACGAAGTAACAGAACGCACTGAAGAACAGCAAGGCCTGTGAAGAGCGACCTGAAAACCAGTAATGAACGAACAAGAATACAATGACTACTTAAAGTCACGCGGAACTTGCTTGCCCGCACTGAAGAGCAGATACAAACTCACAAGCACAAACTGAACGGCAGAAAACGATCTGAAAGCCACGAGTCTGAAAAAGCGCGAATCGTCTCTCACCAAGCTTTTACTAACACAAGATTAGCAAAAGGAGCCCAAAGGGTGCCGCGCTTGGTTCTGAACCGGCCTTTTCTAGTCTCGTCGTACGTGGTGTACGTGACCGCGTGGTTGTCAATCGGAAATTCTGACAACTTTGTGCCACCGTGTGTAGGGAAAACAAGTTTGAGCCAACATCTGTCGGAAAAAATACTAGGATTTTGTTGTCGGAATGTCCGAACAAAGTCCGACCGTGTGTACGGGGCATTGGTGTAGTCCTCTGCACAGTGTGCACCTAAAGCTACCTGAAGACAATTTCTGGTATTCTGATCCTATTAATACCACAGGTAGGCAGCTGCAGTATTTACAGTTAGTGTACTGTCTCCTCTGCACAATGTGCACCTAAAGCTACCTGAAGACAATTGCTGGTGTTCTGATCCTATTAATACCACAGGCAGGCAACTGCAGTATTTACAGTTAGTGTGCTGTGTCTTCTGCACAGTGTGCACCTATAGCTACATGAAGACAATTGCTGGTGTTCTGATCCTATTAATACCACAGGCAGGCAGCTGCAGTATTTACAGTTAGTGTACTGTGTCTTCTGCACAGTGTGCACCTAAAGCTGCCTGAAGAAAATTGCTGGTGTTCTTCTGATCCTATTAGTACCACAGGCAGACAGCTGCAGGATTTACAGCTAGCGCACTGTGTCCTCTGCACAGGGTGCACCTAAAGCTACCTGAAGACAATTGCTGGTGTTCGTCTGATCCCATTAATACCACAGGCAGGCAGCTGCAGTGCTTACAGTTAGTGTACTGTGTCCTCTGCACAGTGTGCACCTAAAGCTACCTGAAGACAGTTGCTGGTGTTCTGATCCTATTAATACCACAGGCAGACAGCTGCAGTATTTACAGTTAGTGTACTGTGTCTTCTGCACAGTGTGCACCTAAAGCTGCCTGAAGAAAATTGCTGGTGTTCTTCTGATCCTATTAGTACAGCAGGCAGCTGCAGTATTTACAGTTAGTGTACTGTGTCCTCTGTACAGTGTGCACATAAAGCTACCTGAAGACAATTGCTGGTGTTCTGATCCTATTAAAACCACAGGCAGGCAGTTGATTCTGCTAGCTGCAGTATAATCAGTATATATATATACATCCCAGCTTTGTGCAGCTACATCTCACTGCAGGCCATTAGTATGTCTGGAAGGCCAACAAGGAGAGGCAGACAGTCACAAGCCAATAAAAAAGGTCAAGTAGGCTCTGTGTCTAGAGGCAACAGTGCTGGTCGTGGACACGGTGCATCCTCATTAGCACGTGGCTGTGGGACACGCTTGTCCTTTTTTCCGGCAGCTGGCCGTGTTGAGCCGCAATATGCGGAAGACTTGGTAGAGTGGATGACCAAGCCGTCCTCATCCTCCTCATCCTCTCTCACCAAGGCTCGGGGTACTTTGTCTGGCAAAGCAGCTGCCAACCCGGCCTCTTCCCTCGGTTAAATGGCATCAGTCACTCCTTCCCTAGCCCCATCATGTCCTCCTGAGGAGTCCCCCGAACTGTTTGACCACAGTATTGGGTACATGCTCCAGGAGGATGACCAGCGTTTTGAAGGCTCTGATACCCAGCTAGAGGAAGGCAGTAACATGAGCCCAGAGAGAGGGGGTGCCCAAGAAGCACAGCAATCTGGCAGTCATGTTCCCCCAGCTGCAGCAAACTGCCAGCTTTGCTCCAGTGATGAGGAGGGAGGGGATGATGAGGAAATCACTGACTCCACATGGGTGCCTGATAGGAGAGAGGAGGAGGAGGCACATCTCCAATGAGGCAGGATGCCCTCCAAGGGCCAGCTTAAGGGCAGCACACCGACTGCATCACACTGCAGAGCTCCGCATGTGCAGGGCACTGCGGTCTCTGTGCGTTATTCCAAAAGTTCTTTGGTGTGGGCCTTTTTTAAGACGAGTGCATCAGATCCCACCGCTGCTATTTGCAACATATGTCTAAAGCATATCTGGTGTGGCCAAAATATCACCCGCTTGGGCACCACATGCTTGACCAAACATATGTCGACCTGCCATGCAGTTCGTTGGCAAGCGTACCTAAAAAGACCCACACCAAAGAACAAAGCGGACCTCTCCTTGCTCCTCATCAGCTGGGATCTCCAACCCAACTATACCTTCAGTCCTCTCTGAAACCTGCACTGAGAGGAATGAAGGTATAGAATTAGGTGTGTCACAGCCAAGTACTTGTGGGCAATCTGCTATCTGTACACAGACGTTAGATTTTACCAGGTAAATTTCCCTGCCCAACTGCTGCACCGCCAAAAGAAGTTTGCTCCCAGCCATCCACATGCCCAGCGGTTGAATGCTAGCTTGGCTAAATTGCTAGAAACTCAACTGCTGCCTTTTCAGTTGGTAGACTCTGCCCCCACCATGAGTTTGTGGAATATGTGGTCCCTCAGTGGCAGGTTCCCAAACGCCACTTTTTCTAATGGAAGGCAAGTCCCGCTCTCTACCGGCATGTGGAAGGTAATGTCTTGGCCTTGCTGGACAGGGCGGTCAGCGGTAAGGTGCATATTACTACTGACTCACGGTCTAGCAGGCATGGACAGGGACATTGCCTATCTTTCACCGCGCACTGGGTGACTCTTCTGGCAGCTGGGAAGGATGCAGGAAAGGGTGCAGAAGTGTTAGAGGCTGTTCCACCACCACGCCTCCAAAATTCTACTAGTGGTGATTCTGCCACACCTCTCTCCTCCACCCCCTCCTCTTTTTCTTCCTCCATGGCCTCTTCCTGTGCTGATTTGTCTTCGGAACCAGCGGTGCTCTATGAGCGTTCAAGGGGCTACTCAAGCATGCAGGCAAAAAGATGCCATGCGGTGCTTGAGCTGGTGTGCTTGGGGGACAGGAGCCACACTGGGGCAGAGATTCTGTCAGCTCTGCAGGGGCAGGTTCAGAGGTGGTTGACACCACGCCAGCTTAAGCCAGGAATGGTACTTTACAACAATGGCACCAACCTCCTCTCCGCCCTCCGACAGGGACAACTGACCCATGTGCCCTGTTTGGCTCATATCCTTAACTTGGTGGTGCAGAGGTTCTTGGGCAGGTACCCGGGCTTACAGGGTGTCCTGAGGCAGGCCAGGAAAGTCTTTGTGCATTTCCGCAGGTCATATAATGCCAGTGCTTGGCTGGCTGACCTCCAAAAGGAATTTAACCTGCCTAAGGGCCGCCTAATCTGTGACATGCCCACCAGGTGGAACTCAACGTTGGCCATGATGCAGTGGCTGCACACACAGCAGAGGGCCATCAATTAGTACCTATGCGACTATGGCACCAGGACAGGGTCAGGGGAGCTTGTTTTTTTTCCCCACAGCAGTGGGCTATGATCAGGGATGCATGCACTGTCCTGTCACCATTTGAGGAGGCCACGAGGATGGTGAGCAATGACAGTGCATGCATCAGTGACACTGTCCCTCTTGTCCACCTGATGAAGCACACCCTGCGTGGAATAATGGACAGGGAATTTGAGGCAGAACAGAGGGAGGAAGAGGAGGACTTCCTTACCCCTCAAGGTCCCCTTTATCCAGACAGTATTCCTGTGTGCCCGCCGATCACACAGGAAGAGGATGAGGAGGAGGATTGTGTCAGCATGGAGGTGGAGCCTGGCACTCAGCATCAGCAGCAGTCTTCAAGGGATCATTTACAGTCTGAAGAAACCCATGGACTTGTACGTGGCTGGGAGGAGGTGGCTGAGGATCATGGCATCCTTAGTGACCCAGAGGACTCTGGACCGAATGCCTCAGCAAACCTATGCTGCATGACCTCCCTTAACCTGCAAAGCTTGCAGAAGGATCCTCATATTCGTGGTATCAAGGGGAGGGATCATTACTGGCTGGCAACCCTCCTTGATCTATGTTACAAGGGTAAGGTTGCGGATCTTATCTTGTTGCCGCAGAGGGAGCAGAGGATGAAACATCTTCGGGAGGCCTTGCAGAAAGGTTTGTGCAACACGTTTCCAGAGCCTGGGAGGTTAAAATTTCCTGGTCCTCCTGAACAACTTGTTGCTGAGGCTTCGGTCAGTCACAGAAGGAGCGATGGAGAAGGTGGCCATCTGACCGATGCGTTCAGACAATGTTTTAGTCCACAGCCCCATGGTATGATCAGTTCCAGCAACCATCACCATCTGATTCACATGGTGCAGGATTACCTAGGGGCAAGATCAGACTTGGACACCTTTCCCATCGAAAATCCTCTGGGTTACTCGGTCTTGAGGATGGATCACTGGCCATAGCTTGCACAGTATGCAATTGAGCTACTGGCCTGTCCTGCATCCAGCGTTCTTTCAGAATGCACATTTAGTGCTGCTGGAGGCTTTGTAACCGATTACAGGGTGCTCCTGTCCACCGAATGGGTCGATCGGCTAACCTTCATAAAAATGAATCAGTCTTGGATCACCAGCTACCAAGCACCTGAGGCTGATGTAACCAAACATTTTTTTTTTAATGTGAGATCCCTTCAAGACTGCCTATGCTGATGCTGAGTGACTATCCTGTTATGCTGAGTGACAATCCTCTTTCTCCTCAATTTTCATGCTGATAGCTTGTATGAAAATTTTTGGTTCTGGGCACCGCCACCAGTGGCTAAGGCCCAATTTTTCTGCCCCTGTATAACCGGGGGTGTATAATTACAATTTTTGATGCAATACTTTGTAGCAGGGCTCATTCCTGTGCTCCAACTAGAGTATCTGTGAGGGGTTGCAGTGTTGTGGCACTAGTACCAGTGCCCAAGGCCCAATTTTTCAGCCCCTGTTTATCAGGGGCGTATTATTACAATTTTTGATGCAATACTTTGCAGCAGGGCTCATTCCTGCGCTCCAACTATATTATCTGTGAGGGGTTTCAGTGTTGTGGCACCAGTGCCTAAGGCCCAATTTTTCTATCCCTGTTCAACAGGGACATGTAATTACAATTCTTGATCTAATATTTCATAGCAGGGCCCATTCCTGCACCCACCAAGAGTAACTGTGAGGGCTTACGGTGTTGTGGCAACACCAACACCTAAGGCCCCAATTTCTGCAGAGTATATAGGGCAGGCCCCTACTTTCAAACATCCAACTTACAAACGACTTCTACTTGCAAATGGAAGGAGAAAACAGGAAGTGAGATGAAATCTACCCCTAAGGAAGGGAAATTCTCTGCTGTAAGAGTTAATATGGGAAAAACGTGTCTCCTCTCCACTGATGCTTTATCACCAATCCTTGTTTCACTAAAAAAAACAAATTTTCAAAAAACATTTGTCATTGGGACAGAAAGTGAGGTGAAATCTTCTGAAGAGGTGCACAGACAGCAAAACAAATGTTACAGGGGTGATAACCTTTCCCTATGTTTTCCAAAAAGCTTAAAAATTGATTTTTTGGCTGGAGCTACACTTTAAAAATGTATCAGTTCAAAATTACAAACAGATTCTACTTAACAACAAACCTACAGTCCCTGTCTTGTTTGCACCGCCTGTATACTGATGTTCAGAGTATATAGGACCTGGGGGCCCCACGCCTTTCCATTTCTAATTTGGGTGCAGGGTTCCCCTTAATATCCATACAAGACCCAAAGGGCCTGGCAATGGACTGGGGGGGTACCCATGCCGTTTGTCTCACTGATTTTCATCCACATTGCCGGGACCCGACATTACATAGCCGCAAACAGTTTTAAATGACTTTTATTCCTTTACAAATGTAATTTTGTGCAGAGACTGTTCTAAACACGGGAAACATGCGCCACTTTACATGCATACTATAGACACCCCCCAGGTAGGATATTTAAAGGAATATTTCACTTTTTTTTCACTTTCAGCATCATTAAAATCACTGCTCCTGAAAAAACAGCCATTTTCAAAACTTTTTTTTTCATTGATACATGTCCCCTGGGGTAGGACCCGGGTCCCCAAACCCTTTTTTAGGACAATAACTTGCATATTAGCCTTTAAAATTAGCACTTTTGATTTCGAATGTTCGAGTCCCATAGACTTCAATGAGGTTCTAGAGTTTGCGCGAACTCCATTCGCAGGTTCTGGTGTGATCCGAACCAGGGGGTTCACTTTGCAAGGGAAGTTTTCCCATAGCTTGGGGATTGTAGTGAAATTTAATTTTTTTTTGTCCAAACACATGCATGGAAAATATAAAAAAAATCCTTGATCACGATTAGATGATGGAATTCACCAGAGCTTCACCTAATTCAAATTCTATAGAAAATCCCCTTGCAATGTGCAACTTCCCTTACTAAACAAACATCCTATTTGAATATCCTATTTGATCAATCCCACTGAGTAATTCAAAATGTTGACACTAATTGGAGTCAATGGGAAAAGTATACTGTTATACTAGTACTAGTATATAAAACAAAATCCAATAAATACTATACTGGTGACCCCACAATAGGGATAAAACTTTTTTGCGGAAGGGAGTTTAATAAGACACGTGGCCACTCAATAAAATTAGAAGAAATGAGGTTTAACCTTAAACTGCGTAGAGGGTTCTTTACTGTAAGAGCAGCAAGGATGTGGAATTCCCTTCCACAGGCGGTGGTTTCAGCGGGGGGCATCACTAGTTTAACAAAACTATTAGATAAGCACCTGAACGACCGCAACATACAGGGATATACAATGTAATACTGACAAATAATCACACACATAGGTTGGACTTGATGGACTTGTGTCTTTTTTCAACCTCCCCTACTATGTAACTATGTATGTACTGTAACTATTGTAAAGGATTTGCATCAAATGTAGAGCTTGAAGGACACCTCCACTCGCTGGTTCTTCTTTTTAAGGGCTTTGTTTGCCCATTTTTATTAAAAGAAAGTTCAACAAAGATATGTTTCCCTCGCAAGGGTTTCAGCATTCCTTTTCATCAAGAAAAATAAATTCAGCCTAGTTGGCTCTTAATTGTAGCACTGCAGCTCTGGCCTTACACTCCAGGCCCTTGTCTGTCTCATACAGACTGTTTCACCGACCACCTTGGTGCACACAGCTTTGAAGCCCTTCAAAGCACACAGCTTCTGGCTCCCTGGACGCAAACAGCTAACAGCCTCTTGCTGCACTGGCTCCCACGTGGAGCCCTCCTGACTCCAGGACTTCCTATCTGCCGGGTGGAGCCCAGAACCATGGCCAGGTTACTACTAAAAGCCCAGCACACACCTGACCAATCAGTATGCTGGCAGTTCTCAAAATCAGGACCCAGGACTAGGGACCTCATCCCACCCGGATCTCTCAGAAATCCCCAAGCTCCAGGTCCCAAAGTGGACTTTACAAAACACTGAGGAAATTGAAAGGCCAGTTTCCTCTTCATGTTACATGCTCCCTGGAGCCCCTCAACCCGTCTGGTTGAGAATTCTGGGTCACATCCTCCTTCTAGACCCTGGCCGGGCAACACTCTGCCACACTATGTATATCATAATTTGTAGACGTTATAACTTTCACGCATACGACGCTATAACTTTCACGCAAACCAATTGATATGCACTCATTGGGATTTTTTTTTTACCAAAGATATGTAGTAGAATACATTTTAGTGAAAATTTATAAACAAATTCGTTTTTTTTTTCACCAAAATTTTGTTGGATATGTTTTATAGCTGAAAGTTAATAAAAATTATTTTTAAATGTTCAGACTTTTTTGTTTCTATTGCAAAAAATAAAAAACCCAGTGGTGATCAAATACTACCAAAAAAAGCGCTATTGTGTGAAAAAATTATATAAATTTTGTTTGGGTACAGCGTTGCATGACCACGCAATTACTAGTTAATGTATCGTAGTGCAGAAAAAAAAAGTGGCCTGGTCATGAAGGTAGTAAAACCTTCCGGAGCTGAAGTGGTTAAATACCAACTCCAAATTGGAGACAAAGAACCCCCAAGTCCTCCTCCATTTTTTCCCAACAGTGGTGGGCCATCCTTAGGGCTCATGTACACACAGACTAGACACACAGACTAGATTGACCACCACCAGCGGGAAAAATGCAAAAGCAGTCAAAATGTCCCTATCCTGAACGTGATTCTTCCACGTTCAGGAGAGGGAGATTGAGGGAGGTTGAACCTCCCCTAACCGCAGCAACTTCTAAACTCTTGTAAAAGCCTATGTGTACAGTTTAGAAGCTGTAGTGTACATAAGTCTTTACTTATGCACAGAAAGGTCCATGTGTAATGGCATGGCATTAATCTGTACAGCAGTAGTGTGAGCCCAGGCTAACGCAATGACACACTCCTAGGAGTTATGTCTATGATGACCTGCACTCACAGTAAAAGCAGCAACAGCAGCACTGTGGAGCAAAGTGTCTTTGGGAGAAAGAGCTAGAAAGAATTTAACTATTACGGTGCATTTTTTAGCTTAAAGTTAGCTTAAACCATGTCCTCTCACATAATGGCATAATATCCAAGTATGAACAGCATATTTCCACATTATGACACAATTTCCTTGTAAAGTAACCCCCTCCAGCGCTGCATTGTCTGCTATAACCCTTGTCGCTTTGTAATTGGTGCTTCCATCTACTCTTCAACATCTTTCGGGTTCAGGAGTCTCTGGCTATCTTGACTGGTATGACATGGGAGTTAATTTATTGTGACACCTGCAACTTCTTCCCAGTGAGCTGCATATGTCCATGTACAATTCATAAAAAACTGCAAGCAGGCAAGGAGTATGATTTTATGGCAGTGCTTGACCCATTGGGCAGATATGTTTTTTTGTTATGCAAGTTATCTGGCTTGGAATGTATACTTTGGAGTATTTATATATACCCCCAACCCCTTAAACTTACAATGATGCGGTTTTAAGAGTAGTGACAAGCCTTAAATCTGAATACCTGGATATTCTATTTTGAATACTAAGAGGTTTTAACAATGTCCTTAATCTGAGTACAGACCGCCATCCAGTGGGTACACAGGTTAACACTCCACTCTCTCGACAGATATGCGAGTTGGGACTGTATGGCATTTGGAGAATGCAGAGTTCTTGTGCTTCTCCAGTACTGAAACTAGATCTGGCATTAGGAATGTAATGAAATCTTTTTATCATGCAAGAGTGCTTTCCAATAATTTCCCGTTGGAGGTAAATTTATCACTTATTCAACAGCTCACTCACTTACCCAGGAAACCAAATCTATTTTGGCTTAAAGTGCTGACAGCCAGATGTAATAACGCAGTTGCTGAGTGAAATTTATGGGAATAATAAATTATTTTTCATCTGCTTTAATACTAAAGGATATGATGAAAGCATATTTGAGGGGAGTATTAATACAGGAAATAAGTTACTATAAGAGGAAAGCAGGAGAGTGGGAAGACTTTTTAGCTGAAGATGAGAAAAAGTCAGATGACTCCACTCTGGATAGTTTAAAACTGTAGAAGGCTGTTCAACTGATGTATAAACAAACAACTTTTTTGAAGGCAAAATATAACATTTTATATAGTAAGAGCCATTTTTTAGAGGAGGGAGAAAATACAGGACATTTAATTAGCAGTATTAGCAAAATTGCAAAACCCACCTATGCATATTGAAGCAGTGTATACTGATGATGGTAGTATTTCACATAATTTAGGCAAAATACTTTTAGAAGTCTAAGGTGAATCCCCAATCAGTGTAATTCTCCCACCTATTTGCGGAACATAAAAGTACCTAATATATCTTTGGCAGATAAAACCACCTTAAATGCCCCATTGACACTGGAAAAACTTGCTACAGCAGTGGCAAAATGATTCAATAACAAAGCTTCAGGCATGAATGGGCTTTCATGATAGATCTATAAAATGTATGGGGATGTAATGTTACCTAAACTACTGGAAGATGAACCATTTAAACAGAATGAACCCCCTTTGTCTATAAAGGTATTATAATATCGTTGAAAGAGGGGAAAAACTCACTGTGCCTAGACTCATATTGCCCTATTTAATTGCTTAATACGGATGTAAAAAAAATTGCTTTAGTTCTAGCAATCAGACTAAAGAATGTCATATGGATCCTAATACATCCGAACCAGATGGGATTTATCCCCACTTGGTCTACTGTAACTAATTTATGTAGACTTTTTCTAAACATGCAGCGCCCCTCAGATAATATAGGAAGCTGGGCCATTATTTCATTAGACTCCGCTAAGACGATTGACAGTGTAGAGTGGCCTTATCATTAAGAGGTTTTGTGCTTATTTGATTTGGGTGAAAATTTTATTAGATGGGTTCGGTTGTTATATTCCATGCCTGGGGCTTGCATTTAGGTTAATGGCATTGTCTCAGAATTTGTATTTATTCAATAGAGTACAAGACAGGGGTTCTGGCTCTCCTCTCTTCTGTTTGCTCTGGCTATGGAACCTCTAGTGGAAGCTATTAGATAATCTGAATTTATATCTGAGTTTAAAAGAGAAGATAGGGAGGAAAAAATTGCAGATGACATGCCGTTATTTTTAGGGGATATGGACCGCTCATTAGAATCATTTATGGCAGTGATAGAGACACATGGCTCCCATTCTGGTTTTGTTATTCATTTGGATAAGTTGGTTCTGCTCCCATTAGATAATTGGAATAATGCCCCCATTAATGGGTACCCAGCAGATTAAGGTGTTAATGTCTCCTTGACCACTGTTAATTATGTTGATTAGTAGTAGCAAGAATTACTAAGTTGTACTAAATGTCTTATACACTATCACACTGAGGTACAAAAAGATAAGAAAAAGAGGTTTTTTTTGTCATTATTGTTGTAGGGGTCCATATGTGTATAGAGGTTATACTGAGGCATACTTTGGGTATTGCGTTTTGGTATTTTGTTTTGATTCATTTTGATTTGATTGTTTTGTTTTTGATTCATTTAACCACTTCAGTCCCGGGAAGGATTTACCCCCTTCCTGACCAGGAAATTTTTTGCGATATGGCACTGCATCGCTTTATCTTTCCCCGAACCCACCCACTTGTGACATTAGCAAATCAATACTCGCTATTGTCTTCTGGTTTCTCCTCCTCATCAATCAGGACAGGAGTCAGATCTTAAGACCAGATTAGCTGGGAGAAGAAGCCAGGGAAGCCAGGACCATGGATGGGGTGAGTGCGGACCTGGCAGGAGGTTTGTTTGCCACCCCCTTAAAAAAAAATTGAGACCCAGCCCCACTGATCTGCAGAGTACAACCAAATATCTATATGCAAG
This sequence comes from Lithobates clamitans, assembly GCA_037952925.1. Taxonomy (NCBI): domain Eukaryota; kingdom Metazoa; phylum Chordata; class Amphibia; order Anura; family Ranidae; genus Lithobates; species Lithobates clamitans. The sequence goes on from JBBGZY010000482.1 coordinate 1,460,244, forward strand.
CAGTTGTCCATGTTTGGTTTCACTTTAAAGATTGCCTAATTATTTTTTGGTTAAACTGGAATTGAATTTTAGGGTGTATTCACACAATTTAATGTGTTATTGTGTGGGCTTTAATGTGCAGTGTATTTGTCAATTCAGGAAAAAAAGTTTGATTTCTAATTTCAGTTTCTGCCAAAACACACTATTTCATTATTTAATGATCTCTAATAACATTATTAGGTAATGCTGAGTAAGGGAGAAAATCCATCTTCCATAATCTTTAAAAATAGAAAAACATTATCTAACACCATCTATTCATACAAAATAAATAATAAAATCTTTTTCTGATTTATCAATTTGCATGACAGGGTTTGAGTGAAGAATGTCTATAGTGGAGTGGATTTGTAATACATAGTTTATCCATATCATTAATTTCTATGGTGGGGAGGGAGTTTAGAAACAGAAGAAAAAGGCAGAGAAAAACAAAGTGGTCCATTGACAATTGACTGTCTTTTCTGGTTTTTTTTTAATTTTTTTTTTTTATATTTTTGTGTAAGGAAAGATCTCTGATTATCCCTGGCATTTTTAAGTTTATTTACTGATAGCTGACTCACTACATCTGCTGGATTTCTGCCCCCATTTTTTCTGTAAAATAATATTTTCGAATGTTGAACTTGAAATTTTGCGGTTTTACCGCAAGAGGACTTGTGGGCTTTTCTCAAGTAAAGTGGTGTTGTAGGAGCTACACATGTACACAGTGAAATATTTCGTTTCGGAATTTAGTTTTCGCCCGAAAAATAAATTTATTTAGTTACTCCCGAAATTCGTTTTTATTTATTTCATTTTTCGTTAAAAATTGCATTTGTCCAAAAATCCAAATTAAGGTCGAATCTGTCATTGAAGGCTTATGGTGTCTGTCGAATGTTCAAAGAAGATTCAATGGAGCAGCTAAACTGTACATGTATATTTCCGGTCGAATTTTCTGCCTACAAGCTAGCTGTAGTAGAATTACTCTATAATTATATAGTAGAATGTTGTATGACTAGTAATAATTATATTTATTAATTATTTTACTAGTCAACCAACATTAGAATTTTTCTATAGCGGATGCATTTGACCGGAAATGTACGATTGCAACGTCATACAGTTTAGCTGTTCTGTCGAATCTTCTTAGAACTTTCATCAGACACCATAAGACAAAGATTCGACATTTGTATGTTTTTCGTTGCTTTGTCAAATCTTCTTTGTTCATGTTGAATGGTCTACTCTACTCCAACAGTCAGCCAACTTTCACATTTATTTCTCAATCTCCAAGTGCAATCTGCGTGGCATCCGACGTTGTGTCAGATTTTGATATGGCATTATAATATAGAATCTATAATAATAAATCCCCCCCCACAACACGGGCAGCCTCTGAGGCTATCACAACACTAGCAACACTAGTATCACTATCAAGTTCACAACACTAACAAAATAGCAGCAGATTATTATGCTTGCTTCACTATTGTTCTGCTGCTGTGCTTATGCTTAATTGCTAAATAATTCAGGTTTTCTGACAAACGGACCAGCTAAGTTTGACTGTCTTCTGAAATGATTCAGTGTTTGTGTCTCTCTCTGCTAGCAAATCGTAAGTGAAAGTAAGTTGGCTGTACGTGTGTACTTAGTTCTAGCTATTTTACTGCCCCTCCTCTTTGGTTACAATCGGCCAATATCATTCATTATCATCATTATTTTTATTTTACTTCCCCCACCCAATTCCAGCAGCCATCTTTTCTCTCTATGTTGAATCTTTTCTCTCTATGTTGAATCTTTTCTCTCTATGTCGAATAATCTTGGACAAATAGAGTTAAGGTTAGGCACATTCGACCACAGGTTCAATAGACACAGATTGTTATTGTCAGCGTCATGTCGAATCTCCTATCTATATCGAACTGTTGCCACAACGAAAACGAAAATAAAGCATTTGTTTATGTCAGATCTTTCGATTTTCGTATTCTGCACTTTTGTTATCGTTTGTTAAAACGATAACGAAAATACCTTAAATTCGGACGAAAATGCATTCGGACAAAAACGAATGCACATGTCTAGTAGGAGCATGTTATCTTTCTGGCTCAATCTTTACTCCAGTTTGAGAGGTATTGAGTGTTTAAGGTTTTGCTTCCAGAGTCCCATATAGAAAAAAGAGGGAGTTTGGTCTGGTCAATCTATTTCAAAGGGATGGTAAGCTTACAGTATGTATTATGCATTCTTTAGAGATGTGAACAAAGCAAAAGTATTAAAGAAATGTCTTATTCTTTCAGATTAGTTATGGAGCACTTGACTCTGTGTTTAATAATTGGACCAAGTTTAAATTACTTTACCATACAGTTCCCAATGAAATTTCTCAGTTTTTTGCCATCATTCAGCTGCTAATCCATTTTGGATGGACTTGGGTAGGAATCATAACATCAGATGACAACAGTAATCAACAAGCAAGCTTAGAATTGAAAAAGGAGATGGAGAAACATGGAATATGTGTAGATTTCATAAAATACCTTTTACTGGATTCACAATCATTCAGAGAAAATGCTTCAAAAGTTCAAAAAATACTAGCAAGCTCTTCTGTCAAAGTTATTATATCATACTGTTCACCTATTTTACTTCTTGGCTTTTTGGAAAAGTTTTCTTATAATATAACAGAGAAAGTGTGGATATCTGCAGAAGGAGTGAATGGCCTTCCAGATTATTTGTATCCTAATTTTCTTGACAAATTTAATGGCTCCCTAGAAGTAACAGTCCACAGTAAAGAACTTCCTGGGTTTAAGAACTTCCTGTACAGAGCTTCTTGGAATAACATGCCAGACAATACCTTTCTAAAACATTTTTGGATATTTGGCCTTGGCTGTTATGATCCACGGAAAGAATTTAACTCTTCAAATATGATTTGTGCAAATAATACACTGTGGAAAAAAATTGTTTCCCAAGACACTATGAGCACGTACAGGTTCCCCTACACAATTTATAATGCTGTTCATTTCATTTCCAAAGCATTCCATCAGCTGCTCTATATACTACCATTTTCAGCAATGACAAATGAAGTGAAATTTAAAGTTAGTTAGTTTGTATTTCCCAATATAAATTTAATAAAAGTTAGCATACCAGTTAGACAAGCTAACAAACAAGGTATATTGCATATACCTGTGAACTGTTAAGTTGACCATACATAATATTTTTTTTCTTTCAACCAGCAGGCTAAATAATAATAAAAAAAAACAACAACTCCTTCATATAATACTGATGGCCAAATCCACAGCTATGCCCATTGCCAGCTGTTGAAATATCCAAACATCAGCTTCATCTCATTGGATGGAGCAGCTTCTTAGCTGACAATTTTTTGTCCACCTCCTTTGATTCTTTAATTAAGGAATGACATTTAGGAGGCGGCCTTCAGGGCCACCCTGTGAGTGAAATTCATACAGCGTATGGCCACCTTTACTGAGGAGCCAGCAAGATCCAATTTCCATGTTGAAACCAATGAATCTGAGACATGGCACATGTGCACACACATTCTTGTTCTTCTAGGTCTTGTTAAACTCCTATGTGCACGCCTCATGTGCATAAAAATGAGCACTTGCTACACAAGGTTCCTGAAACCATCTCATTCTCCTCTGTGATGGATGGTTCTTAAATGTTATATTAGAAATTTCCCTATCCCCCACTGACAGGCCATCTGAAAGAATGTAATAACACATCTCCCAATAAATGTACTGTAAGCTTTTGTATGCTCACTGTGTTGTAGATAAGACCCTATATTCCATTCCTCTGCACTCTGCACACTGTGCTGTACATTATATACTTCATATTACTCCACTCTGTAGATCATTTTTACATCACAATTTACATCATCTTTACAACATCTTTACATCATCTTTACATCACAGCTTTACATCACAAACTCCATGCTAATTCCATATTGTTCCCTGCTGTATGCTGTGGCATACATTGAGTACTCCATAAAGCTCCACTCCATACAAGGGCACATTTTGGTTAGCTGGTATCTAATGGAGGAACCCTCATTTTAAAAACAAACTACCTTATTACCATTATTCACATTAATCATCAATAATAATATATATACAACCATACAGTATCCCACAAAAGTGAGTACACCTTCACATTTTTGTAAATATTTTACTATATCTTTTCATGTGACAACACTGAAGTATTGCTACAATGTAAAGTAGTGAGTGTGCATCTTGTATAACAGTGTAATTCTGCTGTCCCCTCAAAATAATTCAACAGAGTGGCACAGTGGTGTAGTGGGTAGCACTCTCACCTAGCAGTAAGAAGGGTTGCTGGTTCAAATCCCAACCACAACACTACCTGCCTGGAGTTTGCATGTTCTCCCTGTGCCTGTGTGGGTTTCCTCCGGGTACTCTGGTTTCCTCCCACACTCCAAAGACATGCTGGTAGGTTGATTGGATCCTGTCTAAATTGTCCCTAGTATGTATGAATGTAAGTTAGGAACCTTAGATTGTAAGCTCCTTGAGGGTAGGGACTGATGTGAATGTACACTGTATATATAAAGTGCTGCGTAAATTGACAGCGCTATATAAGTACCTGAAATAAATAAACAAACAGCCAATAATGTCTAAACCACAGCCAACGAAAGTGAGTACATCCTAAGTGAAAATGTCCAAAGTATCAATATTTTGTGTGGCCATCATTATTTTTCAGCACTGCCTTGACCCCCTTGGGCATGGAGTTCACCAGAGCTTCACAGGTTGCCACTGGAGTCATTTTACACTCCTCCATGACGACATCACGGAGCTGGTGTATGTTAGAGACTTTGTGCTTCCTTTTGAGGATGCCCCACAGATGCTCAATACGGTTTAGGTCTGGAGACATGCTTGGCCAGTCCATCACTTTTACCCTCAGCTTCTTCAGCAAGGCAGTGGTCATCTGGGAAGTGTGTTTGGGGTCGTTATCATGTTGGAATACTGCCCTGCAGCCTAGTCTCCGAAGGGAGGGGATCATGCTCTGCTTCAGTATGTCATAGTACATGTTGGCATTCATTATAGGCGAGGCTGAAAAAAGACACAAGTCCATCAAGTCCAAACTATGTGTGATTTTATGTCAGTATTACATTGTATATCCCTGTATGTTGTGGTCGTTCAGGTGCTTATCTAATATTTCTTTGAAATTATCGATGCTCTCTGCTGAAACCACTGCCCATGGAAGAGAATACCACATCCTTACCGCTCTTACAGTAAAGAACCCTCTAATAGTTACATAGTAGGTACGGTTGAAAAAAGACATGGTTCCCACAATGAACTGTAGCACCCTAGTGTCGGCAACACTCATGTAACCCCAAGACCATGACACTCCCACCACCATGCTTGCCTGTAGGCAAGACACACTTGTCTTTATACTCCTCACCTGGTTGCCGCCACACATGCTTGACACCAAATAAGTTTATCTTGGTCTCATCAGACCACAGGACATGGTTCCAGTAATTCATGCCCTTAGTCTGCTTGTCTTCAGCAAACTGTTTGCGGGCTTTCTTTTGCATTTGCTTTAGAAGAGGTTTCCTTCTGGGATGACAGCCATGCAGACCAATTTGATGCAGTGTGCAGCGTATGGTCTGAGCACTGACAGGCTCACTCCTAATCCCTTCAATCTCTGCTGCAATGCTGGCAGCACTCATATGTCTATCTCCCAAAGACAACCTCTGGATATGACGCTGAGCATGTGCACTCAACTTCTTTGGTTGACCATGGCGATGCCTGTTTTAAGTAAAACCCGTCCTGTTAAAGCGCTGTATGGTCTTAGCCACCATGCTGCAGCTCAGTTTCAGGGTCTTGACAATCTTCGTATAGCCTAGGACATCTTTATGTAGAGCAACAATATTTTTTTCAGATCCTCAGAGAGTTCTTTGCCACGAGGTGCCATGTTGAAGTTCCAGTGACCAGCATGAGAGCTTGAGAGCAATAACACCAAATTTAACACACCTGCTTCCCATTTACACCTGTGACCTTGTAACACTAGTGATTCAAATGAAACCAGGGAGGGAAAATGACCAATTGGGCCAAATTTGGACACTCACTTTTGTTGCCAGCGGTTTAGACATTAATGGGCGTGTGTTGAGTTATTTTGAGGGGACAGCAAATTGACACTGTTATTGTAACAAAGTATAATTTCTTCAGTGTAGTCACATGAAAAGATATAATAAAATATTTACAAAAATGTGAGGGGTGTACTATATATATATATATAGCTGTGGAGTTTTGCAACACACATCTGTTGGAAAGGGGCAATTGGGATGTCATTAGGGAATGAATGGTGCCACAGCATCCCCAAGTGCAATGTGAGTGTTTTTGCGTTACTGTGAGTATCTCTGCACCACAAACATGTGAACCCAGTCATATACTTTATTGTGTGTATGCAAGCATATATTTATGCACTTATCAAATACCTTTTCCCTCTTTTAAAGTTAAACCACTACTTAAAAAATGTAAATATAATATCTTCTGGAGAAGACATTTCATTCAGCGAAGGAAGATTTGTTCAAGGCAATTTTGATATTTTAAATTGGGTTGTTGATTCAAATTTGACAATGAAAAGCATTCTTGTTGGGAACTTGTTACCATTTGGACCTCAATTTTTTTTTTTAAAAAGCAGTATGATTATATGGAATCCATTGTTTAATCAGGTAAAAAAATTAAACCACAAACCCGGGCCACCTACCGTAATTCTAACATTACAGCCTGACAAGGCGGTACACATGCCATGGCTGCAATGCTTTTCTTACCAGCCATGGCAGTTTTAACAAGGCACATTTAAATCATGCTGCAGAGTTTGACATGTGGCACTGTCTATCAAATTCGCCCATTGAGATTAATAGGGCCAAATGCTTGGCTCACTGTTGTGGTGTGATCCCACAATGTAAAACTACCCTTTAGCATTTAAAAAAAAAGTGTCACAAGGTGCCCACATCCCTACTCATCAGGGATCACTTATCCCTGATGACTAAAGACCAGCAAAGTAATTTTAGCAACTTGATTTAGCCCTGAAATGACAAAACATTTAATTTTGCTAATTGAACTGCTTGGGAAAAATCTCCAGTGGGGACAATGGGGTTGATTTACTATAAAGGGAGAGTGCAAAATCTGGTGCAGCTCTGCATAGAAACCAGTCAGCTTTTGTGTTTTATTGTCAAAGCCTAATCAAACAAGCTGAAGTTAGAAGCTGATTGGTTACCATGCACAGCTACACCAGATTCTAAGAGGTCCAGTTTTTGCAAATCAACCCCACTGTCTCAGTGAAATATTATTTGTTGTACACAATTCCTTTCACTTGCTATTGTGTCTCTAACACAGAAAGTGCAGGGAAATATTACCAAATAGACAAGCAACAAAAAGAAAATAGGAGCTATGAATTAACATTGGCCATAGGAGGTTTCTGTAGCACATAAAGTGGTTCTAGAGGCATAAGGTTTTTTACTCTGCATTAGGGTTAAAATCTTCCAATATCAGCTCCTCCCAGCCCCCCTAAACCACTTCAGTACCAGACATGTTCACCCCCTTCCTTACCAGGCCAATTTTTAGATTTCAGCACTGTCACACTTTGAATGCCACTGTGTACTCTTGTGTTAGCCGTGATTGACCACATATATCACATGGTACAGGTCCTCTGTGATTGGCCCCTGTACCACGTGATCACTGTGATAAATCACAGAGATCACATTAGTATACAATGAATGGCTATGAATGTATGTCATTGTGTAATATTGATTGGTCACTGTGATCACATGGTACAAGGGCTGGCCCATTAAAACAATGGATCTTCCACTGTTTCCAGTGGACACAGCAGGTGACAGATCGTGCGCTGTGCATCCCCTAGGGCACACACAAGGCGTATGAGTGTAGAACATCATGTGACATATTCCTGGGATATAGTGATAGAGGTGATTAAACACTTACCTAGCTCCTCTCTCAAACAAGCTCTGTGCTTGTCTTGCACACATCCCTGTTTGGTAGCGTGCCCACGCAAAGGCCCCTATAGCACACAACTTTATATGGGAGCATTCGGAGAAGAGGAGGAGCAGACAGCAGTGGTGGAAAACCCTAGAAGAGAAGGGGCAGCTTTGTGCAACACCATTGCACAGAGCAGGAAAATAAAATATGTTTATTATTTTAAGGAAGAGAAGTATGCCTTTATAATCTCTTTAGTAAATCAATATATTGCTTTCTTTTTTTTTACCCAGACTCCCCACTCTATACGTAATAATCCATGTTCACCTGGTCACAGGAAGTGCCTACGGGCTGGTACACTACCCTGCTGCTTTGACTGTGTACCGTGCAATGATGGGGAAATAACAAATAGTACAGGTATTATATTTTCAATATTTAAGTGACTGTACAAACAAATGGTCACTGCCCTCACCTATAATTAGCCACAGCTATCACATGGTACAGGTCCTCTGTGATTGGTCCCTGTACCACGTGATTACTGTGATAAATCATAGAGATCACATTAGTATACAATGAATAGCTATGAATATATACCATTGTGTACTACTGATTGGTCACAGTGATCATGGAACCAGGGCTGCCCCAGTACAATGGTAGGTCTTCCACTGTGCCCGGTGGACATAGCAGGTGACAGATCACGTGCTGCACATCCCCTATGGCATGCACAAGATGTGCAAGTGGAGGACATCATGTGAAGTCTTCCTGAAATAATAGTGATAGGGCGATTAAACGCTTACCTGGCTCCTCTCTCTATCCAACTCTGTGCTTGTTTTTCACATGGCCCTGGTTGGTACTGTAGCAAAGCCACACAAAGATCCCTATAGCACACAACTTGCTATGGGGGCACTCGGAGAAGAGGAGGCACAGACAGCACCAGTGGGAAACCCTAAAAGAGAAGGAAAGAGGCAGCTTTGTGCAATACCATTGCACAGAGCAGGAAAGTAAAATATGTTTATTATTTCAAGGTAAAAAGTAAGCCTTTATAATATCTTTATTACATCAATATATTGCTTCTTTTTTTTACCCAGACTCCCCGCTCTATGTGTAGTAATCCATGTGTACCTGGTTACAGGAAGTGCCTACAGTATGGTAGACTACCCTGCTGCTTTGACTGTGTACCGTGCAATGATGGGGAAATAACAAATGGTACAGGTATTATATATTCAATATTTAAGTGATTGCACAAACATGGATTTTTTTCTACACTATGATTGCTTATTATAGTGATGATCACTATTATAAGCAATCATTTTTATGAATGGCATCCATTCATTCATAGCCATTCATTGTGCACTATTGTGATAGCTGTGATGGCCACAGCTATCACATGGTAAAGCTCCCCTGTGATTGGCCCCTGTCCCATGTGATCACAGTGACCAGTCCCAGAGATCACAATAATACACAATGAATGGCTATGAATGAAAGCTATTGTATGCAACTGGCATGTGATCTCTGTGATTGGTCACTGGTACAATGGCCTGTCCTTTGCTATGTCTGGTGGACACAGCACATCACAGATCATGCCACTGCAAACCCCTGAGGATGCACACGATTGGTAAGAGTGACAGGATGTCATATGATGTCCACCCAAGATAAGGAAGATAAGGAAGCTCCCGCCCAGCCATATTATAAGAATATTAGATATAAATCGTGAGTAATAATAATGATAATGATAATAATAGGATGGACAAGAGGAGGTTAAAGTCATTAAAATAATTATGGAGCTTATAAAAAATTCATTCAGAGTCAAGTTAAAAGAGAAAATAACTAAGCATGACTTGTTACTTGTTCAGGGAAATTATTTAGAGGAATCATCTGCAAAACCTATATTCTAGTACATATCTAATAAAAAAAAAAAATGTAATATACTTTTTTTTCACAAAAAACATAGATTATATACTATATATTCACTTTAGAGTGGCACTGACTGTTACAATTATTTTTAATGGGTATGCAAACTCAACACCATACCCAGGTAGACAGTTACCGTATTTATTGGCGTATAACATGCACTTTTTTCCCCCTAAAATCAGATCAAAATTGTGGGTGCGTGTTATACTCCGATCTCCGCTGATTGTGAGCGGTGCGGAGCGATCGCGCCGATATACACATAGCCGAGTGTACTCGGCTCTTTTTGGCTCCGCTCACAGTCACACCCGGTCCCACCATTGAACCTATGTTATGTCCATCATAGGGCGGGACTGGGCGTGACTGTGAGCGGAGCCGACAAGAGCCGAGTACACTCGGCTATGTGTATCTCGGCTCCGCGGACTCCCTGCGATCTCAGCGGCGCTCGCTCTGCTCTGCAGAGTCCCTCCGCGGCGCCATATTTAAATCTGTGCAAGGCTGCACTGGGGCAAGGCTGCAAGGCTGCACTGGGGCAAGGCTGCAAGGTTGCATGGGGCAAGGCTACACTGGGGCAAGGCTGCACTGGGGCAAGGTTGCACTGACAAGGCTGCACTGGGGCAAGGCTGCAATGGACACTGGGGAAGGCTGCACTAACAAGGCTGCACTGACATGGCTGCAAGGCTGCACTGACAAGGCAGCACTGGGGCAAGGCTGCAATGGACACTGGGGAAGGCTGCACTAACAAGGCTGCACTGACATGGCTGCAAGGCTGCATTGGGGCAAGGCTGCACTTACAAGGCTGCACTGAGAAGGCTTCAATGACACTGAAAAGGCTGCAGATGGACACTGATAAGGCTGCATTGATGGACATTTAAATGTAAGTTTTTTTTCCTTTAAACTTCCCTCCTAAAAGTTTTTTTCCTTAAAATTCCCTCCTAAACTTTGGGTGTGTGTTATACCCTGGCGCGTGTTATATGCTGATAAATACGGTAATTAAATGAACGTTTATTATATAACTGCTTATTTTACAGATTCAAATTTGTTAGACCATTAAGTTATAATGGATAATGTTATAGCGGTCTTTTACTAAATGACCAGAGAATGTTTACTAACAAAAAGGAATGTTTGTAAAAAAAAGTGAAAATATGTTTTCTTTGAATATCGAATCTTGTGAAAAAAATGTGAAAAGAAGTAAGGATTCTGCAAGTATAAGATTAGATAACTTGTGCGAACTCTACTTCAACTTATTTAATAAATTAAGTGATGTGAAATTTCTCCAAAAAAAAAAAAATAGAGGCGAAAAGAGGAAGAAAACATGAGAAAAACTACAGGAGTGATATGTCTCCATGTAGTTGATTGGCACAGAAATAGAAAAGTTTATTGCTTCACTGAGATCATATAGAACTCACTTCTGCAGGGTTGCAAGTGACCTGAAGAGGGGATCAAGCAACCTGAATATAGCTTGAGTTGAATATAACTGCCTCTACACAGAGTGTGGTCACACTCAATGTGCATCTTGGTGATCTGGAGAATCCTGTTACTTATGTGGAGTAAGACTTTTACCTCAAAAGTTTATTTTTTTTCTTCATAAGGCTAATATTTATTGGTCACGGGTACATATAAAACAACATCAATGTATTTTGTAGCACTAACAATGGACATTTCTTCTGGATATGTTCAAAAAGACAATAAGGAGAGATGTTAAATAAAGGTATAGTATAGACAATTTTATATAAATAAGATATACATGTAATATATGAAGAAAGAGTTATTGACATTAAAAGACACTAATAAATAGTCATGAAGAGTGGCTATTTTTTTATTTATATAGTCTATCATCCAATATAACACATATGGATACAGAAAATGTAAATAAAAAGTAATGCATATAAATGTATATATTTCCTAATATACTATATCGGGTATGAAGGATCATCATGATGGGAGCTGGTAACAATAAAGAAATAAAAAATAAACAAAAAAAAACATTAAATTTTTTTTTTAAGGAAATTAAATAAGTATGTGTATTTTTGAACCCCAAGTGATTATTTAGCTTGCAAAAATAAAAACCCCAACTCCTAATAAATGTTCTTAATATGTTGAAAGACCTTTTTCATTCTTTTTTATCTAGTGATACTCTTTGTTGTTTTCTATCAGAGAAACCATTGGTATGTCATTTGAGATATAATCTTTGACCAAAATATTTTATATATATATATTTTTAACAAATTCAACAAAAAACATGTCAATCAACCCTTATTTTTTTGATTCCTTTTTTAGCAATGGAAAAATGTGAAAGATGTCCAGATGATCAATGGCCTAATCTCAATAGAAACCAATGTATTAAGCGTCCACTACATTTCCTATCCTATGAAGATCCATTAGGAAAAACATTGACAGTTGTGGCCTCTATCTTCTCTGCAATTACGGCTTTGGTGATGTGGATCTTTGTAAAATATAGAAAAACCCCTTTGGTGAAAGCCAACAACTGCAACCTCAGCTATGTCCTTCTAATATCTCTTTTCTGGGGGTTCCTCCTTTCGTTCCTCTTTGTGGGACTTCCTGAAAAAGTGACTTGCCTCATAAGACAAACTGCATTTGGATTCATTTTTTCTGTGGCTATTTCAGCTGTTCTCGGAAAATCAATTACAGTAATAGTTGCATTTAATGCTACAAAACCAGGAAGTAGGTTAAGAAAACTTTTGGGATCAAAAATATCGGCTTTCTTGGTTTGTATGTGTTCTTTAGGAGAATTGATCATTTGTGTGTCCTGGCTAATATGTGCACCACCATTTCTTGAATATGATACCAAAACAATGTCAGGACATATTATTGTGCAATGTAATGAAGGTTCTGTTGCTGCATTTCACTTTTCAGTTTCCTATATTGGTATCCTAGCTATATTTACATTTATCATTGCCTTTCTATCTAGGAAACTTCCAGACAGGTATAATGAGGCTCAGTACATTACATTCAGTATGCTGGTGTTCTGTAGTGTCTGGATCTCCTTCTTTCCAACCTATTTATGTACTAAAGGCAAGGCTATGGTGGCCGTTGAGGTGTTTGCTATTTTATCTTCTAATGGAGCAGTGCTATGTCTTATATTTTTCCCAAAATGCTACATTATATTGCTAAGTCCTGAATGTAATAGAAAAAAAAACATTCCCTTAAAAGTATCTACAATGTGAATTTCAATTTAGTGTACTGTTATGCATGGTGATTAAAAATAACTTTTAGTTTTGTATTCTTTACAAATTTACTTAATTGTATAAACAAACACATGTACTCTTACTTTTCAATTTAAGTTCATATTCAGTTTAATTCAAGTTCAATTTATTCAATTTATTTTTCATTAAATGCATTCAATTTAATTCAAATTAGTTCAATTCAAGTACAATTTAAGTCACATTCAAATTCATATTTATTTTTCCTATCTTTCTGTCTTCTTGATCCAGAACAGTCTTGAAAATTAGACTGCCAGAAAACTAAAAACAACATGTATAACTAAGGCCTTCCAGTAGAAAAGGAAAGACAGAATTTAGAATAGCAAAATATGCTTTCCTGACAGACGCCATGGCAGCCTACGTGTGGGTTAACCCCGCCTCCTCTCCAATGCTATAGGACCCCATTCCCATAAATGAGTACTCACCACTAGCTACTGCGTTCCTTTTTTGTCCTCCTCTATGGACCTACACATGCTGTTCGCATCAGGATTGAATGGATCCAGGATTGGCATACTTATACGGTGCAGCTCAAAAAGCCCAGCCATGGGCGGGCAAGTAGCTTAAAGAGGCTTGAATGTTTCCCCTTGGTGGATGGGTGGTCGCCTCTTTATGCCCGGCGGACAGTTTTCATCAACGGCTGGCAAGGTCTGTGGCTGTATTTCATACTCCATGGCAGTGTTTTTATGTGTAGTCTGTGTTTCCCTGGTGGTCCAGTGTGTCCTGTCCCCCTCATGGCGGCTGGTTCGCGTGCGTTCCAGCCCGCCACGGCACTTCCGGGTTGCGGCAGTCTCCGCCGCTAGCACCTGCGCTGTAGCCACCTTGAAGGCAAGGCTTGGCTCACGCATGCGCAGTACGGCGGTTCGTTCGTCGTCCGCACAGGCGCCGTACGGTGGTCTCCCATTGCGCATGCGCAGTAGGAGATAATGACGTCACGAGCGGGGAATTTAAATTCCGCCCTCCTGTCCTGCTGTGTTGGGATCTCCCTTGGTAGGGAAAGGAGGAGCGGATCCCTGCTGGTCTCCAGGTGAGTGGCTGAAACCTCTGCTTATTAAAAAAAAAAAAAAAAAAGGATATATATTTATATATGAATAGACTAATGATTGATTTTTTTTTGGAAATAATATTTTAAAAAATATATATATAAATAATAATTTTTTGTAGAATATAATGGAAAGTATTCTTGTATAAATATCATTATATATATATATATATATATATATATATATATATATATATATATATATATATATATATATATATATATATATATATATATATATATATATATATATATATATATATATATGCAGCAGGTAGTTGTTTCTTTTGCCTTGAATATGTGTTGATACATTCTTTGTGCATTTTTAAAAAGCAGAGTTTTTTCCTAAAAACCTTCTCATGTTTGGTGTCTAGGTTTTCTTAGACCATTATCCCTGCAGACTATTTAAAGTGACATTCGCGTCCTAGGTTATGGACAATTCACCACCTTTAAGTGGCCAGCCCTCACGCACAAGGTATGTGCTCGTGAGGGGAGGGGATGAGATTTATGCACAATTGTTGTCGTGCTGATACCATGTTCTGCTTTTCTTCTCTCCCCTTCCCCTATTCCTTTTTCTCCAGCCCTTCTAGGTCGGACCCACTAAACGCGGTCCAGAATGCCAATGACCTTGCCAAGCCACAATATAAATCATCTTCATCTAGACGAGACTCCCAGTCCGGATCTCACCAGGGGAGACGCTCTCGTTCCTCCTCAAGACACCGCTCCCACCGCCATGACAGCCGCTCAGACCACAGAGCCTGCTGGGGATGTAGGACATGAGTCCCGGAGGGCAAGTCCTTATGTGACCGTTGTTTTGCCCGTGCGGTTGGGGAAAAAGAGACGGAAAACCAGCGTTTAGAGTCTCTTGTGAAACGAGTGGTGCAGCAATCCCTAATGGAGAGGGAGGCACCTCGCACATTGAGTCAGTCTACCACCGTGTCTGGCCCGCAGGCTGAAGAGGCTCGTGATGATCCGGGTACTTCTCAGCCCTATGTTGCCTCTCCTGACTCCTCAGAGGACGAGTCTATTAATGAGGAGGTCATTGCAGGGTTCGACTTTGCGATGGTTTCCCCTTTAATCAAAGCGATCAAGGAAGCCTTGAAGTGGGAAGACCCTTCCACTCCCCCAGCCAAGCAGAAAAAATTCTTCAAGCACCTGGGGAAAGAACGTGCAAACTTTCCGCTCCTTCCGGAGCTAAAGGAAATCATTGAGGAAGAATGCAGTAAAACAGAGAAAAAGTCTTCCATGTCTAATAAAACCTCCAGATTGTACCCCTACAAGTCGGAAGTAAAGAGTTTGGAGAATACTCCCCTTGTGGACGCAGCTCTTATGCGTCTGGCCAAACATGTGACTCTTCCTCTAGAAGACGCAGTATCTTTCAAAGATGGGCTCGAGAGGAAGATAGATCTAGATCTAAAAAGAATCTATGGGCTCGCTGGTATGGCCTGTAAACCAGCCCTGGCACTAGCGGCCATGTCCAAGGCCATGGAGGCCTGGACGGAGAACGTGGAGTCCTTCCTTAAGGGCGTATCAGAAGAGCTGGCCGGAAGTTCAGCAGCCACAGAGCTGAAGCTTGCAGCGGTCTTCCTGGGGGAGGCGTCCATTGACTTGATCCGCCTTCTGGCTCGTATTATGCTGTCCTCAGTTACGGCCAAGAGAGCCCTCTGGTTGCGTCCCTGGCTTGCTGACCCAGGTTCTAAGCAAGCATGGTGTAAAATTCCATTTGAGGGGTCCTCACTGTTTGGCAATAAGCTTGACGATGCCATTACGTGAGCCACAGGTGGTAAATCGGGTTTTCTCCCCCAGGACAGGCGCATGCTGGGTCGAAAGAAGCCCCAGTTCAGAAGACGAAGCCCGGAGCGCTCCAGGGAAGCATGCTCCTACAAGCCTGTCCGGGACTTTAGGAAGAATTGGAGCAGAGGGCAGACATCCTTCCGCTAACCTGTTAAAAATCAAACGTCCAGTGCTCGTGATCAGGCTAAATCTTTTTGAGATTACGCCCACCCAGGCGGGCCGGGTGGGGGCTCGTCTGCTCCTCTTCCGGCACGTCTGGGTGGCCTCGATCTCAGACTTCTGGGTCATAAAGACGGTCTCGTCAGGCCACAGATGGGCCTTTTCCAGTACTCCTCACCCAAGGTTCGTTTCCACTCTTCTCCCTCGGGCAGAGGATCAGAAACAAATTTTGCTGTCCTATGTGGACCTCCTGAAAACTCAAGGAGCAGTGGTACATGTCCCATAGGACGAATGGTTCCAGGGGATATACTCCCCTCTCTTCCTAGTGCAGAAAAAGGGGGGCTCTTGGCACCCAGTCATGGACCTCACATATCTCAACAAATTCATAGAGAACGGAAGGTTCAAAATGGAAACCTTGATGACCATTCAGAAAGCTATACAGCCAGGCGACTGGATGTTATCAATCGACCTGAAGGATGCGTACTTCCACGTCCCAGTGGAGAAAGATTTACACAAATTCCTCCGTTTCCAAATAGGGTCGGATCATCTTCAATTTATCTGCCTCCCCTTCAGCCTGACGACATCCCCCTGAGTTTTTTCGAAGGTCCTTCTGGCTACGGTGGCACTCATAAGATCAAGAGGGGTACGTCTTTACCACTACCTCGATGACCTGCTGGTGCTATTTCAGAACAGGGAGCAGTTGCTGGTCCATCGGGAACAAGTGATTTCCACGCTGTCCAACTTCGGGTGGCTCCTAAACTTAGAAAAGAGTCAACTGACCCCAATTCAGCGTCTAATATATCTGGGAGCTCCGTTCGATACAGTAGCAAACACTATCTCCCTTCCATTACAGAAAATGCCTACGGTTCAAGACAGAGTCTCTCGGGCCCTACATGTCCCGCAAATGAAAGCCTCTCAGTGCCTGAAAGTCATCGGCACGATGGTTTCCACGACTCCCATGGTAAAATGGGCCTTCTGGAGACAGCGACCCTTCCAGGCAGGTCTCCTTCGACAATGAAAGTCTGGAGACAAGAATCAGGTCATCCGCATAACTTCTACAATGAGGAACAGCCTCTTCTGGTGGCTTCAGCGCAAGAACCTTCTGACCTGCCATTCTATCGCTCCCATCTCTTGGGTGACGGTCACAACTGATGCCAGCGGTACCGGTTGGGGAGCCCTCTGCGGGTCGAATCTGGCTCAGGGCAAGTGGGGTGCATGTCTTCCCAACCCAGGGTCGAACATCCTGGAACTTCGAGCGGCCTGGTGTGCCCTTCAGTCCTTCTCTCATCTCCTCATAGGGGAGTCAGTACTGTTAAGGATGGACAACACCACAGCGGTGTCGTATGTGAAGAGGCAGGGGGGCACTCGGAGTCCCTCTCTCCTGCGGGAAGTCGAGCCCATCCTATCTTGGGCGCAGAGAAACCTTTCCAACATTTCGGCAGTCTTTGTCCCAGGTGTCCAAAACACTCAAGCGGACTTCCTATCACGGACCGAGTTGAACAACAACGAATGGTCTCTTCACATAGAGACGTTCAGGTGGATCTTGACGTTCAAGACCGATCCAGAGGTGGATCTGTTTGCTTCCCCCTGCAATTGCAAGCTGAAGAAATTCTACACCAGGGGTCTCTGCAGTCAAGCCATCGGGACAGATGCCCTGACGGATCAATGGAGGTTCAAGCGTGCATACGCCTTTCCGCCACTGCCAGTCATGCTGAGATTCCTGCAGAGGCTCCGAGCAGAGCCAGTGGAGGTGGTGACAATAGCTCCCTACTGGCCGAACAGGCCTTGGTTCCCTCTCCTGGTCCAGCTCAGTTGTCGGAACCCAGTGCCTCTCCCTCTCAGACTGGACCTTCTTTCTCAAGGGTCAGTCCTGCACCCTTGTCCTGCAGTGCTGAGACTGATGGTCTGGTTCTTGAGAGGGAGAGGCTGGAATCCCTAGGTTGTGCCACAGAAGTAATATCCACTCTCATGAGCTCGAGAAGATCTAGTACAAATAAAGTCTATGGAAGAATTTGGTCCAAATTCGTGGAGTTCTGCTCTCCCCAGGGCAGGTCTTTTAGACATCCAAAAGTCCAGGACGTTCTCAGTTTCCTCCAAACGGGCCTAGATTTACATCTATCTGTCAGCTCTCTGAGGGTTCAAGTTTCGGCACTTTCGGCCTTTTCCGGCACTTCATGGGCAGTTCATCCTTTGGTTAGACAATTTTTTCGAGGTGCATCGAGGCTCAAGCCCCAAAGAAAGCCTAGGTTCCCCAAATGGGACCTTCCATTAGTCCTCGACTCGATCTCTGGACTCAGTACTACAGGGCCCTCCCCGCTCTCTATCAAGGTCTTTTCAGCAAAGGTGGCCTTCTTAGTAGCCATTACCTCAGCCAAAAGGGTCTCTGAGATTGCATCACTTGGTCATGAAGAACCCTTCCTAACATTTTTCCTGGACCGGGTAGTCCTCATCCCTATGTTGGGTTCCAACCCGAAAGTGTCTTCGGTATTCCACGTCAATCAAGAGATTGTTTTACCTACATTTAGGACCCCAGGGTCCACTGAAAATCACCCTCTAGATGTAGGCAAAGCTATTAAAGAATATCTCAAAGTTACTTCTCCCTTTAGACGTTCTAGTCATCTCTTCGTGCTTCATTCAGGCAGCAATATAGGGAAGAAATGCCTCAACCAGGACTATCGCGTCCTGGATCGTACAGACCATACAACAAGCATACAGGGCTAAGGGCTTGGCTCATCCACCAGGGGAATGGCAGCCTCATGGGCAGCAGCTCGACACGTGGCTCCAGATACCATCTGCAAGTCAGCTTCATGGGCTTCTATTAATACCTTCATGTTGCATTATTGTATAGAGCCTGCCTCACTATCCTCTGTAAACTTTGGGTTACAAATCCTATCGACCGATAGGACAAATTAAAATTTATGTTTGTTCAGCATACCCACCCGTGTGGTTGGCTAGTTATTTCCCACACGTAGGCTGCCATGGAGTCTGTCAGGAAAAAGGAAAATTTATTGTCAAATACTTACCGTAATTTTCCTTTCCTGATGGACTCCATGGCAGACGGAGTTCCCACCCATTGGTCAACCAGTAGGCTAGTTACGGAACGCAGTAGCTAGTGGTGAGTACTCATTTATGGGAATGGGGTCCTATAGCATTGGAGAGGAGGCGGGGTTAACCCACACGTAGGCTGCCATGGAGTCCATCAGGAAAGGAAAATTATGGTAAGTATTT
The DNA here is from genome assembly GCA_037952925.1 of Lithobates clamitans. Classification (NCBI taxonomy): domain Eukaryota; kingdom Metazoa; phylum Chordata; class Amphibia; order Anura; family Ranidae; genus Lithobates; species Lithobates clamitans. The sequence goes on from JBBGZY010000482.1 coordinate 1,479,527, forward strand.
GACAATAAATTTTCCTTTTTCTGTTTAAGTTGCATTCTGGAGAAACTGGACAGGATTTACTAAAGAAAAATTCCAAGAGTTCACTCCCACAGGCAGAGCACAGCCGCTGGTAGAGACCAAAAAAGTGCAAAAAGCAATCTGCAAAAATGATTCCAAGGACTAAAGACGTCAGTTCCGGCTAAACCATGGAGCTCACTGGGAATACATTTACATGCAAAATGAAATAAATATACATACAAGCCGAACAATGAAATATAAAAGGAAAAACGAATATTGAAAATAAAAATGAAATAAAAATAAATATAAATATAAATTAATAAAAATAAGAATAGAAAAAAATAAAATGGAAAGAAAAAAGAAAAATACAATGGATAAAAAGTACTATATTGTTCTAAAAATTTGACAGGGAACAGTTCAGATCCAATTCAATGTTTAACCCTCGGGGGCTCATCATTTTTAAACGATGGACCCACTGGGTCTCATTACGAGAAATAGCTCGCTTGAGGTTACCTCCTCTCCAATGCCTTTCAACTCTGTCAATGCTACAGAAGCTGAGGCCACTGGGGTCCCTACCCTGAACTAGTCTGAAATGATTGGATAAATTGTGGTGTTTCTAACCTTTTTTAATCCTATTAACATTTAAAAAGAAGAGGTGCATAAACCAGGCCTAAAAAAGCACCTGCTCAGCGCCAGATCAATCCCACAAATCTGTTAGCAGAAATACTGTATTTATTGGCATATAACACTCACTTTTTCACCATGAAACTCGGGTGCAAATAGCGTGTGCGTGTTATACGCCGATACTTCAATTTTAGCTGCCTTGGAGGGGACAGGGAGGGGGGCAGGACGAGCGCCGTCAGATTACATACAGTGAGAATCTCCTGTTTACTTGGTGGCCTGTGTAATAGGAATTCCCATCTCCTGGGCTGCCATTGAATCACTGTTCTGTATAGCATATTAGATTCTCACTGTATGTAATCTGTCGGCACTCATCCTGCCCCCCTCCCTGTCCCCTCTAGGCTGCAGATGGGCATTGATCAGGCTGCACTTATGGCAATGGTTAGGCTGCTGCATTGAAGGCAATGGTGAGGCTGCTGCATTGATGGCAATGGTGGGGCTGCTGCATTGATGTGGACTGATGAGGCTGCACTGATGGCACTTGTGAGGCTGCAGATTGGCATTGACCCTTATTTTGCTTCAAAGTTCCTTATTTAAAATGTAAGTTTTTTTCCTGAAACTTCCCTCTTAAAATTAATGTGCGTGTTATACGCCTATGTGTGCTATATGCCGATAAATACTGTAAGTATAATCCTTAGTATCCTTTAGGAGCTCTTCCCTTGGCACTAAGACTACTTTGTTGATGTCCAGTTTATCCCCAAAGTAACCTGTTTCCCTAAATCTTTTTTTAAACACCAACGCTTGTGAGTGGAAGTCATCAATTTCTGTACAATTTCTCCTCACTCTGGTGAGTTGTCCCTTAGGGATATTTTTCAGCCATGGTGACCACTCTGAATTGGTATATAACTTTTAGAATCAGTAGGCTTAAAATAAACGGATGTGGCCAATTTGTTACCTTGTCTGTAAATATTGACATCAAGAAAGTGGATGCTGTTTGGACTAAAATCACTTGTTAATTTAATATTGTTGGTATTGTAGTTTAATAGTTCTAAACATTGTTGCAATGAGGCGCACGTCCCTGACCAGATAAAAAAGAGGTCATCGATGTATCTTCTGTACATAAGGAGTTGATCCCTTTTCACAGAGAATATTGTTTTATCCTCCCATTCACCCATAAATAGATTTGCAATACTAGGAGAAAACTTGGCACCCATTGCAACACCTTGTCTCTGGGAATAGAACTCACCATTTTACCAGAAATAATTGTGCCCTAGACAAAAGTCAAGGGCATTCCTTATAAAAACCTTCTGGTTATGGGATAAGTCTTCCTTCTGACTGAGGGCCCAGTTTAAGGCTAACAAAGCATCGTCGTGTTGGATGATGGTGTACAAGGAGGAGACATCAGCTGTCACTAGATTAACTTCTTCAGTACCGGATAGGTAAATTTTACATAGTTACATAGTTAGTCAGGTTGAAAAAAGACACAAGTCCATCCAGTTCAACCTTAAAAACAATAAATAAATAAAATAAAAAATATTGTACAATCCAATATACCCAATTGTATACCCTCAGTTGATCCAGAGGAAGGCAAAAAACCCCAGCGGAGCATGCTCCAATTTGCTACAGCAGGGAAAAAAATTCCTTCAAGAGGCAATCGGATTTTCCCTGGATCAACTTTACCTATAAATGTATAGTTACATCATTTCTTGTAAGAGCTGTAACAGATTTTTAGTATCTCTTAAATATGCTCTTTTTTGTGTTACGCTTTTTTGTAAGAAGAGATCCAAATATTGCCCCATCTGTGCAGCCACAGACCCTATCTCGTTAACAATGGGTCTCCCGGGAGGGCATTGTGAATCCTTATGGATTTTTGGCAACGTGTATATGGTCGGGATTCTACTGGAACTTGGAACGAGATATTTCTTCTCTTTAGTGGATAAAACTCCTGTTTGGTAACCTGATTCGACCAAGGCCTTTAGTTCCTTTTTGTATTGCATCGTAAGATCTCTATCCAGCTTTTTATATGTATCTTCATCCATGAGCATCTTGTTTAGTTGATTGTGATAAAAGTCTTTCGTGAGAATTACAACTCCACCCCCTTTATCCTCTGATATGATGACTAGATCTTTTCTTTTCTCCAACACTGTAATGCCTTCTTGAATGTAACGAGGGTTCACATCTTTCTTTGGTATTAGGCTTCAAGATCTCATAGAATGAGCCCTTTAAACACATCCACTTGCTGGTTGGCCCCATTCAGGGGATTAAAAAGTGATTTGTTGCGTAATCCACTATCGATAGTAAATGATGATAAACTAGTAACAGGTTGTGAATTTTTGTTTAAGAAGTATTTTTTCATGTTGATTTTTCTCATAAAAATTTCTCATTAAACTCCAATACCAACAATATTAAATTAACAAGTCATTTTAGTACAAACAGCATCCACTTTCTTGATGTCAATAATTACAGACAAGGTAACAAATTGGCCACGTCCGTTTATTTTAAGCCTACTGATTCTAATAGCTATATACCAATTCAGAGTGGTCACCATCCCTTGTGGCTGAAAAATATCCCTAAGGGGGACAATTCACCAGAGTGAGGAGAAATTGTACAGAAATTGATGACTTCCACTCACAAGCGTTGGTGCTAAAAAAAAGATTTACGGAAAAAGGTTGTTCTGTGGATAATCTGGACTCTATCATCAAGGAAGTAGCCTTAGTACCAAGGGAAGAGCTTGTAAAGGATATGCCTCACCCGGCAGTGAGTAGTAATCAGGAATGGAGCTTTATATCAGGGTTCCACTCGCAATACAGGGAAGTCGAAAAAATCCTTGGCACTCATTGGCACATTCTCCACATGGACAAGACACTCAAACCAGTCTTACCCTCTAAACCTGGGTTCATATACAGAAGGGGTCCAAGTTATGCAGATAAAGTTGTAAAAAAGGTACTGGACCCCCCCATGCAGACCCCCATTCTTTTGGAGCAAAAACAGGTTTTATGCCTGCAGAAGATGCCGTGCATGTAAAGATGTTGGAACACCAATAAGAGCCCTGGATACATTCACCTCTTCCTCCAATAATAAAGAGTTTAACATTAAGGAATTTATTACCTGTAATACGGCATATGTGGTCTATGCTCTCCAGTGCCCTTGCGGGTTAATCTACACAAAAGGATCGCACAAAAGGGTACGGATCACTGAACATATAGCTAATATTAAAATAGGCTTCAAGGACCATAATGTATCACTGCATTTTAAGACACATCACAACCAGGATGCCTCTGGACTGAAATTCTCGGTTATCAACCATTTGAAACCCTTTAGAAGGGGTGCTAATCTAGTGAGGGAACTCTCTAAACGAGAAACCCACTGGATTTTCTTGGTAGACACTTTATCACCTAATGGGTTAAACATTGATCTAGATATAAATTGTTTTATTAGTGATTATTAATATGTTTTATTTTCTTCTATGGTCCATTCTGTCTCATTTCCCTACATATGTTCTTTACCACCTCTATTAGTGCCTTCTATGTGGTTGGACGATTTGGTTACTTTTAGGCCTATTTTTATCCACTAGATCTTTTTGAATGCAATTTTGCACATATTCTTTTACTTGGTCCTTTGCTGCACTTAATTATCTTGCCCCTTTGCTGTAAAATTATATCATTATATTGCATTAATGCTATTATTAATCTTAGCAACTTTTCGTTAATGGCTGATATATGTATACACGCATAACATCTCCTCCCTGTTAGACTAGTGTCCTATATCTCCCTGCTGTAGGGTTTTGTCAGTTTATTTTATTTGCCATTTGCTTGTATGCTTTTTATACAGATTTTTTTTTATATTTTTGTAATTTTTGTAAAGGTGTTCAATGTATTAGTGGTACGCCAGCTGGCCTACTTACTAATATTATTTTAATTAGCATTACCCCACTGCTCTCACTTTGTTAGCATGACATGAACTAAAGTCTAATTACCTGACATACTAATCTTAACAATTAAATTAGGTCGCTTTTCATGTCTTAGTTATATTTATTTATTTAATATTGTATTTATTGTGACTGAGGACACATTCATTTGTGTTATTCAGCCTTCCATGTACTGCTCATAGAGTTTATGTTCCATCAATCCTCATTTTTGTTTTGTTATGCTGAGGCACCTATGTTGTGATTTTAATTGATCTTCATATGGTATAGTATTGGTGTGCTCTGTTCCCCGCATAGCTTGTAGACCGCTTCTGCCCAATGAAATGACAGTGATGCACTGCATCATCGGTTGGCAGGCAGATTTGATTGGTTAGCTGGGCGGGGTTTAGGATATTTAAGCTCATTGCTTTGTCGTGTGGCCACACTCTCTGTGGAAGTCCATAATGACGAAACCGGTCAGGGCGTGACCAACACGACGTTCCGGAAGTGACGCTGTGCGCTCCACCGCTCTCCACCACCCACCCGGAAGTGTTCACAGCTATCTGCAAGGAAACGCTGGATCTATCAAGGACGGCTGATAACGGTGATAGCGCCATCTGGGTCACACATTTTACTTTGCTTGTGTTTTTAATCTTTATGTACGCAGTTTTACTAAGGGGTCCGCTTGTTTATGGGGGGGGGTTTGTCTTAAATAAATGAGGTTACGCTATGTGCTGACTTTCTTGCATTTTATGGCACAAACTCTGGAGCCCCTGTACTGATGGACCTTGATGGTGATTTGGATTTAGAATCTGAGTGGCTGTAATTCATTCTACCATAACGCTGACTTATTTTGAGATTCTGGTGAGTTTGACCCCCTGGGGGAGTGTGCTACACAAGGTGGAATTTGCTCACGTTCTATGGTGAAAGGTGCATCTTCTGACCACTTACATTCTACAAATAAAAACCTTCTTTGAACTGTCTGCTTTACCATCCACTGCTTAGAGACTTATACATGGGGGGAAAACCACACGTTGTGATATTGCATTCTTATCACATTTAATTTTCAGCGCTGTTTTAGTATTTTAATAATTTAGTGTTGTGAACTGCTTATTTTTATACTACTGTTTGACAATCCTATTAACATGCTCGCGTAATCTCACTCCCAACGCTCTGGTGGTCCTACCTACGTATTGTAACCCACATGGGCAGGAAAATAGGTAGGTAACGTGGGTAGTGCCACATGTAATACATTTCTTAAATTTATAGGATTGACCAGTGGAGTGTGCTGTAAACTCAATTGTTTTCCTCACCCTGTGTTTAGATGTCCTACATATAAAAAGTGCATAGCTTTTTTTGGGGGTCAACAACATAGGGTGCCAGCTTGAGTCACAGCGTAGAAGGCTTGGTGTAAATGAACTGTGGTCTACTGGGTAAGACACTGGCTAAATCGTCATCTTTCAATAGAAGATGCCAATGCTTACGAACAATATGTTCCACTTGTTTATATTGGTGGGTAAAACCTGACATAAAAGCAATATCAAAATCTCTTTTGGCAACTTCCTTCTTTTTAAACAAATCATTCCTATTCAAACCCCTTATCAAGGTTAAGGTTTTGTTTAACTCACATGGGGTATAACTTTTTTTCCAAGAACCTCTCATACAGAACTTGCGCTTGTAGGTCAAAATCCTCGATTCTTTCACAATTGCGTCTGAATCTTAAAAATTGGCTTTTAGGAATGGAACTAAGCCAACATGGGTGATGGCTGCTCCCAAGGGGGATGTAACCATTTCCGTCCACTTCCTTGAAATAGGTTTTAGTGGACAGTGTATGGTTATCCTTAAAAATAACTAGATCAAGAAAATTGATGTAATGAGTGTTGGAAGTTGCCGAGAATGATGTCCCGTACCTATTCTCACCAATTTTTGCCAAAACCTGAGAAAAAGACTCTTTTGATCCTGCCTAAATAATGATGATATCATCTATATAGTGCTTGTAAAACTTAAGCTGAGGAATGTTCACACCAAAAATGGCATCCTTCTCCCAGAAACTCATAAATAAATTTGCCACTGAGGGGGCATATTTAGCCCCCATTACCATGCCCTTCTTCTGTCTGAAGAATTGCTTATCATGCCAGAAGAAGTTGTGGCTCATGGCTAAATCTAGGGCATGGACAAGAAAATCCTTTTGTTTATTTTTCATTTTGGTATTGTTAAAGGCCCAAACCACAGCTTCTACTGCATGACTTTGCTGGATATTGGTATACAGGGAATTGACGTCAATACTAGCTAGTATATGACCATCACCAACTTCTACCTGCTGTAATAATTCTATGAGATGCCTGCTATCCCTGAGATAGGATGGACAACTTTGTGCCAATGGCTGTAGAAAACAATCAATGTATTCACCAATTCTGGCAAACAAAGAGTCCATCCCACTCACTATAGGCCTGCCAGGAGGTTTAACTGGATTCTTGTGGATTTTAGGTAATTGGTAGATAACTGGCACCCAAGGGGCATCCGGTACCAGATATCTAGCCTCTTTCTTGGTGACAATACCTTCATCTTGGGCATCTTTAACCAGACGTTAGCTTTGAATTTGTTGGTAGGGTTACCTCCCAGTTTTTCATATGATTCAGCATCATAGACAAATCTGTTAAGTTCAGCGAAATAGTCAGATTTATTAAGAATAACAAGCCCCCCCCCCCTTTATCCGCACTACGGATGACAATCTGTTTGTTTTCTTCTAGGTATTTTAGGCCCCTTTCAATGTCTGTTTTGTGCCTACTAGGTTTGATTGACAATCCTTCTAAGTCCTGCTGGACCAAGGATTTGAACACCTCTAAAAAATGATTGTTAGAATTTCTAGGATTAAAAACTTATTAGTTATTTCTCAACTCAGTATGACTATAATCGGACGGTTCCTGTCCTGTTTTGGGTGTTACTTTACTAAAATGTTTCTTAATATTAACTTTTATCATACATTTCTGAAGATCAATGAAAGGGGCAAATTTGAGGCCTAACTCTAAAACTCATCTGGTGTAAAAGTGGCATCACTTAAATTGAAGATGCCCTGTGTTAGGTCTCTCTTTTTCTTTTTCCTTTTACCTCCTCTATAGCTTTTCTGTTTGCTGTACTTGGTTTGGCCACATATGGTCTAGGGGGTCCCGTGAGGTGCCACAGTCGGTTTCCACTCCCCCCCACCATTGTCTTGAGGGTGTAAACCTCTCCCTCTGGGTTGTGCAGGTCCCCTCCCAATCCATGGGGGGACCACCATATCCCCTCTTGTTAAAATCCCCCCTAAAATTACCACCAGAGTAACCTCTATGTGCTCTTGAGGGCGGGCCTCCCCTGGATTGTGTCGAAGCCCAACCAGGGCTGTTCCAACCACGATTGTTATCGTAATCCTGCTGATAATATCCATCAGAGGCATAGTACTAATCCTGTTGTAGGGGTTCATACCTGTTATAAGTGGAAACCCCATAGGCATTGGAATCAACACGGGGCCCAGCATTGCTGTTGCCCTGTTGAGATGACCGGGGGGTTACTCCACCATGTGAGATATACAAAGTTGTAGGAATGGTCTCTCTATCCTTTATAGGGACAGTGACCTCTTCAGTTAATATGGCATCTTGCCATTTATAAACTTTATTGGTTTTATAATTGTTCGTATCTCTCACATATTTTTTTCTTTTGTGTTTCTTTGTCGACTTTAACAACAAAGTCCTGTAGGTGTTTCATTTTTTCTTTAAACTTTGCTGTGCCTTCAAGAGGAGCCAATTTGGCTTTATCCAAATCAATACTGGTCTCCAGATTTTTTAATTATTTATCTTTCCGTGAGATCAAGAGTTAATAATTTGCACTCAGTAAGATTGAAAAAAGAGAACCACTCATCCTCTAGTTCTTTACCAACCATACCATCATTGGAAGCTACGTCTCATCTTAGTTTCCTGGGGGTAATGCCATCTTTAACATACTTAGCCAAAGTGAACACATCCCACCAGGTTCTAATTTGCTTGCCCAGAGCATTTTTAAAAACCTTAAAATCTTGATTAACCACTTGCTTACTGGGCGCTTAAACCCCCCTCATATCCAGACCAATTTTCAGCTTTCAGCGCTGACACACTTTGAATGACAATTGCGCGGTCATACAACACTGTATCCAAATTAAATTTTTATAATTTTTTCACCACAAATAGAGCTTTCTTTTGGTGGTATTTGATCACCTCTACAGTTTTTACTTTTTGTTAAAAAAAAAGTAAAAATCTGAATTTTTAAAAAAAATGTTTTTTTTTTTGTTTTTTTTTTTTAAGATTTTGTTATAAAAAATTTAAAACAGGTAATTTTTCTGCTTTATTGATGTACGCTGATGAGGCGGCAGTGATGGGCACTGATAGGCGGCAGTGATTGGCACTGATGGGTGGCAGTGATGGGCACTGATGGGTGGCAGTGATGGGCAGCACTGCTAGGTGGCACTGATTAGTACTACAGGTGGGCATTGATAGGTGGCACTACAGGTGGGCATTGATAGGTGGCACTTATGGGCATTGATAGGTGGCACCTGTGGGCACTGTTAGGTGGCACTGTGGGCACTGTTAGGTAGAACTGTTAGGTGGCACTGATGAGGCAGATGTGCCTCTTCCACTTCGGGACCGATGTCCCTCACATGCGAGCCGGAGATTGGCTTTTTTTTTTAGAAAAAAAAACGATTACTGATCTTTTGTTTACATCATGTGATCAGCTGTCATTGGCTGACAGCTGATCACATGGTAAGGTGCCAGGAACGGCCCCTTACTTGGATCAGTGATCACCCGAGTCTCAGTGACTCGGTGAGCACAGCGCACTCGGCGCACGCCCTGCAGGGCGCGTGCACAGGGGAGGCCATCATATGATGGCCTCCCGGGAATTCAGGTCCGCGCTGTCGCCGTCATTTGGCCATAGCACGGATGTGAAGTGGTTAAGATCTGAACTAACATTGGAGCATGAGAAAAATTAATCTGCATCAATAACTTAATTAGAGACAAAAAATTACAAATATCCATAGCTGCTGAGTGCACTCCAAAAATTTTTTTGAGACAAAAGTGAATAATATAAAATTTAAACTCATGCTGAATGGTGAAAAAACAGTGAAAAAGAAAGCTAAAGCAGCTGCCACACACAAAGTGCTCGCAAATGTTATTAGACATGTGTGACCAAGTGTAGATGAGTGCAGACGTGAATATACAAAGCAAAAAACATGTAAATAAAGTCCAAATAAATGTGCTGAATGTTCTGATCCGCAATGGGAAAAAACTTTTGAAGTGCAATGCACCACAGATCCTCCAGGACTTTTCAGGTGCAGAAACACCACCCCCACATGTGTCCCCACTCACCAAATGGTGATGACCCCCAGCTTTGCAGTCTGGGAGTCACTTCAGGCTTATGTGATGGTATCCAGAGAAGCTCAGGAGTGGTGTTGTGCACATCAGCTCAAAGGATTTCTTGTTGGAATTTCTCAGCAGAATCACCAAGCACCCAAAAAGGAAAAAATGGAACCAATAGTGAAAAATACCATTTGAAAAGGGATTTATTCCATATGCAAATGAGTTGATAAAAACGGGCATGTAAAGGGATTAGAGATGGATCCGGACGCTGCTCACGGCGTGCGTTCCAGACACCAGGAAGTGCGTTCCAAGGAGCGGGGAATGATGTCAGTGCCACCGGAAATACGTCGACATGTTTCGCCAACTTACAGGGCGTTATCAAAGACCTAACTCCCGGCCCACTTGACCGTCTTAAATAGAGGAAAGAAGGACACATCCCCCACACTAATCACCATCGCATGGGAAACATGCTGATGAAATTAAAAAAGTTCACTCCCACAGGCAGAGCACAGCTGCTGGGAGAGACCAAAAAAGTGCAAATAGCAATCTGCAAAAACGATTCCAAGGACTAAAGATGCCAGTTCCAGCTAAACCATGGAGCTCACAGGGAATACATTTACACGCAAAATGAAATAAATATACATACAAGCTGAAAAATGAAATATAAAAGGAAAAACTAATATTGAAAATAAAAATGAAATAAAATAAAAATAAATATAAATAAGAAAAAAAAATTAAGAATAGAAAAAAAAAATCAAAATGGAAAGAAAAAAGAAAAATACAATGGATATAAAGTACTATATTGTTCTAAAAATTCACCAGGAAACAGTTCAGATCCAATTCAATGTTTAGCCCTCGGGGCTCATCATTTTTAAACGATGGATCCACTGGGTCTCATTATGAGAAATAGCTCGCTTGAGGTTACATCCTCTCCAATGCCCCTCAACTCTGTTAATGCCACAGAAGGTGGGGCCACTGGGGTCCCTACCGTGAAATAGTCTGAAATGATTGGATAAACTGTGGTGTTTGTAATCTTTTTTGCATACCCTCCTCCACGGTAGTAAGACTGACATTCCTTCCATTGTGTGTTGCTGGATACTTCCACCTGTACATAATTTTGTGGTTGCATATGTGCTTTGGTCACTGTTGCTAGGTTTTTGTGGCATTGGAGGGTGTGTTGTGATAAATCGAGGAGCAACTGCACAGAAGGATGCCGGAAGGCTTCCCATCTGTTGGGAAGCTGACAGAATCTTCTCTTTTACATGAAAGAAGTGTATTCTGAGTAGGACATCCTTCGGACCTCTGGTGGGAGAAATGAAGGCTTAAGCAGCCTGTGGATTCTATCAATGAAGAGATCTGTGATTGACAAGGAAGGCACTAGGGAGGAAAAGAGGGTTTGGGCGAATTCCAGCAATTGGTCTGACTCTGAGGTTGTTCCTCCTGGACCTATCCTCTAGGTTGGCCATTTTATTCATAAGCCAGGCGATTTCCTCAGATTGGGACATTTGGGCATCTACCATAGTATTGAATGACGTTTTCATATCACACATGGCTGTTTCAACCTTGTCTACCCGTTCTCCTAAATCCTGTATATTGGCTTTGAATTGGTGTACAAAGGAGAGCATATTAGAGTGGAGGGATAAGCGTAGGGATAATAACATGTCCTTCAAAACAGTGTCTGAGACCAGCTGGACCAGGGTAGGAAAGGCAGCTATGGGATTAGGGTGGGATGCAGATCCTGAGGCCTGAGCCAGGTTTACCTTCATGTTTTGAGCCATGTTGCCCCTGATAGGAGAGTCCTATCGGGCATTGGACTTAGCTGGGCTCAGTGTGGATGGAGTAGAGGATCCAGGTGACCTCTCAATGTCAGGGCCGGAAGGATGCGAGACCTTTGGGGCCTGTAGTGATTAGATGCTGGCTTCCTTGCTGGGATTTCAGGCCAGCGCTGCTGCCATTTTGTTGTGTTCTGTGAAGAAGCCGGCTATTTTACTCGGCAGTGGCTGTTTTTTGTCATGACAGAGGTATAGCAGGAGAGCTCTGGGTAAAGGTATATGGCAGCTGTGCAGGTGGAGGAGCCCGATGTTCAGTGGTTTCCCCGGTGGTGGAGCGGAGCTCTAGAGAGATGCGGCCATCTTCAAGCACGGTCACCACGCCCCCCCAGCGTGTATTTAACTTTTTGATGGGAGTTTGACTTTAAAAATAACTGTCATTCACAAATTTACAGCTGAGACTCACATTTTTTCAAATGTCTGATTCTTCCCTCTATGAAAGCCAATTAACAATCTTTTACATAAAGTAGATGTTTGGACAAATACAAATTTTCAAATACTTACAGTGGAAAACAGATAATTGTTAGTAATAGAGGGGTGACCTTTGCATTCAGCTTGACCATGAATATGATCTGGTATTGAATAAGCGCAGCATCGCTGTGTGAAACATGTCTACCTGTACCTGTTTGCCTGTCCTGTGGTGTTATTCGTATTATGGATTTTACAATAAAGAGATTCACCACTACCTCGGTGTGCAGCCATCCATTACTTTTGACCATGAATTTGATCTGAACGCTACTTGTTAGCAGTTCATAAAAACAGAAAATGAATGGGATAATTTACCACCATAGCAGTCAATTACCAATCCTACAGTTCCTGCCCTTTGAACTGCGGTCAGGTGGCATAGAAAAGCCAATAATGTTTTCTAATGTGCCAGTTCTTTCCCTATCAGTTTTTGTCAGTCTGTGTATGTGGAGTAGATTGGGATTGCTGACAGAGTATTTTAGGAAGGAATAGTTCCTGTTATACAGTGCATATATTACTATATACAGAGCTTTATGGTCCTTTATACATTGCAATTACTATTATACACCACAATATAGCAGTGTGGTGTGTACCCCCCTATCTTCACTGTGCTGTATTGTGCTACATAACTGTGAATTGCATTGCAGTGGATTACATATCATTGCATAACACCTTTGCATTAAAAGATATTTGAACCAATACTCCTTAAGGATTACCTTTTTGTGTGTTAGCAACAATATCTGTTCTGCTGGCTTGGGTTTTTTTTATTTTAAGTTCTCATTTATATATACTTAAATATACTGCTGCTTGGTAGTGTTGGGCAAACAGTTTAGGCCGAGCATAAGTTCAGCCCTAACATTGGCTGTTTACCCATTCGGTGAACACTCGAATTGTTGGGGTGTTAAATCATTTGTTTGGCCTGCCTCACGCCTCACAATTCACTGTGTGCCGCACAGTGCATTGGAAGCCCTGATTGGCTGAAGCAATGAAGGCTTTGCCCAATCAGGGCAGAGAACACTGCCAAAGCCATGATTGGAAAAAGTAATGATGACTTTGCCCAATCATGGCTCATTGCTCATAGACCCACTCCACACTATAAAAGGTTCCTTCCCAGAGCAGCCATTTGCGGTGTGATATTGGAGTGGAGATAGATAGAACAGGGCTCTGTTCATTGCTACTAGCAAGTTAGAGTGCTATAGGGGGTCATTTACTATAGCGCTGCAGTGCTAGTTAGCGCTAAAACGATATTCACCATAGCATTGGTAATAAAATACTCCCATAATCGAATTTACTATAGTACCCTGAAACCAAATAGTACCCCAACCCTTACTCTGCTCAAACCTGGAATAGTGCACATGAAAATAATGTTTAGAGCATGATATAATTGCCTAAATAGTACTGAAATATGCGGTATATTGTTTAAAGATAATCTGCTTTTTAACTGTGTGAAAAAGTGATTTCTACACTGAAATATCTTTAAAAGTCTGAGAAGCGATAAATTCCCCATGCGAACACAACTGAGCATGCTCAGACCTGCAAACAGCTCTCATTTTAGCTCCAGTGTCCTTTTTACAGGGCGCTATAGTAAATATCAGAATGAGCGCTGTGTTAAAGAGCATTTTTTTAGAAGTGAAAATCGGCGCTATTATAGTCCAATGCAAGTTTTAGCCGTTGATTCTAATGGTACAATTGTAACTTCCCCAAATAAATCCTTTAATGTTGAGATGAAATGCATCTTTCTATTAAATACATTTTCTTTTGCAACATTGTTGCTTCTACTTAATTTATTTTGTTTTTAAGAATGCTAGAATGTGGAATGTTTTGATGTTTTGGTAACATATTTTTCTCTGTCACTTTCACTTGTTACTCTCCAACTCACAACATTCTTTACCCAAACTGACACAGGTTTCTTTACAATCCACAAACAATACCATTGCTGATGCAAATTTAAAATGAGTCACAATTTTTTGTGTTTTTTATTATTTCAAAATAGTCATAATTTGAGCCCAAAAAATGTGATATGTGTACCAGCATCAGAAACCAAATGTAATTCCCCCAAATTTGAGGGTAATATTCTACACTCACCCACAAAGAACCATCAAATATCACAGAATAAATCAAGAAGAAGAACTCTTGAGTAATGTAATTCCATCGCCTGTATGTCCAAAGAAATGCAATATTTATGTGTAGGCAGGGCCGTTTGAAGGAATTTGGGGGCCCCAAACAAAATGGACATGGAGGCCCCCCAACCCCCCCCCACATGCACCTACTCCCCCCGTGTTCTTTTTAACCCCCCCTCCCTACCGCGTACCATGCGGCAGGAGATTCAGTTTTCTGTTCCTGGCCGGCTGGACTGAAAGGAAGTGAGCACTCAGTGTGTGCACTTCCTGTCAGTCTGGCCGGGAACAGGAAACTGAATCTCCTGTACTGCACAGACTGCAGGAGGAAGGAAGAGGAGCTTGTCCATGCTACAGGCTGCAGCTTATAGGAAGCGGCAGTGCGGCTGGGGCCCCAAGCCAGCTCAGGGTCCCAAGCAATTGCTTGTTTTGCCTGTCCTTTCGCGACGGGCCTGTGTGTAGGAGGTTCTTACATGTGGCAGCTCTGTGGCTTAGAGGTTAGAACTTCTGAATAGCATCCCTGAGTGTCTGGGTTTGAATCCCAATCATGCCGCTTCATGTAGAGAAGTTGTTTCATCTCCCAAGTCCTAAAACTATGTCTCAATGTAGTATTTATGTGTAAGAGGGTTCCATCACCATTGTAAATCTTGCCAGATACACTATCTAGCCAAAAGTATTTGGACACCTGCCTTTACACACACATGAACTTTAATGGCAGCCAAGCCTTAGTCCATAGGGTTAAAATTTGATTTGGCCCACCTTTTGCAGCTAGAACAGTTTATGGGAAGGCTAGGAAGGCTGTCCAAAAGGTTTAGTGTGTCTATTAGAATGTTTGACCATTCTTCAGCTTTCAGTGCTGTCACACTTTGAATGGCGATTGTGCACTGATGGGGAGGCACAAATATGTCGCACTTATGGGCACTGGGTGGCACTGGTGCGTGGCACTG
The DNA here is from genome assembly GCA_037952925.1 of Lithobates clamitans. Lineage (NCBI taxonomy): Eukaryota > Metazoa > Chordata > Amphibia > Anura > Ranidae > Lithobates > Lithobates clamitans. Next base: position 1,494,770 of record JBBGZY010000482.1, read on the forward strand.
GTGGGCACTAATGGGTCATATGACGTCCACCCAGAATGAGAGCCTTACCACCCAGCCATCATTTGACGGTGAGTGGGCGACAAGTGGTTAATGGTAGCCCAGTCTTAGTCCATAGGGTTAAAATTTGATTTGGCCCACCATTTGCAGCTATAACAGCTTCTGGGAAGGCTGTCCACAAGGTTTAGTTTGTCTATGGGAATGTTTGACCATTCTTCAAGAAGCGCATTTGTGAGGCCAGGCACTGATGTTGGATGAAAAGGCCTGGCTCGCAGTCTCTGCTCTAATTCAGCCAAAAGGTGTTCTGCCATGTTGAGGTCAGGACTCTGAGGTGGAGGCACTTGACTGGCTTGCACAAACTCCCTCATCCATGTCTTTATGGACCTTGCTTTGTGCACTGGTGTGTAGTCATGTTGGAACAGGAAGGGGCCATCCCCAAACTGTTCCTACAAAGTTGGGAGCATGAAATTGTCCAAAATGTCTTGGTATGCTGATGCCTTAAGAGTTCCCTTCACTGGAACTAAGAGGCCAAGCCCAACCCCTGAAAAACAACCCCGCATCATAATCCCCCCTCCACCAAATGACTAGGACCAGTGCACAAAGCAAGGTCCATAAAGACATGGATAAGTGAGTTTGGGGGGGAGTAACTTGACTGGCCTGCACAAAGTCCTGACCTCAACACAACAGAACACCTCGGGGATGAATTAGAGCTGAGACTGTAAGCCAGGCCTTCGCATCCAACATCAGTGCCTGACCTCACAATTGCATTTCTGGAAGAATGGTCAAACATTCCCATAGACACACTCCTAAACCTTGTGGACAGCCTTCCCACAACAGTTGAAGCTGTTATTGCTGCAAAGGGTGGGCCAAATCAATTTTGAACCTTATGGACTAAGACTGGGATACCATCACAGTTCATGTGCATATAAAGGCAGGCGTCATGTGGGTCATGTACCTGATGTGAGACTGAAGTAGTGGGGAGGCCTCCCTTGCACCTCGGGTCCTTAGAGCCTCTGGAGATGGAGACAGAGACTTGATGTACACAGAGTGGCAGGGGTGCCAGGGGTGCGGAGCACCGGGCAAGCCTTAGTCTGAGATCTGAGCTGAGGTCAAGTCCAGTTGGGCAAAGAAGCATAAAAGGGTTAATCGGAAGAAGAATGGTCGAGATCCAAGCCGGGGTCGGTTCCAATCTAGCAGCTGAGTACAAAAAGGGCAATAAAGTGGAATGGTTAAAGTACAAATCCGAGGTCAAAGGCAAGCAGTAATCAAGAGTAGTCAAATAGGTTTCCTGGTCCCAACAGGTTCAGACAGATCACACACTAGCACAGGAGCAAGGGGGACTGAAGATAATCCAGCAATTTGGCAGGGTCTGGGCTGGGCTTATATAGGGAAGTTTGAGGTCACTTCCTGTGTGCCCCCTGGGCATTTTCCTGCCTTTTTCCATCAGGCTGATGTCACTTCCTGTGCGCCTCCTGGGTATTTTTCCATCTTTTTCCATCAGGTTAAGGTCACTTCCTGTGCATGTCCTGGGCATTTTCCTGCCCTTTTCCATCAAGTATTCTGCTCAGGTGTGGGTTGGCGCCCTGAGGCGTCTTTGGCGCATGCTCAGTTGGCATGGATTTCCTCTTGCGCCAATGAGCCATTGGTGCATGCGTAGTAAGCTGTGGACTCTTACAGCGCTCCACCCAAACTGGCGGAGAAGATCTGGAATGTGGATATGCGACTCGGGTTCCCAGGCATTCTCTTCAGGGTCATAACCCCTCCACTGTACCAGAAATTGGCGTCCGCGGCCCCTTCTATGGCAGTCCAGGATGGTCTCCACCTCATACTCCTCAATCCCTTTATTCATAGAGGGAAGCGGAGGGGTTCGGGCCATGGGCTTCAGGAGGGAGGCATGGAAGACATGGTGGATCCAGTAAGTTGAGGGCAGTTTGAGTTTGTAGACAACAGGGTTGAATCGGGACTGGACAGGGAAGGGCCCAATGAACTTAGGGCCCAATTTCTTGGAGGGACAGGCCAACTTTAAATGCCTGGTAGACAGTCAAACCTTGTCTCCCAGTTGAAGATCCAGGTCCCCCCACCGCCTTCAATCATAGATGGTCTTGTAATCCAACTGTGCCTTGGCCATGGTATCCTTTGGGAGCTCTAAGTTGTTGTGTAAAAACTTCACTCTGTTCCAGACAGCCGGGACCGAAGCAGAAGTGGGAGGGACAGGTGAAAAAGAAGGGTGGTACCCCAGGTTGGTGTAGAACGGTGATTGCTTAGTGGCAGAATGTATTGCGTTGTTGTAAGCGAATTCTGGGCAAGAAAGTAGAGACTCCCAATTGTTTTGGACAAAGGTGGAGAAGCAACGCAGGTACTGTTCAAGAGTTTTGTTTGTGCATTCTGTTTGTCCATTGGTCTGAGGGTGGTAGGCCGAAGAGTAGTGGTTCTTTATGTCTAGAGGAAGACAGAGCTCCCTCCAGAATTTAGAGGTGAATTGGACCCCACAAACCAAAACAATATTGCTGGGGACCCCATGGAGGCGTATGATCTCCTTGATAAAAGCCTGAGCTGTTTCTGGGGTGGAAGGAGTACCAAGCCATTTTTGTAAGGTGGTCCACAACCACAAATATGGATGTAAACCCATCCAAGGGTGGTAGCTCCACTATGTAATCTATGCTGATCTGTTCCCAGGGTCTGGAGGGAACAGCCAGGGGATGTAGGAGACCCCATGAATTATTATTTTCTGTTTTGCTGTGATTGCATACCGGGCAGGAATTGACATAAGCGTGGCAGTCTGCCTTGAGGGTAGGCCACCAAAAGGTTCACAAAAGCAGATCGGTGGCTTTGGTCACCCCAAAATGCCCTGCTAACTTGTTGTCATGGCAGAGTTTGAGCACAGGAACTCTTAGTTGAAGGGGCACAAACAGCATGGTCATGGAGGAAAAGTCTGTCCCTTTCTTGCAGATGTTCTCCTGAGGGCAATTGGTCTAGAGAGGAGGCCAGTTTAATTCTGGACAAGAGGACATCCATAAGAAGGAAGAAATTATAGGCAGGGAGTATTGCGTCCATTGTTGATGAGTTATCTGATGTGGGATACATGCGGGATAGAGCATCAGGTTTACAATTCTTGGATCCAGGACAATACGTGATATGCATTTGAAATCAGGTGAAGAAGAGAGCCCATCTGGCTTGTCTAGGTCTGAGACATTTAGCTGTACGGAGGTATTCCAAATTCCCATGATCAGTGTAGCCAAGTATAGGGTGCGAGGCTCCTTCCGATAGATATCGCCATTCTTCCAGGGCCAGTTTAATCGCAAGGAGTTCCCGGTGCCCTACATCATAATTCCTTTCGGCTGGGGACAACTTCCGGGAAAAGAAGGCAACAGGATGCAAGATGGCTGTGGTTTTGTGGTGCTGAGAAAGGACTGCCCCAACCGCAATCTCTGAAGCATTGACCCCCAAAACGCAAGGCAGGGTTGAGTCATGATGACGAAGGATCGGGGCAGAGGTGAATTGCTTCTTGAGTTTGTCGAAAGCCATTTGTGCTGAAGGGGACCACAGAAAATGGCTGTTTTGCTTGGTGAGTTGTGTGATAGGTGAAATTATTGACGAGAAGCTTTTGATGAACCTTTTATAAAAATTGGCGAATCCCACGAACCTCTGGATGCTCTTACGGTCCGAGGGTACTGGCCATTCAAGAACTGCAGTTTCCTACTGGGAGTCCATGGAGATGCCAGAAGTCAAAATGAGGCCAAGGAATTGTATGGTATCTTTCTCATACTCACATTTTTCAAGCTTGGCGTAGAGTTTATGGCCTCGGAGGCAAAAAAGGTCTTTTTGCATGTGGACGTGATGTGCCTTGAGGGAAGGTGAAAAAACAAGGATGTCATCTAAGTACACTATTATAAAAAGGTCAAGAAAGTCCTGAAAGATGTTGTTTACCAAGTGTTGGAAAGTTGCTGGGGCGTTACACAGCCCAAATGGCCTTACCAAATACTCAAAATGGCCAAACCTAGTACGAAAGGCCATTTTCCATTTATCGCCCTCTCTTATCCATATTAAATTGTAGGACTTATGTAGGTCCAATTTTGAGAAGACCTTAGCGGTGCAGAACCTCTGAATGAGCTTCTATTCTTGATTGTGATACTGTTTAATTTCCTGTAGTCGATACGTGGTCTTAAAGAATGATCCTTGTTTTCCACAAAGAAGAGTCCAGTGCCAACAGGAGAGGTTGAGGGCCAGATGAACCCTTTCCTAAGATTGTCATCAATGTATTTCCGGAGGACTTCTAATTCAGGCTCAGAAAGTGGGAAGATCCTCCCAAATGGTATTGCAGAACCAGGAAGAAGCTCAATGGAGAAATCATACGGCCAGTGAAGCAGCAAGGATTCAGCCCCCTTCTTGTCGAAGACATCCAGGACGTCTCTGTAAACCTGGGGGAGAAGAGTGTTGTCATCTGTGGAAGGGGGTTGAACCAGCAAACAGGCTTGTTGTGGGAAACATTGGTTTAAGCAAAAGAGTTAACCCGAAAAACATAACTTCAGTGGACCAATCAATCTGTGGCTGGTGCTGTCAAAGTCACAGTAACCCCAAAATAACCAGAAGAATGGGGTAAGAAATCACATCCAGCCAAAGATATTCCCAATGCTCTGTTTCAGTGATGGCTAATATGAGGGTGGTCTCATCGGTTATGGGACCTGAGGTTGGTGTGGAGCCAGCTGCCAGACGAACAGTAAATTGCTGGGGCTTCTTGCATAGTGGAATTCCATACTTTTTGGAGAAGTGGGTGTCAATAAACCAGCTGCAATCCCCAGAGCCAATAATGGCTGCTACTCGGATTATCCTTCCCGGTATCTGCAAAGAGAGGTAGAGAGTGAGATGGGAGGATTTAACAACGTACGGTGAAAAAGATGGGGGTTTGATCCACTTACTCGGCCTAATGGGACATCCCTGAAGAAAGTGACCTGCTCCACCGCAATACAGGCATAAATTGTTCAGGCGATGGTGTTGTCACTCTTCGGGTGTGAGGGGTGCACGAACTAAGCCGAGTTGCATCGGTTCTGCGTCATGAATTGGGGTTGATGTGTGGGTCTCAGGGGTTCTCAGGTGTGGATACTCATGGGAGCATCCATGTGGGACGGGCTATACCGGATTGTTCCCTGAGACATTCTCTGAGTCTGCTATGAAGCTGGATAGCCAACTGAATTGTAGTTTCCAAAGTATCAGGGAGCCCCACTCTTGCTAATTCATCTTTGAGGGGCTCGAACAGCCCCAAATGAAACTGATGGTGCAAGGAAGCATAGTTCCATGCAGTGTCTGCAGCCCACTTGTGGAATTCCGTTATGTAGTCCTCAACAGGGCATTTCCCCTGTTGTAGAGAGGTAAACACTGTTTCAACTGTGGTGGTTCGTTGTGGGTCATCATAGAGGATTGCCATGGCATCGAAGAAAGAAGACAGTGAGTTCAGTATAGGATTGTCCCTTTCCAATAGCTGATGAGCCCATGCTTGAGGTTCTTCAGTAAGTAAGGCTACTATGAACCCGACCTGTGTATTCTCTGAAGAGAAGGTCCTAGGCTGTAAGGTAGAGTATAGCCGACAGGCATTCCTGAAAGCCCGAAACTTGTGGCAAACCCCTGAAAAGCGTTCTGGCATAGGAACCCATGGTTCAGGAGCTGGAGTAGAAATGGTTTCGCAGGGCTCAGAACTGAGGGATTGGCCATTGCAGTCAGCCGGCCTTCTAGTTGAAAGTACCCCTCTTGTATGGACATCAGTACCCGAGACACAGAGGCCACTTGTTGGCACAGGGCCTCAAAGGCGGAAGCACTCCCCTCAGTCTCAGACATGGCTGGATTATTCTGTCATGAGGGCCACGTACCTGATGTGAGACTGAAGTAGTGGGGAGGCCTCCCTTGCACCTCAGGTCCTTAGAGCCTCTGGAGTTGGAGACAGAGACTTGGTGGACACCGAGTGGCAGGGGTGCCAGGGTGCAGAGCACTGTGCAAGCCTTAGTCCAAGATCCGAGCTGAGCCAAGGCCAGTTGGGCAACAAAGCATACAGTACCTGAACGCGAGATTGTGTTTCCAGCGCGTTACATCGCGCTGGTTCTCGGGGACAGGGTACTGTGCATGTCACGCTGACAGCTGTCTGGTATGAATCATGAGGGGGAACGCTGCGCCAAATTTTAAATGAAAAAAAAAGGCGTGGGTTCCCCCCAGGAGCATACCAGGCGCTTAGGTCTGGTATGGATTGTAAGGAGAACCCCCTACGCCAAAAAATTGGCGTGGGGGTCCCCCCAAAATCCATACCAGCCCCTTATCCAAGTATGCAGCCTGGTCGGTCAGGAAAGGGGGTGGGGACGAGCAAGGGCCCTGCAGGCCCCCCCACCCCAAAGCACCTTGTCCCCATGTTGATGAGGACAAGGGCCTCTTCCCGACAACCCTGGCTGTTGGTTGTCGGGGTCTGCGGGCGGAGGGCTTATTGGAATCCGGGAGCCCCTTTTAATAAGGGGGCCCCCAGATCCCGGCCCCCCATCCTATGTGAGTGAGTATGGAGTACATGGTACCCCTACCCATTCACCTAGGGAAAAAAGTGTCAAAAAAAAAACACACTACACAGGTTTTAAAAGTAATTTATTAGGCAGCTCCGGGGGTCTTCTTCCGACTTCGGGGGTCTTCCGACTACTGGACTCTGGCTATGCTTGACTATGCTTACTCTATTTACCTTTTTATTTTTATTAATAAACAAGTGTGATTTAACTGTACTTTTGTCTCGGTCTGGTTCATGGTTTCTGGCAGTAGGCGAAGGCCATGAATTCAGAAGATACAGTCAATCCACTTGTTGGTAATATTTTTTCCAGATTGGATGAGCAAGATCACCTCATGGATAACGGGTGACCCTGCCCCCCTCTGGCGTCACGGGGAATGCCACAGGGAAGTCCCCGTCAAGTCCCCGTGCATCAGAGGGGGGCGGGGTCACCGGGTGGCTCCGCCCTCCGTTATTTAAGAACCGTCAGAAGAGGAGAAGCGTCACACAGCGGGAGCCTCCCTCAATGCCATCATGGATGCGGAGCGGCCCGAGGAGAAGAAGGGAAGAAGACGCTGCGGATGAAGATGCAGGGCAAGAACACTGGAGGAAGAACCAAAAGAACCAGAAGAACCAGAAGAAGATGGAGGAAGAAACCGAAGGAAGATAGAAGAAAGAAGAAAGAAGAAGCATTTAAGTAAAGGAATTGTCAAAAACTGTCTCTTGTCATTTTTAACATTCTTGACAGTTTTTTTGTGAAATGGTGGGGGGTACTTTTGTACCCCCTTACCATTTCACACAGGGGGGAGGGCTAGGATCTGGGGGACCCCTTGTTAAAGGGGGCTTCCAGATTCTGATAAGCCCCCCGCCCTTGCCCGGTGGTTGTGGGGGTCTGCGGGCGGGGGGCTTATTGGAATCATGGGGACAAGGTGTTTTGGGGGGCTACCCCAAAGCACCCTCCCAATGTTGAGGGCATGTGGCCTGGTATGGTTCAGGAGGGGGGTCGCTCTCTCGTCCCCCTTCTTTTCCTGCGGCCTGCCAGGTTGCGTGCTCAGATAAGGGTCTGGTATGGATTTTTGGGGGGACCCCGCGCTATTTTTTAAAAATTTTGGTGCAGGGTTCCCCTTAAAATCCATACCAGACCTGAAGGATCTGGTATAGATTTTGAGGGGGACCCCACGCCATTTAAAAAAAAAAATTTGGCCGGGGTTCCCCTTAATATCCATACCAGACCTGAAGGGCCTGGTATGGAATTTAGGGGGACCCCCACGTCATTTATTTTTAAAATTTTGGTTCGGGGTTCCCCTGTGGGGAATTCCCATGCCGTTTTTATCAATGAACTTTCATGTGTATTGTCGGACTGGCAAATCATTAATAGCCGCGAGTAGATTTAAATGACTTTCCTGGTGCCTCCATGGCAGCATACTAGTGATAGAGCTCCGCCTCGACTCCTCCCTCAGGACCGGTGAATAGCATAAATTAAAGACTTAGTCCCTCCCCCAACATTCTCCTTTTTTTCCTCATACCTCTTGTGCTGGTGAAGAGTAGCAGTATGTCCATACCTCTGCAGTCGGCAGCGTTCGCCGGGTTTAGCCTTTCCCGTGCGCAGTCCCTGTTCTTGGGCCGCTCACAGCGCTAATAAGACTGGGAACCCCTCTGTGGATCTGTTGGGGTCTTCTTGCAGAGTTTCCTTACTGGAACGCAGTCTGCCACCATATCCTATGATGATGGCGGAGGAGTCGCAAAAGGATCAGCTGCCAGGCCTGTGATTTTTCATTTTCTTTCAATCTCTTTTTAAAAAAAAAAAAAAGGAAAAGAAAGAAAGTTGCATTTTCTCTTCTCCCCCCTCCCCCCCTTTTTTTTCCTTTTATGTTATTTCTTTGCCTTCCCTTGAATGAAGTTTAGAGATAGTAGGCTGTTTCATATTGCTTTTGTTACCTGGTGGTTTTTCTGGCAACAATTAGGTTTCCTGTTGCTGTGGGGGCAGTGTTGTTGTTCGTTCCCCCTTGCAGGCAGCGTGGTTCGGCGTCCCCTTCGTGGTGCTGCGCATGCGCGAGCCGGGAAGCTAAACAGCCGTCGCTCTCGGCTTCCCGGCGTCTTCTCATCTCGTAACAAAGATCCTCACACCTCCGTTAGGTATGGGACCACCTATACGTGAGTATAAAAAAAAAAAAAAAAGTGCGCTCGCTGGCCTGACATGATTTTTCTTAAAATCATAGCCCTGCCCACTCCAAGAGGACCGAAAAATCCTCAAGGCACCACGATGACGACAGCCCAAGTCGCAGATCTCGTTCCTCACGCCACCGGTCCTGCTCGTCAAGACGTGAGTCCCATTCTTCGCGACATAGGTCAAGATTCAGAAGACGGGACCGGTCCCCCTCTCTTAGATCCTACAAGAAGAAGAAGTGCTGGACTTGTGGGGCTAGTCCGCTGCCGAATAAAGTAGTCTGCAAGGACTGTTTTGTGGACTATGCGTCCAGCCGCGAGTTAGAAAACCAGCAGGTGGTGGACCTGCTCAAAAGAACTATGAAGGACTCCTTCTCTGAGCTTGCGGCCTTGGTTCCTGCCCAGCCAGTCCCGCAAATGTCCCAGGCGCAGGATGTTGAGCTTGTTCTTCCTGGTCCTTCCGCAGCCAGTACGCCTCTACCTCCATCAGGCCGACTGGCCAGGGATTCCCCACCTGAAGACCTCTCGGGCGATTCGTCAGATGAGTCAGATCCTTCCGGCTTCAGCCATTCATTGGTAAAGCCATTCATCCAGGCAGTAAGAGCCGCAATAGCTTGGGAGGATACTGAAGAACCTCCCCAGGAAGCAAAAAGCTACTTCCCATTCCTTAAAAGGAAACAGGCTTTCTTCCCTTTGATGGGAGAAATTACACAAATCATTCAAAACGAACGGTCAAGAACTGATAAAAAACTGTCATTGGGCCGTTTCAATAAATTGTATCCCCTACCGGAGTCGGGAAAACAGTCACTGAACTCCGCATCAGTGGTGCGACTCGCAAAGAATATTACCCTGCCTATGGAAGATTCCGCTTCTTTCAAGGATCCTCTTGACAGAAGAATCGATCTAGATCTAGATCAAGAGGAGCTATTTAGCTGCAGGAGCGGCATGTAAGCCAGCGATCGCCCTCACCTCCGTATCTAATGCCATTAGAGCTTGGACGGATAACATTGAAACAGCTCTACGCCAGGATGTCCCCAAGGAAGACATAATTAAAGCTCTGGAAGAAATTAGATTGTCAGCAGACTTCGTTGGAGTAGCAGCTATAGACACGATAAGGTGTTCAGCAAGATCTATGCTGCACTCAGTAATGGCAAAAAGGGCCTTGTGGTTAAAACCCTGGACGGCGGATTTGGCGTCCAAACAAAATTGGTGCAAAATCCCGTTCGACGGGAAGGCATTATTGGGAGACAAGATGGATAAGGCCATATCTAGGCTGTCAGGAGGAAAGTCAGGTATGCTCCCCCAAGACAGAAGGATGTGGAGATCCAGAGGGGGTTCTTCCAGGTTCCGCCAGTCAAACCCTAAAGATTTCAGACAATCAAGGCAGTTCAGAGATGGCAGAAGACCCTGGAGGGGCACTCAGGCATCCTTCTTGGGCAGAAAGTCGAAGGTCCCTCCGACTCCACATGAGCAGAAGCAATCCTTTTGACGCCAGATTAGCCCAGACACTCCCGGTGGGAGCCAGACTAAAATTCTTTCTTCCAGTCTGGGCCAGCAAATGCCAGGATCCCTGGGTTCTCTCAACAATCCAATGGGGACACTTTTGGAGTTTCTCTCATCCTCCACCTCAAAATTCGTTCACAAGAACGGAAATTCCATCCTCTCCGCTGAAGGCTCAAGCCCTAAGACAATTCGTATCGTCACTCCAACTTCAGGGAGCAGCTGTGCCGGTTCCTTTGGCGGAGCGCTTCGCAGGCTTCTATTCCACTCTATTTCTGGTCCCAAAGAGAACGGGTGAATGGAGGCCTGTGATCGATCTAAAAAGACTCAACAGGCACATACACCCAGAAAGCTTCAAGATGGAGTCTCTACAAACAATTATTCAGGCAGTGCAGCCAACAGATTGGATGATCTCAGTCGACCTGCAGGATGCGTACTTACACGTGCCAATTCTACCTACCTTTCAGAAATATCTCAGATTTGCAGTAGGTCGGATCCACCTGCAGTTTCAAGTCCTGCCCTTCGGTCTGTGCACCTCCCCCAGAGTGTTCACCAAGATTCTAATATCCGCTCTGGTTCCCCTGCGGGAGAGGGGTTTGAGGATATACCACTATTTGGACGACATCCTCCTCCTAGCAAGCAGTCCGGGTCAGTTGGTATATCACCGAGACATTCTTCTCCAGTCCCTGAGAGAACTAGGATGGCTGATAAACTCAGAGAAGAGTCAGCTTGCACCTACACAGCGGATGATCTATCTAGGTGCGATGTTCGACACCCGGGAGGGGACAGTGTCATTAATATCCTTGAAGATGAGGATTATTATCCAGAAGATGGTCAAAACCATCGCGAGCCGGTACCTAACGGCATCGCAATGCCTGAGCCTCATTGGCACAATGTCTGCCTGTATACCGATGATTCCTTGGGCCCATTGGCATTTGAGGTATTTTCAGATGGGTTTCTTGGCGCAGTGGAAGAAACAGCGACTCTCTCAGACAATTCTGCTGACGGGAGCAATGCGCAGGAGTCTTCATTGGTGGACTCTGCCGGAAAACCTCTCCAAACCTCGTTATCTGGGTTCCCTCTTCTGGATCACAGTTACGTCCGACCCAAGTGGACAGGGCTGGGGAGCCCATTGCGGGGAAACCAGGATACAGGGGAGATGGTCCTGTACCACCCAGGGAGTAGTATCCAACATACTGAAGATGAGAGCAGCGTTCTTGGCACTAACTTAATTGGCTTCTCAGATCAGGGGCCAGAGAGTACTTTTACGCCTGGACAACAGGGCAGCTGTCGCATACCTGCAGAGGCAGGGGGGCACTCGCAGCACATTACTCCTCAGGGAAGTGGAGCCGATTATGCTCTGGGCAGAGAAGAATGTTCTAGACCTCAGGGCGATGTATCTCCCGGGAAGGTTAAACACGGAAGCAGACACGTTGTCGAGGAAATTCTTGGACAACAACGAGTGGGCTCTTCATCCCCAGGTCTTCCATCAGATTGCCAACCTCTGGGATCCCCCTCAAATAGACCTGTTTGCCACCCCGGGGAATGCCAAACTGACCAGGTTCGTCTCTCGCCTTCCGTATACGCAAGCGGAGGAAGTAGATGCCCTGTCATACCCCTGGAGGTTCACCACCGCATATGCCTTCCCCCTCGGCCATTAATATTCAAGTTCCTCCTGAGACTTCTCAGAGAAGCAGTCCAGGTACTGGCAGTACTCCCATATTGGCCGAAGAGACCCTGGTTTCCTCTAGCTATGCGCCTCAGTGTGAGCTCTCCAATCAGGATCCATCCTTTCCCTCAACTTCTGACGCAGGGCAGTTTAGTTCATCCAGACCCTCAGAAGCTGAACCTTCGAATCTGGAGGTTGAGAGGCGAAGGTTCGAGTCCCTTGGATGGTCCCCAGGGGTCATAACAACCCTCCTAGGAGCCAGGAAATCAGCAACCAATGCTATATATTCGAGAATATGGGACAAGTTCATGTCATTTGCTGCCTCAAATGAGTTTAATCCAATCTCTCCTTCTACATCAGGTGTTTTCGGCTTCCTCCAATCAGGACTTGATCTGGGTCTTGGCCTAAGTTCTCTCAAAGTGCAAGTAGCAGCAATTTCTGCCGCAACAAATAAAAGATGGGCGGAAGAGCCCTTAGTAGTCACTTTCCTCAGAGGAGTGCTGAAGATCCGGCCACCTGCCAGACGGTCTTTTCCCAAGTGGGATTTATCCCTGGTCCTTAAAGTCCTCTCTGACCATCCATTTACCCCAGTGGAACAACTGACAATATGGAACATAACACTAAAAATGTTTTTTTTGTTAGCCATTACATCTGGTAGAAGGATCTCAGAACTCCACTCATTGGGAATAGGTGATGACCACATCTCTTTTTTTCACGATAGAGTAGAACTTCGTCCCCTTCGGGGGTTCACACCTAAGGTCACTACTCCAAGCCACCTTTTGGAGCCCTGGGCACTACCAGTATTTGCTGAAGCAGATTCAGGATCATGTCACGAGCTGGACATATCCAGAGTGCTCAGAGCCTACCTAGAGGCCACTAGATCCTTCAGGAACTCGGAAAGACTCTTCATTGTTTCATTCGGTAAATACAGGGGCAAAGAAGCTTCCATCAGGACTCTGGCATCTTGGGTGGTAAAGCTAATCCAGAAGGCCTACAGGATAAAGAATATGGAACCTCCATCCCGAGTGAGTGCTCATTCTACAAGGGCAGTCTCAACCTCCTGGGCAGCAAGGGCTAACGTGTCATTAGAGACGGTGTGCAGGGCCGCCACCTGGTCTTCTCACAATACTTTCCTCAGACACTACCGTATCGACCCAGGAGCTCTCACAACGGTTGAGTTCGGGAGAAGGGCAGTTCAGGCTGCAATGTCTCATTCTAATTAAACATTTATTGTTAAGCATAATCCCACCCGTGTCAGCTAGTTATTTATCACTAATATGCTGCCATGGAGGCACCAGGAAAACTGAAAATTGTATCATACTTACCGTAATTTTCCTTTCCTGGTGCCTATCCATGGCAGCATACGCTCCCACCCTCGGTATTCTATTTTACGGAGAATGTTGGGGGAGGGACTACGTCTTTAATTTATGCTATTCACCGGTCCTGAGGGAGGAGTCGAGGCGGAGCTCTATCACTAGTATGCTGCCATGGATAGGCACCAGGAAAGGAAAATTACGGTAAGTATGATACAATTTTCCGTTTTTTTTCCTTTGAAATGTCATTTTGCTGTCAGACTGTTCTAAACACGGGAAACATGTGCCCCTTTACAGGCATACTATAGACACCTCCCAGGTATGAAATTTAAAGGAATATTACACTTTTATTGTTTCACTTTAAGCATTATTAAAATCAGCGCTCCCAAAAAAATGACCATTTTTAAAACTTTTTTTTGCATTGATCCTTGTCCCCTGGGGCAGGACCCAGGTCCCCAACACTTTTTATGACAATAACTTGCATATAAGCCTTTAAAATTAGCACTTTTGATTTCTCCCATAGACTTTTAAAGGGTGTTCGTGACTTTCGAATTTGCCGCAAACACCCCAAATTGTTTGCTGTTCGGTGAACGGGCGAACAGCCAATGTTCGAGTCGAACATGAGTTTGACTCAAACTCGAAGCTCATCCCTATTGCAGACACACTTTCTCATGGTTTCATCCGCAAATCCTCGTCTCCTGCTGGTGCTGGTTTCTTCTTTGTGAAGAAGAAGAGCGGTGAACTGAGACCTTGCATTGATTATAGGGGTCTCAATCGTTTCACGATTAAGAATGCCTACCCAATCCCATTAATTATGGAGTTATTTGACCACCTCAAGGGAGCAACGGTTTTCACTAAGCTTGGTCTGAGAGGGGCTTACAATCTTGTGAGGATTAAGGAGGGCGACGAGTGGAAAACTGCATTTAATACCAGAACAGGCCATTATGAGTACCTTCTAATGCCTTCTGGCCTTTTTAACGCCCTGGCAGTTTTCCAGGAATTTATTAACAATGTCCTCCGATATTTGTTGCAGTTATATGTGGTGGTTTATCTCGATGATATCCTCATATTTTACAAGTCCCTTCCACTGCTGGTTTTTTGATGGACCCAGAGAAACTTTCGGCAGTCCTACAGTGGCCTCGACCCGTGGGGTTACATCCTCTGCAGCGTTTCCTGGGTTTTGCCAACTATTATCGGAAGTTTATTTGTAACTTCTCGTCTCTGGTCAAGCCCCTGACCGATATGACCAGAAAGAACGGTAACCCACAGAGTTGGTCTCCGGAGTTCATTCAGGCCTTTGAAAGTCTCAAGGCTGCCTTTGTTTCTGCTCCTGTGTTGGTACATCCTGATCCTACGTTACCTTTTATCCTTGAGGTTTATGCTTCTGAGACTGGTGTTGGCGCCCTTCGGTCTCAACTCCCTACCTCTGAGAGTGCTATGCATCCTTGTGGCTACTTTTCCTAGAAATTGTCACCTGCGGAGTGCAATTACGAGATTGCTGACAGAGAGCTGTTGGAGAACATTTTAGCCCTGAAAGAATGGAGACATCTCCTCAAAGGTACCACTGTGCTGGTGTCTTGCTGAGAAAGTTCCCCCGGTGGATAAGGACCCCTCTGTACTGCGCAGGCGCATCGCTTGCACAGTACGAATGACTAGGAGCCGCCGAAAATATCCGAAGCTGAGAAACTTCAATCAGCTGTACATGGCGCCTGCGCCCTAGGTCCAGGTTCAAGCCCCACCATCCAAGTGGACCTAGAGGGGGAATAAAAAAGTGCCGAGCGAAGCGAGACCATGCCCGAAGCATGGCAAGTGAAGTGAGCCGTGAGGGGCCCTCTTACAGGCGCCGTGTACAGCTGATTTGTATTATTTTCGGCTTCAGCTATTTCCGCCGGCTCCTACTGTGCAAGCGCTGCGCCTGCGCAGTAGAGGGGGGTCCTTATCCGCCGAGGGGAACATTCTCGGCAGAACACTGGTTCTCATTCTTACTGACAATAAGAATCTCACATTCTTGTCTGAGGCTAAATGCCTCTCTCCCAGAAAGGTGCGATGGGCTCTTTTCTTGTCAAGTTTCAATTACATTGTTTCGTTCTTACCCAGTACTAAGAATGTAAGGGCTGACGCCTTGTCATGACAATTTTCCTCCACTTCCAAGTTGGAGTCAGTTCTGGTTTCTATGATTCCTCCTGATCGTATTCTGGCTACGGTTCGCACCAGTCTTACTTCTCCTTTTGGGTGACAAAATTCTTGCTGCTCAGGTCGAAGCTCCTCCTGGGAAACCTTGTGACCGCTGCTTTGTCCAAGAGTGTCTCCACACTGCCGTGCTCCAGACTTACCATTCTCCCAAGGCAGCTGGCCACCCTGGGAAGAATCAACTAATTTGGGCCAACAATTCTGGTGGCCTAGTCTACGTGCTGATGTAACTGCCTTCATAGCTGCCTGTTCCGTGTGTGCTCAGAGTAAGACTCCACAACACCTTCCAGTGGGCCTCCTACAACCTATATTCAATGGAGAGAGGCCCTGGACCCACTTGTCTATGGATTTCATTGTGGAGTTGCCCAACTCCCAAGGCAACACTGTTATCCTTATGGTGGTTGACCGGTTCTCAAAGATGTGTCATTGTATTCCACTTAAAAAGTTGCCCACTTCTAAGGAACTGGCTTACATTTCTGCTCAGGAGATCTTTAGCTTACATGGGCTACCCAAGGTGATTTTCTCGGACAGGGATAGTCAGTTTGTCCTGGTTCTGGTGAGCCTTTTGTGCACAGCTGGGAATTCAGCTTGCTTTCTCCTCTATTACCTGCAGTCTAATGGGGCCACAGAATGAGCCAATCAGTCCTTGGAGCAATTCCTACATTGCTATATTTCTGACTATCACAACAACTGGTCAGACCTATTACCACGGGCAGAGTTTGCTCACAACAGTGCCTTGAATTCCCGATTTTCTCAGTTTATGGTGAATTATAGTTTCCATCCTTCCATGTTGCCTGACTCGTTTGTTCAGCAGAGTATTCCTGCACTAGAGGAGCATCTCCGTGGTCTTCGTTCCACTTGGGCACAAGTCCAAGAGGCTTGCATCATGCTAATGATACGTACAGACTCCATGCTGACCGCAGACCCCTGCCTGCGCCTTCCTACCAGGTTGGGGACAGGGTCTGGCTGTCAACTCACAACCTCCGACTTCGTGTTTCCTCACCGAAGTTCGCACCTCGGTTTATTGGCCTTTCCATAACCTTCGCAGGATTAACCCAGTGGCTTACGCGTTGGACCTTCCTCCTAGTATGCGCATCTCAAATGTGTTTCATGTCTCCTTATTGAAACTGTTGGTCTGCAACCGCTTTACCACCTCAGTCCGCGACCTCACCCTATACAGGTTGAGAACCATGAGGAGTATGAGGTACAATCCATTGTTGACTCCCGTAGGAGTTGCCAGCTCTCTTCTCTCTCCACAGTTAACCAGCTGTTGTGGATATGCTCGTCAGTCCCGCCTACTTAAAGACGTCCAGCTCACTTCCTTCCTGCCTTCGCCTTGGTCACATCACAAGAAACCATCTCCTGCATTCCTGCTTAAAGACTGGCTTGCTGACATCTCTTCTGGCTCCTTATCCTGCTTGCTGTTCCTCTACTTGGATCCCTGACTTCTGGCCTGGCTGATTACCCGATCTGGTTACTGAACTCTGGCTTGGCTGACTACCCGATCCGGTTACTGGACTCTGGCTATGCTTGACTATGCTTACTCTATTTACCTTTTTATTTTTATTAATAAACAAGTGTGATTTAACTGTACTTATGTCTCGGTCTGGTTCATGGTTTCTGACATTTAGAAAACTGTTGCTTTGTTTATGTGCATGGAAATTTATTTCGACCTTTGGCCTGTAGTTGGAGATTTGATGCACATAGCCAAGGGCTAACACCGTTGCAAAAAGTATATATGTGTTCCTGCTCATCAGATGCAATCACTTTAGACATACATGAAGAGACAGATTGAAAGATACTGGTGGGCGTGTACTTCTATTGGGCGTGTGTCAGTGTGCTAACAATACAACCTATCTTATATAAAGGGCTGCAGTAGGGGGGGTTCGTTTGGCCTGAGAAGGCTAGGTTTTTGCTGTGATTTGTGGGGGAGAAGGAATGATATTGGGCATATTGACAAACACCCAATTAGGGCTGTTTGAAAAAATGCACAAGAATTTCAGCAAACAAAAGTGGGTTTATGTGGCCATGCTGTCAATGTTGTGTGTGTATTGTTCCTGTCTGACCATGCAAACATGGTTTGGGAGCATGAACTGACCTTCTACTCTTTGATCTCATTGCTTAATCATGTACAAAGAAATGCAGCTTCCAGCAGAACATACTCACCAATGTATGTATATGTGTGGAATGTGGACTGGTAGTGGGTGTTATATTTTGAATATGTGCCTTTTTTTATATTATGTTGGAATTGTAAGAATAATGACTGTTAAGTATGTTTCTATAATCTTGCAGATAAAAATGTGATGTGTTGCCCGTTATACACTGAAAGTAAAGCTTTGTCCACTCTAATGCCCCGTACACACAATTAGATTTTCCGACAACAAATGTTGGATGTGAGTTGGTGGTGGAAAGTCTGACCATGTGTATGCTCCATCGAACATTTGTTGTCGGACTTTCTGTCAACAAATGTTGGCTAGCAGATTCTCAAATTTTCCGCCAACAAATTTTTTTGTCAGACTTTCTGATCGTGTGTACACAAGTCCGTTGCACAAAAGTCCACGCGTGCTCGGAATCAATGCTCACCAAACACAACATTAGCAGAAGGAGCCCAAAGGGTGGCACATGACTATTGAACTTCCTTTTTATCGGCTCGTCGTACTACGTTCGTAATTGTTGGCCAACATTTATGTGACCGTGTGTATGCAAGACAAGTTTGAGCCAACAACCTTCGAACAAAAATCCACGGTTTTGTTGTCGGAAAGTCCGATCATGTGTACGGGGCATAAGATTTAGACATATTTTAGATTGTAAGCTCCTATGAGCAGGGCACTTAAAACCCACTTGCTAACTGTTTTGCTAAATGTAGCACTATATATCCTGTAGAAATTTTTTTGAAGCTAGTAAATTAATGTACGTAATTTTGTTTCTGCTGGCAAAATAAAAGTACATTATTGAGCTTGTTTGTTGTGTTTTTTTTTTGTTTTTTTTCTCTTTTGTTTTTTTCTTTTTAATTCGTTTTGGGGTGGTGGTTTCTGGGAAGTGCAATATCTTTTTTTTATATCTTATAATTTCTATATGTATTTGTGCACCAAAAAAACTAATCTCTTCAGCACATCTGCAAGTAAATGATAAAGGTGGAATCTTTATATATAACAGCTGTGGAGCATTGCAGGTAATGAATTCAGCTGGTGGATAGGCAGTGTTGTATGTGTTAGCCATGGTTCACATTGGTGCGATTTGACATGTCAAATCTGTGGCAATTGTGTGTGGCTCCTCAATTTCCAAAAGTAGTTTCTGCACTACCCTTTGGCGACTTCGGACAAGATTTTTATTGACATCAGTGCAGAAACACAGATGTATCTGAAATTCCCCCCCACAGTCGGGTCTGACATGTGGGAATGAAATTGTGTGCATTCAGCTGAACTTGCACGATTTCCTCCCACTGTCGGTGTGAACCAGGGCTCAAACTGAGCCTTTGTAATTCAGCTTCTGCTGTCCCAGGGACACCATTTCTTATTGAACTCCCTTAAGTTTACTTCAAATGTCATTATATGTAGAAATACAGATTCGCATATCTGCAAATAAACAAAAAAATAACAATTATAATCGTTATTACTATCAAATATTCACAGCTGCGATCAAAAGAGTGTGGTTTCACATTCTGACCCAAAAATGACTCATTGTAATCACCCGGAAGTTCCTGTGTTGGTCAGGATCTCCATCTAGGTGGACATGGCAAGGTCCCTCTTTAGCAAAGAGGAGGTGCTGTTCATTAGCCGGGTAAGTGTAGGATACAGTGGGGAGAACAAGTATTTGAAGCCGATTTTGCAGGCTTTCCTACTTACAAAGCATCTAGAGGTCTGTAATTTTTGGTACTCTTCAACTGTGGGAGACGGAATCTAAAACAAAAATCCAGAAAATCACATTGTATGATTTTTAAGTAATTAATTTGCATTTTACTGCATGACATAAGTATTTGATACATCAGAAAAGCAGAACTTAATATTTGGTACAGAAACCTGTGTTTGCAATTACAGAGATTATACATTTCCATTACTTCTTCACCAGGTTTGCACTTGCTGCAGCAGAGATTTTGGCTCACTCCTCCATACAGACCTTCTCCAGATCCTTCAGGTTTTGGGGCTGTTGCTGGGCAATACGGACTTTCAGCTCCCTCCAAAGATTTTCTATTGGGTCCAGGTCTGGAGACTGGTTAGGCCACTCCAGGACCTTGAGATGCTTCATACAGAGCCACTCCTTAGTTGCCCTGGCTGTGTGTTTCAGGTCGTTGTCATGCTGGAAGACCCAGCCACGACCCATCTTCAATGCTCTTACAGAGGGAGGGAGGTTGTTGGCCAAGATCTCGTGATACATGGCCACATCCATCCTCCCCTCAATACGGTGCAGTCTTCCTGTCCCCTTTGCAGAAAAGCAGGCGCAAAGAATGATGTTTCCACCTCCATGCTTCACAGCTGGGATGGTGTTCTTGGGGTTGTACTCATCCTTCCTCTTCCTCCAAACATGGCAAGTGGAGTTTAGACCAAAAAGCTCTATTTTTGTCTCATCAGACCACATGACCTCCCATTCCTTGCGTGTGGTGCAGGATTTTAATCCATGACAGCGTAGTGTGTTACTAATGGTTTTCTTTGAGACTGTGGTCCCAGCTCTCTTCAGATCATTGACCAGGTCCTGCCGTGTAGTTTTGGGCCGATTCCTTACCTTCCTCATGATCATTGATGCCCCACAAGGTGAGATCTTGCATGGAGCCCCAGACCGAGGGAGATTGACCGTGATCTTGAACTTCTTCCATTTTCTAATAATTGCACCAACAGTTGTTGCCTTTTCACCAAGCTGTGAATAGTGTGACTTTCAGGTTGCAGTAGTGTGAATGAGATTCATGGATAATACCTTTGAATTAGGCACTATTCTCACTTGTGCATCCTGCAAGTGGGTCAAACTCGTTCCTGCACTACTTTGGTTTGACTTTGATGCGACTTGAGGTCCATATACCGCAAGATTACACAGGCATTGGTCGCCAAGTGCAAATAGGGCCTAATTCAAAGGTGTTATCAATGAATCTCATTAGGGTTATTTCAGACTTGGCCAACTTTTCATAGAACTTAAGGTCCATAAGGCCCCTTTCACACTTGTGCGACCTGAAAGTCCTGTGATTTTGCAGCAATTTTTGCCGCAAATTTCATGTGATTTGAAGCAATACCAGTGTAATCTTGAGGTCTTTGGAGTCGCACAAGTGTGAAATGGGGCTTAGGGCCGGTTCACACTGCTGTGCTGTCCGACATCGGATATGGTTTGCCTCGCACTGCAAATCACATGCGATGTCTGTGTGATGCAAACTCAGCCATACAGATTGTATGGTTGAATTTGCATCACATTCAGACCAAACTCGCACAGGACCCTTTTTTCTAAGTTTGATTGTGCTTAGCTCCATAGCATAGTGGTATGCCCTGCTACCTTCAAAGGTTCAAGGCACGCGTTTGAATCTCACCAATGGTATCACCTCCTGAAAATGTACATCGTACTCAGCAGCATAATCAACGAATGCACATTTGGTTTATTCCATCATTTTAACTCTTCAAATGCATGCAATGGTATGTAATTATTCAATAACATTATGGTGTGGAGTTCCAAAAAAACAGCTATACAAAAATCAAGGAAAAGAACAGCATAGGCCCCCCACCCCCAGTGCATACCAGGCCCTTCGGATCTGGTATGGACTTTAAGGGGAACCCCACGGTAAAATAAAAAAAAATGGTGTAGGTCCAAAATCCATACCAGAACCTTATCTGAGCACGCAACCTGGCAGGTCAGGAAAGGGGGGGACGAGCAAGCGCTCCCCCCTCCAGAACCACACGTGGGCACGTATCAAGCTACAGCATGCTACATGACAGACTGTGATACCTGCAAGACATATCCTTCTAGGGACATCTGGATATTGATCCCTTGGTCACTCAGCTAATACTCTGGGCTCCAGTGACTGTTTGTCCCTTATACCCTTACGGAACTACATTGGCACAGATTACAGGATATTACAGATACTATGCACTTAAAAATTTGCCCAATATATACAGTCTGAGAGCCAAAATACTATTATGGACTTTTCTGTCCTCAGTGCCTGCCTATACATGGAATCATCACACTGGAACCAATATATATGTAAAAAACTTTTCAAACCCTCAGCCCCTGAGGAAGGTATTTGAATACTTCATACAGGAAACGCGTCGGACATTATGGCATTTACATTGTATAACGTACATATGTACAGTCTTTGTTTTGTTTTCCATGTAATACACATTGTGCATTTTTGTCATATGTAGATTTTATATGTTTTTTATTCTATATTATTAAAGATTATATATTATTCATCATTGAGGAGGTGGTCTGTTAAAGTCCCATTTGAGGGGATTACCTTCTTTGTTCCTGTTATTGTGCACTAGCCGACATTGCAGACGGATGGAACCACATGCTGGTTGTCCTACTCACATGCTATTCAGGTACCATTTACTTACTCTTAGATACTGGCCCTATCGGTATAGAGGCTACTTCACTTATTCACACTCTCTTCAATCGCCCTTTTGTGTTTTATTTTAGGCGCATGTAGCTTCTATTCCAGAATAACTTGCACCTACCTAGTGACCTTTGGACCTCTTGGTTATTGATGCATATATGCCTAGCAACATTAGCCTTATTAGGAATAACTGCTTCTACTATACATAGTTCTCCGAACAACCCAGCTATTGGTGAGTTGTTTATGCTACATTTGAGATATTAAGGCAATTTTTTCTATTATTCTACTATCTCTCTATATTTAATTAAATATATCTATGCATTTTTTTGTAGGCTATATTAATAATCTACATACCCTTATTGGACCACATGTGTGGTGTTTTCTGCCCAGTTCATGTGTACCGTCCCCTTTTTCTACAACTGCGTGTCTCGTTATATGACCATATATACATTTACCGTAGCAAGTATTTTGCTCTTCTCTATCTCCCCCTCCTCTTCCCCTTCCCCCCCCATTTTTCTCTCTCCATCCCTTGCCTTTACCTTCCCCCCCCCTTCCTCCCTCTTCCCCTCCCTCCTCCCAGTCTTTCCCCCCTCACCTACTTTTCCTCTGTCCTGTTTCTGTCTTTTACTTGGCTAATACACGGGCTTTTAATGTTCTACTATTATTTACTTCCCACATACAGTATAGTACTATGTTCTGCATGCCCCCGTGGTGACTTTTCATTGCCTCCTCTGGTGCTGCCAGTGTGCTCATCAATTGCCACTAATGTGCCCATCAATTCCTGACACTGTGCCCATTAATTGATGACACTGTGCCCATCAATTGCCGCTACTGTACCCATCTATTGCTGGCAGTGTGTCCATCAATTGCCGCTACTGTGCCCCATCAAATGCTGCCAGTTTGCATCCCCAAGTAAGTACCTGATGATGATGACTCTCGAGCAGCCTGTAAGGGGAACTGGAGAATGAAGGACAACTGTGGCCATCAGGCATCTTGGGTCTCCCACAGCAGCCTGTTGTAAGGAGGACGGAAGCAGCCTGTGTGTACACACTACACACAGTGTGAGGTGAGCCAAGGAGGAAGGCTCTGCGGAGTCGGGACCTCGTCATGACTTGTCGGGAGTTGGAGGACACTCGCTCCAAGTGTCTCACGCGTTGACGCCGAGTGGCTGAGGGTGCCGTCAGTGGGGGGGCGGGAAAAGAGGCGCGGGTAATGCCCACGGCTCCTTCGCTTTCGGGTCATCGGCAGGGCATATAGCCGCATGCGGGTGACATCATCATATAATTGATTTATGCAAGTCGTAGCACTGATGCCGCATCATGGGTGGTCGAATCGCGATGCATCAATGCTATGATTAATTTCAACACCCCTGTTGTCCACAGCTACTCCTGCATCATGCATGGAGGAGTCAGCTGAGTTATTTGAACACAGGGTCAGCCACTTACTCCTTGACGATGTACAGCCATTACTTGATTCAGATCTTGGTTCTGAGGTTGAGGAAGGTAGGAACATGAGCCTAGAGAGAGGGGAGAACACTGGTAAACAACAAATTGGCAGTCATGTCAAGTTGGCTCCAGTGATGATAAAGATGGAGGAGATGATGACATCACTGACGTGACTTGGGTGCCGGATATAGCAGAGGAGGAAAGTGAGGGTGAGGCACAACCCCAATGAGGCAGTCATCAAGGAAGAGTAGATAGCAGCAACCCAATTCCATCACATTTTGGAGCTGTTATCTCCCGGACCACTACCCACAGCTCAGCTGTGGGGGCCTTTTTCAGAACACGTGTAGCTGACTGAGCTGTTGCAATTTGCAAATTTTGCCTAAAGCAGATCAAGCGTGAGAAAAACACCAGCCATTTGGGTACCATATGCTTGACATGGCATTTAACCTCCCACCACTCAGCCCATTGGCAAGAGCATCTGAAAGTCACACAAAAAAGACACAATTTTTCTCCTCCTCACTCCTCACCTTTCATGTCTATAGTGCCACCCCAAAAGAGCCGCTGGTTATATTTTGGGTCCTCTGTCTTCGCCTCGACTCCAAGAACAAACTTAGCTCCTCTGACACACCTGGTTAAATGGAATGACTTCTGCAACCACAGATATAGACACAATTACAATTGGAAAATACCCTGCACCTGGCTGTATGTTATTGTAGTAAATGCGCACACACCCGTTTAGTGATAAGCAAGTTGGTATATTGAACCACTTAAAATAAAGACAGTCTGAGATAACATAGGCTCACCCAAGTAAATTAAACATAGTCAGCTATACAGAATTTCACTATACCCAAGTAAAGAGTAATCAATTATTTGACTTTAAATAGAGTCAATGAGTGAAATGGCAATAAGTAACGTGAATAACTCTTAGTCCTCATGCACATGGACGTTTTAAAAAATGAGCTGTAAAGCTTGGTTCGATGCCTGGAAAAACCAGCGTTAAAAAACGCGATTTTTACCGCGTTTTGCATTCGCGTTTTTGCGCGTTTTTCTGCGTTAGCGCTAATAAGCGTTTTTTAATGAAAAACACATCTCTCAGCTATATACACTCCCAAATTTCCCACAATGCCACAGAAACCAAAGAAAATATGTTAATGAGCATGTGTCGGTGCCATTTTGGTAGGAGAGAGAGAGAGGAGAGAGTGTTCAGAGTCTGTTAAGTTTTCTGTATTTTTCTGAGAAATATGGATCCCGTCATGCAGAAGATCGATGAGGCAATCCTTCTGATTGTTTTGCGGAGGCAGCGGAAAATGAGACAGGAGGAGGAGAGAAGCAGCAGACGTCGATTTTGGGTGCATCCAATGGTATCCAATCGGTTTTCTACGGGGTACTTTGGCAATATTTATTCCCAACTGCGCTCATATCCGACAAAGTTCTTTAACTTTACGAGGATGTCAGTGCCGCTCTTTGATGACCTGTTGGAGAGGCTCAGGCCAAGGCTCACAAGGATGGACACTGTGATGCGTAGCTCTGTGTCACCGGAGGAACGGATGCTAGTGACACTCAGGTAAGTGAATACACATATGGGAGTAGGGGTTAGGGTTACGGTTAGGGGTTAGGGGGTTAGGGTTAGGAGTTAGGGAGTTAGGGTTAGGAGTTAGGGTTAGGGGTTAGGATTAGGGTTAGGGGTTAGGGGGTTAGGGTTAGGAGTTAGGGGTTAGGGGTTAGGGTTAGGAGTTAGGGGTTAGGGTTAGGAGTTAGGGGTAGGGGTTGGGGTTAGGGTTAGGGGTTAGGGGTTAGGGTTAGGGGTTAGGGTTAGGGGTTAGGGTTAGGGGTTAGGGTTAGGGTTAGGGGGTTAGGGTTAGGAGATAGGGTTAGGAGATAGGGTTAGGGGTTAGGGGTTAGGATTAGGAGTTAGGGTTAGGGTTAGGGGTTAGGGTTAGGGATAAGGGGTAAGGAGTTAGGGTTAGGGGTTAGGGTTAGGGGTTAGGGTTAGGGGTTAGGATTAGGGGGTTAGGGTTAGGAGTTAGGGTTAGGGGTTAGGGTTAGGGGTTAGGGTTAGGGTTAGGGGGTTAGGGTTAGGAGTTAGGGTTAGGGGTTAGGGTTAGGGGTTAGGGTTAGGAGTTAGGGGTAGGGGTAGGGGTTAGGGTTAGGGTTAGGGGTTAGGAGATAGGGTTAGGTTTAAGGGTAGGGTTAGGACTTATGTTTATGCTTTTCTCTTTCAATAACTAAATTTATTATGTTATCTTAGGTTCCTTGCCACGGGACAAAGTTACGCTTCCTTGCATCACTACTTCCTCCTTGGCCTCTCAACGGTCTCAAAAATAATAAACGAAACATGTGTGGCAATATGGGAGGAATTGCATAACATTGTAATGCCAGAGCCAACAGAAGACATCTGGGAATCAGTTGTGGACACTTTTTGGGAAAAAACTCAGTTCCCAAATTGTATAGGAGCCCTTGATGGGAAACACATCACGGTGAAGAAGCCTCCCCACTCTGGATCGTCATATTTTAATTATAAAAAATATTTTTCGATGGTCCTCCTGGCATTGTCCGATGCACACCTCAAATTTCTTTTTGTTGATGTGAGAGCATATGGAAGCCAAGGTGACGCCCGCATATTCCGCGAGTCGGCCTTCGGACGTCGTCTACATGAGGGAAGACTCAATATTCCTGAAAGCATGCCTCTACCCTGCACTGAAGAACCCAGCTTGCCATTAGTCATGGTGGCAGATGAGGCCTTATGAAGCCATACAGTGGCAATGGTCTCAGCCGAAGACAAAAAATCGACAATTATCGGCTCAGCCATGCACGCTGTGTTGTTGAATGTGCATTCGGGGTGTGCACGGCCAAATGGCGAGTTTTGCTGACAAGTATGCAATTGGATGTTGACAACGCCATTAAAGTCGTCCTGGCATGCTGCGTTCTGCACAATTTTCTGCGGGACAGTGACAGAAATAATGTTGAACAGGAGCCCATTAACCAACTTCAGAGGGTTCAATTTATGGACTTGCGTTCAACTGCATGTGTCATGAGCATTTGAAACCAATTTGCAGAATTTTTTGAATCCCCTGATGGAGAGGTATCATGGCAGAATGATTATATCTAAAAAAATATGCAATACATCTACCTTTGCTTTCTTGTGTTTTTTTAAATAAAGCATTTCAAAATTGAAGTTTGTTATTTTTAGGTCCATTTATCAACGATTGTTCTACAAGTCAATTTGACTCTGCCTTCGGGGTAAGCCCAGGCTAAGCCCAAAAAAGAGCAAGCTTACGCTTTTCCGAAGGCAGAGTACGATAGAGTCCTTTGCACTCTGCCTTCAGGGCAAGCAGAGTGCAAAGGAGTGCTGTTGTGCATCATATAAAAGACAAATTAAACACATTTATTTTCAATCAAAAAAAAATTAAATAAAGGATTGGGATCACAACTGGTATTTCAAGAAAAAAAAGAATTTATTTTGGGATCACAACTGGTGATAGGTGGTGGTGGATGCTTGATTGCATTGGGGATGTGGGAATTGGGGACGGGGTAATGGTTGTGCCTGACGATCACTACCAAAATCCTGCTGGTAGCGGGGTAGAGGGTATGAGGGCTGAAAATGGGAGGTGGAAGGTTGAAATTCACCATACGAGTGCAGGTTATGGAATGAGGTCTGGGACAGCATAGGTGGTGGTTGGCGTTGAGGAGGGGGCTGATAGTGAGAGGGGGGTGCTAGCACTGCTGAGGTCCCAGGGGCCATTGGGATATCATGAGAAACATTATATGGATCGCATGAAGGTGGCCCGCCACTTAATTTAGCATGACAGTATTGCATTGCAATAGCGTACATGCGATCCATACAAAGTTTCTCTTGGTCTCCCCCAATGTCCTCCAGGATGTGGTAAAGGCTGCGGCAGAAGCAGGCGCGTGGGTTGTTGGTGTCTAAAAAGGCATCCATACTGCGCCTCTCCTGCCGCACTTCCTGCAGCAGTGCTAGCACTCTGTCATCAGCCTCCGGATTATAGCCGCCCCTCGCCTGACGTCCACGCCCACGGCCACGAACACCGCCACGACCGCGCTGCTCTCCACCTTGATGACTGGCAGGAGACGGTGTTTCCTCAGCCCTCGATTCCTGCAAAAGAACAAAAATGTTTACATTGACATGTACATGGACAGACAGACAATGAGATAGACAGGCAGACCGAAGCAGTTACCTCATCTGTGCACTCAACACCTCCCTCGCTGATTGGTCGTGGAGATCCAGTGCTGGTCATAGGACTGCTTGGTCTCTGAACCTCAGCATCTTCCGCATCGACCTCTCGGAGTCTAAAGTTAGAAGTTGTCCTGCAGACAATACAAATTGTATAAACGTAACTACTTTAGCCCGGACCATTCAGCTGGCCAAAGACCCGAGCACTTTTTGCGATTTGTCACAGCGTCGCTTTAACAATGGTGGTCGTGCAACGTGGCTCCCCAAAAAATTTACGTTCTTTTTTTCCACTCAAACAGACCTTTTTTTTAGGTGGTATTTGATCACCTCTGGGTTTTTTGGGGGTTTTTTTTCGGAGCTATAAAAAAAAAATGTAAATTTCTGTTTTAAATTTTGAATTAAAATTTTTTTAAGTAATAAATATCCCACAAAAAATAAATAAATATAAAATTTTCTTTTTGGTTTAGGCCGATATGTATATACAGATTTCAGTTAATAAAGTTTTTTTTTGCCAAAAGTTATAGCGTCTATGAAACAGGGGAGAATTTTATGGCATTTTTCTTACAATTTTTTTTTTATTAGTAATGTGGGAGATCAGTGATTTTTAGCATGACTGCGACAATACGGCCGACACATTGGACAATTTGGACACATTTTTGGAAAAATTGTCATTTTTACAGCGATCAGTGCGAATAAAATTGCAATGATTGCAAATTTTTTTTATTAGTAATGGGGGAGATCAGCGATTTTTAGCATGACTGCGACAATACGGCCGACATATTGGGCAATTTGGACACATTTTTGGAAAAATTGTAATTTTTACAGCGATCAGTGCGATTAAAATTGCAATGATTGCAAATTTTTTTTATTAGTAATGGGGGAGATCAGCGATTTTTAGCATGACTGCGACAATACGGCCGACATATTGGACAATTTGGACACATTTTTGGAAAAATTGTCATTTTTACAGCGATCAGTGCGATTAAAATTGCAATGATATACTGTAAAAATTACACTGGCATTGACCTCTTCCTCTCCCTGAGACGATCGCCGGTGTGCCCGCGGACATTGAGTCCGCAGGACCCGCGGTCGGACTCATGGACCTCGCAATGGGAAAGCGCGCCGCCAAGGCGGCAACTTAAAAGGGACGTACAGGTACGCCCATTTGTGCAGCCGTGCCATTCTGCCGACGTATATGTACATGTGGCGTTCGCAAAGTGGTTACAATAGCCATGGAACATACTGCCTGAAAAGCAATGTACATAGGCAAATATATGAAAAAAACAAAAAACTTACGGTCTGGCATGGCTCTGCATATTTTGCCTTAGGAATAGCAGATTGCTGTGGTACACATGTTTTTTCTTTGTTGGCGCTGGTGCTCCACTACGTGCCGCCTTGCCTTCGTCTGTGAGGTCCCTCCTGACACGGTCACGTAGGGACTTCCAGCGTCGCTGCATATATTTTGCCTAAAATAACATGGAAAACAAAGGGTTAAATATGCAATCTTCGTTTACATTACACACAAACAGATCATGCATTCAAGGAAAATAGACTTACTTATTTCCTTTCTTTCCGCATTTCTCATTTGTTCCCAGCCAGGGGTAATGGCAGCACTGATGTCCTCCCAGGCTTTCACCTTCCGTATGTGGTCTCCATGAAGTGGATGTGCCACATCCCACAGTTCTGGATGGGCCTGTACCGCACTAATGAGCTCCACTTGTGAAACTGCACTTGCCATCTTCAAGCCAATATAACCACAGTCACACGGCTGTGTAAAGGACTCTTGGGTAATCTAATGTCCAGACAGGAACTTCCTGTTTTTACAGAGATTACAGTATCCAATCATCTATTTTTAATCAAAAAACGCCGGAGCTAAAAAACGCGCAAAAACGCTGCGGTCGCGTTTTTGCGCGTTTTTGCGCGTTTCGCGTTTTTACAGCTCTAGCGCCGCGCCTCGGAACGCACTGGTCCTGTGTTTTTTTACAGCTTAAAAACGCCTAGGCCATTTGCAGCTCAAAAACGTCTAGGTGGGCATGAATCCATAGACTAACATAGACAGGCGTTTTTAAGCTGTAAAAAACGCTCAAAAACGCGGCTGTAAAAACGTCCATGTGCATGAGGACTTATGCCACATACACACGAGCGGACTTTACGGCAGACTATATCCGGTGTACTGTTCGACGGACTTTACGACGGACTTTCCGAATGAACGGACTTGCCTACACACAATCAACCAAAGTTCGACAGATTCGTACGTGATGACGTATGACCGGACTAAAACAAGGAAGTTCATAGCCAGTAGCCAATAGCTGCCCTAGCGTCGGTTTTTGTCCGTCGGACTAGCATACAGACGAGCAGACTTTTCGTCCGGACTCGAGTCCGTCGGACAGATTTGAAACATGTTTCATTTCTAGGTCCGTCAAACTTTTGGGGAAAAAAAGTACGCTAGAGCCCACACACGATCGAATTGTCCGACGGACTCCGGTTCGCCGTACCAAGTATGCCGTAAAGTCCGGTCGTGTGTACGCGGCATTACAAACAGTACAACATATAAATAACTACACTGTCTTAGAGTGCACTCCAAGGAAAAAGGGGGGGAGACCCAAAGTGAGGTGGTACTTTAAAACAAAGTAAGTGGGCAAAGGATTTGGGGCATTCTTTGGTCCTGAATCTTCGGCTGGCTAAGACATCGGAGCTCTTTGAGGCAGTCTCTAAGGTGTTAGAAATAATATGTGACTGACTGTGTAGATCCTAGTGGCTCAGTCTCTGATGACAGCAGCAAATAGTGACAGTCACAGATAATGGCCACAAGGACCTCTCACCAATCCAAGTGATACAGCAACAACAGTTCCACCGAACAGATGTCCTCTCACTTTCGGTTGCCTGTGGCGACACCCGCAACTGGCACTGCAGGGGTGGTATCCTCAAAGCCACTCTAACCTCTGGCTCACAGGTCACAATGTGGGGCTCCGATCTCTCTCCCTTGCAGTAGTGGCTCCTCTCTCTCTCTGGCTAGTAGGGATGGGCCAAGCGACCCTCTGTTCAGTTCGCACCAGAACTTTCGAACATTGTGAAAGTTCGGAACCGAATAATGAACCCCGTTGAAGTCTATGAGACCCGAACTGGAAAAATCAAAAGTGCCCATTTTAAAGGCTTATATGCAAGTAATTGTGCATACAGTGGTTATGGGGGTCTGGGTATTGCCCTGGGGGACATGTTTTAATTTAAACAGTTTGTAAAAAAACTTAATTTTTAAATTAGCAGTAATTTATAAAAATTCCTTTCACTATTGCTTGAGGGGTCCCCTTAGTTTACCTGTAAAGTGGCACATATCTACTGTGTAAACAAGCTGCTGCAGCAATAATTGCATTTCTAATATAAAAAAACATTTTCTGGGGCGTGGCTTGGCGCGCGGCGGAGATGGCTGCTCACTGAGGAGGCTCTGAGGCACACGCGGGGATTCTAAGCTTTACACCCGACCTACAGCTTACAAATGCCGGGCAGAAAGCTCCACTGGACCCCTGGACCACGTACACGCCGAAATTCAACCTCTGCTAGCGCCAACATAGCGGAAATCTTCCGACACAAACCAGCGGCCCGTAGCGGGACCGCAAGAGGCAAGATGGCGCCGACTTCACAGGAGGAGGGAGAGAGCGAGGACTCGATGTCCGCTGCAGAGGACACCAACAGGGGTAAGTCCAAACCGGACCACCCGCTCCTGTTCGCAGACATGTCTGTGTTTGCTGCAGACATCAAAGCTACGTTTTCAGCCGCCATAACAGATTTGAAAACGAGCATGATGGTGATAAATGAAAAGATGGCGGCGGCCGAGAATGCAGGCAGACAGAGGGACAAGGCAATACACAAGCTAGAGATGGTATCATCTAACCATATGCAGCACTTTATTAACATGAATAGACACATTGAAGACCTCGACAATCGAGGAAGGAGATGCAACATCAGAGTCAGGGGAATACCGGAGTCAGTGGAACAAGATCAGATTACCACAGCACTCCGAAGAGTCTTCAACAGCCTGCTTGAGAGGCAAGAAGACACTGAAATTGATTTTGTTAGAGCCCATAGAGCCCTCAGGCCCAGAGGCTCTGACACCGCTCCACCCCGTGACATAATTTGCTGCTTACAGAGTTTTATTACCAAAGAGGAGATTATGCGGAAAGCAAGACAAAATGATCAAATCATTTTTAATGGCGCCACAATCATGCTGTTCCAGGATCTTTCGCAGATCACTCTGAAGCACAGACGTGCACTGCGACCCCTACTGGAGAAGCTAAGAGCAAAAGACCTGAGATATGCCTGGAGATTTCCCTTCGCCCTCACAGTCACTCATAACGGCCATCAAGCTGTTCTCCGCACACCGGCGGACTTACCTGAGTTCTGTGAATCATTAGGCTTGGAACTCTTAGATCTACCAGAATGGTATGAAGAAATATTACAACCACCCCTGGTCAGGAGCCCTCCATCCTCTCCGCTCTCTTCCCCAGACAAAAGATTGCCTAAGAAATATAAACAAAACAAAGGAAATAGCTCCTATGCTGATACATCGAGGAGACTGGCTGGTCCGTCCAGAGCACAGGAATGTGAATAGATGTCCTTTACCACTCTGATTCTGTCCTTAGCAACTCTACAGTTTACAACATAACTTTTAACACACAGGAATCCATGGCATTGATGATACCGCCCATGGGTTGACCTCCCCAAAGAGAAGAAGGGTGAGAAAGGTGAAAGGAGATACCCATTTGCTCAAGACTCCTTTTAAGGAGAAGCTCTAACAACACCCCATAATTTCCCGTACAACTGACATACCCTGAATACGGATACTGGCACAATTCCTGGAGGAGTAACACAATATCCGAACCACTTCTCTTTTGAATGAGGGAAGGACACGGATCTCAACTGTGACACCAGATCTGCCCTGGACGTGGCTCACTGATACACCAACATCCCTCACAAGAACCGTTGAGACTTCAGTGGGGAAACATAAAGATCTGAACAACTGTTTTCCTTTTTTTTTTTAGGTGCCACGGTTCCGACCTGAACCAATTCATATAAACAAATTTGAAGCAGTTATGTGGTTTGTTGGGGGCCATACCCATGGGTAACAGTTAGTGTTAACCAGTTAGAGAATAGTTTGTTGACATACTTGTTATAGTTATTCCTGTGTGTTTTGTTCACATACATAGGCCCGAGTTTCCATATTACACATCCTGGTCGGGTGTGATTAATACAATATCACCATTTTGAGTAGTTTGAATCACCGTGTGTGTCTCGCTGAGACCATTCTTATTTAGATAACGCAGTTCTCCATATATTTGGAGCCTAGGTTACGTCTAGCCGTGGTCACCTCCCACTGACCCCGCAAATCCTGATCGATATTTATATTACGTCTGGGGGCACTTCTCCATTTGGGGCGGCTTAGAGTTTTTTGGGAGTGAGCTCCATTGTAATAACTTTCTACTGACCTTTCCCTTCTCTCTATCTTACTCCTTCTTTTTCTCTCCTCTTTTTCTTCTCCTCTAGGGCACCTGTCTGTGTGTGGGGGGGGGGGCATCTGTTCAGACCAATAGAGAAATTTGTTTCTGGGCGGGGGTCTAGTAACAAGCCCCATATAACAGTTTTGTCTTTACAGATCCGGGCCTCGACCGTCTCCTCCTCTGCTCCCAACATGGTATACTCATCGTTGGGGACCCGTCCCCTTGTGACCTCTCACAACATCAGAGGCTTAAACATTCCCGAGCGGCGCTCCACCCTACTGCGAGAACTTAAGAAAGGTAAACCTCAATTTGTGTTTCTACAAGAGACCCACTTTAAGACAAATAACATCCCTAAATTAACATCCCCACTGTTCCCAAGAGCTTTTCACGCCACAACAGCTGACTCCAGGTCGAAGGGGGTCACGATACTAGTAGGTAGAGACACACCATTCAAATTAACCGAACAATTGTGTGATCCTGAGGGCAGATTCGTGTTCCTGAAGGGTGACTACAATGGCCTCCCCCTGACACTTGCCAATGTATACTTCCCCAATAAGTCTCATATAGCTTTCTGCCAGCACGTTGTGGGAAGGTTACAGGAGTTTGCCAGTGGCTGCATTATACTAGGAGGAGATTTTAACGTACCTCTAAATCCACTTTTGGATACGTCCAACGGCAGGACCTGCATTACCTACACAATCTTGAAAAAGATTAAATCACTCCTACATCGCCTCCAGTTGGTGGACTCCTGGCGCTTCCTCAATCCCGACGGTAGGGACTACACCCACTTCTCAGTCCCGCATAACAGGTATGCCCGGTTGGATTACTTATTTGTCTCTCAAAGAGATCTATCGAAAATCTCCTCTGCGCATATAGGCACCCAAACAATTTCGGACCATGCCCCTATTTCAATAACACTAGACTTGAAGAACACAAACAGACAACAACAGACATGGAGATTGAACACGTCCCTATTGACAGACCAAACGCTCTTGCCAACACTCACAAGACATGTCACCGATTTTTTCAACCACAATAACACACCTGGGGCAGACCCACTACTAGTATGGGAGGCACAAAAATGTACTATTCGAGGAGTCTTGATAGAGATGGGCTCAAGACGAAAAAAGGAAAGGGACACCCAAATTAAAAAATTACTCACCCAAATTGAGACATTGGAATTGTCACACAAACAATCTCTCTCGGAGGCCTCAGCCAAGAGCCTTCTAGAGGCAAGGAAAGAGTTACAGCAGATACTCCACACTAAGGCCAAACGTCTGCTTTTCTTTAAGAAGCGGCTCTATTATGAATCAGGCGACAAAGCTGGGAGGTTCTTGGCGAGGGCCCTGAGAGAACAAAATTCCAGCAATCTGATAGCTGGAATCAGATCTAAAGAGGGAAAATTGGAGGTAGCAACTGAGGCGATAGCAAAACACTTCCACGCCTTCTACACGAAACTTTACAACCTGCCACCACAACACAAACAGTCACAAATGTCCGGAGATAGAACACAAATCATACAAGATTACATACTAAATAGTGGACTCCCAACCTTGCCCAAAGATGATACAGATCTACTAGAAGCCCCAATTACTTCAGAGGAACTTAAACAGGCTATCAAACTGCTAAAATCAGGCAAAAGTCCGGGCCCGGACGGATATTCCGCCACATATTACAAATCTTTTATAGAAATTCTAGCTGAACCCCTAAAAAATGCCCTGAACTCCTTATCCAGGCCAAGATGCGTAACTCCAGGCTTTCTCTCGGCACACATCACGGTTATACCGAAGGAGGGCAAGAACCCCGAGGAATGTGCCAGTTACCGCCCCATATCTTTGCTGAACTTAGATGTCAAGTTGTTCGCAAAGATCCTAGCAGTGAGGATGGGGCCGTTGCTTTCAAAAATAATCGGCCTGGAGCAGGTGGGCTTTATGCCAAACAGGGAGGCCAGGGACAATGTCACTAAGGCACTCTTGCTGTCACAGGCTGCGGGGAAGAGGAAGATCGAAGGTTTTCTCCTCTCAACAGATGCGGAGAAGGCCTTCGATCGTGTGGCATGGGACTTTATGATGGCGGTTTGTAGGGAGGTGGGTCTAGGACCAAACATGCTGAACTGGATTGCCGCCCTTTATCAGAATCCGACAGCGGAAATAAAAATAAATGGTACCCTATCAGAAAAAGTATACATCAAAAATGGGACTAGACAGGGCTGTCCCCTATCGCCCCTATTATTTATCCTTTCACTAGAACCCTTTATTAAAACAGTGCAAAAGAATACCACGATACAGGGATTTCAGATTAAAAATAAAGAATGCCTATGCAGACGATTTATTGTTTTTTTTAACGAAACCGACTACAACCCTGCCTAATCTATTGCATGAATTCGCACTATACGGATATGTATCCAATTTAAAAATCAATTACACAAAGTCAGAGGCTTTGAACCTCTCCCTTCCTGACAGACTGCTCAAAATGACACAGGCAAATTCGACTTTCAAATGGGACAAGTCCAAATTAAAATATTTGGGGATCTGGCTTACACCATCTTTAAAAACTGCCTTTGAGAGAAATTTTGTGACCTTTCTTAAAAACTGTGCCAAAAATCTAACAAAGTGGAATGAGAAATTTTTCTCTTGGTTCGGTAGAGCGGCCATAGTAAAAATGGTCATATTGCCCAAATTTCTGTACCTAACCCGCTCACTACCGATAGAGATCCCTCAGAAGTTTTTCAATGAACTTAATACAATGGTCACGAGATTTCTCTGGCAACACAAAAAACCCAGAATTAAACTAGACACATTGGTTAAACCCAAAGACCTAGGAGGAATTCAATTCCCGAACTTCCGCAGATATTATCAGGCCTCACATATAACCAGAATCATGGATTGGCATTGCCATGATTCAATGAAGGACTGGGTTGCCCTAGAGACAGCACTCGCAACGCTTCCGCTTAAATTCTTACCTTGGTCCTCCCTCAAAACACTACCTCACGTCATCCGAACACATCCGATAACTTGTACGACGTTGAAGGTCATCAATCTGATAGCCAAACACAGAAAACTAACCACACTACCTGGCCCCTTAACACCCCTATCAGACAACCCAGACTTTACACCAGGTCTACATAACCCGACCCTCAGGTCGTCTCTAGGGGGGGAACCTCTATTGGCGGGGGACTGCTATGCTGAAAACAAATTCAAAGACTGGTCGTCTTTTAAGACAGAAATGAACCGACCACTTCTGAAGCAGTGGACATACTTCCAGATAAGAAGCTATCTGGGTAACATTAAGGAACCACAAGCACTGTGTAGGCCCCTAACGACCTTGGAGTCAGTCTGTAGGGAGGGGATCCCAATTGGGAAAGCTACTTCCATTGCATACATGTGGTTAAATCGCTCGGGAGCGGACGCATCGGACGGGCACAGGAGGAGATGGTCGGAGGAACTTGAGACTGAGATCTCTGACAAACAATGGAGGTACGTGGCCATTCTAGCACATAAATGCTCCATAAGCACAAAACTGCAAGAGACAAATTATAAACTCTTGACCCATTGGTACAGTACTCCTGATAAACTACATAAATGGGATACACAAAAACCGGACACATGCTGGAGATGTCTCTCTGAGAAGGGCACACTAACACACATTTGGTGGTACTGCTCCAAAATCAAACCATACTGGAATGAGGTAAAGGCCTTAATTAAAAAAATCACAGAAACTAGAGTAGAGCTAACCCCAGCATGTTGTCTGCTACACCTA
Organism: Lithobates clamitans; assembly: GCA_037952925.1. Classification (NCBI taxonomy): domain Eukaryota; kingdom Metazoa; phylum Chordata; class Amphibia; order Anura; family Ranidae; genus Lithobates; species Lithobates clamitans. The sequence continues at coordinate 1,531,527 of JBBGZY010000482.1, forward strand.
GCCAATTCCTCTCTCAAACGCTATAAACGCTCATTGACGATTCATCTCCTCAATGCAGCTAAATCTCAAATTCCTCTACACTGGCTGTCTACGTCAACTCCCTCTGTTAGGGTTTGGCTGTCAAAGGTTAGCGAAATCCATGAGATGGAAGACACTCTGGCTCAAGACAAGGGCCATATTGAACGATTCCACAAAACGTGGCAGCCGTGGCTGCTTTTCAAATACTCTGCAGATTTTCCTACCTGAATTACGGGTACGAGGGGTGTGGGGGTCGCGAGCGGGGGCCCTCACCCCGCATCTTATGGGTGTCCTTCACTCCACTCTGTCCCACTACACTCCATTTTTTCCCACTCCACTTTCGCTTACTGTTTCCTTTACATCTATCCCCTATCTCTCGCTGACTAATCCTTATCATATGTTATATCTGGTATATAAATGCATTACATGTACTTCTCTCTTAGGCATGAGTAAGACTATCTCAGATTACTACAGAGACCACGCTTCTATAGGTTATCAATAATAAATACTCTGAATAGCTGATAAGAGAATTCTGCTGCATTGAATGGTGCAGAGCAGATAGTAATTCTATTTCTGATACAAACAATTTACTTTGTAAAAGACGAAAAGTACGCAGTTGCACCTGCGAAATTTGCACTGTACAAGCATTTCTATGTTTCTTTCTTTCTATCAATAAACTTGGAATGATAAAAAAACATTTTCTGTGCAAGCTTTTTATATTTTGTAAGCAACAGCTTGTAGAGCCAGTCTGTATGATGAAGCCACAATGTAGTGTACTGGGAACAAGATTAGAGATTTTTTGGATAAATTCTGGTTTCTCTTCCACAGACTTAAGGATAGAAGTAACAGGTGCGGAAAAATTGGTCTTTGGGTGGCTGTGGCATCTTCACACCGAAACCCTATTGAGGTACTCTTGAAGAAAGCAAAAATTGGCCTGGCTGTCAAAAATGTAAACGATATGTACCTGTCAAACAGGTACGGAAAAATCGGTCTTTGGGTGTTAATTGTGCCCATGAAACCTACACCAAAAAAATTCTTCCAGGTGAAATTAACACCCACAACGCTAGGCAGCCTAGAAGTCCTGCAGAGATTCCACATCCCAAAAAAACATGATCAGTGACTTCAGCATCAGTGGCTTCATAGCTGCTAGTAATTTAGGACTAGGGATGAGCCTGATGTTCGACTCGAACATTGGGTGTTCACCTGTAAGCCGAACAGCGAACATTATACAGTGTTTGCGGGCAATTTGAAAGCCGCAGAACACCGTTAAAGTCTATAGGACATTAACATGTAAAAACAAAAGTGCTCATTCTAAAGGCTTATATGCAATTTATTGCCATAAAAAGTGTTTGGGGACCTGGGTCCTGCCCCAGGGGACATATATTAATGCAAAAAAAGTTTTTAAAACTGACGTTTTTTCGGGAGCGGTGATTTTAATAATGCTTAAAGGGAAACAATAAAAATTAAATATTCCTTTAAATATTGTGCCTGGGGGGGTGTCTATAGTCAGGTATATGCCTGTAAAGTGGCGCAGTTTTTCCTTGTTTAGAACAGTAACACGGAAAAATGACATTTTTAAAGGAAAAAAAGTCATTCAAAACTGATCGCGGCTGTAATGAATTTTCCGGTCTCGGCAAGATAGATAAAACTCATTGAAAAAAACAGCATGGGTCCCCCCCCAGTCCATTACCAGTACCTTTGGGTTTGGTATGAATATTAAGGGGAACCCGAACCAAAGATTAAAAAATAAATTGCCTGGGGTCCCCCCACATTCCATACCAGGCCCTTCAGGTCTGATATAGATATTAAGGGGAACCATGTGCCAAATGGAAAAAAAAATGGCGTAGGGGTCCCCCCAAAATCCATACCAGACCCTTCAGGTCAAAAAAAATTGTGAAATGCATCACCTAGGTGGCCGCCTTAGCCTCTGCTCCTCTCTTGACCAACAGAAGCCTCACAACTATGTTTTCCACAACACTGTAACCTATCAGAAAAAGTGTTAGATATAATCCTCTTTAACCACTTAAGGACCGAAAGATTTGCCCCCTTAATGACCAGGCCATTTTATGCGTCGCTTTAACTGATAATTGCGTGGTTGTGCGATGCTGTACCCAAACAAAATTGACGTCCTTTTTTTCCACACAAATAGAGCTTTCTTTTGGTGGTATTTGATCACCTCTGTGTTTTTTTCTAATTTTTTTTTTTTAAACAAAAAAAGACCGACAATTTTGAAATAAATAACCAAAAAAAAGCAAAAAAACTAATTTCTTCATCAGTTTAGGCCAGTATGGTAAAAAAAAAAATGCAATAAGTGTATATTGATTGGTTTACACAAAAGTTATAGTGTCCACAAAATAGGGAATAGATTTATGGCATTTATATTTTTACTAGTAATGGCAGTGATCTGTGATTTTTGACACTTTTTTGGGACCATTGACATTTATACCACGACCAGCTAAAAATAGCCTCTTATTACTGTATAAATGTCACTGGCAGGAAAGGGGTTAACACTAGGGGGCAATCAAGGGGTTAAGTGTTCCCTAGGGAGGTGTTTCTAACTGTGAGGGCAGTGTACTGACAGGGAATAGAGAGAGATCGCTGTTCCTGATTACTAGGAACAGCAGATCTCTTTCCACTTCCCTGACAGAATGGGGATTTGTCTGTTTACATTGACAGATCCCCGTTCTGTCTCTCTCAGGAGTGATCGCGGGTCGCCAGTGGACATCATGGCCACCGGGCATACATTTTTTTCTGACGTCATACCCTTAAAGCGGCTGTCGTACAGCTGCATTATGGTACTTCGTGCAAGGGAGCCAACCTGCCTCCGTAGAACGGCGGCTGGTCGGCAAGTAGTTAAGGTGTCCTCAAAAGTTTTCATCTTCTGCACTCTATGTAGGGACGGGGTGAGTTCTGAGACTTTTCCCTTGTAACGGTGATCAAGGAGGGTTGCCAACCAATAGTGATCCTTCTTCTTTACGCCATGTACTCTTGGGTCCTTTCAAAGGCAATGAAGCATAAAATAGCCCATGCACCACAAATTTGCAGAGGCATGAGAAGCAGACTCCTCAGGGTCACTGAGGATTATAGTATCTCAAACTGCCTCCTCCAAGCCATGTACTACTTCCAAGGGTTCTGGGGATGGAAAACCATCTCTTACTGTTTGGCATATGTCTTCCTCTGTTTCAATGCCTCCAAAACTGCCAGAATCCTCCTCCTCCTCCCTTTCCTCTTGTGTGTTCTGTTGCGTAGGAAGAATGGTGTCTGCATAAAGTGGGTACTGCTCCGCCTCGAGTGCCTTGTCCATAATGCGATGCAAGGTCGGCTCCAGCAGGAACACAACATGGATTGTGTCATTGATGCATGAATTGTCATGGCTCACCATCCTTGTGGCCTCCTCAAATGGTGACAGTACAGTGCATGCATCCTTTTTGAGCATCCTTTTTGAGCGTGGGGAAAAAAAGCAGAGCCGGCTTGAGCCTGTCCTTGTGCCATACTCACACAAGTACTCATTGACGACCCTCTGCTGCATGTGCAGCCACTACAGCATTGCCAAAGTCGAGATCCACCTGGTAGGCATGTCACAAATCAGCTGGTTTGCAAACAGGTGGAATTCCCACTGAATTTCAGCCAACCAAGCACTGGCTGTGTATGATCGCCTGAAATGGCTACAGACTCTTCTGGCCTGCTTTAGCAGATCTTCCAACCCTGGGTACCTATTTATTGAACACTTCACCACCAAATTGAGGACATGTGCCAGGAATGGCATATGTGTCAACTTTCCCTGTCTAAGGGTGAACAGGCAGTTTGTACCATTATCGCAGTAACGCGCTGAAATATACAGTGTTAAATTTGCAGTAACGCACAGAAATATACTGCATTAAATGTCACGTAACGCACTGAAATAGATGACGTTAAACTTGCAGTAACAAACATAAATATATTGCATTAAACCTGCCCTGACAAAATAACTGACACTAATGTAAAAATGAATTGTCACTCACTGCTAATGGCATGGCTGCTTGAGCCGGGAGCTCCGTACCACCCCGGACTGACGAGCCGCACTGTCACCACCACAGCCCATGGAGGAGCATCCCATCTGCCCATCCGGGTTCGGGAACCCTAGGGGAGCACGCAGAGATGTCAGGTCCTTCGGTGCGCCGGGACCTCCGCCCGCAATTCGACTCGGTGGGGGTGGGGGTGGACGGGAGTACCAAGATGGCCACCGGCACGGAATTTAACCTAATATAAAATAACGATATGGTTGTGCTACTGAAAAAAAGAGAGAGAGGGTGTATAGCAGCGAGCATCAACAAAGTAGTGACAATGTGAACAGTGAAAAGAAAAAACAATGCAGCGCTATACATAAAAATCAACACAAATTTGTCAGCTGTGCAGCATGATAGTAATTAACTAAATATAAAAAATGCAGGAAGCCAAATACAATATTGTATTATTATAGTGAGTCCATGATCATATTAACGACCAATAACGTGAACATTATGGTCATATAAATGTTCAACAAAGGTGAGCAGTATAAATGTAAGATGAGTGAGAGGTATCTCAAGGTGCTACGTGGTTTCACAGAGGTGGTGTTCCAATACTCAGTATCCACAGCAAAGAATGAATGGAGCAAATACACTTACCGGAACAGGTGGACACGTTTGCCGTACGGCTAGGTGTCATACAGGCTTATGGATCGATCGATCCAAATAGATGTTTGTTGTAGAGGCGTATACGGCAGGTTCCACTGGTTCCTTTGTAGCAATGGTAAATGACCTAAAGACACCAGATGTTCCAGGTCTGGTTATACGCACTTCTCCGACAGGTGTATATAGGAGGAATGCACCTTTCAAAAAGCCATCATGGGGACATGGAAAAGGAAAAAAAGGCTCCACATAGTGCTTAAATCCAAAGAAGCAGGTTTATTTTAAACCAAATAGGGTAAAAATCCAGATAACAGCAGCCAAGATAAAAGTGATCACAATAAAAAGTAGAGTGGTACCAGGAACAAAAAATCAATCGCAACCCGACATGTTTCGGACTAGAGGTCCTTCTACTGGGGCATATTGTCCTTTGTCTGGTATCACGCTTGTATATATAGACACATAATTGATTTAAAATCTGTTTCAGCTGTCAGACTATAATCAGCTGTGAGAGAACGTTGTGAAACGGACCTCACAGCCAATAAACAACCAGGTAAGTAAGAACAACATACACTTATTCAGCTATCCAATCACAAAAAGCCGAGTATGTCCTATCAGCTGTGACAGATCGCTGTAGGGCGGACCTCACAACCAATCACAATCTAGGTGGATAGGAGTGGCTTGTGGTGGTATAGCAGCCCAATCACAGGCTGCCAAAACCACCACCTGACATCACATTGCAGGAAATCTTCCCCACACTCTGGCTCTGTGTTTCAAGCCTCAATATCATACAAGGAAGAGAAGAGGCTAGTGTGGATGTATAATGTGGAGGGGCATAGCTCCGCCCACCGATTGCGCTCTATCATCTTAGCACAGAGGAGGAGGATGTTGTCTACCCGTCACAGCGGCCCGAGCTGTGTTTGTGGGCAAGATATATAGACGACATATATAGACGACATCCTCCTCCTATGGAAAGGGGATGAGGAAACTCTTCATGAGTTTATGGCCACTATCAACAACAACGGGAGAGGCATAGTCCTCACCTATGAGACCAGTTCCACCTCCATACAGTTCCTTGACTTGGAGATATCCATAGCTGACCGTCGGATTGTGACTACCACCTACTTCAAGCCGATGGACAGAAATGGGTATATCTCTGCAGATAGTTGCCATTACAGCCCTTGGTTGGAATCTGTCCCTCGGAGCCAACTGCTACGGATTCGCAGAAATTGTACCACTTCTGAGGACTTTATAAAACAAGCTCATTTTCTGAAAGAGCGTTTTGTTGCAAAAGGGTACCAGCCTTCGCTTTTAGATCAGGAAATCTGTAGAATCTCCTGTATTGATCAAGACACCCTCAAATGGTCAATGTTCACTAAGTTCTCCATTCAACATAGGCAAATTAAACACATTTTGAACCAACATTGGAGAGTTCTGAAAAGTGACCCGGTTCTAGGTCCAGCACTCCCTAATCATGCAGGGATTACCGTTAGAGGAGCCCCTTCTCTTCGAGATCACATAATGTCATAGAGGCACCCATTAGAACATCCCTTTTTCCAGAAACCAAGGGATACCACCCCTGCAGACGTTGTAATGTTTGTATGCATAACGCATGTGGACGTAGGAAGTCTGAGACATTTCAGTCTTCAGCTACTTCTATTACATACCACATGAAACATTTCACCACGTGTGCTACACGCTTTATAGTGTACCTCATCACTTGCCCATGCAATAGACAATACGTGGGCCACACGATAATGGCGTTTAGCACCCGGGTGAACGAGCATATTACTGCTATTAAACTAGGCCGTACCAATCATAGTGTGCCTCGGCATTTTCTGGAACATCATGACAGAGATCCGAGGGGCACTAAGTTTCAAATCATTGATAAATATATTCCGCATTGGAGGGGGGGCCCGCGCATTAGAGGGGTTTCTCAACTAGAAACTTTTTGGATATTCCAGCTAAAGAGTTATTTCCCCCATGGGTTGAACATTGAATGGGACCTGAATGCTTTCATCAATAAATCATGATCTACTGTGGACTTGGCTCCATTTTTTACGGTACATCTGGGTTTGGTTGCATTCATCTTTGTTGTTCCACCTTTCACCCATCACTGTTTACCCCCCTTTTTATTCACCCATTTTTATTCAGCACAATTTAAATAAGTAAGGCATGATTCATATACTGATACAGTATTTTTGGCCTCTTTTGGGGTCACATATAGTTACCAGATACACTATTTTTATTAATTTTTTATATATTTTTTATATATTTATCATTTATTCAAGATGGATGTTGAGATAGATTGATTTTTGTTTCATAAGTCATATTTGTCCTATAGATACCGCTATGATGTGCATCAAATATGAGATAAAAGTTCCTCTTGTATATGTTTTTGAGTATTACTAAGGAGTATATGAGTTCAGGAATTGATGTCCCCACGTTTTTAATATGTTTGCTATGCTTTTTCATTTTGATCTTTACAACAGTTTCGCCATGCTAGTACATCTGTGCTTAATTTAGGACATCCGGTGTCACATATAGCTGTCCAGTCACCTGCGCTCTATCCCTCTGTGCTCAGATGATAGAGCGTGATGGGTGGGCGGAGCTACGCCCCTCCACATTATACATCCACACTAGCCTCTTCCTTGTATGATATTGAGGCTTGAAACACAGAGAGCCAGAGCGTGGGGAAGATTTCCTGCAATGTGATGTCAGGTGGTGGTTTTGGCAGCCCGTGATTGGGCTGCTATACCACCACAAGCCACTCCTATCCACCTAGATTGTGATTGGTTGTGAGGTCCGCCCTACAGCGATCTGTCACAGCTGATAGGACATACTCAGCTTCTTGTGATTGGATAGCTGAATGAGTGTATGTTGTTCTTACTTACCTGGTTGTTTATTGGCTGTGAGGTCCGTTTCACAACATTCTTTCCCAGCTGATTATAGTCTGACAGCTGAAACAGATTTTAAATCAATTATGTGTCTATATATACAAGCGTGATACCAGACAAAGGACAATATGCCCCAGTAGAAGGACCTCTAGTCCGAAACATGCCGGGTTGCGATTGATTTTTTGTTCCTGGTACCACGCTACTTTTTATTGTGATCACTTTTATCTTGGCTGCTGTTATGTGGACTTTTACCCTATTTGGTTTAAAATAAACCTGCTTCTTTGGATTTAAGCACTATGTGGAGCCTTTTTTTCCTTTTCCATGTCCCCATGATGGCTTTGTGAAAGGTGCATTCCTCCTATATACACCTGTCGGAGAAGTGCGTACAACCAGACCTGGAACATCTGGTGTCTTTAGGTCATTTACCATTGCTACAAAGGAACCAGTGGAACCTGCCGTATACGCCTCTACAACAAACATCTATTTGGATCGATCGATCCTTAAGCCTGTATGACACCTAGCCGTACGGCAAACGTGTCCACCTGTTCCGGAATTTAACCTGCCTCATGCAGCCGCACAGGCCAAGGCGCCAGAATACAGGCCAGTACTTACCCAACTGACTCTGATGTATGCCCAAGCGGCACAGGGAGCCCCCAGCATGTCCCAGGCAGCCCCTCCTGGCCCCTTATAAGCACCAGATCCCCACCAAGGCCCCCACGGAGCCCTTGATCAACATGCATCTGGAGGAATATGCCCCACCCCCTTCCATGCCTTCTCAACCTCTCACATCTGCAAATTCATCCCCTAGCTACTCAGTCAGGGACATCACTGTACTTCAGGAAGACCTTTTTGCTAAATTCTCTACTCTTTTAGAGAGAGGACTGGCCAACACAGCAATCCAGATCACCAACACTATTAAATTGGACCTAACTAGTTTGGGTTCCAGAATAGAAGCCATAGAGGACAAAATCGAAAATACAGTCTCCAGAACCAACCAAAATGCAGGGCACATCCAGCCCATCCAAGAACAACTTGATATGGCCCTCTCCAGGATCGCCGAAATTGAAAATAGGTGCAGGAGGTATAATTTCAGAATTAGAGGACTTCCAGAATCCTTCATAGATATTCAACTCACGGTTTGGGACATTATCTCAGAGCTCATCCCAAATATCCCACCGCATCGTCTAGAACTGGACAGAGCACACAGGGCACTAGGACCCCCCAGGAAAGATGAAACTCCCAGAGATATTATTGTAAAACCGCACTTTTATGCTGTTAAAGGGGAGGTCATGCGACAATCTCGCCTGAAGCCTAAGCTACAACACCGATGGCACCAGATGCAGGTTTTTGCAGATTTGGCTCCTTCCACCATCCAAAGAAGACGAGCCCTCAAACCTCTCCTAACGGTCCTAATGCAACGGGACATCAAGTACCGCTGGTCCTTCCTCTTTGCCATTAAGTTCTCAATTCAGGGTAAGACCCACTCATTTTCCAACCTCCCTGATGGTGAAAGACTGTTCCTGTCCCTGAAATTAATATCTCAGGAGGCACCCATGGACTTCTCCACATCGTCATCGGGGTCAGCCAAACGCCCCCCTCCTGCCAGTCCTTTATCCCCCCTTTGGAACAAGGGTCCCTCTAAGAAGAGCAAGGATGGTAGACCACCATAAGGGATCGTCCAGATCTCCATACTTCAATGCCCTCTTTGGGCACCTCCTTTAAGGCAGTAGTTCCTTCTGTTGTTGGAGCTGGGGCTTCAAACCCCCAAATTTTGGACCGATTCGGTCCCCTATTCCAGGACATATTTGGTCACTAAAGGCCCCTCCACCACAAGTTCCCAATGCTCAGTGAGGAGAGACTTCAGCGACTGCCAGCCCAGCTGCAATCCACACCCTCCAGATGCAGGATTTCGGATCCCTCTCCCCTCTTGCCGAGGATTCGGATCTCAAGGGATTTGCTCCGCCTGGGAGATGGGGGTTCTCTCCCCTCCAGGACTGTTCTTTTGGGACTTGAACAAACAGGTCCATTTTTCAAGGGCCAACTTCCTTCTGTTTTTTGGTTTTTATTTTTATTCAAAGAACCCTTATCCCCACCTCATTTTGTTAGGGCCAGGTTTCCTCTTCCTCCCTCCATGCTCCCGGCCTCTCCAACCCTTCCCCTCTGCTAGGTTGCTAGGTCGGGAGGGGGGGTTGGTTGGGACGGGGGGGTGCCAGGTGACGGCGGCCTGTACTACAGTTACTATGAGCATGTATATTTTTTTTATTGTACTCTCTGTTTTGTGAAACGGGTTGATTTCACTTCAGTTGAACATATTTTAGACGTGCAAAGTTTATGTTTCAGATACATGTTGTTGCAAGGGTCCGGGGTGGTCCCCTTGCACCTCCACTCATTCCCAGAGCACCGAGTGTGTTCTCTAGGTATGGGGCTTGAAGGTCGACCGACGTTTAAGAGTGGGGTTTTGGCAGACATCCACTCCGCCACTCTCCACGGGTCTTGTTAGAAATCAGAGCAAATATTTTCTGGTGGGCTTTCAGGGTACAAAAGTGTGAAGATTACTTGTTCCTGGTAGTGCAGATAGGATATAGGGGTCTCAGTAGATTTTTGGTAAATAACATAAGTGTTATACATGGCCAAACTGAAAATATAAATGGACATTTTTTTATACCAATGATGGGATTTTCTTGTGGGAAGGTAGGGTTCAATCATCTGATCACTGAAGTCCACTCCCCCCATTAACAAATTATAGTCAAAGATACAAGCTAGTTTCTGGATTGGGCCGTTTCTTCTGGAGACTTCCACATAGGTATCATTATGGGTTGTCGTGAGCATGTGGACGGTTCGTCTGTCCCTCCACTTGACAGCCAATAGCTCCTGGTTCCACAAAGACGCTGTCTCCCCTCGTCGTAGCCTTTCATTGACAAGTTTTTGTGGGAAGCCCTTTATATTGGCTCTTACTGTACAACATGCTAAGGTGTCCCCTCTGGTGAAGATTGCGGAAGAGGAGCAAGCTCGTATAAAAATTATCTTATATCTTGAGCCTGTCTATCCACTCCTCAGAAAGAGGATATCCCTTTCCAAGGAGTGGATAGACAAGCTCCCAGACCACTCTTTCGCTAGCTCCGATGTACTCTGGGCATTCGGGGAGAAGCAGTTGGGAGTCCTTCCCTTCATACACCAGGAAGGCGTAGATGTACCCCGTTGCTCGGTCACAAAGTTTGTACATTTTAACCCCATATCAGGCCCTTTTGCTAGGGATAAACTGTTTGATGCCCAGCCTGCCTGAGAATTTTACAAGGGACTAATCCATGGAGATATTCTGTTCGGAGGTATATAACTGGGAGAAATTATTTAGGAGTGGCCGAATTTTAAATAATTTGTCAAAAGCTGGGTCATTTCGGGGGAGGGAACTGGGTGTTATAATTATGTGGTTCCTCCACTATAATGACAAGGTATCTTGATCTTGGCATAATGGATGAGAAGCGTTGCATGTGGTGGATGGAGTTGGTAGACCCATAGGAGTACAATTTGTTTTTTTGTGAGTCCCATATTAAAAGTTAGGCCTAAAAAAATTTTTAATTCCTCGGTAAGTTCTCTCCACGCAAAGGGACAGGCGTAACTAGAACCAGGGTTGCTTACTATGTACTGCTGTGCATAGAGGTTGCACTTGGCCACAATGAATGATAGTAAGTCTTTGGTGAAGATCAAATGAAAAAAATCAAGCATGGCAAAATCATTGGTGTTCACCTAGACACCTGGCTGGGTGGTGAAAGAGGGGGTGTTTGCTGCTCCGAAATTAGGGGGAAGCCACAGGGTGTTTTGAAGGGCATAGGGAAGGCTGACATGGCCCCTATCCCTTTAGGGCTGAGATAACACCCTACTGGTGCTTGGCCTTTGTTGAAGCGGCACTGTGCTCAAGGTGGACGGCATTGCGCTCAAGGTGGACGGCCCTGCACTCGAGGTGGACGGCCCTGCACTCGAGGTGGATGGCCCTGCGCTCGAGGTGGATGGCCCTGCGCTGCTGGTAGTAGGCTGCTGCTCCAGGCCAGATCGCCTTCTTTTCACGGACACACGTTCCTCTTCCGATGCTGTATCAGACCCACTGTTTGCCATGGGTTCATAGGCTGAATCCGAATCAGACCGGGACTCAGAGAGCTCCCTGCTGCTCTCATCGGTCATGCTTAGACGCTGGTAGGCCTCCTCACTGGTAAAATATTTTTTTGCCAAACTGGTGGCTGGTAAGACTGCACTGCAGATTACTTATGTGCACTATGGGGCACTGTAGTGGCACTAATGAGTTGCACTGATGGCACGGTAGTGGCACAGATGGGCACAGGTGGCACCAATTGGCAAAGTAGTTGCACCAATTGGCACTGTGGTGGCACTGATTGTAGTGTGTAGTGGCACTGGTGTGAACTGTAGTGGCACTGGTGTGGCTCTGGTTACACTGGTGTGGCTCTATTGGCATTGATTAACATAGAGGTGGCACAGGCAGCACTGGTGGGCACAGGTGGCACTGATGTGGCACTGCAGAGGTGCAGATGAGCACTGATGGACACAGGTGGCACTGGGCACAGGTGGCACTAATGGGCACTAGTGTGGCACTGATGGGCACTGGTGTGGCACTGGTGTGGCTCTGGTGGCACTGATTGGCACAGAGGTGGCACAAATGTGGCACAGATGGAACTGATGTGGCACAGATGGCACTGATGTAGCACTGTTGGGCACTGATGTAGCACTGTTGGGCACTGCTATATATATTAGATTTACAGTTTGTCTCACACGATGCTCTCCTCTCCTCTCATGCTGTATCAGTTTGAGGAGAGCTTTGAACTTCTGATAACCCTGGTTTGTTTACATTTGTGATCGCTCTGTCATTGGACAGAGCGATCACGTGGTAAAGGGCCGCTGTCATTGGCCCTTTACCATGATCAATGCTGGGCTGGGTCCTGTGAACCCGGCGAGCACGGATGTTCCCATGTTTGCGCCCCGGGGGGGCGCTGTGGGATCGAGACTCTGGGAGGACATTAGTGTACGCCCTCCCAGAGTTATCGAGCCACACTGTAGCCATCATTTGGCTGTAGTGCAGTGGGCAAGTGGTTAAAAAATAAGACAGCAGTAAAGTTAGCCCAATTGTTTTCTATATTGTGAAAGATAATGTTACACCGAGTAAATTGATACCCAATGTGTCATGCTTCAAATTTGCACCCGCTCGTAGAATGGCGACAAACTTTGACACTTAACTGCTTGCCGACCGCCGGCTGTCATATGATGGCCAGGCGGCGCGGCTCTTGTTGCGGGAGGGCATCATTTGACATCCTCCCATTTAAACAGGGAATGCGCGCGATCGTGCGTGCGCAGCCCTGTTCCTTCGGTGGCGACGTGTCACGGAGACACCCATCGCCACCGAGGGGGGTGAACAGCCATTAGGCATGGCTGTTTACCATGTGATCGACTGTGATGAAGTCATAGCCGATCACAGATGGTTCCACCCCACTTTGCACGGCACATATGCGCAATCTCGAGCGCGCTGCGTGTGCATGTCGGTGGCGGCATGTTCCCAGGAACACTGCTCATCACTGACGCTGGTAAACAGCCATTGGCCAGCTGTTTATCCATGTGATCAGCTGTGATCCTTTCACAGCCGATCACTAAATGTCAACAAACCGCGGGTTACCGGGTTCTCCTCACACACCAATCGTGTGTGAGAAGGAGATTGTGGTAACATCTCGTTATCACTTACAGTGTACACCAATCACACTGATTGCCCCCAACTAATAAAGAGGACCTCTCATCACCCATCATAGTACCTGTCACAGTTCATCTGAGTACCTGTCACAGTCCATCAGAGTACCCAAGTACCTGTCACAGTCCATCAGAGTACCCAAGTAGTTGTCACAGTCTATCTGAGTACCCGAGTACCTGTCACAGTCCATCTGAGTACCTGTCACAGTCCATCTGAGTACCCGAGTACCTGCCACAGTTCACCTGAGTACCCGAGTACCTGAGTACCTGTCACAGTCCATATGAGTACCTGTCACAGTCCATATGAGTACCTGAGTACCTGTCACCAGGCCATCAGAGTACCCGAGTACCTATCACCAGGCCATCAGAGTACCCGAGTACCTGTCACAAGGTCATCAGAGTACCCGAGTACCTGTCACCAGGCCATCAGAGTACCCGAGTACCTGTCACCAGTCCATCAGAGTACCCAAGTACCTGTCACCAGCCCATCAGAGTACCCGAGTACCTATTTGAAGCCCATTCCTCATAGAATATACGTTGGGGTGTTTGCTTTCCAAAATGGGGTAATTTTGTGGGTAATTCCACTGTCCTTTGCTCCAGGACCTTCAAAAGTGTGATAGGTAGGAATGAAATGAGATGTGTAATTTATACTCCTAGAACGCCTGAAGGTACTACTTCAATGTTGGTCCTCTGTATGTGGCCAGGCTGTGTAAAAGTCTCACACATGTGGTATCGCCATACTCAGGAAGAGTAGCAGAATGTATTTTGGGGTGTAATATTTGCTATATACATGCTATGTGTTAGAAATATCTTATAAATGGACAACTTTGGGTAAAAAAAATGTGTTTCTTAAATAAATGTATGTTTAGGATCTTTAGTATATACAGTACATGTTATAGAGCTCAGCAAAAAAAAATATTATAAATGTTCACATAGCAGGTTAGTGTTGGCATCTTAATTTAGAAAAGGCTATTCCATGCACAGCCATACAGGAAAGTGGGCAGTAACAGGCTGCAGGGGAACAGGGGAGGGAAGAGGGACCACAAAGGTTTAGAGATACAGACAGCAAAGAGATAAAATCATGTGTTGCCTTGACAATCTCCACCATTACTACCTGGGGTTGTTGTTGTTTAAGTTGTTGGATTTGTTAATATGAACATGTGATTGTCCCATGGTCATGAATTTTCACAAATCCACACTATCTCCATGCGTAATATCTAAAGAAGGGGGTAAGCACATTATACAGTAGGGATGAGCCGAACACCCCCCCCCCCCCCGTTCGGTTCGCACCAGAACAAGTGAACAGGCAAAAAATTTGTTCAAACACGTGAACACCGTTAAAGTCTATGTGACATGAACATGAAAAACCAAAAGTGCTAATTTTAAAGGCTTATATGCATGGTATTGTCGTAAAAAGTGTTTGGGGACCCGGGTCCTGCCCCAGGGGACATGTATCAATGCAAAAAAAGTTTTAAAAATGGCCGTTTTTTCGGGAGCAGTGATTTTAATAATGCTTAAAGTAAAACAATAAAAGTGTAATATTCCTTTAAATTTTGTACCTGGGGGGTTCCTATAGTATGCCTGTAAAGGAGCACACCTTTCCCGTGTTTAGAAAAGTCTGCCAGCAAAATGACATTTCTAAAGGGAAAAAAAGTCATTTAAAAGTGCTAGAGCTAGTGCCCACTATAATGAATTGTCGGGAAAAAAAGTTATTTAAAAGTGCTAGTGCTGGTGCCAGCTATAATGAATTGTCGGTCCGGCAATACACATAAAAGTTCATTGATAAAAATGGCATGGAATTTCCCCACAGGGGAACCCCGAAAAAAAAAATGCATGGGGGTCCCCCTAAATTCCATACCAGGCCCTTCAGGTCTGGTATTGATATTAAGGGGAACCCCTCACCAATTTTTTTTTTTTAAATGGCATGGGGGTCCCCCTCAAAATCCATACCAGACCCTTATCCAAGCACGCAACCTGGCTGGCTGCAGGAAAAGAGGGGGGATGAGAGAGCAGCCCCCCTCCTGAACCATACCAGGCCACATGCCCTCAACATTGGGAGGGTGTTTTGAGGTAGCGGCCCCCCCAAAGCACCTTGTCCCCATGTTGATGGGGAGAAGGGCCTCATCCCCACAACCCTTGCCCGGTGGTTGTGGGGGTCTGCAGGTGGGGGGCTTATCGAAATCTGGAAGCCCCTTTAACAAGGGGACCCCCAGATCCTGGCCCCCCGTGTGAAATGGTAACAGGGTACAAATGTACCCCTACCATTTCACAAAAAATGTGTGAAAATGGTAAAAAAAAAAAAAAAGACACTACACGCCTTGGGACAAGTCCTTTATTAAAAAAATAAAACTGTCCCATGAAATCTTCTTCTTCTTCTCGCGCTCCGACGGACCAAAAAATAAATAAAAGCCGCAAGCCGCCTACGACCTGCCTCCATGTGAGGCACCCACTGTAATGACCGGCCTCTCAGGTGACAGTTCTTTTGTAAGTGAGGGACCCGGCCCCCTCTGACGCTATGGGAAAGCCATGGGGATATCCTCTTATGTCAGAGGGGGTACCCAGCGATGACATCATGTGGCTCCGCCCTCACTTATAAAAGAACTGTCACCTGAGAGGCCTGTCATTACAGCGGGTGCCTCCCATGGAGGCAGATCGTAGGCGGTTTGCGGCCTGTTTTTTCTTTTTCGGTCCATCAGAGCGCGAGAAGAAGAAGACTCTGTGGGACAGTTTTATTTTTATTTTTTTATTAAAGGACTTGTCCCAAGGCGTGTAGTGTTTTTTTTTTTACCATTTTCACACAGTTTTTGTGAAATGGTAGGGGTACATTTGTACCCCGTTACCATTTCACACGGGGGGGGGGGGCGGGATCTGTCCATCTAGTTCAACCTTAAAAACAATAAATAAATAAAATAAAATTATCATACAATCCAATATACCTAATTTTATACCCTCAGTTGATCCAGAGGAAGGCAAAAAACCCCAGCAGAGCATGCTCCAATTTGCTACAGCAGGGGAAAAAATTCCATCCTGATCCCCCAAGAGACAATCGGATTTTCCCTGGATCAACTTTACCTATAAATGTTAGTACCCAGTTATATTATGCATATTTAGGAAAGTATCCAGGCCTTTCTTAAAGCAATCTACTGAGCTGGCCAGAACCACCTCTGACGGGAGTCTATTCCACATTTTCACAGTTCTTACTGTGAAGAAACCTTTGCGTATTTGGAGATGAAATCTCTTTTCCTCTAGACGTAAAGAGTGCCCCCCATGTCCTCTGGGTTGACCGTAAAGAGAATAACTCAACACCAAGTTCACTATATGGACCCCTTATATATTTGAACATGTTGATCATATCCCCCCTTATTCTCCTCTTCTCAAGAGTGAATACATTAATTTCCTCTAATCTTTCCTCATAGCTGAGCTCCTCCATGCCTCTTATCAGTTTAGTTGCCCTTCTCTGCACTCTCCATTTCCCCGATATCCTTTTTGAGAACTGGTGCCCAAAACTGAACTGCATATTCCAGATGAGGTCTTACTAATGATTTGAACAGGGGCAAAATTATATCTCTCTCTCTTGAGTCCATACCTCTCTTAATACAAGAAAGGACTTTGCTCGCTTTGGAAACCACAGCT
Organism: Lithobates clamitans; assembly: GCA_037952925.1. Classification (NCBI taxonomy): domain Eukaryota; kingdom Metazoa; phylum Chordata; class Amphibia; order Anura; family Ranidae; genus Lithobates; species Lithobates clamitans. The sequence goes on from JBBGZY010000482.1 coordinate 1,548,460, forward strand.
TGGCATTGCATGCTATTATTGAGCTTATGATCTACCAAAACCCCCAGATACTTCTTCACCACAGATTCCCCCAGTTGTACTCCCCCTAGCATGTATGATGCATGCATATTCTTAGCCCCCAAGTGCATAACTTTACATTTCTCAACATTAAACCTCATCTGCCACATAGTCGCCCAATTAGACAGTGCATTGAGGTCGGCTTGTAAATTGGAGACATCCTGTAAAGATGTTATTCCACTGCATAGCTTGGTGTCATCTGCAAAGACAGAAATGTTACTTTCCATCCCAGAACCAATATCATTTATAAAGATATTAAAAAGTAAGGGTCCCAGCACTGAACCTTGGGGTACACCACTGATAACCTTAGACCATTCAGAGTAATAATCATTAACCACTACTCTCTGAATTCTGTATTTTATCCAGTTTTCTATCCATTTACAAACTGATATTTCCAAGCCTGTAGACTTTACCTTACACATGAGCCACGTGTGGGGAACGCTTTTGCAAAATCCAAGTATACCACGTCCACAGCCACCCCTCTGTCCAAGGTTTTACTTACCTCTTCATAAAAAGAAATCAGATTTGTGTGACAACTTCTGTCTTAAATGAATCCATGCTGTCTGTTGCTTAAAATGTTTTTTTCCCAGCAAGAACTCGTCTATGTGGTCTTTTATTAAATGCTCCAGTATCTTCCCGAGTATAGAAGTTAAACTAACAGGTCTATAGTTACTTGGTAAAGACTTTGATCCTTTTTTAAATATAGGCACCATGTTTGCCCTGCACCAATCCAGTGGTGGTATTCCCATCATTAATGAGTCCCTAAAAATTAGATACTTTGGCTTTGAAATTACAGAGCTCAATTCTTTTAGGATCTGTGGGTGGATGCTATCAGGTCCAGGTACTTTATCCACCTTTATTCTGTCTAAGTATTTTATGGACATGAGCTCCCCCATGCTCTTTTGCATACACAAAGCTGAAGAAAGTATTTAATAAATTTGACTTCTCTTTGTCCCCAGTCACTCACTCCAGATTATTTTGTAAAGGGCCTACATGCTCAGACCTGGCCTTTTTACTATTAATATATTTGAAGAATTTTTGGGGGTTTGTCCTACTATCTTTTGCAATCTGTCGTTCGTTTTGAATTTTTGCATCCTTGATTTCCTTTTTACATGTTCTGTTAAATTCTTTGTAACATTTAAACGACACTAGTGTTCCTTCATTTTTATATTTTTTAAAAGCTCTTTTCTTATTGTTTATAGCTTCTTTAACTTTGGCCGTGAGCCACATAGGTTTTGTTTTTAGCCTTTTAAACTTATTGCCCATGGGAATATACTTTCCAGTGAGATCCCAAACAGTCTTTTTGAAGAATTCCCATTTCTGTTCTGGTGTTTATCAATGCAAATATTTGCCCCCAGTCTAAATTCTGGAGAGCAGCCCTCATCCTTGGAAAATTTGCTCTCTTGAATTTAAGTGTTTTTATCTTTCCCGTATGTATTTCTTGTTTACAGCTAACATCATACGAAATCATGTTGTGATCACTGCTACCCCGGTGTTCCTTTACCTGGACATTAGCAATAAGCTCTGAATGGTTTGAGATTACCAGATCCAACAGAGCTTCATTCCTAGTTGGGGCCTCAATAAACTGGACCATAAAATTGTCCTGTAATAGGTTTATACATTTTTGCCCTTTAACTGTCCCAGCAGTGCCATTACGCCAGTCAATTTCTGGGTAGTTAAAATCCCCCATTATTATCACTGTCCCAGCCCTTGTAGCCCTTTCCATCTGTGCAAGGAGCTGAGTCTCCACCTCCTCATTAACATTGGGTGGTCTATAACAAACTCCAATAATTAACTTTGAACTACACCCATCTATATGCAGTTCCACCCATAATGCTTCAGACTCATCACACTCTCCATCAACCAGGTCCTCTTTCACACTTGCTTTGAGATCACTTCTCACATAGAGACTGACCCTGCCACCTTTCCTTTTTACACTGTCTCTCTGAAAGAGTGCATAGCCAGGAATATTAATAGCCCAGTCATGTAAGGATTGAAGCCAAGTTTCAGCAATACAGATTACATCATAGCTCTCCTCATGCACCTTGTGCATGGCACAGGTAATATTTCAGAGAATATCACCTTGGAGGTCCTTCCCTTCAACTTGCAGTCTAGTTCTTTAAATTGATTCTTGAAGGAGCCTCCACCTTCCGTGTATACTGTCATTGGTTCCAATGTGGACCAAGACAGCTGGGTCTTGCCCAGCCCCTCCCAGTAATTTATCCACCTGGTCCACCACATGCTGAACCCTAGCACCAGGGAGACAGCAAACCATTTGGTTGAGGAGATCCTGGCGACAAATTATTCAGTCCTTCTGATTATAGAATCCCCTATAACCACCAACTGTCTAGGCCTACCTGCACTCCCCTCACCACCTCTACTAGATGGGCTGCTCTCCCGACTGTTAGGGGTAGCAGTGACATCTAGGGCTGCCACCTCTGTGTTTGCCACCTATACATCTTCAGACTTGGCAAATTTGTTTTGATGCACAAATACAGGACTGGCCTTCCTTTTCTGCAAGCCCCTTCCACTCCCTCTAACTACATTAACCCATCTTCCTATCTGATAATCCTGACTTGCCCCTCCACCCTCCACATCAACCCTACTGACCATCTGCTCAGCGAGCAGAGGACCCCTTTCAAGGTTGTCATTTCTGCCCAGTGTTGCAACTTGCTCCTCCAGATCTCTAATGTGAGCTTCCAGAAGGGCAACCTGCTCACATCTGTCACAGCGGTATCAATCCTGGAGCTGGTGCACCAATTTTGCATACATGTGGCACACTGTGCACTGAGCAAAACCTTCAACCCTGCTAACACCCATTTCCCAGTTACAATACAGTTACTTAAAGGAAATTTAAGATGTTACTTACAGGTTAGAAGATTCCTGTCTTAACTCCTGTCTTGACCCTGAAGGGCCTGGTATGGAATTTAGGGGGACCCCCACACATTTTATTTTAAATTTTGGTTCAGGGTTCCCCTGTGGGGAAATTCCATGCCGTTTTTATCAATGAACTTTTATTGCCGGACCGACAATTCATTAAAGCCGACACTAGCTCTAGCACTTTTAAATTACTTTTTTTCCCGACAATTCATTATAGCCGGAACTAGCTCTAGCACTTTTAAATTACTTTTTTTTCCCTTTAGAAATGTCATTTTGCTGTGGTACTGTTCTAAACATGGGAAACATGCACCCCTTTACAGGCATACTATAGATACCCCCCACATATGAAATTTAATGGAATATTTTATTGTTTCACTTTAAGCATTATTAAAATCACTACTCCCGAAAAAAAACGGCCATTTTTAAAACCTTTTTTTTGCATTGATCCATGTCCCCTGGGGCAGGACCCGGGTCCCCAAACACTTTTTATGACAATACCATGCATGTAAGCCTTTAAAATTAGCACTTTTGATTTCTCCCATAGACTTTTAAAGGGTGTTCCGCGGCTTTCGAATTTGCCACAAACACCCCAAATTGCTCGCTGTTCGGCGAACGGGTGAACAGCCAATGTTTGAGTCAAGCTCATGTTCGACCTGAACATAAAGCCCATCCCTATTATACAGTACTGACATCACTTACCCATTATGAAGTAGAAAAGAGGTAGGACCAGTTCTATTTTAAGTGTGTGCATGTGTGTCTCTGTCTGGCATGACCGGTAATAAGTACGTTCTGGAAATGTAAAGTAGTTAGGATTTAAATTTTAGACTAATGCTATTTCTTCAGATAAGTAAATAGAGATTAACACACTTTGAAAAAATCTACTTTGGTAACAATAACCCAATTTGCCTATTGTAAGTCAGCACCTCAAGAGAAAGAGGAGAGACTTTTTATGGGCACAGTATGGATCCTGAAGTTGAGCTTTAAAGCCCAACTCTGGTTAAAAAAGTTTTCTCTTGCAGTAGGGCTATGGCCCCACTGCAAAGGGTAGTGCTTGTACATCCTTTTACTCACCCAATCCTCTGCTCCATGATCAAATGGTGCACTGTTCCTGGCATCCTCATGTCCAGAGTGGTTCTATGAAGCCTGCTCTTGGCTTTCCTGCTGACAGCTAAATGAAAAAAAACATTGCTGGCAATACAAAAATGTGAAAAGAAGGGCATGGGGGTCCACCCAAATCCATACTAGGCCCTTATCCGAGCATGCAGCCTGACAGGCCAGGAAACGAGAGGGGGGTGCGAGCACCCTCCCTGAACCATTCCAGACCACATGCCCTCAACATGGGGGGGTGCTTTGGGGCAGGGGGGCAGAGCAGACCCCAAAGCATCTTATCCCTATGCTGATGGCAACAAGAGTCTCTTCCCTACAACCCCCAGATCCCACCCCCCATGTAAATTGGGTACATTGTACTCCTACTCATTCACCAAAGAAAGTGTGAAAAAGAAATGAAAACACACACACAGTTTTTGACAAATCCTTTGTTAAAAATAAACAAAACAATGTCCCCCAATGTAGATCCATCATCAATCACGATGCCTGCCACACCGCTAGACTCGAAAAAGACAACGGTGACATCACATGGGGCAGTGCCACCAGGTGACGTCACCAGGGGGCGGCTCCGCCCCTTATCTTCAGTGCCTTGCAAAAGTATTCACCCCCTTGGCTTTTTACCTATTTTGTTACATTACAGTTTTTAGTTCAATGTTTTTTTAATCTGAATTATATGTGATGGATCAGAATACAATAGTCTAAGTTGGTGAAGTAAAATTAGAAAAATATATACATAAAAATATTTTTTAGAAATAAAAAACTGATAATTGGCATGTGCGTATGTATTCACCCCCTTTGTTATGAAGCCTATAAAAAGCTCTGGTGCAACCAATTACCTTCAGAAGTCACATAATTAGTGAAATGATGTCCACCTGTGTGCAATCTAAGTGTCACATGATCTGTCATTACATATACACACCTTTTTGAAAGGCCACAGAGGCTGCAACACCTAAACAAGAGGCACCACTAACCAAACACTGTCATGAAGACCAAGGAACTCTCCAAACAAGTAAGGGACAATGTTGTTGAGAAGTACAAGTCAGGGTTAGGTTATAAAAAAATATCCAAATCTTTGATGATCCCTAGGAGCACCATTGAATCTATCATAACCAAATGAAAAGAACATGGCACAACAGCAAACCTGCTAAGAGATGGTCGCACACCAAAACTCATGGATGGGGCAAGGAGGGCATTAATCAGAGAGGCAGCACAGAGACCTAAGGTACCCCTGGAGGAGCTGCAGAGTTCCACAGCAGAGACCGGAGTATCCGTACATAGGACAATAATAAGCCGTACGCTCCACAGAGTTGGGCTTTATGGCTGAGTGGCCAAAAGAAAGCCATTACTTTCAGCAAAAAAACAAAATGCCATGTTTTGAGTTTGCGAAAAGGCATGTAGGAAACTCCCAAAATGTATAGAGGAAGGTGCTCTGGTCCTATGAGACTAAAATTGAACTTTTTGGCCATCAAAGAAAATGCTATGTCTGGCACAAACCCATGGTGGTGGCAACATCATGCTGTGGGGATGTTATCTCCATTCAAGAATGAGAATTAGCATCTGGACCTTTCTGGTCAGCTACTGCTTATGATATTCAAATCTCAGCTGTGACAGACCTAGCCGGGAGAGAGACTTTTGGAGGGGACTGAATGCTAGCCTCTTGCCGGTCGATCGTAGGCGCTGGCATTTGGGGGAACGGTGCTCTTTATGAGTTGTAGGCCTGGGGACCCTTGAGGTGGTATTACTGTGGATTCAGGTCCTGGTCCCCCAGGACACACAGACTCTGGGGACCCTGGATTTGCCATATTAGAAATAGTGGCTGAGTCATAATGCTGGGACAAATACTGTTAGGAGATGCTGATGTCAATTCCAGCCACCTGTCTGTCTGTTGCCTGCTAGAATGTGTATTGTAAATAAGTCTCTAGTATGGGATCTAAGAGTCATTAGATCCCCATTGTTGTTTGTGTTAATTAACTTTGCTATTGTGATAATGTTGATTGGGTTTTTTGGGCTACAAGATGGCCAGTCTGGCCTAAAGGTCATGTCTGAGTCATCTAGGCTGTCTAAAGGGATTAGTTAATTAGCCCATGTTAATTAGGTTTCTGGTCACAGGTGTATGTTCAGAGTAATATGAGCCAGAGGTATGCACCTCCTCTTTTACTGTATAAAAGAGCCTGTATTTTTCAATAAAAGAGATTCCTGGTTGAACTTACATACAGCCTGCCTGGTGTTTGTTCTGAGCTGAACTGGATTAGAACATCACATAGCTGTAGTTCTAGTCCCGGAGCATCGGATGACCGAAAAATCAGATGTTACGATCTGCAATCTGAGTCTACTGCCACAGAGGAGTGTCGAGAGAGAGGAACCTTGCGAGCAAGGGGCTCGTTACATTGGTTGGCAGCCGTGGCAGCCGTGGGATTTGCTCTCCAGTTACTGGGACACGCCAAACCAGCCTGCAGGAGAGTCACGCTGAAAGACTTACTTGAGAGCCGTGGAGGGAATGGTGGGATCGTGCTTCCTTGCCATGAACACATCCAAACCATCACCTGGATCCAAGGTCCAGATAGCAGGAGAGGAACAGATACCAGCTACCATGGAAGAGGAATTCAGAAGGAGGTTGCGAGAGATGCACATACAGCACAGAGGACTAGTATCAGAGCAGGTCCTGCTAGGATGGTTTGATTCTATCCGCTGCGAACTCTGGAAGGAAATGCTAGCCTGTGAGCAGCGAAACCAGGGAAAAGTTCTCCCCTCCATACATGTAAGGTACTAGTCGCAGTATGAAGTGCGAATGCTGTTATTGGGGGAACAGCAGAACCAGGAGTGGACAGCCAAATTAAGCAGGCTGATCCGGGCAGAAATGCGGTTGGACGAGAGCTGCAGAGCCCTCCGGTGGTATGTAGCCCAAGTGTGCCCATGGACAGCGGATGACAGCCCCACGGAAGGCTTTGACTATGATGGCCTGGGATTGTTATACTGGAGGCTGTCCGGGGACCCTGACTTTGGGAGTGATCGGGAGTTGCGTTTGGAGGAAATAATGGAGCACAGAGAGCGAAGACTGAATGTCTCAGAAGTGCACTGGGCACAGGAAGATTTAGAGTTTCTGGCCATTCAGGAATGGGAGCTTGAGATTGCCTACAGACAGCTGCTAGACTCTGCTCAGCAGCAGGGTGGGGCTCCCTTTGCCTGGGACTATCAGGAAATACCAGTTGACAACTCTGAAATCCTGGCTGAAGAGTTGACAATGTAGCAGAGTAACAGTGTGCTTTGCCAACCTGCCCCCGCAGCTATGGAGGCAGATGTCTTATGGCGGATGCAGCAAGTGCTGACTGACCTTGATGAACATGTGTCTGCATTGGATGATCTTGGATGGAGGAATGTGCCTGTCCAGCAGAATGCCAGGGAATCGGCAGTGTAAAAATCTGGAAATCGCTATCCCCAAAGCTGAAGTGCTGACAACGGGGCAGAGCTCTGCTAACCTCTGCCCAGCACTGATAGCATCTTCTGGGTTCCAGGGACAGGAGATGGTGAACCTTTATCCCCAGACACCAGTTGCAGAGACAGGGGATTTGATAGACTTTTCTGCTGAGGAAGAACAACCTGGTGAGCCTCCAGCAGAAGAAGAGCTGTTATTAGTGCCAAACTTCACTGTGCTCTGCCCAGCACCAACAGAAGTATCTGTGAAGCTACAAAGAACTTCCCCAGCTGAAGCGCTGGCAAGCAGACAGAGGGTCCAAGATCTCTGCCCTACACCTGCGGTGGTTCCGGAGGCTCAGGGTGAGAAGGAGGTGGTCACTTCCCAGCAGCAGATCAGGATACAGGGGGAGAAGGGAGAGGAGGTGTTCATCATCCCTCCCCAACAGTTGGCCAGGGTGGAGGAAGTGGTCTTTCCTCCCCAGCAAAGACCTGTGCATCTGGGAGACAGAACCACAGACATATCATCCCAACATCCAGATGAGGGAATGGAAAAGGAAGCAGCTGGCTCACCTCCCCAATGGCAGCTACACAGTTTGGGAGTGGAAGAAGCCAGCCTCCTGCCCCAACGGTTAGCTGAAGCGGAGGATGTGGAGTCCCCAGCAGAAGTGCTGGCAACAGGGCAGAGTGCTACCAACCTCTGCCCAGCACCGGCAAAAACTACAGAGTTCCAGGGAGGCGGGGCAGTCGGCCTCCCTCCCCAACAGTTAGCCGGAGCAGATGGTGTGGGGTTTCCAGCAGAAGGGCTGGCAACAGGGCCGAGTACTGCTGGCCTCTGCCCTTAACTAACAGAGGATGGATTTCCTGTGAAGGTGGATGGGACTTCAGTCTGCACCTGTATACTCCAGGGATGCTGGGCAGTCGGCCCAGATCCCCAACATCATGACGGAGTGAGCCCAGATACCCTGTCTTCTCTCCAGTGGCAGAAAGGACTCCAGGGAGAAGGGACAGTCCAGGCCTCTCCCCAGCAGCAGATATGTTCTCTGAAAGAGGCAGAGGTTTGCTGGGTGAGTAATGCTTTGTTTGGAACAATTTGTTTGGGGTACTGTGTGGGTACAGGCATTAGAGGACTGGAACTACTGACTAACTTCGGAGTCAACCCGTCTGGGGTCTCCTCCTGTGTTAGTCTCCTGCCGAAAGGGGAGAAATTTGACAGACCTAGCTGGGAGAGAGACTTTTGGAGAGGACTGAATGCTAGCCTCTTGCCGGTCGATCGCAGGCGCTGGCATTTGGGGGAACGGTGCTCTTTGTGAGCTGTAGGCCTGGGGACCCTTGAGGTGGTATCACTGTGGATTCAGGGCCTGGTCCTCCAGGACACACAGACTCTGGGGACCCTAGATTTGCCATATTAGAAATAGAGTCATAATGCTGGGACAAATACTTTTAGGAGATGATGATGTCAATTCCAGCCACCTGTCTGTCTGTTGCCTGCTAGAATGTGTATTGTAAATAAGTCTCTAGTATGGGATCTAAGAGTCATTAGATCCCCATTGTTGTTTGTGTTAATTAACTCAGTAAACAGTAAAAAAGGGAGGACAGACCATATTGGCCCCATAAAGAATGAGGAAGGACATCTGGTTACAAAGGACGGGGAGGTGGTGAAGGTATTGAATTTATTCTTCTCCTCAGTCTTCACGAGTGAATCGGGGGCTTCAGTAACCAAAACTGCAGTGTTTATCCTCATGACACAACACAGGAAGCACCTCCATGGTTAACAGAGGACAGAATTAAAATTAGACTTGAGAAACTTAACATTAATAAATCACCGGGACCAGATGGCTTGCATCCGAGGGTACTTAGGGAACTCAGTCAAGTGATTGCCAGACTGTTGTTCCTAATTTTTACAGATAGTCTACTGACTGGAATGGTACCAGCTGATTGGTGAAAAGCCAATGTAGCACCAATATTTAAAAAGGGCCCAAAATACATCCCTGGGAATTACAGACCAGTTAGCCTAACATCAATGGTATGTAAACTCTTGGAGGGGATGATAAGGGACGATATACAAGATTTTAGTAATAAGAACGGTATCATTAGTAGTAATCAGCATGGATTCATGAAGAATCGTTCTTGCCAAACCAATCTATTAACCTTCTATGAGGAGGTGAGCTGTCATCTAGATAAAGGAAGGCCCGTAGACGTGGTGTATCTGGATTTTGCAAAAGCATTTGACATAGTTCCCCATAAACGTTTACTGTACAAAATAAGGTCCGTTGGCATGGACCATAGGGTGAGTACATGGATTGAAAACTGGCTACAAGGGCGAGTTCAGAGGGTGGTGATAAATGGGGAGTACACAGAATGGTCAGGGGTGGGTAGTGGGGTTCCCCAGGGTTCTGTGCTGGGACCAATCCTATTTAATTTGTTCATAAACGAACTGGAGGATGGGATAAACAGTTCAATCTCTGTATTTGCGGACAATACTAAGCTAAGCAGGGCAATAACTTCTCCGCAGGATGTGGAAACCTTGCAAAAAGACCTGAACAAATTAATGGGGTGGGCGACTACATGGCAAATGAGGTTCAATGTAGAAAAATGTAAAATAATGCATTTCGGTGGCAAAAATATGAATGCAATCTATACACTGGGGGGAGAACCTCTGGGGGAATCTAGGATGGAAAAGGACCTGGGGGTCCTAGTAGATGATAGGCTCAGCAATAGCATGCAATGCCAAGCTGCTGCTAACAAAGCAAACAGAATATTGGCATGCATTAAAGGGGGATTAACGCCAGAGATAAAACGATAATTCTCCCACTCTACAAGGCTCTGGTCCGGCCGCACCTGGAGTATGCTATCCAGTTCTGGACACCAGTCCTCAGGAAGGATGTACTGGAAATGGAGCGAGTACAAAGAAGGGCAACAAAGCTAATAAAGGGTCTGGAGGATCTTAGTTATGAGGAAAGGTTGCGAGCACTGAACTTATTCTCTCTGGAGAAGATACGCTTGGGAGGGGATATGATTTTAATTTACAAATACTGTACTGGTGACCCCACAATAGGGATAAAACTTTTTTGCAGAAGAGAGTTTAATAAGACTTGTGGCCACTCATTACAATTAGAAGAAAAGAGGTTTAACCTTAAACTACGTAGAGGGTTCTTTACTGTAAGAGCGGCAAGGATGTGGAATTCCCTTCCACAGGCGGTGGTCTCAGCAGGGAGCATTGATAGCTTCAAGAAACTATTAGATAATCACCTGAATGACAGCAACATACAGGGATATACAATGTAATACTGACACATAATCACACACATAGGTTGGACTTGATGGACTTGTGTCTTTTTTCAACCTCACCTACTATGTAACTCTGCTAGTGTGATAATGTTGATTGGGTTTTCTGAGCTACAAGACGGCCAGTCTGGACTAAAGGTCATGTCTGAGTAATCTAGGCTGTCTAAAGGGATTAGTTAATTAGCCCATGTTAATTAGGTTTCTGGTCACAGGTGTATGTTCAGAGTAATATGAGCCGGAGGTATGCACCTCCTCTTTTACTGTATAAAAGAGCCTGTATTTTTCAATAAAAGAGATTCCTGGTTGAACTTACATACAGCCTGCCTGGTGTTTGTTCTAAGCTACACAACTGGATTAGAACGGCACATAGCTGTAGTTCTAGTCCCGGAGCATCGGATGACTGAACCATCAGATGTTGCGATCTGCAATCTGATTCTATTGCCGCAGAGGAGTGTCGGGAAAGTGGAACCGAGCAAGGGGCTAGTTACATCAGCAGTCTCCTGTCTGCCTATAACTTCTTCAGGTTTCTGACCAGTTTAGGCCTCATGTACACAAGGCAGTTGAAAACCTCTTCTGAATGCTGGAAACTGACAGCTATTTTCAGCCCACTCCGGTCCAGTCACATAATCCGGCTCCCCAATGTAATCTAGTGGTGGCTGCACAGTAGAGGACAGAGCATGACAATGGATCGGTCCTAGGAGCCTGTAAGTGACATCAACACTCTAGCCATGGTATGTGTGTCCTCAACATGTGGCGTGTGGGGCCATGAAAAGAGAACTGTCAGTTTCCAGCATTCAGAAGAGGTTTTTAACTGCCTCATGTACGAGGCCTAAACCTGGTCAGAAACCTGAAGAAGTTATACGCAGACAGGAGACTGCTGAGATTTGAATATCATAAGCAGTAGCTGAAAAGAAAGGTCCAGATGCTAATTCTTGTTCTTGAGTGGAGATAGCTACTCGCAGGAACTGTCATTACCAACTATCAGACTATGTGGAGTCTCTTTTACATACATGGGGATTTCGGAGATGAGTTTTTAACTACCCTACAAGAACATCCAGATCTACAGTCCATAGGATGTTGATTGGGGCTGGATAACCTCCTGGTTCTGGTGAGTTTGAACGTCTTGTGGGTGTGTGGAGCACGTGGTGGAAAAGTGTTTGGTGAATGGTGCACTCATCAATCTTCAACCTTGTATACCTACCAGAGACTCTTGTTCTATTTCGGTTTTTATTTTTGAGCGATTGTCAATAAGTCTATCAGTTTTATATTATCTGTCAGATGGAAGCGCCACTTTGATGTTTTAATTGTTTCTCATTTGAGGTTTAATTTTTACATCTATTCTGTGATTACAACCTATTTTAGTGGCTGCTGAGGGAATCCTCTCTTTAACTATATACATACACGTATTATTGATTTTCTAATATATAGAAATTCTTAGCCTATTTTTTACTAACCAGCATCTGTGTCTTGAGTGTTTAAAGACCTGATTTAACATAGCGCTGAGATTGGAGGAGTGTGTTTGGACAATTTTTTCCTTCTATTTTTAGTATATCTGGTGTCTATAGTATGCCTGTAAAGTTGCGCGTGTTTCCCGTGCTTAGAACAGTCCCTGTGCAAAATGACATTTGTAAAGGAATAAAAGTCATTTAAAACTGCTTGTGGCTTTAATGTAATGTCCAGTCCTGGCAATATGGATGAAAATTAGTGAGACAAATGGCATGGGTACCCCCCCATCCATTACCAGGCTCTTTGGGTCTTGTATGGATATTAAGGGGAACCCCGCACCCAGATTAAAAGAAGGAAAGGCGTGAGGCCCCCAGGCCCTATATACTCTGAACAGCAGTATACAGGCGGTGCAAACAAGACAGAGACTGTAGATTTATTGTTAAGTAGAATCTGTTTGTAATTTTGAACTGGTACATTTTTAAAGTGTAGCTCCAGCCAAAAAATCTATTTTTAAGCTTTTTGGAAAACATAGGGAAGGGTTATCACACCTGTAACATTTGTTTATCTGTCTGTGCACCACTTCAGAAGATTTCACCTCACTTTCTGTCCCAATGACAAATGTTTTTTTGAAAATTTGGGGTTTTTAGTGAAACAAGGATTGGTGATAAAGCATCAGTGGAGAGGAGGGGTGTGGCTAACGTGCAGCTGAATGGATGTGTGTTTCCACACATATTGGGACGACACCACTGCCCAAATCTAGACCCACGGCAAGCCTAAAGGCACAGCCGACCCAGCCAGATGACCCGCAAAAGGAAAGACACGGCACAGCTGAAGAAATTGCAAGATTTCTTTCAGCCAAAGGACCGTGATCCTCTCCAAGATGGCGCTGGCGCAGAGAACATCTCTCCTTCCCCCACAGGCAGCTCGCAGTCTGCAACATCAAGTCCAGGCTCACAAGCAGGCCCAGAGCACAGGTCTCCAGATGCCTCCACTCCTCTCTCCTGTAGCCCAGTTAAGTAAAAACCCCAGCTAGCTTATGACATCCAGCAGGTAGGCATGAGCAAGGATTGCATGGAAGACACAAGAGAACTAGTGGACCCATTCACCGCATTCCCCACAATGGGTAAGCCTGTATCTGACACCACATTTAAAGACATGCTTGTCTCCCTCTGCAGCTCTATGCACACATATATGCTACAGTGTGTGAATAACTTTAAAACAGAGTTGGGAGCCTTAGGAGGGAGGGTAAACCATATAGAGGATAAAATGGGGGACTTTGCATCATCACACAACACCCTCATTGACGCCCATAATGATCACTCAGAAGAGCTCACACGGCTTAGGTCAAAGGTCGCTGACCTTGAAGATAGATCAAGGAGAAACAATGTTAAGATTTGGGGGGTCCCCAAGACTGTTCTCCCCTCACAACTTCAGCAGTACGCCCAGGATCTAGTTAAGACCTTCCTACCCACCATTTCAGAATCTGAAATCCATATTGACCACATTCACAGACTGCCAAAGCCATCACATCTCCCAGATAATATACTCCGAGATGTCCTGATGCGGGTGCATTTCTATCAAACCAAGGAACTACTTATGTCTGCGTTCCGCAAAAGCCAACAACCCCCAGAAAGATTTGTGCATATTCACTTGTTTGCGGATCTTTCACATTTCACCATGCAAAAATGCAAATCTTTGTTGCGTTTACCAAGGCCCTACGAAATCATAACATCCAATACCGCTGGGGATACCCTGTTAAACTAAACTAACGGTCACTCATGAAGGCAATACCACAGTAGTCGTCACAGATGTGGAAGAGGGGCTCAAGCTACTTCAATCCTTGGATATACTGCCTGATCAATCACCTGCAGGCCCCTCTCCCCCTGCGAAACTAAACACCCAGTATGACTGGCAAACGGTGTCAAGAAAGAAAAGCAACAAACAACATAATTCAAAAGCACCCAAGTACAAGAATTAAACTTACTTTTATTCATCAAGGTTCCTGATAAATTCTGGAGTACTCAGTTGTGAATTCTCCCCCTCTGAGTTATTGGCAATTGTTATGCCCTCAAGTTCAAGTTTGACTTTGTCTTTTTATTGAAATACTTGTTTTTTTTTTACAATCTGATTTTATTTTCTCCCCCTCCGCAACCTCACTCCCTTTCTACTGGTCTGGCCTCCATGTGAACGCTCTCACCGAACTGGATTTGTGCAACCCAAGTCAACTCAACTACCATCGGAACTTCAAAGTAAGATGGTTTGCACTATCAAGACTAAGGTACTGTAAACATCTACACTTATCCTACATACATGGCTCTCAAGATAGTCTCCTTCAACGTAAATGGCCTCAACCACTCAGTCAAAAGAGCCTCGGTCTGGAGTGAAGCACTTAAACTCCAGGCCGATGTATTATGTCTTCAAGAGACACATTTTTCAGCCTACAACACCCCCTATTTTCAACATAAAAATTTCCCCCACATATTTTTTGCTTCAGCTCCCTCGAAGCAAAAGGGAGTCCTTATCACTATCAGAGACTCTGTGGCCTTCAGCTTAACAGAAACCCATGTTGATCCAGCAGGAAGATACCTCAGACTTGTAGGAGAACTCAATAATAAACCCTACACAATTGCTAACTTATATGCGCCAAATTCCCACCAACTCCGTTTCTTGAAAAGGCTCTATCGCAAAATCACCACTATCCAAAAAGGCTCACTGGTGTAATGCGGAGACCACAACGGCAGACTACTCATTGGACACCACATCCAGGGCCAAAAGGCCTCCCCTCTCGCTTCAACCTCTGCTACATTCAGAAGATATCTATGACGTATGGAGATGCCAACACGCTAACGATAAGGACTTTACCTATCACTCTGCTAGGCATAATTCTTATTCCAGAATAGATCTGATACTAGTGGACAAGGTACTTTTACAAGCAGTGTCCTTCTCCACCATACACGATATAACATGGTCTGACCATGCTCCTGTGTCTATCACAGTGGTGGAAGGGCACACACCGAGTCCTACTTATATCTGGAGAGCTAATTCACATATTTTCCCAATGTCTCAGCATGTCACAAATATAACAAATTATCTGAGTTTTTTGATGTGAACACCAACTCTGTATCTGACCCTGCAATGCTATGGTGTGCACATAAGGCCTTTATTAGGGGGATAATACTACAGATATGTGCAAGGGAGAAGAGGCAGAAGACACAAAAGCTGAATCTACTTATTAACAACATCAAAACCCTAGAGACTTTAAATAAAGAAAATTCAAACCCTCACTGCCCAAAAACTTTTTCAACTCCGTTCTGATCTCAGACTCCTACTCATTGAACAATATGACAAACACATACAATCTCTAAAATTGTCCGACTATTCATCTGGCAATCGAGCAGGCAAATTCTTAGCCCAGAGGCTCAAAACAGCCAGAACCAAATCTAAAATCCCATTTTTGCTCCATCCAACAGGTAAACACAAAATATACAACCCTAAAGAAATAGCTAATTCCTATGTTCAATATTATTCAACACTATACAATCTAGATAAAGACCATAATACACCACAATCAACAGAGGAAAACATAAAGGCCTTCTTGACAAAAATTAAGCTTCCCTCTCTCTCACAAACACAACTTATGTCCCTTAACACCCCTATAATGGAGTCTGAGATCCAGAAAGTGATACGAACACTTCCACTAGGTAAATCCCCAGGTCTGGATGGGCTGCCTAATGATTATTACAAAACATTTCAATCCAAGCTAAGTCCAACCCTACAGGCTGTTTACTCGGCTGCGGTGTCCTCTGCCTCATTTCCCCCTGAAATGCTTAAGGCTTATGTGGTGACTATTCCAAAACCCGGTAAAGAGCCCACATCTCCGCCCAACTTTAGACAGATATCACTATTCAACACCGAGGTTAAGCTTTATGCAAAAACTTTAGCCCACAGACTACTCCCTATCCTTCCCTACCTGACCAATCTGGTTTTACAGCAGGAAGACAGCTTGCTGATGCCACTAGAAGAGTCATCAATATCATGCAATACGCTCGGTCGTATCAGATGCCTTATCTGCTCCTCTCTTTGGATGCGGAGAAGGCATTTGACAGGATACATTGGGGCTATATGAGGCATACATTGCAAAAATTTGGTTTCACTGGTCCTATCTCATCTGCCATACTGGCTTTGTACTCCTCTCCTTGTGCACAAGTTTTCACATCTAACTTATTATCAGATACCTTTACAATATCTAATGGCACAAGGCAGGTCTGCCCTCTTTCCCCCTCAGTTTTTAACTTACTTATTGAGCCCCTAGCAGAAAGAATTAGGACCCATCCTAATATCTCAGCCTTCTCCATGCAAAAACAATCCCACAATATAAACGTATTTGCGGATGATATTATCCTATTCTTATCATCACCTAACACATCACTGCTGCACGCACATGACACCTTTAACGAATTCAGCAGAATCTCATACTACAAAGTAGGGTTGTCCCGATACCGATACTAGTACTTGTACTCAGGCAAATGCTCCCGATGCTTCCCCGATACCTAAAAGTCAGCTGTGATCGGCGCGTGGGGGAGATACAAGCTTCTCCCCCAGTGGCTTTCAGCTGCTTTAGTGACACAGCGGTGATCGCTCACCGCTGACTGTCACTGCATTATCCTCCATGCCCCCTCCTTTCCTCTGTGCCTCTCCGCTGTCCCCTCCGTTCTTCTCTCCTTTTCTTTCCCCCCCCGCTGTCCCCTCCGTTCCTCTTTCCTCCTCTGTGCCTTTCCGCTGTCCCCCTCCGTTCTTCTCTCCTCCTCTGTGCCTCTCCGCTGTCCCCCTCCGTTCTTCTCTCCTCCTCTGTGCCTCTCCGCTGTCCCCCTCCGTTCTTCTCTCCTCCTCTGTGCCTCTCTGCTGTCCCCCTCCGTTCTTCTCTCCTCCTCTGTGCCTCTCCGCTGTCCCCCTCCGTTCTTCTCTCCTCCTCTGTGCCTCTCCGCTGTTCCCCTCCGTTCTTCTCTCCTCCTCTGTGCCTCTCCGCTGTTCCCCTCCGTTCTTCTCTCCTTTTCTGTCCCCCTCCGCTGTCCCTTCCGTTCCTCTTTCCTTCCCTGTGCCTCTCCGCTGTCCCCTCCGTTCCCCCCTCCTTCTCTGTCCCCCTCCGTTCTCCCCCTCCGTTCCGCCGTCCTCCTTCCTTTGTGAATAGACAGAGTCAGCTGACTCTGTCCATTCACATAACTGAAACATTGTAATCTCTTGTGATTACAATGTGTCAGTTTATGAATGGAGAGGAGCCGCTGTCTTCTCTCCATTTATTCTCAGTGCAGCTGAGGCTGCAGAGAAAGGGACTGGGGAATCTCTATCCTCTGTCTCTTTCTCTGTCTCAAGGGGGGGATATCAGAGGTCTGTTAAGACCCCTGATATCTCACCAAAGCCCCCCAACAGGGCTGATTAAAAAAAAAAAAAACACATATTGCAATAAAGAATAAAAAAAAAATGATTGTAAAAAATAAAAATTGTAAATTAAAAAACAAAAACAAAACAAAACACACACACACACACACATACACCGTTCACCCCCCCCCCCCCCAAAAAAAAAAAGCACTGTTAAAAAAAAAATTTAAAAAAACACTGTCACGTGACATAAAAAAAAAGTATCGGTATTCGGTATCGGCGAGTACTTGAAAAAAAGTATCGGTACTTGTACTCGGTCCTGAAAAAGTGGTATCGGGACAACCCTACTACAAAGTAAATTTTACAAAGTCAGTCATACTAGAAATGGGACTAGCACCCTCCTTAAAATCCCAACTATACACATCCTTTCCCTATACATGGAGCAAAACAAGTATTACATATCTAAGTATAAAACTAACTAAGAATCCTCAAAACCTAGCAGAAGCCAATTATTCATCTTTAATAAACAAACTCTCCATGGAAACTAAAAGACTGGCCAATATAGAACTGACTTGGATGGGATGCTTAGCCTCATTTAAAATGTTTCTCCTGCCCCAAATACTTTATATATTTCGAACCCTGGCAGTCCCAATACACAACATATATATCAAAGCCTTAAATACCTTGCTTTCTAAGTATATCTGGAAATCTAATGCAGCATACACACGGTCATACTTTTCGACCGGACTTGGCCGACGGACCAAATCCAGGAGGACAATCCGATCGTGTGTGGGCTTCACCGGACCTTCAGCTGACTTTTTCAGTCGCAAATCTGATGGACTTTAGATTTGGAACATGCTTCAAATCTTTAAGCCGTAACTCCGCCGGACCCAGAAATCCGCTCGTCTGTATGCTAGTCCGAGGGACAAAAACTGCCGCTAGGGCAGCTATTGGCTACTGGCTATCAACTTCCTTATTTTAGTCCGGTGTACGTCATCATGTACGAATCCATCGGACTTTGGTGTGATTGTGTGTAGGTAAGTCCGTTCGTTAAAAAGTCAGTCGGTATTGAATATCCTCATTCAATGTATGTGAATTATTTTTTTTCTTTAATAAAATCTTTTGAAAACAAAAAAAAAGTCAGTCGGAAGTCTGTCAAAAGTCCATCAAAAGTCCGCTGGAAAGTCTGTCGGACCAGTCCGGTCAAAAAGTCCGACCGTGTGTACGCTGCATAAGAGACCGAGATGCTCTAAAACCCTTCTGGTCAAACATAGACTAGCGCGCGGTATGGGACTAGTTGATATTAAAGATTTTTATCGAGCAGCTATTCTTACAGAACTTAAAGAGTGGTTTGACCCGGCACCTGACACCCTATGGTGCGGCATCGAACAAACTCTGAACCCTTCTAATGATCTAAAATGTCTCCTGCTCCTAGACGTTTGGAAACCCCTTCCCCTTAACAAACTACCACTCACTATCCAAGCATCAGTATTGGCATGGAGAGATCTCTGCAATGTCCCAACCCCGATATCCAGTCAAATGGACATCCCTATACCTATAACAATTCTTTCTCATGCCATCCCAAATCTCAAAATGGGGGACTGGCACGACAAAGGCATTAAAACAATGGCTGACTTGTACTCTGATAATCCCTTTATTCCCTTTCCTTCACTTAAAAACCATTACAACCTTTGTCCTGCCAACCAATACAAATACAATCAAATAGCTCACCTCCTGCGTTCCATTAAATCATACCATATATACCTTCCAAAAGAAGTGTGGAGATACTTCACCACAAAACCAACCCCAACTAAAGGTATTTCTTTGTTTTACAACCTTTTTCAACATAAACTAGATTTCATAAAATCCCAGCCCTATAAGAAATGGGAGTCAGACCTCGACATGCATATTACAAGCTCACAGTGGCAACATGCATTTTGATCGCTTTACAAAGCCTCCACAAGCGTTAATCACTGGGAACTATACCCATTATGTGTAAGAATCTCTACTAGCTAGCAGATGTGGCAAGAAGAAAAAATTTGATAACCAATGGAAAATATGGACAACATGGTTTAAAGGTAATTAATGTTAGACACTTTTAAAAAAATGACCTTACTCTAGCTATTTTCACTATGTTCATGGGATGTCAGATCATAGACCTATCCCCCCCCCCTCCTCCACCTTTTTTACCTTTGTACTTTTTATTTTACTTTTATATTTTTCTACTTATGTACTTTATTTAGTTTTGGAAATGGTATTACTCAGTTAAAATTTATACTGACAAAGCAAATGCATATTTACTGAGATGATGTTCCTATAGTACTTTCAATGTAAGAATTGACTATGCAATACCCTTGTACAATTTTCCTTTATGCACTAATGTAGATCTTGCTGGTGTAATACTGTATTTCATTTATACTCTGCAGAAACTCAATAAAAACCATTAAAAAAAAAGCATCAGTGGACAGGAGACACGTTTTTCCCATACTAACTCTTTTTTTTAAAATCAGAAAAAAAAAGTTTTATTTGAATTTCCGCACAGCCATATACAAGTCATATATAACCATGACATACCGGTGACCATAACAAATATCAAGTGTCCTTTTACAAGGTCATCAAAGATGTACAATATCTGAGTACCATTTTACATACATATATGTATATAGTAAGGCAGTGCAGAACAGAACTAAAAACAGTAAAATGAGTAAGCATCAATGCAACCAAAACATAGTGTCAGATGTACATTGCAACATAAAATCTATTTTACATACTCCGGAAACATTGCTCATTTAGTTATAGTGCTCAGCCCAACCTCTTCAGCAATCTTTCTTCACTTAATATATATTTATCAATTAGTGCGAGATCAGGTATTATAGCTTTGTGATTAACCTTGCAACAATCTATATTTGACCAATTGATGGGGTGCTAAGCCTGGCACTTCCAGCCAATCTTGCCACATCTTGTCGAATTTACGGGGTACATTTCTATGTTGGTACGTCAATTTCTCACATATTAATAGTTTATTCACTTGGTCAATCCACTGTTGCCAGGTGGGGACCCTGGAGGTGATCCAGTGCCGAGCTATCAGTCTCCGAGCTATATAAAGCAGCCGGAGTATCGCTGAATGGGTTGAAGGGGTCAAGGACTCATCATCCAGGGCACCCAGCAGGCATACCACCGGATCTTTAGGAACCGTAAAGTTAAACACCTGAGTGATCAACTCTAAAATTTCCGTCCAATACCGAAAGAGTTTTGGGCACCTCCAAAACATGTGCATGAGGTCCCCCTGATCTCTCAGGCACTTGGGACAAAGTGGTGTGTCACGTAACCCCCATTTATGCATTTTTGCAGGCGTTCTGTATGCTCTATGTAGCAAATAGAGGTGAGAGAGTTTCTGTGAGGCTGATATAGATACCTTCGGAGCAGAAGCGAGACACAGACTCCATGTCTCTTCATCTAATGGCCCTACATCTTCCTCCCATTTGCTTTTGAATGGTAGACCGGTAGGATCCTGAAGTGCAGCAAGGATAATACTGTACCCTCTAGAGATCATACCTTCCGTTTCTTTTTCCATCAAGATCTCTTGCAAAATGACATGCTCAACTAGCTGGAGAGAAGTATGTCTAGATTGCAGCTGCAGAGCATGTCTTAATTGAAAGTACCTAAAGAAATTAGTATGCGGGATGTCAAACTCCGTCTGGATTTCTGTGAAAGACTTGAGAACCTGACCTCTGTAAAGTTGCAATAGAAACTGAATCCCTCTTGTCTCCCATGATCCAAAGCCCTTGAGTTTAAGTAGTTCCCTATAATTGACGTTCCTCCATATAGATGTACACGATAGGAAGCCTCTTATACCTAATAATCATTTGGGATATGTCCATAATCTTTTTAACAAGATAATGGTTGGGAGTCTCCTGACTAGGTGAGTGTAACCGGCCTCTAAGGTGGTTAATGCAGTTGTAGTACTTGACGGTGTGCTAAGAAGTCTACGTATGGGATCCAAGTCATCTGTCAGTCCCTACCCTCCCAGCTGCTGTAGCTGGGATGCGAGGAAATAGACTCTAGCATGTGGGACCGCCAGTCCACCCTCTTCCTTATTATATTGTAAAGTGGATAGACTGATTCTAGCTGCTTTTTTACACAGTAAAGTGTAGCTCTCTGAACTGGGAATCTATTTTATCAAACCATCGCCGGGGTATCCATACTGGTGAGTTATGACATATGTATAATAGCTGCGGAGACCACACCATTTTTATGAGGTTCGCCCTCCCAACTACTGATAATGGTAATTTGCACCTGGTATTACATTTTTCTCTAAATTTAGTAAGTAGGGGAATAAGATTAAGAGTGATATATTGGGTGATATCTGGGCACACTTGTACACCTTAATAGCGAAAAGAGGACACTATCTGCACCATTGAAGCACAGTCAGGCAATGGGGCAGATAGCGGGTCCAGGGGCATCCACAGGTAAGGCCACTCGACACTGTCGAAGGCCTTAGCTGCATCCAGTGAAAAAATGGCCTGATTACCGGGATTCTCAACTGGGATTTGAATGTTTAAAAAGAAGCGCCTAAAGTTTTGGGCTGTGGATCTGGTAGGTATGAATCCAGATTGTTCCCTATGTACTAACTTTTGGACTATTTGAGAGAGTCTTGTCGCTAATACTCTGGCTAACAGTTTGACATTGGTCGTTAGTAATGAGATGGGCCTATAAGAGTCAGGGGACGTGGCATCTTTATCAGGTTTTAATAACACTATTATAATTGCCTCGTTCATAGAACTAGGCAGTACACCCTTCTCTAGTGCATCATTATATACTTTTAATAACGTAGGTTGTAATGTGTCCGCATACCTTTTGTACACCTCGGATGGTAGGCCATCAGCTCCCGGAGCCTTATTATTATGTGTTTGTGCTAAGGCTAATGCCAAATCCTCTGCTGATATTGGAGCATCTAAGAGTTCCGCATCCAAGGTGGACAATCGAGGCAACTCTCATTAAGGAAATCCACTATGTCACTCTCCTCAGGGCACATTTTAGATGTGTGCAGATCAGCGAAAAACCTGTAATATTTCTGTGTTATTCGTATGAACTGCTCCTTGCGTATCACACAAGGAGGAGACCATAGAAGGGGAACCCTGCGCCCGCGCTAATAATGCCAGCATGTGTCCAGTAGACTCCCCCTCCTCAAAGTGTGACGGCTGCAGGAAAAATCTCTTGTTTTCAGCCAGCTGTAGTGCCAGCTGGCTGGACATAGCTTGTGCACCCAGCCATGCTTTTTTTGTATCTTTTTTGTATTTTGTACTTCTGTTTCCCAGGCCTTTGTATTAGACTTTATACTGTTAATTGTGGTTATGAACTGACCACGTAGGAATGCTTTCATGGCCTCCCAGACCATATTTACTTGGGTTGAGCCCATATTGTCCTTTAAGAAATATGCTAGGCGCTCTCTAATTGGATCAAGGGTGGGAAATAGAGCTACCCAAAAGGGATTGAGCTTTCAGAATCTGGATGGAACGGTCACTGTGATCGCTATTTTCACCCAAAAGGAGGAATGATCAGAGATGTGTCTATCTCCATAACCGGACTCAATGACCAATGGGAGTAAAGCAGCATTACCCAGCACCAGGTCTATTCTTGATAGGCTCCCATGGGCCGTGGAGCAGCAAGAGTACTGTGTAATGTGAGCATTACTCCTGCGCCACACATCAGTCAAGCACAACTCTGATATCAACCCTGCAAAGAGTGTCAGTCCCCTGTTACGGACATTTACAGCTGAGGGTGTAGGTAGTTTATCCCATTTATGGTGCAGATAATTATTAAAGTCGCCTACTGCTTTTAGAGGAACATTGGGATATTGTGCCATAAATTTAGCCAGGTGTATAAGGGTTTCTGCTGAATATGGGGGTGGTATGTATATATTAGCTATAATACACACCAAGTTTGATATTGTACAGAGTAAGAAAATACACTTTCCCCCTGGGTCTACAACCCTCTGAGAGCAATGGAACTGAACGTCCTGATGAATCAGGATGCTCACCCCCCTCGCATAGGCTGAGTAGGTGGAGTGGATTTGGGTATGATATATTCTGGAACCAAAACTAGGGATAGCCCCAGGGGGAAAATGGGTCTCTTGTAGACACACAATGTCCGCTTCTGCGGACTTAAAATGTCTGAGTGCCACTATTCTCTTTACAGGATTACCAAGACCTCTAATATTCCATGACAGAATCTTAATACTTGCCGTCATTTGTATATATCAACTGTATGTATAACACCACATTGACTGTCATTGTGGAATTGCAATACACCTGATTGACACACACGTAATAAAGCATAATAGAAAGTAGGTCTAGAATCTATGGTACCTACGTGACCTCTACACACACTGTTGGAATACATTTTAGCACAAAACTGTGCTTGCAAAGCTGAAGGGCTGGATACACACTTATAGTTCCGGAGATTCCTATTGAGAAAAAAATGGAAGAAAAAAACTGAGAAAAAAGGGGGGAAGGGGAAAAGAAAAAAAAGAGAGGGGAGTATAAGAAAAAACAACCACTCCAAAAAACATAAAACATCAATGTCAGTGTTCGTAGAGTGAGCCATGTTCTCAGCCATTAGGGCTATCTTAGAAACTGTTCCCCTATAGACCATCCTGGGTGGGGGGGGGGGGTTGGGCAGTGGAAACACCCAGGAAAAACAACTTCCAGTTGGTAAATGGTTTCTCACATATGCAGGTTATTAGCAACTTAAAAGTTTTCAAAGAAAAATATACTTTTCTCTCCGCCGGACGTGAAAGAATATGCCCCTGACCCATATAAGGTAGTGAATCTTTAATGTTGATCTGGACGCTGTCTTCTGGCCTCTTTAATAGCTCTCTCCTCACGATCCAACCATTGTGCAGCCGCTGTAGGTCATTCAAAGAAATGGGTCGTGCCAAGAGCCGTTACTCGGAGACGGGCAGGATACAGCATGCTACATTAAGTTCTCTGAGCCTCTTTTTTACATCATTGAATGTTGCACTTTTTTTTGTAGTTCAGCAGAGAAGTCAGGAAACAAGGAGATTTTGCTATTATCCATCTTAATTTTGTCTGACAAATCTCTGGCTTTGGATAATATTGCGTCTCTGTCTTTAAAATTCAGTAGCTTGAATAGAAAAGGCCTAGGATGATTGCCTGGTGGTAGAGGGCGGAAAGGTACCCTGTGTGCCCTTTCAACAGCAAAGAGTGGGGAGATGGAGTCTCTACCAAATGTAGATATAAGCCATTGTTCTATGAACTCCACTGAGTTTTTACCCTCTGCTCTCTCCGGGATGCCCAGGGCACGGAAATTATTTTGTCTCATGCGATTCTCCATTTCATCAAGTCGCATTGCATGTTGTTCAGTTAGGTGACAATTGTAGTTCAGATATCTCTGCATAGGTGCTATATCATCCTCTACTGTGCGCAGCCTGCCTTCTATAGCAGAGGTTCTCTCCCTAAGCTTCTGCATGTCATGGCGTACATATGAGATTTCAGCCTTCACTTCCTTTATCTCATCAGAAAGAGCAGTTATGGAGTGATTGCAGGAAGTCACAGCTGTGAATTTATCTCTGAGCGTGGGTTCTGCTGCCTCTGACCCTGATGTACTGGTCTGAGGCCTAACAGTAAAATCCTTAGGAGTACTCACTGCATTCCACTCTGGGGACAATCCATTCTCATCCTCTAAGGGTACTGTATCATCATCTTCCTGAGCGTTCTCAGGTGAGGCCCTCTGTGCAGTAACCCCGGCTAGGGCATCTTTGTAGGATCTGCCACCAAATAGAAGCTTCTGTGTGGCCTCCTTATACTGCTCTTTGGCCGCTCAGTGTGGGTCGGCGCCATCTTGATCCTGGATGTCTGCCTGTCCCCTGTCGCTGCCGGTCTTTTTTAGCACCATTGTGGCTGTCAGTGTGGGCAGATATGGGTTTCGGATGTCCCCCGGGTGATTAGGGATCAATATGGTCCAGTTCAGCTAAGCTGGGAAGGTAGATGCAGGATAAAAGCACGGATGGCCGGCGGAGCTGAGGAGATCCTTATACATGTGCCACGCCCCCCCATATTAACTCTTACAGGAGAGAATTTCCCTTCCTAGGGGTAGATTTCATCTCACTTCCTGCTGTCTCCTTCCATTTGCAAGTAGGAGTCGTTTGTAAGTTGGATGTTTGAAAGTAGGGGCCTGCCCTATATGCTCTGCAGAAATTTGGGCCTTAGGTGTTGCTGTTGCCACAACACTGTAAGCCCTCACAGTTACTAGTGGTGGGCGCAGAAACACGGGCCCTGCTGTGAAATATTAGATCAAGAATTGTAATTACATGCCAGTGTTGAACAGTGGTAGAAAAATTGGGCCTTTGGCGATGGTGCTGGTGCTGGTGCCACAACACTGTAAGTCCTCACAGTTACTCTTGGTGGGCGCTGGAACGGGCCCTGCTGTGAAATATTATATCAAGAATTGTAATTACATGCACCTGTTGAACAGGGACAGAAAAATTGGGCCTTTGGTGGTGGTGGGGGTGGTGGTGTTGCCACAACACTGTAAGCCCTCACAGTTACTCTTGCTGGGCGCAGGAATGGGCCCTGCTCTGAAATATTAGATCAAGAATTGTAATTATATGTCCCTGTTAAACAGGGGCAGAAAATTTGGGCATTAGGCACTGGTGCCACAACACTGCAACCCCTCACAGATGCTATAGTTGGAGCGCAGGAATGAGCCCTGCTGCAAAGTATTGCATCAAAAATTGCATCAGGTGCTTGGTAGCTGCTGGTGATCCAAGACTGGTTCATTTTTATGAAGGTCGGTCGATCGACCGAGTTGGTGGACAGGCGCACCCTGTGATCGGTTACAAAGCCTCCAGCAGCACTAAATGTGCGTTCCGAAAGAACACTGGATGGAGGACAGGCCAGTAGCTCAATTGCATACTGCGCAAGCTCTGGCCAGTGATCCACCCTTAAGACCCAGTAACCCAGAGGATTTTCAGTGGGAAAGGTGTCCAAGTCTGATCTTGCCCCTAGTCATTCCTGCACCATGTAAAACAGATGCTGGCGATGGTTGCTGGAACCGATCATACCTTGGGGCTGCGGACTAAAAAATTGTCTGAATGCATCGGTCAGACGGCCACCTTCTCCACCGCTCCTTCTGTGACTGAGCGAAGCTTCAGCAACATGTTGTCCAGAAGGACCAGGAAATTGTAACCTCCCAGGCTCTGGAAAGCATTGCACAAACCTTTCTGCAAGGCCTCCTGAAGAAGTTTCATCCTCTGCTCCCTCTGCAATGGCAAGATAAGGTCCGCAACCTTATCCTTTCAACGTGGATCAAGGAGGGTTGCCAGCCAGTAATCATCCCTTCCCTTGATACCACAAATACGAGCTTCCTTCCGCAGGCTTTGCAGCATCAGGGAGGCCATGCAGCATAGGTTTGCTGAGGCATTTGACCAAGAGTCCTCTGGGTCACTAAGGACGATATGATCCGCAGCCACCTCCTCCCAGCCAAGTACAAGTCCATGAGTTTCTTCAAACTGTAAATGATCCCTTGAAGACTGCTGCTGATGCTGAGTGCCAGGCTCCACCTCCATGCTGACACAATCCTCATCCTCCTCCTCCTCCTCCCCCTCTTCCTGTGTGATCGGCGGGCACACAGGAACACTGTCTAGATAAAGGGGCCTTGAGAGGTAAGGAAGTCCTCCTCTTCCTCCCTCTGTTCTGCCTCAAGTACCCTGTCCATTATTCCATGCAGCGTGTGCTCCAACAGGTGGACAAGAGGGACAGTGTCACTGATGCATGCACTGTCACTGCTCATGATCCTCGTGGCCTCCTCAAATGGTGACAGGACAGTACATGCATCCCTGATCATAGCCCACATAGCTTGAGAAAAAACAAGCTCCCCTGACCCTGTCCTGGTGCCATAGTCGCATAGGTACTCATCGATGGCCTTCTGCTGTGTGTGCAGCCGCTGCAGCATGGCCAACATTAAGTTCCACCTGGTGGGTATGTCACAGATTAGGCGGCTCTTGGGCAGGTTAAATTCCTTTTGGAGGTCAGCCAGCTGAGCACTGGCATTATATGACCTGTGGAAATGCACACAGACTTTCCTGGCCTGCCTCAGTGCATCCTGTAAGCCCGGGTACCTGCCCATGAACCGCTGCACCACCCAGTTAAGGACGTGAGCCAAACAGGGCACATGGGTCAGTTGTCCCTGTTGGAGGGCAGAGGAGGTTGGTGCCAATGTCACAAATCACCATTCCTGGCTTAAGCTGGCATGGCGTCAACCACCTCTGAACCTGCCCCTGCAGAGCTGACAGAATCTCTGCCCCAGTGTGGCTCCTGTCCCCCAAGCACACCAGCTCAAGCACCGCATGGCATCTTTTTGCCTGCGTGCTTGCGTAGACCCTTGAATGCCTACGGAGCACCGCTGGTTCCCGAGGACAAATCAGCACAGGAAGAGGCTATGGAGGAAGAAGAAGAGGAGGGGGTGGAGGAGAGAGTCAACCAGTGTGCGGTGAAAGATAGGTAACGTCCCTGTCCATGTCTGCTGTACCATGAGTCAGCGGTAATCTGCACCTTACCGGTGACTGCCCTGTCCAGCGAGGCCGAGACATTGCCTTCCACATGCCGGTAGAGAGACGGAATCGCCTTTCGTGAGAAAAAGTGGCGTTTGGGAACCTGCCACTGAGGAACCGCACATTCCACAAACTCACGGAAGGTGGCAGAGTCTACCAACTGAAAAGGCAGCAGTTGAAGTGCTAGCAATTTAGCCAATCTAGCATTTAACCGCTGGGTATGTGGATAGTTGGGAGTGAATTTCTTTCGGTGGTGCAGCAGCTGGGGCAGGGAAATTTGCCTGGTACAATATGATGTCGGTGTACCGATAGCAGATTGCCCTCAAGTACTTGGCTGTGACACACCCAATTCTACACCTTCATTGCTCCTAGTGCAGGTTTCAGAGAGGACTGAAGGTATAGTGGGGTTGGAGATCCCAGCTGATGAGGAGCAAGGAGAGGTCCGTTTTGTTCTTTGGTGTGGGTCTTTTAGGTACACTTGCCAATGAACTGCGTTTACAGGTCAACATATGTCTGGCACGTCAAGCATGTGGTGCCCAAGCGGGTGATGTTTTGCACAAGATACGCTTGAGACATATGTTGCAAATAGCAGTGGTGCGATCTGATACACTCATCTCAAAAAAGGCCCACACCAAAGAACTTTTGAAATAATGCACAGAGACAGCAGTGCCCTGCACATGTGGAGCTCTGCGATGTGATGCAGTCATTGCGCTGCCCTTAAGCTGGCCCCTGGGGGGCATCCTGCCTCGTTGGAGATGTACCTCCTCCTCCTCTCTCCTATCAGGCACCTACGTGGAGTCAGTGACCTCATCATCCCCTCCCTCCTCATCACTGGAGCAAACCTGGCAGTATGCTGCAGCTGGGGGAACATGACTGCGAGATTGCTGTCCTTCTTGGGCATCCCCTCCTTCTGGGCTCATGTTACTGCCTTCCTCTAGCTGGGTACCATCACTGGAGTCTTCAAAATGCTGGGCATCCTCCTGGAGCATGTACCCAACACTGTAGTCAAACAGTTCGGGGGACTCCTCAGGAGGACATGGTGGGGCTACGGAAGGAGTGACTGATGCCATTGAGCCAAGGGAAGAGGCCACGTTGGCAGCTGCATTGCCACACAAAGTACCCTGAGCCGGGGTGAGAGAGGATGAGAAGGATGAGGATGGCTTGGTCATCCACTCTACCAAGTCTGCGGCATGTTGTGGCTCAACACGGTCAGCTGCTGGAAAAAAAGGACAAGGGTGTCCCACGGCCACGTGCTGATGAGGATGCACTGTGTCCACGACCTGCACTGTTGCCTCTAGACACTGCTTGCCCTCTTTTATTGGCTTGTGACTGTATGCCTCTCCTTGTTGGCCTTCCAGACATACTAATGGCCTGCAGTGAGATGTAGCTGCACAAAGCTGGGATATATATATATACTGATTATACTTGAACTAGCAGAATCAACTGCCTGCCTGTAGTATTATTAGTATGAAAACACCAGCAATTGTCTTCAGGTAGCTTTAGGTGCACACTGTGCAGAGGACACAGTACACTAACTGTAAATACTGCAGCTGCCTGCCTGTGGTACTAATAGGATCAGAAGAACGCCAGCAATTGTCTTCAGGTAGCATTTTTTGTTTGCACACTGTGCAGAGGACACAGTACACTAACTGTAAATACTGCAGCTGCCTGCCTGAGGTATTAATAGGATCAGAAGAACAGCAATTGTCTTCAGGTAGCTTTAGGTGCACACTGTGCAGAGGACACAGTACACTAACTGTAAATACTGCAGCTGCCTGCCTGTGGTATTAATAGGATCAGAACACCAGCAATTGTCTTCAGGTAGCTTTAGGTGCACACTGTGCAGAGGACACAGTACACTAACTGCAAATACTGCAGCTGCCTGCCTGTGTTACTAATAGGATCAGAACACCAGCAATTGTCTTCAGGTAACTTTAGGTGCACACTGTGCAGAGGACACAGTACACTAACTGTAAATACTGCAGCTGCCTTCCTGTGGTACTAATAGGATCAGAAGAACACCACCAATTTTCTTCAGGTAGCTTTCGGTGCACACGGTGCAAAGGACACAGTAAACTAACTGTAAATACTGTAAAAACACCTGCCTGCCTGTCAGTATATTAGGAAAAGAATAACAAGAACAGATCTAGCTAAACTGAATACAATGTATATATATATATATATATATATATATATATATATATATATATATATATATATACACATATACATATACACACAACACCTAGGATGCATATATATACACACGATACACTGTGAGTGCAGTTAACGGACTCGCCTGCCTACTCTATCTAACTTAAATCAAATGATGCTGTTTCTCTGTCTATCTCTCTCCGCCGCCGCAACACACTACACAAGGCCGCCATGCAGGCAGCCTTATATAGTGTGGGGTGTGTACTAAACCCCCTGAGCCATAATTGGCCAAAGCCACCCTGGCTTTGGCCAATTATGGCTCTCTGTACAGACGGCGCTGTGATTGGCCAATCATGCGGGTCATAGTGCATGCTTGGCGAATTTGGCGCGAACGGCCTATAACGTTCACAATTCAATGAACAATCGGACAGGCGATGTTCGAGTCGAACATGGGTTCGACTTAAACTCGAAGCTCATCCCTATATGTTATTGGCATAAAAAGTGTTTGGGGACCTGGGTCCTGCCCCTGGGTACATGTATCAATGCAAAAAAAGTATTTAAAATGGCTGTTTTTTCAGGAGCAGTGATTTTAAGAATGCTTTAAGTGAAACAATAAAAATGAAATATTCCTTTAAATATCGTGCCTGGGGGTCCCTATAGTCTGCCTGTAAAGTAGCGCATCTTCCCCATGTTTTTAACAGTACCACAGAAAAATGACATTTCTAAAGGAAAAAATGTCATTTAAAATTGCTTGTAAAATTGAAATGTAACGGATCCCGGCAATATACATACAAAATCTTTGAAAAAAACAGCATGGGTTACGCCCCCGGTCCATACTGGCCTGATACGGATATTAAGGGGAACTCCATGCCATAGTTTAAAAAAAAAATGATGTGGGGGTTCCCCCTCAAAATCCATACCAAGCCCTTCAGGTCTGGTATGGGTTTTAAGGGGAACCCAGCTCCAATAAAAAAAATGGCATAGGGTTCCCCCTAAAATCCACACCAGACCCTTATCCAAGCATGCAACCTGGCAGGCCGCAGGAAAAGGGGGGGATGAGAGTGCACCCCCCTCCTGAACCATACCAGGCCACATGCCCTCAACATGGGGAGGGTGCTTTGGGGTCCCCCCCAAAGCATGTTGTCCACTTGTTGATAGGGACAAGGGCCTCATCCCCACAACCTGTCAGGGCTGGGCTCAGCCCTTCTTTCTCTGAGCTGGCCGCTCAGCTGTCAGCTAATTGCCAGCTCCCATCTCTCTCGACAGTTATTCAGCTGTTGATGATCCTGCTCGTCAGTCATGCTACTTAAGCTGTCCAGTCCAGAGGAGCTCTGCCTTGGACTTGGTCACATCACAAGAAACTATCTCCTGTGTTCCTGTTTAAAGACTGGCTTTGCTGACATCCCTTCTGGCTCCAGATCCTGCTTGCTGTTCCACTACTTTGATCCCTGACTTCTGGCTTGGCTGACTATCTATTCCTGTTACTGAACTTTGGCTTTGTTTTGACCATGTTTGTTCTTTTTACTTTTATTATTAAATAAGTGTGATTTAACTGTACTTCTGTCTCGGTCTGATTTTATGGTTTCTGACACAACCCCTGCCCGGTGGTTGTGGGGGTCTGCGGGCAGGGGGCTTATCAGAATTTGGAAGCCCCCTTGCCCCCAGATCCCAGCCCCCCATGTAAATGGGTATCAGGTACATTGTACCCCTACTCATTCACCAAAGTGTCAAAAAAGTAAAAACGACAGGAGACAGTTTTTGACAATTCCTTTATCAAAAAAAGTGTCCCGCAATGTCCATCCATCTTCAATCACCGCGCAGATGGACCAGAAAACTAGAAAAAAAACACGAAAATACTCCGCCTTCATGAGAGGCATCCCAACGACTGCTGTCTTTTCGCTGTGACAGCTTTTATATATGCAAGGGCGGGGCCACCTGCTGACGTAACCAGATGACCCCACCCTTCTCTGACAGTGCATGATGTCAGAAGGGGTGAGGTCACTCGGTTACATCACCGCGTGTCCCCGCCCTTGCCTATATAACAGCTGTCACAGCCAAGAGACAGCAGTCAGCGGGACGCCTCCCATCGAGGCGAGGTTTTTTTTAATATTTTTCGGGTCCGTCATTGATGGACAATGCGGGACACCATGGGTTCTTTTTTTAATAAAGAACTTGTCAAAAACGGTGTATTGTGGTTTTTACATTTTGACACTTTTTTGGTGAATGGGTAAGGGTATAATGTATACCCATTCACATGGGGGGGCGGGATCTGGGGCCCCCTTGTTAAAAGGGGCTTCCAGATTCCAATAAGCCCCCCACCTGCAGACCCCCTCAACCACTGGGCAAGGGTTGTGGGGATGAGGCCTTTGTCCCCATCAACGTGGGGACAGGGGCTTTGGAGGGGACCCCCATGTTGAGGGCATGTGGCCTGGTATGGTTCAGGAGGGGGGGCGCTCTCTCGTCTCCCACCCCCTGTTCCTGAGGCCTGCCAGGTTGCATGTTCAGATAAGGGACTGGTGTAGATTTTTGGGGGGACCCGACACCAATTTTTTTTAAATTTTGGAGTTTCCCTTAAAATCTATGCCAGACCCAAAGGTGCTACACTGACTGCACTATATACTCTGAAATGCAGTATGTATACTATACAGACTGCACTATATACTCTGCAGAAAAATTGGGCCTTAGGTGTTGGTGGTGCCAGAACACTTTAACCCCTCAAATTGTTAAATAGTAAATTAAATATTAAATAATGCCATCCCTTGAAGACTGCTGCGTGTTATCCTCTACATCCTTGCTAATACAATCCTCCTCCTCCTCCTTTTCTTCCTGTGTGTTTGGCGGCACCGCAGGAATGATAAAGGGTACCTTGAGAGGAAAGGAAGTCCTCCTCATACATATACAATGTATGGAGGGGTTGTGGGGAGTTTTGGGACTTTAACCACTTGCCGACCAGCCGCCGCAGTTTTACTGTGGCAGAATGGCACGGCTGGGCGAAACAATGTTATGTAACGTCGCTTCGCCCTGTGGCCACTACGGGCATGCGCCCACTGCTCACCCCTGGAGCTGATGCGAGTGCCCGACAGACGTGATCACCACCAGATGAGAGAGAACCGGGATCTGTGTGTGTAAACACACCGTTTCCGGTTCTCTGAGGGGAGAAGAGACTGATCGTCTGTTCAAAGTATGAACAGTGATCTGTCATCTCCCCTAGACAGTCCCATTCCCTCTTCAGTTAGAACACAGTGAGGGAACACTTTTAACTCCTTGATCGTCCCCTAGTGGTTAACCCCTTCCCTGCCAGTGACATTTTTACAGTAATCAGTGCATTTTTATATCACTGATCGCTGTATAAATGCCAATGGTCCCAAAAATGTGTCAAAAGTGTCTGATGTGTCTGCCATTATCTTGTAGTCCTGACAAAAATCTCAGATCGCCCCCATTACTAGTAAAAAACAAAATGAATAATAAAAATGCCATAA
This sequence comes from Lithobates clamitans, assembly GCA_037952925.1. Lineage (NCBI taxonomy): Eukaryota > Metazoa > Chordata > Amphibia > Anura > Ranidae > Lithobates > Lithobates clamitans. Next base: position 1,582,231 of record JBBGZY010000482.1, read on the forward strand.
AACTATCCCCTATTTTGTAGACACTATAACTTGTTGCGCAAACCAATCAATATACGCTTATTGCGATATTTTTTACCAAAAATATGTAGAATAATACATATCTGCCTAAACTGAGGAAAAAAAATGTTTTTTATATATTTTTGGTGGATATTTATTGTACCAAAAAGTAAAAGATATTGCTTTTTTTTCAAAATTGTCGCTCTTTTTTGTTTATAGCGCAAAAAATAAAAACCACAGAGGTGATCACATACCACCAAAAGAAAGCACTATTAATGGGGAAAAAAGATGTTAATTTTGTTTGGGTGCAATGTCGCACGATGCGCAATTGTCAGTTAAAGTGACGCAGTGCAGGTTGCAAAAAGTGCTCTGGTCAGGAAGGGGGTAAAATCTTCTGGGGCTGAAGTGCTTAAATGAGGCACATGGTGTGTGTGCCTCCATCCCTGGTTCAGATAAACCAGAAAAGGGGATTTGGGACTTTAAATGAGGCAGTTGACAAATATCATATTTGTACATATGCATATAAATAATAGCATCATTAATTCATAGATATATAAATAATCTGCAAATAACAATGATGAATAGTGTTATAAACTCATGTATCAACTTAGTAGCACAAATTAGGGTTCAATGGGTTCAAAAATTGGGAAATTGTATATCTAGATATAAATCCTTGTAAGGCATATAGCTACATCCTGAATGCCCGATGCATTTCATGTTAAAAAAACACTTCCTCAGGGACGGATGCTGTAGAATATATGCCATAGATAACGACGGTGTGTGTGGTGTGTGAGACCAAGGCCAGAAAATCGGTCTGTCCTGGGAGCTGAGGTGGTCATAAAGCCCCATAGCCAGAGGGCGCACACGCAGCACCCACAAGCACAGATTGCCATTCTCCATGATGTGTCCAGAAAAATTTGAAGGAAAATTTTTTTCCTGATGGGGTCTTAAGTGTGTATATGAAAGCAAAAATGCTTAGCTAGAGTACAGCATGTCCACATGTGCAGAGAAAAAACACATGAAGATACTGTACTCTAGCCTATACTCAGCTTGATCAGTAGCCACTTGCGTGGCGAAAAGAAGCCAAGCTAGCCTGACCCTGTTCTGATGCCATACTCACACAGGTACCTATTGATGGCCCTCTGCTGTGTGTGGAGCTGCTACAGCATTGCCAACTCTGAGATCCAACTGGTTGGCATGTCACAAATGATGCGGTTGGTGGGCAGGTTGCATTCCCTTTGAATGTCAGCTAGCCGAGCACTGGCATTGTATGACCGGCGGAAATGACCACAGACATTTCTGGCCTGCCTCAGGAGATCTTGTAAGCCTGGTTACCTGGTCAAGAAATGCTGCACCACCAAATTCAGGATGTGTGCTAAACATGGAACATGGGTCAAGTGTTCCTGTCGGAGGGCGGAAAGAAGGTTGGTGCCATTGTCGCATACAACCAATCCTGGCTGAAGCTGGCATGGCATCAACCACCTCTGAGCCTGCCCCTGCAGAGCTGACAGAATCTTTGCCCCAGTGTGGCTCCTGACCCCTAGGCAGACCAACTCAAGCACTGCATAGCATCTTTTAGCCTGACTGCTTGCATAGCCTCTTGAACGCTTACGAAGCACTGCTGATTCAGAGGACAATTCTGCAGAAGAGGCCATAGAGGAAGAAGAAAAGGAGGGTGGAGGAGAGAGCTGTGGCAGAATCACCACTAGCTTTTTGGAGGCATGGTGGCGGAGCCCTGTCCTGCATCCTTCCCAGCTGCCAGCACAGTTGCCCAGTGCACCGTGAACGAACATCCCTGCCCATACCTGCTGGACCATGAGTCAGCAGTAATATGAACCTTACTGCTGACCGCCCTGTCCAACGAGGCCAAAACATTGCTTTCCACATGACAGTAGAGAGCCAGAATGGTCTTATGTGAAAAGAAATGCCTTTTTGCAACCTACCACTGTGGTACAGCACAGTCCACAAATTCACGGAAGGGGTCAGAGTCTACCAGCAGAAAAGGCAGCAGTTGCAGTGCTAGCAATTTGGCCAAGCTAGCATTTAGGTGCTGAGCATGTGGAAGGCTGAGACCAAATTTCTTTTTATGGTTCAGCAACTGGGGTAGGGAAAGTTGCCTGCTGAAATCAACTGGTGGTGTATTGCTAGCAGATTGGCTGCAAGTCCTTTTAAAACCTATTGCTATACCTTCATTCCTCTCAGTGCAGGTTTTTGAGAGGACTGGAGGTATAGTAGGGTTTGAGATCCCAGATAAGGAGCAAGGAGAAGTCCGCCATTTTCTTTGGAGAAGGAGCCGGTGGAATAGGCCACTTTGGCAGCTGCGTTGGAAGGCAAACTACTCTAAACCTGGGTGACAGAGGATGAGGACAGCTTCGGACAGCTTTGTTATCCACTCCACCAGCTTTTCTGCATGTTGTGGCTCAATAACACGGCCAGCAGCAGGAAAAAAAGGACAAGCGTGCCCCGCGGCCACCTGCAGTGGATGCACCATGTCCATGACCACCACTGGTGGCTGTAGACACAGAGGCTGCTTGCCCTCTTTTAGTGGCCTGTGAGCTTCTGCCTCTCCTTGGTGGCCTTCCGGACATGATTTTTTTTTGTAACACCACACTACACTGTTTTATATACTGTGTGTACACCACATGAAATGTATTAGAAACTATACATCACCAAATGCACTGTATATATATGCTACACTGAATGCAGAGTACATATATATATATACAGTAGGGATGAGCTTCGAGTTCGAGTCGAACTCATGTTCTACTCGAACATTGGCTGTTCGCAAGTTCGCCGAACAGCGAACAATTTGGGGTGTTCGCGGCAAATTCGAATGCCGCGGAACACCCTTTAAAAGTCTATGGGAGAAATCAAAAGTGCTAATTTTAAAGGCTTATATGCAAGTTATTGTCATAAAAAGTGTTTGGGGACCCGGGTCCTGCCCCAGGGGACATGGATCAATGCAAAAAAAAGTTTTAAAAACGGACGTTTTTTCAGGAGCAGTGATTTTATTAATGCTTAAAGTCAAACAATAAAAGTGTAATATCCCTTTAAATTTCGTACCTGGGGGGTGTCTATAGTATGCCTGTAAAGGGGCGCATGTTTCCTGTGTTTAGAACAGTCTGACAGCAAAATGACATTTGGAAGGAAAAAACTCATTTAAAACTAGCCGCGGCTATTGCATTGCCGACAATACACATAGAAGTTCATTGATAAAAACGGCATGGGAATTCCCCACAGGGGAACCCCGAACCAAAATAAAAAAAAAAAAAATGATGTGGGGGTCCCCCTAAATTCCATACAAGGCCCTTCAGGTCTGGTATGGATATTAAGGGGAACCCCAGCCAAAATTGAAAAAAAAAAATTGACGTGGGGTTCCCCCTAAATTCCATACCAGACCCTTCAGGTCTGGTATGGATTTTAAGGGGAACCCCGCGCCAAAAAAAAAAAAAAAAAAAAACGGCGTGGGGTCCCCCTAAAAATCCATACCAGACCCTTATCCGAGCACGCAACCTGGCAGGCCGCAGGAAAAGAGGGGGGGACGAGAGTGCGGCCCCCCCCCCCTCCTGAACCGTACCAGGCCACATGCCCTCAACATTGGGAGGGTGCTTTGGGGTAGCCCCCCAAAACACCTTGTCCCCATGTTGATGAGGACAAGGGCCTCATCCTCACAACCCTGGCCGGTGGTTGTGAGGGTCTGCGGGCGGGGGGCTTATCGGAATCTGGAAGCCCCCTTTAACAAGGGGACCCCCAGATCCCGGCCCCCCCCCTGTGTGAAATGGTAAGGGGGTACTTACCCCTACCATTTCACTAAAAAACTGTCAAAAATGTTAAAAATGACAAGAGACAGTTTTTGACAATTCCTTTATTTAAATGCTTCTTCTTTCTTCTTTCTTCCTTCATCTTCTTCTGGTTCTTCTGGCTCTTCTGGTTCTTCCTCCGGCGTTCTCGTCCAGCATCTTCTCCGCGGCGTCTTCTATCTTCTTCTCCTCGGGCCGCTCCGCACCCATGGCATGAGGGGGGAGGCTCCCGCTCTTCTCTTCATCTTCTTCTCTTCTTCATCTTCTTCTTCTTCTTCCTGTCTTCTCCGGGCCGCTCCGCAGCCATGCTGGCATGGTGGGAGGCTCCCGCTGTGTGACGGCGTCTCTTCGTCTGACGGTTCTTAAATAACGGGGGGCGGGGCCATCCGGTGACCCCGCCCCCCTCTGACGCACGGTGACTTGAGGGACTTCCCTGTGACGTCACGGGGAATGCCACAGGGAAGTCCCGTCATGTCACCGTGCGTCAGAGGGGGGCGGGGCCACCGGGTGGCCCCGCCCCCCGTTATTTAAGAACCGTCAGACGAAGAGACGCCGTCACACAGCGGGAGCCTCCCTCCATGCCACAGCATGGCTGCGGAGCGGCCCGCAGAAGACAGGAAGAAGAGAAGAAGAGAAGAAGAGAAGAAGGAAGAAGAAGAAGAAGAAGATGAAGAAGAAGATGAAGAAGAGAAGAAGATGAAGAGAAGAGCGGGAGCCTCCCCTCATGCCATGGGTGCGGAGCGGCCCGAGGAGAAGAAGATAGAAGACGCCGCGGAGAAGATGCTGGACGAGAACGCCGGAGGAAGAACCAGAAGAGCCAGAAGAACCAGAAGAAGATGAAGGAAGAAAGAAGAAGCATTTAAATAAAGGAATTGTCAAAAACTGTCTCTTGTCATTTTTAACATTTTTGACAGTTTTTTAGTGAAATGGTAGGGGTAAGTACCCCCTTACCATTTCACACAGGGGGGGGGCCGGGATCTGGGGGTCCCCTTGTTAAAGGGGGCTTCCAGATTCCGATAAGCCCCCCGCCCGCAGACCCTCACAACCACCGGCCAGGGTTGTGAGGATGAGGCCCTTGTCCTCATCAACATGGGGACAAGGTGTTTTGGGGGGCTACCCCAAAGCACCCTCCCAATGTTGAGGGCATGTGGCCTGGTATGGTTCAGGAGGGGGGGGGGGCCGCACTCTCGTCCCCCCCTCTTTTCCTGCGGCCTGCCAGGTTGCGTGCTCGGATAAGGGTCTGGTATGGATTTTTAGGGGGACCCCACGCCGTTTTTTTTTTTTTTTTTTGGCGCGGGGTTCCCCTTAAAATCCATACCAGACCTGAAGGGTCTGGTATGGAATTTAGGGGGAACCCCACGTCAATTTTTTTTTTCAATTTTGGCTGGGGTTCCCCTTAATATCCATACCAGACCTGAAGGGCCTTGTATGGAATTTAGGGGGACCCCCACATCATTTTTTTTTTTTTATTTTGGTTCGGGGTTCCCCTGTGGGGAATTCCCATGCCGTTTTTATCAATGAACTTCTATGTGTATTGTCGGCAATGCAATAGCCGCGGCTAGTTTTAAATGAGTTTTTTCCTTCCAAATGTCATTTTGCTGTCAGACTGTTCTAAACACAGGAAACATGCGCCCCTTTACAGGCATACTATAGACACCCCCCAGGTACGAAATTTAAAGGGATATTACACTTTTATTGTTTGACTTTAAGCATTAATAAAATCACTGCTCCTGAAAAAACGTCCGTTTTTAAAACTTTTTTTTGCATTGATCCATGTCCCCTGGGGCAGGACCCGGGTCCCCAAACACTTTTTATGACAATAACTTGCATATTAGCCTTTAAAATTAGCACTTTTGATTATTCATGTTCGTGTCCCATAGACTTTAACGGCGTTCGCGTGTTCGAACGAATTTTTTTCCTGTTCGCATGTTCTGGTGCGAACCGAACAGGGGGGTGTTCGGCTCATCCCTAATATACAGTATATATACACACTAGCCTGCAGTGTATTAAAAATGGTACACTCTGTATTATATACTGTGTACACCACCTTAAGTGTATTATACACTATACACCACCGAATGCACTATATATAGGCTACACTAAATGCAGAGTATATCTATCTATGTATGTATGTATGTATGTATGTATGTATGTATGTATGTATGTATGTATGTATGTATGTATGTATATATATATATATATATATATATATATATATATATATATATATATATACACCGCCTGAAGAGTATTATATACTATACACCACTGTATGCACTGTATAAATATGCTACACTGAACGCAGAATGTGTATATATATATATATATATATATATATATATATATATATATATATATATATATATATATATATATATATATATATATATATATATATATATACACTGCATTTAGTGTAGCATATATATATATAGTGTATTTAGCTGTGTACAGTATATATACATACATACATACATACTATCTATAGTACATACATACATATCTATCTATAATACACTTCAGGCAGTGTATCAATATACAGGTGAAACTCGAAAAATTAGAATATCGTGCAAAAGTTAATTTATTTCACTTATGCAACTTAAAAGGTGAGACAAGTATATGAGATAGACTTATTACATGCAAAGCAAGATAGTTCAAGTCGTGATCTGTCATAATTGTGATGATTATAGCTTACAGCTCATGAAAACCCCAAATCCACAATCTCAGAAAATTAGAATATTGTGAAAAGGTGCAATATTCTAGGCTCAAAGTGTCCCACTCTAATTAGCTATATATAAATATAGCTATATAATAAGCCATAACACCTGCAAAGGGTTCCTGACCCTTTAAATGGTCTCTCAGTCTGGTTTAGTAGAAATTACAATCATGGGAAAGCCTGCTGACCTGACAGTTGTGCAGAAAACCATCATTGACACCCTCCATAAGGAGGGAAAGCCTCAAAAGGTAATTGCAAAAGAAGTTGGATGTTCCCAAAGTTCTGTATCAAAGCACATTAATAGAAAGTTATGTGGAAGGGAAAAGTGTGGAAGGAAAAGGTGCACAAGCAGCAGGGATGACCGCAGCCTGGAGAGGTTTGTCAGGAAACGCTCATTCAAAAGTGTTGGGGACTTTCACAAGGAGTGGACTGAGGCTGGAGTCAGTGCATCAAGAGCCACCACACACAGGCGGATCCTGGACATGGGCTTCAAATGTCGTATTCCTCTTGTCAAGCCACTCCTGAACAACAAACAACGTCAGAAGTGTCTTACCTGGGCTAAAGAGAAACAGACCTAGTCTGTTGCTCAGTGGTCTAAAGTCCTCTTTTCTGATGAGTGCAAATTTTGCATCCAATTTGGAAACCAAGGGCCCAGAGTATGGAGGAAGAATGTTGAGGCACACGCTGCAAGATGCTTGAAGTCCAGTGTGAAGTTTCCACAGTCTGTGTTGATTTGGGGAGCCATGTCATCTGCTGGTGTTGGTCCACTGTGCTTCATTCCACCGTCAATGCAGCCATCTACCAGGAGATTTTGGAGTGCTTCATGCTTCCTTCCGCAGATGAGCTCTATGGGGATGCTGACTTCATTTTCCAGCAGGACTTGGCACCTGCCCAAACTGCCAAAAGCACCAAAACCTGGTTCAATGACCATTGGATTACTGTGCTTGATTGGCCAGCAAATTCGCCTGACCTGAACCCCTTAGAGAATTATGGGGCATTGCCAAGAGAAAGATGAGAGACATGAGACTGAACAATGCAGAAGAGCTAAAGGCCGCTAATGAAACATTATGGTCTTCCATAACACCTCGGCAGTGCCACAGACTGATAGCTTCCATGCCACGCCGCATTGAGGCAGTAATTGCTGCAAAAGGAGCCCAAACCAAGTACTGAGTACATATGCATGCTTATCTTTTTCAGAGGTCCAATATTGTTCTATGTACAATCCTTGTTTTATTAATTGCATGTAATATTCTAATTTTCTGAGATTGTGGATTTGGGGTTTTCATAAGATGTAAGCCATAATCATCACAATTATGACAAATCACGGCTTGAACTATCTTGCTTTGCATGTAATGAGTCTATCTCATATATTAGTTTCACCTTTTAAGTTGCATTAGTGAAATAAATGATCTTTTGCACGATTTTCTAATTTTTCAAGTTTCACCTGTATATACCGCTGAATACACTGTATATATATATGCTACACTGAATTCAGTGTGTATATATATATATATATATATATATATATATATAAATACACCACCTAAGTGTATTATATACTGTACACCGCCGAATGTACTGTATATACAGTATCTCTCAAAAGTGAGTACACCCCTTACATTTTTGTAAATATTTTATTATATCTTTTCATGTGAACACTGAAGAAATTACACTTTGCTACAATGTAAAGTAGTGAGTGTACAGCTTGTAAAACAATGTACCTTTGCTATCCCCTCAAAATAACTCAGTACACAGCCATTAATGTCTAAACCGCTGGCAACAAAAGTGAGTAAACCCCTAAGTGAAAATGTCCAATTTGGGCCCAATTAGCCATTTTCAAGCATGGTGGTGGGAGTGTCATGGTCTGGGGTTGCATGAGTGCTGGCGAGCTACAGTTCATTGAGGGAACCATGAATGCCAACATGTGCTGCGACATACTGAAGCAAAGCATGATCCCCTCCCTTCAGAGCCTGGGCCGCAGGGCAGTATTCCAACATAATCACGACCCCAAATACACCTCCAAGAGGACCACTGCCTTGCTAAAGAAGCTGAGGGTAAAGGTGCTGGACTGACCAAGCATGTCTCCAGATCTAAACCCTAATGAGCATCTGTGGGGCACTCACTACTTTACATTGTAGCAAAGTGTCATTTCTTCAGTGTTGTCACATGAAAAGATAATAAAATATTTACAAAAATGTAAGGGGTGTACTCACTTTTGTGAGATACTGTATAGGCTACACTGAATGCAGAGTAGATGTTCCAGCAATCAGAATGGCAGAAGAATATCCGTGCGCAGGGTTCCCATTAAAAGAACCATCCATGGGCACACGCGCCTGACGCACGAATGATGGCGCGGGTACGCGCACGGGTGCGTGCACCATGTGACCCCTGCTACTTGTTGAACTACCTACCAGATTCCTGTTAACCCGGTTTGTTCCTGACTACCCCTGCTTGCTGCCAGCTTCCTTGCAATCACATCAGAGGTCCGGACTAGCCCCTGCATCAGCTACCTGTCAGGCACTTGTGCCCCTTTGCACTCCGGAGCCCCTGTCAGCTCTTTCAGGGGTTCTCGAGCCAGAGGTATACAAGAAGCCACTCCCTGCATTCTGGGCTCAACCACCAGGTACGTGATAGCTACACTGAATGCAGAGTATATATATATATATATATATATATATATTCACTAGAATATATATATATATATATATATATATATATATATATATATATATATATATATATTTTGATACACTGCCTGCACTGACTGTGACTGAAATATAGAGTATACACTGAATATAATCTATGCTAAATGCAGAATATATATATATATATATATATATATATATATATATATATATATATATATATATATATATATATATATATATATACTAATAAACAGTAGTATAAAAATAAGCAGTATCAACACTGAAATATTAAAATACTAAAACAGCGCTAAATAAAATTAAATAAAACATGCAAAAAAATTCTTTGCAATATCACAGTGTGTGTCTTCCCCACAAAGAACAGTCTATAGGCAGTAGATGGTAAAGCAGACAAAGCAAAACGAATTTGATTGTGGTATGTGGGTAGTCAAAACGTGCACCTATCACCATAAATGTGAGCAGATTCCACCTTGTGCAGCACACTCCCTGCAGGGGGTCAAACTCCCCAGAGTCACAAAATAAATCAGTGTTTTATGGTAGAATACACAGCCTCTCAAATTCTGAGTCCACATCACCAACAAGGTCCACCAGTACAGGGGCTCCAGAGTTATGTCATAAAAATACAAGAAAGTCGGCAAACCCCCCGTATAAAAGCAGACCCCTTAGTAAACTGCGTACATCAAAAGTTAAAATCACAAGCAAAGGAAAATTAGTGGCACAGAGGGCGCTATCACCATACTTCGCCATCCAGGATACATCCAGCACCTCCTTGTAGATAGTTGTGGATACTTCCGGGTCGGCAGTGCAGGGCAGTGGAGCACACAGCATCACTTCCGGGATGTCGTGGTGGTCACGCCATGACCAGTTTCATCATTGCAGACTTCTACAGAGGGCGTGGCCACACGACACATCAATGAACTTTAAATAGCATACACCCCCCCCCGGCCCACCAATGAAAAGTCACCCGGCAACAGATGACGCGGATACATCCTTCTTATTTCATTGGACAAACACAGTATACAGGCTGTGCAGGCTGTGTAGGGAATGAAAACAAGCAGAATTGATATTGGCTATGTATTCAGCAATATGTATTCTAAGGAGTTTTTTTTGTGCGGCCTATGTAAATTAGCCCACAAGGGCACTGGATAGCGTACACCACATAAGCTGTATTGCAAGTGATAAAATCATTGATTTTGAACTCATTATTGGAGGAGGAGGTAAACTTGTCTAGGGCTCTTATGCCCCGTACACACGGTCGGATTTTCCGGTGGACAATGTCCGATCGGAGCGTGTTGTCGGAAATTCCGACCGTGTGTGGGCGCCATCGGACATTTTCCATCGGATTTTCCGACACACAAAGTTGGACAGCAGGAGATAAAATTTTCCGACAACAAAATCCGATCGCGTCAATTCCGACCGTGTGTGGCCTGTTCTGACGCACAAAGTGCCACGCATGCTCAGAAGAAATTCCGACACGGGACAGCTCGTTCTGGTAAACTTAGCGTTCGTAATGGATAAAGCACTTTCGTCACGCTGCAATATAAAAAATGGTTTAATACAGCGCACTCTCTTCTTCTTTATAATGTGACAAGAATTAAGTCGTTTTGCTGCTCATATTCACACACACTTCTCACAAAGTTTGATTTGTGTTTTTTTAGTGGGATTCCCTCAATATATTGTTATTAGTTGTCACATCTGACAGTTTTATATTTTTTTTATATTTTTTTTTTGGTTTTTAAGCCTTTTTTTTTCTTTAATGTTTGGATTTTTTCCAAGGCTGATCTTTGTTCAATGTTATTTTTATTTTTACTCCAGAATATTTTTGTGTGTGTTTTGTGTGGCAAGTTACCCCAACACCATTGATATCTTTTATTATTTAATCTCCAGGAGATTTTTTGTTGTTGGTTTCCCTTGTTCATTTCACATTGTATATTAGAAATGTACCTGAATCCTCACAAACAAACCATCATTTTTGAAGTAAAACACATAGGAGAGTATAATTCAAAACAAAAATCCTTTATTAAGGGCTCAAAACCAAACAAAGAGGAAGGCAACACTGGATCAACAGCAGAAATTAGTGAAGCCTGGGACCCCCACGGCAGACATCAATTCTTAAACCTCAAAATTGGTGGCCTGAGGAGTCCATATATAAGGGAGGGCAGTCTGGTCCGGGATTCACAGAGACTCGGATAGCAGCAGATGACATCAGTGTCCCCAGGCTGTGGTACCACAAGAGGCTGCATCTTTTGGCCGACCAGACTGGATCCAGGGCAATCACTCTCTGGTCTTCCTTTCACACTTCCTTCCCGGCTGTGGCTGTGCAGTAGGAGATGTGGCAGGAGGAGGAGTAGGACCTGGAGGAGGAGGAGGACTGGGGGGACCTGGAGGAGGAGGAGGACTGGGAGGACCTGGAGGAGGACTGGGAGGACCTGGAGGAGGACTGGGAGGACCTAGAGGAGAGGGAGGAGGAGGAGGACCATCCCAAAGCTGTGTGTGAGGTGTAAGTTGTCCCCTCACACCTTTCTCCAGAGCCTCTGAAATGAGGGCCTGACACATGGCTTGTTGGCCCTCCTCCATCCTCTGCATTTTATAGGCAATGAATGCCGCAAGGTTCTCCTGCATGGTGTGTGGTGCTCCCAGGACCTCTGTAGCCCTCCAAAAAAATCTGATAGCCGCCTCCTCTAGGCTACTCCTCCTGCTGCCACTTTCTGTTTTCAGGGTGGGTGGAGGGACCTGCAGATCAGCCACCTCCTGGCTGAGACTTCCCTGTGTATGAAAAAGGGACATGGTTTTAGTTTTTGCATCATCAATCACAATCATAAATTAGTACTCCCAACTAGGGATGAGCTTCGTGTTCGAGTCGAACCCATGTTCGACTCGAACATCGGCTGTTCGACCGTCCGTCGAACTGCGAACGATATGGGCCGTTCGCGCCAAATTCGTGTGGCGCGTCACGGCCCATAATTCACTGCGGCATCGCAGTGCATTGCTGGCTGATGATTGGCCAAGCATGCACTATGACCCGCATGCTTGGCCAATCACAGCGCCGTCAGTAGAGAGAGCTGTAATTGGCCAAAGCCAGGGTGGCTTTGGCCAATTATGGCTCAGGGGATTTAGTACACACCCCACACTATATAAGGCCGCCTGCACGGCGGCCCTGTGTAGTGTGTGTTCCGGTGTGCTGAGCGATAGAGAGAGAGAGAGACAGTGTCATTTGATTTGAGTTAGATAGATTAGGCAGAACAGTCAGTCAGTTAGCTGCACTTACAGTGTATTGTGTATATATATGCATCCCAGGTGTTGCATATATATATATACACTGTATTCAGTTTAGCTAGATCCGTTCCTGTTATCTTCTATCTAGACTATTTACATTCAGTGCAGTGTGTCCTGCTCACAGTGTTCAGCTAGATCCGTTCCTGCTATTTACATTCAGTACAGTGCTTCCTGCTCACAGTGTTCAGCTAGATCCGTTCCTGCTATTTACATTCAGTGCAGTGCGTGCTGCTCACAGTGTTCAGCTAGATCCGTTCCTGCTATTTACATTCAGTGCAGTGCGTCCTGCTCACAGTGTTCAGCTAGATCCGTTCCTGCTATTTACATTCAGTGCAGTGCGTCCTGCTCACAGTGTTCAGCTAGATCCGTTCCTGGTATTTACATTTAGTGCAGTGCGTCCTGCTCACAGTGTTCAGCTAGATCCGTTCCTGCTATTTACATTCAGTGCAGTGCGTCCTGCTCACAGTGTTCAGCTAGATCCGTTCCTGCTATTTACATTCAGTGCAGTGCGTGCTGCTCACAGTGTTCAGCTAGATCCGTTCCTGCTATTTACATTCAGTGCAGTGCGTCCTGCTCACAGTGTTCAGCTAGATCCGTTCCTGCTATTTACATTCAGTGCAGTGCGTCCTGCTCACAGTGTTTAGCTACATCCGTTCCTGCTGTTTACATTCAGTGCAGTGCGTCCTGCTCACAGTGTTCAGCTAGATCCGTTCCTGCTATTTACATTCAGTGCAGTGCGTCCTGCTCACAGTGTTCAGCTAGATCCGTTCCTGCTATTAACATTCAGTGCAGTGCGTCCTGCTCACAGTGTTCAGCTAGATCCGTTCCTGCTATATACATTTAGTGCAGTACGTCCTGCTCACAGTGTTCAGCTAGATCCGTTCCTGTTATCTTCCTACTGACAGGCAGGCTTGTCTGGTTACAGTATATAAAGCTACCTGAAGAAAATTACAGGTGTTCTTTTTGATCCTATTAGTACCACGGTCAGGCAGCTAGACTATTTACATTTAGTACAGTGTGTCCTGCTCACAGTGTTCAGCTAGATCCGTTCCTGTTATTTACATTCAGTGCAGTGCGTCCTGCTCACAGTGTTCAGCTAGATCCGTTCCTGCTATTTACATTCAGTGCAGTGCGTCCTGCTCACAGTGTTCAGCTAGATCCGTTCCTGCTATTTACATTCAGTGCAGTGCGTCCTGCTCACAGTGTTCAGCTAGATCCGTTCCTGCTATTTACATTCAGTGCAGTGCGTGCTGCTCACAGTGTTCAGCTAGATCCGTTCCTGCTATTTACATTCAGTGCAGTGCGTCCTGCTCACAGTGTTCAGCTAGATCCGTTCCTGCTATTTACATTCAGTGCAGTGCGTCCTGCTCACAGTGTTCAGCTAGATCCGTTCCTGCTATTTACATTCAGTGCAGTGCGTCCTGCTCACAGTGTTCAGCTAGATCCATTCCTGCTATATACATTTAGTGCAGTACGTCCTGCTCACAGTGTTCAGCTAGATCCGTTCCTGTTATCTTCCTACTGACAGGCAGGCTTGTCTGGTTACAGTATATAAAGCTACCTGAAGAAAATTACAGGTGTTCTTTTTGATCCTATTAGTACCACGGTCAGGCAGCTAGACTATTTACATTCAGTGCAGTGCGTCCTGCTCACAGTGTTTAGCTACATCCGTTCCTGCTGTTTACATTCAGTGCAGTGCGTCCTGCTCACAGTGTTCAGCTAGATCCGTTCCTGCTATTTACATTCAGTGCAGTGCGTCCTGCTCACAGTGTTCAGCTAGATCCGTTCCTGCTATATACATTTAGTGCAGTACGTCCTGCTCACAGTGTTCAGCTAGATCCGTTCCTGTTATCTTCCTACTGACAGGCAGGCTTGTCTGGTTACAGTATATAAAGCTACCTGAAGAAAATTACAGGTGTTCTATCCCAGCTTAGTGCAGCTACAGGCCATTAGTATGTCTGGAAGGCCAAGAAGGAGAGGCAGACAGTCACAAGCCAATAAGAGAGGGCAAGCAGGCTCTGTGTCTAGTGCTGGTCGTGGAGACGGTGCATCCTCATCAGCACGTGGCCATGGGACACGCTTGGCCTTTTTTTCGGCAGCTGGCCGTGTTGAGCCGCAACATGCGGAAGACTTGGTCGAGTGGATGACCAAGCCGTCCTCATCCTCCTCATCCTCTCTCACCCATGCCCAGGGTGCTTTGTCTGGCAAAGCAGCGGCCTCTTCCCTCAGCTCAATGTCATCAGTGACTCCTTCCCTAGCTCCACCATGTCCTCATGAGGATTCCCTCGAACTGTTTGACCACAGTGTTGGGTACATGCTCCAGGAGGATGCCCAGCGTTTGGAAGGCTCTGATGATGATACTGAGCTCAATGAAGGCAGTAACATGAGCACGGACAGAGGGGGTGCCCAAGAAGGACAGCAATCTGGCAGTCATGCTCCCCCTGCTGCAGCATACTGCCAGGTTTGCTCCAGTGATGAGGAGGGAGGGGATGATGAGGTCACTGACTCAACGTGGGTGCCTGATAGGAGAGAGGAGGAGGAGGAGGAGGAGGAGGAGGAGGAGGAGGTGGCACATCACCAACTAGGCAGGATGCCCTCCAGGGGCCAGCCTAAGGGCAGCACATTGACTGCATCACACCCCAAAGCTCCACATGTGCAGGGCGCTGCAGTCTCTGCGCGTTATTCAAAAAGTTCTTTGGTGTGGGCCTTTTTTGAGACGAGTGCATCAGATCGCACCGCTGCTATTTGCAATATATGTCTCAAGCGTATCTCGCGTGGCCAAAACATCTCCCGCTTGGGTACCACATGCTTGACCAGACATATGTTGACCTGCCATGCAGTTCGTTGGCAAGCGTATCTAAAAGACCCACACCAAAGAACAAAGACGATCTCTCCTTGCTCCTCATCAGCTGAGATTTCCAACCCCACTAGACCTTCAGTCCTCTCTGCGACCTGCAGTGAGAGGAATGAAGGTGTAGAATTAGGTGTGTCACAGCCAAGTACTTATGGGCAATCTGCTTTTGGTACACCGACGTCAGATTGTACCAGGCAAATTTCCCTGCCCCAGCTGCTGCACCGCCGAAAGAAGTTTGCTCCCAGCCATCCACATGCCCAGCGGTTGAATGCTAGCTTGGCAAAATTGCTAGCACTTCAACTGCTGCCTTTTCAGTTGGTAGACTCTGCCCCCTTCCGTGAGTTTGTGGAATGTGCGGATCCTCAGTGGCAGGTACCCAAACGCCACTTTTTCTCACGGAAGGCGATTCCGGCTCTCTACCGGCATGTGGAAGGCAATGTCCATGCCTCGCTGGACAGGGCGGTCAGCGGTAAGGTGCATATTACCGCTGACTCATGGTCCAGCAGGCATGGACAGGGACGTTACTTAAGTTTCACGGCGCATTGGGTGACTCTGCTGGCAGCTGGGAAGGATGCAGGACAAGGTGCAGTAGTGTTGGAGGTTGTTCCGCCACCACGCCTCCAAAATGCTGATTGTGACACACCTCTCTCCTCCACCCCCTCCTCTTCTTCTTCCTCCATGGCCTCTTCCTCGGAACCAGCGGTGCTCCGTAGGCGTTCAAGGGGCTACGCAAGTACGCAGGCCAAAAGATGCCATGCGGTGCTTGAGCTGGTGTGCTTGGGGGACAGGAGCCACACTGGGGCAGAGGTTCTGTCAGCTCTGCAGGGGCAGGTTCAGAGGTGGTTGACGCCACGCCAACTTAAGGCAGGAATGGTGGTTTGCGACAATGGCACCAACCTCCTCTCTGCCCTCCGACAGGGACAACTGACCCATGTGCCCTGTTTGGCTCACGTCCTTAACTTGGTGGTGCAGCGGTTCTTGGGCAGGTACCCGGGCTTACAGGATGTCCTGAGGCAGGCCAGGAAAGTCTGTGTGCATTTCCGCCGGTCATATAATGCCAGTGCTCGGCTGACGGACCTCCAAAAGGAGTTTAACCTGCCCAAGAACCGCCTAATCTGTGACATGCCCACCAGGTGGAACTCGACGTTGGCCATGCTGCAGCGGCTGCACACGCAGCAGAGGGCCATCAATGAGTACCTGTGCGACTATGGCACCAGGACAGGGTCAGGGGACCTTGGTTTTTTTTCCCCACGCCAGTGGGCCATGATCAGGGATGCATGCACTGTCCTGTCACCATTCGAGGAGGCCACGAGGATGGTGAGCACTGACAGTGCATGCATCAGTGACACTGTCCCCCTTGTCCACCTGTTGGAGCACACGCTGCGTGGAATAATGGACAGGGCACTTGAGGCAGAACAGAGGCAGGAAGAGGAGGACTTCCTTAGCTCTCAAGGCCCCCTTTATCCAGACAGTGTTCCTGCGTGCCCGCCGATCACACAGGAAGAGGACGAGGAGGAGGAGGAGGAGGAGGAGGAAGATTGTGTCAGTATGGAGGTGGAGCCTGGCACTCAGCATCAGCAGTCTTTAAGGGATCAGTCCCAAGGAACACATGGACTTGTACGTGGCTGGGAGGAGGTGGCTGCGGACGTTGTTGTCCTTAGTGACCCAGAGGACTCCGGACCGAATGCCTCAGCAAACCTACGCTGCATGGCCTCCCTGATCCTGCAAAGCCTGCGTAAGGATCCTCGTATTCGTGGTATCAAGGAGAAGGACCAATACTGGCTGGCAACCCTCCTTGATCCACGTTACAAGGGTAAGGTTGCGGACCTTATCTTGCCATCGCAGAGGGAGCAGAGGATGAAACATCTTCGGGAGGCCTTGCAGAAAGGTCTGTGCAACGCGTTCCCAGAGACTGGGAGGTTACAAACTCCTGTTTCTGGACAACGTGTTGCTGAGGCTTCGGTCAGTCAAAGAAGGAGCGGTGGAGAAGGTGGCCGTCTGACCGATGCGTTCAGACAATTTTTTGGTCCGCAGCCCCAAGGTATGATCGGTTCCAGCAACCATCGCCAGCGTCTGTTTTACATGGTGCAGGAATACCTAGGGGCAAGATCAGACTTGGACACCTTTCCCACCGAAAATCCTCTGGGTTACTGGGTCTTGAGGATGGATCACTGGCCAGAGCTTGCACAGTATGCAATTGAGCTACTGGCCTGTCCTGCATCCAGCGTTCTTTCGGAACGCACATTCAGTGCTGCTGGAGGCGTGGTAACCGATCACAGGGTGCGTCTGTCCACCGACTCGGTCGATCGGCTGACCTTCATAAAAATGAATCAGTCTTGGATCACCACCAGCTACCAAGCACCTGATGCAGATGTAACCGAATAATTTTTTTTGAAATCTCAGATCCCTTCAAAGACTGCCTATGCTGATGCTGAGTGACTATCCCTGAGTAATTATCCTCTTCCTCCTCAATCATCACGCTGATAGCTTGTAAGAACATTTTTGGTTCTGGGCGCCACCACCAGTGCCTAAGGCACAATTTTTCAGCCCCTGTTTAACAGGGGCGTGTAATTACAATTTTTGATGTAATACTTTGCAGCAGGGCTCGTTCCTGCATTCCAACTAGAGTGTCTGTGAGGGGTTGCAGTGTTGTGGCACCAGCACCAGTGCCTAAGACCCAATTTTTCAGCCCCTGTCTAACAGGGGCGTGTAATTACAATTTTTGATGCAATACTTTGCAGCAGGGCTTGTTCCTGCGTTTCAACTAGAGTGTCTGTGAGGGGTTGCAGTGTTGTGGCACCAGCACCAGTGCCTAAGACCCAATTTTTCTGCCCCTGTCTTACAGGGGCGTGTAATTACAATTTTTGATGCAATACTTTGCAGCAGGGCTCGTTCCTGCGTTCCAACTAGAGTGTCTGTGAGGGGTTGCAGTGTTGTGGCACCAGCACCAGTGCCTAAGGCCTAATTTTTCAGCTCCTGTTCAACAGGGGCATGTAATTACAATTCTTGATCTAATATTTCACAGCAGGGCCCTGTGAGGGCTTACAGTGTTTTGGCCACAGCAACACCTAAGGCCCAAATTTCTGCTGAGTATATAGGGCAGGACCCTACTTTCAAACATCTAACTTACAAACGACTCCTACTTGCAAACGGAAGGAGACAACAGGAAGTGAGATGAAATCTACCCCTAAGGAAGGGAAATTCTCTCCTGTAAGAGTTAATATGGGAAAACAATTTCTCCTTTCCACTGATGCTTTCCAATCCTTGTTCCACAAAAAAACCCAAATTTTCAAAAAACATTTTTCATTGGGACAAAAAAGTGAGGTGAAATCTTCTGAAGAGGAGGAAAGACGCAAAACAAATGTCACAGGGGTGATAACCCTTCCCTATGTTTTCCAAAAAGCTTAGAAAAGATTTTTTGGCTGGAGCTAAACACATTAAAAATGTTCAAAATTACAAACAGATTCTACTTAACAACAAACCTACAGTCCCTGTCTTGTTTGCACCGCCTGTATACTGCTGTTCAGAGTATATAGGGACCTTTCCTTATTTTAATTTGGGTGCGGGGTTCCCCTTAATATCCATACAAGACCCAAAGGGCCTGGTAATGGACTGGGGGGTACCCATGCCGTTTGTCTCACTGATTTTCATCCATATTGCCATGACCCGACATGACATTAAACCCGCAAGCAGTTTTAAATGAGATTTTTTCCTTTAAAAATGACATTTGGTGCAGGGACTGTTCTAAACATGGGAAACACGCGTCACTTTACAGGCATACTATAGACACCCCCCAGGTACGATATTTAAAGGAATATTTCACTTTTTTTTTTTTACTTTAAGCATCATTAAAATCACTGCTCCCGAAAAAACGGCCGTTTTTAAAAGTTTTTTTTGCATTGATACATGTCCCCTGGGGTAGGACCCGGGTCCCCAAACCCTTTTTAGGACAATACCATGCAAATTAGCCTTTAAAATGAGCACTTTTGATTTCGAACGTTCGAGTCCCATAGACGTCAATGGGGTTCTAACGTTCGTGCGAACTTGCGGTCCGTTCGCGGGTTCTGGTGCGAACCGAACCGGGGGGTGTTCGGCTCATCCCTACTCCCAACTAACATCTAGTTAACATCATTGATTGTACAAGCAGAAATATTTAGAGGAATGCTATACCTGGCTCAATCTGGGCTCCTCCACATATGGCCTAGAAGGCCCAGGTTGGGCATCAGAAGCCTCAGCCGGGGGGGAAGGAAGCGTGGAAGGAAGACTTGAGAGGGATGGCCTGGGTTCAGTCTGGCCTGCCAGAAAGTGCAGCCTGTCATAGTACAACATCCTGGGGACATAGATGTCATCTGCTGCTCCGGATCTCTGTGAATCCAGGGCTTTCTTGCGCTCCCTCAGATATGTGCTCCTCAGGCAACCAATTAAGATCTTTAAATAAGTGATGTCTGCCGTGGGGATCACCTGCTTCACAATTTCACACAATTGCTCCAGTGCTGCCTTCCTCTTTGCTTGGTTTTTGAAATGGGGGTGGGTAATCTCCCACAGACAGGGCAGCTCCCTTAGCATATCAATGAATAGTGACATGAAGTCAGTATCTCTCATTAAGATATCCATGTTCACTGCAATACACAACACAAGACAAAGCCTAATGTCACACCAAACTCTCCTAATCTTGTTACAATATAGTCCTCAATCTAGAAGCAGTATAGGCCCAAGTTTGTCTCTTACCTTCGTTCTTACGATCGGCGCGTCCAATGCTCCTTCCTCCGCTCACAGATCGTACGTAATACGCACGCGTGTTACACTTTATAGACACTGCGCATGTGTGTAACTCCGCCCGCCCCTGACGTTCTTTCTATTCTATTCCCCGCCCCTTTTCGTTCGGCGCAGTGGGGGAAGAGCATGATGGCGGAGTCACACCAGGTGTGTGCTAATTGTAGCAACGAGGAGGAAAGCCCGGATCCAGGCACGTCCCGATCCAGAAGGAGACGTTTTAAGGCCACAAATTTGTCATTTGGGGAGATGTTGGAGATGGTCGACATCATGAAGAAGTCCGACTATGATGGCAAATATGGGCCTTACCCCAACCCGAACATCCGAAAGGCCAAGATCATGACGAAAGTGGTCAGGAGTCTCGAGCGGAATTTCGGGGTCCGAAGATCAAAAGATCAGCTCAGGAAGCGGTGGTCGGACCTGAAGTTGAGAGAGCCGGAGCAGTACCGAAAGATCCGGAGAGTGCTGCAAAAAAGTAAGTAGTTGTGCTGTGTTTCTATTCTTTCTGGCTTTATTCCGTTCGTTCTGCTCCATATGCTTTTATTAATTGTAACGTTTAAAAAGGTCAACTTTAATGTTCATGGGCCCATTATTCGTTCGTATCAAACATTTTTCGTTCGGCCTCTAGAACACCATTGTTTAGGCCATATGCATTTTCCCACATTTTTTTGGGGCCTACTTGGATGCCAAATATTTGTTTAGGTAGATGGGTTTGTTACTAGAATGAAATGCAAACTAGATTGTGTGTAAGGAGAGGACACTGAGCAGCTGTTTTCACATCTGGACACTGGAGCACTAGTGTGGGACACAAGAACACCATTTTTATTAGGGGGGGCACACAGGTGCTCCAGTGTATACTATAGGGGGGGTTACATGTGTGAAGCTTGTACCAAACAGGTAAAGTATTGCAGCTTGACAAAGGGCAATAAAAAAAGACATCTTTGAACTCGGCTAAAATAGACAATTGTACCCCACTTCCAAGCAATGTTTCCTATTTCTATAGTTCTGCCATCAAATATCTGTGTGCTAAGTATACCATTTTTGTTTTACATAGGGGAGAAAAGACTCGGACACTCCTCATCCCAGGAGAACACAGACCCCCCCCCCTCTGGAAGAAGGGGAACTACCCCAAACCCAAGATGCTGAGCAGGAGGAAGAAGAAGATGTAGTGGAGATTGGCACCACAAGAGGTGAGTGTCTGCGACCACAGACTCAGGTAAAAGAGATGGCTGGTGGCAGATTTTTGAGACCTTTTTTTTTGTTCTTTATCTCTTTTTAGGTGATCGTGATGTTGTGGATCCAGAACGCTTTACATCTGAAAGTGCCCAGATACTGATAGGAGAGATCATGGGATGTAATCTCCAATTGCAAAACATCCAGCAACAAATCAGTGATGTTATTAAAAAAAATAATAACATCATTGATGTTTTGGGGCGAATTTAAACCCCACAAAATGACCGGTTTTCAGTAATTTCAATTTTTACAATGTTTTGAAAAGCCAAATTTGGAGGATGCACACAGTGTGCCAACATGTGCTATCTGCCATCACGGGAGATCAATGGATGCGTTTTGGGGGGGCAACCCCTTCCTCAATTATAAAGTAGCGTTGAGGAAGGGCTTGCTCCCCCAAAACACGTCCCTTGATCCCCCCTGATGGCAGATAGCACATGTTGACATTCGTAAATTGGTGTGCATCTTCCAAATTTGGCTTTTCCAGGGGTGAGTTCTCCCCATCTGAACGCTATATCAAACCCAGTTCCTAAATACTGATGTCTGATATAGCCTTCAGGTTTTACCATATGTGAACTTTGTAAGTTCTAGTTTTTTGGCTTTCTTGTTGGTTTTACACAGGCCTGTTTTATCTGAAATGGATATTTTGATTATTCATAATGCTACTGCAAACATTTTATACTACAAACATGTTGGTTTGTTTTAAAAACCTTTGGTAAAAGCACATTTTGATTGTGCAGGTATAAAAAAGTGCCTTACTCAAGAATGTGTGGATTATTGTCTCAACACTACAACAACACTTTTGGGGTGATGTAATTGTTGTTTTATGCACAAATGGGGGTTATTTCCTAAGGGCAAATACACTTTGCACTACAAGTGCAGGTTCAGTGCAGTTGCAAGTGCACTTGAAGTGAAATGTGTTTTTGCATTTAGGAAGTACCAGCCAACACTGTTTTTTATAAGGTTACCCAATCACAACACATTTCTGTCAGGGTCAGCTAAAACAAACACAAGCAGTAAATGTCCACCAAGAATTGCTTTTGGTTGTTTTTTATTTAAAAAAGGTGTCACATATTGTCTGGCATATTGATAGCCCCCCCTACCGGCAAAGAACTCCAGGTATCGTAACCGGACATCACGGGCATTCAGGGAGGGCAAGCCAGGACGGCCGCTTTCAAGTGCCGTCATTGTGGAAGTATTTGGGATTCTGGCCTCAGGCCCAACTGAGCCAGCATAGTTGGCTGAATGTTTTCTTAAAAAATTATGGAGAACACAGCACGCCAGTATAATATGGTTCAGTTTATACTCCGCCATATGGATGGGTGTCAGAAATAGTCGGAACCGGCTGGCCAGGATTCCAAATGTGTTCTCCACCACTCTTCGGGCTCTGGCCAGCCAGTAATTAAAAACCCTCTGTTCCGGGGTGAGGGTCCTCATCGGGAATGGCCGCATCAGGTGGTCCCCCAGCGCAAATGCTTCATCAGCAATGAACACAAATGGGAGACCTTCAACATTGTCCTCTGGAGGTGGCAAGTCCAAACTGCCATTCTGGAGACGCCTGTAGAACTCCGTCTGGGCGATGACTCCACCATCGGACATCCGGCCATTCTTCCCCACGTCCACATACAAGAACTCGTAATTAGCCGACACCACCGCCAACATCACTATACTATTAAACCCCTTGTAGTTATAATAGTGCAACCCCGAGTTGGGTGGTGGGACGATGTGGACGTGTTTCCCATCAATTGCCCCTCCGCAGTTAGGAAAGTCCCACCGCTGGGCAAAGTGGGAGGCCACAGTCTGCCATTCCTGTGGCGTGGAAGGAAACTGTTGAGGAAAAAAAAAAAAACATTACTATTTTTTCACAGAAACCTGGCAAGCAGATTAGACACAAACATTATGGGTCAACCTCCAGATAGCATTTATTAAGGGGAATTTAACAACAACAAAGTATAAGGTACACCTATCATATTCCCCCTCCCCCCCTCTCATGGGCCATTTCTAACATTATAGGGGGGGACTCTTGGACAGGTAACCCTCTTCACTTCATTGAGAGATGAATGCCTAAATACAGGGTATTACTTGGAACAGCCCCTCCTTTGTTACACTATTGGCAGCCCACTGGACAGGTAAGAAGTGTCATAATACAAAGATATAAATAAACACTGTACACATTTGAGCACATTTGGACATTCTGCTATTACCTATCAAGATAATAATAGGATACAAAAACTTTAAACAGTACCATTGGAAAGTATACAGGCAGGCCCTTGCACTACATGCTTTGGGGAATTCATCCATAAATCTGACCAGTAAAGAGATGGGTATAGTGTGTATGGGTTTGGCAAAGTCAGCAGATAGATGATTGAGGATAGAGAATTGGGATCAGCTGACTTAGCAGTTGGGGGGAGGGAGGGTTACCAAAAATTTGGGGACACCACAAAAAAAAGCCTATGGCCCTCTGCCTGAATTTAAATCCAAAATAACATTTCCAAACATTTTAGGGGGTGTTTGGGGTAAAGCACTACTATGGAGCTGATAAAATACATTGTTAAGTGACTACATGAGGTGAATATAGGGCAGGAGACACCATGCTGGGGAGGTTATTGAAGGGCAAATATGTATGAAGGACATCAAATAATAATTACATAAAAATCCAGCATGCATGAGAACAAAGGGGACATTCACAGCATAATACAATCATGGTAATTAGGGAATGAGGAAAGAAATACAATATATTATCAAACATTCAATACCATAAAATGTGATATAAAAGGATAAAAATCTTACCTTCATATACTCCTTCTGCAGGACCTGGATGATGACAGAACAGGTCTCTGGGATAATGATCCCCAGAGCCTGGGGGGAGATGCCTGTCGAGAACTTGAGGTCCTGCAGGCTTCTCCCTGTGGCCAAATACCGCAAGATAGCGACCAGCCTCTGCTCCGGAGTGATGGCTTGCCTCATGCAGGTATCCTGCCTGCTGATATAGGGGGTCAGCGAAGCCAACAAACGGTGAAATACGGGGTCCATCATCCTGAGAAAGTTCCTGAAATCATCAGGATTATTCTCACGGATCTCACGGAGCAAAGGCATGTGACAGAACTGGTCACGCTGAAGCAACCAATTCTTGGTCCATGAACTCCTCCCCACCCTGTTCATGGACTGGACTTGTGTCAAGGTCAGGACCCCAACACCAAGCCCCCGCACAGCACGAACTCTACGAGGAGTACACATACGAAACATGGCTAGAAAACGGTTGGCTGCTCAGAACGAAGTAACAGAACGCACTGAAGAACAGCAAGGCCTGTGAAGAGCGACCTGAAAACCAGTAACGAACGAACAAGAATACAGTGACTAAAGTCACGCGGAACTTGCTTGCACGCACTGAAGAGCAGATACAAACCCACAAGCACAAACTGAACGGCAGAAAACGATCTGAAAGCCACGAGTCTGAAAAAGCGCGAATCGTCTCTCACCAAACTTTTACTAACACGAGATTAGCAAAAGGAGCCCAAATGGTGCTGCGCTTGGTTCTGAACCGGCCTTTTCTAGTCTCGTCGTACGTGCTTGACGTCACCGCGTTCTTGGCGATCGGAAATTCCGACAACTTTGTGCGACCGTGTGTAGGCAAAACAAGTTTGAGCCAACATCCGTAGGAAAAAATCAGAGGATTTTGTTGTCGGAATGTCCGATCAATGTCCGACCGTGTGTACGGGGCATTACTGGTGTTTTGACTTCCCTGCAGGCGCGGCATCTTCTACAAGCAAAAAAGTCATTTTTATTCCAGAAAGTTGGAGGTCTGCAGGGAGGGTCCAATACCTTTTTCACCACTTTATCTGCATAGCTGGGAGCCCTTCTGTAGATAAACCCAGGTCCATCTTGTTCATCTGAAGGATGTGCCAGTGGGTCTGAAAGATTTTTTCAACTTCCTTATACTGTGAATGGAACCCTGATAGGAAACTCCATTCCTGATTGTTACTTGCTGATGAGTGAGGAATATCATTTAGGAGCTCTTCTCTTGGTACCAAGGCCACATCATTGATGACAGAATCAAGCTTATCCTCAAAGTACCCTTTTTCCATAAATCTTTTCTTAATCACCAATGCTTGTGAGTGGAAATCAGGTAATTCTGTGCAGTTTCTCCTTATTCTGGTGAATTGTCCCTTAGGAATATTTTTCAGCCACATGGGACGATGTCCACTTTGAATAGGAATGTAGCTGTTAGAGTCAGTAGGTTTAAAATAAACTGAAGTGGCCAATTTGTCTCCTTGTCTAATAATAATCACATCAAGGAAATGCATACTGCTTGCATTAAAATCACTTGTTAATTTAATATTGCTGGTATTGGAGTTTAATATTTCTAAAAAGTGTTGCAATGAGGCGCTGGTTCCTGACCAGATAAAAAAGAGATCATCGATTTATCTTCTGTACAATAGGAGTTGGTCTCTTTTCACTGAAAATATTGTTTTATCCTCCCACTCACCCATAAACAGGTTTGCAATACTGGGAGCAAACTTAGCGCCCATTGCAACATTACATCTTTGAGAATAGAACTCACCATTGTACCAGAAATAATTATGTCCTAGACAAAAGTCTAGGGCATTCCTCATAAATACCTTCTGGTTATGGGATAGGTCGTCCCTCTGACTGAGGGCCCAATTAAGAGCTAACAGAGCATCATCGTGTTGAATAATTGTGTATAGGGAGGAGACATCAGCTGTCACTAAATACACTTCTTCAGTACCGGAAAGATCAACTTGTAAGAGTTGTAGCAAGTTTTTTGTGTCCCTTAAGTACGCTCTGGTTAATGTTACACTTTTTTGTAAGTAGAGGTCCAAATATTGTCCCATTCGTGCAGCTACTGACCCTATCCCATTGACAATGGGTCTCCAGGGAGGGCATTGTGAATCCTTATGGATTTTAGGTAACGTATATATGGTTGGGATTCTACTAGAACTTGGAACAAGGTATCTCTTCTCTTTAATGGATAAAACTCCTGCTCGATATTCTGATTCAACTAGGACCTGTAGTTCCTTTTCATATTGTGCTGTAGGGTCTCTATCCAACTTCAACGTCTAATGACCATGTCTTTCCTTTTTTTCCAACAATGTAATTCCTTCTTGAATGTACCAAGGATTCACATCCTTCTTTGGTATCAGGCTGTCTAGATCTCGTAACACTAATGCCCCGTACACACGGTCGGACATTGATCGGACATTCCGACAACAAAATCCTCTGATTTTTTCCTACGGATGTTGGCTCAAACTTGTTTTGCCTACACACGGTCGCACAAAGTTGTCGGAATTTCCGATCGCCAACAACGCGGTGACGTCAAGCACGTACGACGAGACTAGAAAAGGCCAGTTCAGAACCAAGCGAGGCACCCTTTGTGCTCCTTTTGCTAATCTCGTGTTAGTAAAAGTTTGGTAAGAGACGATTTGCGCTTTTTCAGACTCGTGGCTTTCAGATCGTTTTCTGACGTTCAGTTTGTGCTTGTGGGTTTGTATTTGCTCTTCTGTGCGTGCAGTCAGTTCGTATCGGAGTTTTCTGTGCGATCTTGTCCGCTCGTTGTTGTTTTTCAGGTCGCTCTTCACAGGCCTTGCTATTCTTCAGTGCGTTCTGTTACTTCGTTCTGAGCAGCCAACCGTTTTCTAGCCATGTTTCGTATGCGTACTCCTCGTACAGTTCGTGCTGTGCGGGGGCTTGGTGTTGGGGTCCTGACCTTGACACAAGTCCAGTCCATGAACAGGGTGGGGAGGAGTTCATGGACCAAGAATTGGTTGCTTCAGCGTGACCAGTTCTCTCATATGCCTTTGCTCCGTGAGATCCGTGAGAATAATCCTGATGATTTCAGGAACTTTCTCAGGATGACGGACCCCGTATTTCACCATTTGTTGGCTTCGCTGACCCCCTATATCAGCAGGCAGGATACCTGCATGAGGCAAGCCATCACTCCGGAGCAGAGGCTGGTCGCTACCTTGCGGTATTTGGCCACAGGGAGAAGCCTGCAGGACCTCAAGTTCTCGACAGGCATCTCCCCCCAGGCTCTTCTTTGTGGACATTTACTGCTTGTGTTTGTTTTAGCTGACCCTGACAGAAATGTGTGGAGTCCAGAAAATGTCGTGATTGTGTAACCTTATACAAAGCACTGTTGGCTGTTATTTACTAAATGCAAAGACACTTTTCACTACAAGTGCACTTGCAACTGCACTGAAACTGCACTTGTAGTGCAAAGTGGATTTGCCCTTAGGAAATTACCCCCATTTTCTCATCAAACAACAATTACATCACCCCAAAAGTGTTGTAGCGTTGAGACAATAATCCACACATTCTTGATGAACAATCTTTTTAATACCTGCACAATCACATGTGCATTTACCAAAGGTTTTTCTGACAAACCGACATGTTTGTTGTATAACAATTTTTGTGGTGTCATTATCCGAAATCAAAATGTCCATTTTATAGAAAACAGGCCTGTGTAAAACCCACAAGAAAGACACAAATCTTGATCTTACAAAGTTCACATTTGGTAGAACTTGAAGGCAATATCAGACACGAGTATTTAGGAACTGTGTTTGATATTGCGTTCAGATGGTGGGAAATCACCCCTGGAAAAGCCAAATTTGGAAGATGCACACCAATTTCCCAATGTCAACATGTGCTATCTGCCATCACGGGGGATGAAGGGATGTGTTTTGGAGGAGAAAGCCCTTCCTCACTGTTACTTTATTGTTGAGGAAGGGGTTGCACCCCCAAAACGCGTCCATTGATCTCCCGTGATGGCAGATAGCACATGTTGGCACACTGTGTGCATCCTCCAAATTTGGCTTTGTGAAAAATCACAAAAACATTTCGCACATTGTAGCAGACAAAAGAAGAAAGTGATTTGGAGGGGCTTTAAACTCGCCCCAAAACATCAATGATGTTTTTATATTTTGGAATAACATCATTGATGTTTTGCTTGATGTTTTCCAATTGTAAATTACACCCCATGATCTCCCCGATCAGGATCTGGGCACTTTCGGATGTGAAAGGATCTTCATCCACAACCTCACGATCACCTAAAAAGAGAGGAACCCCAAAATAAATTAGGTCTAAAAAAAATCCCGCCATCCATCTCTTATCTGAGCCTGTGGTCGCAGACACTCACCTGTTGTGGTGACTAGTTCCACCACGTCTTCTTCCTCCTGCTCTTCTTCTTGTGTTGGTATTTCCCCTTCTTCCAGAGGGGGGGGGGCTCTGGTCTCCTCGGATGAGGGGTGTCCTCCGAGTCTTTTCTCCCCTATGTAAAACAAAAATGGTATACTTAGCACACAGATATTTGATGGCAGAACTCTAAAGATGAAACATTGCTTGGAAGTGGGGTACAATTATCTATTTTAGCCGAGTTCCAAGATGTAGCTTTTTTAGTGTCCTTTGTCAAGCTGCAATACTTTACCTGTTTGGTACAAGCTTCACAGATGTAGCCCCCCTATAGTATACACTGGAGCACCTGTGTGCCCCCCCTAATAAAAATGGTGTTCTTTTGTCCCACACTAGTGCTCCAGTGTCCAGATGTGAAAACAGCTGCTCAGTGTCCTCTCCTTACACACAATCTAGTTTGCATTTCATTCTAGTAACAAAGCCATCTACACAACCCAATTCTTTGAAGACAAGTATAGGGCCTCAAAATGGTGGCCAAATGCATATGGGCTAAACAATGGTATTTTCTAGTCCGAAAAAAAAAATGTGTGATCCGAACGAATAATGTGCCCATGAACATGAAAGTTGCCATTTTAAACTGTACAACAGTTCCTAAAAGCACATGGAGCAACACGAACGTAATAAACACAAGAACAATAGGAACACAGCACAACTACTTACTTTTTTGCAGCACTCTCCGGATCTTTCTGTACTGCTCATGTACTCGTAATTTCAGGTCCGACCACCGCTTCCTGAGCTGATCTTTCGATCGTCGTACCCCGAATTTCCGGTGCAGACTCCTGACCACTTTCGCCATGATCTTGGCCTTTCGGACATTGTGGTTGGGGTAAGGCCCATACTTTCCATCATAGTCGGCCTTCTTCAGGATGTCCACCATTTCCAACATCTCCCCAAAGGACATATTTGAGTCCTTTAATCTCCTTCTGGATCGGGACGTTTCAGGCTCCGGCCTTTCCTCCTCCTCCTCCTCCTCGTTGCTGTAATTAGCACGATCCTGCTGGCTCTCCGCCATGTGCTCTTCCTCCACTGTGCCGAACGAAAAGGGGCGGGGAATAGAATAGAAAGAACGTCAGGGGCGGGCGGAGTTATACGCATGCGCAGTGTGTATAAATCGTAACGTGCGCGGCTTACGTACGATCTGTGAGCGGAGGAAGGAGCATCGGAGACGCCGATCGTGCTAACGAAGGTAGGATCTAAACTTGGGCCTATACTGCTTCGAAATGGAAGCCTATATTGTAACAAGATTAGGGGAGTTTGGCCTGACATTAGGGTTTGTCTTGTGTTGTGTCTTGCAGAGAAAATGGATGGGTTCAACGACCACAATTTCCTGCCCCTGTTTATTGACAAGTACAGAGAGCTGCCCTGTCTGTGGCAGGTGAGTCACCCCCACTATAATCACAAACAGAAGAGGCAGGCAGCGCTGGAGAAACTGCTGGAGTTGGTGAAGCCGGTGGTCACCACAGCAAACATCCCTTATTTAAAAGCTAAAATTGGTGGCCTGAGGAGCACTTATCTTAGGGAGCGCAAGAAGGTCACAGATTCCCAGAGGTCCGGAGCTGCAGCAGATGACATTTATGTCCCCAGGCTGTGGTACTATGAGAGACTGCGATTTCTGTCAGACCACACTGAAGTCAGGGAATCCCTCTCTACTCTTCCTTCCACTCTTTCTTCCATACCAGCTGAGGCTTCCGATGTCCAACCTGAGCCTTCCAGCCAGGAAGAAGTGGAGGAGCCCAGCTGGAGTCGGGTATAGCAATCTTCTACAGATTTCTGGGCAATAAAGAAATGATGTTTACTAGATGTTATTATTGATCACTAATTGCTGCTTGAAAGTGTTTTACATATCAATACACAGTAGTGGGCACCCAAAATTGGGACAAGAATGCAAAATGCTGGGCTCAGAAGGATAGTCTGTTATATTTGTTAACATTGAATTTGCAGCAGTCAGGAGGTGAAAATTGTGTGTGATTGATGAAAACAATACTAAAACTATGTCCCTTTTTCATACACAGGAAGACCTCAGCCAGGAGGAGGCTGTGGAATGTGGCAGTCAGGAGGAAGCGGGGATTAGTGGCAGTCAGAAGGAGACGGGGATTAGTGGCAGCCAGGAGGAGGCGGGGCTAAGTGGCAGCCAAGAGAAGCCTGGGACAAGTCGCAGCCTGACTGAGTCTCAGGTTCCTCCCCTCCACCTGCCATATAAAAGGACCAGGAAGGCCACTCCCAGTCCTGTGCAGGATTCAGTGTACAGGTTGATCCAGGAGGCTTCGGCGTCCCTCAGAGCCTTCCCCAGTCCTGCAGAGGCCTTTGCCTGCATGGCTGCCACCAAATTGCTGGGCATGCAGGAGGGCCAACGCAAGATTTCTGAGGACCTGCTTTATAAAGTCCTTCGTAAGGGGGAGAGTGGGGAACTGACACACAAGACGGATGTCAAGGAGAGGGACGATCCTCCTCCTCCTCCTCCTCCTGCTGCCACAACTCCACCACCACAGCCAAAGCCTGGAAGGAAGCGTGGAAGGAAGACCACAGAGTGATGACCCTGGGTTCAGTC
Organism: Lithobates clamitans; assembly: GCA_037952925.1. Taxonomy (NCBI): domain Eukaryota; kingdom Metazoa; phylum Chordata; class Amphibia; order Anura; family Ranidae; genus Lithobates; species Lithobates clamitans. The sequence goes on from JBBGZY010000482.1 coordinate 1,613,297, forward strand.
TGGTCTGACAGAAGCTGCAGTCTCTCGTATGACCACAGCCTGGGGACACAGATGTCATCTGCTGCTTTCCGGATCTCTGGGACTTCTGGACCAGACTGCCCTCCCTTAGATATGGACTCCTCAGGCCACCAATTTTGCTTTTAAATAATTGATGTCTGCCCTGGGAGTCCAAGGCTTCGCCCACTTCTGCAGTTTCTCCAGCGTTGCCTCCCCCTTTGTTTTTTTATAGTTGTGACCCCTTAATAAAATATTTTAAGGTGAATTCTACTCTCCTGTGTGTGTTTTCATCCAAAAAGGACAGTTTGTTGGTGAGTATTCAGGTACATTTCTAAAGTACAATGTGAAATTAACAAGGGACAACAACACCAAACAATCTCCTACAGATTAAATAGAACAACATATCAATGGTGTTGTGGGAACTTGTCACAAAAAACACACAAACATTTTCGGGAATCCAAATCAAAAAAAAAAAAAAAAAAGAGAAACACAAAAAAGATTCTACATTAAAGTAAAAAAAAAAAAAAAATGTTGTCAGATGTGAGAAATCAAAATATATTGAGGGAATCCCGATAAATAGTAACGAAAGAAGTTTGTAAGAAGTGTGTGTGAATATGAGCATCAAAACGACTTAATTCTTGTCACATTATAAAGAAGAAGAGAGTGCGCTGTATTAAACCATTTTTTACATTGCAGTGTGACGAAAGTGCTTTATCCATTACGAACGCTAAGTTTACCAGAACGAGCTGTCCCGTGTCGGAATTTCTTCTGAGCATGCGTGGCACTTTGTGCGTCGGAACAGGCCACACACGGTCGGAATTGACGCGATCGGATTTTGTGGTCGGAAAATTTTATCTCCTGCTGTCCAACTTTGTGTGTCGGAAAATCCGATGGAAAATGTCCGATGGAGCCCACACACGGTCGGAATTTCCGACAACACGCTCCAATCGGACATATTCCATCGGAAAATCCGACCGTGTGTACGGGGCATAATCCTTTGAACACATACACTTGCTGGTTAGCTCAGTTTATGGGATTAAATAATGATTTGTTGCGTAATCCACTATTGATAGTAGTTAATGATTGGCTAGTAACAGGTTGTGAATTCTTATTTAAAAAATATTTTTTTCATATTATTTTTCCTCATATATTTATGTACATCATTGAATACATCAAATTTATTGATAGGTCTTTTTAAGCCACACTTCAGTCCTAAGTTTAAAATGTTAGTCTCCTTATGTGTTAAAATGACATCTGTCAAATTAAAAATGCCCCCAGTCCTGTTCTCTCCTTCTTTTCTTGGATCCTTCGTCCAGCTCTACAGCCCCTTGTTCGTCTCTCCTTGGGTCTTGGTATTGTACTCGATCCCTCATCCAATACGGCGTCTCCCTCATTGGAGGTCCCCTGTTCTCCTGTGTTTGCTGAGAGTGCATTGGAAGTCTTCCTCTTCGAGAAGGAAACCCCCGACCCCGTTTCTGCCATCCCCTCCCCCTCCCTAGAAAAGGGCGTGGGGATAGGTACCTCTCCCTATCATCATATTGCCTCAGAACCTCATATCTGTTATATAATGGGAGATGGTATTGATTATTATTGGTAGGCTGATAATGGGGATTCAAAGGACCCCCTCTAATCGGTCTGTCTATCCCATGGTCAATGTTATTCCTGTTAAGAGTAGAATGTCCTGTTGGGGGATAAATAGGCCCCTCATTTCTTTGGAAATCTCTTACTGAAGGGTCATTGGTGGTAGGAGGTTGAGATCTCTCCAAAGACATCTACACTTGTGCCATTTCAGTGTTCCTAATATTCACTTCAGAGTTTTTTACTTGCTGCCAGAGATAAATAGAGTTAGAGTGAAAATCGCTCATATCTCTGTGGAATTTTTTTTGTCTTTTTTCTCTATGTGTCTTTATCTACTTTCTCAAGTTTCTTTTTTATCTGAATATTGAAGTCTGTCACTTGCTGGGAATCTTTAATGGGTTCAAGTTGTGCCTGAAGTTCATTAATGCGTGTTTCCAAACGTGCCATTTTAATACGTTTTCTTTTTAAAATTAGTTCTTGTAACTTAAATCCCACCCCATTAAAAAAATCTATCCATTCCTTGGTTGATTCAGGGTCATTAAGGCCATCCTGTGGGATTACTTCCCATCTCAAACGCCTGAAAATAATATTGTCTTTAATGTACTGCTCTAAAGTGCAAATGTCCCACCAAGTTCTCACTTGTTTTTCTTGGACATTACCAAGAACACTAATAGCTCCGTTGAAATTGGCTTGTTATGTTGTGTGTTCATTAATAGCAAACACATTATTAATATCAATATTTCTGCTACTTAAAAACTGTAGGGCATGCATGGCAGCCAAGAAAATAGAAAAAATCTCAAAAGAAAGGTTGCAGGAAAGGCCTATATAGAGCAACTGCTCAGCGCCAGATCAATCCCAGATCAATCCCACAAATCTCAGCAGCAGAAATATGTTAAAAAGGAGTAAAACAGTAATAAACAGTAGTATAACAATAAGCAGTATCAACACTGAAATATTAAAATACTAAAACAGCGCTAAATAAAAGTAAATAAAACATGCAAAAAATTTCTTTGCAATATCACAGTGTGTGATATGTCTAGGACATAATTATTTCCGGTACAATGGTGAGTTCTATTCTCAAAGACATGGTGTTGCAATGGGCGCTAAGTTTGCTCCCAGTATTGCAAGCCTGTTTATGAGTGAGTGGGAGGATAAAACAATATTTTCAGTGAAAAGAGACCAACTCCTCTTGTACAGAAGATACATCGATGATCTCTTTTTTATCTGGTCAGGAACCATCACCTCATTGCAACACTTTTTAGAAATATTAAACTCCAATACCAGCAATATTAAATTAAAAAGTGATTTTAATGCAAGCAGTATCCATTTCCTTGACATGATTATTTTTAGACAAGGAGACAAATTGGCCACTTCAGTTTATTTTAAACCTACCGACTCTAACAGCTACATTCCTATCCAAAGTGGACATCATCCCATGTGGCTGAAAAATATTCATCACTCATCAGCAAGTAACAATCAGGAATGGAGTTTCCTATCAGGGTTCCATTCACAGTATAAGGAAGTTGAAAAAATCTTTCAGACCCACTGGCACATCCTTCAGATGGACAAGACACTCAAACCAGTATTACCCTCTAAACCTGGGTTTATCTACAGAAGGGCTCCCAGCTATGCAGATAAAGTTGTGAAAAAAGTATTGGACCCTCCCTGCAGATCTCCAACTTTCTGGAATAAAAATGGCTTTTTTGCTTGTAGAAGATGCCACGCCTGCAGGGAAGTCAAAACACCAGTAATAGCCCTAGACAAGTTTACCTCCTCCTCCAATAATAAGGAGTTCTAAATCAATGACTTTATCACTTGCAATACAGCTTATGTGGTGTACGCTATCCAGTGCCCTTGTGGGCTAATTTACATAGGCCGCACAAAATGACTCCTTAGACTACGTATTGCTGAACACATAGCCAATATCAAATTGGATTTCAAGGATCACAATTTATCATTGCACTTTAGGATACACCATAACCAAGATCCTTCTGAGCTGAAATTTTGGGGTGTCAATCATTTGAAACCATTTTGGAGGAGTGCCAATCTACTGAGGGAACTCTCCAAACGAGAAACAACCTGGATTTTTCTGGCTGACACTTTGACTCCCAATGGGTTAAATATTGACCTGGACATAAACTGTTTTATCAGTGATTATTAATAGATATTTTGTATACCCCTTAGTCTCCTTTTGCTACCCTCTCTCCCCCTTTTGTTATTTATTATCTTTATTTATGTTTATTAAATGTCTCCAGTTTTAGGAGTTCCTCCTTTTATGTATCTGTTGTATCTAACAGATCCTGGGACTATATAGCTACTTTCCCACATACCTCATCAGGTGGCTCGTTTACTGTTTCTATCTTGTCCTTACACTGTGCAATTATAATTGTTATTGGACCATTTATTTAAATTTTTGCACACCCTATATTGATGGGTACCGCCTTTCATTCCGTCTTTTATCCAGTAGTTTATATGATATAGATCTGTTTATGCAGATATGCATGACACTTTTTGCATATTTTTATACACATTTTATACACAGATTTTTTATATATATGAATCCTTTAAATAGGCATTTTTAAATTGTTATTCTGCTGAGTTCCCCACTAAGCATAATTATTCTTATCCCCAATTAAGTCTTCCATTGTTCCCATTAGATTGCATTTCCTGTATTTTAGTACCCTCCACTTGAGTTAGTTACATTATATATTTTATCGATTCAAATTACACACAGCCACCGAGGACATGTCTTTCTCTTGTCATTCGATCCCATATGTACTGCTCTGGGTGTTTATGTTCTCTTTAATTCTCTTTGTTTTATTTATGCTTAGATCGTCACTGATCTTCTATATGGCAGAGTTCTGCTTGTTTTTGTTCCCTACACAGCCTGCACAGCCTGTATACTGTGTTTGTCCAATGAAATAAGAGGGATGTATCCGTGTCATGTGGCCTCTGTAGAAGTCCGCAATGACTAAACTGGTCAGGGCGTGACCATCACGACATCCCGGAAGTGACGCTGTGTGCTCCACCACCCTGCATTGCCAACCTGGAAGTATCCACAACTATCTGCAAGGAGGTGCTGGATGTATCCTGGACGGCTGAGTATGGTGATAGCACCCTCTGTGCCACTAGTTTTCCTTTGCTTGTGATTTTAACCTTTGATGTACGCAGTTTACTAAGGGGTCTGCTTTTATATGGGGGGTTTTTATCTGAACTAAAGGAGATTACGCTATGTGCCAACTTTCTTGTATTTTTATGACATAACTCTGGAGCCCCTGTACTGGTGGACCTTGTTGGTGATGTGGACTCAGAATTTGAGAGGCTGTGTATTCTACCATAAAACGCTGATTTATTTTGTGACTCTGGTGAGTTTGACCCTCTGCAGTGAGTGTGCTGCACAAGGCGGAATCTGCTCACATTTATGGTGATAGGTGTACGTTTTGCCTACCCACATACTACAATCAAATTTGTTTTGCTTTGTCTGCTTTACCATCTACTGCTTATAGACTGTTCTTTGTGGGGAAGACAACACACTGTGATATTGCAAAGAATTTTTTTGCATGTTTTATTTAATTTTATTTAGCTCTGATTTAGTATTTTAATATTTCAGTGTTGATACTGCTTATTTTTATACTACTGTTTATTACTGTTTTACTCCTTTTTAACAGCTGCTTATTATCCTTTTAATACTGAGACTGTTCCTTTGTACAATTTTTTCTTATTTCTGCTGCAGAGATTTGTGGGATTGATCTGGCGCTGAGCAGTTGCTTTATATAGGCCTTTCTTGCAACCTTTCTTTTGCGATATATATACTAGGCTGACTTATATACTGTATATCAAATACACTGCAACTAACCTGCCTACCTAATCTAGCTTGATCTATCTCCATTCACACACTATACACAGCCACTATGTAAGCAGCTTTATATAGTGTGAGAAGTGGACTTGTTCCCCCTGAGCCACGATTGGCCTCTTAGCAGAGAATGCTGTGATTGGCCAAAGTATGCAGGTCAGGTGTATGCTTTGGCTAATCATCATACAGCAATCCAATATATCATAAACTTAATAAGGTGCATGTCTAACAATGTTTTATAGTTATAGTCACTTAACTAATAAGCTGCTGAGTGCATATGCCACTGGGTCCTCCCTTTAACAAAGGCTGTGTGGCACCATGCAGGACTACCTAGTAATCATTTTGAGAATGGGGCTGAAGGTAAGTATTTACACTGCATAAGGAGGAGAGGATCTGTAAAGGGAAATGGTTCTTTAGCTGGTAAAGTGCATAGGGGTACCATTTAGAACCACCCCAACAGTTAATGTGTGCTGCACTGCAGTGTGCTGCCAAAAATGTTGCATAGATGATTTTAGGTATGTTGTGGTGTGTCATGCCACGTACACACGGGCGGACTTTTCGACGGACTAGGTCTGGCGGACTTTTAGACGGACTTTCCACTGACTTTCCGAATGAACGGACTTGCCTGCACACGATCAACCTAAGTCCGACGGATTCGTACATGATGACGTACAACTGGACTAAAACAAAGAAGTTCATAGCCAGTAGCCAATAGCTGCCCTAGCATCGGTTTTTGTCCGTCGGACTAGCATACAGACGAGCTGACTTTTCGACCGGACTCGAGTCAGTCGGAAAGATTTGAAACATGTTTCATTTCTAGGTTCGTCGAACTTTTGGGAAAAAAAGTCCGCTGGAGCCCACACACAATCGAATTGTCCGCCAGACCAAGTATGCTGTAAAGTCCGGTCGTGTGTACGTGGCATCAGGAAGCCTATTCAAATGAATGGGTTGCCTTAACCCAACGCACATTAACACATGATGCAACATTCTTTAACGTGCCCTCAAACTGTTTTTCTTTATTTTTTCCTGAAATTATTTATTTTAATTTATAACATTTCATTTTTTATTAAACAAATTTCTTATTACAGTCCCAGTAAGCATCCAACATACATACAATTATAAATGATGATAGAACAATTTTAAAATAAAACAGTATAAATTATAGCTGTTCAAAAACAACCATAAGATAGAATAAGTAGCTCAGTGAGGCTACACACAGCAAACAATTGAATATGACATTAGATTACAGTTTATTTGTTTTATCTGTATAAGGAAGAGATCTAATATCTCTGAGGAGCTTGTAGACATTTCTGGAAAAATCTTGATCTAAAGCAGTCTTTCTGAACTATTTTTAACGTGGAAGAACCCCTGAAATAAATTTCCAGACTGGGGGAACCCAATAAGTTCTATATCTACAGCAAACAGTACATTGGCATGATGGTAATTGGGAAGAAAACTCCCTACATTTGTGGTAATTGGGAATAACCCCCCCCCCCCCACACACACACACACACACACCTTACAGATAGCTAAATAGATCATTGGTGTCAGTGGGAACATATCTGAGAGGTAGGAATTGTTCAATGCTCAAGGTACCCATGGCAATCTCTGGAGGAACCTTAGGGTTCCACAGAACCCCGTTTGAGAAAGACTAATCTAGAGTGTGCTTCCCTCAACTCTTTTTCTCTCTGTGTGTGATAGATTGGAAAAGCTATGCATCGACAAAAGTGATGTGGATGCAGTGATCCCTCCCGCTGTGTCTTTGTATTCTGATCTGTGTATTCTGCTCGGGTGGGGGGAGGCAGAATGTTTGCAGCCATTAGTTGCAAGTACTGATCGAATGCTGGTTTACCAGCATGACCATTGGACAGAAGCCAGTTGTTAGACTAACGCCCTGTACCCACGGTCGGATTTTTCAATGGAAAATGTGCGATCAGAGCTTGTTGTCAGAAATTCCGACCGTGTGTGGGCTCCATCAGAATTTCTGACTCACAAAGTTTGAGAGCAGGCTATAAAATTTTCCGACAACAAAATCTGTTCACGTCAATTCCGACCGTGTGTGGACAATTTTGACGCACAAAGTGCCACGTATGCTCAGAATAAATTCAGAGACGGAACTGCTCGGTCTGGTAAAATTCGTGTTCGTAATGGATATAGCACTTTCGTCAAGCTGCAATGTTTTAAATTGTTTAATGCAGCACACTCTCTTCTTCTTTATAATGCTAGAAGAATGAAGTTGTTGTGCTGCTCATATTCACACAGACTTCTCACAAACTTCTTTCTTTATTATTTTTCGTGATTTCATGAATATAATATTTTGATTAGTCACATCTCCCGAAAATAATTACATTTTTGGATTTTTAATTTGGATTTTTTTTTGTTGAAGTCCTGATCTCCTGTTATTTTTTTTTTCTCTCCATAATATTTTTGTGTGTGTTTTGTGTGTAAAGTTACCACAACACCATTATTATATTGTATTATTTAATCTCAAGGAGATTGTTTGGTGTTGGTGTCTCTTGTTAATTTCACATTGTATTTTTGAAATGTACCTGCCTCCTCACAAACAAACTGTCCTTTTTGAAGGAAAACACACATAGGCAAGTATAATCGAAAAAAAATACCTTTATTAAGGGCTCATAACCAAACAAAGAGGGAGGCAACGCTGGAGAAACAGCAGAAATTGGCGAAGCCTTTGGCCCCCAGGGCAGAGATCAATTATTTTAATGCAAAATTGGTGGCCTGAGGAGTCCATATATAAGGGAGTACAATCTGGTCCAGAAGTCCAAGAGATCATGAACAGCAGCAGATGACATGTATTGTCCCCAGGCTGTGGTCACACAAGAGGTTGCATCTTTTGCCAGACCAGACTAAACCCAGGCCATCACTCTCTGGTCTTCCTTAGATGCTTCCTTCCTGGCTGTGGCTCTGGTGTTGGAGGTGTGGCAGGAGGAGGATGAGGAGGAGGATGACCTGGAGGAGAAGGACCATGGTTGAGCTCACAAATGTGGCTTTGGCTTGTGAGTTGGCCCCTCAACCCCTTATTTAGTGCTTGTAAAATGATAAACTCACATAAGAGGCGTTGGCCCTTCTCCATTTCCAGCATTTTGCTGTGGGGGGTTCTGAGGGCTGCAGTAGCCTTCCAAAATAGCCCAATTGCTGCCTCCTCCAGGTCACTCCTCTTCCTGCCACTTTTTGGTTGAAGGCAGAGGGGAGGGACCTGGGTATCGGGCAGGCTACTGGGCCCGGCCACCTCCTGGCTGAGACTTTCCTGTGTATGAAAAAGGGACATCATTTAAAGCTTTTGGTTCATCAATCACAATCAGAAATTAGGAATCCAAACTAACATAGATTTAACATCATTAATTTGAACAACATAAATATTTAGAAGAATGCTATACCTGGCTCAAGCTGGGCTCCTCCACATGTTGCTGCCTGGAAGGATCAGGTTGGACGTCAGAAGCCTCAGCTGGGGGGGAAGGAAGCATGGAAGGAAGAGTGGAGAGTGCTGGCCTGGGTTCAGCCCGACCTGCCAGAAAATGCAGTCTGTCATAGTACCTCAGTCTGGGGACATAAATGTCATCTACAGATGCTGATCTCTGGGAATCCTGGACCTTCTTGTGCTCCCTTAAATAAGTGCTCCTCATGCCACCAATTAGGGCCTTCAAATAGGGGATGTCTGCCGTGGGGATCACCGGCTTCATAAATTCCAGCAATTGATCCAGTGCTGCCTTCCTCTTTGTTTGATTCTTATAATGTGGGTTGTTTACCTGCCACATACAGGGCAGCTCCCTGAACATATCAATGATCCTGATCATTCAATATATCCATTTTCTCTGCAAGACACAACACAAGACAAACCCTAATCTCAGGCTAAACTCTCTTAATCTTGTCCCAATAAAGGCCTCAATTTCTAAGCCGTATAGGCCCGAGTTTAAATGTTACCTTCATTAGCACGATCGGCGCTTCCTACACTCCTTCCTCCGCTCACAGATCGTACGTATGACACACGCGTGTTGCGCTTTATATACACTGCGCATGCGTGAAACGCCGCCCGCCCCTGACGTTTTTTCTAGTCTATTCCCCGCCCCTTCTCTTTCGGTGCAGTGGGGAAGAGCACATGGCGGAGACACACCCAGAAAGCCCGGAGCCAGAAACATCCCAATCCCAGAGGAGACGATTTAAGGCATCAAATATGTCCTTTGTTGAGATGGTGGAGATGGTGGACATATTGAAAAGGGCCGACTATGATGGGAAGTAAGGACCTTACCCCAACCCCAATGTGAGAAAGGTCAAGATAATGGCGAAAGTTGTGAAGAGTCTGCGCAGGAATTTTGGGGTGCGGCGGGAAGGGTGGTTGGACCTCAAAATCAGGGCGCACGATCAGTATAGAAGGATCAGGAGAGTGCTGCAAAAAAGTAAGTAGTTGTCCTGTGTTCCTATTCTTTATTTTTATTTATTTTTTATAAATTCTTTATTTAAGGTAAACATGCAAAAACACAGAGACCTCACCGGTCACATCACACTAAAGCACACATTCCCCCAAGTCCCACAAGTAGATCTCCCTGAAAAGAGATCATGTATTAATGTAACCAGAGATCCCTGCATCCTGCATGACCATTTATTACAGCGAAATGCCGTTGTAAGTTTAGGGTATGTAGAACTAAAAAGAAAATAATGGGGAAAGATTTGAGCCCGTATGAGAGCGGCTCAAAGAAAAAAAAAATGAGGGCATAGCATATTATTGCTGAAAACTAGACAGTAAAAGGAAAGAGAAAAAGAGATGAGACAAGAAGTGCAGTGGAGGGGGAGGGGGAAAAAAAAGAAAAAAGGGGGATGGAGGCGAGGGGCGCTGCGGAAGGGAATTGAAGAACGGGGAGCTGGTATCATCCTCCAGTCACAGTCACTCCCCCCCGGCCTCTCTCATAGACGACCCCCTCAGGGATGCCGAGCCACCAGCCTTCCGTACTCATCAGAATAATAGAATTCGTGCCAATAGAACCATTTTTTGGAAAATGTCTCATGTAGGCCTTTCTCTGTGGCCACCAAGTCCTCCATTGCATGTATGTCCACCACTCTTTTCAACCAACCCGCCACCGACGGAGGCTGCGTCTGTTTCCAGTTCAAAGGGATGCAGCTCTTTGCCGGAGTGATCAAGAGCAGCAGTATAGATTTTCTATATCTCTTACTCGGTATCTTGTGGTGATGCAGAAGGAAGAGCTCAGGGGACATTGGCAACGTCCGGTCTTTGAATTTCTGGATGATGCGGTGTACCTCTGCCCAAAAGGGTTGTAAGATGCGGCAGGACCAAAATACATACAGGAGCGTTCCGATCTCCTCCCCGCATCTCCAACACATGTCAGAACATTGAGGGATCATCCTATGTATCTTCTCTGGTGTATAGTACCAATGGGACAGTATTTTGTATCCCGCTTCTTGTTGTCTTGCACATATGGAGGTCTTTTGGGTGAAAAGAATGATCCTGTCTACTTGCTTCTCCATCAATTGTATATCCAAATCACGCTCCCATCTGGAAATATAGGGAAGCCTATATTCCTGGGGTGGCGATACCAGTAATTGATATGTCAGAGATATTACATGTCTCAACGGTGTCTGATCTTGGCATAGTGATTCGAAGGGGGTCAATTGTCTTTCATATGCGGCCGGGGAGGGCAGAGAGCCAATGAAGTGAGATAGCAGAGAGCCCACTCAGGGCTGGATCATCCAATATTTGCTGCCTTTTTCTCCATAGTCCATTACTGATCAAGTTTTGTGCCTGTGATTGCTCACTCTGTTTCAAATGCCGAAATCTAGGATCATTGAGACCCGGAGTAAAAGCTGGATTGCCCACTACAGGGGTGAGTGGGGATGGGGGAGGTGCAACCGACAAGTCTCGGAAAACCTTCGAAGCTGTCTATATTGTCACCCCCACCGTGAGGTGGTCTGAAATCTGTTTTGGTAAGGGTTTATGGCACCAGTGTAATGATCCAAGGTGGGCTTCTGTTAGGGATTGTTCTATTTGCACCCATTGTTTCAGGGATCCGTGGTGGCACCAATCTAGTATACGGGTAAGATGGCAAGCCGTATGATAGAGAACGACGTCCAGTAGGGCCAAGCCTCCCTTCAGCTTTGGAAGCCGGAGAACTTTTTGGGTTAACTGTGGGGGTTTCCGGGCCCATACAAAATGAACCAACACTCTGTTCACTGTTTTTAGGAAGGAGGACGGTACCTGTATAGGTAAAGCTTGGAAGTGATATAACAGCCTAGGCAGGATATTCATTTTTATTATGCTGCAGTGACCGAACCAGGAGAACAGCCCGTGTTGCCGCTCCTGTAGGTCTTTCTTTATGGCTGTTAGAAGAGGAGGGAAGTAACAGAGGAAAAGCTCTTCTGTCTTACCGGACAGTAAGATCCCCAGGTATTTAATGTGGTTAGTCACCCAATTAAAAGGAAAGTCTACCCAGAGCAACTCAGTTAGGAATGGAGGCAGAGAGATGGCAATCGCTTCCTATTTTTGGTAGTTAATACAGAACGATGATAAAGTCCCATATATCTTCAGTTCCTTAAGCAAGTTTGGGATAGAAACAAGGGGATTCGTCAGGAAAAAGAGCAAGTTGTCTGCAAACGCCGCAGTTTTTGGGGACAACGTGGCATCGAGGCAAGGGCCCGTGATATTTGGGTTGTCCCTGACGAGACGCAAGAAAGGTTCAAGAGTAAGAATGAATATCAGAGGCGATAAGGGACACCCCTGTCTTGTCCCATTTGTTATCCCAAAAGGAGAGGAGAGATGGCCGTTGACTTTGACCTGTGCCGATGGGCAAGAATAGATAGCTTGTACCCAATTCATCATGCGCTCCTTCAAGCCTAAACAGCGGAGCGTCTCAAACAGGAAAGGCTAGCTCACCCTGTTAAACACCTTTTCAGTAATCCGTCGAGCGACAGTGGGGTTTTTTGCATCTGTGCAGCGTGGATAATGTTGATTGCTTTTATAGTATTGTCACGTGCCTCCCTTGTAGGTACAAATCCGACTTGGTCGGAGTGGATCAATTGTGGTATCAGGTCGATCAGACACATCGATAGAATTTTTGTAAAAATCTTTAGATCTACATTTAGCAATGAGATCGGCCGGTAATTTTGGCAGCGTAATGGGTCCTTGCCCTCTTAGTGATGTGAGCCCTCAGTGCGTCCCCAGTAAGGGGTGTCCCTTCTCCTGTTGCATTATATGCTGAGAGAAAATGAGGAGTCAACAGGTCCCCAAAGTTCCTGTAGTAGAGAAGTGAGTAGCCATCCGGGCCCGGTGCCTTGCCTAGTTGCATGTGCTTTATTGACAGGGCTACCTCATCTACCAAGATAGGTTTCTCTAATGTGGACAACTCCACCTCCGAAAGACTGGGGAGGCCAGACCTATGCAGGTATTCTCAGATGTCCCTCGGCACAGAGGATTTTTCTTCCTCAGATGTCAGGCTCAGGAGATTATATAAAGTTGTATAATACTCCTGGAACAGTTTGGCAATACCTTCCGTAGTGTGGACTCTATTGTTATTGTCATTAAGAAGTTCAGGAATAAATGTGCGAGCCCTCTGAGCTCTCAAGGCCCGAGCTAACATTTTCCTGCATTTGTTACTGTTTTCATAAAAAGATCGTCGACATTTAGATAACACTGCCTTGGCCCAAAACAAGGCTAGGGAGCGTAGCTGGTTACGCAGGGCCGTCAATTCAAGGAGGGTTTGGGAAGCTAAAGACTGTTTATGGGCTGTTTCGAGGGATCTTATTTTTTCCAAGATGTCTACGATACATTTTGAGCGCTCTTTCTTGATTTGAGATCCTATTTTGATCAGAAGACCTCTGATGTAGCATTTATGTGTCTCCCACACTATTGTCGGGGCAACCTCGGGGCCTACATTTGTGGAAAAGAACTGTCTCAGTTCCCTGGACACCTTTTCAGTCACCTCAGCCTATTCTTTATATTCTTTATTTTTAGAACGTTCGTTCTGCTCCATGTGCTTTTCTTTACTACAGTTTAAAATGGCAACTTTCATGTTCATGGACACATTATTCATTCGTAGGAAACATTGTTTGTTTGGCCAATAAAACACCATGTTTTGTCCAGATGCATTTCAATACATTTTTCTGGCCTACTTCTCTTAAAATAAGTTTGTTGTCTAGATGGGTTTGTAACTAGAATGAAATGCAAACTAGATTCTGTGTAAGGAGAGGACACTCAGCAGCTGTTTACACATCTGGACGCTGGAGCACTAGTGTGGGACACCAGAACACCCTTTTTATTAGGGGGCCCACACAGGTGCTCCAGTGTATACTATAGGGGTGTCTCCATCTGTGAAGCTTGTACAAAACAGGTAGGTATTCAAGCTTAAAAGAGATATAGGTATCTTGCGAGCCATAAATGGACTGATGCCTCCAAGGAGCGAGATAATTAAGCTGCAAGCACTAAACCACGTTTCATTGCGTGTAATATGATGCGTATATAATAATTGTGCCCGCGCTAATATAATGTCACATATAAAACTCTCACATATAAAAAAAGAGATGCCGTGTGAAAATATTTAAATATAATAAATATATATGAAACCGTACATATAAAATAAAGTGCAAATATTTATCTGTAATAGTCAATCATCAAGTGCATATAAAAAGTGCAATCGTGGTAATAATTATGGAAAGTGCAACATGCTCAAATATAAATGCCAAACACTCTCCTGTGACATTTAGGTGTTCAACCTAATCAGCAAATGCAAATCACAAAAAACCAACGTGACTAAATAGCGTCCATAGAATAAGTGTTCAACATGCTTCTTCTGATAGGTGTCTGAATCACAATAAGCAAGATGTGCTCTCCCGTGACACCCCACATGTGCTTGCGCTCACCTTGAATCGTGTGACACAGTAATTAAACGGTGTCAAACTACGCATTGGGGCCACTCAGGAAACAATGAAGCAAAGCACTCCTCACAGGTAAAGCCAAGTTCCACATTCATAGAAGAAACAAAAAGGACTCCATAGTGTAATATAGCAAGGACATTTATTGGATGAAAAAAAGTCCTCCAGGAGGGTACTCACATTAGATGGGTGCTACAGTGCACCAAACTATACAGTTGAAAAAACGAAAGTAGCTATTTGTATGGCGTGCGGTGTGGTATGTAAAATCCTCCTCCACTGCTGACAGCTCCGTCCCACCCCTCCCCGACGCGTATTCGGCACAGGGATCACATGCCTTCCTCTGGGGGATATCTTCATTGTTTCCTGAGTGAGCCCAGGAGTGGCCCCAATGCGTAGTTTGACACCGTTTAATTACTGTGTCACACGATTCAAGGTTTCACACTATTACACACGATTCACACTATTACAGATAAATATTTGCACTTTATTTTATATGTACAGTTTCATATATATTTATTATATTTAAATATTTTCACACGGCATCTCTTTTTTTATATGTGAGAGTTTTATATGTGACATTATATTAGCGTGGGCACAGGTATTCAAGCTTGACAAAGGAGAAAAATATTTCTTCATCTTGGAACTCTGCCAAAACAAACAATTGTACCCCACTTCCAAGCAATATTCATATTCCTATTTCTGCCATCACATATCTGTGTGCTAAGTAGACCTATTTTTTTTTTTACATAGGGGAGAAAAGACTCGGAGGACACCACTCATCAAAGGAGCCAACAGACCCCCCACCTCAGGAAGAAGGGGAAATCCCCCAAACCCAACCAGAGGAGGAGGAGGGAGACGTGGTGGAAATTGTCACCACAACAGGTGAGTGTCTGCGACCACAGGCTCAGGTAAGAGATGGATGCCGGCATATTTATAATACATGGTGGTTTTTTTAAAATATATTTTTAGGTGATTGTGATGTTGTGGATGAAAGTCATTTCACCAGTGAAAGTGCCCAGATCCTGATCGGGGAGATCATGGGGTGTAATAGGGACTTGGAAAATATCAAGCAAAACATCAATGATGTTCAAAACAAAATGAAGAACATCACTGATGTTTTAGGGAGAATTTAAACCCCTAGAAATCATTAACTTATTTCTGCTTTGTTTTTCTGACAATTTTTCTAAAATTTTGTGACATATTATAGAAAAGCCAAATTTTGAAGATGCACACAGTGTGTCAACTTGTGCTATCTGCCATCACGAGAGATCAATGAATGCGTTTTGGGGGTGCAACCCCTTCCTCAATAATAAAGTAGATGAGAGGAAGGGGTTGCACCCACAAGACACGTCCATTGATCCCCCATGATGGCAGCTAGCACATGTTGACATTTGGCAATTTGTGTGCATCTTCAAAATTTGGCTTTTCCAGGGGTGACTTTACCCCATCTGCTGAACGCAATATCAAACACAGTTTATAAATACTCATGTCTGATATTGCCTTCACTTTCTACAAAAGTTGAACTTTATAAGTTCCAAAGTTGTGTATTTCTTTTTGGTTTTAAACATGTCTGTTTTACCTTAAAAGGCAATTTCTACTTTTAATGTGACCCCAAAAAATTATATACAACAAACATGTTGGCTTTTTTTAAAAACCTTTTCTAAATGCACACGTGATTGTGCTTTGATTAAAAAGATTGAGAATCAACAATGTGTGGCTTCTGCTTTCAATGCTGCAAAGCATTTTTTGGAGTGTAAAGTTGTTGTTTTCAGTGACAATGAGGGTTATTTCCGAAAGGCAAATCCACTTTGCACTACAAGTGCAGTTTCAGTGCAGTCTCAAGTGCACTTGTAGTGCAAAGTGTATTTTTCTTTAGTAAATAACACCCAACAGTGCTTTATTATTTTACACAATCACGCCATTTTCAGGACTCACCAGATTTCAGTCATGGCCAGCTAAAAGAAAGACAAGCAGTAAATCCAAGCAAATATTTGTTCAGTTGAAATTGTTTTTTTTTATATAAAAAATGTCTCAGACATTGTCTGGCATATCGATGATCCCCCTATCCGCAAAGTATTCCATTTATCTTAGACAGACCTCGCAGGCACTCTGGGGGGGCAAGCCAGGACAGCCAGCTGCAAGCACCGTCAGGGTTGGTTCGTTATGAATTCCAGCCTCAGGCCCAACTGAGCCAGCATAGTTCCAAGAATATCTCCTTAAAAAGTTGTGGAGAACACAGCAAGCCAGGATGATGTGATTGAGTTTATATTCCGTCATGCGTATCGGTGTAAGAAATAGGTGAAACCGGCTGGCCATTATTCCAAGCGTGTTCTCCACCACTCTTCTGGCTCTGGCCAGCCGGAAATTAAAAACCCTCTGGTCCGAGGTGAGGGTCCTCATAGGGAATGGTCGCAAAAGATGGTCCCCCAGCGCAAACGCTTCATCCACAACGAAGACGAATGGGAGTCCTTCCACATTGTCTTCTGGAGGTTGCAAGCCCAAGCTGCCATCCTGGAAATGCCTGTAGAACTCCATCTGGGCTATGACTCCACCATCCGACATTTGGCCATTCTTCCCCACGTCCACAATAAGGGAACTCGTAAGCAGCCGACACCACCGCCAACATCACGATACTATTGAACCCCTTGTAGTTGTAATAGTATGACCCCGAGATGGGTGGTGGGACTATGTGGACGTGTTTCCCATCAATTGCCCCAACGCAGTTAGGAAAGTCCCACCGCTGGGCAAAGTGGGAGGCCACAGTCTGCCATTCCTGTGGGTTGGAAGGAAACTGTGGAGTCAAACAAGGAAAAAAAAACATTTTGCACATAAACATGGAAAGCAGATTAGACACAAATATTCTTAGCCAACATCAGTATAACTTTTTTTAGGGATTATTTAAAGACAAAAGGTATAAGGTCCACCTATCAGATTCCTCCCCCCCTCTCATGGGCCATTTTAAAAATTTTAGGAGGGGGGATGTTTTGGACAGGTAACCCTCTCCACTTCATTGAGAGATGAATGCCTAAATAATGTGTATTACTTTGGCCAGCCCCTTCTTACTTACACTATTGGCAGTCCACTGGACAGGTAAGAAGTGTCATAATACAAAGATATAAATACACACTGTACACATTTTAGCACATTTTTACATTCTGATATTACCTATCAAGATAATAATAGGATACAAAAACTTTAAACAGTACCATTTGAAAGTATTCAGGCAGGCCCTTGCACTACATGCTTTGGGGAATTCATCCATAAATCTGACCACAAAAGAGGTAAATATAGTGTGCAGATAGAGGATTGGTATCAGCTGAGTTAGCAGTTGGGGGAAAGGAGGGTTCAAAATGATTTTGGGACCCCCCCAAAAAAGCCTGTGGCACTCTGTCTGAATTTAAAGCACAAATCACAATTTTACACATTTTAGGGGGTATTTAAGGTAAAGCACTACTACGGAGCTGACAAAATACATTGTTAAGTGACTACACGAGGTGAATATAGGCTCAGGAGAGCATGCTGTGGAGGTAAGTGAAGGCAAATATGTATGAAGGGCAAAAAAATTACATGAAAATCCAGCATTAATGAGAACAAAGGGGACATTCACAGCATATTACAATCATGGTAATTAGGGAACGAGGAAAGAAATACATTACATTATCAAACATTAAATACAATAAAATGTGATGTTAAAGGATAAAAATCTTACCTTAATATACTCCTTCTGCAGAACCTGGATGATGGCAGAACAGGTCTCTGGGATAATGATCCCCTGAGCTTGGGGGGAGATTCCTGTCGAGAACTTAAGGTCCTGCAGGCTTCTCCCCGTCGCCAAGTTCCGCAGGGTGGTGACTAGCCTCTGCCCTGAAGTGATGGCTTGCGGTGAATTACGGGGTCCGTCATCTGGAGAAAGTTCCTGAAATCATCAGGATTATTCTCACGGAGCAAAGGCATGTGACAGAATTGGTCACGCTGGAGCAACCAATTCTTGGTCCATGAACTCCTCCTCGCCCTGTTCAACACCAAGCCCCCACACAGTACGAACTCTACAATGAGTACGTACACACAACATGGCTAAAAAACGGTCGGCTGGTCAGAACAAAGTAACAGAACGCACTGAAGAACAGCAAGGCCTGTGAAGAGCGACCTGAAAATCAGTAACGAATGGATAAGAACACAATGACAAAGTCAATTGTAACTCGCTGCTCGCACTGAAGACCAGATACAAACCCACAAGCACAAACTGAACAGCAGAAATATGATCTGAAAACCACAAGTCTGAAAAAGTGCGAATCATCTCTCACCAAACTTTTACTAACATGAGATTAGCAAAAGGAGCCCAAAGTGTGCCGCACTTGGTACTGAACTGCCCTTTTATAGTCTCGTCATACGTGGCGTACGCCACCGTGTTCTTGGCGTTCAAAAATTCCAACAACTTTGTGCGACCGTGTGTAGGCAAAACAAGTTTGAGCCAACAAAAATCTATGGATTTGGTTGTTGGAATGTCCGATCAATGTCCGACCGTGTGTACGGGGCATAAGAGGTCCAGATACAACTTTATATCAATAAAACTTTTTTGGGATGGTTCCCCTGACTTTAATTGGAATAAGGTTATATCTGGACCTCTTAGCAGGGGTGTGGTGCTTCAATTTGAATTTTTGTTACAAGCCAAGGAAATCACAGAGAGCCTTTGGGGTGTAGAACCTGCCTGCTGGGAACCAGAGTGGGATAAACCCTACTGGTCCAGGGCTATTTTTTACACTTTCCTCAACTATTAGGCTAGTTGCAAATGGGCATAATAATTTACTGATGTTTACTCAGGAACTTGTTGACAGAAAGTGACTGAGTAAAGAAAACTGTGTGTAAAGACCTGAGTAGTGTTGCGTATAGGCGAGTAGAGTGCGTAAGCCAGTGTTCATTGCCAGTGTTGTAATGTACAATACTCACGTAAACGAGTATATTACAATACTGGCAATGTAGAAGGATTGTATTTGTCTATGCGCTTATGCACCTTACTCACGTAAACATGCTTATAGACGAGTAAACACGTGTATGCGAGTAAATTACTGCACTCAAATGTAAAATTTTCTATTTTTGTTTTACTGCTTTACTGCTCTGTGCTCAATGCTGTATTACTGATCTTTACTCAACTGTGTGCATGGTTCCATAGACCAATGTTTCTCAACTCCAGTCCTCAAGTATACCCAACAGGTCATGTTTTCAGGATGACCCTCAGATGAGAAGGCGGTGGTAATTACTAAGGCAGTGAAACTGATCAAATCACCTGTACAAAATAATGGAAAGCCTGAAAACATGACCTGTTGGGGGTACTTGAGGACTGGAGTTGAGAAACATTGCCAAAGACAACAATGCATCTCATTCCAAAACAGTAAGGGCTAGTTTACACTTGTTTACGCTTTGTTAAAGTTTCCTGAATGCCAGTCAAAGCTCCTGACACAAAATAAAATGGTTAGCTTACAGACCTGTATACACCTTGCTTTTACTCGGTGCTTCAGTGGTACTTCGATGAGGCTTTGGTGGTGCTTCAATGAAGCTTTGATAGTGCTTTGGTGGGGCTTTGGTGGGGCATCGATGATGCTTTGTTGGGGCTTTGGTGGTGCTTCAAGCGAGCTTTGTCATAGACTTCTATGGAGGCTTTGAAGATGCTTTGAAGCACCACTAAAGTGACACGGGGTATAATTTCTGAAGCGAAGCTGAAGCAAAGCAAAGCAAAAGCAAGGTGTAAAGAGGACTGTAAGCTAACCATTTTATTTAGTGACAGGGTCTTTCAGAGAGCTTTAACAAAGCGTGTCCAAAGCCTTGTTTTGAAACAAGTTTAAACTAGCCTTAATGAACGTTGAAGCCAAAGCAAGTGTAAATGAGCCCTTAAAAACACAGCCTTTTTACTCCCCTGTGCAAGAGACCTTAGTCTGGATAGCTTTCATCTATAGATGCAGGAAATAAACAAATAAAGACAACATCCATCTAGAAATACAACTTATATTAGGCAGTTTTAGCTTGCAGTGTTATGGTAAAAGGTTGTCACCTGACACACATATCAAGTTCCAACTATCATGGAACAAGAAGTATTTGATTTGGATAAACACATTGTTTGTTTACTAGAACAGATGGTGAATCGCTAATAATGACTGATGAAAAACAGCCTACAATGAAAGTCTTGTTTAGTGGCAGATGTTTAGGGAGAAGGAATAATGATACCTGGCATTAATACTGTGAGTCGTTGACCTGAAATTAAGACATCAAATTACATACCAATACAACCATTTTAAAAAGCAAAGATTTTCAGTTACCTTTTCAGATTTTTCAGATATATTTTTAGATACCAAGCTGTCTTTTTCTCTAACATGTAAGGGTGAGGGTATTTGATTTTAAGGTCTTATATTCACAGATTGTTTCTATACAGCCTTGCTTCCAGGTTAAGGTAGATGTAATTCTTATCTGAATAACATTTTGTTTGGTAAAAGGCTGTGTTAATGACTGCAATCTTTTTCAATAAAATACTTACTTCATCTTTTTTTTCTTTCATTTTTTGTTGCATCTAACTGCTGTTGATTTGTTGCAAGCCTAGGTAGTACCTGAATAACCATGGCAGGATCACCAGAAATTATATTAATGAAACTGCAGATTAAAAAATACTGAAAATTACATTTAAAATAACATCAAGGTGATGTCACTTCCCCGTGCTCCCCCCCTCGCCCAATCAGAGAGCACTTCTATTATATCCTGCAGGTTTGATGCACTTTCTGAAAGCACACCAAAACTCCAGAAGGTAGGATTTCGGTGCATTTCAGAAAATTCACCACACCTGCAGGATATAATAGAAGTCTATGGCCAAGAACCAGCAAACCCAGGAAAGTTGCAGATGCACTGTAACCGTGGTGCAGGAAAAACTGCAGCTCATCAGTGTGAAAGCAACCTTATAGGGGGCCAAGAACAGTAGGGGTTCATTTACATTTGTAGTTGGGGGGTGGTAAAACCCCATAGTTATGATGTGTTTTTACCACCCCCACCCCAACCAAACCCCCTTTAGCTGCAGTGCCCAGGGGTGTACGCGTCACAGCTGCAGCAAGAGCTATATGCCATGTCATGATTGGAGGGTGTAGCACCTGTCAAATATGACCCATTCAATTGAATGAGGCCACTCTGCAAGTGCCCTGCAACCTTGTTCTGTACAGCAAACAAGGGGGTAAAGCAGGCAGTGTTGTGTTTTCTCACCACCTGCTTTAACCCCTTGGACCCAGCAGAACATGCAGTTGTGGGGTGCTTGCAGAGTGGCCCCATTTACTTGAATGGGATGAGCCGACACCCCCCGGTTCGGTTCGCACCAGAACCTGCGAACAGACCGAAAATTTGTGCAAACTTTAGAACTCCATTGAAGTCTATGGAACGTGAACGTTTGAAATCAAAAGTGCTAATTTTAAAGGCTAATTTGCATGGTATTGTCCTAAAAAGGGTTTGGGGACCGGGTCCTGCCCCAGGAGACATGTATCAATGCAAAAAAAAGTTTTAAAAACGGCCGTTTTTTCAGGAGCAGTGATTTTAATAATGCTTAAAGTGAAAAAAAAAGTGAAATATTCCTTTAACCACTTCAGCCCCGGAAGGATTTACCCCCTTCCTGACCAGAGCACTTTTTACAATTTGGCACTGCGTCGCTTTAACTGCTAATTGCGCAGTCATGCAATGCTGTACCCAAACGAAATTTGCGTCCTTTTCTTCTCACAAATAGAGCTTTCTTTTGATGGTATTTGATCACCTCTGCTGTTTTTATTTTTTGCGCTATAAACGGAAAAAGACCGAAAATTTTGAAAAAAAATGATATTTTCTACTTTTTGTTATAAAAAAAATCCAATAAACTCAATTTTAGTCATACATTTAGGCCAAAATGTATTCGGCCACATGTCTTTGGTAAAAAAAATGTCAATAAGTGTATATTTATTGGTTTGCGCAAAAGTTATAGCGTCTACAAGCTAGGGTACATTTTCTGGAATTTACACAGCTTTTAGTTTGTGACTGCCTATGTAATTTCTTGAGGTGCTAAAATGTCAGGGCAGTACAAAACCCCCCCAAATGACCCCATTTTGGAAAGTAGACACCCAAAGAAAATTGCTGAGAGGCATGTTGAGCTCATTGAATATTAATTTTTTTTGTCCCAAGTGATTGAATAATGACAAAAAAAAAAATTACAAAAAGTTGTCACTAAATGATATTATGCTCACACAGGCCATGGGCATATGTGGAATTGCACCCCAAAATACATTCAGCTGCTTCTCCTGAGTACGGGGATACCACATGTGTGGGACTTTTTGGGAGCCTAGCCGCGGGCCCCGAAAACCAATCACGCCTTCAGGATTTCTAAGGGCGTAAATTTTTGATTTCACTCCTCACTACCTATCACAGTTTTGAAGGCCATAAAATGCCCAGATGGCACAACCCCCCCAAATGACCTCATTTTGGAAAGTAGACACCCAAAGCTATTTGCTGAGAGGCATGTTGAGACCATGGAATATTTTATATTTTGACACAAGTTGCGGGAAAGTGACAATTTTTTTTTTTTTTTGCACAAAGTTGTCACTAAATGATATATTGCTCACACAGGCCATGGGCATATGTGGAATTGCACCCCAAAATACATTTAGCTGCTTCTCTTGAGTATGGGGATACCACATGTGTGGGACTTTTTGGGAGCCTAGCCGCATACGGGGCCCCGAAAACCAATCTCTGCCTTCAGGATTTCTAAGGGTGTAAATTTTTTATTTCACTCTTCACTGCCTATCACAGTTTCGGAGGCCATGGAATGCCCAGGTGGCACAAACCCCCCTAAAATGACCCCATTTTGGAAAGTAGACACCCCAAGCTATTTGCTGAGAGGCATGGTGAGTATTTTGCAGCTCTCATTTGTTTTTGAAAATGAAGAAAGACAAGAAAAAACTTTTTTTTTTTCTTTTTTCAATTTTCAAAACTTTGTGACAAAAAGTAAGGTTTGCAAAATACTCACTATACCTCTCAGCAAATAGCTTAGGTGTCTACTTTCCAAAATAGGGTCATTTGGGGGGGTTTGTGCCACCTGGGCATTCCATTGCCTCCGAAACTGTGATAGGCAGTGAAGAGTGAAATCAAAAATTTACGCCCTTAGAAAGCCTGAAGGCGGTGCTTGGTTTTCGGGGTCCTGTACGCGACTAGGCTCTCAAAAAGTCTCACACATGTGGTATCCCCGTACTCAGGAGAAGCAACAGAATGTATTTTGGGGTGTAATTTCACATATTCCCATGGCATGTTTGAGCAATATATCATTTAGTGACAACTTTGTGAAAAAAAAAAAAAATGGTCTCTTTTTAATGCACTAAAACACACTATATTGCCCAAATGTTTGATGAAATAAAAAAGATGATCTTAGGCCGAGTACATGGATACCAAACATGACATGCTTTAAAATTGCGCACAAATGTGCAGTGGCAACAAAATAAATACATTTTTACAAGCCTTTAAAAGCCTTTACAGGTTACCACTTTATATTTACAGAGGAGGTCTACTACTAAAATTACTGCCCTTGATCTGACCTTCGTGGTGATACCTCACATGCATGGTGCAATTGCTGTTTACATTTGACGCCAAACCAACGCTTGCGTTCGCCTTAGCGCGAGAGCAGGGGGGGACAGGGGTGCTTTTTTTTTTTTTTTTTTTTTGCTTTTTTATCTTATTTTTAAACTGTTCCTTTCATATTGTTTTTTTTAATCATTTTTATTGTTATCTCAGGGAATGTAAATATCCCCTATGATAGCAATATTTAGTGACAGGTACTCTTTTTTGAAAAAATTGGGGTCTATTAGACCTTAGATCTTTCCTCTGCCCTCAAAGCATCTGACCACACCAAGATCGGTGTAATAAAATGCTTTCCCAATTTCCCAATGGCGCTGTTTACATCCGGCGAAATCTAAGTCATGAAATGCTCGTAGCTTCCGGTTTCTTAGGCTATAGAGATGTTTGGAGCCACTCTGGTCTCTGATCAGCTCTATGGTCAGCTGGCTGAATCACCGGCTGCATTCTCAGGTTCCCTGTTGAGACAGGAGAGCCAGAGAAAAACACGGAAGACGGTGGGGGGGCATTCCCTGCCACTGCTTGTAAAAGCAGTCTAGAGGCTAATTAACTGCTAGGATTTCTTTTACATGAAAGCCGACCGCTGGCTGAAAAGAATGATGCCAAGATGATACCTAAACCTGCAGGCATCATTCTGGTATAACCACTCAAAGTCGTGAATGGCGTACCTGAAGATATAAAAATGGTGAACAATAAAACACAGTAAACGGTAAAGTATAAAAAATTGCATACCTGAAAAGCAAACATGTTAAAACATAACAACAATAAAACATTGCAGAATAGAATACAGTAAAAAAGAGCAGAACAATATAGAGAGAATAGAGAGAGAGAGAACAATAAAAGGACAACTATTTTTTTTTTTTTATATATATATATATATATATATTTTTTTTTTACCGGTTCCAGGTTCGGTTCTCTCAAAATGCGATGGCATCTTGGGACACCCTGTGAAAGTGTGCCTAGTCTGTGCAATGCTGTACCCTATGCTAATACTCAACTAGTGCATGGTAGCGTTCAAAACATTCACCAATGCAAAGACCAGGATTGTCAGGACAGGAGGGACAATAATAGCGGATGTCAAGCCTATATCTGCGCTTGCTGCAGACACAACATCTTTTTTGGGGGGTTAGTTGGGTAGGGGTACTCGGGAGGACAAAAAAATGCCTCTCATGCAGCTGACTGCATTTGGTTGGGGATGTGAATGTGAAGTACGGGCGCTGCAGAAGTGGTGGGTTCCCAATTAGGATTGGCGAATGCTGCAGCAAGGGCATTATGGGCATGACGGGCCTGTGTTTGGCTTCTTCTTGGTGGCAGCGGGACACTACTTGTGCTTGCCACCTCACCAGCTTGAACTGCACTTATGGGACTCGCCACGTCACCAAGTGTTACTGCAGTGCTGGTTTGACTACGACCGGGGTGTACTAGGCCGCTGGTGCTTGCCAGTTCACCAAAACGCTACCAAAAAAACTGTTAGCGATAGCAGGGATCAGGCCTGACTCTGCGAACGCTGCAGTTATGTGTTTAGTGTTTTGTAAGTGACAGTGATCGATCGATACTGCACTTGGGTGGGCTGGGCTGGGCCGGGCGGAGGGGCAAAACGCAGGTGCTAGCAGGTATCTGGGCGGATCCCGCTAACACTGCGTTTTTGGGAACCCTAAACTTCTGGGGACGCTAGTATAGATCTGATCGGATCAGATATTGATCCGTCCAGATACTACACCACTAAGGGAGGTGTACGGTGCGTGCATGGGTGTTAGCGGTACTAGCACTAACCTGACGCTGCCTGGGGCTGGTGCTTGCCAGTTCACCAAAACGCTACCAAAAAAACTGTTAGCGATCGCAGGGATCAGGCCTGACTCTGCGAACGCTGCAGTTATGCGTTTAGTGTTTTGTAAGTGACAGTGATCGATCGATACTGCACTTGGGTGGGCTGGGCCAGGCGGAGGGGCAAAATGCAGGTGCTAGCAGGTATCTGGGCTGATCTCGCTAACACTGCGTTTTTGGGAACCCTAAACTGCTGGGGACGCTAGTATAGATCTGATCGGATCAGATATTGATCCGTTCAGATACTATACCACTAAGGGGGGTGTACGGTGCATGCGTGGGTGTTAGCGGTACTGGCGCTAACCTGACGCTGCCTGGGGCTGGTGCTTGCCAGTTCACCAAAACGCTACCAAAAGAACTGTTAGCGATCGCAGGGACCAGGCCTGACTATGCGAACGATGCAGTTATGCATTTAGTGTTTTGTAAGTGACAGTGATCGATCGATACTGCACTTGGGTGGGCTGGGCCGGGCGGAGGGGCAAAACGCAGGTGCTAGCAGGTATCTGGGCTGATCCCGCTAACACTGCGTTTTTGAGAACCCTAAACTGCTGGGGACGCTAGTACAGATCAGATCGGATCAGATATTGATCTGATCAGATACTATACCACTAAGGGAGGTGTATGCTGTGTGCGTGGGTGTTAGCGGTACTGGCGCTAATCTGACACTGCCTGGGGTGACGCATATCACCGCCGGGCGAACAAGGGGCTAAACCTTTATTCGGTAATAAACGGCGGGTGCCCTGACACTATAAAAAATAAATGAACTAACCAGCGTCACCCGTAACAGTTATACGGTGATCAGTGGTGAAAGGGTTAACTAGGGGGCAATCAAGGGGTTAAAACATTTATTAGGTAGTGATTAATCAATAGGGAGGGCAGGGGATTATAACGGTGCCAAAGAAAAAAGTATGAAGATAGGATAGTAGATGTAAAATTACAAAAAATACTTTATTTCACAATATTCAACACATACAAAAAACAATAAAATCATTGACTGCAATTAACATATATATTGTGCATGACCACAATGCAGTTGGGTGGGCCAGATAGAGGCGCCAAGACACCAAGACATTGGCTTCCTCAGGGAATGGTAAGAGCTTGTTGCAATATATAAGAATCTATGCATAGAGATACAAAAACATCAAATGAACAAAACCTTAAATCTTATACCTTTACGGTATATTCGGTCTATGACCCCACTCATGTCCTAAAAAATTGTGTGTCTTACATACACTTCAAGCCTGCATAGCCATTATTATTTCCTAATTTTTAATACATTTGATTGCCAGGTCTTTTATGTGCCCCCTGCAGACATAGATTCAGTGCAGTCTGGTCTTTCCTCGGCTGGGGTCCCCCCGCCGGGCCTCCCCCGGGTGTCTGGTTTTCAGGTATGTTCGGGATCCTGGTGCGTTGCATGGTTACCTCCCCTTGTGAATCAGTCCAGCCTTGTACTCCAACATATATCAGTGTTCATAACAGCCTACATCCCAATGTCTATTTATCTGTTTGTTCATTTGATGTTTTTGTATCTCTATGCATAGACTCTTATATATAGCAACAAGCTCTTACCATTCTCTGAGGAAGCCAATGTCTTGGCGAAACATGTAGGAAACTGAGCTCTTGCTTTGAAGGCCGCCTCTATCTGGCTCACCCAACTGCATTGTGGTCATGCACAATATATATGTTAATTGCAGTCAATGATTTTATCGTTTTTTTGTATGTATTGAATATTGTGAAATAAAGTATTTTTTGTAGTTTTACATCTGCTATCCTATCTTCATACTTTTTTCTTTGGCACCGCTAAAATCCCCTGCCCTCCCTATTGATTAATCATTAAGTTATTTTGGGATGAGGTGCTGCATCTGATGCAACCCGTCTAGCCATACCTCCATTTTCCATTTATTAGGTAGTATATGGGGGTCCCTGATGCTATAAAACGCTGACGGCGAACCTAAATATTTACCTCCCTAACAAGTGTCACCAGCGACACTAATACAGCGATCAGAAAAATGATCGCTTAGCGACACTGGCAACGGGGGGTGATCAAGGGGTTAAAACTTTATTGGGGGGGGTTAGGGGGGTATCCTAGACCTAAAGGGGGCTAACAATAACTGCCCTACCACACTAACTGTCCCAAACTGACACCATGCAGTAATCAGAAAAAAAACCTGCTTGGTGCCAGTGTGACGGGGGGGAGGGGGGATCGGGGGTGGATCGGGGGGTAATCGGGGGGGGTCGGGGGTGTAATGTATGCCTGGCATGTTCTACTGTGTGTGGGTTGGTGCACTCACATTACAGTCTTCTCTCCTTGGCGCCGGAACGGAAAATGCCGAGCCGAGGAGAGATGACATCATTTCCTCTGCCTCTGTGTACAATACAGAGGCAGGGAAATGATCCCATTGGCCAGGAGCAATCGTGAGGGGGGGCCACGAATGGATGGCCTCCCCCTCACCACTGATCGCCAGGGAGGATTTGTCGACCGCCGCAGGCACCAGGAGGGGGTCCGATCGGACCCCCCCACCCACGGGCAGGCAAGGACGTACCTGTAAGTCCTTTTGCCTGCCCGTGCCATTCTGCCGACGTACATCGTCGTGCGCCGGTCGGCAAATGGTTAAATATCGGACACTATTCTGTACTCCTACTTCTGGATCTTTCAGCTGCCTTTGACACGGTTGACCACCCCCTCCTCCTCAAAAAACTTTACTCCCTCGGTCTCCGTGACTGTGCTCTTCAGTGGCTCTCATCCTACCTATCACAACGCACCTTCAGTGTCACTTACAATTCTACTTCCTCCACTCCTCTTCCCTTCTCTGTCGGGGTCCCCCAAGGTTCTGTTCTTGGACCTATTTTATTTTCAATCTACACCTCTTCCCTGGGTCAGCTGATAGCCTCTCACGGCTTTCAATATCATTTCTATGCTGATGACACGCAAATCTATCTCTCCACCCCTCAACTCACTCCATCAGTCTCTTCACGCATCACTAACTTACTAACCGACATATCTGTATGGATGTCACACCACTTTCTCAAACTCAACTTGTCCAAAACCGAGCTTATAATATTTCCCCCCCCACGTGCCTCTTCCCTTGACTTCTCTGTCAAGAGCAATGGCACAACCGTCTACCCGTCCCCACATGTCAGGGTGCTAGGTGTTATCCTGGATTCTGAACTCTCCTTTCAGCCCCACATCCAATCACTTTGCAAAGCTTGCCACCTCAACCTCCGCAACATCTCTAAACTACGTCCCTTTCTAACCAATGAAACCACAAAGCTCCTGATTCACTCCCTGGTTATCTCTCGCCTTGACTACTACAACTCACTCCTCATTGGCTTACCTTTAAACATACTATCCCCCCTGCAGTCCATCATGAATGCTGCTGCCAGACTCATCCACCTTACAAACCGCTCAGTGTCTGCTACCCCTCTCTGCCAATCCCTCCATTGGCTGCCACTCGCCCAACAAATTAAATTCAAAATACTAACAATAAGTTACAAAGCCACCCACAACTCTGCCCCCAGCTACATCACTAACCTAGTCTCAAAATACCAACCTAATCGCCATCTCTGTTCCTCCCAAGACCTCCTGCTCTCTAGCTCCCTCATCACCCCCTCCCATATCCGCCTCCAGGACTTCTCCCGAGCCTCGCCCATCCTCTGGAATTCCCTACCCCAATCTGTCAGACTGTCTCCAAATTTATCCACTTTTAGGCGATCCCTGAAAAATTTCCTCTTCAGAGAAGCCTATCCTGCCTCCATCTAATAACTGCACTATTTTCTCCATTAGCTCATCCCCCACAGCTATTACCCTTTTGTATAACTTGACCCTCCCTCCTAGAGTGTAAGCTCTAATGAGCAGGGCCCTCTGATTCCTCCTGTATTGAATTGTATTGTACTTGTATTGTCTGCCCTAATGTTTTAAAGCGCTGCGTAAACTGTCGGCGCTATATAAAACCTGTATAATAATAATAATAATAATAATAATATCGTACCTGGGGGGTGTCTATAGTATGCCTGTAAAGTGGCGCATGTTTCCCATGCTTAGAACAGTCCCTGCACAAAATGACATTTGTAAAGGAATAAAAGTCATTTTAAACTGCTTACGGCTTTAATGTAATGTCCAGTCCCGGTAATATGGATGGAAATCAGTGAGACAGATGGCATAGGTAGTCCATTACCAGGCCCTTTGGGTCTTGTATGGATATTAAGGGGAACCCCGCATCCAAATTAAAAAAAGGAAAGGCGTGGGGTCCCAGGCTCTCTGAACAGCAGTATACAGGTGGTGTAAACAAGACAGGGACTGTAGGTTTGTTGTTAAGTAGATTATGTTTGTAATTTTGAACTGGTACATTTTTAAAGTGTAGCTCCAGCCAAAAAAACTATTTTTAAGCTTTTTGGAAAACATAGGGAAAGGTTATCACCCCTGTGACATTTGTTTTGCTGTCTGTGCACCTTTTTAGAAGATTTTTTCTCTCTTTTTTTCCCAATGACAAATGTTTTTTGACAATTTGGGGTTTTTAGTGAAACAAGGATTGGTAATAAAGCATCAGTGGAAAGGAGACAGGTTTTTCCCATATTAACTTTTACAGGAGAGAATTTCCCTTCCTAGGGGTAGATTTCATCTCACTTCCTGTTGTCTCCTTCCGTTTGCAAGTAGGAGTCGTTTGTAAGTTGGATGTTTTAAAGTAGGGGCCTGCCCTATATACTCAGAAATTGGGGCCTTAGGTGTTGCCACAACACTGTAAGCCCTCACAGTTACTCTTGGTGGGTGCAGGAACAGGCTCTGTTGTGAAATATTAGATCAAGAGTTGTAATTACATGCCCCTGTTGAACTGGGTCAGAAAAACTGGGCCTTTGGTGGTGCTGGTGCTGGTGCCACAACACTGTGAGTCCTCACAGTTACTCTTGGTGGGTGCAGAAAGGGGCATTGCTGTGAAATATTAGATGGGGCAGAAAAATTGGGCCTTAGGCACTGGTGCCACAACACTGAAACCCCTCACAGATACTCTAGTTGGAGCGCAGGAACAAGCCCTGCTGCAAAGTATTGCATCAAAAATTGTAATTACACGCCCCTGTTAAAGAGGGGCTGAAAAATTGGGCCTTAGGCACTGGTGCTGGTGCCACAACACTGCAACCCCTCACAAATACTCTAGTTGAGTGCAGCAACGAACCCTCCTAGCTAAATATTGCATCAAAAATTGTAATTACACGCCCCTGTTAAACAGCGCCCAAACCAAAAATTTTGTTACAAGCTATAAGCATGATCATTGAGGAGGAAGAGGATAGTCACTCAGCATAACAGGATAGTCACTCAGAATCAGCATAGGCAGTCTTGAAGGGATCTGACATTTCAAAAAAAAATATTCAGTTATATCAGCATCAGGTGCTTGGTAGCTGGTGGTGATCCAAGACTGATTCATTTTTATGAAGGTCAGTCGATCAACCGAGTCGGTGGACAGGCATGCCCTGTGATCGGTTACCAAAACCTCCAGCAGCACTGAATGTGCATTCCGAAAGAACGCTGGATTCAGGACAGGCCAGTAGCTCAATTGCATACTGTGCAAGCTCTGGCCAGTGATCCATCCTCAAGACCCAGTAACCCAGAGGATTTTCGGTGGAAAAGGTGTCCAAGTCAGATCTTGCCCCTAGGTATTCCTGCACCATGTAAAACAGATGCTGGCGATGGTTGCTGAAACCGATCATACCTTGGGGCTGCAGACTAAAAAATTGTCTGAACGCATCGGTCAGATGGCCACCTTCTCCACCGCTCCTTCTTTGACTGACCGATGCCTTTCTGTTTATGGATCAATTGTATCTTCAAACCCAAGGTGTTGCAATGGGCACGTCTTGTGCCCCTTCCTACGCCAATTTGTTTCTGGGTGGTTGGGAGCGGTCTGTTTTTGGTGATGACCTATTGGAGCCCTTTTTGAACCATGTCCTGGGCTGGTTTAGGTTTAATGATGACCTACTGGTCATTTGGACAGGAACAGAGCAACTTTTAAAAGCATTTTTTGAGAGGTTAAACACTAATCAGTTCAATCTCCACTTCACCTTCACATATAATATTCAGAGTATTTCCTTTCTAGATGTACAGATTATTAAAAACTCTGCTGGACAATTAACTACAGATTTATACCGCAAACCCACAGCGGGCAACACACTGTTGCATGCCTCCAGCTCACATTCCCGCCCTCTGATCCGCAGTATCCCTTATGCTCAATATTTGAGACTAAAAAGGAACTGCACAGAGGACGGGGACTTTCGTAGACAAGCAAACGCTCTACGCACACGCCTCCTGGCTAGAGGCTATAATCGGACTACTCTGAGGAAAGCCTTTAATAAGGCCCTAGCTCAAGATCGACAAACATTATTGTTTGGTCCTTCACGTCCTAAAAAACCTTACATGACTAAGATTATCACAAAATTCTCTACCCATCACCACCAGTTACATAACATACTATTAAGCCATTGGCACATTCTGACCGATCCCCATACACTCAGAAAGTATATTAAACCAACCCCTGATTTGGTCTTTAGGAGGGCCACTTCCCTGAGGGACAGGCTCACTCATAGCCATTACAAAATCCCCACATCTGGCCCAAAAGAACCCAGAGGCACCTTTAAGTGTGGCAACTGTCCACACTGCCCCTGGATCCAAGAGGGACAACAATTTTTACTCCCGAACGGCGAGATGTTTTTCCCAAAACACTCAGCCCATTGCGGTACACGAGGTGTAATTTACCTTATGACCTGCGCTTGCAGCACCTTTTTATGTGGGAAAAACGATCAGAGAGCTGCGGCAGAGACTGGGTGACCATTTATATGCCTCCACTAATGGCAAGCTCACTACTGTGGGCCGCCATATAGGCATTCACCATTGCTTTAATCTTGATTATATCAGATTTACCATTTTAGAAGTCCTCCCTGAGGACCCCAGAGAGGGCAACTGGGACCGTCAAATTTTGAAGCGCGAATCGCTCTGGATTGAGCGACTCAATGCTTTGATTCCACCCGGTATCAATGAGACACATTCCTACAAGTATTTTCTTGAATGATTTAGCAATAGGTCTACCGGTCTCTGCTTCAGCTCTCTGGTTGATAATTGTCTCTCACGCTGATGTAATAAAATCTTTTGTACCTATAACATAACATGCCTGTTCCACACCACATGTACTCTGTTATGATATGTTTATATGTCATCCATGTTCCAGTCTTATTTAAATAACCAGACTCCTCTTATAACTGTCTGTAAGTAGACTTTTCATACACTGTTTTTTGTACATTGTATTTACATGTATTTAAACTGTTGATTTGGCTCACTGTAAGCATTCTGTAAACTACATGATTTGTTACTATTATCATTTATTGATTCCTTCTATCTCTTTTGCATCTTGAAGAGTGGTGCACCTCCCTGGCTACAGGTGAAGTTGGTTCCCAGTGCCGGTGATTGTGCATCCCTGCCTTTGATTTACCCAATATTGTTAAGCATCTGAATACTCAGCTTTGCACTCGCCTCCCCCTCTGAGTGACGTGAGGAGTTCATTCTCCCCTGCACGGTGGGCTTGCGATCCTCCGGCAGTGGGCGGGGCTCCAAGGAGCCGAGCTGATGCTTCTCTAGATTGACGCTGTCGCGTCAACCATTGTGGAGCTGCGCGCATGCGCTGGATATTTCCCTGCGCATGCGCAGTAGTGGAGGATCGGACCCGGAAGAGGCAGTGGCTGATGTCTTCAGCACCGCTTAATTTCCGGGTTGGGGGCATTTAAGGTTGCAGCCTTGCTTGACCACTATGAGAGGCACACACCCAACACATCACTACCTTGCTTAAAGGCCCATAAGTAACTGCCACACGTTTCCTTCTGGGGGGGGGGGATACCATGATACCAATATGTACTATTCCCCTTTCCTTTCCTCTCCTCTTCCCCCTCTCTTTGCCTTCCTTCTCCCCTTTTCCTCCCCCTCCTTCCCCCCCCATTTATCTCCTTCCTCCTTCATTCGGAAGCAATTTTCCCCCCTGGATAAAGTATGTTCAGCAAACTGACACACATTCCATGCTATTTATCTTTAGAGGCTCTCTGTGGCACAGTTGCCCGGTCCCTACGGCTACTGTTCCTTACCAGTCACCCTGGGTGTGGATAGCCAGCGTGTCTGCCATAAGCTTTTAACATTACAGCAACGGTGGGTATACATTCTTTATAGAAAAAACCCGTCTTTTCAAGCTCTCTTACTTATACTACTTTGGTCAGGTGGTGGGCTCCCCCTTCATCCCCCTCTTTTTCCATTCCCCTATTCCCCTCTTTTTCCTCCTCCCCCCTCCTTTTCCCCCTCCACCTTCTCTTTTCCCTCCCCCCTTCCTTTCCCCTCTTTTCCCCTCCCTTCCCTTCTCCTTTCCCCCCCACCCCCCCCTCTCCCCCTTGTCCACGTCCTTCGTCCCCTTCCCCCCTTCTCCCTCCTTTCTTTCCCCTTCCCCTTCTCTTTCCATGCTCCCTCCCCCCTTCTCCCCTTACTTCCTCCCCTCTCTCTCCCTCCCCCCCTCTCTTGTCTCTTTTTCCCCTCAGCCCCACTTTCTCCCCCCTTCTCCCCCCCTCCAGTCTTAATTTCCCTCCCTCCTCTTCCTCCCCCCTCTTTCCTCCCCTCTCCCCCTTTCCCAATTTTCCCCTTCCCTTCTCCTCCCCCTCCCCCTCCTTTTCTTTCTATTCCTTCACCACTTTCTACCCTGACCTGGCGCACATGGGTGGTTGCCTTTTATCTAAGAACCCCGTCTTTACAATTATTTATACCTTATTTTTATCATTTTTTACAATAGTATCACCTTACGTGCCCCCCTGGCCCGACCCCGGGGGAACGCCTCCTTGTGGGCGTCTCACAGTGTCGCTCTAGCCCCTTGTGGGCATAGGTTGGTGAGTGCAATATTAAACAAAGGTTATCTTCTCCAATATTAATACTATATTTGTATTTATACACATATATGTTTCTTTCATTGCAGATATGTTTTGTAATGTTGATATTGCACTTTTCTCATTTTGTAGAATATGTACTAAAACGTCTCCTGAAGAAGCGGCTTGACCGCGAAACTGTAGAGGTTACGTCTGCAAGTACCATATAATTCGCCTTCATTTTTTTGTGTGGGCACTACCAATACAATTTGTTTGTCAACATTGCTGTAAACAATTATTTTGTGATTGTGTTATTATGTCATGGTTTATATTGTGTCCTTTGTTGGACTTTTTAATATCCTATCTTTGAATAAATTTATTATGCCTTTGTCTACGTCCCCTTGGTACCACAATAGTCCTAAATATTTTTGAAAGAGGTAGGACCTAATTGGAGAGGTCCTCACTGTTCTCTCTTTCGACCCCACATTGCCTCAGCAACACGTTGTCCAGGAACAGGAGTTTGTAACCTCCCAGTCTCTGGGAACGCGTTGTACAGACCTTTCTGCAAGGCCTCCCAAAGATGTTTCATCCTCTGTTCTCTCTGCGACGGCAAGATAAGGTCCGCAACCTTACCCTTGTAATGTGGATCAAGGAGGGTTGCCAGCCAGTATTGATCCCTCTCATTGATACCACGAATACGAGGATCCTTCTGCAGGCTTTGCAGGATCAGGGAGGCCATGCAGCGTAGGTTTGCTGAGGCATTCGGTCCGGAGTTTTCTGGGTCACTAAGGACGACATCCTCCGCAGCAACCTCCTCCCAGCCATGTACAAGTCCATGGGTTTCTTGGGACTGTAAATGATCCCTTAAAGACTGTTGCTGATGCTGAGTGTCAGGCTCCACCTCCATGCTGACACAATCCTCCTCTTCCTTCTCCTCTTCGTCCTCCACCTGTGTGATCGGTGGGCACGCAGGAACACTGTCTTGATAAAGGGGGGCCTTGAGAGCTAAGGAAGTCCTCTTCCTGCCTCTGTTCTGCCTCAAGTGCCCTTAACATTATTTTACGCAGCGTGTGCTCCAACAGGTGGACAAGGGGGACAGTGTCACTGATGCATACACTGTCACTGCTTACCATCCTCGTGGCCTCCTCAAATGGTGATGGGACAGTGCATGCATCCCTGATCATGGCCCACTGACGTGGGGAAAAAAAACAAGCTCTCTTGACCCTGTCCTGGTGCCATAGTTGCACATGTACTCATTAATGGCCCTCTGCTGCATGTGCAGCCGCTGCAGCATGGCCAACGTTGAGTTCCACCTGGTGGGCATGTCACAGATTAAGCAGTTCTTGGGCAGGTTAAATTCCTTGTGGAGGTCAGCCAGCCGAGCACTGGCATTATATGACCGGCGGAAATGCACACAGACTTTCCTGGCCTGCCTCAGGACATCCTGTAAGCCCGGGTACCTGCCCAAGAACCGCTGCACCACCAAGTTAAGGACGTGAGCCAAACAGGGCACATGGGTCATTTGTCCCTGTCGGAGGGCGGAGAGGAGGTTGGTGCCATTGTCGCAAACCACCATTCCTGCCTTAAGTTGGCGTGGCGTCAACCACCTCTGAACCTGCCCCTGCAGAGCTGACAGAACCTCTGCCCCAGTGTGGCTCCTGTCCCCCAAGCACACCAGCTCAAGCACCGCATGGCATCTTTTGGCCTGCGTAGTTGCGTAGCCCCTTGAACGCCTACGGAGCACCGCTGGTTCCGAGCACAAAGCATATATATATATATATATACACACACACACACACACACACAACACCTGGGATGCATATATATACACAATACACTGTAAGTGCAGCTATCTGACTGACTGTCCTGCCTAATCTATCTAACTTAAATCAAATGACACTGTCTCTGTCTCTCAACGCCGGAACACACTACACAGGGCCGCGGTGCAGGTGGCCTTATATAGTGTGGGGCGTGTACTAAACCCCCTGAGCCATAATTGGCCAAAGCCACTCTGGCTTTGGCCAGTTACAGCTCTCTGTACAGACGGTGCTGTGATTGGCCAAGCATGCGGGTCATAGTGCATGCTTGTCCAATCATCAGCCAGCAATGCACTGCAATGCCGTAGTGAATTATGGGCCATGACACGCCACTCGAATTTGGTGCGAACGGCCCAAGTTGTTCGCAATTTGGCGAACGACCGAACAGACGATGTTTGAGTCGAACATGGGTTCGACTCGAACACGAAGCTCATCCCTAGTCCCGATTAGCAGGTGGTAGCACCCACGAAAAGCAACAGGGGGCTTAATTCCTGTTGTGACACGTGTACACCTTTGGCTGTTGCCTCAGCAGCTAAAGGGAGTAGGGATTGGAGGTGGTAAAACCATCACTTAACTTCAGAGTTTTACCACCACCCAAATTTATGTGTGAACGAGCCCTAAGGGTGCCACTGCTGAATGCAACTAAGGGCTCATTCACGGGTGCAGCAGGCACTGCTGCTCCTCTGAAAAGTGACCTTCATGTGTTTGATAGGTGGTGAGGAGACAATATGTTTCCTCTTCACGACCTGATTTAAACCCATGATTGCTGTGCAATGCATGAGATTGAGACATGATAGTATGGCAATTAGAGGTTTAAATCAGGTGTTAGGAGGCAACACTGTGCCCGTTGATCTTTGACTTCTCCCACGTTGTTCAGGTAGATCTCCACCTCTTTAAGGTTATACACAACCAAACCAGTGCCAGGCCCTCATGCTGTAATGCACCAGAATGTGAATTTTCCATGGGCCATATGTGTGGGGCTAATGATAGTGATGATTGGAAGTCCAGAGCCCAGTAACATATGTAGCGGGACATCAGATAAAACTCAGTTTATTCCAACAATGAAGCAGTAATAAAAACAGCAAGAAGCAAGAGCTGAATGTGGAACAGCATTACCAGAGGTGAATCTGATCCTGACCTGCAGCAGCAGAGGTTTGCCTCAGGGCCCTGATAACAAGGGGGAAACCAGCATATACTGGGAGATCTGGATGGAGGGAAGATCCTGTGTGAGGAAGCTGCCCGCCGCGGCTGAACAGCGGGGAAGCACAGGATACCAGAAACAGCGTGGCTGGAACTCAGAGATCAGCTGATCCACCAAAAGGAACCAACCTTACACTTGTGTGAGTGCTGGGTGCCCCCTCACCTGAAGCTGCTGGCCAGCTCTCCCTTCCCCCTCTAGCTGGCTGCAGCCCCTGCTAGTGCAGAAGATCGCTGTCAGAATGGATAGCAGGGGGGCTGGTAAATGTGTGTTTACCAGCCCCCTTCCTATCCTGAAAGAATTTAGACAACGATCAGTACTGATCGCTTCTGTATTCATTAATCACTTACACATATTAAACTGTGTTTATTATTTGTCAGTTTGTGATTGAAATATAGTAAACAATGTTTACTATATTTAATTTTATGAATGAATAGGAGTCTCTATACAGACTCCTACCTCATTCATCTACAGTGCAGCTCAGGTTGCAGAGAAAGCAACTGTCTTTAGTCCCTTTCTCTGTCTCAAAAAATAGGCATTAGCTCTCTCTCCTAAGCCAACCCCCTACAAAAAAAGTAAAAAAATATTAAATAAATAAATAAATAATACAAATTTTAAAAATAAAATTGTACCTGTACAAAAAAGTTAAGTTGTAAAAAATAATTAAAATAAAATAAAATAAAACATAGTAAAAGCCCTTCTGTAAAGCTGATCCACCTGCTCAGAGGGGGATCTGTCTGCTGAACCCAACTGAGCAAACGGATGTCAGGTCTGTGTCTGCTCCGCTATGCAGAACGGACATGGACACAGCCCCCTCTTCTCTTTGGGGCAGTCGGATGGAAACAGACCACCTGTCTGTTTCCATTCGTCTGCCATCCAATCTGCCAGATGAATGGGAAAAAGAGCTCCCATTTATTTGTTTTTGGCTGGCTCAATACAGGAGACTGGAGGGTCCAATCAGGTCCACCTGAAAAACTGACAGGTGGACCTGATCGGATTGCCTGTGTGAAAGAGGCCTTAGGGTCAATTTAGACATGCGTCTGAATCTCCCTTGTCTCTGCAGCTCGATCCACATTCGCATCATACTCCAGTGGCTACTGACAGGCAACAAGGAAGCAATGTGACACCTCCTCAGCACCCATTTTGCCAATAAATGCACGAGTGCATTGCACATGGTTGCAGGGTATTTTTGGCACTTCCACATTGACTTGAATGTGTAGTGTTTGGCAGAGACAATCACTAAAAGTTGGGTCAACTTTGCCGCTGGCATGAAGCATCCTGACCACCAAACTCTGCTGCCTGCCTATTGCAGCTTAAGTGGAGAGGTTGGGGGTAGGAGGAGGGAGGATGCTGACGTGAGACGTCAGTGCGAGTGGAGTGGCCTGATGGCAGGGCTGGAGTGAGGGACAGAGGCCGGTTGGACTGCCCAGGCAGCTCGTGTGTGGCGTGGGGTGAGAGCCCGCTGCTTCACCCATGAGAGGACCTCTGAAGGACTCCCTGAGTCTCCCTGCCGCAGCAACGCCAATGGAGGCGTGAGCCCCCCTCCATAACGAGCTGAAGGGAGAGGGGTGGACGAGCAGCTACTCGGAGCTGGCTGCATAAGAAGACAAGTGTGGAGGTGGACGGACTGTGCCTTCCTGGCGATGAATGATGAGCTGACTCTGTTCAAAGTCCGGAGCAGAGAATAGTCTATACCTTGGCTCAGCGCGGAGGCCCCCCTGGCCTGACCCCACTCCCCCCACTGTAGTCTATCGCACACATTACCAGCTGATTACACCACGGCATAGGGGCTGGGGAAGCAGTAAGGATACAGCGCTCCAGGAAGCTCCAGACACAGTGTAAGACACCCGATGGGATCGCCCCCCTGGAGAAGAGGATACCTGAGAGGGTCTCTAAACAGCGTGACTCGATAGAGGCAGGAAAAGACACCCCCCTCAGGTATGAAATGTAACGCTTCCCTATTTTGAAGACCTATATGGTCTTGTGCCCCTAAGAAGATTTATAGAGACTTGCTTAAAAACTTGCTCATAAAGACCTGGATTTTTGAAGTATATGTGGGTTTTCATGCACTTGCTTGCGTGTTGGTTTTGGGAGGGCCTCGTTCCATGCTTTCCATGTGGCCCTAGGAATAGGAGAGCCCCAGCATGTTTGCTGGACCTGCCAGGTGTAAAGGGGGTGAGATTGGTTGTACGCCAATTGCAGCAACTATAATACGGAGCCAGTGTGCCTCGGTGTGAAGTCGCACTGGTAGCTGTAGTGGAAGGTCGGGGTAGTTTGTCTCATACTGTGTTCTGAGAGATTGAATATAAAGTGCAGACATTATTTATTATAGGAGCAGGGGAGCAAGTAAGGAGGAGTATGAGAGGACAGACTCAAAGAACAGCGGAACCCAAGACCCCTAGGGAGAGTCTAAATTCCAGCTCAATTCAGAAATACCTCAAAGAAGCCAGTTCAAAGAGTCTGGGTGCGGATATGAAACAAGTAGGAACGAAAGATAAAAAGAAAGACCAGCTGAAACAAAAGGGGGGACAGGGGGAGAGGTCCAGGGAAGACCCGGAGCCAGAAGGAGCGTTTGCCATCAGTGATATGGAGGAGCAAAGAAATATAGCACTAATTCGTAATAAAACAGAAATGCTGGAAATGTTCCCCAGACTTGAAAACTCTATAAAATCAGAAATATTAAATGTACGGACGGATATGGGCCACTTGTTGCACAGAGTTGAAGAGGCAGAAGAGGCGTCAGGAATCCAGGCTAAAGAGATTTTGGATCTAAAAGCGCAAATGAGGAAAATGCAGAGCGAATATTGCATTCTGAACATATAAAATGGAAGAACAAGAAAATCAAAGCCGCCGTCAAAACTTGCGCATCAGATCTCTTCCTGAACAACAGAATGAGAACTTAGGGAATAAGATGCAAAAAATTTTGAACCCTATCCTGGGAAGACGGGAAGATGAGATCCTGAGGATTGACAGGGTGCATAGGATTAGAAAACCCTCAAATATGAAACAAGATATCCCTAGAGACGTAATAGTTAAGTTCCATTCATATGAGGTTAAAGAGAAGATCTGAAATAACCTTAGGAGGCTCCCCCAGTACATTTTGAAAATAAAGACCTACAGATTTTTTCCGACCTATCTACGGGAACACTGGCACGAAGAAGGCAACTTAGACCATTGCTCGACCAACTGAGAAGGGCTAATTTAAAATATAGTTGGGGGTTTCCAACATACCTGATAGTAACGAAAGAGGGCAGATCATATAGGATGAGGAGATTCAGGACTTTTGGGAAAGTCTGGGTATTCCCACCCCGGACGTACCGTGTGAAGCGAGTCGCTGAGAGGATACAGTGGACACTAAATAAATGAACTGAGGACTTTTTTTTTTCTTTCTTCCTCCCGGTTCTTCCTCTCAGGGGTGTCCGCAACAAGGTCTATTGAATCTTAAACAAAGGAATGTTTGGACTGGGGGGGAGTGAAATGTCATATTAAAAAGACAGAGGCTGTTGCTTTTTGGGTGGGGGTCTCGGGGAGGTTGATATTCTGCGTCAGTTTGCCCATCTTCCTTGTCAAAAGAAGTTTATTGAGTATACAATGTTATAAAGATACATAAAGTAAGTTTACAAGGATCTATAAAGTAAGCTCATTGTTTTACAGTAGGGTTTATATAGGTAAATATCATGAAATTTCAAATATTAAACATTGGGTTCATGTAAACCTAAATTAAAGATATATATCATTTCCTTGGTTACTTTTGTAGGTATTTAAATGATTTATACCTACTATACATATTGTTTACAGGTAGAGTGTATATAGGTCAAATAAATTCTGATAATGAGCTTTAATCGTAAGGTGGAGAAAAGAAAAGAAAAAGAATAAAAAGGGTAGAAAAGTAGAGGTATGGTCCACAAGGTTGTCCCGCTCGTCAGTTTATTATTCTTTTTAGTTCTCTTTGAAGCCTTAGAATGGGTGTCTCTGTAAGTCATTTAATCTGTTACCATGGCAACAGGACAGAGTCATTGAAGTTTGACAGGAACTGTTGTTTTATCCAAGGATGCCAAAGTTTTTCAAATTTTGGAATTTGATTTTGAGCGATGGCTACCATCTTAGCATGGGACATTGTATTATTCATTCTGTGAATTGTTTCTGCTAGTACCAATGTGGGAGATTTCCATGCCTTGGCCACTGTTTGTTTTGCAGCCATTATTAGTTGGATCATAAGTTTGAATTGAGAGAGTGTTAACCATTCCGGTTTTAGATTAAGTAAAGTTATATATGGATCTGGTTGTATTATTTTTTTAAATATTTTAGATGCAATCACG
This sequence comes from Lithobates clamitans, assembly GCA_037952925.1. Lineage (NCBI taxonomy): Eukaryota > Metazoa > Chordata > Amphibia > Anura > Ranidae > Lithobates > Lithobates clamitans. The sequence goes on from JBBGZY010000482.1 coordinate 1,655,264, forward strand.
AAGACTTCCTTCCAGAAGGTTTGGATTACTGGGCACGTCCACCATATGTGTAAATGTGTGCCTATTTCTGGGCATCCTCGAAAACAAAGAGCTGAAGTATTAGGTGAATATTTTGCCACTCTAGCGGGTACAAGGTACCAGCGAGTTAGGACTTTATAATTTGTCTCCAGTGCTAAGATGTTGGGTGAAGATGACTTAGATGTGAGCCATATGTTAGACCAGTCCGTGTCTTCTAAAGTTCGTCCCAGGTCCTCCTCCCACCTCTGAACGTAAGAGGGTCTATTAAGATTTGCTACTCCATATAATTGATTATAAAGTGATGAAATTGTACCTTTAGCAAATGGATCTTTTGTACAGATTGATTCAAAAATGGATAATTGGGATAATGGTGTATCCCCCTTTAGGAATGGTGTATAGAAATTTTTGATTTGGAGATATCTAAATATCTCAGAGTTTGGTAGATCATATTTTTCTCTAAGCGATGGGAATGAAAAGAATGATTTAGATGATATGAAGTCATTTAGTGTCTGAATGCCTGATGTTGTCCAAGCTTTAAAAGAATTTGGGTAGATCCATGCTGGATAAAAGGCCAGATTTCTGATAAAAGAAAGGAGAGGATTGTGTGGAGATTGTAACTGATATTTGGTTTTTAGTTTATCCCAGAGAGATAAGAAGTGTTTAGTTATGGGATTATGAATTTTAAAGCGGTCTTTAGGATCAAGCCATAATAAGTTTGATATTAATAGAGGGTCATTTTCTGAAGCCTCTATAAATACCCATAATGGGATTTCCTGTCTTGCATGGTATTTGGACAGACTGGCCAAATGTGCTGCTCTGTAGTAGTTAGTAAAATTAGGGTATCCCAGGCCTCCTTTATTTTTGGGAAGATGTAGTGTGTGTATAGGTATACGTGGTTTAGAAGAGCCCCATATAAACGAAGTTGCTCTTTTTTGTACTATTCTCAAAAAATAGGAAGGAATTGGAATAGGGAGGACTCATTTTGATTGCATTAATCTTCCCTATCCAGGATAAAGGAAGTTGCGACCATTGTTTTATTAGATTTGTGATCTATCTTAATACAGGAGGATAATTGGTTGAGAATAAGTCAGAAAGAGATGCTGTTAAATGAATTCCAAGATATGGGATTGATTTTTCTGCCCATGTGAATGGGAGTGCAGCCCGAGCCGGGATCAATTCCATGTTTGTGAGTGAAATATTAAGCACTAGGCATTTCTTAGGATTAATCATAAGGCCGGATAGGGCTGCAAATCCATCAAGAGCTGGTATTAAGTTAGGACCAGAGACCTGTGGTGATGATAGAAAAAGTAATATATCGTCTGCAAATTTTCATAATTTGTGTGTAATACCTCCTACTTCAATGCCAGTTATAGTTTGGTTTGTTCTGATGTATTGGGCCATGGGTTTGAGTATAAGGGCAAATAATAAGGGAGATAATGGGCAACCCTGTCGGGTACCTCTTTCAATATTAAAGGCATCAGATTTGTATCCAGCATATTTTATATAGGCTTTGGGTTTATTATATAATGCTTTGATCCATGTTAAAAAGTGGGGTCCAAAACCCCATTTTTGTAATGAATATTGCATATATTGCCAGGATACTGTGTCAAATGCCCTCTTAATATCGAGTGATAGAAAACATAAAGGGATTTTCCGTTTTTTATCAATATGTGCCAATAACACTGCCCTGCGTATATTATCGCCTGCCTGTCTATTTGGCATGAAGCCTACTTGATCTCTATGTATTAATTTTCCTATAATGCTATTGAGGCGTTTTTCTATTATTTTCGCTAATAATTTAATATCAAGGTTTAACAGAGAGATAGGCCGATAATTCACACAGGAAGTATCATCAGAAAGGGGTTTTGGGATCATACAAACAATTGCCATTAGTGTTTCTTGCCGAAAAGAATGTCCATCTAGAAGTTTGTTAAAAGTTTCAGTGAGAATGGGAGAGAGTATTTCTGAGAATGTTTTATAGTATAAAGCCGAGTAGCCGTCTGGGCCTGGTCTTTTGTTAAGTTTTAGGTCTTTTATGGCGTTAGCAACTTCATCTATAGTTATAGGCTCATCCAAACTGCTTTTTTGATTCTGAGATAACTCAGTTAAGGTTATTTTTGAGAAGAAGGATTCAGCCTCTGTAGGATTAAATTCATTGTTTGTCTGTATAAAGTTGCGAGATGTGAGTGAAATTTATGGACTATTTTAACTGGATTACAAGTATAAACATTTTTTGATAATTTCAAACGTATTGGTTTGAAAGATTTGTTAGTTGAATTTAATGCCCGAGCCAAATATGTACCTGGTTTGTTTGTATTCATGTAAAAATTGTGTTTGGAGTGTTTGAGGGATTTATCAACTGACTCAGTGAGAAATAGATCGTATTCCAATCTAGATTTTTCCAGATGAGATTTTGTACTCTGAGATGGATTATCTTGGAATGATATGTAGGCTGCATTAAAATTGAGTTCTAGTTTTTTTGCTAGATTTTTGCGTTCCCGTTTAAATAGTGCCATTTGTCTTTGTATTGTACCACGCAAGACAGGCTTATGAGCTTCCCACAGTGTTATTGGGGAGATGTCTGTTGTATTATTAATTGATATGTATTCCTTTAAAGCTTGTTCAATGGCCATCTGATGTAGTGGGCGTTTGAGCATTATGTCCGGTAAGTACCACGTTGGGTCATGCGCTTTTGGTATGGCTGAGGCTATAGTAGTGTATACTGCATTATGGTCAGACCACGGAATCGGAATTATATCTGATGCAATAATTTCTGGTAACATTCCTATTGTTAGAAAAATATGATCTATTCTGGTGAAGGTTTGATGAGGGTGCGAGAAATAAGTGAATTTCTTTTTCATTGGGTTACTTTCTCTCCACGAATCTACCAGATTGTATTTGGAAAGAAGTTGAGAAAAAGGTAATCTAGAGGTTATTTTGGATGGTGTAAAAGGTGATTTATCTAGAAATGGGAGGAGGACCTGGTTCAAATCCCCACACATTATCACTGTTCCTATTTTGTGTGTATTAATCACTTGAAATATATGTGAGAGGAATGGTGTAGGTTGTTTGTTAGGAGTGTAGTAGGAAATCACCGTGATTGCTGTATCCATTATATAACCCATGAGTATCAGGTATGTACCTTCTGGGTCTAATTTCTGATGATAAGGTTAATGGTGTGGATCGATGAAATGCAATTAGAGTTCCCCTTTGCTTGGTACAGGCAGAAGCCGTGTAAATTTGTTGATAAAAAGGAGAAATATATTTTGGAGTAGAATCTTTGGTGAAGTGTGTTTCTTGGAGGCCTACTATGTGAGCCTTCTTGTTATGGAAAGTACGGAAGGCTTTGGTCCTTTTTTGAGGGATATTTATTCCCTAAACATTCAGGGAAAGTATATTCAGTGGTGCCATGGCAACAGATCAAATAGTTTTGACTTACTTTTTGTTATGCAGAGCTGACTGCGCAGATCAATCTGTGTGGACTGAAGAGATGAAAAGATAGAAAAGAAACCAGTGAATTCTGGAGTAAAGAGTAAACAAAAAACATATGAGATTAGATGATACATTGTATAAATTATTTTTTCCAAGTAATGACAATTTACCCGTGAAAGAGAATAAATATCTCTCTCAGGGGAATAAGTGCCTTCGTCACACTCCCACATAATATGGTTGGGAGAATGAGGAGGGCTAATGGGGGTACACGGATCTTCTGCTTACAGGAGAGAAGTGCTATGTCAAAAGACATCAAAATGATGTTTCATTAATTGGAGTGCAGAATATAGTTTTTGTTGAAATTATTTATTCCAGGGTGGTTGTATATGGTTAGTCTTGCCCTAGGCTAAATAATTCAGTTAGAAAGGTACTGTTAATAACTTTGGTATTGATGAAGATAGTTTGAATTATGTTGGGATTTTAACCCTTTTAGAGTAAACAATTACATATTTTATTCATATGTAACTGTTTAGATATGTTAACTCGTAAAATTGAGGTTGTATTGCTTCAGGTTAGAATAAACAAAAACATAATTCTAGGAACTAGTTAGGTAATGATATATTTGTTTTAAGAAAATAAAAGAAAAAGCTTCCATTACTTCTGGATTATTGAACATATTTGTCCTAAAAAGTAATAAATCTATTGTTATTACCTGATAATATATAACTGAACAAGAATTTCCTTATTTCACTTATATATTCTAAGGCTATATGAATCAGAAGCAATAAGAAATATAACTGGAATGTAACATGATCCCACACAGTGTGTGACTATCAGAATGCAGTTACATTCAGTTATAAATACAGGTTTTTTATAGAGAACCATCTCTTAGTATAATAAATGAAGAGATATCAGGAATTAGGATGTCAGTCCATTGAATCTTCTTGGTCCATGGATGATGTGGCATAACGGCCTCTTTTGTGAGAATGATGATTCCCTTTTTGTTCTGGAATTTTCTGGGTGCTGCCTGAAGGTGAAGATGATGCCATTCTTCTGCGTGTGGGAGAGTTGCTGCTTGTGGGTTCTGTCAGATTTAATTTTAAAAGGGTTTGTTGTAGTTCATCTGCTGATCTGCTTCTGTAAATTGTACCTTGGTGGTTAAATCTGACTGAAAACGGGAAGACCCATTGATACATAATGTTGTGGCGTTGCAGTTCCATTAGTTGGGGTTTCATGGATCGTCTTTTAGTAATAGTAAGTTGGGATAGGTCAGCAAAAATTTAATAATTGTGTCCTTGAAAATTAAGTTCCTTTTTTTCTCTTGCAGCAATTAGTATTTGTTCTTTCGTTCTGTAATAATGAAATTTTGTGATTATATCACGTGGGGGTCCATCTTTCTTTCTGGCTGTGAGGGCTCTGTGTACTCTGTCCAGTTCTAAACGTTCAATAGGGATATCTGGCTTTAGTTCTTGTAATAGAGCAGTAATAGTAGATTGCAGGTCTGTCACAGTTTCAGGTATTCCCCTTATGCGCAAGTTTGAACGTCTGGCTCTATTTTCGTAATCTTCAAGCTTAGTTTGAAGTATTAAATTCTCTTCTTTTAATTGTTCCAATTCTGTTATATTTTCTCGGGTTGTAATTTCAATTTCATCTATTTTTATTTCTAAAGCTGCGGTGCGGTTTCCCAGCTCTCTTATTTCTTTGGTTAGGCTTTTTGTTATTTGGTCTGAGGTTTGTTTTAAAGCTTTATGAAGCATCTTTTCAAATTGTAATAATATTACTGGGGATGCTGAGGAGGCTTGTGGAGAAGTTTGTGAGAGGATTTGTTCTGTATCTGACTTAAATGGAGAGTCTTGCTGTGACATTTTCTGTCTGTGAGAGCGCCCTGATGCTTTATATTGTGAGGTGACTGGAGCTGCTTCAGCTGCAGTGAGTGCCTGTGAGCTCTTTGTGAGGTGATTTTTATTTCTGCCACGGTTTCCTCCCAGTACCATATTTCCTGCCCAAACTTTCACAGTTTGTTCCCAGGGGCATAAAGGTTCAAATGGATACCTTTTGAGACTGCAGGCTCCACTTTGTCCTTCTCTTCTCTCCTCAGCGGTGTGGAGCTCTAACAATGCATGTCTGCTCTGCTAGGCTCCGCCCATCTCCCCCCAGTTTGCCCGTCTTCATCCCTCCTGTCCCCCTTCCCGCCACCTCAAGTGGCGGGAGGGGGGACATCAGCGGCCGCTGGCGGAGTTTCACCCTTAGAAAAGAAGCACACAGTATGGGATAAAGTAGGATTCTTACTTGCTGGCTTAGGGCTGGTGTGCGGCCGGGGGGGAGGGAAGGCTCCACCTGCAGGGGAGGTTATAAACGAGCAGCGGATGATAGATGAGTTTGGATAGAGGATATTGATTTGAATGTTAGATTTAAATTTTTTATCGTATAACGTTAAGGGACTGAACTCGCCGGTTAAAAGACATAAAATACTAAAGAGACTCCAACATTATAAAGCTGATATAGTATTCCTCCAGGAAACTCACTTGGCCCTGGATTCGAACATTAAGCTACACTCCTCAGTTTTGCCCCTTTGGTTTTACAGCGATACGCCTATAAGGAGATCCAAGGGAGTAGCAATTGGGTTTTCAAAATTTTCAAAATTTTCATTGGTAAATAGGTTGACGGACCCAGACGGTCGCTATCTCTTCCTTAAGGGCAATTTAGGGAATAAAATGTTCACCTTAGCAAACGTCTATTGTCCCAACAAACACCCGGCTGTGTTCTTAAAACAGGTGTTGGCTAAATTGATGGAGTTCAGGGAGGGAGAGGTGGTTCTGGCAGGGGACTTTAATTTTTGTCTTGACCCCATCCTGGATAGTACGTCCCGGGCTCAGGGGACAAGTAAGGTTCAATTAAGAACGATCAGGTGACGGCTGCACCAATGCCATCTGATGGATGTGTGGAGGGTGCAGCATGCAAAAGTAAATGATTATACCTTCTTCTTCCCTGTGCACGGGACGTACTCAAGATTGGATTACATACTGACAGATCATAGTTTACTGGACTCTGTGGAGGAAACTAGAATCAAAATTACTTTGTTATCAGACCATTCCCCGGTCTTGATGAGGGTCAGGATCCCGGAGCTTCAAAGACAACCCTTTTCGTGGAAGTTGAATGAAAATCTACTTAATGATCTCTAAGTTCTAGAAAGGGTACAGGAAGAAATTGACTTTTTTTATAAGGTCAATGATACAGGGGAAATCTCTCCTCCCATTTTATGGGAAGCACATAAAGCGTACATTAGAGGGGTCCTCATTTCCATCGGGGCTGGGGTGAAAAAAAAGAGAAAAGAAGAAAGGGAAAGGCTCATTGTAGAAATTTCCTTATTAGAGCAGAACCACAAAAAATTCAAGGGTCAGAACCAGGAAAGCTTCCGCCAGTTAGCCTCTAAAAGGGAGGAGCTAAGGGACAGTATAGAGCAAGACTCAAAAAGGGCTCTCAACAAATTAACAAGAGATAGATACTTTTGGGGAAATAAATCTAGCAAGCACCTGGCGAGGTTATTGAAAAAGAGACCCTAATTTCATCGAGAAAATACAAAACAAAAAAGGCAAGGTAGTAGCCACAAGTAAAGGGATAGCGGAAGAATTTAAGAAGCTCTACGAAGCTTTATACTCCATTAGACAAAAGGAGTGGGGGATCAATCTGAGATTGGGAAGGTGGAGGAATTCCTGAAGAGGGCTGGGGTGGCTGGGTTGTCTGAATAGGACAGAGTTATTCTTGATAGACCCATAACGGTAGAGGAAATCTATGCAGCCTTAAATAATTCTCCAAAGGGAAAAAGTCAGGGCCCCGACGGGTTTACCACTCTGTACTTGAAAAAATGTAAACATATATTGGTGCCAAGGCTATGCCACTACTGGAACGAACTGGGTTTTAATTGTGTAATGGAGGGAGATGCCCTGTCAGTGACTAGTACTTTGATATTAAAAGAAGGGAAAAACAATAGGCTTTGACCCATTTTGTTATTAAATGCAGATGTTAAACTATATGCCAAGGTGTTGGCTAGCAGACTGAAGGACAAAATGACCACCTTGGTGCATTCAGACCAGGTAGGCTTTGTACCGGGGAGAAAGGGCAGGGACAATGGAGTGCGATCAGTGCTCCTGCTGGAGTCCACTAAATCCGGGGGGCCCTCAGTTCTATTCCTGTCAATGGATGCTGAAAAAGCGTTTGACAGGATAGACTAGGGGCTCATGATTAAAACTTTGGAAGTAATGGGGGTTGGCCCAAGATTCATTTCTTGGGTCAAAATACTCTACAATCACCCTTCGGCATCCGTAAAGGTGAACGGGGTTTTCTCCAGACCTTTTAGGATGGAGAACGGTACTAGGCAGGGGTGCCCTCTGTCCCCCTTTTATTTGTTCTGTCCTTAGAGCCCTTACTGGCTACCATCCGAAATAATCCAGATTGTAGAGGGGTGAGGATAGGATCAGAGGAACATAAACTCGCTGCATTCGCCGACAATGTTATGTTCTATATTACAAACCCTAGGATTACAATCCCAAATGTGCTACAGATTTTAAAAAGGTACGGAGATATTTAAAACTTTAAAATAAATTTGGGCAAGTCCAAGGTTTCAAATATTAAATGTAGGCAAACAAGAAGAAGAGAGCCTTTCAGGGGGGTTTCCCTTTCCCTGGAGAAAGGAAATTATATTTGGGGATCAAAATATCTAACACACTGAAAAAAATGTATTTACACATCTATATTCCCCTGTTGGAAGAAATCAGGTGAGAAATTAGAAGTCTGTCAATGCGGCCCCTCTCCTGGTTTGTACACATTAATGCAGTAAAAATGATGCTAAGGCCTAAAATACTGTATAAATTTCAGATGCTTCCAATTCCACTCCCACAGTTATATTTGAGAGCCCTACGAGGCCTAATTGCAAGGTTTGTCTGGTGCGGCAAAAAGCCACGAATTGCTCATTCAGTCCTGATCAGGGGGAAAAAAAAAAGGAGGACTTGCTCTTCCAAATTTCAATAAATACTACACTTCAGTAATACTTTCACGAGTTATAGAATGGTCAAAGGAGGGCTCGGACAGGAGGTGGGTTAATATAGAACACAGTTTGAGTAGTACAGATTTAGGTCACATTATTTGGAACCTTCCAAAATATAGAACACTGAGCACTAACACAGCGTCCTTAACGTGAAACACTCTTAAATTATGGGATCAGATTAGCATACAGAATAAATGGGCTCACAATTCTCCTTTGATTTATATGAAAGGCAATACATTTTTTGAGCCGGGATGAGGGAGGTGGGAGGGTATTGGATAAAAAAATGGAAGTATACAATAAAAAGATTTAATTAGAGAGGGAAAAATACGCACGTATCCTGACTTGAAGGCCGAGTTGGATCTTATGGTGATTGATCCATGGAGGTACATCAAGTTGTCGCTTTTTATCGGGAAACCACTCAGAAGTGAGGAGGAGTATAGGCCGCTTGAGCAGCTCTGTGAGAGAGAGCAACCAGGAAGCATTATTTCTCAACTCTATAAAATCCTGACTGCGAGGGAGCAGCTGGATGTGCCCCTATACATCAAGAAATGGGAAAGGGAGTTAGGGTCACAGTGTAGTAAACCCACATTAGAGAAGATTTTGAACATGACACATAATTCTTCAGCTGATATTAAGAGGACTGAGATAAAATTTAAATGTCTTGCAAGATGGTATGTCACACCAGACAGAATAAGCACATTTTACCTGGATAAATTGGAGAAATGCTGGAGAGGGTGTTCAAGTATAGGAACGATGGCCCACAATTGGTGGGAGTGTCCCATTATTAAAACATATTGGGAAAAAAATTATAAAACTAATTAAGGCAATTACTGATAAATCTCTATTAGAAGACCTATGGTTATGTCTATTCCATGGTACTGAGGAGTCTATTAAGCGATATCAAACATCTATTGTCCCTATATTATTGGACACCTCTAAGAAGCAGATTTCAAAGAAATGGTTGGATCCAGAAAGCCCAAATACTCGTGACTGGATCTACTGTGTAAATGAAATTTATAATATTGAGTGCCTGGATAGTCGGGGAGTGGAGCCAGATGAGGGGGACGAACGGGTAGATAAATGGGCTGGGTGGCGAAGCTTTAAGAGCACATGGAGTTACCTGGAGGAGATTATAAGTGAAGCTTGATGGGTTTGGGATCTGGGAGAGTTTGGAAGGATATATGGTAGACTGTTTGCCTTACTGTAACCACCTGCAGGAAGGGGGTGGGGAGGGTGGGAAGGGGGGTGGGTATAAATTCAAGAGGCACTGTATTATGATGATGATGCTGTGTAAGTCTGCTTATACACCCTGTAGGGTTTGGGTTTTGTATTTATAAAATACTAAATAAAGGATTAAAAAAAAAAGTGGAGAGGTTGGTGGGCGGCAGAAAAGCAGCTCAGCCACACATTTTTGCTGCCTTCCAACCTCAGGTCTAGTTCATGTGGGGAATACTACAGCAAGGTCATGTTTAGCTGTGCTGGTATGCACAGGTGTTCCATGCATCCCCATGCAAGCAGTCCTATTAATGTCAACTGGAACACAAAGAATGCTCAGGAATACACAGGTGTTCTGTGCATTTGTGTGCAGGGAGTTTCATTCCTATCAATTGGGACACAGCGGCTGCATGGACACAGACACTGCTCCCAACTTGACATCCATGTGGGTGTATGTCAGTGAGTTCACACTGTCTGCATTTGAGGCCATACACCTACACCCACACAGATGTCAGATCTGTCCGTGCAGCTGCTGTGTCCCAATTGACATGAATAGGACTGCCTGCACAGGGATCTACAGAACACCTGTGCTTCCCCATGCAGACAAACACGGCCCTCAATAGGCATATGCTTTAGTATACCCCATGTGAATGAGGCCTTAGTAGGAATTTAGCAAGAGTTTTATAGTTGTAGTTAAGTTATGCTGTGTTTATAACAGCTATTTTAGTGTTTTTTTTGTGAAAATAGTGATTTGCAAAAAATCAGTAGAACCTTTTTTTTATTATACTGGTCATGTGCTTTCAGAAAAGATATGGTTTTGGGGTCTTTTACAAACTCTGAAAGCTGTAAGTGAAAAATTAAAACCTTTAGATTTTTAGAGATAATTTTGCGTATGTTCGATTTTCACCATTTGGAAAAAGGCCCAGTTTAAAATTTACAAATATTTGTTATTTATTAACTCAATACAGGTTAAGCTTTTATGTGTGAAAAGGAATTAAGCAGGAATTTTGTAAAATGTGCTGTGTTTGTATCTGCTAAAAATGCTATTGCCAGCAAAAACATTGTTTTATTAAACATTTGCGCAAATATCATGGAGCCTTACAAATCAGTAGCATCTTCTTTTTCTTCTACAGGACATGTGCTTTCAGAAGATATATGGTTTGGGGGATATTTTACAAGCTCTGAAAGTTGTAAGTGAAAAATGAAAAACTATTTTTTAACTAAATATACACTAAAATCATTATTAACAGATAAAAGCCCAGCAAATTGTACAACATTCCAGCTAAATTCCTACTAAATATAAACACTTAACCTGTGTTGAGTTAATACATAACAAATGTTTGTAAATTTTTAATTGGGCCTTTTTGCAAAATGGTGAAATTTGCTGTGTTTTTATTTGCTATTAATGATTTTTGTGTTTTTAGTGAAAATATTGTTTTGATGAACATTTGCGCAAATATCACAGTGTTTTAAAATCAGTAACACCTTTTTATTCCACAGGTCAAGTGCTTTTAGAAAATATATGGTTTGAGGGCCTTTTACAAACTCGGAAAGCTGTAAGTGAAAATGAATACCTTCCGATTTTTAGAGACAGTTTTGCATATGTTCAATTTTCACCATTTTGCAAAATGGCCCAATTAAAAATTTACAAACATTTGTTATGTATTAACTCAACACAGGTTAAGTGTTTATATTTAGTAGGAATTTAGCAGGAATTGTGTACAATTTGCTGGGCTTTTATCTGTTAATAATGATTTTAGTGTATATTTAGTTAAAAAATAATTTTGATAAACATTTGCGCAAATATCGTTGGGCCCTAAAAATTAGCAACACCTTTTTTTTTATTATACAGGTCATTTGCTTTCAGAAAATATATGGTTTGGGGGACCTTTTAAAAACTCTGGGCGCTCTAAGTGAAAAATGTAATATCCAAATTTCTCTAAAAATCTGAAGTTTTTCATTTTTTGCTTACAGCGCCCAGAGTTTTTAAAAGGCCCCCAAACCATATATTTTCTGAAAGCCCTTGGCCTGTGGAATAAAACGAAGGTGCTACTGATTTTAAGACACTGCGATATTTACGCAAATGTTTATCAAAACAATATTTTCACTAAAAACACTAAAATCATTAATAGATAAAAACACAGCAAATTTTACAAATTTCCTGCTAAATTCCTACTAAATATATAAGCTCAATCTGTGTTGAGTTAATAAATAACAAATATTTGCAAATTTTAAATTTCACCTTTTAGCAAAATGGTGACAATCAAACGTACACAAAAATGTAAATATCCAAATTTCTCTAAACATCTGAAGGTTTTCATTTTTGCATACATTCGATTTGTACCATTTTGCAAAAAAATGCAATTTAAAATGCACAAATATTTGTCATTTATTAACTCAATACAGATTAAGCTTTTATAATTAGAAGGGCTTTTGTAAAATTTGCTGTGATTTTATCTGCTAATAATGATTTTAGTGTATTTTCAGTGAAAATATTGCTTTAATAAACATCTGCGCAAATATCACAGAGCCTTAAAAAACAGTAGCACCTTCTTTTTATTTTATTGGTCATGTGCTTTCAGAAAATATTTGGTTTGGGGGTCTTTTGGGGGTCTTTTGCAAACTCTGAAAGCTGCAAAGGAAAAATAATAAAAAAAAGTAATGGAAAAATTGCAAAAATGGTCCGGCCAGCTGGGTTAAAAGTGGATCGAAGGGCTTGGCAGCGAAAAGGTTAAAAGAAAAAAAAATACAAACTGTCCAATATAAATTGTACTTTATATATTTCATCTTTTTCAATCCTTGATTTGTAAATTATGAGTTGATAAATGCATCTAGAAACATTTGAATTTGTTTGGTCATCAGACATTTAAAGGTATTGTGATATATTCCAAAATAAAAACCATTGACAGCTTTGATCCACAGGTACTAAAGTTGTAAACTCAGATAAGGAAATTTGTATTATCTGATCTAAATTAACATCCTTACATCTGCAGAGTTGTTACTTTTTTTAAATAATAAATCTAAATACCTTTTCTGTACTCTTGTGTGTAGCACAAGTTGTAAGAAGGGCTGCTTGTCATCAGTCACATCTGTAATATATACCACTGAAGAATCCATGTACTGTGACCATGTGTATTGCAAAGTGCTGATTGGCTGCAAGGGAACCTGATCAAGGCAGAAGGGGTGAGAAGGGAGAGGAGGGGCAAGACTTCAACACCGACTATGGAACTGAACACACAGGCACGCTGCTCTTGCACAGTGTGTCTCTAAGCAGAGCAGCATGATGATAGATGTAAACTGACTACACCAGCATGCATCAGCAGCCATGATTGGCATGGTCAACCAGGTAATACATTATACTGAAAGGATTGTATAACATTTAAACAGCACAGTGCAAGTTATATTGCTCTAAAGGGACAGTAACAGCAATTTTATTTTTAAGGTTTACAAACACTTTAACAGATTTAAGTTAATCAACAATCTATTTACATCATTATGTTCTTTATTTATCTAAATTCCATCCATGATGATTCATGTATCAAGAATCTATTTAGATCACTATGTTTTTTTTTTTCTAATTTTCATTAATGAAGTTTCAAGTAAAGGTAGACTTTTAGCACATTTAATTTTTTAAAAGCCCCCTCTTTCTCCTTAGCATCCTACCCAGGTCTTTTACTAAAATGTCCTGGCTCCTCTCAGACACTACCTTGGCCACCCACTTTTTTCAAGGCCTGGTTCTCCCTATTCTGTGGATGCATGCCACAATCTGCATCAAACTATTGTTTTATTGGTGGGCTTCCATTCCATAGCCATGAAAGGTGGAAAGTAGAGACTGGACTGGAGTTCACAATTGAAATCTCTCGGAAGTAGGGACAGATAGCACATGAGAAGGCATTTAAAGATAACTGTACTGGAAAGTAAGTACAGCTAAAAGTTAATTGCTTCGGTTGTAATAAGTCAGGTCACTGTGTTTGAAACTTGAAAAGATTATTCACCATATACATAAACCTGACCATGTCTAAATAATATCTGTAATATAAATGTTCATTGTTCACGTTTGAATGTTTTTTCATCTCTGTTTCTTTGGGTTGGCCAAAATGGCTACTAGAGTTCATATTAGAGACATATCTGAATTGCATTTAAAGGGGACTTAACTGACTTTCTATAGACAGCTGATTATTTACCAATTACATATCTTTCTGGATGTGGCCATCTTTTTAGATGCAGGGCTTTGCTTCCTCATGTCAGAGTTGCCCCCTCTGATGATTAGTGGGTGAATATTCAAGCAGCGAAAGGGGTATGGTGAGCAAAGATCCATAGAATGGAAAAAGCAGGGACATTCTTGCATTGAAGGCACCCAGATACAGCTCTCTCTTTAGCAAGAGTAAGCAGCAAAGTACTGATATAAACCAATCCAGTGACCAAATCACTGGATACGCGGTTTCCTAGATTATCTCATAATGCAGCTATACAGCTAGGACGCATAAGGTACATGGAAGGTCACTGTTATTTTTCAGGAGACATTTAAGACAAAAGATACATCTTCTTGTGCACTTCTTGGACACCATTAACATCTCTAGCTTTCCACTTATATCATAGTAAATCTTCATTTATTAAATTTTGGTCACTTTGTCCACTCTTGAGGCCAGTAACCTTAAGAGAAGTCATCTTTTTCTACTCCCGGTTATATGTCTTTTATCATTCATTTCTGGTTTCAATAAAATAATGTAGCATTTCGGAAAGAAGATACAGACAAGCATCCCCGCAGAGGAAGAGATGATAGCAAATATTTCCACTGCCACCATGTATTTTCCTTTGGTGCTAAGATAAGCAGGGATAAATGTAATCCAAACACTAGCGAACACTAGCATACTAAATGTGATGAACTTGGTTTCATTAAAGGTGTCAGGGAGATTCCTGGCCAGAAATGCAACAAAAAGGCTAATGAAAGCTAATAGTCCCATATATCCCAAAACGCATGAAAATAATACTTTGGATCCTTCATTGCATTCAATAACAATTGTTCCAATCTCTGCCATCATATTGAATTCTTCAAAGGGAGCAGAACTAGTTAGCCATATTATGCAAATGAAAATCTGGATCAAAGAACAAAATGGAATGATGTATATTGGAATTCTCAGTCTCACAAGTTTTCTTATTTTAGTATCTGCTGGATTTGTTGCTCTGAACACCATAATGACAGTGATAGTCTTTGCTAGTATTATGGAAAGACAAATTGAGAAAATAACACCAAAGACTACTTGACGTAGCATGCAGGTCACCATGTTGGGACGCCCAATGAATACTAATGAGCATAAGAAGCAAAACATAAGGGAAACAAGAAGAAGATAACTGAGCCCCCGATTGTTGGCCTTAACGATGGGTGTTTTGTGCTTTACGAAAAACAGGCAAAGTACAGAAAAGGTGAGAAGACAACATATAATTGAGATAGAGGCCAGGGAAGAGCCCAGTATCTCATCATAAGCCAGAAACTGGATGGGTTTTGGAACACATTTCTCTTTGGATGTATTTGGCCATTGATTTTCTGGACACTTGAGACATTCAGTAGCATCTATGCAAAAAAAATAAGAAAATGGTTGATATTTTAACATATGATGATCAGGTGGTGCAATTCAAGGCAGAACAAGTTAGCTAAAAATATATATAGTACATATATTCTAAAATTAAACCATAACCACCATTATTATCAGATGTGTGGAGCTGAATTTGTATAGTACCTTTAGGATTCAGGATTTCTCCTTCAGAACATGGAACACAACCAAAGCAACATCGTTTTTGTCCCTGATTAGCTCTTCTAAATCCTTTTGGACATGGATCACTACAGACAGAAATAGGGGGCTAGAAGTGGAAGAATGAGAACAAGAATGAGTTAAACAACATAATAAATATTATTAAGTAGCAAGAAAGTGCAATTCAGGAATTATAGGAAAAATGCATGATACTGATAACTGATATGTAGTCATTTTCATAAGAAAATTATAAATTATATTCAGTTAATCCTAAAGGGTTATATTATTGTAAAATGTCAGTAGGTTAAATTCTCAAGGCTAACACATAAAGATAAAGATCCTTAATAAAATAAATAATATGACAGTTATTTTCAGCCAATTAAATAAAAAAAACTAACATGGTTAAAATAAAATCTTAATTTGTGGTTTAAGCTTCATGAAGTAAGCCTTTTATGTTAAACGTAAGTCCTACTTTATGAAAAGAACAGCTATTTTGATTAGTCAGCAAATCAGATGATTTTTTTTTGTCATGTTTACTTGCTTCTTGTGTACATAAAGGGCCAAACAATAACAGGGATGATTTGGATGGACTCACCTGTATGTTCCCTGCACTCGCAGTGTGATCTGTGCCCACTGTGTTCACTGGATACAGCAGAACACTGATTGCTGTATCGAGCTGCTGTGGGTGGCCTTAGTAGCATGTGATCGCTAACTGGCCAATCAGCAATCGCTTGGAAGTAGTAAACAAGATGTGTTTTCCTGGCATCATTGTTTACTACTGTGTGATTGATCATAGAGATCACATAGTACAAGGCCATTCACAGTAGCCTTGTACCCATATGATAGCTGTGACCAATCACAGCTATCGTAGTTAGTAGCTGCAGTTTGGCTGCATTCCTGTAGCTACTGAGAGAGAGTGAAAAATGATTACTGTTTTAGCCATCATGGCTGTAAAAGCAATCAGTGTAAATAAAATAAAATAAAAAAATCATGATCACCCCCTCCCCCCCGGAGTAGTCAGTGTCACTACAGTAACACATAGAGAAAAAGTTGGCGCTTACATCAGCCTCAGTGAAGATCCACCTGACTATTACATACCTAGAAGTAAGACTTTGGGAAAAACAATTTAAAGTAAATGACTGTAAAAAGTTCATAATAGTCCATAATGTGGCACTTGAAGGCAACCCACTGAAGATGAGAAGCAAACTCTTGAGAAGGCTGGGGGAGAGTGGCGCCTCTGTGCTTCTTTCCCCCAGTGTCACTACAGTGATACTGTATTGCTAGGGTGACAGCATAAAAAAAAACTAAAAAAAAAAAGTTGTGTAAATAGTACATTTTCATTTTCTTTCCTGCATTTTCTAAAAACTTGTGGCAAAAAAATGACATTTTTTAAAGGACTCAGGATGCCTTTCAGAAAATACTTGGGAGTGTTTGCTTTCCAAACTAGGGTCATTTTGTGGATCTTTTCATTGTCCTGATGCTCCAGGGTGTCCAAAAATGTGATAGTCAGGAAATTAGATGTGTACTGTATGTCCCACCTTAAGGTGCCCCTTGAATTGTGGGCCCCTCTATGCATCTAGGTTGTGACAAAGTCTTACAGATGTGGTATACCCATACAATAAAACCTTGGTTTGAGAGTAACTTAGTTTGAGAGCGTTTTGCAAGACAAGCAAAATTTTTAAATACATTTTGACTTGATATACAAGCAATGTCTTGACATACAAGTAGTGTCACATCCCAACTGGGTATAAAATAGAAGAGAGGTGCCTCTAAGTGTAGCAATATGGTTACATTTAACGAAGGTACAACATTTAGCAACTCACATGGTTGGTGATTAAAACAGGCACAACTAAGTATGCAGGCATCCACGATAAAGCTGTCCACATAGACCATCCTCCACACCACCATCAACGTCGTCCCTTCCATGCTGAGCTCCATGAGCACTTCACGCCTTGCTTTCAAATCACTGTACTGCAGGGTAGTCTTCCCGGTCACAATTGCAGACTGACAGCAGTGAGAGCTGATGGTGTGGAGGATGGTCTATGTGGACAGCTTTACCCCGGATGTCTGCATACTTAGATGTGCCTCTTTTAATCATCAACCATGCGAGTTGTTAAATGTTGTACCTTCAGTAAACGTAACCATATTGCTACACTTGGAGGATCATCGCTTCTCTTTTATACTCTGTAGCTCCCACTGGATTTTGCTTCTAATCCCCTTGTGGAGGCTGCCATTTGTGGATGGACATTTTATGGTTACACAACCTGGTCACATTGCTATAATCTTTTTATATGAACTATAAACTGAAGGACCTATGAATAAATGGTTTTGGAACAAATCACCTAAGTTTCCATTATTTCTTAAGGTGAAATTTGCTTTGATATACAAGTGCTTTGGATTACAAGCATGTTTCCGGAACGAATTATGCTTGCAATCCAAGGTTATTTGTACTCAGGAGGCATAGCATAATGTTTTGGGGTGAAATTGTAATTATGTGAGAAATAACTTGTTAAAATGACAACGTGGTCTGGGTGCACATGGACTGTGTGTAAACATGGGCTGGGTGCAAGTAGACTGTGTGTACACATGGGCTGGGTGCACTTGGACTGTAAGTGCACAAGAGCTGGGTGCACGTGGACTGTGAGTGCACGTGGGCTGGGTGCATGTGGACTGTGAGTAACGTGGGTTGCTAGTGCACATGGGCTGTGAGTGCACATGGGCTGTGAGTCCACATGGACTGCGAGTGCATGAGTGCTGTGTGTACCTGTGTATTGTCTTGTTGAGTACCTGTGTATTGCTGAGTATTAATATCAGGAAGCTAGTTGTTAGTTAATTTGGACAGGATATAATCCTCAATCCCCATCAAATTAGTAGGTATGATGACCGATGGGTGTGGGGATGCGACTCAGTGTACATCTTGCGGCATGTATGCGTTCCTTGATCATCTGATCAATGGCGAATACTGTTGTGCAAAATGTAAGTAAGTTGTTTCCCTGGAAGCCCAGGTTCTGAATCTAGGGAAGCAACTGTCAATGCTAAGAAGACTCTCCATACTAAAGTACAGCTGGGGTCATACCCGGCAGGTGCCGGCAGGGGCCAGCACAGAGGCGGGTGGAGATGAGGGGCAGGCACCAAAGCAGAGTAGATGGGTGACAGTTAGGAAGGTTAGAGGGGAAAGTGCCAGGGAGGCCAGTCCTGGGCTGGAACATCCCAATAAGTACGACCCGTTGAGTGACATTGGTGAAACCAATAAGTGACATTAGTGAAACCAGTCAGGTACCAGCACTGCTGGTCCCACACATGCACTCCTCTAAAGCTCGCCATTTCCTAAATGTCTTGCAGGACAATTTCATGGGTCAGATGCTGAACACACAAACTAGAAACAAAGCGTTACTAGACCTACCGATTACCAACAATACAGACCTGATCACGGATGTGGAAATACGGGGCAATTTAGGAAACAGTGATCACAGGTCAATTCGTTTTAGTATAAATTACACAAATAGGAAACAAAAGGGAAATAAAAAGGCAATGAATTTCAAAAGAGCCAACTTCCCTAAACTACGAGCCTTGCTAGAAGATATTAAATGGGATAAAATCCTAGAAACAAAGAACTTGGGAGGGCAATGGGTGTACTTTAAGGGCATATTAAATAAGGGCATTAGCCAGTGCATCCCATTGGCAAATAAATTTAAAAGAGCTAATAAATGTCCTGGGTGGCTTAACGCCAACTTAAAAATGCATATAAAAGCAAAGGAGAAGGGCTTCAAAAAATACAAGGCTGAGGGATAATCAGCAGCATTCCAACTTTACAAAGAATGCAACAAGAAATGTAAGGGTGAAATCAGGGCGGCTAAGATAGAACACGAAAGGCACATTGCGGAGGAGAGTAAAAAAAATCCCAAGAAATTCTTTAAGTACATAAATAGTAAGAAAGGGAGGTCAGATCATATTGGTCCCATAAAGAATGAAGAAGGGAACCTGGTTACTAAGGATGGAGAGATGGCAAAGATATTAAATTGATTCTTCTCCTCAGTCTTCACAAGGGAAATCGGGGGGCTTCAGTAACCAAAACTGCAATGTTTATCCTCATGACACATCACAGGAAGCACCCCTATGGCTTACAGAAGAAATAGACTTGAAAAACTTAACACAAACAAGTCACCGGGACCAGATGGCTTGCACCCGAGGGTCCTTAAGGAACTCAGTCAAGAAATTGCCAGACCATTGTTCCTAATTTTTACTTACAGTCTACTGACTGGAATGGTACCAGCTGATTAGAGAAAAGCCATTGTAGCACCAATATTTAAAAAAGGTCCAAGATGCCTCCCTGGGAATTACAGACCAATTAGTCTAACATCAATAGTATGCAAGCTCTTGGAGGCGATGATAAGGAACTATATACAAGATTTTAGTAATGACAACGGTATCATTAGCAGTAATCAGCGTGGATTCATGAAGAACCGTTCTTGCCAAACCAATTTATTAACCTTCTATGAGGAGGGGAGCTGCCATCTAGATAACGGAAGGCTCGTAGACATTGTTTATCTGGGTTTTGCAAAAGCATTTGATACAGTTCCCCATAAACGTCTACTGTACAAAGTAATGTCTGTTGGCATGGACCATAGGGTGAGTACATGGATTGAAAACTGGCTACAGGGGCAAGTTCAGATGGTAGTGATAAATGGGGACTCCGAATGGTCTGGGGTGGAAAGTGGTGTCCCCCAGGGTTCTGTCCTGGGACCTATCCTATTCAATTTATTCATAAACGACCTGGAAGATGGTTCAAACAGCTCAATCTCAGTATTTGCGGACGATACAAAGCTAAGCGGGGCAATAACTTCTCTGCAGGATGAGGAAACCTTGCAAGAAGATCTGAACAAATTAATGGGGTGGTCATCTACATGGCAAATGAGGTTTAACCCTTTCATGACTAAGCCTATTTTTGAAATTTGGTGTTTACAAGTTAAAATCCGTATTTTTTACTAGAAAATTACTTAGAACCCCCAAACATTATATATATATATTTTTAGAAGAGAATCTAGAGAATAAAATGGAGATTGTTGCAATATTTTTTAGCACACGGTATTTGTGCAGCGGTGTTTTAAACGCAAATTTTTGGAAAAGTGACACTTTCATGAATTTTAAAAAATCCAAACAGTAAAGTTACCCCAATTTTTTTGTATAATGTGAAAGATGATGTTACGCCGAGTAAATAGATACCAAACATGTCACCCTTTATAATTGCACGCACTCGTGGAATGGCGACGAACTACGGTACCTATGAATTTCCATAGGCGACGCTTTAAAAATTTTTTACGGTTATCAGGTTTGAGCTACAGAGGAGGTCTAGGGCTAGAATTATTGCTCTCGCTCTGACGATCGCGGCGATACCTCACATGTGTGGTTTGAACACCGTTTACATATGCGGGCGCGACTTCCGTATGCGTTTTCTTCGCTGCGCGAGCTCGCGGGGACAGGGGCACTTTAAAAAATTTTTTTTTTTTTTTTTATTTATTTTATTTATTTTTGTACTTTTATAAATTGTGTTTTAAATTTTTTTTTTTTTTTTTACTTTTATTGCTGTCACAAGCAATGTAAACATCCCTTGTGACAGTAATAGGTGGTGACAGGTACTCTTTATGGAAGGATCGGGGGTCTAAAAGACCCCCCATCCCTCCTTTACACTTCAAAGTATTCAGATCGCCGAAAACGGCGATTCTGAATACTGTGTACTTTTTTAAATTCGGCGCCATTGGCAGCCGAGTAAACGGGAAGTGACGTCATGACGTCGCTTCCGCGTTTTCAACAAGAAGGCTGGAACGAAGCCGCTCGCAGCTTCGTTCCAGTCCGCCCCCAGCCGCCGAAGGCAGCCGAACCGACACCGGGACTCCCGATTGCACGGGAGGCCCGGTAACAGCGGCGGGAGGCGGCGGGAGGGGGGGATGTCCCCTCCCGCTCCTCCGGTATAACAACCGAGCGGCTTTTAGCCGCATCGGTTGTTATATACGGGTAGCCGATCGCCCGCTGAAAACAACGGTACCGGGATGATGCCTGCAGCTGCGGGCATCATCCCGGTATAACCCCGGAAAGCCGAGTACGCATATGTGCGTACGGTCGGCGGGAAGGGGTTAATGTAGAAAAATGTAAAATAATGCAATACGTGGCAAAAATATGAATGCAATCTACTCATTGGAGGAGAACCTCTGGGGGAATCTAAGATAAAAAAAAGGGCCTTGGGGTCCTAGTAGATGACAGGCTCAGGAATGGCATGCAAAGACAAGCTGCTGCAAGCAAAGCAAATAGAATATTGGCATGCATTAAAAAGGGGATTAACTCCAGAGATAAAATGATAATTCTCCCACTCTACAAGACTCTGGTTCGGCCGCATCTAGAGTATGCCGTCCGGTTCTGGGCACCAGTCCTCAGTCCTCTGCTGGAACTGGAGAAGGTCCAAAGAAATGCAACAAAACTAATAAAGGAGGACCTTAGTTATAAGGAACAGTTATGAGCACTGAACTTATCCTCTCTGGAGAAGAGACGCTTGAGAGAGGATACAGTTGTGCTCATAAGTTTACATACCCGGGCAGAATTTCTTGGCCATTTTTCAGAGAATATGAATGATAACACAAAACCTTTTCTTTCTATCATGGTCAGTGTTTGGCTGAAGCCATTTATTATCAATCAACTGTGTTTACTCTTTTTAAATCATAATGACACCAGAAACTACCCAAATGACCCTGATCAAAAGTTTACATACCCCAGTTCTTAATGCTGTGTATTGCCCCCTTTAACATCAATGACAGCTTGAAGTCTTTTGTGGTATTTGTGGATGAGGCTCTTTATTTTCTCAGATGGTAAAGCCGCCCATTCCTCTTGGCAAAAATCCTCCAATTCCTGTAAATTCTTGGGCTGTCTTGCATGAACTGCACGTTTGAGATCTCCCCAGAGTGGCTCAATGATATTGAGGTCAGGAGACTGAGATGGCTACTCCAGAACCTTCACTTTATTCTGCTGTAGCTAATGACAGGTCGACTTGGCCTTGTGTTTTGGATCATTGTAATGTTGGAATGTTCAACTATGTCCCATGCGCAGCTTCCTGGCTGATGAATGCAAATGTTCCTACAGTACTTTTTGATAACATTCTGCATTCATCTTGCCATCAATTTTGATCAAATTTCCTGTACCTTTGTAGCTCACACATCCTCAAAACATCAGCGATCCACCTCCGTGTTTCACAGTAGGAATGGTGTACCTTTCACCATAGGCCTTGTTGACTCTTCTCCAAATGTAGTGTTTATGGCTGTGGCCAAAAAGCTCAATTTTGGTCTCATCACTCCAAATGACTTTTTGGCAGAAGGTTTGAGGCTTGTCTCTGTGCTGTTTGCCGTATTGTGAGTAGGATACTTTGTGGCATTTGCGTAGTAATGGCTTTCTTCTGGCGACTTGACCATGCAGCCCATCTTTCTTCAAGTGCCTCCTTATTGTGCATCTTGAAACAGCCACACCACATGTTTTCAGAGAGTCCTGTATTTCACTTGAAGTTATTTGTGGGTGAAATTTTAGTTGGACTACCTGACTGTGGTTTGGTTTCAATAGAACCCCTAATTTTCCATTTCTTGATTAGAGTTTGAACACTGCTGATTGGCATTCTCAATTCCTTGGATATCTTTTTATATCCCTTTCCTGTTTTATACAGTTCAACTACCTTTTCCCACAGATCCTTTGACAATTCTTTTGCTTTCCCCATGCCTCAGAATCCAGAAACGTCAATGAAGCACTGGATGAAAAATGCAAGGGTCTGTCACGAGTCCAGAAACTCATTGGCCTTTTATACACTGTCAGGTCACCTAGAGGCTGGGTGACAGATGCACACCGTTGAGATCAGGAGTGCACTGCAAAGTAGTGGACCCTACAGCTGACTGCTGCGGATTGAACCCTGGGAGGTTCAGGAAGCAGGTCTACTGGATCACTGATAGGGATGAGCCGAACACCCCCCGGTTCGGTTCGCACCAGAACCTGCGAACGGACCGAAAGTTTGCACGAACGTTAGAACCCCATTGACGTCTATGGGACTCGAACGTTCGAAATCAAAAGTGCTCATTTTAAAGGCTAATTTGCACGGTATTGTCCTAAAAAGGGTTTGGGGACCCGGGTCCTACCCCAGGGGACATGTATCATTGCAAAAAAACTTTAAAAACGGCCGTTTTTTCGGGAGCAGTGATTTTAATGATGCTTAAAGTAAAAAAAAAAAGTGAAATATTCCTTTAAATATCGTACCTGGGGGGTGTCTATAGTATGCCTGTAAAGTGACGCGTGTTTCCCGTGTTTAGAACAGTCCCTGCACCAAATGTCATTTTTAAAGGAAAAAATCTCATTTAAAACTGCTTGCGGGTTTAATGTAATGTCGGGTCATGGCAATATGGATGAAAATCAGTGAGACAAACGGCATGGGTACCCCCCAGTCCATTACCAGGCCCTTTGGGTCTTGTATGGATATTAAGGGGAACCCGGCACCCAAATTAAAATAAGGAATGGTGTGGGGCCACCATAGGGAAGGGTTATCACCCCTGTGACATTTGTTTTGCTGTCTTTCCTCCTCTTCAGAAGATTTCACCTCACTTTTTGTCCCAATGAAAAATGTTTTTTGAAAATTTGGGTTTTTTGTGGAACAAGGTTTGGAAAGCATCAGTGGAAAGGAGAATTTTTTTTCCCATATTAACTCTTACAGAAGAGAATTTCCCTTCCTAGGGGTAGATTTCATCTCACTTCCTGTTGTCTGCTTCCGTTTGCAAGTAGGAGTCGTTTGTAAGTTAGATGTTTGAAAGTAGGGCCCTGCCCTATATACTCAGCAGAAATTTGGGCCTTAGGTGTTGTTGTGGCCACAACACTGTAAGCCCTCGCAGGGCCCTGCTGTGAAATATTAGATCAAGAATTGTAATTACATGCCCCTGTTGAACAGGAGCTGAAAAATTAGGCCTTAGGCACTGGTGCTGGTGCCACAACACTGCAACCCCTTACAGACACTCTAGTTGGAACGCAGGAACGAGCCCTGCTGCAAAGTATTGCATCAAAAATTGTAATTACACGCCTCTGTTAGACAGGAGCAAAAAAATTGGGCCTTGGGCACTGGTGCTGGTGCCACAACACTGCAACCTCTCACAGACACTCTAGTTGGAACGCAGGAACGAGCCCTGCTGCAAAGTATTGCATCAAAAATTGTAATTACACGCCCCTGTTAGACAGGAGCAGTAAAATTGGGCCTTGGGCACTGGTACTGGTGCCACAACACTGCAACCCCTCACAGACACTCTAGTTGGAATGCAGGAACGAGCCCTGCTGCAAAGTATTGCATCAAAAATTGTAATTACACGCCCCTGTTAAACAGGGGCTGAAAAATTGTGCCTTAGGCACTGGTGGTGGCGCCCAGAACCAAAAATGTTCTTACAAGCTATCAGCGTGATGATTGAGGAGGAAGAGGATAATTACTCAGGGATAGTCACTCAGCATCAGCATAGGCAGTCTTTGAAGGGATCTGAGATTTCAAAAAAAATTATTCGGTTACATCAGCATCAGGTGCTTGGTAGCTGGTGGTGATCCAAGACTGATTCATTTTTATGAAGGTCAGTCGATCGACCGAGTCGGTGGACAGACGCACACTGTGATCGGTTACCACGCCTCCAGCAGCACTGAATGTGCGTTCCGAAAGAACGCTGGATGCAGGACAGGCCAGTAGCTCAATTGCATACTGTGCAAGCTCTGGCCAGTGATCCATCCTCAAGACCCAGTAACCCAGAGGATTTTCAGTGGGAAAGGTGTCCAAGTCTGATCTTGCCCTAGGTATTCCTGCACCATGTAAAACAGACGCTGGCGATGGTTGCTGGAACCGATCATACCTTGGGGCTGCGGACCAAAAAATTGTCTGAACGCATCAGTCAGACGGCCACCTTCTCCACTGCTCCTTCTTTGACTGACCGAAGCCTCAGCAACACGTTGTTCAGAAACAGGAGTTTGTAACCTCCCAGTCTCTGGGAACGCGTTGCACAGACCTTTCTGCAAGGCCTCCCAAAGATGTTTCATCCTCTGCTCTCTCTGCGATGGCAAGATAAGGTCCGCAACCTTACCCTTGTAACGTGGATCAAGGAGGGTTGCCAGCCAGTATTGGTCCTTCTCCTTGATACCACGAATACGAGGATCCTTACGCAGGCTTTGCAGGATCAGGGAGGCCATGCAGCGTAGGTTTGCTGAGGCATTCGGTCCGGAGTCCTCTGGGTCACTAAGGATGACATGGTCCGCAGCCACCTCCTCCCAGCCACGTACAAGTCCATGTGTTTCTTGGGACTGATCCCTTAAAGACTGCTGCTGATGCTGAGTGCCAGGCTCCACCTCCATACTGACACAATCTTCCTCCTCCTCCTCCTCCTCCTCCTCCTCCTCCTCCTCTTCCTGTGTGATCGGCAGGCACGCAGGAACACTGTCTGGATAAAGGGGGCCTTGAGAACTAAGGAAGTCCTCCTCTTCCTGCCTCTGTTCTGCCTCAAGTGCCCTGTCCATTATTCCACGCAGCGTGTGCTCCAACAGGTGGACAAGGGGGACAGTGTCACTGATGCATGCACTGTCACTGCTCACCATCCTCGTGGCCTCCTCAAATGGTGACAGGACAGTGCATGCATCCCTGATCATGGCCCACTGGCGTGGGGAAAAAAAAACAAGCTCCCCTGATCCTGTCCTGGTGCCATAGTCGCACAGGTACTCATTGATGGCCCTCTGCTGCATGTGCAGCCGCTGCAGCATGGCCAACGTTGAGTTCCACCTGGTGGGCATGTCACAGATTAGGTGGTTCTTGGGCAGGTTAAACTCCTTTTGGAGGTCCGTCAGCCGAGCACTGGCATTATATGACCGGCGGAAATGCACACAGACTTTCCTGGCCTGCCTCAGGACATCCTGTAAGCCCGGGTACCTGCCCAAGAACCGCTGCATCACCAAGTTAAGGACGTGAGCCAAACAGGGCACATGGGTCATTTGTCCCTGTCGGAGGGCAGAGAGGAGGTTGGTGCCATTGTCGCAAACCACCATTCCTGCCTTAAGTTGGCGTGGCGTCAACCACCTCTGAACCTGCCCCTGCAGAGCTGACAGAACCTCTGCCCCAGTGTGGCTCCTGTCCCCCAAGCACACCAGCTCAAGCACCGCATGGCATCTTTTGGCCTGTGTACTTGCGTAGCCCCTTGAACGACTACGGAGCACCGCTGGTTCCGAGGAAGAGGCCATGGAGGAAGAAGAAGAGGAGGGGGTGGAGGAGAGAGGTGTGTCACACTCATTAGCATTTTGGAGGCGTGGTGGCGGAACAACCTCCAACACTACTGCACCTTGTCCTGCATCCTTCCCAGCTGCCAGCAGAGTCACCCAATGCACCGTGAAACTTAGGTAACGTCCCTGTCCATGCCTGCTGGACCATGAGTCAGCGGTAATATGCACCTTACCACTGACCGCCCTGTCCAGCGAGGCATGGACATTGCCTTCCACATGCCGGTAGAGAGCCGGAATCGCCTTCCGTGAGAAAAGGTGGCGTTTGGGTACCTGCCACTGAGGAACCGCACATTCCACAAACTCACGGAAGGGGCAGAGTCTACCAACTGAAAAAGCAGCAGTTGAAGTGCCAGCAATTTTGCCAAGCTAGCATTCAACCGCTGGGCATGTGGATGGCTGGGAGCAAACTTCTTTCGGCGGTGCAGCAGCTGGGGCAGGGAAATTTGCCTGGTACAATCTGACGTCGGTGTACCAAAAGCAGATTGCCCACAAGTACTTGGCTGTGACACACCTAATTCTATACCTTCATTCCTCTCAGTGCAGGTCTCAGAGAGGACTGAAGGTCTAGTGGGGTTGGAAATCTCAGCTGATGAGGAGCAAGGAGAGGTCCTCTTTGTTCTTTGGTGTGGGTCTTTTAGATGCGCTTGCCAACGAACTGCATGGCAGGTCAACATATGTCTGGTCAAGCATGTGGTACCCAAGTGGGAGATGTTTTGGCCACGTGAGATACGCTTGAGACATATGTTGCAAATAGCAGCGGTGCGATCTGATGCACTCGTCTCAAAAAAGGCCCACACCAAAGAACTTTTTGAATAACGCGCAGAGACTGCAGCGCCCTGCACATGTGATGAAGTCAATGTGCTGCCCTTAGGCTGGCCCCTGGAGGGCATCCTGCCTCGTTGGTGATGTGCCGCCTCCTCCTCCTCTCTCCTATCAGGCACCCACGTTGAGTCAGTGACCTCATCATCCCCTCCCTCCTCATCACTGGAGCAAACCCGGCAGTATGCTGCAGCAGGGGGAGCATGACTGCCAGATTGCTGTCCTTCTTGGGCACCCCCTCTGTCCGTGCTCATGTTACTGCCTTCATCGAGCTCAGTATCATCATCAGAGCCTTCCAAACGCTGGGCATCCTCCTGGAGCATGTACCCAACACTGTGGTCAAACAGTTCGAGGGACTCCTCAGGAGGACATGGTGGAGCTAGGGAAGGAGTCACTGATGACTAGGGATGAGCTTCGAGTTCGAGTCGAACTCATGTTCTACACGAACATTGGCTGTTCGCAAGTTCGCCGAACAGCGAACAATTTGGGGTGTTCGCGGCAAATTCGAATGCCGCGGAACACCCTTTAAAAGTCTATGGGAGAAATCAAAAGTGCTAATTTTAAAGGCTTATATGCAAGTTATTGTCATAAAAAGTGTTTGGGGACCCGGGTCCTGCCCCAGGGGACATGGATCAATGCAAAAAAAAGTTTTAAAAACGGACGTTTTTTCAGGAGCAGTGATTTTATTAATGCTTAAAGTCAAACAATAAAAGTGTAATATCCCTTTAAATTTCGTACCTGGGGGGTGTCTATAGTATGCCTGTAAAGGGGCGCATGTTTCCTGTGTTTAGAACAGTCTGACAGCAAAATGACATTTGGAAGGCAAAAACTCATTTAAAACTACCCGCGGCTATCGCATTGCCGACAATACACATAGAAGTTCATTGATAAAAACGGCATGGGAATTCCCCACAGGGCAACCCCGAACCAAAATAAAAAAAAAAAATGATGTGGGGGTCCCCCTAAATTCCATACAAGGCCCTTCAGGTCTGGTATGGATATTAAGGGGAACCCCAGCCAAAATTTAAAAACAAAATTGACGTGGGGTTCCCCCTAAATTCCATACCAGACCCTTCAGGTCTGGTATGGATTTTAAGGGGAACCCCGTGCCAAAAAAAAAAAAAAAACGGCGTGGGGTCCCCCCAAAAATCCATACCAGACCCTTATCCGAGCACGCAACCTGGCAGGCCGCAGGAAAAGAGGGGGGGACGAGAGTGCGGCCCCCCCCCTCCTGAACCGTACCAGGCCACATGCCCTCAACATTGGGAGGGTGCTTTGGGGTAGCCCCCCAAAACACCTTGTCCCCATGTTGATGAAGACAAGGGCCTCATCCCCACAACCCTGGCCGGTGGTTGTGGGGGTCTGCGGGCGGGGGGCTTATCGGAATCT
Source organism: Lithobates clamitans (assembly GCA_037952925.1). NCBI lineage: Eukaryota > Metazoa > Chordata > Amphibia > Anura > Ranidae > Lithobates > Lithobates clamitans. The sequence goes on from JBBGZY010000482.1 coordinate 1,684,238, forward strand.
GGAAGCCCCCTTTAACAAGGGGACCCCCAGATCCCGGCCCCCCCCTGTGTGAAATGGTAAGGGGGTACTTACCCCTACCATTTCACTAAAAAACTGTCAAAAATGTTAAAAATGACAAGAGACAGTTTTTGACAATTCCTTTATTTAAATGCTTCTTCTTTCTCCTTCATCTTCTTCTGGTTCTTCTGGCTCTTTTGGTTCTTCCTCCGGCGTTCTCGTCCAGCATCTCCTCCGTGGCGTCTTCTATCTTCTTCTCCTCGGGCCGCTCCGCACCCATGTCATGGGGGGGAGGCTCCCGCTCTTCTCTTCATCTTCTTCTCTTCTTCCTTCTTCTCTTCTTCATTTCTTCTCCGGGCCGCTCCGCAGCCATGCTGGCATGGAGGGAGGCTCCCGCTGTGTGACGGCGTCTCTTGGTCTGACGGTTCTTAAATAACAGGGGGCGGGGCCATCCAGTGACCCCGCCCCCCTCTGACGCACGGTGACTTGACGGGACTTCCCTGTGACGTCACGGGGAATGCCACAGGGAAGTCCCGTCATGTCCCGTGCGTCATAGGGGGGCGGGGTCACCGGGTGGCCCCGCCCCCATTATTTAAGAACCGTCAGACGAAGAGACGCCGTCACACAGCGGGAGCCTCCCACCATGCCAGCATGGCTGCGGAGCGGCCCGGAGAAGAAATGAAGAAGAGAAGAAGGAAGAAGAGAAGAAGAAGAAGAAGATGAAGAAGAAGATGAAGAAGAGAAGAAGATGAAGAGAAGAGCGGGAGCCTCCCCCCCATGCTATGGGTGCGGAGCGGCCCGAGGAGAAGAAGATAGAAGACGCCGCGGAGGAGATGCTGGACGAGAACGCCAGAGGAAGAACCAGAAGAGCCAGAAGAACCACAAGAAGAAGAAGATGAAGGAAGAAAGAAGAAGCATTTAAATAAAGGAATTGTCAAAAACTGTCTCTTGTCATTTTTAACATTTTTGACAGTTTTTTAGTGAAATGGTAGGGGTAAGTACCCCCTTACCATTTCACACAGGGGGGGGGCCGGGATCTGGGGGTCCCCTTGTTAAAGGGGGCTTCCAGATTCCGATAAGCCCCCCGCCCGCAGACCCCCACAACCACCAGCCAGGGTTGTGGGGATGAGGCCCTTGTCTTCATCAACATGGGGACAAGGTGTTTTGGGGGGCTACCCCAAAGCACCCTCCCAATGTTGAGGGCATGTGGCCTGGTACGGTTCAGGAGGGGGGGGGCGCACTCTCGCCCCCCCCCTCTTTTCCTGCGGCCTGCCAGGTTGCGTGCTCGGATAAGGGTCTGGTATGGAATTTAGGGGGAACCCCACGTCAATTTTTTTTTTAAATTTTGGCTGGGGTTCCCCTTAATATCCATACCAGACCTGAAGGGCCTTGTATGGAATTTAGGGGGACTCCCACATCATTTTTTTTTTAAATTTTGGTTCGGGGTTGCCCTGTGGGGAATTCCCATGCCGTTTTTATCAATGAACTTCTATGTGTATTGTCGGCAATGCAATAGCCGCGGTAGTTTTAAATGTGTTTTTTCCTTCAAAATGTAATTTTGCTGTCAGAATGTTCTAAACACGGGAAACATGCGCCCCTTTACAGGCATACTATAGACACCCCCCAGTTATGAAATTTAAAGGGATATTACACTTTTATTGTTTGACTTTAAGCATTATTAAAATCACTGCTCCTGAAAAAACGTCCGTTTTTAAAACTTTTTTTTGCATTGATTCATGTCCCCTGGGGCAGGACCCAGGTCCCCAAACACTTTTATTGACAATAACTTGCATATTAGCCTTTAAAATTAGCACTTTTGATTATTCATGTTCGTGTCCCATAGACTTTAAAGGTGTTCGCGTGTTCGAACGAATTTTTTTCCTGTTCGCATGTTCTGGTGCGAACCGAACAGGGGGGTGTTCGGCTCATCCCTACTGATGACATTGAGCCGAGGGAAGAGGCCGCTGCTTTGCCAGAAAAAGCACCCTGGGCATGGGTGAGAGAGGATGAGGAGGATGAGGACGGCTTGGTCATCCACTCGACCAAGTCTTCCGCATGTTGCGGCTCAACACGGCCAGCTGCCGAAAAAAAGGCCAAGCGTGTCCCATGGCCAAGTGCTGATGAGGATGCACCATCTCCAAGACCAGCACTAGACACAGAGCCTGCTTGCCCTCTCTTATTGGCTTGTGACTGTCTGCCTCTCCTTCTTGGCCTTCCAGACATACTAATGGCCTGTAGCTGCACTAAGCTGGGATATATATATATATATATATATATATACTGCAGCTAGCAAAATCAACTACCTGCCTGTAGTATGAGAACACCACCAACCTTCTACAGGTAACTTTAGCTGAACACTGTGAGGTGGACGCACCCCACTAACTTGTAGGTTTAGCTGAACACTGTGAGCAGGACGCACTGCACTAACTGTAAATAGTCTAGCTGCCTGACCGTGGTACTAATAGGATCAAAAGAACACCAGTAATTTTCTTTAGGTAGCTGTAAATACTTTAACAAGACAAGCCTGCCTGTCAGTAGGAAGATAACAGGAACGGATCTAGCTGAACACTGTGAGCAGGACGCACTGCACTAAATGTAAATAGTCTAGCTGCCTGACCGTGGTACTAATAGGATCAAAAGAACACCAGTAATTTTCTTCAGGTAGCTTTATATACTGTAACAAGACAAGCCTGCCTGTCAGTAGGAAGATAACAGGAACGGATCTAGCTGAACACTGTGAGCAGGACGCACTGTACTAAATGTAAATAGTCTAGCTGCCTGACCGTGGTACTAATAGGATCAAAAGAACACCAGTAATTTTCTTTAGGTAGCTGTAAATACTGTAACAAGACAAGCCTGCCTGTCAGTAGGAAGATAACAGGAACGGATCTAGCTGAACACTGTGAGCAGGACGCACTTTACTAAATGTAAATAGTCTAGCTGCCTGACCGTGGTACTAATAGGATCAAAAGAACACCAGTAATTTTCTTTAGGTAGCTGTAAATACTGTAACAAGACAAGCCTGCCTGTCAGTAGGAAGATAACAGGAACGGATCTAGCTGAACACTGTGAGCAGGACGCACTGCACTAAATGTAAATAGTCTAGAAGATAACAGGAACGGATCTAGCTGAACACTGTGAGCAGGACACACTTTACTAAATGTAAATAGTCTAGCTGCCTGACCGTGGTACTAATAGGATCAAAAGAACACCAGTAATTTTCTTTAGGTAGCTGTTAATACTGTAACAAGACAAGCCTGCCTGTCAGTAGGAAGATAACAGGAACGGATCTAGCTGAACACTGTGAGCAGGACGCACTGCACTAAATGTAAATAGTCTAGAAGATATCAGGAACGGATCAAGCTGAACACTGTGAGCAGGACGCACTGCACTAAATGTAAATAGTCTAGAAGATAACAGGAACGGATCTAGCTGAACACTGTGAGCAGGACGCACTGCACTAAATGTAAATAGTCTAGAATTTAACAGGAACGGATCTAGCTGAACACTGTGAGCAGGACGCACTGCACTAAATGTAAATAGTCTAGAAGATAACAGGAACGGATCTAGCTGAACACTGTGAGCAGGACGCACTGCACTAAATGTAAATAGTCTAGAAGATAACAGGAACGGATCTAGCTGAACACTGTGAGCAGGACGCACTGCACTAAATGTAAATAGTCTAGAAGATAACAGGAACGGATCTAGCTAAACTGAGTACAGTGTATATATATATATGCAACACCTGGGATGCATATATATACACAATACACTGTAAGTGCAGCTAACTGACTGACTGTTCTGCCTAATCTATCTAACTCAAATCAAACACTGTCTCTCTGTCTATCTCTTTCAACGCCGGAACACACACTACACAGGGCCGCCGTGCAGGCGGCCTTATATAGTGTGGGGCGTGTACTAAATCCCCTGAGCCATAATTGGCCAAAGCCTCCTTGGCTTTGGCCAATTACGGCTCTCTGTTCAGGCGGCGCTGTGATTGGCCAAGCATGCGGGTCATAGTGCATGCTTGGCCAATCATCAGCAAGCAATGCACTGCGATGCCGCAGTGAATTATGGGCCGTGACGCGCCACACGAATTTGGCGCGAACGGCCCATATCGTTCGCAATTCGACGAACGACCGAACAGCCGATGTTCGAGTCAAACATGGGTTCGACTCGAACACGAAGCTCATCCCTAATCACTGACACAGATTCCACTGGGAGCTAGAGCATAGATTCCCCAGGGCGCGGAGTCTAAGAGCCAGCAGGTGTTCGCCAGAGCCTTTAATGGTAAGGATGGACTGCGCTGCAGTCTGGCTCCAGGTTGCGGCCCCCAGGGTCTCACAGCTCACGCTCACGGTAGACTACAGGAGAAGAGGAAGGAGGCAGCAGGCTGGAACAACAAGGAAAGTAAGAGACAAGCCAAGGTCTGGGCCACAAGCAGACAACAGAGTACACGCCAAGGTTCAGGGTCACAGGCAAACAGGGATGGTCGGGAACACGCCAAAGGTCAGGGTCACGAGCAGACAGGAATAGTTAAGAACAGGCCAAAGTCGGTAACAGGAATCAGGTGTAGGAAACACAGCAAACACACAGAGGCTAACACACAATGGTTGATCAGCACTGCTGGCTTGCAGTGCACAGGTTAATATAGGGTTCCCTGATAGGGCCTGGGGTGGGGCCATGCTTAGAGGAGAGGTTACAAAAGCAGTCAGGTGAGGGTCAGCTGGTCTCTAGAGATGAACACATGGAGACAGGTATGCTGATCGACAAACTCTATTGCATAACCATGACAGTAGCCCCCCTCTTAAGACCTCCCCCTCCCCCGGCTATGCCCAGGCTTAAAGGGAAACTCCAGATGGAACCTCCTCAAAAGACGAGGAGAAAAGACCTAAGATGCAGTGATCCAAGACCTCTCCTCAGGACCAAACCCTTTCCAATGTACGAGGTACTGAAGAATGCCTTTACGGAGCCGGGAATCCAAAACTTGACTAACCTCGTACTTTAGATTATCCTCAGAGGCCGGAACCGAGGTAAGGAGAGGACGAAAGGACTTATTGAGGACTAAAGGCTTTTAAGAAATAGGTAATGGCACAAGAAGACTATCAGAAGTCTGAGCAGGGTCCCCCAGACCCTTAAAGATGTGCTGGACATCCAACACAGGACCATCAGACTGGGTAGAGGTCAGTGGATACCTGAGGTCAGGCTGGTTAAAAGGTGATGTGTCACAAGAGTTAAGCTGGATAGCTGAAACACAAACAGAATGCAGAGAGCATATGAACAAAAGATTGAAAACCCCACCTGGCCAAATGAGGCAGTCTATCCAAAGGATGGATTGAGCCTCTTAAACAGGTTTGAACGGACGTAGTAGCAGTAGGGTGAGGCCAGGTTACAGAAGCAGTAGGGTGAGGCCAGGTTACAGAAGGTCCTGAACAAGAAGCAGGAAGCTCACTGGGCATAGGCTGGACTGGTGCAGAGGCCGACTGAACAGCATTGCCAGGTGCAGCGAACACCAGAATTGCATCGCAGGGCGTAGCGACTGTGGAACTGGTGGACGAGTCAGCCTGGGTGTGTGTCCAAGGGGGTCCAGGGACAGGCAAAGAGAAATGGCCATGCAAACTGGAGTGACTGATCGGCTCAGGTTCACAGGTAGGCTTCTCATCCAGAGTACCACACGACCCAGAGAGTGCCTCAGCCCGACTATTGCAGGAGACATTCCAGAAATCGCTATACGCAGCGGGAAGAGCAGAAGATACTGGGATGGTGGCAACAGGAGTATTCTCTTTTGGGGTAACCTTGAGTAGGCAGGAGGAAGAACAGGAGGAACCCCAAGTCAAGATCTGTCCAGCAGTCCAGTCAACATGTGGAGAATGGAGCCGTAACCAAGGAAGACCTAATATGATAGGAGACAAAGCCTTAGGTAAGACAAGGAAGGATATCCACTGCTGGTGGAGTGTCCCTACCGACATCTTAACAGGGAGGGTCTGGAAGCGGATAGGGCCCCCTGGGAGAACAGTGCCATCAATCGCCTAGACCACCAAAGGCGTAGTAAGGGGCAAAAGGGTAAGTCTCATGAAAGACGCAGTTCCCCAGTCCATGAAATTGCCAGCGGCTCCGGAATCCAGATGTGCCGAGACAGAATAAGAGGAAGCGCCGACATGAAGGAACACAGAAAGAAGAAGACGAGAAGGTGAAGGTGATACTTCAGAGTCTAATACTCCACCTTCCAGATGTATTAGCCCCGATCGTTTTTCTGGGCGAGGAGAACAAGTGTCGCGAAAATTACCTTTGGCTCCACAGTAGAGGCACAGGCCCAGAGTTCTGCACCTAGCGCGTTCTTCAGGAGACAACTTGGTCCAGCCCAGCTGCATAGGTTCCTCAGCGGGCAGGGGGTGCTCCTCGGATCGAAGAGAAGGGACTGGGAGCTCAAGCTGCCTATGGAACGGGGAGTGCTGGCATCTTTTTTCCAGGGCCCTCTCCTGAAAGCGAATATCGATCTGGTTACACAAGGTGATGACACCGTCCAGATCAGCAGGAAGAGATCTTCCTGCTAATTCATCCTTCACTCTATCAGAGAGGCCATGTAAAAAGGTTGCAACTAGGGCCTCATTATTCCAGCTCAATTCAGCTGTGAGGATACGGAACTGAAGAGCATACTGTCCCACAGAAGCGGACTCTTGACGGAGACATAAAAGAGCGCTAGCCGCTGAGGAGACACGACCCGGTTCCTCGAAGATATTACGAAAAAGTTTCAAGAAATCAGACAGGTTAGAAACCACTGGATCATTCAGTTCCCACAGAGGGGCAGCCCAAGCTAGCGCCTCGCCGGACAGAAGGGATATAATATAGGCGATCGGACCGGAAGTTTTGGGGCTGAAGTTCAAAATGAATTGTGCACTGGTTAAGGAACCCCCTGCAAGCCTTGGAGTCCCCAGAGAAATGGGCCGGAGCTGGCAGTTGTAATGAATGTGTGGCTGCGACTGGTGCGATAGGTGCAGCAGCAGATAGCGGTTGAGGTTGTTGAACCGGGGGTCCTAATGAGGCCTGAACCTGTTCCAAACTGGATGCCAAATCCTGAAGGAATCGCATCACTTGGGTCTGATGAGATTCCTGGGTCTCAAGTCTGTGAACTAAGCCCTGCAGCGGATCATCTGCGGGTAGCGGCACATCAGCCGGATCCATGGCTGATCAAACTGTCAGGTTACCTAGAGGCTGGGTGACAGATGCACACCGTTGGGATCAGGAGTACACTGCAAGGTAGTGGACCCTACGGCTGACTTCTGCAGATTGAACCCTGGGAGGTTCTGGAAGCAGGTCTACTGGATCACTGACACAGATCCCACTGGGAGCTAGAGCATAGATTCCCCCGGGGCGCGGAGTCTAAGAGCCAGCAGGTGTTCACCAGAGCCTTTAATGGTAAGGATGGACTGTGCTGCAGTCTGGCTCCAGGTCGCGGCCCCCAGGGTCTCACAGCTCACGCTCACGGTAGACTACAGGAGAAGAGGAAGGAGGCAGCAGGCTGGAACAACAAGGAAAGTAAGGGACAAGCCACAAGCAGACAAGGACAACAGAGTACACGCCAAGGTTCAGGGTCACAGGCAAACAGGGATGGTCAGGAACACGCCAAAGGTCAGGGTCACGAGCAGACAGGAATAGTTAAGAACAGGCCAAAGTCGGTAACAGGAATCAGATGTAGGAAACACAGTAAACACACAGAGGCTAACACACAATGGTTGATCAGCACTGCTGGCTTGCAGTGCACAGGTTAATATAGGGTTCCCTGATAGGGCCTGGGATGGGGCCATGCTTAGAGGAGAGGTTACAAAAGCAGTCAGGTGAGGGTCAGCTGGTCTCTAGAGATGAACACATGGAGACAGGTACGCTGATCGACAAACTCTATTGCATAACCATGACATACACACACACTAATCACAAGCAAACATCACAGGTGAGGATGGTTACCTTTAATAGCCATTCAAACCCCTTTGTGTCAACTTGAGTGCATGTTATCAGGCCAAAATCACCAGGGTATATACATTTTTGATCAGGGTAATTTGGGTAATTTCTGTTACCATTATGATTTAAAAAGAGTAAACACGGATGTTTGATAATAAATGGCTTCAGGCAAACACTAACCATGAGTGAAAAAAAAGTTTTTGTGTTATCATTCATATTCTCTGAAAAATGGCCAAGAAATCATAAATTCTGCCAAGGTATGTAAACTTATGAGAACAACTGTATGAATTCAATTTACAAACACCTTTCTTGTGACCTCACAATAGGGATAAAACTTTTCTGTGAAAGGGAATTTAATAAGACACATGGCCATTCATTAAAATTAGAAGAAAAGCGGTTTTACCCTAAACTGCGTAGAGGGTTCTTTACTGTAAGAGCAGTGAGGATGTGGAATTCTCTTTCACAGGCAGTGGTTTCAGCAGGGAGCATCGATAATTTCAAAAAACTATTAGATAAGCACCTGAACGACCACAACATATAGTAATATACAATGTAATACTGACATAAAATCACACACTTAGGTCGGACTTGAAGGACTTTTTTCGGGCTCGCCTACTATGTAACTTTGTAACTACTTAGCAAAATTAAATACAATTTGTTGTTTTTTTTTACAATTTTCCAAAAATGTGTGACAAAAACTTACAACTTTACTAAAAAATAATTATGTCTCTTACTAAATACTTTAGACTGTCTACTTTCCAAAAAGGGGTCATTTGTACTGTCCTGGCATTTTAGGGCCTCACAAAAAGGGGCTATCAGTACAACAGGATTAATCAATTTTCAAATACTGTATATATACACCATAGTTCGTAGACTTGATAAAACTCACGCAAATGTAATAATGTACACTAATTTGGGTTATTTTAACCAAAGAAATGCAGGAGAGTATACTTTGGCCTACATTTTTATACACAAAGTACCGGTATTTATTTACAGAATGTTATAACAAACTTAGAAAATCTTTTTTTTATTTTTCATTTATATAGCAAAAAGTAAAAAAAAAAAAACACAGTGGTGATTAAATACCACCAAAAGAAAGCTCTATCTGTCTCAAAAAAATAAAGATAAAAAAATCATTTGGGTACAGTGTTGTATGACTGAGTAATTGTTATTCAAAATATGCTGAAAGCTGAAAAATGGCCCAGACTGGAAGGAGGTGAAGGTGTTTTTTAGTTTAACCACTTTAGCTCCGGAAGAATTTACTGACCAGGCCATTTTTTGCACTACGGCACTGCGTCGCTTTAACTGACAATTGTGCAGACACGCTGTATCCAAACAAAATTGAGGCCCTTTTTTTCCTACAAATAGAACTTTCTTTTGGTGGTATTTGATCACCTCTTCAGTTTTTATTTTTTACACTATAAACAAAAAAAGACAGACAATTTTGAAAAAAAACAATATTTTTTTTACTTATTACTATAATAAATATCCCCAAAAAATAATAATTTCTTCATCAGTTTAGGTCAATATGTATTCTTCTACATATTTTTGGTAAAAAAAAAAAAAAAATCACAACAAGCGTATATTGATTGCTTTGCGCCAAAGTTATAGCGTCTACAAAATAGGGGATATATTTATGGCATTTTTATTATTAATTCTTTAATACTTACATTTTTTTTGTTTACTAGTATGGCAGTGATCAGGACTGAGACCTTGCTTTGGACAGATTGGACACTTTTGACACTTTTTGGGACCAGTGACATTTCTACAGCGATCAGTGCTAAAAATAGCCACTGATTACTCTATAAATGACACTGGCAGGGAAGGGGTTAACACTAGGGGGCATTGAAGGGTTTAAGTGTTCCCTAGGGAGGTGTTTCTAACTGTGGAGAGGAGTGGACTGACTGGGAGTACAGAGAGATCACTGTTCCTGATCACTAGGAACAAACTATATCTCTCTACTTCCCTGACAGAATGGGGATCTGTTGGTTTACATTGACAGATCCTCGTTCTGGCTGTCTGTGGAGCGATCACGGGTGGCGGGCAGACACCCCAAAACACATTCTGCTGTGCCTCCTGATATGGGGATACCACATGTATGAGACTGTCACAACCTAGGTGCATAGAGGGGCCCACAACAAGGGGGCCCAATTCAAGGGCTGCCTTTAGGTGGGGCACCGCCCCCTGCTGCCTTCTCAGCCAATAGGTAACTGAAGATCATCATAAGTGACTCCCTCCCTCTCTCTTGACATCCATCATATGGGACCTCCCGAGTCACGACTTGTTCTTTTATCGCTCCTGAATGTAAACAGACAGATCTCCATTCTGTCAGGAGAGAGAAGAGAGATCTGTTGTTCCTACTGATTAGGAACAATGATTGGTCTCCTCCTCCAGGCAGTCCCATCCCCCCACAGTTAGAAACACTCCCTAGGACACACATTTAACCCCTTGATCGCCCCCTGCCAATGACATTTATACTGTAATCATTTTTAGCTCTGATCACTGTATAAATGTCAATGGTCCCAAAAAAGTGTCAAAGGTGTCCAATCTGTCCACCGCAATGTCACAGTCCCACTAAAAATCGCAGATCACCGCTGTCATGAACCTTGGAATACTGGATTGTCATGAAGCTTGGAATACTGAAGTATTTCTCCTTTGATTCTATTACACAGTGGGGGATCTTCTGCCCTGCCTTAAGGCTAACCCCCTCCAGACGGCTCCATGGTCTGAAAGGAAGGCATTGTTCTGTGTTTGACCATTTGTTTACGTACTTTAATTATCCCCTGGGGCTTCTCTGTGTCATTACACATATCAGTCCTCCTATTCAAGCTATCGGACCAATCTCTGCTGACCCTGTTTTAAGTCCTCATTTGCATAGACAAGAGGACCTGAGTGAAAACTCGAGTGTACTTTACAATTGACCAATAGGAAAGTGGTTGTTGGGAGCGGGGTGTTCAAACTGCTGTGTATAAAAGGGTGTTGTGTGCATCAATAAAAGTGAGATTCCTGTTTGAACTTACATACATCCTGCCTGGTGTTTGTTCTGAGCTATCACAACTGGATTTGATCGGCACATAGCTGTAGTTCAAATCCCGGAGCATTGGATGACCGAACCATCAGATGTTGCGATCTGCAATCTGATTCAATAGCCGCAGAGGAGTGTCGGGAGAGTAGAACCGAGCGAGCAAGGGGCTCGTTACAACCGCCATTACTAGTAAACAAAAATAATAATAAAAATGCCATAAATATATCCCCTATTTTGTAGACTATACTTTTGCGCAAACCAATCAATATACACAAACTTTTACCAAAAATATGTAGAAGAATACATATCGGCCTAAACTGAGGAAGAAATTATTATTTTTTTATTTTTTTTGGGATAATTATTATAGGAAAAAGTAAAACACATTGTGTTTTTTTCAAAACTGTCACTCTTTTTTTTGTTTATAGTGCAAAAAATAAAAACTGCAGAGGTGATCAAATACCACCAAAAGAATGCTCTATATTTTGGGAAAAAAGGACATAAATTTTGTCAGTTAAAGCAGTGCCGTATTGCAAAAAATGGCCTGGGCAGGAAGTGGGTAATTCCTTCTGGGGCTGAAGTGGTTAAAGTCTATGGGACCCTAGATTGTAAGCTCTAACGAGCAGGGCCCTCTGATTCCTCCTGTATTGAATTGTATTGTAATTGTACTGTCTGCCCTAATGTTGTAAAGCGCTGCGTAAACTGTCGGCGCTATATAAATCCTGTATAATAATAATAATAATAATGGGACCCGAACTTGAAAAATCAAAAGTTCCCATTTTTAAAGGCATATATGCAAGTTGTTGCCAATAAAAGGGTATGGGGGTCTGGGTACTGCCCTGGGGGACATGTATCAATGCAAAAAATTTTTTTTTAAAAGATTGTTTTTTTCAGGAGCAGTGATTTTATTGATGCTTAACCACTTAAGGACCGCCTCACGCCGATTTATGTCGGCAAGGCGGCACGGGCAGGCAGAATCACGTACATCACATGACCCCCCCCGGTGCCCAAGGCGGTCCTCTTTTGTCCCCCGGCGATCGGAGGTGAGGGGGAAGCCATCCATTCGTGGCCCCCCCTCGCGATCGCCGCCGGCCAATCAGAACATTTCTTTGCTGCTGTATGCTAAACAGCAGCAAAGGAAATGATGTAATCTCTCCTCGGCTCGGTATTTTCCATTCTGGCGCAGAGGAGAGAAGACATCAATGTGAGTGCACAAACACACACACACTCAGTAGAACATGCCAGGCACACATTACACCCCCGATCCCCCCCGATCGCCCCCCGATCACCCCCCAATCACCCCTCCCCCCGTCACACTGACACCAAGCTGTTTTTTTTTTCTGATTACTGCATGGTGTCAGTTTGTGAAAGTTACTGTGGTAGGGCAGTTAGGGTTAGCCCCCTTTAGGTCTAGGGTACCCCCCTAACCCCCCCTAATAAAGTTTTAACCCCTTGATCACCCCCTGTCGCCAATGTCGCTAAGCGATCATTTTCTGATCACTGTATTAGTGTCGCTGGTGACGCTAGTTAGGGACGTAAATATTTAGGTTCGCCGTCAGCATTTTATAGCGACAGGGACCCCATATACTACCTAATAAATGTTTTTAATAAATGCCCCCTAGTTAACCCTTTCACCACTGATCACCGTATAAGTGTTACGGGTGACGCTGGTTAGTTTGTTTATTTTTTATAGTGTCAGGGCACCCGCCGTTTGTTCCCGAATAAAGGTTTAGCCCCCTGATCGCCCGGCGGTGATATGCGTCGCCCCAGGCAGCGTCAGATTAGCGCCAGTACCGCCAACACCCATGCACGCAGCATACGCCTCCCTTAGTGGTATAGTATCTGTACGGATCAATATCTGATCCGATCAATCTATACTAGCGTTCCCAGCAGTTTAGGGTTCCCAAAAATGCAGTGTTAGCGGGATCAGCCCAGATACCTGCTAGCACCTGCATTTTGCCCCACCGCCCGGCCCAGCCCAGCCCACCCAAGTGCAGTATCGATCGATCACCGTCACTTACAAAACGCATAACTGCAGCGTTCGCAGTCAGGCCTGATCCCTGCGATCGCTAACAGTTTTTTTGGTAGCGTTTTGGTGAACTGGCAAGCACCAGCCCCAAGCAGCGTCAGGTTAGCGTCAGTACCGCTAACACCCACACACGCAGCATACACCTCCCTTAGTGGTATAGTATATGAACGCATCAATATCTGATCCGATCAGATCTATACTAGTGTCCCCAGCAGTTTAGGGGTCCAAAAACGCAGTGTTAGCGGGATCAGCCCAGATACCTGCTAGCACCTGCATTTTGCCCCTCTGCCCGGCCCAGCCCAGCCCACCCAAGTGCAGTATCAATCGATCACTGTCAATTACAAAACACTAAACGCATAACTGCAGCGTTCTCAGAGTTAGGCCTGATCCCTGCGATCGCTAACAGTTTTTTTGGTAGCGTTTTGGTGAACTGGCAAGCACCAGCGGCCTAGTACACCCCGGTCGTAGTCAAACCAGCACTGCAGTAACACTTGGTGACGTGGCGTGTCCCATAAATGCAGTTCAAGCTGGTGAGGTGGCAAGCACAAGTAGTTTCCCGCTGACACCAAGAAGAAGACAAACACAGGCCCGTCATGCCCATAATACCCTTCCTGCTGCATTCGCCAATCCTAATTGGGAACCCACCACTTCTGCAGCGCCCGTACTTCCCCCATTCACATCCCCAACCAAATGCAGTCAGCTGCATGAGAGGCATTTTCTTTATGTCCTCCCGAGTACCCCTACCCAGCGAACCCCCCCAAAAAAGATGTTGTGTCTGAAGCAAGTGCGGATATAGCCGTGACACCTGCTATTATTGTCCCTCCTGTCCTGACAATCCTGGTCTTTGCATTGGTGAATGTTTTGAACGCTACCATTCACTAGTTGAGTATTAGCGTAGGATACAGCACTGCACAGACTAGGCACACTTTCACAGGGTCTCCCAAGATGCCATCGCATTTTGAGAGACCCGAACCTGGAACCGGTTACAGTTATAAAAGTTAATTATAAAAATATATATATAAAATAAAAAAAATAGTTGTCGTTTTATTGTTCTCTCTCTCTATTCTCTCTCTATTGTTCTGCTCTTTTTTATTGTATTCTATTCTGCAATATTTTATTGTTATTATGTTTTATCATGTTCGCTTTTCAGGTATGCAATTTTTTATACTTTACCGTTTACTGTGTTTTATTGTTAACCATTTTTTGTCTTCAGGTACGCCATTCACGACTTTGAGTGGTTATACCAGAATGATGCCTGCAGGTTTAGGTATCATCTTGGTACCATTCTTTTCAGCCAGCGGTCGGCTTTTATGTAAAAGCAATCCTAGTGGCTAATTAGCCTCTAGACTGCTTTTACAAGCAGTGGGAGGGAATGCCCCCCCCACCGTCTTCCGTGTTTTTCTCTGGCTCTCCTGTCTCAACAGGGAACCTGAGAATTCAGTCGGTGATTCAGCCAGCTGACCATAGAGCTGATCAGAGACCAGAGTGGCTCCAAACATCTCTATGGCCTAAGAAACCGGAAGCTACGAGCATTTCATGACTGGTTTCGCCGGATGTAAACAGCGCCATTGGGAGATTGGGAAAGCATTTTATCACACCGATCTTGGTGTGGTCAGATGCTTTGAGGTCAGAGGAGAGATCTAGGGTCTAATAGACCCCATTTTTTCCTAAAAAGAGTACCTGTCACTACCTATTGCTATCATGGGGGATATTTACATTCCCTGAGATAACAATAAAAATGATAAAAAAAAATGAAAGGAACAGTTTAAAAATAAAATAAAAAAAGCAAAAAAATAATAATGAAAAAAAAAAAAAAAAGCACCCCTGCCCCCCCCTGCTCTCGCACAAAGGCGAACGCAAGCGTCGGTCTGGCGTCAAATGTAAACATCAATTGCAACATGCATGTGAGGTGCCACTGCGAATATCAGATCGAGGGCAGTAATTTTAGCAGTAGACCTCCTCTGTAAATCTAAAGTGGTAACCTGTAAAGGCTTTTAAAGGCTTTTAAAAATGCATTTAGTTTGTCACCACTGCACATTTGTGCGCAATTTTAAAACATGTCATGTTTGGTATCCATGTACTCGGCCTAAGTTCATCTTTTTTATTTCATCAAACATTTGGGCAATATAGTGTGTTTTAGTGCATTAAAATTTTAAAAAGTGTGCTTTTTCCCAAAAAAATGCCTTTGAAAAATCGCTGCGCAAATACTGTGTGAAAAAAAAAATGAAACACCCACCATTTTAATCTGCAGGGCATTTGCTTTAAAAAATATATAATGTTTGGGGGTTCAAAGTAATTTTCGTGCATAAAAAAATAGTGTTTTGATGTAAACAAAAAGTGGCAGAAAGGGCTTTGTCTTCAAGTGGTTAGAAGAGTGGGTGATGTGTGACATAAGATTCTAAATGTTGTGCATAAAATGCCAGGACAGTTCAAACCCCCCCCAAATGACCCCATTTTGGAAAGTAGATACCCCAAGCTATTTGCTGAGAGTCATGTCGAGTCCATGGAATATTTTATATTGTGACACAAGTTGCGGGAAAGAGACAATTTTTTTTTTTTTGCACAAAGTTGTCACTAAATGATGTATTGCTCAAACATGCCATGGGAATATATGAAATTACACCCCAAAATACATTCTGTTGCTTCTCCTGAGTACAGGGATACCACATGTGTGAGACTTTTTGGGAGCCTAGCCGCGTACGGGACCCCGAAAACCAAGCACCGCCTTCAGGCTTTCTAAGGGCGTAAATTTTTGATTTCACTCTTCACTGCCTATCACAGTTTCGGAGGCCATGGAATGCCCAGGTGGCACAACCCCCCCCCCCCCAAATGACCCCATTTTGGAAAGTAGACACCCCAAGATATTTGCTGAGAGGTATAGTGAGTATTTTGCAGACCTCAATTTTTGTCACAAAGTTTTGAAAATTGAAAAAAGAAAAAAAAAAAGTTTTTTCTTGTCTTTCTTCATTTTCAAAAACAAATGAGAGCTGCAAAATACTCACCATGCCTCTCAGCAAATAGCTTGGGGTGTCTACTTTCCAAAATGGGGTCATTTGGGGGGGTTTTGTGCCACCTGGGCATTCCATGGCCTCCGAAACTGTGATAGGCAGTTAAGAGTGAAATCAAAAATTTACACCCTTAGAAATCCTGAAGGCGGTGATTGGTTTTCGGGGCCCCGTACGCAGCTAGGCTCCCAAAAAGTCCCACACATGTGGTATCCCCATACTCAGGAGAAGCAGATAAATGTATTTTGGGGTGCAATTCCACATATGCCCATGGCCTGTGTGAGCAATATATCATTTAGTGACAACTTTGTGCAAAAAAAAAAAATTTGTCACATTCCCGCAACTTGTGTCAAAATATAAAATATTCCATGGACTCAACATGCCTCTCAGCAAATAGCTTGGGGTGTCTACTTTCCAAAATGGGGTCATTTGGGGGGGGGGTTGTGCCATCTGGGCATTTTATGGCCTTCAAACCTGTGATAGGTAGTGAGGAGGGAAAGCAAAAATTTATGCCCTTAGAAATCCTGAAGGCGGTGATTGGTTTTCTGGGCCCCCGTACGCGGCTAGGCTCCCAAAAAGTCCCACACATGTGGTATCCCCATACTCAGGAGAAGCAGCTGAATGTATTTTGGGGTGCAATTCCACATATGCCCATGACCTGTGTGAGCAATATATCATTTAGTGACAACTTTTTGTAATTTTTTTTTTTTTGTCATTCAATCACTTGGAATAAAAAAAAAATAATATTCAATGGGCTCAACATGCCTCTCAGCAATTTCCTTGGGGTGTCTACTTTCCAAAATGGGGTCATTTGGGGGGGGGTTTGTACTGCCCTGCCATTTTAGCACCTCAAGAAATGACATAGGCAGTCATAAACTAAAAGCTGTGTAAATTCCAGAAAATGTACCCTAGCTTGTAGACGCTATAACTTTTGCGCAAACCAATAAATATACGCTTATTGACATTTTTTTTTACCAAAGACATGTGGCCGAATACATTTTGGCCTAAATGTATGACTAAAATTGAGTATATTGGATTTTTTTTATAACAAAAATTCAAAATTTTCGGTCTTTTTCCGTTTATAGCACAAAAAATAAAAACCGCAGAGGTGATCAAATACCATCAAAAGAAAGCTCTATTTGTGGGAAGAAAAGGACGCAAATTTAGTTTGGGTACAGCATTGCATGACCGCGCAATTAGCAGTTAAAGCAACTCAGTGCCAAATTGGAAAAAGTCCTCTGGTCCTTAGGCAGTATAATGATCCGGGGCTGAAGTGGTTAAAGTGAAACAATAAAAATTAAAAATTCCTTTAAATATAGTGCCGGGAGGTGTCCCCGTAGTCTGCCTGTAAAGTTGTGAACACCTGCGAAAGTCCTGCAAATTTGGGTGTTCGCCAAACGGGCAAACAGCAATGTTTGGGCCGAACTTTTGCTTGGCCCAAACCGTTCGCCCTAGTCTATACAGTATATCGCATGTACATTTTTTCTTTTCCTAGAAAGCTCCCTAACATTTTTATATGCAAAATGTTGTAGTAACAAATGTATATGCAAAACAAAGCCTGAATGCTTACATGTTTATGTCCATTCCACATAATGTTGTTTTCGTCAAGCTGCAGTTTACTGCCTTCTGGAGCACGTCCATCATATCTGCCAACATAGACATACTGATTGCTACCATTGGGATAAAGCCGCCAATTAAGAATATCTACATAAATGGGAATATCTCCATTCTTATCAAAAAATACTTGTTCTCCTGCAGTATTTTTGAAATTTACTTTTTTAACATAATGAAATAGCTGTAAGAAATTAAACATAAATATAGTATTTTATTATTTACAATAAGGTGAGATAGATGCTAAAATAGATCATATGCCAATTACTGAAATCTCAAATAAACATGATATTGTAAATCCAAAAGTTGTTTTCAAACTTGTCAAATCTGCAGCTTTCATTATAGCCAAATTCTGGGCTAAATGTGAGCCCCTCCCTTGTCTAACCCATCCTCCTAGTGTTTTTACTTTCCTTACCTTTTGAAGCCAGATATACTCACCTAAGAGCTCCCTCCATGTCCCTTTGAAAGGGTCATGTAAAAGACCCCCTTAAGTTTTGCAATCTAACATACGAACTGCACCTTTAAAAGTTATCATTTTGCTGATTAAAGTAAATATATATTGTTGTGTAAGATAGGTCTTGTATTGAAAATGAAACCAGACATGGTAAGTGATGTATGTGTCATGAGATGATCTGTATTTATATCTGTCTAGGTGGCAATGATATTGTGACATTGTGATGGACATTGTGATGGGTTGATGTAATTTGAACATGTACCCTTATTCATGGAAGGTGGCCGGTAACGCCCATATTTTATCCATACGTAACACCATGCCAGGGATGATAAAAGCAGAACAGTGTATAAGCACCTTGTTGTGTGTATTAAACATATACGCTGTCTCCTATGCATAGAGATATAAAGGGAAGAGAGTGGGGTGACGTTCGTTTCCGATCACGGCCGGGATCGGTAAAAATTTCATTTAAAACGCTCGTTTTTTAACTTCTAACTGTAAGTGAATCTGTTTTAAATACTAAACTATGGAGTCCTCCCTTCCCTTCTCTTTTAATGGTTTTATGATATCTAGCTGAGAGTCTGGGGCGCCCTGGGGACTGATCTGGTGGAGTTATTGGAGATCCATAGGAGCGGTGTCTCTGAGGGGGCTGTGGAGCGGATCGGCCAGTGTGGACCTGTCATTAAGGTTTATTTTGTTCTTATATAAGGTGAGAGGCTGGGGGAACTACTTTCCACACACACACTGGAGATTGGTTGAACGGTGTCACTGGAATTTCTGGATGAATTGCAATTTCACATTGAAGGAGATTGTCACAATCATATTGCACTGTGTATGGGAACTTTTTTTTCACCACATTTTTTCTTCTTTTTTGTGTTTATTTCTCTATTTGATGATTTCACCATTTATGCATTAAGCACTTTTTTGGACTACTTCGGACTATTAACTACACTTCATTGTTATTTGTGCACAATTTTTGCACTTTTTTTGCTGTTTTTGCACATTAAGTTTTATATTATGTCGTTCATTTTATGGGTTGTTCATTGCCACTGTTTTTTCTGTTTTATTCGCACAGATTGCCTATTTTGCACACTCTCTGCATGCACCATTGTTTTGCACCTTTGCGATTTGTGCACATCTTTTTGCCATTTGCTTAGATAGTCTTACTTACTTTGGAGACACTTTATTAATTTATTATTGATCATCCCATTTTCCGCTGCATTAGTTATTCACTTAGGGATTCTTTATTCATTTTTATATATTTATTATTATTAGTTTTTTTATCCCTTATATTTTTTTGACAATTTTATTTTTATTGATTTTCCATTATATCATGATTCTTAGGATTCTGTTCATCTTTTAGTCATCTTTTCATCAAGTGTTCTACCAAGCCATTCATTCTTTTCCCTGTTTGGGATGGTTGTTTATTCATTTAGTGCTATAGCACTGGTTTGCTAATCTCTTGCTATACAATTTAATGAGAGATTAATTTAAGGATGCTTATCTTCTCTGGATTTATCCTTTCGGAATTTCCAAAGATTGTTTTTATGATTATTTTGATTATTTAAGTAAGTGCCACATTACCTTTTTCGCCATTTGCTTTGTACCCTGTGTGAGAACACCTATATGTTGGCAGCTACTTTGTTAGGTTTTAGATTATTTGTCTTGTCCCCTGTGGTTTGCGCATTAGTTCCACACTTTTTTCATAGCCAGAGTCCAGTAACCGGATCAGGTAGTCAGCCAGGCCAGAGTTCAGTAACCAGATCGGGTAATCAGCCAAGTCAGGGTTCAGTAACCAGATTGGTTAATTAGCCAGGCCAGAAGTTAAGGATCCAAGTAGAGGAATAGCAAGCAGTATAAGGAGCCAGAAGGGATGTCAGCAAAGCCAGTCTTTAAACAGGAACACAGGCGATGGTTTCTTGTGATGTGACCAAGGCGAAGGCAGAGATCAAGTGAGCTGGACGGCTTTAAGTAGGCAGGACTGACGAGCAGAATCAACAACAGCTGGGTAACTGTGAAGAGAGATGGGAGCTGGCAATTAGCCAACAGCTGAGTGGCAAGCTCAGAGAAGGAAGGGCTGAGCCCAGCCCTGACAATTCTATAATATTTTCCTCATAATTGAGTGATTCCATATTTTTTTCTTTTGCTTGATCTGCAAAAACAGTTGCAACTGGCCAGGGCCGGTACAAGGAGTGGGCGAGAAGGGCGGGTGCCCTTGGGCGGAGTGTGAGAGGGGGCGGATTTCTCCCCCTCCCTCTGTTCGCTGACTGAGCATAATATGAGAGCAGCTCTGACCGATCTGCTCCCTCCGCCTCATTGGCAGGGAGGAGAGCGACTTCAGGAGGGATTAAACCAGCAGGGGGAGGGGCGGACAAGCCTCCCATTATCTTGGTAACTGTGAAGAAACAGACTGATTTCTCCCGTCCGTAGGACAGGAGAATCAGTCTGTAAATACTGAGACTGTGGCTGCAGCTCTGTAGTGTCTGTGACACTTACACAGCCCAGCGAACCATCACCTCCCCCCTCACTGACGGGAGATCAGGGAGGAATACAGCTCCTCCCACCTCTGCTCCTCCAGTGACTTCCTGCCCCGCCCACACTATCCCCGACGTGCAGATGTATCTGAAGAGAAGGGATGTGTGGGCAGGAAATATGAAAAGCTGCAGAATCCTGTGTGCCAAAGATGCCTGAGCTTCCAGCCTGGACCTGGGTGAGTCATGTGCACACTGCAGTACACAGTGATCACTGAACTGTCCTTATCTCCATCCCCCATCTGTCCTCCCCCCCTCATGTTCTTTCAAGATATTCACTAACTTTCACTTTCACTTTCAGTTAGACATTAGATGGTACAAATTTCTTTCCAATAACCACAGATTTCAGGAAAGAAATTGACACGATTCCCCTGTCAGCTCAGTCAGTGCTGACAGGGGAATGCCTTCTGCTGAGCAATTGTATTGTCCCCACAAACAGTGATTATCACTAGCAGATATAGCAACCGCTAGTGATAATCATAAGAATCCGTCAGGCTGGTTGTACCCAATTTGATCAATCAACTTGGTACATTCAGCCTGCCCATTAATGGTTCTAATCTCAGCCAGTTCTCACTGAAACAGCTGAGATTTAACCACTTGCTTACTGGGCACTTAAACCCCCCTCCTATCCAGACCAATTTTCAGCTTTCAGCGCTGGCGCACTTTGAATGACAATTGCGCGGTTATACAACACTGTACTCAAATGAAATTTTTATCATTTTTTCCCCACAAATAGAGCTTTCTTTTGGTGGTATTTGATCACCTCTGCGTTTTTATTTATTGTTAAAAAAAATGTAAAAAGACCGAATTAAAAAAAAAAAAAATGTTATTATATTTTGTTATAAAATTTTAAAACAGGTAATTTTTCTCCTTCATTGATGTACGCTGATGAGGCGGCACTGATGGGTGGCAATAATGGGCACTGATCAGTTACACTGATAGGCAGCACTGCTAGGTGGCATTGATAGGTGACGCTTGTGGGCATTGATAGGTGGCACTCATGGGCATAAGTAGGTGGCAATGGCAGGTGGCACAGATGAGGCATAATTGCCTCTTCCTCTTCGGGACCGATGTCCCTTGCAGATGAGCCGGTGATCAGCTTTTTTTTCTCCTCGCGCTGTCAGCGTGAGGAGAAAAGAAAAACGATCACAGAGCTTTTGTTTTGATCATGTGATCAGCTGTCATTGGCTGACAGCTGATCACATTGTAAGGGGATCGGGACTCAGTGACTCGGTGATCACAGCGCGCACAGGGCATGTGCACCCCCGGAAATTCAGGTCCGCGCTGTGGCCGTCATTCAGCTATAGCGTGGATGTCAAGAGGTTAAACTATCTTAGTGTTAGCTCTTGGGCTGCCCATACATTGATCACTTTTTTCATTCAACTATTAGGTTGAATGAAAAAAAAGAATGTTCCAATTCCCCCATCTAAACATTCCAGGTGGAAGGGGGAATCCTCCCACTATTTATGGACCTGACTGTACATATAATTAAAAGGTGTGAGTGAACTCTGTTTCTATCGCATTAAACCTAATTGAATTTGTATTGTTTTAAGTATATCCTTGTTTTGAAATTACATTGATTCTTTCTTAAAAATGGGGGGGGGGGGGTCGCAGTTTGCCATCTTTGCCCTGGGCACCAAATGGCCTTGTCCCAGCACTGCAACTGGCTACAGTTTTTTATTTTTTTTATTTTGTTAACGGTTTCTTAAAGCCAGAAAGTTGGAATGTTAAATGAAAATAGTTTTGAGGCATGTCTATAATTAGTTTTTTTTTCTCTACACAATTAAACAATTGAATTAACATTTTCCAAGAGTGGTGATTCCATGCTTTTTGCCAGGGGTTGTATGCAAGGCTTTGGAGCTATTTTGACTTGCAATACAAAAGACTTTTGGCTTCATCATTAAGAAACTGATAAGGGAAATATTTTTCCTGCCTCTTTATCTCGTTTTCACTCACTGTCATAAACTGACACATTTATTTAGAATGAAGGACTACATACTGTACATCTTGTATATACAGAACCTCACAAAAGTGAGTACACCCCTCACATTTTTGTAAATATTTTATTATATCTTTTCATGTGACAACACTGAAGAAATGAAACTTTGCTACAATGTGAGTGAGTGTACAGCTTGTATACCATGTAAATTTGCTGTCCCCTGAAAATAACTCAAAAGTGAGTACACCTCTAAGTGAAAATGTCTAAATTGGGCCCAAAGTGTCAATATTTTGTGTTTCTGAAATGAGAGGATCATGCTCTGCTTCAGTATGTCACAGTACTTGTTGGCATTCATGGTTCTCTCATTGAACTGTAGCTCCCCAGTGCTGGCAGCACTCATACAGCCCCAACCATGACACTCCCACCACCATGCTTGACTGTACTCAAGACACACTTGTCTTTGTACTCCTCACCTGGTTGCTGCCACACATGTTTGACACCATCTGAACCAAATACGTTTATCTTGGTCTCATCAGACCACAGGACATGGTTCCAGTAATCCATGCTCTTAGTCTGCTTGTTTTTAGTAAACGGTTTGCAGGCTTTCTTGTGCATCATCTTTAGAAGAGGCTTCCTTCTGGGATGACAGCCATGCAGACCAATTTGATGCAGTTTGCGGCGCATGCCCTAAGCACTGACAGGCTGACCCCCCACCCCTTCAACCTCTGCATCAATGCTGGCAGCACTCATACGTCTATTTCCCAAAAAGAACCTCTGGATATGATGCTGAGCACGTGCACTCAACTTTTTTGGTCGACCATGGCGAGGCCTGTTGTGAGTGGAACCTGTTCTGGTAAACCAATGTTTGGTCTTGGCCACTGTGCTGCAGCTCAGTTTCAGGGTCTTGGCAATCTTCTTATAGCCTGGGCCATCTTTATTTAGAGCAACAATTCTTTTTTCAGACCCTCAGAGAGTTCTTTGCTATGAGGTGCTATGTTGAACTTCCAGTGACCAGTATGAGAGAGTGAGAGCTACAGTGGGGATGGAAAGTATTCAGACCCCCTTACATTTTTCACTCTTTGTTATATTGCAGCCATTTGTTAAAATCATTTAAGTTCATTTTTTTTCCTCATTATGTACACACAGCACCACATATTGACAGAAAAACACAGAATTGTTGAAATTTTTCCAGATTTATTAAAAAAGAAAAACTGAAATATTACATGGTCCTAAGTATTGAGACCCTTTGCTCAGTATTTAGTAGAAGCACCCTTTTGATCTAATACAGCCATGAGTCTTTTTGGGAAAGATGCAACACCTGGATTTGGGAATCCTCTGCCATTCCTCCTTGCAGATCCTCTCCAGTTCTGTCAGGTTGGATGGTAAACGTTGGTGGACAGCCATTTTTAGGTCTCTCCAGAGATGCTCAATTGGGTTTAAGTCAGGGCTCTGTCTGGGCCATTCAAGAACAGTCACGGAGTTGTTGTGAAGCCACTCCTTGGTTATTTTAGCTGTGTGCTTAGGATCATTGTCTTGTTGGAAGGTAAACCTTCGGCCCAGTCTGAGGTCCTGAGCACTCTGGAGAAGGTTTTCATCCAGGATATCACTGTACTTGGCCGCATTTATCTTTCCCTCAATTGCAATCAGTCGTCCTGTCCCTGCAGCTGAAAAACACCCCCACAGCATGATGCTGCCACCACAATGCTTCACTGTTGGGACTGTATTGGACAGGTGATGAGCAGTGCCTGTTTTCTCCATACATACCGCTTAGAATTAAGGCCAAAAAGTTCTATCTTGGTCTCATCAGACCAGAGAATCTTGTTTCTCACCATCCTGGAGTCCTTCAGGTGTTTTTTAGCAAACTCCATGCGGGCTTTCATCTTCTATTTAAGGATTATGGAGCCCACTGTGCTCTTAGGAACCTTAAGTGCAGCAGAAATTTTTTTGGAGCCTTGGCCAGATCTGTACCTTGCCACAATTCTGTCTCTGAGCTCTTCAGACAGTTCCTTTGACCTTATGATTATCATTTGCTCTGACATGCACTGTGAGCTGTAAGGTCTTATATAGACAGGTGTGTGGCTTTCCTAATCAAGTCCAATCAGTATAATCAAACACAGCTGGACTCAAATGAAGGTGTAGAACTATCTCAAGGATGATCAGAAGAAATGGACAGCACCTGAGTTAAATATATGAGTGTCACAGCAAAGGGTCTGAATACTTAGGACCATGTGATATTTCAGTTTTTCTTTTTTTAAAAATCTGGAAAAATGTCAACAATTCTGTGTTTTTCTGTCAATATGGGGTGCTGTGTGTACATTAATGAGGAAAAAAAATAACTTAAATGATTTTAGCAAATGGTTGCAATATAACAAAGAGTGAAAAATTTAAGGGGGTCTGAATACTTTCCATCCCCACTGTATAACACCAAATTTAACACACCTGTACCCCATTTACACCTGAGACCTTGTAACACTAACTAGTCACATGATATCGGGGAGGGAAAATGCCTAATTGGGTCCAACTTGAACATTTTCACTTAGGGGTGTACTCGCTTTTGTTGCCATAGGTTTAGACATCATTGGCTGTGTGTTGAGTTATTTTGAGGGGACAGTATATTTACACTTTTTTAAAAGCTGTACACGCCCCTACTTTACATTGTATCAAAGCATCATCTTCAGTGTTGTCACATGAAAAGATATAATAAAATATTTACAAAAATGTGAGGGGTGCACTCACTTTTGTGAGACATTGTATCAAAGCATCATCTTCAGTGTTGTCACATGAAAAGATATAATAAAATATTTACAAAAATGTGAGGGGTGCACTCACTTTTGTGAGACACTGTATTTATAAATTATCTGATAAAAGAAAGCTTTAGGATTTTAATAAAAATAAGTTCTTGCACTGTTATCTAGCATAAAAAAAATTAATATAGATAACGTATAGAAGCACACGATGATGGTCTATTTATGAAGACAATGATGTAACATGTGTAGCAAATTAATCTATTTAATAATATGCTTAGTTAGAGTATTAACATTAAAGTGTTACTAAACCCAGGACCCACATTACACAGAACACGAAAATGCAAATATTTTAGTAAATATAAACTGATAGAAGTCACAAGACTGCTCTAACTGCTAATGAGAAAAGGTATTTAGCAGTGTCCAGCAGAGCACTGGTTAAAGCTTTTAGGAGGAGTTTTCATTCTCCTCTGGCTGTCCTAGGAGGCTTCAGGACCCCTGTCCCTCTTTCTGGACAGTGCTGATTGGCACTGTGCTGATCACATGCACTCTCCCAAGAAATAAAAAACTCTCCAAGCTCTGTACTATCATGAAATGATTAGGGCACGATGGGCAAAGGGGAGGATCAAAGAAGACAGAATCTAACAGCCTTGTTACACAATGAGGAGGATTAACCCCTTAGGTTCCACAGTGAGTAAAACAAGCATGCTTTACTGCATATGCAAACTGATTTTACTGTTGTGGGTTTAGTAAGACTATAAGCCTTCCTTTTCTATTGCCCATGATGAATGGAAGTGGAAACTCCAAACATAAAGCTGAATTAAAGCAATAGCTCAAGCATAGGACATTTTTTTTATCAACCCTCCCCTTTGCCCTCTCCACCTTTCTCATACCCCTTACTACAGACCTCAGGTCAGCTGGTGTCCTTCATCCAGTGGTTCTGCAGTTCTCTTTTTGAGCCAGTTGACTACTGTGTACCTTGCAAGCTTGGCTGATCTCCATATAATCCTAGTGTAGAGGTTAACTCCCCCACAAGCTCAATTAGATGATTGCAGAATCACCAAAGTTAGCATAGGCTGTAGCGGGTATAAAAGGCTGGAATAGGAGAAATGTATTTTATTTATTTCAGGTACTTATATAGCACCGATGATATGGGTGGGGGATTTGTTAAAAAGTAAAACAAAAAGTAACATTTTTATTTAAAGTCTAAGTTTAGTAAAAAAGGGACGGTACTTACATTAATGAGAGGTGTCCCTTTTGCTGGTGCCTGCTGTCTTCGTTGAAATCTGCCATCCTTCACCCTCCACATTCATGCTGTGGATGTTAATACAATCAATAGTTTCGACTATGCCTGCCCTAAATGACCCCATCTCTTTTCCTAAAAGCTGTACTATAGCATCCATCTGTTGCATGTCACTTCTATTCCCATAGACCAGCAGGCATGCTGGTACATGTAATTCCATAGCTTTAACTTGCAAGGTTCTGCTGTTACCTGTTATCCTACAAAACGTGTTCAAGACTGGTTATCTACATGCTGTGGATTCAGTTAGCCACACATCCAGCCCAGCCAGACCATCTTCATTTCTATTTAAGTTTGGCTCATTCCCTCTTAGTGTACCCCCAGTGCTTCCTTGTGAAAATATTTTTTGTGTATCCCCAGTGCTTCTTTGTGTCACTGTCTTCCTGAGAAGATGTCTAGTGCCCCCTTAATGCTTCCTACAGTCCCAGTGTCTTCCAGCTTATCCCCAGTGATTCTCAGTGTGTTCCTGCTTGCAACCTGTATCATTGAACCTGTTATGTCCTTTAAGTATTTCATTTTCCTTGTCCCTCTGATTCATTTGAGTACCTTTGCCAGCTTTCATCCTTCCCTCATTTGTGTCTACAGTCTGGTTCTCTCCGTGTATTCTAGCCTGTTTTTTTGCTCAGTGTCTCCAATGCACGTCTACCTGTCTTGAGTGATTCCTATTTGTCTCTATGCATTCCTACTCAGTCCCAGTTGTACTGTGCATCTCTGTGCACTAATTTCTGTTCCCAGGGTCTGTGTATTTCCCTGCACACCTGCCAGCTTGGATTGCACTATCCACTGACCTGTGATCCCTGTGCCTGAAATTTCCCCCGGTCAGTTCCAATAGGTATCCTTGCTGTCCTAAACTCCTCATTTACCCCATCTTTATCCTGTGTCTGCATTCCCTGATAACCTTGTGCACCTCAGTGTTCCTCATATATATCATTGCAAAATTAGTGGAAAAGTTTCCCCAGGGGGCTTTTAGGCAGCAAAATATTTCTGAAACCATGTTAGTAAAAATGTTATTTAATTCAGACATAGAATGCATTATATAGATACAATCAATATCACATGAAATTTCCAGTAGTCGATACAAGCAACAACAAAGGACCATCTCCCATGGCAATCATTTCATTAAAAAAGTTCTAATTGAACAGTTACATTGTATCGATGCTATCCATATGAATCCCCATGAATACCCCAATGCATTTCGACCCTTTTTCCTCTTCTGGTCTTCTTCTGGGGGTTTTTAAATTCTAAAGAGATACATCAAAAAGTTCCGTTAAGGATTTTCTACAATATACCAAACACGATAGATCATTTCATGATATTACTACCACACACACCAACTAATACAATTTTAATAATCATGGTTGCCTTTCGGTACACACATTATTTATGATGTGTGTCCCGCATGGAGCGCCACATCTCTCTTGTCACCTTTGGGCTGCTCCCTCTTTTCCACTCACCTTCCCGGCACGGTGGGGAGACGCGGTTACCCGGCGTCCCCCCGCACATGTGCTTCCACGGTGGGACCCATTCTTGTTTGGGCCACTGGAGAGAGCTCCTCTCCGTGCCGGCAGCGTTCCTGGATCACCGCCGGATGTTTAGGTGTTTCGCGCGTGCGAGGTTTGACCTGCGCATCCGTGAAACGTCATGACATCACACATATTACAGCTGTTGCCGGGGCATCGCCTTCCGGAATGCAGAGGGGGCCATGTCAACACCGCTAATTTTGCGGTCGGGTCTCCAGTTGCAGGGGGAGGATGTGGGGTGGATATGAGCACCTGTGACTAATAGGTATTTAACTCTATTAAATAAAGGTAAGCTTCCTGAGGATCTTTAGGTGATCTCTGAATTGCTGCCAACACATGCTGGAAGGGTCGGAACCAACAGGTAAGTGCTAGTACTGGATATATCCTGCCAGCTTCAGCTCATAGCATAGAGTATATTCATATACTCTTCATGATTTAGGTTTCTCAATATATTTATCATATTGACATCTCATACACATAGTTTAATAACAAGTAATAATAATATCATTTTCACCACTTGTTTATAATCTTAGACATTCCTATGTTAGGCACTTCACACTATTTCACCTTGTACAGGATTTTTTTTCCACCATCACACATCACTAGCCTTCTTAGTTTTCTTTTTTTTTTCCTATTCACATGTTTGGCACCTTTTTACACGTTTTTGTTTTGTCTTTGGCACATATCAATAACACTTGATTTATGCTACATTTCAACACATAGATCCCATGTTTCTGGCACATATCAATAACATTTTATTTATGCCATATTTTCTTACATAGATAGCATCACCTAGTTTTTTTCACACACTACCTCACCACTCAGTATCATCACCTTTGTAAGGTGATGTATGAGGATATACAGTTTGTTTAAACTGATTTTTCTCATTTAGTACTCTATACACTTAGTCCAACCTATCATATATTCACATATTACAATTTAAGTCCAAAAATTACCAAAATATGAGCAAAGGGACAATATTAGTTGAGACCTCCCTATTAATTGTTTTGAATATTAAGCAGTCTGGCCATATAAGACAATACGGAACACTCACCCGACATCCGCTGACCACATACTAATTTTTATAAATATCAAATTACAGGTGCCTCGCCCTACACCTTCCCCACTGGGTCCATGCAAGCCCTGTGAACTGTAGACATGCCCTGAGGGGACAGAGGGAATGAGCAAACATTGTGGGACCACCGCACGCAACGGTTTTTATTAATTCTAACTATGCGACACAGGCTCACCTTCCCATCCCCAAATGGTAAGTACTTCACCATATGTATGGAGATGTACTTTCAAAACCTTTAAAATATAATGAAATGATCTATCATGTTTGGTATATTGTAGAAAATCCTTAATGGAACTTTTTGATGTATCTCTTTAGAATTTAAAACCCCCCCGAAGAAGACCGGAAGAGGAAAAAGGGTCGAAATGCACTGGGGAATTCATGGGGATTCATATGGATAGTATTGATACAATGTAACTGTTCAATTAGAACTTTTTTAATGAATTGATTGCCATGGGAGATGGTCCTTTGTTGTTGCTTGTGTCGACTACTGGAAATTTCATGTGATATTGATTGTATCTATGTAATGCATTCTATGTCTGAATTAAATAACATTTTTACAAACATGGTTTCAGAAATATTTTGCTGCCTAAAAGCCCCCTGGGGAAACTTTTCCACTAATTTTGCAATGCTTTTTGGGGTGTTCAGCTGTGTCAACTCTTGCATGTGTTACTTCACTTTGTTTTTCTTCTTTTGGGTGGTTAAACACCTGTTCCCCTCCTAACACATGCGAGTTGCATTAAGAGTAGAGGTATATCCCAATTCTTTGAAAACAAAGCACATAATTTCCCTTCCAGCTACCTATTTAGGTTATACACGAAGGGATCTGCAATAGGCAGAATTAGCCCAAATTTAAGGGAACCGTTAATCGGTCAAAATAGACAGAGCTAGGTAGCCAATTATAGGAGGAATAAACTCCACGGGTGAAATAGACAATATTTCTCCCTCCTTTTTGTTTCATTTGGATTGGTGGGATCTAATATACCTTTAGCTCTTCAAATTAGATAATAAAATCGCATCAATATACTCTTCAAATTGGATAACAAAATTGCATCAATATACTACACACACCAACTAATACAATTTTAATAATCATGGTTGCCTTTCGGAACACACATTATTTATGATGTGTGTCCCGCATGGAGTGCCACGTCTCTCTTGTCACCTTTGGGCTGGTACCTCTTTTACCACTCGGCTTCCCGGCATGGTGGGGAGACGCGGTTACCCGGCATCTCACCACATGTGCTTTCACGGTGGGACCCATTCTTGTTTGGGCCACTGGAGGGAGCTCCTCTCCGTGCCGGCGGCGTTCCTGGATCACTGCTGGACGTTTAGGGGTTTCGCGCATGCGAGGTTTGACCTGCGCATGCGTGAAACGTCATGAGGTCACGCATATTGCATCAGGGCTGACAGCTGTTGCCGGGGCATCGCCTTCCGGAATGCAGAGGGGCCACGTCAACACCGCTAATTTTGCGGTCGGGTCTCCAGTTGCAGGGGGAGGATGTGGGGTGGAGATGAGCACCTGTGATTAATAGGTATTTAACTCTATTAAGAAAAGGTGCAGCTTCCTGAGGATCTTTAGGTGATCTCTAGATTGCTGCCAACACATGCAGGAAGGGTCGGAACCAACAAGTAAGTGCTAGTACTGGATATGTCCCGCCAGCTGCAGCTCATATTCATATACTCTTCATGATTTAGGTTTCTCAATATATTTATCATATTGACATCTCATACACACAGTTTAATAACAAGTAACAATAATATCATTTTCACCACTTGTTTATAATCTTAGACATTCCTATGTTAGACACTTCACAATATTTCACCTCGTACAGGATTTTTTTTTTCTACCATCACGCATCACTAGCCTTATTCGTTTTTTTTTTTCTCTATTCACATGTTTGGCACCTTTTTACATGTTTTTGTTTTTTCTTTGGCACATATCAAAAACACTTGATTTATGCTACATTTCAACACATAGATCCCATGTTTCTGGCACATATCAATAACATTTTATTTATGCCATATTTTCTTACATAGATACCATCACCTAGTTTTTTCACACACTACCTCACCACTCAGTATCATCACCTTTGTAAGGTGATGTATGAGGATATAGAGTTTGTTTAACCACTTGCCACCCGCCCTATTACCAAATGACGGTGGCAAAGTGGTTTGATATTTCTGACCGGACGTCATATAATGTGATCAGGAATAGCGAGCCGCTGCGCTCCCCCGGGGGCGCGCATCGCGGCGATCATTGTTGCGGGGTGTCAGTCTGACATCCTGCAACACCGATCTAGGTAAAGAGTCTCTGACGGAGACTCTTTACCATGTGATCAGCCATGTCCAATCACGGCTGATCACGATGTAAATAAAAAGAGACGGTGATCGGCTTTTCCTCACTCGCGTCTGACAGACGCGAGTAGAGGAGAGCCGATCGGCTGCTCTCCTGACAGGGGGGGTCTGTGCTGATTGTTTATCAGCACAGTCCCCCCTCGGATCCTACCCAGGACCACCAGGGAAGCCGCCCAGGACCACCAGGGAAGCCATCCACACTGGACCTCCAGGTATGCCCCTAGACCCCCAGGGAAATGCCACTATGTGCCCAGGCAGCTGCCAATCTGTGCTCAGGCAGCTGCCAATCAGTGCCCACTCCAATGCCTACCACTGCCAGTGCCACCAGGGATGCCCATCAGTGCCTCATATCAGTGCCACGTATCAGTGCCCATCAGTGCCACGTATCAGTGCCCATCAGTGCCGCCTATCAGTGCCCAGCAGTGCCGCCTAGCAGTGCCACCTATCAGTACCACCCTATCAGTGTCCAGCAGTGCCCAGCAGTGCCGCCTTTCAGTGCCCATCAGTGTCACCTATCAGTGCCCATCAGTGCCAACCAGTGCCACCCATAAGTGCCCATCAGTGCCGCCTATCAATGCCCATCAGTGTTGCATATCAGTGCCACCCATCAATGCCGCCTACCAGTGCCCATCAGTGTTGCATATCAGTGCCCATTGTCCGTGCCTGTCAGTGCCCGCTCATTGGTGCCACCGTATCAGTGTCTGTCAGTGCCGCCTTATCAGTGCCCATCAGTGAAAGAGAAAACTTACTTATTTACAATTTTTTTTAACAGAAACAAAAGCAAAACTTTTATTTTTTTCAAAATTTTCGGTCTTTTTTTATTTGTTTAGCAAAAAATAAAAACCACAGAGGTGATCAAATACCACCAAAAGAAAGCTCTATTTGTGGGAACAAAATTATAAGAATTTAGTTTGGGTACAGTGTAGCATGACCGCGCAATTGTCATTCAAACTGCGACAGCACTGAAAGCTGAAAATTGGTCTGGGCAGGAAGGTGTCTAAGTGTCCTGTATTGAAGTGGTTAAACTGATTTTTCTCATTTAGTACTCTATACACTTAGTCCAACCTATCATATATTCACATATTACAATTTAAATCCAAAAATTACCAAAATATGAGCAAAGGGTCAATATTAGTTGAGACCTCCCTATTAATTGTTTTGAATATTAAGCAGCCTGGCCATATAGGACAATACGGAACACTCACCTGACATCCGCTGACCACATACTAATTTTTATAAATATCAAATTACAGGTGCCTCGCCCTACACCTTCCCCACTGGGTCCAAATGCGTGGCTCCTTGCAAGCCCCGTGGACTATAGACATGCCCAGAGGGGACAGAGGGAATGAGAAAACATTGTGGGACCACCGCACGCAATGTTTTTTATTAATTCTAACTATGCGACACAAGCTCACCTTCCCATCCCCAAATGGTAAGTACTTCACCATATGTATGGAGATGTACTTTCAAAACCTTTAAAATATCATGAAATGATCTATCATGTTTGGTATATTGTAGAATATCCTTAATGGAACTTTTTGATGTATCTCTTTAGAATTTAAAACCCCCCCGAAGAAGACCGGAAGAGGAAAAAGGGTCGAAATGCATTGGGGGATTCATGGGGATTCATATGGATAGTATTGATACAATGTAACTGTTCAATTAGAACTTTTTTAATGAATTGATTGCCATGGGAGATGGTCCTTTGTTGTTGCTTATGTCGACTACTGGAAATTTCATGTGATATTGATTGTATCTATGTAATGCATTCTATGTCTGAATTAAATAACATTTTTACTAACATGGTTTCAGAAATATTTTGCTGCCTAAAAACCCCCTGGGGAAAGTTTTCCATTAATTTTGCAATGCTTTTTGGGGTGTGCAGCTGTGTCAACTCTTGCATGTGTTACTTCACTTTGTTGTTCCTCATATATATCATTACCCCCTTGTTTCTGTAAGCTCAGCATTCCAGTTCTGTAAGACACATCTGTACTCCTGTTTCCCTGTAAATCCTGCACCCCAGTGCTGTAATTGTCTCATACTAGTATTCCGTGCCCTACCTGCCTGCCTACCAAACCAGTGATGTGCTTTACTACTACTGTACTTTTCCGTGCCTTCCCAGGTCCTCATCCTTGTAGGAGGTCAGCTGTAACCATCCAACATTCAGGATGCATGGAGGGTCCACTATCCCCAACTGTATGTAACATTCCCCTGATGACGCCATCAGTGCAAAGTTATCTATCAATGGAGGACGGGCAGAACAATGAAATGCTCAGCTCAGATTATATGGAGATCAGCCAAGCTTGCAAGGTACACAGTAGTCAACTGGCTCAAAGAGAGAACTGCAGAACCACTGGGTGAAGGACACCAGCTGACCTGAGGTCTGTAGTAAGGGGTATGAGAAAGGTGGAGAGAGCAAAGGGGAGGGTTGATAAAAAAAGTCCTATACATGAGCTATTGCTTTAATTCAGCATTATGTTTGTAGTTTACACTTCCATTCATCATGGGCAATAGAAAAGGAAGGCTTATAGTCTTACTAAACCCACAACAGTAAAATCAGTCTGCATATGCAGTAAATCATGCTTGTTTTACTCACTGTGGAACCTAAGGGGTTAATCCTCCTCATTGTGTAACAAGGCTGTTTGATTCCGTCTTCTCTGATCCTCCCCTTTGCCCATCATGCCCTAATCATTTCATGATAGTACAGAGCTTGGAGGTTTTTTTATTTCTTGGGAGAGTGCATGTGATCAGCATTAGCATCAGCACTAAACCCACAACAGTAAAATCAGTCTGTATATGCAGTAAAACATGCTTGTTTTCCTCACTGTGGAACCTAAGGGGTTAATCCTCCTCCATGTATTAGGCTTTGAAGATAACTTTAAATATATGAAAATTATTATTGCTAGCAACCAGTAAAAAGTTATTTTATGTCTGATTTGCAACACCTTCACAAGATCTGGAAAGGTAAAAATGCTGTACATAATATTTCCTTCCAATTGCTAGATTTTTTATCTAGTTTTCAGTGGAGCTACACAAAAGATGCCAGAATTTTCTTATCAGTGTCACCAGCCTCCATAGGCAAGCCATAGATTAATCTATTTTTTGGTTGGAAGGAAAGAAAATTGCTTAACACAGTGTTGATGGGGGAATGCCTCCCACTGAGCCATTGTGTTCTTCTGGCGGGGGAGCTTTTCTGGCTGGCAGAATACAATGATTACTGCTAGAGGCTATAGTTGCAGGCAGTAATCACATGCTAAACATCCAACAGGCTGGTTTTACCCAAGTTGATCAAGGAATCAACTTGAGTACAGCCTGCCCATAGATGGATCAAATCTTAGCTGGTCTCTGCTGAACCAGCTGAGCTTTGATCTGTCTATGGCTGGCTATAGAAGTTTGGTATTTAGCTTACCTTGCTTTTTTACCATTGGCTTACTTTAATCCATCCTTAGGCATAGCTAAATACCTTTGAGATGGGTGACTAATTTAACCACTTCAATACCAGGCACTTTCCCCCCTTCCTGCCCAGGCCAATTTTCAGCTTTCAGCACTGTCGCATTTTGAATGACAATTGCGCGGTCATGCAACACTGTATCCAAACCAAATTTTTATAATTTTATTCCCATAAATAGAGCTTTCTTTTGGTGGTATTTTATCACCTCCGGGTTTTTTTTTCTTTGTTTCTGTAAGTAAGTTTTCTCCTTCACTGATGGGCACTGATGAGGCAGCACTAATGGGCACAGATGAGGAGGAACCAATGAGTTGGCACTAAAAAGGTGGCACTGATGGGCACTGATGATGGGCACTAATATGCAGTACTGATGGGTACTTATGGGTGGCACTGAAGGGTACTGGTAGGTGGCACTGATGGGCACTGATGGACACTGATGGGTGGCACTGATAGACATCACTGATGGTGAGGCACTGGCAGGCATTACTGATGGGCATCTTAAATAGGGGTGTTGATTGGCATCATTTATGGGCGCTAATTGGCATCCCTGGTGTTCATGGGTGGCATACCTGGTGGTCATCAGTGGTGGGTATCTCTGGTGGTCCTGGTGGCAACCCTGGTGGTCCTGGGTGGGCATCCTCGGGGGGCTGCACCAATAATCAATCAGCGCAGACCCCCACTGTTAGGAGAACAACCGATCGTTCTCCTCTAGTCGCGTCTGTCAGATGTGATACCAGAAAAGCCAATACATAGTTTTTCCTGCTTACACCGTGATCAGCTGTGATTGGACACAGCTAATCACATGGTAAAGAGCCTCCGTCAGAGGCTCTTTACTTAGAATGGAGTTGCGGTGTGTCAGACTGACACACAGCACCACCGATCGCCACGATACGTGTCCCCACGGGCGCACACTGGCTTGTTATCCTGCTGGATGTCATATGACGCCCAGTCAGTATAACTAAACTCCCGCCCCGGCCGTCATTCTGCTATAGGCCAGACGGGAAGTGGTTAAGATAGTCATGTTTTCTCCTTTGATTAAATGGACCTGCTTTACTAAAAAGCTGAGTTCAAATAATCAAGTCACCATGACTCATTTAAGATACTAGAAACAAGACCAACAGAATCCATTCACTGTTAATTTTAAACAAGTTATACCGTACCTGCCAGGGTTTATATGAGAAAATACTTGCACAAGATCCATTCACAAAGGGTCCATGTCCTGGTACACAGGATTGCATTTCATGCAGAGCATGAGCAATGGCAAACACCGCATTATGAATTTTGTAGGTATATCTAAAGTTGTAAACATCATATATTCTGGGATCAATGCTGTCTAATCTCTCTTGACCTGTGCACCAATGCCTTCCATCTGAAGATGTGTTTGAAAATGTATTATTATAGTGATAGTATGGAGGCCAAGCACAACCAAAAGCTTTCTCCCAGAATGTTTTAATAAAGATATCATCCGGATTTTTGGTTGGATGTATACTGTAAAGAAATTCTTTAAAGCCTGGAATTTTTCCACTTGGTGGTGCCATCCCTAGACTGCCATTTAAAGTTGTTAAGATGTCTGGGCGAGGAAAGTCTGCAGTTATTGACCAACTTCCGCAACCAAGCCACACTTTATCTGTAACATTTTGAAAGGAAGCTTCCTCCATTAAAGATATTAGGTTCTCCATGGTCGAGTATACAATAATTACTGTGGCTTTTGACTTCTTGATAACATCAATGATTCGGTTCACTGATTCCATTGAGTTGTAGATAGGTAGAATGCCTAGAAATGCAATGCAGCCTCCATTACCTTCTATCTCCTTGGTGAGGAGTTGGGAGCCTGATCTACCTAATTCATTATCTGTAGTTACGATTCCAACCCATGTCCAGTTAAAGTAATTTGCCAAATTAGCAATTTCAACAATTTCATAATCATCATTGGGAATTGTTCTTAGGAAAGATGGGAACTGTACCTTGTCGCTTAGGCTTGGGTGTGCTGCAGCATAGCTTATCTAGTTAGAGAGGAAGAAGTAAAAATATTATGAATGTATATACAATAAAATAAAGCTTCAAAAAGTTTTTTTTTTTTGTAATAGCTAACTTATGCTTTGGCTTGATAAAGGGTCAAACCTGAAATGCTGGAATATTATATAGAGCAGTGTTGCTATTGCACCAATATATGCTGTTAATTTTAATTAGTGCAAGTTGTGGAATAAAATAAGAGCAATAATTGCAAGTTCTCTGTACTGATCTGTTTGAATTCCTTTGACACCAGAATAGATTGGTTAGAGGAAGACAACATAATATATTATAAAAGCAAATATGTGTACCCCTCCTGGGAAATAAGTAGACGTGAGGTACTCTGGTACCTTTTATCTGTTCCAAAGGGTTGAAACATAGTTCTAGGGGAGCACTATTACATCACTCAGCCCTCCTCCAACAAAGATGCAAAAACATGGTGTGCCTGACAACATGTGAAACTGATTCTGCAGCTGAAAGAGGTACATTTTGAGTGACACCAGTTGAGACATGGGAGTTACCGAGGGTTAGTTTCACATGCTGTTATACATAAAGCTTAATGCACATCTGTAAAATGAGTGCAATTTTTTTTTTTTAAATGTTGATTTTTAATAAATTGAGTTATGCTATGGACTTCTCTTCTTGCTTTTACAGCAATGTGATACCAGTGAAGGTATCCGCTATTGATTTTGGGACCTTGTGGAAACAAGATGATAACCAATATTAGGTACAAGTCCATCTGTGCTGGTGAATGCTGTATTTTGGATGTGGTGGAACTCAATGGGTATAGTATTACGGAAAAAAAATTCTAATGCTGCGTACAGACGATCAGAATTCCATCATAGCTTTTTCCGACGGAATTTCGCTCAAGCTTGTCTTGCATACACACGGTCACACCAAAGTTCGACTGTCCAGAACGCAGTGACGTACAACACGTATGATGGGACTAGAAAAGGGAAGTTCAATAGCCAGCATGCCATCCTTTGGGCTCCTTCTGCTAATCTCGTGCTTATCTCGTGTTAGTAGAAGTTTGGTGAGAAACGATTCACGCTTTTCAGACTCCTGCTTTTTCAGATCGTTTTACTGCTGTTCAGTTTGTGCTTGTGGATTTGTATCTGGTTTTCAGTGCGTGAAGTCAGTTCCTCTCTGTTTTTTAGTGCATTCTTGTCCACTCGTTACTGATTTTCAGCTCGCTCTTCACAGGCCTTGCTGTTTGTTCTTCAGTGCGTTCTGTTTAGTTCGTTGACTAGTGACCAGCCGACCATTTTGAAGCCATGTTGCGGGTACGTGCTTGTCGTAGAGTTTGTGCTGTGCGGGGGCTTGTTGTAATAATCCTAATTATGTTGCCTCAGTTGGGCCTGAGGCCCTAGTTTCAGAAACTCCAATGACGGCCCTGGAAGTTGTCTGTCCTGGCTTGCCCCCCCAAAGCACCCATGAAGTGCGAGAAAAATATGTAGAATATTTTACGGTTTAGGGGGGCCATTGCTATGCCAGCACATTTTGAATAAATTTTCTCTTTTATCAGATCAAATCTTGATTTTCATTTACTGCTTGGGTTTCTTTTAACTGTCTCCTAGGTTCTCTTAGTGCACTCGTAGTACCAAGTGGTTTTCCCATTATTAAATAACACCCATTGTCACTGTAAACACCACAAAAAATGGTATTGATCATTGAGAGAAGAAGCCACACATTGTTGGGTAGAAAACCTTTTACTCCGTGCACATGTGCATTTTATAAAACATTTGGCGGTAAAAAAAAACACATTTTTTTTACCTTGAAATTTCTGAAAAAATACAGAAACAGGCATGTTTACAAACATAACATACACAACTCTGGAACTTACAAAGTTCAACATTGCAAAAGAGAAGGCAATATCAGACATTTCATAGTGTGAAAAAGGTCTTGATCTTGCCTTCATCAGATGGGGTGAAGTCACCCCTGTAAAAGCCAAATTTAGAAGATGCACACAGATTGTGAGTCAAAATGGGGATTTCCTTTCTGATCCCATACCTAATGTCAACATGTGCTATCTCCCATCATGAGGGGATCAATGGATGTGTTTTGGGGGTGCAACCACTTCCTCTCACCTACTAGAGTTGGGAGGAAGAGGTTGCACCCACAAAACGCGTACATTAAAATCACACTCTGTGTGCATCATCCAAATTTGGCTTTTAGACTGTATTAAAACTTTAGATAAAATTTTTGTAAAAAATAAAAAAAATCCAGGAATCTTTTTAGGATTTAAATTCTCCCTAGTACATCAATCATGTTCTTCAGTCTGTGTTCAATATCTTTGTTTTTTTCTTTGATAATGTCAAAATCCTGACTACAAAACATGATTTCCTGGATCATCCGTTGCGCACTGTCACTGGTGAAATCACTGGATTTTGGTACCACAACCAGAAAATCACCTAAAATAAAAATACACACCATGTATTATAAATATGCAGGCATACATCTATTACCTGAAACTGTGGTGTCTGACACTGACCTGTTGTGGTGACAATCTCCACCATTTCTCCTTCCTCCACATCCTCAGGTTGTGACCTTTGTTCCCCTTCTTCAGGAGGTGGGGGGAGTCCCTGGTGTCCTCATATTTTCCGAGTCTTTGCTTCCTTATGAGAATGAAACAAAAGGTATACTTAGCACACAGATATTTGAGACCAGGAATAGAAATATGAAACATTGCTTGGAAGTGGGGTACAATTGTCTGTTTTGGCATAGTTCAAGGCTGAACACAAGATTTTTTCCCTTACCAAAGCTGGAATACTTCCCTTTTTTGGACAATATTCACACCCCAAGTATCCACTGGAGCACCTGTGTGGGACACCCTAAAAAGTTTGTTCTTGTGTCCCACACTAGTGCTCCAAAGTCCAGATGTGTAAACAGCTGCTGAGTGTCCTCTCCTTACATTACATTAAATCATGTTTGCAATTAATTCTAGTTTGAAACACATCTAGACAACAATTCCCTGAACTTCTTTGAATACAAATTATCATTATCATTATCATACAGTTAACCCTGTATCTGGCAAAAACAGCGTATTTATTTGCAAACGAACAATGTTTACCGATTACTGTGCCCATGAACATGAAAGTAGCCATTTTAAACTGTCCAACAGTAAAGAAAAGCACATGGTGCAGCATGCAAGTAATAATAAGAATAGGAACACACGAATAGGAATACAAGCATGTTCTTGGTCCTTCTGTACTGATCCTGCTCTCTTAATTTAAAGGTCCGATCAGCGTTTCCTCAATTGCTCCTTGGATCGTCGTACCCCAAAATTCCGGCGCAGGCTCTTCACAACTTTAGTCACGATCTTGGCCTTTCTCACATTTGGGTTTAGGTACGGTCCATACTTCCCATCATAGTCGGCCCTCTTCAATATGTCGACCATCTCCACCATCTCTTCAAAGGACATATTTGAGGCCTCAAATCTTTTCCTCCTGGATCGGGACGTTTCTTGTTCCGGACCTTCCTCCTCGTTACTTCTATTAAGCACCTGTTGTGTCTCCGCCATGTTGTCTCCCACTGCGACGAAAGAGACGAGGATTATTCTAGAAAGAACGTCAGGGGCAGGTGACGTGAGTGGAGTTTCACGCATGCGCAGTGTATATAAAGCGTAACACACGTGTGTCGTACGTACAATCTGTGAGCGGAGGAAGGTGTAGCCAAGGCGCCGATCTTTATAATGAATGTACAATTTTAAGTCGGTGCATCAGTGGCCTATACTGCTTATAGATTGAGGCCTATATTGGGTCAAGATTAGGAGAGTTTCGCCTGACATTAGGGTTTGTCTCGTGCTGTGTCTTGCAGAGAAAATGGATCTATTCAATGACGAGGACTTTATGCCCATATTTATTGATATATACAGGGAGATGCCCTGTCTGTGGCAGGTAAACCACCCCTATTATAACAATCAAACAAAGAGGAAGGCAGCGCTGGATCAATTGGGGGAATTTGTGAAGCCGGTGATTCCCACGGCAGACATCCCCTATTTGAAGGCCCTAATTGGGGGCATGAGGAGCACTTATAATAGGGAGATCAAAAAGGTCCAGGATTCACTGAGATCAGAAGCTGCAGCAGATGACATTTATGTCCCCAGGCTGTGGTACTATGACAGACTGCATTTTCTGGCAGGCCAGACTGAACCCAGGCCAGCACTCTCCAATCTTCCTTCCACACTTCCTTCCCCCTATTTCTGGTTGTCAAATTAATGATGTTAAATATATGCTAATTTTGATCAATAATTTCCGGTTTCACAAAGTGGTTTTCATATCAATAGACAGTAGTGGCCACAAATGATTGGGACAAGAAAGTGAGGCCCGGAACGATGGAGAAGGAAGAGAGACATAGTGAAGGGCCGGGCATGACAGTGTGTCTAGTGAGACACATATAGGGTTAAGTATTTGGGAGCTATGAGAGAGAGGGGAGGAGGCTGCAGGAGAGAAGTCTTGTGGGGGAGTAGCATTATTTAAGGAGGGGCGGGGGGAAGAGAAAAGAGGAGGCAGCTTTTGACACTGCTCCTCCAACATGGCCGACATGGATGTGATCCTGGCGAGACTGAGGCAGGTGGCAGCAAGCAGGGGACCGGACTGGCTTTACAGCCATGTCGCGGCCCTGATCGAGGATAAGGTGGGTGGATCGGCGCAAGGAGGTGAGGCGACACCATGTGTATAGAGGTCTCGGCCTCCAGTGTGTTATTCTCCAGGGCCGGATGAAAGGCCTGTTCGCCTGCCAAGGAGCTAGAGGGGGGACCAGTCAGCACTGCCCACAAAAAGGAACCAGCAGCCGGCTGCAGCTGGGCCTGGGTGAACTACACGCCGCAGGCCTAGCTTGGTGGGCGGGGCCATGGGCCATAATGGCGCCGCTTCCCCGCCCGCGATTTGCGGGACTGATCGGGCGACCCCCCCCAGCAGCTCTAAACGAGCCAAGGGGGAGGCCAGAAGGGGGAGACCCACAAGCTCTGCCACTGGAATGAGAATGAGAAGAGCCGGTAAAGCCGTGGGTGGGCGGAGCTCACAGGGCCGGTGGCAAACAGGACAAGATGGTGGATGGAATACTGCGCAGGCCGGCCCAGTTACAGTTAGTTCAGGGCGGCGCGGCGTGGCGCAACAGCGGGAGGCAGAGCTTCGGTTCAAGACAGGCCCCACAGCAGAGGGAGCATATGGCCTCTAGGATCTCTTTTACTGGGTGGCTAATTACACCACCGGTCCCAGTACATGAAGACAGGTCAGAAGGTGAGGTGTCGGAGGAGGAGGAGCCATGCAAACAAGAACCGTCGAAGGAGAACAGCGGCTGTTGGGAAGTCTCCAGGTCAGCCTGGTAAGTCCACTGATAACTTGTCTCTGTTTAATGCTTTGAATGACTTGTTGGGGGTGGTGACAACGGGTGCGGCAGGGGTGGTCGCCCCTCCGCCATGGTGGGTGGGGCAGGCTCCAGGGTATATGGTGGTTCTGCTTGCCCAACAACTGGTGGGCTGTAGGTCCACCAGTTCAGGGTCAGGGGGGCAACTGCGGGATCTACTGGAGGGCCTGCAGGATTTGGTAGGCCATTTTGGGGGGTCAGGGGCAATCCCCACAAGTGGCCCCATGGGCAAACACAGCTGGCGTGACAACTGGGGATGGTGGAGGATCGACCCCGGCCGGGGTGGGCGGAGGTCCCAGCGGCCACGGTGGTGCCGACTACCGGGCCAACAGGGACTCGGCCTGACAAGAAAAAGGCAGGCGAAAAAGGGAGGTTACTGGGAGGACGGATGTGGTAAGGATTGCGGACGCTGCAAAATGCAAGGTGTATGTCTGTTTTGAAGGCCCGCTGGGAGCACACTTAAAACAGGAAGTTCGGGATAAGATTTGCAAGGGGGAATATGTGGATTTCTCCTTGTTGCCCTTGGAAAAATTTTACTTGGACAGGGTCAAACCTGACGACTCCAAGAAGGAAGTTGAGAAGAGGAGATACAGGTTGATCCCACATACGTTTGTTACTGGCTACAAGTGTTCGCCATTATGGCAAGCGTCATTGGTAAGAAAAATCCTGAACACTGTTCCGCCTTGTTTTGTTACATGGATGCTATCGGGGAGGCACACAGGGTATATGGTGGTTTTGTTTGGCTACGATATGATGTGCAGTTTCATTGGAGGTGGTTCCACCATTGGCAAGGAATCTAAAATCAGCATTACAGCACCCAGGAGTGGTGGGGGAAAAATTGGCGAAAGAGGTGCCTTGGGCCACATGGGGGGGCTGTTTGAGAAAAAACCTTTACAGGACTTAGTGGTGTCTCCATTGGGGGTGGTGCCAAAGAAGGAGCCAAACAAGTTCCGTCTTATTCACCACTTATCCTTTCCAAAAGGGGGTTCTGTAAATGATTTAATTGACCGTGCACTGTGTCATATACTTCATTTGATGCGGCAGTCAGGTGGGTTAGGCGCTATGGAAAGGGGGCGCTGATGGCAAAATCGGACATAGAATCGGCGTTCCGGATGCTTCCAGTACATCCGGATAGCTTCCAGCTGCTGGGATGCTGCTGGCAGGGGCAGTTTTATGTGGACAGATTCTTGCCCATGGGTTGCTCCATTTCCTGTGCCATGTTTGAGGCATTCAGTTCTTTTTTTGGAGTGGGTTGTTAGGGACATGTCAGGTCTGGATTCAGTCATACATTATTTGGATGACTTTCTATGCATAGGTCCCCCTTCCTCAGTTATGTGTGCGATTTTACTT
Source organism: Lithobates clamitans (assembly GCA_037952925.1). Classification (NCBI taxonomy): domain Eukaryota; kingdom Metazoa; phylum Chordata; class Amphibia; order Anura; family Ranidae; genus Lithobates; species Lithobates clamitans. The sequence goes on from JBBGZY010000482.1 coordinate 1,727,948, forward strand.
TCTATGTTGCAACACATTGCAGAAAGGTTTGGAGTGCCACTGGCAGCCGAAGAAAAACGGAAGGCCCGACAACGGAGATTAGTTTCTAATGCATCGTGATCGACTCACTGGCGATGGAATGCAGGTTGACGATTGACAAGTTAGAGGACTTGCAGAAGAAAATTTGGGAGATCCATGGACTGCAGAAAGTACAATTGAGGACCCTGCCATCTTTGCTGGGTAAGTTAAATTTTGCATGTAGGATCATACCCATGGGTAGGGTTTTTTGCCGTCGGCGGTCGGCGGCTACAGTAGGGGTTAAGGCCTCGACTCATTTCATTCAGCTTACCAAGAAGCACCGTGAGGACCTGAAAGTATGGTATCAGTTCATGGCCTCGTACAATGGCAGGTCAGTGTGGATGTCTGGTCCGGTGAGTAACTTCGATGTGGAATTGGTCACGGATGCGACGGGCTCTACTTGGTACGGTGCATTCTTTCAAGGGCAATGGAGTGCGGAACCTTGGCCCCAGTCTCGGGTTGAAGCAGGGTTACTTCGTAACCTGGTACTACTGGGACTTTTTCCGGTAGTGCTGGCTATGGAGCTGTGGGGGCAGTCCTGCCGGAACTTGAAACTGACATTGAACTGTGACAATATGAGAGTGGTGCAGGTGGTCAATCGCATGTCAGCATTTTCACAACCTGTCATAAGGCTCATGCGACAGTTGGTGTTGTGGTGCTTGCAATTGAACATTTTTCTCTATGCTGTGCATATACCAGGTATCGACAACTGGCTGATTCACTGTCTCGATTTTAGTGGGACAACTTCAGGGAGCTAGCTCCAGCAGCAGAGAAGGAAGGAGTTCCTTGCCTGGGCTGGATCTTGGAGATGGCCTTGGAGTCGCCACGGGATGGATTCAGCAATCAGTGAGTGAGTCCACGTGGGTGGCTTATGTAAAGGTATGGTGGGAATGGTCGGGTTCAGTGAAGGAAGCTGGAGTGGGCACAGACGGGTCCGAGGTAAGACTGTTGGCCCTGTATTTCATGTCCAGGAACATGGAGAATGGGGGATCGGTGTCGTCCATCGAGAAGAATATGGTGGGATTGTCATTCCTTTTTAAGCTGCAAGGAGGGGAGGATTGGACAAAAGATTTTTGGGTTAGGCAAGCCATAAAAGGGTACTGTAAGGGTCATAGGACGAAAGATGGGTGAAGGCCTTTCACTTTTGTGAACCTATTGTCCATCTGTGGGAAGTTGGTGTCCGTGTGTACCTTGAGTTATGAGTGTTTGCTTTTTACAGCAGCGTTTTCGCTGGCATTTTTTGGGGCATTTCGTATTGGGGAATTGGTTAGCCTGTCACAGCACACTGACCGGGTATGAATATGGCTGCATAGGTCCAAAACAGATCAGAAGGGAAAAGGGGTGGATGTGTTGCTGTTCGCTTTGCCGGGGTCCAAGGTATGCCCTGTGGAAGCAGTAAGGGACTTTGTAAGGGTTAGACCGGTTGGGGGAGGGCCATTCCTGAGGCATGAGGATGGGTCCTACTTATGAAAATTTCAATTTGTGGCAGTGTTTAGAAAATGTTTAAAAGGGGCCGGGTTGGACAGGCGGCATGCACTTCACACTCCTTCTGCATTGGGGCATCTACAGAAGATGCCAGATGCGGGTTGGATGTGGCAGCTGTGCGAAGGATTGGTAGATAAGAATGAAAGAGATTAGGCCTCAACTGGTGGTGGAATAAATTAAAAAAAAAAAAAGAAAGAGGCATACTTGGGTAGGTTGGACTTACATGCCTTGGTGTGGTTTGGGGGTAAGTTGTTCTTGTTGATGTCATCTTTGCCTTGTTGTATTTTCGTTTCAGATGGAGGGTCTATATACGCCTCATCTGGATACTGGGGCACTCCTATGTTTGTTGGGGGCCAGGAGAGGTGATGTGAGACCATATGGGAGACAGATGGGTATCTCAAGGGGAGAGGCGTGCATACGGTGGCTAGGGAGGCTGGGATGATGTGGGGTACAGTGGTAGCTTAAGTGGAGCGTTATGCATGGTTGGATAGACCACCGGATGTGTTGATCATACACATAGGAGGTAATGATTTGGGGGTGCGATCTGATCTCTGACGTCAAGTCTGATTTTGTACATCTACGCAGGGCTTTCCCTACTACCTTGCTGCTGTGGTCCGACATTGTTGCTCGAACAACATGGCGCAGGGCAAGGTCCATTGAGCGGATTAAGAAGGCACCCATGCGAGTTAATAAGGTGGTGGGGAGGTTTGTGGCCCAGCAAGGGGGCATGGTAATTAGGCACAGTGAATTGGAGACGAATGTGGGCCTCTATTCGCGTAGGGATAGTGTTTACCTCATGGATGTGGGGATAGATCTTTGGGCCATGGGGCTGCAAGAGGGGATCCAATGGGCCCTGCAGGTGTGGAGGGGCCCTTAAGGATAAGGTTTTCATCCTTTTGGGCTGTGGCTGTGTTTTCTGTTGGTCTTTGAAGGTAGCAGTAAACATATGTGGTAAAAGGGGTGGGGGGCTCATCGGTAGTATGGGCCCTTCCAGTGTATTCCAGCAAAAAGGTTGATGGAATACTGGAATGGTTGCACTGCGGGAAGGGGGTTGTCTCCGAGCAGTTACAGCTGGAGGCCTATCATGTTGGAAAAAGGTCCCGCAGTGAATCAGTGATTTATGTGGCGGAAGGTGGTACCTTCGTCATTGACCAACAGATTGGGGTTGAAACAAGTTGTTTCACTGATGTTTATATTTTATATATTTAATTTTATTTTGGAGTTATTTATCCAGATTGTTTTAATAAAAAAAGGCTGTTATGGCCATTTATACTTCAAAAAGCATGGTGTGGTCTCATCATTTCAGGAGGGAAGATAATGGGTGTTTGGAGTAGAAGTGGTATAGCAGTAAGAGGTAAATGGGTACATCTGGACTACACTGGTCATGAAAAATGCTGGGGTCGGAATGATAGTCTTTTCTATTTATTAACATTAAATTTGCAACAGTCATCAGTTGAAAATTGCGTGTGAACCAAAAATTAAAACGATGTCCCTTTTTAAGACACAGGAAAGCCTCAGCCAGGCCGTGGAAAGTGGCAGCCAGGAGGTGGCCGGGCCCAGTAGCCGACCAGAATTGCAGGTCCCTCCCCTCCGCCTTCCACCAAAAAGTGGCAGGAAGAGAAGTAACGTGAAGGAGGCAGCAATTGGCCTATTTCTGAAGGCTACTGCGGCCCTCAGAACCCCCCACAGTGTTAAAGAGGACTTTGCATACATTACAGCATGCAAAATGCTGGAAATGGAGGAGGGCCAACGCCTCTTATGTGAGGAAGTGATGTTACAAGCCCTAAACAGGGGCCTGAGGGGCCAACTCAAAAGTCAAAGCCACATTTGTGAGTTGAACCATGGTCCTCCTCCTCCTCCAGGTCCTCCTCCTCCTCCAGGTCCTCCTCCTCCTCCAGGTCCTCCTGCCACACCTCCAACATCACAGCCACAGCCTGGAAGGAAGCGTCTAAGGAAGACCAGAGACCGGACCGGATTGTGCTCACTATTATAAGGACTCCTCAGGCCACCAATTTTGACTGTAAAATTATTGATATCCGCCCTGGGGTACAAAGGCTTTGCAAATTTCACCGGTTTCTCCAGTGTTGCCTTCCTCTTTATTTTGTCATGACCCAGAATAAATGGATATTTTGCTTTCTAAAATACTTGTCTATGTGTTTTACTTCACAAAGGACAGTTTTTTTTGGAGTAGGCACGGACATTTAAAAAATACAATGTCAAATTAACAAGGGACACTAACCAACCTCCTTGAGATTTACAAAGACAAGATAATAATGGTGTTGTGGAAACGTGACATACAAAAAAAAATGGAGATCACTATAAAATAATTAAAAAATAAATAAATGGAGATGGAAAAAAAAAACAACAGGAGATCTTGATTCCAAAAAAAATAAAAAATGACTATAAAAATTAATTATAAACATTATTAGGGAGATCTGGCTTTAAAAACCAAAAAGATCATTCAGGAGATCACAAAAAATAATAAAGAAATACATTTGTGAGAAGTTTGTGTGAATATGAGCAGCAAAACAACTTCATTCTTCTAGCATTATAAAGAAGAAGAGAATGCGCTGCATTGAAAGATTTAAAAATTTGCAGTGTGACGAATGTGCCATCTCCATTACGAACGGTCGTTTTACCAGACTGATCGTCTCCGTCTCGTACTTGATTCTGAGCATGTGTGGTTTTTTGCGCGTCGGAATTGCATACACACAAACAGAATTTTTGATAGAAACTTTTTCCGTCTGGAAAATTGAGAACATGCTCTCAATCTTTTGCTGGCGGAAATTCAGCCAGCAAAAGTCCAATGGAGCATACACACGTTCGCATTTTCCGACCAAAAGCTCTCATCGGTCTTTTGCTGGCCAAATTTCCGATTGCGTGTACGCGGCATTACACATGCACAGTGGAGTTAGTAATTGTGAATACTTCACATAAGAAAAGCATTAATCTTTGTGTTGTTTCTAAGTGAATGTATTGAATAAGAACTTATGACAAAAACAATAAATGCAATTTTTTGGGCCTTTCTTTACTGTTTGAACTATTTTATAGTATAGTGGTATGTGTGTACAATTTGCATTTGCAGTTGATACACTTGGGATATAATCACATTATATTAGGTTAATATTGTAGAGTGCATTTTAGATTTGATATATGATTTATTTTGGTTGTATAATTTTTTAAGTACCGTTTTTTTTGGTTATTTTATTATTTTATTATATTATTAGTAGTAGTAAAAATGTTGTTAGGTTTGCTAGCCTCAATTTTACTTTTTGGTTTCCCGTAATAATTAATTTTTGCATTTTTGCTTTTAAAGATCATGTATGGACTTACCTGAGGATATCTATATAGGCCGAGGATCCTAGCTATTGGTATGGAGGCCTTAGATGTCATGTCGCCAACTAAAGCACATGAAACGCTTTTAGTGTGACAGTTAAAATTTAGTGCAGCTGTTTTTTTTCCTGATAAAATCCTTGTTGTTTCCATTAGTGATCGAACTTGGTTATAGCAGGAATCATACAGGTCAAAACCCAGTGTAATATTTGGCAAAATATTTGGTGAATTGTTTATTTCCCAAATAGCGTACACCATAGCAAGGAGGTAGCGATAATACCGTATATGAAATCTAAAAGGAAGAAATATTTCTGTTAAAAAATAAAATATTTCATTACATTGTTTCAAGCTTTACATTGTTAAAATATAGAAGTATTTCAAGCCAAATGGTTTAAAAACCATAATGAATGCAACAAAGTCAGGACTTCAGTAACAGTCTATTCTGTACTTTGCCTTATTTGGATCCATTTCAGCAGAGAAAATAATAGACTGTAGAAAGCTGCTTACCACCACCCAATACTGTACTTAGAGCAGTGGCGGCCCGTCCATAGGGGGCGCCTGGGTGCCGACCCCCCCTCCTGTAGTCAAAAAAAAAAAATTAAAAACGGCCCCTTTAAGAACAAAAAAAAAGAAAGTCCTTTAACAAAGTGCACTGTGGCGGTGGACGCAGTGCACTGTGGGAAGCGCCATGTTAATGCAATCAAGAGATTGCAGAGGTGGCGCTTCATTTGCGGGCTTCTAACCCACCTTGCGGCACAATCAAAAACACAGAATAGCTTCCATCCTTAGAATCAGTGTGATTCTACGGGCAGGAGCATTGCTCGAGGTCACTTCCGGCTTTCATGAAACAGACAAAAGCCGGAAATGACGTCGGCAACTCCGTTCTTCGGCCCGAGCGGAGCTGCAGGAGGAAGATAAGAGAGCAGCATGAGGGACAGGTTCCAGTCTGGTCTATGTAGCGGCCGCAAGGAGGGTGAGCTCCAGCACAGCACAGCTGCATCTGTCCCTCTCTTCCCCATCCCCCCTGTCTAACACTAACACACGGACTGAAGACACCTCTGAGTGCCTTCCTATACACAGACAGAGACAGAGGGGGAGGAGAATGGACACAGCATCAACAGGACGTGCTGATCTGATGCGAGGTCTGAATATGACACTTGCAGAGGAAGGGGGGCAAGTTATCAAAGAAACATACTCACAGTGATTTGGGGGGCTGGGAGAGGATGCTGTATGTGCTAGGGGCCACTTTGGGAGCAGAGAGGATTTGTGCTAGAAGGGGGGTTGAATATAAAAATAGACCCCCCTTCTAGCACAAATCCTCTGCTCCCAAAGTGGCCCCTAGCACATACAGCATCCTCTCCCAGCCCCCCAAATCACTATTAGTATCTTTCTTTGATAACTTCCCCCCTTTCCCCCTTGTTCAAAGCAGATGCTGGCTGCTATTACGGAGACAATCATGGTGTCTGGGATCAGTGGACACAGTGGATGCATTTTGATGACACAGTGGATGTGTTTTGATAACACAGTGGATGCACTTTGATGACACAGTGGATGCGTTTTTGATGACAAAGTGGATGCGTTTTGATGACACAGTGGCTGCGTTTTGATGACACAGTGGCTGCGTTTTGATGACACAGTGGCTGCGATTGATAACACAGTGGCTGCGTATTGATAACACAGTGGCTGCGTTTTGATGACACAGTGGCTGTGTTTTGATGATACAGTGGCTGCGATTGATGTTTTTTTCAGAATTTTTCAGTTTGTTTGCGCCCCCCAAAAAATTTTGAGCACCAGCCACCACTGACTTAGAGGCAAGTGACAAAGCCTCTACCATCTTCAATTATTCTAGAGGCCATTTGTAGACAGATAATAGTTTAACCTAAATGGGCCATGTTGAGACCCAAAACTTGTGGGTTAAAAAAAATAATAATCTAGGGGCGTGGCGACAGAGCTCCTAAATAGACGTGTAGCCCAGGAGATCCGCTTGGCCGCCAGAGGGAGTATACAACAAATGGAGCCTCCATCGCTCCTTCACAGCCACTGACACCAGCTCCTACCCGCAGGACACAGCTGCAATGATAAGGCACCAAAAGGAGCTGTGGCAGCCCTGAAAGCTGTCTGGCTTCTTTCCCTCACTGCAGCCCAGACCACAACAAAATGGCAGCGACGCCCGCTCCATACGGCCAGACAACAAGGCCGCGACTGCCTCACAGAGCCAAATACAGCACCAGAGAGGCCATCCATCAGCCACAGTACACAGCGGGACCTCATCTGAGTGCAGAAACCCTCTTTTCTCCCTTCTGAAACCCCAAGGGATGTCCTCCTAAGGGTGCACTACTATTATTTGAAGGAGCAACAGCTTTCTACATTCTGCAGAATTGGCAACACCCTAGATTAGTATGCCTCACTCCAACTACTTCCAGATCTATCCAGGCACACCTTACAATGCCGCAGAAACCTGGTGACAATCACTAAAGCCCTGAGGAACCACCAAATCCTGCATAAATGGAATACCCAGCAACACTCTCCATTGCTCACAATGGAGTCACCACTACAGTGTTCTCCATAAAGGAAGGGCTGGCAGCCTTACGCCAATGGGATATCATCCCAGAGCTACCACCATCCACTGCGCCAACTGTACAGCCCACCATGCTCCAGAATGAGTGGCATGTGGTGTCACACAAAAGATTCTCCAAAAAAAAAACACCAGCGGGGGCTCTTAACCCTCAATGCCACGTAACACTCCATATATAATCCTTCATACTAAGGGAAAGCTCATTCACCTTTCCTCTTTCCCCCTCAGTAACACCAGCAGAAGAATCTGTTCACGGATGCCCCAACTGATCATCTTTTTATGGCTGCTTACCTGTTGCTTTTGTTGACTCTAATGTGGTTCCTTTTACCCTCACCCATGTTTGGTACACACAGGGTCATTAGCCAACATTTGTTTGACTCCTTTCAAACCCACACTCCTGAGGACTATCTTGTACATAACCTGGAGAAGACCAGCCACATGATGGGACCCACACTGATCAGCTGCGCCATGGTACCAAAAATCCTACAACTCCAGAAAAGTGTCTACTATGCCACTCTATGTCATAACATAACTGAGAGTAATTTCCTACTAAAACCATTTAAATCCAACAAACCAACCAATAATGTCACTTAAATGTCTGAACCACCCAGACAAATGTTTCTCTATGTGGAAGGAAGCATGTAAACACAAGGCATACATCCTGAGCATTCAGAAAACTCATTTTGAAGCATCCAAGACCCCCAAATGTTCACACAAAGAATACCCGCATGTCTTCCTAGCATGCGCCCAGGAAAAAAAGAGAGACGTCCTCTTAGCAGTAAAAAACACGATTGCCTTCCAACTCAAGGACACTGAAGGTAGATATATCATCCTCACATGTGACATTAACGCACAGCCTTATACCATAGTAGCGCTATATGCACCCAACTCTCACCAAATTTGCTTCCTGCGGAAACTCTTGAAGTGCATAACATCTCTCAAATATGGAAACCTTCTCCTATGCAGAGACTTCAATCTTCCATCAGACCCACAATTAGACTCCACCGCTCCAGTTAAAAAACACACAGCACCACTATGCCACCTACTTCATACTGAAGACTTATATGACCCCTGCAGATGTCATCATGCCAAAGAAAGGGACTATAGTATTTTCTTATCAAGACATCGCACCTACTCACGTATAGACATGTTCTTGACAGACAAATGGTTGTTACAAAAGGTGTCCTCGACACATATGCCGTATATGATATCACATGGTCTGACCATGCTGCCATATCTATGACAATTACAGAACAAGGGATCCCTCCCTCTAATCCCATCTGGCGTTGTAACACAAGGCTTCTACAAGAGCCCCAAAGCCTCTTAATAATCTCTCAGCATCTCCAAGATTTCTATACTAACAATGCAGCCTCAGTAACTGACTTCTATACGCTATGGAATGCCCATAAGGCTTTCATGAGAGGCATCCTCATACAACAAGGGGCTAAGGCAAAAAAAACCACTCTCTTAAACTTAATACCTTGCTCTCTGAGATCCATGTTTTAGAATCTAACAACAAACGATCCACCACTTCCAGCATCTCCAACACCCTCGCAAAACTCAGGGAGGAACTACGGAACATGCTCATACAGCAATATGATAGACACCTCTGGTGCCTGAGAATGTAATCATATGTAAACGCTAATAGAGCAGGCAAATACCTGGCCAATAGAATCAAAGCAGTGAGAGCAAAAACAAGAATTGCTTACTTATTTCATCTCACCCTGCACCACAAAATTGTCAACCCCCAGGATATAGCTAGTTTGCTGACTACTATAGCACGCTTTACAACTTACGAGATGACCCCCAAACACCCCAACCTAAAGAGGAAGATATACAATGCTTCCTACACAATCTGAACCTTCCCAATCTCTCAGAGACCCACTTCCAAACATTGAATACTCCTATTACAGTGTCAGAAATTGAAAAAGTTGTCACACCACTGCCCAACGAAAAACCTCCAGGCCCGGACGAATTTTCCAATGAATACTTTAAGATCTTCAACACAACTCTAGCACCCTACCTGCAGAAAGTATTTACCAAGGCTGCCCTCACCTCCTCGTTTCCTCTGGAGATGCTGAGAGCTTATGTCGTTACAATACCTAAGCTGGGGAAAGATCCCAGTACCCAGCTAATTTTAGACCAATTTCGCTCTTAAATACAGATATCAAAGTGTATGCCAAATTTCTAGCAAAACGCCTCACAGACATCATTTCTTCCCTAGTACAAAGAGACAAGATGGGATTTGATAAAGGGGGCAGCAGACCTCAGATGCCACCAGAAGGATCTTGAATATTGTACATTATGCTGAAAAAACCCAAACGCCTTCTCTGCTGCTTTCTATAGATGCAGAGAAGGAATTCACAGGGTCCACTAGCGATATATGTTAATGGTTCTTTCCAAATTTGGATTCAAAGGCAATATTCTAGCTGCAATTCTAGCATTGTACTCATTCCCAACGGTTTACACGTCAGGTCTACTATCCAAAATATTTGGCATTTCCAATGGAACTCGACAGGGATGCCCCCTATCCCCATCCATTTTTAACCTAATGATCAAACCCCTAGCAGAAGCAATTCGCTCAAACCCCCTTATTACCGGATTTAAGTTCCGCTCCATATTCCATGTCATAAACCTATTCGAAGACGATGTAATTCTCCACCTGACCAAACCAGCTACATCACTACCACTCACAAACCAGATACTATCTCAATTCAGCAATATATCTTACTACAAAGTTAACTTTATGAAATCCCTCATTTTAGACTTAGGAGTACAGGAAAAGACCAAACAGATGCTTCAATGCACATTGCCTTATACATAGAGCACACATGGGATACCTTACCTAGGAATTACACGAACGGCCTCCCCCGCCTATATTGCCTTAACTAACCTTAAGCCCTTAATTCATAACATAGAAACTCAACAAAAAAAAATATATCAAAACATGAACTCTCTTGGTCAGGGAGGCTAGCAGAATAAAAAATGACAATACTACCCCAACTTCTCTATCTTTTTAGGGTATTACCTATCCCCATTCCCGCTTCATATCTCAAATCCCTGTTAAGTCAAATGAGGAAAATTATCTGTCATGGCAAAAAAGCTAGATGCTCACGATCAATTTAATTCTGCACAAATCCGTAGGCAGAGCGGGTCTAGTAGATATATGCGACTGCTATTGGGCGGTAGGCTGGATGTGGAGACTTCCTTAGCTCTTACTTGAGACCTAATATCCCTCCTTATGGGAGACTTTTGGAAACCTTGAGACATATCCACATTATCTCCTCCTATTCCTCCTAATGGCTTAGAGAATGCTACATAACCAAAACACCAATATGAAGCCAAAATTGGGCTATGATTACCCTCTACAATTACTAGAAACCTGGATTCCCACGCTTTCCACTAAACTGTTTCCCATCTCTGGTATAACCTGCATGCAAAACTTTACACAAAACTCTAAACTCAAGAGGGTTAAAACCCTAGTGAGCGAGTTTGACCTCCCGGGAGCTGTACACTTCACTTGCTCACGTATTTTACACTTTCTAAGCTTTTACCCCATTCCAGAATTGCATGTACACAACAAGGCTTGTAAATTCTTTAACTTCCCTAATCCAATTGATAAAGGTATATCCCTTTTCTACAATATCCTCCAAGATAAGAGGACATTCCTCGAAACAGATGCAATCCTGAATCTTATTTTTTTTAATACTCTTTGTTAAAGAATTTTATAGAATACAGAAAAACATGGTAGGGTAATGCAAAATATTATCAAGAAAATTGTAGCCTATTGAAGTTCATATCACATTGTCTATCTTAACGTGGTATTTCCATTTGTCCATATCTCACATGACTTCTCATATGAGAATAACATATGTTCAAAGGTATAATTTTGCTGGACCAGTAGTGACGAAATACGTTGAGGCGGAGCCTATGATGTCATTGCACACAACCAGAAAGCAGTCCATGAGCTGCTGGGGACACGGCTGAGGAGTTGCGGATGTCTCAGTGATCCAGTGATTGTCCAGTTTTGTCATACAAATGTTTTACCTGTATGCACCAGGACAGTGCATCTGCAAATGTGAATTGTATATATTGTGTTTTTATTAAAAGTTTTAAAAAACGGAAAAAACACTATGTTGAGTCTTTTCCTACCCTTATGATACAATACCATGAGGAATTTCACCTGAGAGTTTGGAAGTCACATTAGGACAGAGGAATTACAGATTTCTAGATTGTTACCCTTGTGGGGAAGGTGCCATTAGACCCTTTAGTGGGTCCTCATGTGAGGTGAGTACATATAGAGACCAGTGGTGGATACGGTGGTGTGCTTAATCACTAAAGTTTGGATTGTCACATATGAAGACTTAGACACGTGCACTTAGAAGTGTGATTCACTCTGCATTTTATGATAATTCATATTTTGAATCTACTAGCAACATTGATCTGTATGGACTAATTTTTTTGTTTATTGTCAAGTGCTCGTGTTTGTTCACTATTTTGATATTGTTCCCTTACCTTAGCCCTCATATCTGGGTGTGGTTGCGCTTCACTATTTACCTTGTTTATTTAAAGTGGTCCCAAAGTCAAATGCTTTTTTGTACCTGCCATAAGGGAAAAAACCTTCCACTGCTGTGTGGGGCACCCACATCCCTAAATACTTATCTGAGTCATATCTCGATCCAGTGATGTGCCCGTTAGCAGCACTGGTCTCTCTTCCTAGTCTCACAGGACAGATTGAGAGCAGTGGGAGCTAACGGATGCTGCTACTGTCAACTAAATCCAGTGAGGAGGGAGTGAGGGTGAGGCCTAACCATGCTGTGTGTGTCTGTGGTCGCACTGAGCCCAGAGAACACTGGCGGAGGACACCAGAACAGTAGCTTTGGGGCCGCTCTGTGCAATATCCTTGCACAGAGTAGGTAAGTCTAAAACTTATTTTTTTAACTCGATAAAGCTTTATTGAACAACATATATTTGGCATTACAAAATCCAGAACATATGCACTCCAGTTGGACAAAAAATAGCTTTAGACTGACATACAACATAGAGTTAAACATTAGGGTAGAACAGCCTGTCCTCAAATGCCAGTTAAAGTTAAATCATGCATGTGATTAGACAGAAAAATACACCTCTGCCATCCATAAACATTCTCATAAAACAGTGTCTACTTATCCATGACCAATTGTAGGTGATCCATAATCAGATCAACTGGTGCCAAGACCGGCACATCCAGCCAAGGAGCCCATGGCTTATCAAATTTACCAGAGCTGCCCCTATGCTAAAAGATACATTTTTCCTGCCGAAGGGTATCTCCCATTTGTGCTATCTATTCCTTTAGTGTAGGGGGATCAGGTGAAGTCCGGTGATGTAGGATTAGTCTGCGGGCCTAAAAAACGGACTTAGCAATAGTTTGTTTAGGGGCATCATCTACCGGGAGATCTAAAACATATTTAGGGGAAAAATAAGTAGGGATCAGCCGAACACCTCCCGGTTCGGTTTGCAGCAGAACATGCGAAGAGGCAAAAAATTTGTGCGAACACCGTTAAAGTCTATGGGACACAAACATGAATAATCAAAAGTGCTAATTTTAAAGGCTTATATGCAAGTTATTGTCATAAAAAGTGTTTGGGGACAACAGTGCCTGCACGAAATGACATTTCTAAAAGAAAAAATGTAATTTAAAAGTACTCGCAGCTATAATGAACTGTTGGTCCCGGCAATACACATAAAAAAACGGCATGGGATTCCCCCACAGTCCATTACCAGACCCTTTGGGTCTGGTATGAATATTAAGGGAAACCCTGAACCAAAATTTAAAAAAAAATTGCGTGGGGGTCCCCCCAAATTCCATACCAGGCCCTACAGGTCTGGTATGGATATTAAGGGGAACCCTGCGCCAAAATTTTTAAAAAATGGCGTGGGGGTCCCCCTTAAAATCCATACCAGACCTGAAGGGTCTGGTATGGATTTTAAGGGGAACTCCACGCCAAAATTTTTTTTAAATGGCGTGGGGGCCCCCCAAAAATCCATACCAGATCCGTATCCGAGCACGCAACCTGGGAGGCCGCAGGAAAAGAGGGGGGAAGAGAGAGCGCCCCCCCTCCTGAACCATACCAGGCCACATGCCCTCAACATGGGGAGGGTGCTTTTGGGTAGCCCCCAAAGCACCTTGTCCCCATGTTGATGGGGACAAGGGCCTCATCCCCACAACCCTTGCCCGGTGGTTGTGGGGGTCTGCGGGAGGGGGGCTTATCAAAATCTGGAAGCCCCCTTTAACAAGGGGTCTCCCAGATCCGAGCCTCCCCCCCTGTGTGAAATGGTAACAGGGTACAAATGTACCCCTACCATTTCACAAAAAAGTGTGAAAATGGTAAAAATGACATGACACGGCTTGGGGACAAGTCCTTTATTAAAAATTAAAAACGTCCCACAAAGTCTTCTTCTTCTTCTCTTGCTCCGCCGATGGACCAAAAAAACAAAACAAAAAAACCCTGCACGCCACCACCGATCCGCCTCCATGGGAGGTACTGGCCGCAATGACTGTCCTCTCAGGTGACAGTTCTTTGTTGGCAAAGAAAAGAAGTGTAGCACAAAAAATATCTAACATCAATGCATGACCCTCAACACATAACAACATGCATCTATGAAAACACCCGTGTAAAGATAACCAGTTTAAACATAAGTAAAAATTATTTGATGAATAATAAATAACATAGATTACAGTGCCTATGGGTAAACCACAAAAATGCATGCAAAAACCCATGAATGATAAATCAATGTGCAATCAAATAAAATTATTCAAAATATGATCATGATATGAATATTGGACTAAACAAAAACATATTGATACGTATAGATACCAGCATATATAAAAATGCATCAATCAAAATACATAAGTGAAAGTGTATAAAAAAAGCCATATAAGATGAAAACTCCAGTATACAAGCAAAAGTCCAATGTGAATGTCCATTTAAAAATTACACCGTGCCACTTCAGTGCTCTTGCTATGATCAGAATACATACCTGTACATGAAAAATAACCGGGGGTCCCACCACCATTCACACTCCACGCTCACCTTAAAAAAGTAGACCTATTTAGACAAAATAGGTAAAATGCACATTATTAAAGTGTTACTAAACCCACAACAATAAAATCAGTCTGTATATGCAGTAAAGCATGCTTGCTATACTCACTGTGGGACCTAAGGGATTTAATTCTCTGCATTGTGTAACAAGGCTGTTTGATCCAGTCTTCTCTGATCCTCCTCTTTGTCCATCATCCCCTAATAATTTCATGATAAGACAGAGCTTGGGGACAAGCTGCACATGCTCAGTTTGGTGTGTATTGCTAAAGAGTTTTTTTTTTTTCTTTGGGAGGGTGCATGTGATCAGCAAAGGGCGAATCAGCACTGTCTAGACAGATGGTCGGGGTTTCTGAAGCCTCATAGGACAGTCAGAGTAGAATGAAAACTCCTCCTACAACTTTAACCAGACACTGTTAGAAGTCACACGACTGCTATAGACTGATGAAGAGAAAAGATATTTTTTTTCAAATATAAGTTTTATTCAAAAGCAGGAAAGGTTACAGGCCCACGATATCATCATAGATATACAGCAAAAATAATCAAAAAAGACCGCGCTAAAAACAATAACATGTGACGTAACTAAACAGACATGATTACGTGCATAAAAATACAATTCATCAAATATGAAAAATAATAAAATATTGAAACACCAAAATTCTAATGAAAGTGAAAATAGAAAAAGTGACTAAAAAATGAAAGTCCCAAATGAAGTAGGAAAGTGACTAAACAGTCACAAAAACACACAGTCCTCGGGGCCAAGGCAGATGCAATCGGTGATTATACACGTATAACACCCAGTGAGAAATCCTCCACCTAATAAGATGTGCGCTTACCAGAGGTAAGCTGTAAATCAGCTTAATATGAACCTCCACTCAGGGGAAAAAACAGCTCCTCAGGTCTTCACACAAGGAAGGGGGGCGGACAGGATCTTTCAATGAGATGGACTCAATCCGCATATCAGGAGGACTTCCATAAACTGTCTCCTTCCCACAAGGTACTGGATAGATATACAGCATATTCGAGGGCGCAGCCTCTTATATCAACACGACTGAGGGCATGACAACATAGTTTCCTATTACAGTCTCATAGATATGTTTATATAATCTGTGTGATACATTCAGTCCTGCATTGAAACTCAGGTTTATCTGTTTGCCTCTTTCCTACCGTCCTTTTTCCTTTTTCCAAATTAGCAAAAGTAGATGAGAATTAGAAGAAAGAAATATAGAAGAAAGAGGACAGAGAAGTATTAGTACGAAAGATGGGGGGGCAGAAGTGTGGGACGAGGGTCGAGGGGGAGGGGGGGAAGGGGGGGAGAACAGGGAAGGGGGGAGACCGGAAGGCGATTCCCCTCTACTACTCGGTACATATATGTCAGGAGGATGACTGTTGCCTGTAAGCTTTCATTGTCATAGTCATTTTAATGATTTGTAAGCAGGTCTTGTCCTTCATTGGAAAATATGAAGATAAGCCATTGCGACCAGGTTTTAGAGTACTGTTCAGTTTGGTTACAGGCCGTGAGGATAAGATCCTCCATCGTCCTGATTTCTTCTACTTTTTTTAACCACATGCTCACAGTTGGGGGACTAGTAGACTTCCATAGCAGAGGGATACAAGCTTTGGCTGCATCTAGAAGATGCCGTAGCAGTGATCTTTTATATTTCTTTTTGGACATGGTAGATGCATGTAATAAGAAGAAGCTGGGATCCGCCACAATGGGGCGTTCCGTAAATTTCTGTATCGTCTGCTGTATGGACTTCCAGTACCGCTCCAACCGTTTGCAAGTCCAGAATACATGAAGAATCGTACCCCTTTCCTCCCCGCATCTCCAGCAGATACCTGTAGTGGATGGGAAGAATCTCTGCAGTTTGTCTGGGGTATTGTACCATCTGGTTACTAATTTATAGTTAGTCTCTTGCATCTTTGTGCAGATGGAAGATTTGAATATAAAATAGATTATGTTTTGTTTTTGCCGTGGTGAGAATTTACACTGCATATCTCTTTCCCATGTCTCGAGGGTGGGCATTTGGTAGTTCTCTAGTGGTGTAATCAGTAGTAAATAAGTTGCTGATAGTGCGTGAGGTAAAGCTCCTTCTCCTGAGCAATATGACTCATAGGTAGTCAAATCCCTGACAAAGCTACCAGGAGGTGGTAACGTCTTAAAAAAGTGGTTAAGCTGCAAGGCTCTCCACAGGTTTAGTTGGAACGGTCCCTCTGCACTCATTAGCCCCTCTATAGAGGGCCATTGTCCATTTGTTATAAAGTGGGATGCCTGTGAATACCCTGTCTTACGTAATGCACGGAACACTGGATCAGAGCATCCCGGACTAAATTCTGGGGTACCCAGAATCGGCCGGAGTGGGGAATTGAGGGATGTAAGATGCATTTTAGCAAAAAGGGATGAACAGATTCGTAAAGTTACTCCTATTGGGGGGTGGCTCTTCATATCCCTGGGCAGTAAGTCATGGCACCAGGGGGCTCTGTCTAAAGGTGTTGTGCTTTGGGCTTGCTCCAATTGGGTCCATAATTTGGTGGTGTCGTGTCGATTCCAGTCAATAAGTCTGGTTAAGTGAGTTGCTTGCTGGTATTTGCGAAGGTCTGGTACCGCCAGTCCCCCGTACAGTTTGGGTAATGTGAGCTGACGTCTGCTAATCCTAGGTTTCTTGTGTGCCCATTAGGGATGAGCCGAACACCCCCCTGTTCGGTTCGCACCAGAACATGCGAACAGGAAAAAAATTCGTTCGAACACGCGAACACCGTTAAAGTCTATGGGACACGAACATGAATAATCAAAAGTGCTAATTTTAAAGGCTAATATGCAAGTTATTGTCAATAAAAGTGTTTGGGGACCTGGGTCCTGCCCCAGGGGACATGGATCAATGCAAAAAAAAGTTTTAAAAACGGCCGTTTTTTCAGGAGCAGTGATTTTAATAATGCTTAAAGTCAAACAATAAAAGTGTAATATCCCTTTAAATTTCATACCTGAGGGGTGTCTATAGTATGCCTGTAAAGGGGCGCATGTTTCCCGTGTTTAGAACAGTCTGACAGCAAAATGACATTTTGAAGGAAAAAACTCATTTAAAACTACCGCGGCTATTGCATTGCCGACAATACACATAGAAGTTCATTGATAAAAACGGCATGGGAATTCCCCACAGGGCAACCCCGAACCAAAATTAAAAAAAAAAAATGATGTGGGAGTCCCCCTAAATTCCATACAAGGCCCTTCAGGTCTGGTATGGATATTAAGGGGAACCCCAGCCAAAATTAAAAAAAAAAACATGACGGGACTTCCCTGTGGCATTCCCCGTGACGTCACAGGGAAGTCCCGTCAAGTCACCGTGCGTCAGAGGGGGGCGGGGTCACCGGATGGCCCCGCCCCCCGTTATTTAAGAACCGTCAGACGAAGAGACGCCGTCACACAGCGGGAGCCTCCCACCATGCCAGCATGGCTGCGGAGCGGCCCGGAGAAGAAATGAAGAAGGAAGAAGAGATGAAGAAGAGAAGAAGAAGAAGAAGATGAAGAAGAAGATGAAGATGAAGAAGAAGATGAAGAGAAGAGCGGGAGCCTCCCCCCTCATGCCATGGGTGCGGAGCGGCCCGAGGAGAAGAAGATAGAAGACGCCGCGGAGGAGATGCTGGATGAGAGCGCCGGAGGAAGAACCAGAAGAGCCAGAAGAACCAGAAGAAGAAGAAGATGAAGGAAGAAAGAAGAAGCATTTAAATAAAGGAATTGTCAAAAACTGTCTCTTGTCATTTTTAACATTTTTGACAGTTTTTTAGTGAAATGGTAGGGGCAAGTACCCCCTTACCATTTCACACAGGGGGGGGGCCGGGATCTGGGGGTCCCCTTGTTAAAGGGGGCTTCCAGATTCCGATAAGCCCCCCGCCCGCAGACCCCCACAACCACCGGCCAGGGTTGTGGGGATGAGGCCCTTGTCTTCATCAACATGGGGACAAGGTGTTTTGGGGGGCTACCCCAAAGCACCCTCCCAATGTTGAGGGCATGTGGCCTGGTACGGTTCAGGAGGGGGGGGCGCACTCTCATCCCCCCCTCTTTTCCTGTGGCCTGCCAGGTTGCGTGCTCAGATAAGGGTCTGGTATGGATTTTTAGGGGGACCCCACGCCGTTTTTTTTTTTTTTTTTTGGCGTGGGGTTCCCCTTAAAATCCATACCAGACCTGAAGGGTCTGGTATGGAATTTAGGGGGAACCCCACGTCAATTTTTTTTTTTAAATTTTGGCTGGGGTTCCCCTTAATATCCATACCAGACCTGAAGGGCCTTGTATGGAATTTAGGGGGACCCCCACATCATTTTTTTTTTTGGTTCGGGGTTGCCCTGTGGGGAATTCCCATGCCGTTTTTATCAATGAACTTCTATGTGTATTGTCGGCAATGCAATAGCCGCGGTTGGGTTTTAAATGAGTTTTTTCCTTCCAAATGTCATTTTGCTGTCAGACTGTTCTAAACACAGGAAACATGCGCCCCTTTACAGGCATACTATAGACACCCCCCAGGTACAAAATTTAAAGGGATATTACACTTTTATTGTTTGACTTTAAGCATTAATAAAATCACTGCTCCTGAAAAAACGTCCGTTTTTAAAACTTTTTTTTGCATTGATCCATGTCCCCTGGGGCAGGACCCGGGTCCCCAAACACTTTTTATGACAATAACTTGCATATAAGCCTTTAAAATTAGCACTTTTGATTTCTCCCATAGACTTTTAAAGGGTGTTCCGCGGCATTCGAATTTGCCGCGAACACCCCAAATTGTTCGCTGTTCGGCGAACTTGCGAACAGCCAATGTTCAAGTAGAACATGAGTTCGACTCGAACTCGAAGCTCATCCCTAGTGCCCATATAAAATCTAGGAATAGAGCGTTTGTCTGGTCAAAGTAGCGGGCAATTATTTGGATCGGGAGGGCCTGCAGGAGGTATAGGAATTTTGGTAGTATGCACATCTTAAGGATGTTACACCTACCAAACCATGAGTGTAGCCCCGTGCTCCAAGTTTTAAGTAGTGATCTAACCTTGGACATTAATGGGGGGAAGTTCATGGCAAATACTTGTGATAATTTAGGAGGGATGTGAGTTCCAAGGTACTTCAGCGCCGTGTTGGTCCATTTGAATTTAAAATTTTCCCGCAGCGTGTTAAGGAGTTTTGGAGAAAGCCCAACACTCATGGTTTCCGATTTATTAAAATTAATTTTCAGGTTAGATATGTGCCCGTATGTTTTAAATTTGTGGAGTAGATTGGGGAGAGATATTGTTGGGTTTGTGAGAGTGAACAACATGTCATCTGCGTAAGCAGCTATTTTCTGTTGCGTCTCTCCTATTTTTACTCCCTTGATATCTGGGTGGGCTCGAATTGTATGCAGGAAGGGTTCCAGTGACAGGGCGAATAGGAGTGGGGATAATGGGCATCCCTGACGAGTACCATTTTGGATCTCAAAAGGGGCAGACAAAATCCCATTTACGCTCACTCGAGCTGAGGGATTGGTGTATACTGAAGAAATCCAGTCCAGCATCCTAGTCCCCAGGCCGACATGCCTTAGAACCGATGTCATGAACTGCCAATTCACCCTGTCAAAGGCCTTCTCCGTGTCCATACTTAGAAATATGCAGGGGGTCTTACTTTGATTAGTTACATGTAAGATGTTGAGAGCTTTGATCGTATTATCTCTGGCTTCTCTAGAAGGGACAAAACCCACTTGATCAAGGTGAATCAGGGATGGAAAATATGTTTGGAGTCTGGTTGAAAGTACTTTCGTGAAGACTTTAAGATCAATGTTAAGAAGCGAGATCGGCCTGTAACTCCCGCATTGCGTCGTATCTTTCCCCTCTTTGGGAATCAGTGCTATATGTGCCGTTAGAGTATCTCTGGGGAAGTGGGTGCTAGGGTCTAGTGAATTAAAGAATTTATGCATGGGTTCGCCCAAGGACGGTAAAAAGGTTTTGTAATATAGGGTTGTAAAGCCATCCGGGCCCGGGGCTTTCCCTAATTTCATGGAAGCGATTGCTTTCTGTATTTCTTCCAAGGTAATGGGTTCTTCTAGCAATTCAGCGGATTCAGTTGTTAATTTGGGCATATTTGATTTAACTATATAATCTTCTATTTGGGCTTGCGAGACCGGTTGTTGTTTTAGGTTGTAGAGGGAGGAGTAAAATTCCCTGAATTCAGTTGCTATCGCTTGAGGTAATGTTGTCTTCTGACCAGAAGACGTCATTATGTGGGGGATATAGTTCGCTAATACTTGTTCACGCAGTGATTTGGCTAGCATTTTGCCACATTTGTTACCGGATTCATATGTTATTCGTCTACAGATTTGCTCGGTATTGCAATATGTCATTGATTTTAGTGCGTATCAACGTGACTTCTGCTTCCCCCGCCGGGGTCTGTGCGTGTTTGTGTCTTGCCTCTGCAAGGTGTAAATCTTGCAGGAGTGTTGTCAGTTGAGCAGATCTTAATTGTTTGATACGTACCCCATGCTTTATTAGGACTCCGCGAATTACCGCTTTATGTGCCTCCCAAACAATGCCAGGGTCACTATCAGGGGTGGAGTTAGTTTCAAAATAGAAGCCTAGTTCCTTCCTCACATCCGCAAGTACCTCCTCATCATACATGAGGCTTTCGTTCAGTCTCCAAGTCTTCTGTCTGTCAGTAGGGTTATCTGTCAAGGCATAGGTCAGTAGGACAGGGGCGTGATCAGACCACGTGATGGATCCAATCTTTGTGTCTCTGAGGGCATGCAGCTGGGCATGTGGGAGTAGAAAATAGTCAATCCTGGAGTATTGTTTGTAGGGATTCGAATAAAAAGTGTAATCTCGCTCGGTTGGAGAGAAAAGGTATTTAGCAGTTTATATTTACTAAAATGATTGCTTTTTCATGTTCTGTGTACTGTGGGGGACCAGATATAGTGAATGCAGAGTCATGGGTATAGTAATGCTTTAAGGGGATTCGCTCCAAGATGGTGCTGCATACTCCTTGTGGGGTTCACTCTGTTGTTTATGGACTATTGCTTTAAGATAGTTAACTTCTCAAGAACTCCTTTCTATGTTTTGATATCTATACGTATCAATATAATTTCTTAGTCTAATATTGATATCATGCACGTGATCATGTTCTAAATTAAGTTTCTGCTAAATTTTTATTGAATTTTTACAAATGTACAACAAAATTATCCAGAAAAGAAAATCCAGATAAGGAAAATGAAAACTAAAATAACAATAAATAAACAGCATAAAATAGGAGAAAAGAAAAAGAGATAATAATGCCACATACACACAAGCGGATTTTTCCTCGGAAAAATCTTGGATGGTTTTTCCGACGGAATTCCGCTTAAGCTTGGCTTGCCTACACACGGTCACAAAAAAGTTCTCTGAACTTTCGCCAATCAAGAACGTGGTGATGTACAACACTACGATGAGCCTGAGAAAATGAAGTTCAATTCTTCCAAGCATGCGTCGAATTGTTTCCGAGCATGCGTAGGAATTTTGCGTGTCGGAATTGGTACAGATGATCGGAATTTCCGATTGAAACTTTTTCCGAAAAACTGAGGACCTGCTCTCAATCTTTTGCTGGCGTGAATTCGGCCAGCAAAAGTCAGATGGAGCATACACATGGTCGCATTTTCCGACCAAAAGCTCTCATCGGTCTTTTGCTGGCCGAATTTCCAAATTTTTCTGTGTACATGGCATAAGACTTGAATTTGTCAAGTCAAAGAACATTAACCAACCATGTTCCTATTTAGTTTTTTTTATCTGAGCTTCTGACAAACAGTAGAAACCAAAAGCCAAAGACCCTACGCATTGGTATATTATACTGACTCAACCTGGAATAACCAGGGAAAGGGGGCTGTATCCATGGTGGAAGCACAGATGTAGGCATCTTTTTATTTAGAAAACACAACCTTACTTATATCAATAGAGGTTTTCCCCAAATATCTCTTAATAATGGAGAAAACAAAATAACATCAAATTAAATAATATAAATCCAATAAGCTAACATCAACAACTGTTATCTCAATTCGATTGCAGATTGATTTATCATTCATGAGTTTTTATATGCAATTTTGCTACTTACTAATAGGCACTATATCTATGTTATTTATTATTCATCAAATAATTTTTACTTGTGTTTAAACTGGTTCATTTTCACATGGGAGTTTTCCTAGAAGCATGTTGTTATGCGTTGATGTTAGATATTTTTTGCGTGACACTTCTTCTTTTTTGAAATCATTGGTGGGGTGGAATTACACATTTCAATGTCAGCAGCAATCTTTAATCTTCATGTTTTAGCTTTACCGGTTTGCGCAGAGCATTTCCCCATACATTCAGAAAAATAGGGTTCAGGAAAAACAGAATGCTGTGTTACTGCTACTGACAGACTGTATCATATATTTTTTTTTTTGGGGGGGGGGGTTTGGCCATAGTGTCACTTTAACAGAGAGTGTATATTTTATATAACTTCATGCAATCTACAAAAGAAATGTGCATTGTGCAAATTTTGGTATTGAATTAGTGTAACTACAGACAGTTCAAGAAGCAATATTCCCACGGAGGTCCTCACTGAAGTGTGATAACACTTTAGTTTAAAACTTACGTAGTGCATTGAATAGACGATGGCTTCTCCTGGAATGTTACTTTGGAATATTCTACATCTAAATGGATGGCAAACAGCCCACCAAGTATTAGGTCTCCATTTGACGAGTAACCTGGGATGTCTTCAAAAGCCAGACTGCACCCGCTGGGTGATGTTGCATCACAAGTTTCTAGCAGGCAAATAATGGCGTGGAGGCAGTAAAAACAGGCAAAGTTCAGCCTTAACTTCATTGTGCCTTGAATTAAAAAAAAAAAAAAAAAAAAGGTAAATAGAAACACATTAACACATTATATGCATATATACACATATAGAATATGTTGTGGCAGTTAGGATTTTTTTGCATTTTTTGCCATTTGCATTTCTAGTTTTACAGGGCTGGAAGTTTTTATTTGATTCTCTTTTGTGTATTTTATGACAGTAGGTTCATGTGATGTGGGAGCTCATTTGTCAGGTTCTCGGGTCATTAATTAATAAACATAGCATTGGGGAAGTAAAGAACCTTAGAAAGCCTCTGTTATGGTACAGAGATAGATGATCACTATAAATGCTCACAATAATACTTCCCAACTTCCCCATAATGTATTAGAATACATCCTTCTATTTGGATTAATAAACTGTGTTCCTTTGCTTTCCATGAAACTGCAGGTGCTAGCTAGCAGCTTTAGGCTTGGTTCACACCTATGCGAATCGGATGCGGTTTTACTGCATCCAATTCGCATGACAGGAGATTCTGACCGCCTCTCTATGGAGCCAGTTCACATATCTTCATTGCGGCTTGCTTTTTTGGCACTGTTTCAGGGACGAATTCAGCCCAAAATTCAGCCCTGATTTGTTCCTGAAACAGAGAACAGGGACGCACCGACCACTTTTGCGAGCGGCATCCGTCGGAGGTGTGAACCCAGCCTCAAAGTGACAAACTTTTTTTTTTGCAATCTCTTTTTATTTAAGAAACATGAGCTATTACAAATCAATAAAACATATAAGAGGTATTTGTGACAAACAATAGTAAGATATGTGATATCATAATAAACACAACATGACTTGTGAGTACACAAGGAACAATGAAGAATTATAATAACATAAATAAATAAAATAACTTTTTATGAAAAGGGGTAAGGCAGTTAGGAATAAAAAAAATAGGGGGTGGAAAATAGATGTTAGAAATTGTAACTCCTGATCCAACCAGGAAGAATAATTGATCCTAATATACAAAGACATCACAAAAGTGTCTAAGGATGTAAATGTATTTTTTTCATTAAGGGCTGCCTGAATAAGAGTTGGTCAGGATTTGGATATAATCTTCTGAACGGGAGAAGTCTTTCCAGTTGGACCATATATCATGAAATTGAAGATGTGCCTCTTATGAAACTAGAAAGATTTACATATGTTCTATAGCATCAATTTCATTGAACCATTGTCTTCCAGTGGGAGGCGAAGAGGATTTCCAAAGAGATGGGATGCAGGATTGGATTGCAGTAACCAAATGAATAATAATCACATTTTTGTATTTTTTGAGAGGAATGTCATTATGGTATAAAAGGAAAAAAAAGGGTTCTATAAGAAATGGATGATCAGTAAACCTTTGAGTAAGGATAAATTAACTATTAAATAATAAATAATTAACAACAAACTATTTTAACCACTTCCGGAAAGCCCACCGTCATTATACGTCGGTACATTGACGTTAAATGCCAGGGGTTATGGCAGCATATAGCTGGTATTTTCTGGTATTTTCTTAAACGGCGGGCAGTCCGCTTTAAAATCTCCACGAGATCACTTTCACCGGCAGCTGGTGAGGTGCCCCTCCACCGCGTTCTGGTTGTCTCTGCCGCTTACCGGAGCCATCACTAGTGGCGGAGATGATCCGATCATTTCCCCTTAGAGGCTGGAAGTTGAGTGAGGGAATGATGCCCCCAACTCGACTCACTGACGTTGGATGACTTCAGTGACATCAAACGTCACTTCTGCCCAACGGCCTTAAAGGGAAATTTTTCTTTATTGACATTTTTTATTGCATTTAAGTGTAAATGTGAGATCTGAGGTCTTTTTGATTTTAAAACTTGTAAACAACAAGCTTGAAAAATAGGCCTGGTCCTTAAGTGGTTAAAAAGAAACATTTTATTCAAAAATGTATTATTAACGCAGCCATCTCCAAATTCTTTTTTATTTTTTGCTGATGTTTTCTGTGATTCGTTAGAGGGTGGCTTTGTTCATTCTACATGATCCCACTGTATATAGGAACATATTCACCCTGTCTTACTTGCTCCTGAGATGGGATATGGACTATGTGTGCATGGAGCAATGCATATTGCTGCAACTATCGTGCACTGCTTGTTTCAAACACATTGAAGTGTGGGGGGGAGTAGAGGTTCGGTAGCACATGGAAGACATTACAATAAGACAGAAAAACACAGTAAGAAAAATAGATTACAAAGCCATTGTGTACTGGATCAGGGTTGTCACCTTTTCTTCAAACCCGAACACTTTAGCGGCGCACAGCAATTTTTTTTTTATAGTATAAACTATACATATATTTTGATATTAAAGTGGAGTTCCACCCAAAAAAAATTTCATTAATGTGCATCAAACAAATAAAAAAAAAAATTTGAATTTTTTTTTTTTTGTTACTTACCTTTTTTTGCCTGTTGCTATGTGGTCCCTCGAAATCTGCCTCCTTCAGCGCCTGGGCTCCTGATGTCACTTCCCTCTGTGCAGGAAGGGAGATCACCTCTCCCCCCTCCCTCTAGGCAATCATCTGGGACATGTGACAGGTCCCAGATGATCGCGCATGCACAGTGGGTGCCCGGCTGTGAAGCCACAGCCGGGCACCCACAGTTAAAATGCCGGCGCCAATGAGGGGAGGGGAGACAAATGGGGCTTCGTTTCCCCGCATCGCTGGACCCTGGGACAGGTAAGTGTCCAATTTTTTAAGTCGAACTCCGCTTTAAATAACATTTCTAATCACATAAAGTTAATAACAAGAGTTCCCCTTTTACATCTGAATCCACAGAGTTCTTTTTTTACATCTGAACTCGCAGAGTTCCCTTTCACTGTAAGGGGGGACCCTGCAGACTCTGATGTAAGGGAGAACTCAGGGGACTCTAACATAAGGGATGCTCTGGGAATCCTGATTTAACGGGGAACACTGAGAACTCTGATGTACGGAGAGGAATCTGATGTAGGGGAAAACACTGTGGCCTCTGGTATAAAGGGGAACGCTGATGTAAGGGGTGCTCTGAAAACTCTGATTTACCTTTGTGTACTCACTCAGAGGCAGGAGAGAGAAGGGGGAGACTTCAGTCACAGACAGGGATGGATGTTGAGCTCACTCACCCCTTGGCAGTCAGCACCTCTCATCCAGATATATCTGAGGCTGCTGGACTTCAAATTTTCGACCCCCACTTCCCTTTTCTTAGGCACAGCATTGGGGATTGGAGTGCGGGCAGACACAGAGGGGTAGGGGTGGGAGGAAGAAGAGCAGATTGAGCCCTCTCTCCTCTCCCATCTGTGTGTGTGTTTATGGGGGGAGGGGTTGTTAGTGCTGTCTTTGGGCAGTGTGAAAGAGAGTGTAACAGACACTCTAAGCTTAGACAACTGCAGCCAGCAATCCTGCTGGGAAGCCATAGTCCAGTCTGAATAATGTGTCCAGGTTTCAGGTAGTCTGAAACTCGGATGCATGATTCCAAACCCAAACCGTCCGGGTGAATCCCGGACAGGTGGCAAATCTATACTGGATGTGTATGGATTATTTTTGAAGACTAAAGATATGATTTAGTGTCACTTAAAGGTCATTGCAAAGGACAAGAAAACATTCTTTGAATTTAGAGGAAAAGAGATTTACCTTCTGCATACAGAAAGGCTTCTTCACGGTAAGATGATCTGTGAAAATGTAGAACAGGTTCCCTCAGAAATTAGTTCTGGCCAGTTCAGTTGGTTGTTTAAAAAAAATCACAAAGTCATAAATGCATGGGCTGGTAACATTTAAAAGTAATGTGCACAAAGGCTTAATCCAAGGAATATCTGATTGTCTTTGCCTTCATCTGACTTGTGGGTATAAAGTTCTATATATGGACATTTTCTATTTATTTATTCATTTTCTGCACCTTGAACTCAATGACAACTCACATCTTGAGTGCATTACTTTGCATTATGGTGAGAACAAGCAGCAAAAGTTTAGTCGGTAGTCCATTGTTTGAACATAAAGTAGACAGTATGCTGCACACAGCACTTCAGTCTGTTTTGTATGATTACAGCTTGTTGCTGACTAAAGGCATAGAAACTGCATAAAAATACATAATCATTTATATGTGCTCAGTACACCATGCCTTAAGGATACAGCCCCGATGCTATAGTTTTATACTATAAACTTTATTATAAGGTTATATTACTAGATAAACTATGTTTACTAGATGTGTACTAGATACTTAAAAAAAAAAAAAAAAATGAAACGCATGGCTTATAACTTATTTAAAAAATAAATAAATAAATAAATAAATAAATAAATAAATTATATATATATATATATATATATATATATATATATATATATATATATATATATATATATATATATATATATATATATATATAGTATATATACTATCCCATAATAGTATATTATTATAAAATGAATAGATTAGATGTGGTGGGGGTTGTGTATAGAAGAGTAGAAAAAAATACAGAGGGGATAGGAAAAAGGATCAGCTCTGTGGCCATTCTAAAATGTATTTAAATCTCAGAATTTTAAGTCAGAATTCTGATTTTTAAAGTTATAATTGTGAGAGTAAAAAAGTTAGAAATGTAGGAGTAAAAGTCAGGATTCTGACTTTCAAAGTCAATTCTGAGATTAAAAGCCAGAATTCTGAGCGAGGTAAATGGACAGATTAGATATGGTAGTGTGCATGGAGATACATGAGACGATTTTATAAGGGCACACGGGCTGTTTAATTTGCAAGGGAACTTGACTGCTGAGAAGCATAGGCTCATTTATGACCAACTAATAAACCAATACCTTGCCCCCCCCAAAAAAGACAGGGAAGCTGATTAAGTTGGAAATAGGGCAAGGCCACAGCTTTATTGAACTTTTCAAATGTACAAATTTACAAATGTATCAAACAATGCCAGTCACAGTATACCATGAGCACCCATAAATATAAACTCACATAGTCTAAAAAGGCCTGTCCTTACCATCAATACCAGACAAGCTTTACACTGACCCCAGAATTTAACTTGAGGGCATAGCCCATAAAGCAACATCAATTGCTGGCAAGGCAAAACCATCAATAAAGCTGTGACAAAACATCACAACGGGCAGGAGGGTGGGCAACTCTTGTGACAGCTGAATCTCCTCAGAGCAGTTGGATGTGCCTAAGCATAGCCTTTTCCTAGAGTTCAGGCTCCACCCCATCACCTCAGGTCTTGTAGCCAATCCTAAGAGAGCTACTTAACTTCCCTTTTAGGTTCACACCCACAGTAATGCCATGGTTCCAGCTGTCAAGGCTCCCTTTCTCTAATGGCGGTTCAAGGGGCCTTCATTTCCCTAAGTAAACGTGGCTTAGTAAACGTGGTGAAACTTCACTTTGCAAATACTTAATAATATTACAGGAAATTTAAAAATAGCTGTATTTTTGCTGGCATTTGATTGAGGTGAAGCTCTGCTGACTTCTATCATCCATTCACTAAGCTAGGAGAAAAGTCCTTGCAAGTGAATGGCCTAATTGTCTATAATAGATTAAGCCCACAGAAGGTATGGCATGTAGGATGAGACCTAAAATTGACAGATTAGATGAACATGAATCAGAAAATGACTGGCGACTTGGATGTTCTTAAATAAAAGTCCTTTATTTGGTTACATGGGTACACGGGTACAGGCTACACTGATGCGTTTCGGCTAAGAAGCATTCATCATGCTTTGATGAAGGCTTCTTAGCCGAAATGCGTCAGCATAGCCTGTACCCGTGTCCCCATGTAACCAAATAAAGGACTTTTATTCAAGAGCATCTGAGTCGCCAGCCATTTTCTGATTCAAGTACTGCATTTTGGGGCCTGAACATCCTGGCTAGAGCACCCACTCACAGTTCATAGATCATCATATTGGCAGTGGAGCTGGGGTATCATTTTGCTTCTCTTGAGATTAGATGAACATGTATAAACAGGATGAAATATACAGAGGGGATGGGAAGTAAGAAGAGAGATAACATGGACGTATTAGATGTAGTAGGGGTGCTTGGCAATATGAGTAGAGAGATACAAGGGTGGGTTTATTAAAGGCAAATTGGCCGGTAACTAAGGGAATTTTCACTTTTTAATGGGATATTTTTATGGGGTGAAAATTCACTATACATGTATAAAACTCACGCTATAATAGTAAAGTTAAAAAAAATGTACATTTGCTTGCATATTATTGGATAATAGAAATCAGCAGAGTTTAACCTCATTCCATAAGTTAAGGAGAAAGTTCCTTGCAAACAGAATATTTGTCTTTAGTAAATCAATCCCACTGAGGGTATAGTAAATAAGAAAATATATAGGATGGACAGATTAGATGTACATGTATAAACAAGAAGGAAGATACAGAAATAATGGGATGTAAAAAGCAAGATAAGATATACAGGTTTTACCATCACTTGTGCAACTAAGCAATCATTTCTTACCTTACAGCACAGTGGAATCATTCAAGAAAAAATATGCATGATGTACACTGTATGATTGACCATATGTTAGTGCAAGACAATAAACATGACAGGCAATACCTTCCTCTTCATACAGCTTATAAAAACATTTCATTTAAAATAATTCAAATTTCTGTGATCTGTGTTGCAATGCACTGGACCTACTTTTACAGTGCCATTAAATAAATCCTTGGCAGTCTGTTTATATAGAGTATGTTCCAGGGACAGTTTATGTGTGCACCTGAATGTACTAAATAATATGTTTCAATATAATAGGTATGACCATGTTATTATGCAAAACCATTATAATTATCAATACAGTAGGTTGTAATTTTGGGAAGGTCTACAGAGGATGCATGACTTTGATGATGTTGTTGATTTTGGTTGTGGTGTATTCACAGAGCTGAGTAAGGTCAGTGTTCTATAGATAATTACATGTTGCAAGAGGAATCTTTAAAGCATGCTCAAGGGAAGTCCTATTTGATTCCTCAAGGCCACAGTCAATGCAGGAATTGTAAAGTTATTTTTCCATTGATGCTAAAAAAAAAACAAATATCTATTCCTTTACCATCACAGCAGCACCATTTTATTTTTAGAATTCCCAGAATCCTCTCTCCTTAGCTTATGCAATTGGTTCACTGCCTCTTTGAGATTATTGGACAGAGCTTGAAGGAAAGATGTCATGCAAAAGATATAAATAGAACAGCGAACATTATGGGGCATTTGCGGCAAATTCAAAATTCAAGCGCCGCGGAATGCCCCATAATGCACTGCAACATCGCAGTGCATTAGCGTCTGATGATTGGCAAAAGCATGCACCTGACCTGCATGCTTTGGCCAATCACAGCGCTCTCTGCTGTATGTATATATTTATATATATATATATATATATATATATATATATATATATATATATATATATATATATAGTACACCCGTCACATTTTTGTAAATATTATATTATATCTTTTCATGTGAGAACACTGAAGAAATGACACTTTGCTACGATGTAAAGTAATGAGTGTACAGCTTGTATAACAGTGTAAATTTGTGAAATGTAAATGTAAACACACCTCCAAGATGACCACTGCCTTGCTAGAGAAGATGAGGGTAAAGGTGATGGACTGGCCAAGCATGTCTCCAGACCTAAACCCTATTGAGCATCTGTGAGGCATCCTCAAACAGAAGTTGGAGGAGCTCAAGGTCTCTAACATCCACCAGCTCTGTGATGTCATCATGGAGGAGTGGAAGAGAACTCCAGTGCCAACCTGGGAAGCTCTGGTGAACTCCATGCCCAAGAGGGTTAAGTCAGTGCTGGAAAATAATGATGGCCACACAAAATATTGACACTTTGGGCCCAATTTGGACATTTTCACTTAGGGCAACAAAAATGTGTATTTTTGTTGCCAGCGGTTTAGACATTAATGGCTGTGTTGAGTTATTTTGAGGGGACAGAAAATTTAGACTGTTATATAAGCTGTACTCACTACTTTACATTGTAGCAAAGTGTAATTTCTTCAGTGTTCTCACATGGAAAGATATAATAAAAAATTTACAAAAATGTGAGGGGTGTACTCACTTTTGTGAGATACTGTATATATATATATATATAATTCTCTACGGGCAGCACAGTGGTGTAGTGGGTAGCACTTTCGCCTAGCAGTAAGAAGGGTTGCTGGTTCGATTCCCAGCCACGCCACAACACTACCTGCCTGGAGTTTGCATGTTCTACCTGTGCCTGCGTGGGTTTCCTCCCACACTCCAAAGACATGCTGGTAGGTTAATTGGATCCTGTCTAAATTGTCCCTAGTATGTATGAATGTGAGTTAGGGACCTTAGATTGTAAGCTCCTTGAGGGTAGGGGCTGATGTGAATGTACAATGTATATGTAAAGCGCTGTGTAAATTGACGGCGCTATATAAGTACCTGAAATAAATAGAATAAATAAACTCTCTACATTCGGTGTAGTCTATATATACAGTGAATTCAGTGGTTTACAGTTTCTAATACACTTCAGGTGGTGTATACAGTTTCTAATACACTTCAGGTGGTGTACACAGTATATAATACAGTGCAGCTGGTGTACAGTTTCTAGTGCAGTGTTAAACAAAAATTCCCAATCATGTCTGGAAGTCCACCAAGGAGAGGCAGACACTCACAGGCCACTAAATGTGTTATTGAGCCATAATATGCAGAAGAGTTGGTGGAGTGGATAACAAAGTCATCCTCATCTTCTGTCACCCAGGCTCGTAGTAGTTTGCCTTTTTTCTTTAGTAGTTTTTCCAACCCAGCTGCCAAAGCGTCCTATTCCACCTGCTCCTTGTCAACAGTTACTCCTTCCGTAGCCTCACCATCGTGCACGTAGGAGTCACCAGAATTATTCAACCATATTATCGGTTACATGGTGCTGGAGGATACGCAGTGATTTGAAGGCTCTGATGTTGGTTCCCGGGTTGAGGAAGGGAGTAACGTGAACTCAACATTGGCAATGCTGCACCGGCTGCACACACAGCAGAGAGCCATCAATGAGTGCCTGTGTGAGTATGGCACCAGGACAGGGTCAGGGGAGCTTGGCTTCTTTTTGCCATGCCAGTGGCTACCGATCAAGGATGCATGCACTGTCCTGTCACTATTTGAGGAGGCCACAAGGATGGTGAGCAGTGACAATGCATGCATCAGTGACACTGTCCCTCTAGTCTTCCTGCTGGAGCACACACTTCAGGGAATCATCGACAGGGCATTTGAGGCAGAACAGCGGGAGGAAGAGGAGAACCTACTTTCCTCTCAAGGCCCCCTTTATGCAGATAGCATTCCTGCAGGGACACCAAACACACAGAAAGAAGGAGAAGGTGGATTGAGTCAGCATGGATGTAGAGGATAACATGCAGCAGTCTTCAAGGGATGGTTTTCAGTCCCCAGAAACCCAAGGAGTTGTATTTGGCTCGGAGGGGGTAGTTCCAGATAATGTCATCCTTAGTGACCCAGAGGAATCAGAATCTAATGCCTCTGCAAACTTATGTTGCATGGCCTCCCTGAGTCAGCAAAGCCTGCGAAAGGACCCTAGGATTCGTGGTATCAAGGAGAAGGATCATTATTGGCTGGCAACCCTTCTTGATCCACCCTACAAGTATAAAGTTGCAGAACTCATCCTGCCTTTGCAGAGGAAGCAGAGGATGAAACATCATCTGGAGGCCTTAAAGAAAAGTTTGTGTTACGCCTTTCCAGACCCTGGGAGGTTACCATTTCATGGTGCTGGGCTTGTTTCTGAGGCTTCGGTCAGAGGAAGAGTGGTGGAAAAGGTGGCCGGCTGACCGATGCCTTTAAAAAAAATTTCGGTCCTCAGCGCCAAGGTCTGGTAGGTTCAAGCAACCATCACCAGTGTCTGGATTACTGGGTCTTGAGGATGGACCACTGGCCAGAACTTGCTCAATATGTAATTGAGCTACTGGCCTGTCCTTCATCCAGCGTGCGTTCTGAACGCACATTCAGTGCTGCTAGAGGGTTTGTAAAGGATCAAAGACTAAGCCTGTCCATAGACTCCATTGATAGGCTCACATTTATAAATATAAATCAGTCCGAGATCAGCAGCTATCAAGCCCCTGATGCTGATGTAACTGATTGAATTTGCTAGGGATCTGGGATCCCTTGAAGACTGCCTATTCTGCCTATCCTATTCCTCCTGAATCTTGATGATGCTAGCTTCCAACAATATTTTTGGTTTAGGGCACCACCAACACCCAAGGCCCAATTTTTCAACAGGGGCATGTAATTACAATTTTTGAAATAATATTTAACAGCAGGGCCCGTTCCTGTGCCCATTCCTGTGCCCAACAAGAGTGGTTTTGGTGGTGCCAGAACACTGTAACCCACTGTAACTGTAACTTGTTGAGTGCGGGAATGGGCCCTACTGTTTAACAGGGGCATGTAATTAAAATTTTTGAAATAATATTTAACAGTAGGGTCCGTTCCTGCACTCAACAAGAGTAACTGTGAGGGGTTACAGTGTTCTGGCACCACCAAAACCACTCTTGTTGGGCACAGGAACGGGCCCTGCTGTTAAATATTATTTCAAAAATTGTAATTACATGCCCCTGTTAAACAGGGGCAGAAAATTTGGGCAGTTGGTTTTGGTGGTGCCAAAACACTGTAACCCCTCACAGTTAAAGGCCCAATTTTTCTGCCCCTGTTTAACAGGGGCATGAAATTACAATTTTTGAAATAGTATTTAAGAGCAGGGCCCGTTCCTGCGCCCAACAAGAGTAACTGCAAGGAGGAGTTACAGGGTTCTAGCACCACCAATACATAAGGCCTAATTTTTTTTGGGGGGGAGCATTGATTTTAATAATGCTTAAAGTGAAACAATAAAAGTGTAATATTCCTTTAAATTTTGTGCCTGGGGGGTGTCTATAGTATGCCTGTAAAGGGGCACATGTTTCCCATGTTTAGAACAGTCTGACAGCAAAATGACATTTCTAAAGGAAAAAAAGTCATGTAAAACTACTATTGCTAGCGCCGACGGCTATAATGAATTGTCGGTCCGGCAATACACATAAAAGTTAATTGATAAAAATGGCATGGAATTTCCCCACAGGGGAACCCCGAACCAAAATGTAAAAAAAAAATGCGTGGGGGTCCCCCAAAATTCCATACCAGACCCTTATTCGAGCACACAACCTGGCAGGCTGCAGGAAAAGAGGGGGGACGAGAGAGTGGCCCCCTCCTGAACTGTACCAGGCCACATGCCCTCAACATTGGGAGGGTGCTTTGGGGTAGCCCCCCAAAGCACCTTGTCCCCATGTTGATGGGAAGAAGGGCCCCATCCCCACAACCCTTGCCTGGCGGTTGTGGGGGGCCTGCGGGTGGGGGGATTATCGGAATCTGGAAGCCCCATTTAACAAGGGGACCCTCAGATCCCGCGCCCCTGTGTGATTTGGTAATTGGGTACAAATGTACCCCTACCATTTCACAAAAAAAGTGTCAAAAAGGTTAAAAAACACAAGAGACGGTTTTTGACAAGTCCTTTATTAATTTCTTCTTTCTGCTTCTTCTTCCATCTTCTTTCTTCTGGTCTTCCTTCGGTGTTCTTCTTCCTCCATCTTCTTCTTCTCCATCTTCTTCTTCCTCGGCTCTTCTCGTCCCGCATCTTCCTCCCGCTACTTCTCCGCTCTGTGCACACGATCAGCCTCAGTGGGAGTCTTTCGCCGTGTGACGCTTCAGTTCTGATGACATTTCTTATATAACAGAGGGCGGGGCCACCCGGTGACCCCGCCCTCCTCTGACGCACAGGGACTTCACGGGGAGTTCCCTAAAGCTTTCCCCGTGTTGTCGGAGGGGGTCGGGGTCACCCGGTTACGTAAACGGGTGACCCACAACCCGGGTTAGGGTTGTGGGGATGAGGCTCTTCTTCCAGTCAACATGGGGACAAGGCGCTTTGGGGGGGCATTGGGGTTATGGCAGCTAGCTGCTGCCATAACAACGATATCCCTCTTCAAAGTAGCGATGTAAAATGACACCGGGCAGTACGTAAGTGGTTAAATTAAATTACATTAAGGTGACATTACTGCCCCACGCTCTCTCCCACATCCAATCAGAGAACACTTTGCATTCACTGTGAAAATTCAAAGCATTCTATGAATGGCAGCCATGCGGCTGATCTCCTGTGTTCAGAATGCAGCAGGACAGCTGCTGGTACAGGACTCACATATAGTGGAGATCATTGGAGTAGCAGAGTTTACTAGCATCTAGAGGGATCCCATAAGTATGGTATATACATAGTTATATGGGTCCAAGCCAGACCCATGTAACTATGTAAAAAATGCCATACCTGGAATTCTTTAAAAAGGTATTATGGACTGCGTTGTTGCAAGTGTACTAATAGTGATATATTTACCTTTAGCTATCTTGCTCTATCTGCAAACACCATTTTGAAAAAGGAGCATTTCCAAACAGTGCCTACTTTCAATCTTTTCAGTCAGTGAAAGGTAATAGATTTTCTACCATATATACATCATAAAGTAAAAAAGTTATGCCTACCAAATGCGCTTGTTATTGTTTCAGGCAATGATAGTTCTCAGACCAGGTCAATTTTATACTTTCTTCCCTCCTAGACTACAGATTGTGGGCCAAACTTTTCCCAATCTGGTCCTAGGGTTATTAAACCAACAATTAATTAATCATAGCTAGACAAGGCACACAAACCCTAAAGCCAAAAAGAGACAGTTTGCCTCCTACAAAATTTGATGGAGAAAAACAGGGTTAACAGTCGCCTTACTCTGATCGTAATATGGTTCTATTTTTGCAGAGCCAGGGTTTGCAACTATGCAGGGGTTGTCTATGCAGAAATATAAGCCTTGTTCATGACTAAGACCCCATACACGCTATTAGATTTTCTGCAGATTTTTGTCTTCCGATTTACCAAAACCATATAGTGCAAGGGCCTGCCTGATTGCATACAAATTGAAACTATTAAGGTTTAACCTCATATTATATGTTTTTGGTAAATCTGAAGACAAAAATCTGCAGAAAATCTAATAGTGTATATGGGGTCTTAAGTTCTCTCTATCTGCAAAAGCCTTGTCAATGCACAAATATAGAAAGAAAAAATGTTAGTGGGAATAAAGAATTTACATATGTACAGTATCTCACAAAAGTGAGTGCACCCCTCACATTTTTGTAAATATTTTATTATATCTTTTCATGTGACAAAACTGAAGAAATGACACTTTGCTACAATGTACAGTAGTGAGTGTACAGCTCGTATACCATGTAAATTTACTGTCCCCTCAAAATAACTCAACACACAGCCATTAATGTCTAAACCACTGACAACAAAAGTGAGTACACCCCTAAGTGAAAACGTCCAAATTGGGCCCAAAGTGTCAATATTTTTAATGGCCACCATTATTTTCCAGCACTGCCTTAACCCTCTTGGGCATGGAGTTCACCAGAGCTTCACAGGTTGCCAGTGGAGTCCTCTTCAACTCCTCCATGATGACATCACCAGTCACCACCAACATAAACTGGGCCATGTCTAAATAAAACCTGTAATATAAATGTTCATTGTTGACTGTTCACTGTTTTTTCCTCCCTGTTTCTTTGGGTTGGCCTACCAATTTCTATATCATATATGCATAATTTCATGGAAAACCAGCATCCAATCAAAACATTGCATTCCCCAAAATTGCTACTACAGTTCACATTAGAGACATATCTGAACAGCAAGGACATTAACAGTGGAAATTGTGCATACAAAAACCAGCAAGCGGCAAAGGGTTAGTCACAAGTTTTTCTATATGCAGCCAGTCATTTACTAATTACTATCTTTCTGGATGTGACCTTTTTAATAGAGGTAGGGCTTTGCTTCCTCATGTAAGAGCTGCCCCTCTAATGACTAGTAGGGCAATATTCAAGAAGCAGAAGAGGTATTGAATGCAAAGATCCACAGAATGGAAGAAGCAGTAGCATTGAAGTTCTTGCACTAAAGATACAGCTTTCTCTGCAGCAAAATTAAGCACCGCAGTACTGATATCAACCAATCTAGACTGCAAATCTCATGAGACTATTAGTGAGAGAGGCGGTTTCTTATGCCGTGTACACATGAGCAGACTTTCGAGGGGCTGAACTCCAAAGGACTTTTTGACAGACTTTCGACGGAGTTCTGATGGAGTTCTGACGCAATGGAGTTGCCTACACACGATCACACCAAAGTCCGATCGTTTCGAAAGTGATGACGTACGACCGGACTAAAATAAGGAAGTTCGTAGCCAATAGCTGCCCTAGCATCGGTTTTAGTCCGTCAGACTAGCATGATGACGTACGACCGGACTAAAATAAGGAAGTTCGTAGCCAATAGCTGCCCTAGCATCGGTTTTAGCCCGTCAGACTAGCTTACAGACAAACGGATTTTTCGACCGGGCTCGAGTCCGTCGGAAAGATTTGAAACATGTTCCAAATCTAAAGTCCATCTGATTTTTCGACAGCAAATGAAGCCCACACACGATCGGATTGACCAGCGGATTCGTTCCGTCGGACCTTTGCTGTCGAAAAGTCCGGTCATGTGTACACACATTAGATAATCTCATACTGCAGCTATACAGCTAGGAGGTGTAAGGCAAAAGGAGATCACTGTTGTTTTTCAGGAGAAATTTAAGACAAAAATACAAAATTCAGAGCACTGCTTGGACACCATTAATATCTCTAGCTGTAGCCTATATCATAGCAAACCTTCCGTTTTTAAATTCTGGTCACTTTGTTAACTCTTGAGGCTGTTAATCTCAAGAAAAGTCATCATCTTTTTTTACTCCCAATTATATTTCTTTTATCATTCATTTCTGGTTGTAATAAAATAATGTAGCATTTAGGAAAGAAGATACAAACAAGCATCCCCGCAGAGGAAGAAATGATAGCAAATATTTCCACTATCACCATGTATTTTCCTTTAGTGCTAAGATAAGCTGGGATAAATGTAATCCAAACACTAGCAAACACTAACATACTAAATGTGATGAACTTGGTTTCATTAAAGGTGTCAGGGAGATTCCTGGCCAGAAATGCAACAATGAGGCTAATGGAAGCTAAGAGTCCCATATATCCCAAAACGCATGAAAACAATACTTTAGATCCCTCGTTGCATTCAATAACAATTGTTCCAATCTCTACCATCTTATTGAATTCTTCGAAGGGAGCAGAACTAGTTAGCCATATTAAGCAAATTAGAATCTGGATCAAAGAACAAAAAGGAATAATGTATATTGGAATCCTTCGTCTCACAAGCTTTCTTATTTTAGTGTCTGCTGGATTTGTTGCTCTGAACACCATGATGACAGTGATAGTCTTTGCTAGTATTATGGAAAGACAAATTGAGAAAATAACGGCAAAGACTACTTGACGTAGCATGCAGGTCACCATGCTGGGACGCCCAATGAATACCAGTGAGCATAAGAAGCAAAACATAAGGGAAACAAGAAGGAGATAACTGAGCTCCCGATTGTTGGCCTTAACAATGGGTGTTTTGTGCTTAACAAGGAATAGGCAAAGTACAGAAAAGGTGAGAAGGCAAAATATAATTGAGATAGAGGCCAGAGAAGATCCCAGTATCTCATCATAAGCCAGAAACTGGATGGATTTTGGAACACATTTCTCTTTGGATGTATTTGGCCATTGATCTTCTGGACACTTAAGACATTCTGTAGCATCTATGGAATAAACATAAGAAAACTGTTGATATTTTACCATATATTATGCTAATCAGGAGATGCAATTCAAGGCAGAGTAAGTAACTAAAATATATATATATAATATATATAACTTCTTAAAAAAACTGTAACCATTATCGTTATCACATGAATCTAGTTGGATTTGTATAGTACCATTAGGATTGAGGATTTCTCCTTCAGAACATGGAACGCAGTCAAAACAACAGATTTTTTGTCCTTGACGATTGGCTCTTCTGAATCCTTTTGGACAAGGATAACTGCAGACAGAAATCGGGGGCTAATAGTGGGGTAATAAAAAAAAGAATAAGATAGACAAAGTAGCAAATAATAATAAGTAGCAAGTAAGTACAATTCAAGAATTATAGGAAAAAAAGGTATGCTACTGATAACTGTTTTGTAGTCATTTCTATAAAGACATTATAAATCAGGGGTATGGAATGAAAATTCACAGAGGTCCGGTCAGTAAAGTTTTGCTCCATCACGGGTCCGAGTCTCTTATTTGTGATAGGAACCAGATCTTTCATATCACAACCCTTCCCCACCTGTACATTGCAGTTTCCCCTTTACATCACACCCCCCCTTCTTCATACCACAGCCTTTTTCTCAACACAGTCTTCCCTTTATACCACAGTACAGATCCCCTTCACATTACAGAACCCCCTGTACAATACAGCCCCATCTTTACAAAAAAAGCTCCCACTTTACATTACAGTCCTTCCCTTTACATTACAGTGTCCCCTTTGCAACACAGCACCCTCTTTACATCTCAGCACCCTCTTTATAATGCAGACCCCCTTTACATTACAACACCCCCCTTTACAGCTACCCCCCTTTCTTGTATACCAGTCCTTTCACAGCCCCCCTTTCTTGTCTACCAGTGCCCTTCACAGCCCCCTTCTTTGTTGTATACCTGTTCCCTTTACAGTTCCAAGCCAATCATTTAAACAGCTTAGGAATTTATTCAGTATATAAGTATAAAACAACACTAAAAACTTGCATGAAAAATGTTGGAGCAGTTGCAGAGTGCTAAAGCTGGTGGGAGTTTCCACCTGCAGTGTCACAGGAGCACAAGAAGACCGCCGGAAAGTCTCTATAGAGGGAGAAAGCTGATGAAGAAGGCAAGGCCTTGCCTTTGAAATGCAGTCTGATTGGCCAGACAGCGTGTGGGCGGCTCCCCAGTTTGACAGCCCTGGACCACTCCCACCCAGAGACACACAGCCGATGTCTCTGTGAGGCTTATCGAGGCTCCAGCTGCGGCTAACACACGGCGCTCGTGGATCCCTCAATAGAGGCTTTCCGGCGGTCTTTCTGTGCTC
Organism: Lithobates clamitans; assembly: GCA_037952925.1. Taxonomy (NCBI): domain Eukaryota; kingdom Metazoa; phylum Chordata; class Amphibia; order Anura; family Ranidae; genus Lithobates; species Lithobates clamitans. Next base: position 1,768,281 of record JBBGZY010000482.1, read on the forward strand.
CTGTGACACTGCACGTGGAAGCTTCCACCCGCTCTAACACTCTGCAAGTGCTCCAACATTTTTCATGCAAGTTTTTAGTGTTGTTTTATACTTATATACTGAATAAATTTTTAATATGTTTAAAGGATTGGCTTGGCGCTCCTCTCTCCTTTTGCTTTCCTTTTGTTCACAGTGATCAGGTTCCCCAGCCCACGCCTGAAGCAGCCTCGCTCCCTTTACAGTCTCCATTTAGAGACTAATTTTTAGGGGTTCATCCTCCAGAACTTTCAATCCACTCACCATTCACATGGTTGCACCTTCATGTATCAGCATGCAGACGCATGCCTTTTCATTTAAATTTTAAACTTTAATCTTTTTCATCAGATAGTTTAGTGCTGAACATTATACCAATATTGTGTATGTGTTTCCTCCTAATGTCCCTTCACAGTTCCCCCTTTCTTTTATACCAGTGCCCTTCACAGCCTCCTCCTTTCTTGTATATCAGTGCCCCTCACAGCCCCCTCCTTTCTTGTATACGAGTTCCCTTCACAGTTCCCCCTTTCTTTTATACCAGTGCCTTTCACAAAGCCCCCTTCTTTAATTCCAGTCCTCTTAACGGCCCCCCTTTCTTGTTCCGGTCCTGCCCCCAGCCACGCCCCCTGGCATGCTGTGCCTTCTGCCTGCCAGTGGCAGCGGTGGGGGAGTTATCATTGGGACACGCTGTCCGCCAATTAGTGACGCCTGTTATAAATTATATGTAGTTATTCTTAAAGGGTAATATTTTTGTGTAGGTCAGTAGGCACAATTCCCAAGGCTAACCTGCAAAGACATAACGTAGATCTTTATTTACAAAAATGTGACAATTATTTTCAACTGAGTCCAATAAAATGTGAATACATACTTTAAAGTGATTGTAAAGTCTTACGTTTTATTTTTTTTTAAATAACAAAATGGTTTATACTTACCTGCCCTGTACAATGGAATTGCACAGAGCAACCCTAAGCCTCATCTTCTCGGGTCCCCGACCAGCACTTCTTGCTCCTCCACTTCTCAGTGTGTTACCATAGTAAGCCGCTTCCTATTGTGGTTCATCCAGGTGCTTGAACCTGAGCCCCGCTACCTATGTCAATTGACAAAGACAGTGAGGATGGCCCCACCCCTGTTCTTCGTCACTAGGTTTGACTGACAAAAGCGTGAAAAAGTATGACCACTGTGACAAGAATTAAATTTTGGCCTCATTCACATAGGAGAACCTATCCTTACACCTATGCAAGAGGTCGTCTTTGCCCACACAGGATGCACAGGTGTTCTATGCATCCATGTGCAGACAGTCCCATTAATGTCTTTTGGGGCACAGTGGTTGCACTGGTCCCAATTCAGCAGTCGTGTGGGTTCTGGTACATTTCCTGAAATGCCAATAGTATGCGTTCAGGGACAGGCATCCACACGGCTGTCAAATTGGGACCAGCAACTGTGTATGTGTGTGTGTATGTATATTATATATATATATATATATATATATATATATATATATATATATATATATATATAATTTTAAAACACAGCTCCCAATTTTCCCTCATTCGGGGGAACTGTCCCTCTTTTTAGAGCCAAATCTTGTTTGTCCCTCCTTTTTCCTCAGTTGTTCCTCCTTTGACAGACCATTATTAAAATATATATATATATATATATTATTGAACTAAAAAAGTTCCCCACTGCACTAAACCGTTCATCCAACCTTTAAATTATGGCTTTTGAGGGGGCGTGGCTAGCTCTGGAGCCCTGGCAGAGACACCAGCGTCTGACAGAGACACAGAGCACCGCTCATACATACCTGAGCTCCACGCAGCTTCCCGACATCACCCACTACCTCCAGGAAATGTCAAGGAAGCGACAGGGGGACTGGAAGCTCAAGAAATTAACAGCCTACTTCTACTGGCCTGTAAGTGGAGGAGGTCAAGATGGCGCCGGCTGCTCAGCCCCCTCCTCCACACCTTGCAGTAATCATTATTCTGACCTGCCAGATGCCGATGGAAGTGCTGGGAGATCCACTCCCAGAAGCTCTTCTCCTCACCACAGCCCTCCCTGCTCAAGCCCAGTCAAAGCCAGGATGAGACTGGACACAGCAGCTGCAGACACAGTGGTGAGTCATGAGATATCCCCAGTCATAGAGCACACAGAGCTCCAATCCCCCATAGCCAGCATTGCCACCTCCAATCAGTATGTACTGGACACACAGTTGAAAGAGATGCTTCTCTCCTTACACCGCTCCCTGCATGCTGAGTTTACTAATATTACCTATAAATTCTCAAAAGGGCTGTCCTTGATGGACGACAGAGTTAACCAGGTAGAACATGCAATTACAGACATTACCCCTACAGTTAATGATATAATTGACACAAACGAGGAAGGCGAAGAAGAAAGGCACTGGATGTGCGCAAAAATCGCAGACCTAGAAGATCGCTTAAGGCGAAAAAAACGAAAATTAAGGGGGATGCCTGAAAATGTGCCTGCCCAACACCTCACGCAATACGTCAAAAAGCTCTTTAATTCACTGGTGCCAGAGTTAACTCCTTTGGATCTCACAATAGATTGTATACACCGTATACCTAAACCCTCTTTCCTGCCCAACAAAGTTCCCAGAGATGTGCTCATGAGGGTGCACTTCTTCTCTACCAAAGAGCAAATACTGTGAAAGTCACGCTCATTAGGGAAACTCCCTGATCCCTATGCAAACATTCAAATATACCCTGGATCTACGCAGGCAGCTAAATATGGTTACCAAAACACTCCGTAACAACAACATAACATATAAATGAAAACACCCCACCAAACTAATTGTGGAACACAATGGAGCTTCATTTACCAGTACATCTTTAGAGAAGGGTCTCTCACTGCTTGGGGAATGGGGCATCATACCCACTCAAGCCCCCCAATCTGGAGCTCACAAACTGCCTGACAAAATTCCACCACTCTGGTTCAAATCGCAGTCTGGCCCCCGCACCAGAAACTGCTGACACCTAGCTAAAGAAGGTGTTACCATACCCAGCCACTTATTGTCTCTCTTAGTGGCCCCTTGGCCATCACGCTAGTTTCATTTGAACTGTTTCCCCCCACTCTGGATATAGCAGCCCATTGGTTCTATACAAGGCTGTACAGCTATGAAAGTTTTGTTCTTGTACTCTTTTAACACCTTTTTTGTTTCACCCTCCACGCATGAGACCTCAGAAAACTACCTAAGAGACTACCTTGAAAAACCAACCACCACTACACTCAGCAACCATCCTGAGCTTCACCACTACCTACTGACTAGGCATGTGCATAACCTTTCGTTCCGAATCGAAATTCAGATGAATTTTTCATTATTTGGAAATTCGGATGCAAACAATAAGATAAGAATATAAAATAATAAAGCAATAGAATATATATATATATATATATATATATATATATATATATATATATATATATATATATAATGTTATTATTCTCTTCTATTGTTTTTTTTATGCTTTTCTTTTCTATTATTTTATATTCTATAATAGTCTTTTCAATTCAAATTCAAATTCATTCTATACGAAATCCGAATTTCGGAACATGGCTTCTGAAGTTTGAATTTCGTATAGAATGAATTTGAATTTAAATAGAAAAGATTAGAACAGAAAATAGAACAGAAAATAATAGAAAAGAATAGACTAGAAAAACAATAGAACAGAATAGAAGAAAATATAATATATATATTATATTTTCTTCTATTCTGTTCTATTGTTTTTCTAGTCTATTCTTTTCTATTATTTTCTATTCTATTCTAATCTTTTATATATACAAATTTGATTTCGGTCTATATGAAATTCGAATTTTGGAAGATGTTTTATATATATATATATACATATATATATATATATATATAACATCTTCCAAAATTCGAATTTCATATAGACCGAAATCAAATTTGTATATATAAAAGATTAGAATAGAATAGAAAATAATAGAAAAGAATAGACTAGAAAAACCATAGAACAGAATATATATATAATATTAATATAATTTTTTTCTATTCTGTTTCATTGTTTTTCTATGCTATTCTTTTCTATGCTATTCTAAACTTTTCTATTCGAATTTGAATTCATTCTATACGAAATTGGAATTTCGGAAGATGGCTTCTGAAAGTGGAATTTCGTATAGAATGAATTCGAATTTGAATAGAAAAGATTAGAATAGAAAATAATAGACTAGACAAACAATAGAACAGAACAGAATAAAATATAATATATATATTTTATTCTATTCTGTTCTATTGTTTTTCTAGTCTTTTCTCTTCTACTCTATTCTAATCTTTTCTATTCAAATTCTAATTCATTTTATAAGAAATTCAAATTTCGGAAGATAGTTTTATATATATGTGTGTGTGTGTGTGTATATATATGTGTATATATATATATATATATATATATATGTATATATTTTTTTTATTCTGTTTTATTGTTTTTCTGTTCTGGTCTTTTCTAATGGAATTCGATTTCATTCTATTTCAATCTGTTTCTGTATAACCATTTTCAGAAATTCAAATTTCGTATAGAATGAATTTGCATTCAAATATATATATATATATATATATATGTATATATTTTTTTTTTTATTCTGTTTTATTGTTTTTCTGTTCTAGTCTTTTCTAATGGAATTCGATTTCATTCTATTTCAATCTGTTTCTGTATAACCATTTTCAGAAATTCAAATTTCGTATAGAATGAATTTGCATTCAAATAGAAAAGATTAGAATAAAATAGAAAAATAATAGAAAAGAATAGAAAAACAATAGACCAGCAAAGAAAAAAATAAAATAAAAAATAAATAAAATAAATATATATATATATATATATTTATTTTATTTATTTTTTATTTTATTTTTTTCTATGCTGGTCTATTGTTTTTCTATTCTTTTCTATTGTTTTTCTATTTTATTCTAATCTTTTCTATTTGAATGCAAATTCATTCTATACGAAATTTGAATTTCTGAAAATGGTTATACAGAAACAGATTGAAATAGAATGAAATCGAATTCCATTAGAAAAGACTAGAACAGAAAAACAATAGAACAGAATAAAAAAATATATACATATATATATATATATATATATATATATATATATATATATATATATATATATATATACACATATATATATACACACACACATATTGTTTCTATTCTATTCTTTTCTATTAGATTCTATTAGAATTTGATTTCATTCTATTTCTATATAACCATTTTCCGAAATTCGAATTTTGTATAGAATGAATTTGAATTCAAATAGAAAAGATTAGAATATAATAGAAAATAATAGAAAAACAATAGAACAGAATAGGAAAAATATTTTATATATATATATATATATATATATATATATATATATATATATATATATATATATATATATAACCATCTTCTGAAATTCGAATTTCGTATAAAATGAATTTGAATAGAAAAGATTAGAATAGAGTAGAAAGAATAGACTAGAAAAACAATAGAACAGAATAGAATAAGATATAATATATATATATATATTATATTTTATTCTGTTCTGTTCTATTGTTTTTCTAGTCTATTCTTTTCTATTATTTTCTATTCAAATTCAAATTCATTCTATACGAAATTCAAATTTCAGAAGCCATCTTCCGAAATTCGAATTTCATATAGAATGAATTCAAATTCGAATAGAAAAGTTTAGAATAGAATAAAAAAGAACAGCATAGAAAAACAATGAAACAGAATAGAAAAAAATATAATATATATATATTATATTTTATTCTCTTCTGTTCTATTGTTTTTCTAGTCTATTTTATTTCTATTATTTTCTATTCTAATCTTTTCTATTCAAATTAAAATTCATTCTATACTAAATTCTAATTTTAAAAGCCATCTTCTGAAATTCGAATTTCGCATAGAATGAATTCAAATTCGAATATAAAAGTTTAGAATAGATTAGAAAAGAATAGCATAGAAAAACAATGGAACAGAATAGAAAAAAAATATAATATATATATATATATAACCATCTTCCGAAATTGGAATTTGGTACAGAATGAATTTGAATTCAAATAGAAAAGATTAGAATACAATATATTATATTTTTTTCTATTCTGTTCTATTGTTTTTCTATGCTATTCCTTTATATTTTCTATTCTATCCTAATCTTTTCTATTGGAATTCGATTTCATTCTATACGAATTTCAAATTTCGCAAAATGGTTATATATAGTTTACTTTTTCAAATTCAGTTAATGGTTTGTTCGAATGCGGTAGAATTTTTTCAAATTTTATAGTTTTTTTCGAATGTGGTAGAATTTTTTTCGAATTTGACAGTTTTTTTCGAATGTGGTGGAATTTTTTTGAATTTGATAGTTTTTTTTCGAATGTGGTAGAATTTTTTCGAATTTGACAGTTTTTTTCAAATGTGGTAGAATATTTTCGAATTTGATAGTTTATTTATAATATGGTCGAATTTTTTCGAATGCGGTCGAATTTTTTCAAATTCGAATACGAAACTAAACGAATTCCGAAAACGAATGTAACGAATGCAACGAATTTAACTAAACAAATTTAGTTAAATAACTAAACGAAACTAAACTAAACACATTTTTTCATCCTGCACATGTCTACTACTGACCTCCACTGAAGGAACAACTGCCTTCTACCTCAGCCAAACGGTGAGTACAATGTATAGCTCAATTAGGGATGAGCTTGATGTTCAGGTTGAACATAAGTTCAACTCGAACATCGGATGTTCAGAACAGTGAACATTATGGGGCATTCACGGCAAATGTGAGCGACGCGGAACACCCCATAATGCACTGCAAGATCGCAGTGCATTGCTGTATGATGATTGGCCAAAGCATGCACCTGACCTGCATGCTTTGGCCAATCATAGCGCACTCTGCTGAGAGAGCCATAATTGGCCAAAGGCCAAGGGTGCCTTTGGCCAATCATAGCTCAGGGGGACTAAGTCCATGCCCCACACTATTTAAGGCTGCTTACACAGTGGCTGTGTGTAGAGTTGTTGGCGTGGACAGAGAGACAGCTTGAGTTAGATTAAGCAGGCAGACTATTCAGTTAGTGGCAGTGTATTTGATATATATACTGTCAGTCAAATGTTTATATATATATATATATATATATATATATATATATATAGCACAATAACTCTCGGCGGAGCTGCTGGTTTAAAGAGGGCTTGTTACCTTCACTCTCCTTCTCTCTGTTTCACCGGCACCGGGTCTAGGGTTCCATTGAGTTTACCTCCGGACGATACAAGCACCAACACTTGAGTACGTTTTCAATGCTTTATTGAACAATTAACGAAGGATGTAGCAGGAAAGAGGCAGAAGGGAAACTGCAGGGAAAGCTCAAATACCTTTCTGTAACATTCTTGACAAATGTTATTTAAAGTTGAATATTTCAGTAGAATGCGCTCCCCTCGTGGGACACACTCTTTGCTCGCCTGGATAGGCCTCTCTCACTTGCCAAGCAGCCAGTACGTAGCACGAACAAAAGTCTCTGCCACAGACTTGTTCGGGATGAACCCGTACGATCCTCGGCCACAGGATGTATTGGTTTTGTGGTGAATGTCAGTCACAGTGCTTGAACCTTTAAGCCAAACCCGGCAACACTATGCTGTAAAGTTACTTTAGGATATGTCCTCCAACCGAGTCACCAGGCCCCTCTTCATCCAGTGTAGCATATATCTACAGTGCATTCTGTGGTGTACTGTTTCTAATACACTTCAGGTGGTGTACACAGTATCTAATACAGTGTGTACAGTTTCTGCTGGTGCACACAGTATACAATACAATGCAGCCGTTGTACAGTTTCTAATACAGTGCAGGCAGTGTACACAGTATCTAATACAGTGTGTACAGTTTCTACTACACTTCTGGTGGTGTACACAGTATACTATACAGTTCATGTTCGAGTCGCCAGAGGAAAGCCACAAAGTATCCTGCTTACAATACGCCAAACATCACAGAGGCAAGCCTCAAACCTTCTGGCACAATGTCATTTGGAGTAAGACCCAAATTGAGCTTTTTGGCCACAACCATAAACACTACATTTGGAGAAGAGTCAAGAAGGCCTATGATGAAAGGTACACCATCCTACTGTGAAACACGGAGGTGAATCGTGGATGTTTTGGGGATGTGTGAGCTACAAAGATACAGGAAATTTGTCAAAATTGATGGCAAGATAAATGCAGTATGTTATCAAAAAATACTGGAGGAATATTTGCATTCATCAGCCAGGAAGTTGAGCATGGGACATACTTGGACGATCCAACATGACAATGAGCCAAAAGTTTCTGGAGTGGCCATCTCAGTCTCCTGACCTCAATATTATTGAGCCACTCTGGGGAGATCTCAACGTGCAGTTCAAGCAAGACAGCCCAAGAATTTACAGGAACTGTTTTTGCCAAGAGGAATGGGTAGCTTTACCATCTGAGAACCACCATCTCATCCACAAATACCACAAAAGACTTCAAGCTGTCATTGATGTTAAAGGGGGCAATACACGGTATTAAGAACTGGGGTATGTAAAAGGGGCCAATACGCGGTATTAAGAACTGGGGTGTGTAAACTTTTAATCAAGGTCATTTGGGTAGTTTCTGTTATCATTATGATTTAAAAAGAGTAAACACAGTTGATTGATAATACATGGCTTCAGCCAAACACTAACCATGAGAGAAAGAAAAGTTTTTGTGTTATCATTCATATTCTCTGAATAATGGCCAAGAAATCATAACTCCTGCCAGGGTATGTAAACTTATGAGCACAACTGTAAATAATCTATATTGTGTAGATTGTGCTGTGCTCATGCTGAGTAAAAGTTTTATTTTGCATGTTTAATTACTGAATCCTCCTGTATAAATGCTTCTCCCAGTTCAGTAAAGCAAAGCTTACCTGTTTGTGTCCATTCCACATAATCTTGTTTTCATCAATCTGCAGTTTACTGCCTTCTGGAGCACGTCCATCATATTTGCCAACATAGACATACTGATTGCTACCATTGGGATAAAGCCACCAATTAAGGATATCTATGGAAATTGGAATATCCCCATTCTTATCAAAAAATACTTGTTCTCCTGCAGTATTTTTGAAATGTACTTTTTTAACATAATGAAGTAGCTGTAAGAAATTAGACATGAAAATGTTATTTTAATTTACAAAAAGTTGACGTAGAAGCTAAAATACACCTAATGCTAATTCATAAAATCCCAAACAAGCATGGCAATGTAAATCCAAAAGTTGTTTTCAAACTTGTCAAATCTGCAGCTTTGATTATAGCCAAATTCTGGGCTAAATATGATCCTTCCCTCCCTCTCCTAACCTATCCTGCTAGTGTTTGTACTATTCTTACCTTTTGAAGCCAGATATACTCACCTAGGAGCCTCCTCTAGGTCCCTCAGTGCTGCCATTTAAATAAATGTGCCAGTTGATGAGAGTGAGTGAAAATGAAAATCAGCTTCTGAATGAGGAAAGCTAAGGTCATGGGTGGGGCCAGGTGTGGGGAACCACTGATCCATGTGTCCTTGCAGTTCATTGAATACTACAAGCCATCTGTCACAGTGGCAGACAGGACGTGTACTGTAGTTCATTCATTCACAGAGCTTTGTAATTGAATGACGAGACTGTAATGCCCCGTACACACGGTCGGATTTCCCGACGGAAAATGTGTGATAGGACCTTGTTGTCGGAATTTGCGACCGTGTGTAGGCTCCATCACACATTTTCCATCGGATTTTCCGACATACAAAGTTTGAGAGCAGGCTATAAAATTTTCCAACAACCGGATAAAAAACTCCTTCCTAGTGTGAGAGAGGAGATAGTATTACCTTAATCAGACACAGCCAAGCCGCTGTGGCTTGGCTGTGTCTGATTAAGGTAATACTATCTCCTCTCTCACACTAGGAAGGAGTTTTTTATCTCCTCCATTTATATCTAGCTTTATGTTGCATGGTAGTCTGTATGTTGACCATATATGTATTGAATTCATACTTAGATAACTAAGTTTGTTGGACTCCTTTGGAGGCTTTTCTTGTGAGGCTCTCGTGTTCAGCTTCCCTAACGGCGGGACCCCATGCATGTTGTGCATTCTATTACCTTCATTGGCGTCTGCATTTTTATGGTAAGCGCTTATACATATATAACTAATTTATATCCTAACAATCTGTGCCTGTTTATTAATAAAAAGCTTTTCGTCTAAAGTACCATAAACATCCCATTAATACTACCATTATGCACTATATTGCTTCTAGTTTCCTTGGTCACTTATACATTCTCTGACCCCTACACTCAAGCATTGTATCATCTTTTATCCAGCGCATTTCCGTGTGTTTCTTTTGTGTTCAATCAGGGTATGTAATTGAGGCTTAGCCTATATGATTAATTAATGAATAATTTAATATTCATCACCAATATGTTAATTTCCAGCTTTTCTAGGCACCCTTCTGGGTCCCTGTAGCCAATTAGAGGGCTGGGCTCGACCACTGTCCCCGGCTACTTGGGGGTGCTTGTTCTGTGTCCTGGGATTCTGGCACGGTATGTTCTTAATGTGGGGACTGGGGGGCTGGGGGTCTAGGTTGGACAAAATTGTGGTTCCTTCGTGACATGACTGCTCACTTGAATTATATTATGACAATTGAGCTTTATCATTAATACATTTCCTTTTTGTCTTTCCCTTTAGTGTTTTTACCTCTTTGTATTAATTGTTTATTTCCCTGATGAAGCCAATGTATTGGCGAAACTAGTTGGGATGAATTGACTATCGTTCACCTTTCAACATCCTTGGTGTCGGTCAATATTTATAATTGCAGAGTATATATTGTTTTGACTTATTCGCTCACAATGTATATGTATTAATTATATATACTTTTTAGATTTTCCTACTAATAAAAATACAATTTTACAGTAATTGTGTTCTAATTTGTCTTTGGCACCGTGATAATCCCACTTTCCCTACTCCTCTTTATACTAATTTTCAGGGATGAGGTGCCGTATCTATCAGGACATTCCACCTACCACCTACTTTTTCACATATTTATTTGTAAAGAATTCTGAAAAACATTTATCATTTTCCTTCCACTTCACAATGATGTGCCACTTTGTGTTGGTCTATCACATAAAATCCCAATAAAACATACCGTATTTATCGGCGTATAACACGCACTTTTTTCCCCTTAAAATAAGGGGAAAATCGTGGGTGCGTGTTATACGCCGATCCCCGCTATTTTGTGATCTGTCGGAGCGATCGCCGCGATCACCGCCGACATTCACATAGCTTGTATTTTTTTAAACATGGCGCCGCGGAGTTCGGAGGGACTCGGCGGCGCTCGTTCAGCTGAACGAGCGCCGCTGAGGACACAGTGACTGAGCGGAGCCGAGATACACATAGCTGAGGGTTCTCGGCTTTTCTCGGCACCGTTCACAGTCACGCCCAGTCCCGCCATTGGACCTGTGTTATGTCCATCATAGGGACTGGGCGTGACTGTGAACGGCGCCGAGAAGAGCCGAGAACCCTTGGCTATGTTTATCTCGGCTCCGCCCAGTCACTGTGTTCTCGGCAGCGCTCGTTCAGCTGAACGAGCGCCGCCGAGTCCCTCCGAACTCCGCAGCGCCATGTTTAAAAATACAAACTAAACGTTTGTATGTCGGCGGTGACAAGGCTGCACGGACCACTGGGGCAAGGCTGCACTGGGGCAAAGCTGCACTGGGGCAAAGCTGCACTGGGGACAAGGCTGCACTGGGGCAAAGCTGCACTGGGGCAAAGCTGCACTGGGGACAAGGCTGCACTGGGGCAAAGCTGCACTGACAAGGCTGCACTGGGGACAAGGCTGCACTGGGGCAAAGCTGCACTGACAAGGCTGCACTGGACACTGGGGAAAGGCTGCAGATGAACACTGATGAGGCTGCATTGATGGGCATTTAAATGTAAGTTTTTTTTCCTTAAACTTCCCTCCTAAAAGTTTTTTTCCTTAAACTTCCCTCCTAAAAGTTTTTTTCCTTAAACTTCCCTACTAAAAGTTTTTTTCCTTAAAATTCCCTCCTAAACTTGGGGTGCGTGTTATACGCCGATAAATACGGTATTTATGTTTTTGGTTGTAACATGAAAAAATGTGGAACATTTCAAGGGGTATGAATACTTTTTTTCAGGGCACTGTATATAGTATCTATATAGTATCTGATAAAAGAAAGCTTTGAGAATTAAAAATAAAGTTTTTGCATCGTTACCTAGCATGAAAAAAAGTGTATATAAAATGTATGTATTCACAGGATGATGGTCTCTTCATATGAAGACAATGATGTGGCATATGTAGCATATTCATTCATTCAAAAATGTGCTTAGTTAGAAAAAAAAATTCTAATAAAATGAAAGCCATCCTTTTGAATGCCTATAATGAATGATAGTGGAAGCTCAAAACAAATGCTTAATTAAAGCAGTAGCTCAATTTTTATTTTACAGTTTTGTAGCGCTGGTAGATTTGCGATCTACCATCTGATAGGTAAATTTAGTAAATTGCTCATTAGGGGAAGTTAGATTTGCCTCTGTTCCAGCTTGGCTGACGTTGCATGTGTTTCCATACTGGGCCGGTGGGTGTCGTTGTTACTATTGGCTAGTGTTGGAAAGGCAACGTGTCAAAGCGTATGGATGCTCTTTTGTCCCGGAGACAACTCGGTGGAGGTGGTCCTCCGAGTGGGATTCTGGGAGAGGGTATTTCTAGGACAGATGCCATGTTTAAGGTTCATTTTTTACAGCCACCTGCTGGCCCTCCTGGCCGACAGGTATGCGTTAGAGTGCTACCCTGTGGTCCTCCGTTCCGGAGGCCCACGTCACTGCGGCACATGGGTGGGCCCAGAAGCTTGTCTGGGGCCTACCACAGCAGCCGAGGAATGGTCCTGAGCTGTCTATCCAGAGTGAAGAAGCTGGACAACCGAGGAGATCCCAGGGGAGGACCCATCATGGAAGGATCATGCAGAGTGCTGGTCTGGAGAGGGGCCTGGTGACTCGGTTGGAGGACATATCCTAAAGTAACTTTACAGCATAGTGTTGCCGGGTTTGGCTTAAAGGTTCAAGCACTGTGACTGACATTCACCACAAAACCAATACATCCTGTGGCCGAGGATCGTACGGGTTCATCCCAAGCAAGTCTGTGGCAGAGACTTTTGTTCGTGCTACGTACTGGCTGCTAGGCAAGTGAGAGAGGCCTATCCAGGCGAGCAAAGAGTGTGTCCCACAAAGGGAGCGCATTCTACTGAAATATTCAACTCTAAAGGACATTTGTCAAGAATCCTATAGAAAGGTATTTGAGCTTTCCCTGCAGTTTCCCTTCTGCCTCTTTCCTGCTACATCCTTCGTTAATTGTTCAATAAAGCATTGAAAACCTACTCAAGTGTTGGTGCTTGTATCGTCCGGAGGTAAACTCAATGGAACCCTAGACCCGGTGCCGGTGAAACAGTGGGAAGGAGAGTGAAGGTAACAAGCCCGCTTTAAACCAGCAGCTCCGCGGAGAGTGATTGCTACAGTTTTATTAATCCTCTACCTTTCCCTGTCAACCCTTCTTCTTCTCTTTAAAACTGACTTAAGGTCAGCTGTTGTCCTCTTTCATCCAGTGGTTCTTGGTCCTGTTTTTTAAACCAGCCAACTGGTGTGTACTCTGCAAGCATGGCTTTACTCCATATGGTGTTAACTTCCTCACCAGCTCAAGGTGATGAATGTAGAACCACTGATGCCAGTATAGGCTGTAGTTGGTGAAGGAGGCCACTGGCTGGTATGAGGCCTGTAATAGGATAAATAGGAGGAATTACACATCTATTTCCACAGACCAGCAGGCATGCTAGTACATGGTAGTTCCATAGATTTAACCTGCAAGATCCTGCTGTTAACTATTATCCTACAAGACTTGTGTTCAAGACTGGTTATCCATCTGCTGTTGATTCAATCAGCTACATATCCGTAGAAAATATTAAAGAATCTCATCCTCATTCCACTTAGCTCCTCTTGCAGTATTTTTTTTTAAATCAATGAATTGACTGCATGCAGTAATGTCTACACCCAAAAGCCAACCTTCCTTGACACATTTCACCACTCCTGGTTTACTTACAAGGATAGGGGAAATCAGAGTTCTCTATCCTTTTGAGCAAGCCAGGAGAATTAAAACGTGTCACAGATGGCTTTTGGGTAGAGGCATTGCAGTATGCAGTCAATTCATCGAATTTTAAAAAATGCTGCAAGAGGAGCCAAGTGGAGTGCAGCTGAAATTATTTCATGTTTTCAATGGAGATGAACTATGATGGCCAGCACCCGCGTTGTCCATGTGCAAGAGGGGCCAGTCTTGAGGGGAGCTATGGGTCTGTGGATGTAGCTACACACCCATCCACACTATCTTGCTGTCTATTTAAACTGGGTTCATCCCATCGGGTATTGCCTAAGAAACAGCTAGTGTTCATAGCACCGGGTCCCCTAGTGACTTTGTATTTCCAAATGGAGAAGATACCTAGTGTATCCCCAGTGCTTTTTTGTGAAAAGATTCCTAGTGTGCTCCCAGTTCTTCCTTGAGTCCCTGTCTTCCTGGGAAGATTCCTTATTTACCCCTAAGACTTCCTAGATCCCAGACTTTCTAAGAAGATTTTGACAGACCCCAAGACTCCAAGTGTCCCTGATTTTCTGAGAGACCCCTAGTGACCTTGAAATTCCTAGTGATCCTGTAGTTGGATCCCTTTGTTCCTAGTGTCTGTAAGCATCATCTAGTGTGATCTCTGTACCCCAAGTCTTCTCAGTGTGTTTCTGCTTGCACCTGTTGTGTCCTTTGAGCATTACAGTGCCCTTGTGCCTCATATTACTATCAGGGACCATGAATCAGACTGAGACAGAAGTATAGTTAAATCACACTTGTTTAATAATAATAATAATAAAATAAACAGAGTAAGCGTAGTCAAAACAAGTCAGAGTTCAGTAACCGGATCGGGTAGTCAGCCAAGCAAATGTCAGAGAGCCAGAGATAAACATAGTAGTACAGCAAGCAGGATCAGGAGCCAGAAGAAACGCCAGCTGAGCAAGCCTTCAACAGGAATGCAGGAGAAAGTCTCTGTGATGTTGACAAAGGCGAAGGCAGAGATCAAGTGAGATGGACGACTTTAAGTAGGCAGAACTGACGAGCAGAATCAACAACAGCTGGGTAACTGTGGAGAGAGATGGGATCTGACAATTAGCCGACAGCTGAGCGGCCAGCTCAGAGAAGGAAGGGCTGAGCCCAGCCCTGACAGTACCCCCTCCTCAACAACCCCACCCCCTTGGAGGACCACTGGGCTTGAGGGGAAAATGTCTATGGAAAGAACGGAGGAGGACAGGGGCATGTACGCCTGAGAATGAGACCCAAGACCGTACCCCTTCCAATGCACCAGGTACTGTATGCGCCCACGGAACCTACCGAAGTCAACAATGGATTGTACTTCATACTCCTCATGGTTCTCAACCTGTATAGGGTGAGGACGTGGCACCGAGGTAGTAAAGCGATTGTAGGCCAAAGGTTTCAATAAGGAGACATGAAACACATTTGATATGGGCATACTAGGAGGAAGGTGCAACGCGTAGGCCACTGGGTTAATCCTGCGAAGGATACAGAAAGACCCAATAAACTGAAGTGCAAACTTCAAAGAAGGAACACGGAGTCTGAGGTTGCGAGACGACAGCCAGACTCTGTCCCCAACCTGGTAAGAAGGTGCAGTCAGGCATCTGCGGTCAGCATGGAGTCTGTACCTATCATTAGCATGTTGCAAAGCCTCCTAAACTTGTGCCTAAGTGGAACGAAGACCACGGAGATGCTCCTTTAACGGAGGAATACTCTGTGGAACAAACGAGTCAGGCAATATGAAAGGTTGGAATCCGTAATTCGCTATAAACGGGGATAATCGGGAAGCAGATTTAAAGGCACTGTTGTGAGCAAACTCTGCCCGTGGTAATAGGACTGACCAGTTGTTATGATCGTCAGAAATATAGCAACATAAGAATTGCTCCAAGGACTGATTGGCTCGTTCTGCGGCCCCAATAGACTGTGGGTGATACGCAGAGGAAAAAGCAAGCTGAATTCCCAACTGTGCACGAAAGGCTCACCAGAACTGGGACACAAACTGACTACCCCTGTCCGAGAGAATCACCTTGGGTAGCCCATGTAAGCAAAAGATCTCCCAAGCAAAAATGCAACCCAGTTCCTTAGAAGCGGGCAGCTTCATAAGTGGAATACAATGACACATCTTTGAGAACCAGTCAACCACCATAAGGATAACTGTGTTGCCTTGGGAGTTGGGTAACTCCACAATGATATCCATAGATAGGGGGGTCCAGGGCCTCTCTCCATTGGGTATGAGTTGTAGGAGGCCCAATGGAAGGTGTCGTTGAGTCTTACTCTGAGAACACACGGAACAGGCAGCTATGAAGGCAGTTACATCAGCCCGTGGACTAGGCCACCGGAATTGTTGGGAAATGGCCCAAACGAGTTGATTCTTCCCAGGGTGGCCAGCTGCCTTGGGAGAATGGTAAGTCTGGAGCATGGCAGTATGGAGACTCTCTGGGACAAAGCAGCAGTCACAAGGTTTCTCAGGAGGAGCGTGGACCTGAGCAGCAAGAATTTTGTCACCCAAAGGAGAAGTAAGACTGGTGCGAACCATAGCCAGAATACGATCAGGAGGAATCACAGGAACTGGAAGTGACTCCAACTTGGAAGTGGAGGAAAATTGTCATGACAAGGCGTCAGCCCTTATATTCTTAGTACCAGGGAAGAATGAGACAATGTAATTAAAACTCGACAAGAAAAGAGCCCATCGCGCCCTTCTGGGAGAGAGGCACCTAGCCTCAGACAAGAATGTGAGATTCTTATGGTCAGTAAGAATGAGAACCAGCACAGTGGTACCTTCAAGGAGATGTCTCTATTCTTTCAGGGCTAAAATGATCGCCAACAGCTCTCTGTCACCAATCTTGTAATTGCACTCTGCAGGTGACAATTTTTTGGAAAAGTAGCCACACGGATGCATAGCGCTCTCAGAGTTAGGACGTTGAGACAGAAGGGCGCCAACTCCAGTCTCAGAAGCATCAACTTCTAGGATAAAAGGTAACGTAGGATCAGGATGTGCCAACACAGGAGCAGAAACAAAGGCAGCCTTGAGGCTCACAAAGGCCTTTATGGACTCCAAAGACCAACTCTGTGGGTTACTGTCCTTTCTGGTCATATCAGTCAGGGGCTTGACCAGAGACGATACGTTACGAATAAACTTCCGATAATAGTTGTCAAAGCCCAGGAAACGCTGCAGAGGACATAAACCCACGGGTTGGGGCCACTGTAGGACATCCGAAAGTTTCTCTGGGTCCACCGAAAAATCAGCAGTGGAAATGATATAGCCCAGGAATTTAACCTGTTCACAATGGAATTCGCACTTCTCCAGTTTACAATAGAGATCATTTTCTCTTAGTTTCTGAAGCAAACAACAGACATCTGTGTGGTGGCTCTCCTGGGACTTGGAAAATATGAGGATATCATCGAGATAAACCACCACACATAACTGCAACAAATCTCGGAGGACATGGTTAATAAAATCGTGGAAAACTGCCGGGGTGTTACAAAGGCCAAAAGGCATTACGAGGTACTCATATTGGCCTGTTCTGGTATTAAATGCAGTTTTCCATTTGTCGCCCTCCTTAATCCGCATGAGATTGTATGCCCCTCTCAAATCAAGGTTTGTGAAAACCATTGCTCCCTGGAGGCAGTCAAATAACTCTGTAATCAACAGAATTGGGTAGGCATTCTTAATCGTGAAACGATTGAAACCCCTATAATCAATACAAGGTCTCAGTTCACCGCTCTTTTTCTTCACAAAGAAAAAACCAGCGCCAGCAGGAGATGAGGATTTGTGGATGAAATCTCGAGGAAGTGCGTCTGCAAAATACTCCTCCATGGCCTTATCCTTTAAGACCAACAAAGGGTAAACCCAGCCACAAGGAGGTATGGCACCAAGTTGAAGGTCAATTGCGCAATCATAGGGCCGGTGTGGAGACAAACTACTGGCTTGACCTTTGTCAAAGACATAGCTAAAATGGCAGTACTCCCACGGCAGGGAGGAGAGTAAAGAGGTGCACAGGACCTTGGCTACCTTCTGGAAGCGTGTCTCACTGCATTGTGGTGACCAGGAGAGAACCTCAGCACAGAGCCATTTAAAAGAGGGGTTGTGCCTCTGTAACCAAGGATAACCAATAACCAGCAGAAACTGCTGGTGATGAGGGCAGGTTGTAGAGGTCTCTTGTCAAGAGCCTCAATGGCAAGTGGAGTGTCATGCAGCTGCAGTGGAATTGAATGCTGCGATACAAAGACAGTATCAATAAACAGGCCTGCAGTCCCAGAGTCAATTAGAGCCTGTATCTTGATGGACGACTCAGCCCAAGAAAGGGTGACCGAAACTTATCCGGGGCTTATCCTTCTGGATAAATGGGGACAAAACAACGCCACCTAAGGTCTGTCCATGACAGGACAACAAGGTTGGGGTGTTCCCTGGATGGGTAGGACAAGACTTCAAAAAGTGTCCTGCCTGGCCACAATAAAGGCACAATCTCTCCCTCCTCCTAAAGGCTCTCTCATCCGCAGAGAGACGCGTGAAGCCCGAGTGCATGGGTTCATCTTCACTGACCGACTCGGCACCAGGAGGCATGGGAGGTGAGGGAGGCATGGGTGGGACTGCAAAGCTCAGAGGCAAACGTACAGGAGGCTTCCACAAGCGCTCCTTAAAAGAGAGTCTTTCTCTGAGTCTGGAGTCAATGAGGATGGGAAACGTGATCAACCTCTCCAGCTCAGTGGGTATATCTTGGGCTGCTATCTCATCCTTGATGGAATCCAAGAGACCATGAGAAAAAGCATCAATGAGGGCCTCATTGTTCCAAGCAACCTCTGCTGCCAGAGTACGGAATTCAATGGCATAGTCAGCAACAGTCCTCGTACTCTGATTAATGGACATGAGGCACTTGGCAGCAGAAGTAGAGCATGCGGGAACATTAAATACCTTTTTAAAGGAGGCCACAAAGTCAGGGTAACTCAAGACAACAGGTTTTTGCGTCTCCCATAGAGGGTTTGCCCAGGCCAAGGCTCAGAAAGCAAAGATTTCATGAAACCTACTTTGCTTCTGTCTGTGGGAAACACCTGGGGCAGCATCTCAAAGTAAATCTCAACCTGGTTGAGAAACCCTCTGCATTGAGCTGGATCGCCCCCAAATTGCTGGGGAAGTGGAGTGGAACCAGACATACCTCTTATAGAGGTAATAGAGGAGGCAGATGCTTGCACAGAGCCTGGCGCAGCAGCATTGATGGACAGCCACAGTGGGAGTTTCCAGGTGAGCCGAGTGACTGAGGAGCATTTGTAACGCTATGGAAAACTGATCCATGCAGTGATCTTGCTCATCCAATCTGGAAAAAATATATATATTTTTTTTCAAAACATTTTTATTGAGTTTTACAAATTCACCAGTAATACAGAGCATACAATGCAGTAAGCAGAGGTACAGGTGATTGATGTGTACAACGGACATTTGTAACAAGGTAATCATACGGGGGAAGGGAGCAAAACTGGTAAACGATTTATAGGAATTCTTGAAGAAAGGCTTCAGTATTAAAGATTATGTGGTCGGATGTTGCGGGAAGCCAGCGGGATGTTGTAGGGGTGTGTCAGCAGTGACTGAAGAGGATGAGAAAACATTAAATGTGTCTCATGCTAACTAAAACGACGCAATGTGTATCCCAGTATCCACTAAGTCTGGTATTGAGTAGAACGGGAAAGTATGGAGAGAGTTTCCTCACCGTCAGAGTTCTACCCCCAGTCCGTTCACCCCTAACGGGACCTTCGCTGTGAACGGAGCTGGGTGTAGGAAGATATAGTTGGTACGTCCAATGAGATGACGGTGTGTCAAGTGTAAGTCTTGGTTCCCGATAACAGGTCAGATTGAGGATGTGATTGAATAGGTAGAGGTTTGAGTGTGGAGCTGGGGGTGGGGCTCACACTTGTAAGGTACTATGTGGAAAAATAGAGTTAGGATAGATACGTGGGGCTACAGAAGGCATTATCAGCTCAATGTGGTGGGGAGGAGTGATGTGGAGGAGGGAGGAGGGAGGGGGGGTTGGGGGTGGCGAATAAATGAGGTGGTGGGGGCCCGTGGTGGAAGACAGTTCTAAGCATTTAGGGAGCAGATGTTGACCTAGGAGAGAAAGCGGTTTGTGTTTGGGATTGCCTGTAGTGTGCCCAGCAAGCTCAGGTAGTATTATATTTGGTCGGGTTGTCATTAGCCTGGCATATAAGTTGTTCCATATCAGCTATCCTGTCTACCCTACAGATCCAGTCTTTCACAGTGGGGGGGCGGGGTTCCGCCATAGGGCGGGGATAGAGAGATTGGCTGCTTTGATGAGGTGTAGCGTCAGGGATTTTTTATAGGAGTTGCAGGGCATGGTGGTGTGGTGTAGAAGATAGCTGGCAGGGGAGAAGGTTGGTGTGTATGTGGTGATGTGGGATATCAGTCGGTGAATTTCTGCCCAGAATAGTTGTATAAGAGTACATTCCCACCAGATGTGAAGTAGGGTACCGCGGGCTGCATTACATCTCCAGCAGGTTGGGGGAATAGTGGGGTGAAAGTAATGGACCTTATCCGGCGTCCTATACCATTTGGAGAATAGTTTGTATCTATTTTCCTGAGTGGAAACGTTGATGGAGCCCTTGTGCATAATGCCCCGTACACACGGTCGGACTTTGTTCGGACATTCCGACAACAAAATCCTAGGATTTTTTCCGACGGATGTTGGCTCAAACTTGTCTTGCATACACACAGTCACACAAAGTTGTCGGAAAATCCGATCGTTCTAAACGCGGTGACGTAAAACACGTACGTTTGGACTATAAACGGGGCAGTGGCCAATAGCTTTCATCTCTTTATTTATTCTGAGCATGCGTGGCACTTTGTCCGTCGGATTTGTGTACACACAATCCGAATTTCCGACAACGGATTTTGTTGTCGGAAAATTTTATATCCTGCCCTCAAACTTTGTGTGTCGGAAAATCCGATGGAAAATGTCCGATGGAGCCCACACACGGTCGGAATTTCCGGCAACACGCTCCGATCGGACATTTTCCATTGGAAAATCCGACCGAGTGTACGGGGCATTAGGGTGAATATGCTTTCCCAATCAGATGGGGAGAGGTCTATGGATAAGTCATGCTCCCATTTTCTCACAATTTTGTCATCCTTTATCTTGGTTCGGGAAAACAGGAGTGAGTAGATTGTCGAGATTAGGTGGCCTTGGGGTTCTGTGTTGGAGCAGAGGATTTTGAGCTGTGTAAGATCCCTATGCCACGGGGGGTTGCGTTGGTGAGATTGGAGGAAGTGTCTCAGTTGTAAGTATTTATAAAAGGGTATGTCGTGGTTAGGCAGTTGTGCCGCTAGAGTAGGGTTGGGTAGGAGGGTCCCATTCATGAAGAATTCCTGAGCTCTGGCTCTTGAAGAAAGTGTTTCAAGGGTTGGATCTTTCAGTTTCAATCCTGGGAGGAAGTCTGGGTTGTCAACCAAAGGGGTCATTGGTCCTGGTGCGGGGATAAAAGCGAGCTTTTTACACGCCAGTTTGAAAATCAATAATGTGGTGCCAATGAGCGGGTGTGCTAGTAAGTCTCTGGGTATGTGAGTTGGGTCAATCCAGGGTAAGTCAGCTATGGGAAGGTTCATCAAGGAGTCCTCAAGCTGGATCCAGTCTTTGGAAGAGCGATGGACATGCCAATCTACCAGTCTGGTCAGTTGACAGGCCCAATGATACTTTTGAAGGTCTGGGAGACCAAGGCCTCCCTTTCGTTTGGGGAGAACTAACCTCTCCCAGCTGAGACGTGGGCGTTTAGCGGCCCACACAAAGGACCTGCAAATATTTTTATAAGAAGAAAAGAAGGAGGCCGGTATCTTAATCGGTATGGCTTGGAGGAGGTAAAGGATTCTGGGCAGAATATTCATTTTGATCACCGCTATTCTACCCATCCAAGAGAAAGAGCCTAGATGCCATTTCTGGAGATCACCCTGAATGGACTGGAGCAGCGGTAAGAAATTTTTGGTGTATAAATCCTTTAAGTTGGTGGTGATTTTGATGCCAAGGTAGGATATTTCAGAATGTTCCCAAACAAATGGGAATTTACGCTTGCATAGGTTGACAGTTTCAATTGGTAGGGTTACATTGAGGGCTTTGGATTTGTCGAAATTGATTTGAAGGTTGGATAAAGATTTGAAAAGGGCGAAGTCATCTAGAAGGTTGGGGAGGGTCGTGATCGGGTCTGTGAGGAAAAGTAGGATGTCATCGGCATAGGCGGCCATTTTATAATGATTACGATGGATGTCTATGCCTTTGATAGTGGGATTAAGTCTCAGTTTACGGAGCATGGGTTCCAAAGTCAGTATAAATAGGAGGGGGGACAAAGGGCATCCCTGACGCGTCCCATTGGATACAGAGAAGGCGTCCGACAGACCCCCATTTATCCGGAGTCTGGCCTTCGGAGAGGAGCATGCGGGGTGGTAGTCCGACCACCCGAAGCGCAGCCTCCATGTAGTCCCATGCCACCCTGTCGAACGCCTTCTCTGCATCCAACGAGAGGAAGAAGCCCTGTGTGGATGATTTAGATAACCAGTAGTGAATGTTTAGGGCTTTTGTGGTGTTGTCTCTGGCCTCCCGGCCAGGGACAGAGCCCACCTGAACAAGTGAAACCAGAGTTGGAATGAAGGGGAGAATGCGATTAGCTAGTGCTTTGGCGTACAACTTTAGGTCCACATTGAGTAGGGAAATGGGGCGGTAGTTGGTGACTAAGGTGGGGTCCTTTCCCTGTTTAGGTATAAGTGTGATGTGGGCTTCAAGTAAGTCATTATGTGCGGCTGAGTCCGGTGAAAGGTTGTTGAGGGCTTTGGTTAGGTGTGGGAGGAGAATGGTCGGGAAGGATTTGTAATAGCTGTCCGAAAAGCCATCAGGACCCGGGCTTTTTCCCATCTTCATCTGTTTTAATGCGGTGAAGAGTTCGTCAGTAGAAAGGGGAAGGTCTAGGGTTTGTGAATCTTCAGAGGAGAGCGGGGTCGGGCCAAATTGTGTTAAGAAGTCGTTAATGGCCGTTAGACGGTTAACAGTAGAGTCAGTGGGTTGGGACTGAGGAAGGTTGTAGAGTTTGGAGAAGTACTGTATGAATTGGGAAGAGATGCCTTCATTAGTAACCACTGCCTCGCCACTGGCGTTGTGAAGTTTGTAAATGGCGTGTGACGCTTTTCTGGATTGAAGGGCCCTTGCCAAAAGTTTGCCGGCTTTGTTGCCAAACTCGTAATATAATTTGTGTGTCAAAGCAAACTTGCTTTTTAGTTTGGTGTTTAATACATCCAAAAGATCTTTCCGAGCCTGAGACAGTTCGGATATAGCGGAGTTAGCGAGGGAGGCTTTGTGTTTTTGTTTGAGCGAGCGAATGCGCGCGGTTAATTCAGCTATGCGGGTGGTTTGAAGTCTATTTCAGTGAGCTGCCATAGCCAATAGTTCGCCTCGGATGACACATTTGTGTGCAGCCCAGGTGACTGCGGGTGCTACGTCTGTAGAAGAGTTTTCCTGAAAATAGTTTACTAGGCATGTGGTTAGTCTTTGAATGTTGATCTCGTCAGTGAGCAGGGAATTGTCAAGGCGCCATATATGCGTCTTCCCTTGGTGGGAGGGTAGTTGTAGGGTCATGGAGATGGGGTTTTGGTCCGAAAGGATTGCTGGGTCAATGGTAGCTTTGATAAGGTGCGAAAGGTTGTTTTGTGAAAGGAAGAAGTGATCCAGTCTAGAGTATTTTTTGTGCGGGGCGGAAAAGAAAGTAAAATCTTTATCTTTGGGATGTAACGTGTGCCACGTGTCGTGAAGTAGTAAGTTACTAAGTTGTTGTTTGATCGCCCTTAAGGCCCTATAAGGTAGAGAAGAAGTGCCGTTCGATGTGTCGACCGTAGGTGTCAAGGGGATATTAAAATCACCACCAAGAATGAGGGTTCCTGTTTGGAAGCTGGAGAGCAGTTGAAGGGTATTGCGAAAGAAGGTGACTTGGCCTGAATTAGGGGCGTATATGTTGGCGATCATGAGGGGCATGTGATGTAACGTGCCTTTAAGAAAGAGGAAGAGTCCCAGCGGGTCTCTTTGGACATCGGTCACCTGGAGGGGCAGTTTTTTGAAATGAGGATAGATACTCCTTTAGATTTTGTGTCTGAGTTAGAGGAGTGAAAGGCTGTGGGGAAATGTTAGTCTTTAAGTTTGGGGATGGAGTTGGTGCGGAAGTGTGTTCCTGTAAGAGGACGATTTGTGCTTTAGAATGTTTTAGGGAATATAGAAGTTTAGACCGCTTTTCGGGTGTGTTAAGGCCCCTGATGTTCAGGGAGTCTAGTTTGAGAGTGTGGTGTTGAGGGTGTCTAGCCACCGGAGGTGGGTGCATGACTTGTAGGTTCGCCATAGGTGGAATGCGAGAGTGATAGGACGGAAGGGGGGGTGGAGGGAAAGGGTCAGGAGGGCAGGGGTTAAGTAAGGTTCAAGGGTGTGAACGAATAGGTCTGAATAGGTGTGGGACAGAGTGTCCAACAGTCTCAAGGGTTTGTGGTCGGAGTGGTACAGAACGTGAACGGCACACGATCACCTGTCAGGGGGGTCGTGCACCGACGCAGCCCTGTGTAGGGGTTGACCTTAACGAAGGCAGGGAGAGACTGAAAAAAGTAGGGGAAATTAGTAAGAACGTGAGCAGTCACCATAGGATTGTTTTATAGCAACAAGAAGAGGTAATTAAGACGCGTGTTGCTAAGCTGTGTCCTGCGTATGCTGCGGCAGGGGATAAAAAGTATGGGCGGAGGAGTTTTGATACTGTAGTCCTGTCCTGCGTCCCGGAAACGTGATCATTGGGTCATCTGCTAAGGAATGGTACGTGTATGAGTGGTTCGCTATCCCGGGGATCGATCACCCGACCCCCGGGAGAGCAGACCACCAGGTGTAACCCCCCTGTTCAGCGAGTAACAGTTGCCGTTCAAAGAGGAGGGCCATGGCGGGTGGTGTATGCCAGGGAGGGAGGACGGAGAATGGTGAGAGCGTGGCAATAAATGTAGCCCAACTATAAGGGGTGCATCGCCCCTATCGCGACCCCTAGGGTTAGTTTGTCAAACCTTAAAGCGGGTCACCTTCATTACTGTTGGCAATGCATAGGTAGATAAACAGTTCAAACAAGCAAAAAGAAGAAACAAATATTAAGCAAAAAAAAGGTACATGGTATGTTTACCTGGGCTACACTGGGATGTCATCTGAAGGTTCCAGCCGGGACAGACCAGCACGGGCTTTCCGTTTGAGAGTTCCAGTGGTAGCAGGCAGGAGGGGTGTCATACATGCGCGGTATGTGGAGCGGTTCTTCTGCAATCTCCGGTGAGTCGGAGAAAGGTTTAAGTCCGGCTGTGGCAACGTCGAGGTGGTTCATGTGACGGTTGCAGGGAGATGAGGTGAGGTGGGTGGGTCGCTCGGGCAGAACAGAACCTGGTGTAGGCTTGATAGAAGAACTGTTCCATGGTGTCCACTGGGTTGGGCATAACGACGGAGCTGTAGTGGAAGGGGTGGGGCGGAGCCCAATGCCGTTATGCCTCTTGGTTGATGTAGTATCTGGCCGAGTGTTGAGCAGTTCAGTGGGTGTGTGTTATACAGGGTAGTCTTCCGAGATCGTGAAGGGAGGTGGACCCGAGTGTATAGAAGGCGGTAAAGTCTGGCCCAAGCAGGCAACTGAACTGAGTAAACAGTAAACAGTGGGTCGTCGGTGTTCAGAGGACGTGGGAGAGGGGCACAACAATAAAAGTCAGGACCCTAAGGTGGAAAGTTCAAAACGGGCACTGAAAAATCAAGAAGAACGACGTGCCACTGTAGTAATAATAAAAAAACAACAATAAGTAAAAAAGGAAAAAGAAAAACTCAAAGCTCCCAAGGAGAGTGACGGTTTTGGTTAGGCACTGACGGGTGGTAGTGGCCCTGTTAGACAGATATTAGCGGTCCCTGCGTGTTCTTCTGTACCGTGGTGCGGACATGGGGCTTGCATCCCTGGGGCCATTGTGGTAACCGGAGTGGTTGCGGATGGTGGAGGGTGAGCGTCTCCGGCGGTATCTGGATGGTTGAGCGTCCATGGGCTCTTCCCGAAGCGTGTCACGGTGTGAGGCTGTGTTGCGGAAGGCTGCGTACCAGTCCCGTACCAGGACCTCCTGAATGCCCAGCGTGTTACAGAAGTGAGGCAGGTCTTCAGGCACCCTAAGGAGAGCGGTGCGGCCGTGCGCTGTGGCCGAGAGGCAGAAGGGAAACTTCCATTTGTATGGGATACGTTTCCCTCTGAGGGCATCCATAAGGGGTTTCAGGTCTCTCCTATGCTGCAGAGTGATACCCGATAGATCTTGGTAGATCTGAATGGGGGCTCCCTCGTGAAGGATTTGTTGCTGATCCCTGGCTCACTGCATGATTTCCTCCTTCAACTTGTAGTCCACGATGCAGCAGATTATGTCCCTCGGGGGGTCATTTTCTCTGCCTTTGGGACGGAGAACGCTGTGGATTCTTTCCATAGCGATGGGGGTCTGCGGGGGCTGGTGGAGGAGGCCATTAAATATGCTCACTGCTGCTTGCTGGATGCGGTCTCCCTCAACGGATTCCGGTACGCCTCTGAGCCTTAAATTGTGCCTCTGACCCCTGTTGTCGAGGTCTTCGAGGTGTCTCTGCATATCCCTCATCTGCATTGTGTGACAGTCTATGCGATCAGTATTGAAGATGATAGCTGCGTCATGGTTGTCAGTCACCTTCTCTACAACCTGTACACGGTCACTCAGGGCGCATAGATCGAGCCTAAGCTCCGATATGGCCACAGATAGGGTCTCTTTGATATCTTCCGCAATCGATCTCAGATTTTGTATGTTTATTGGGGGTTGGGGGGTGAGAACAATCTCCCCGTTTCCCTCTGCAGATTGCGTAGCGCCGGCAGTTGAGGAGATAGTGTTATGCAGGGATGACAAGGGCAGTGGCTGTGAGTGAGCAACTGTGTAGCGGGAAGGCGCCATCTTGCCCTGAACATCTCCGGAATGTTTTGGGATTGCGACCCAGTTAGATCTCTGGGGGAGTGGGAACGAGATGCCGAGGAGTTCCTAGATGCTGTCCCCATGTTGTGGGCTCAGTGTGTGGGGTCAAATACCTCAGAGTTTAGGTAGCTTCTCCTATGGCAGACGAAGCTCTGGGATTATGCGTCCTTCTCCATGCCAGGTCAGGCCATGCCCCCCATCTGGAAAAAATATTACCAACAAGTGGATTGACTGTATCTTCTGAATTCATGACCTTCGTCTACTATCAGGGACCATGAATCAGACCGAGACAGAAGTATAGTTAAATCACACTTGTTTAATAATAATAATAATAATAATAAAATAAACAGAGTAAGCGTAGTCAAAACAAGTCAGAGTTCAGTAACCGGATCGGGTAGTCAGCCAAGCAAATGCCAGAGAGCCAGAGATAAACATACTAGTACAGCAAGCAGGATCAGGAGCCAGAAGAAACGCCAGCTGAGCAAGCCTTCAACAGGAATGCAGGAGAAAGTCTCTGTGATGTTGACAAAGGCGAAGGCAGAGATCAAGTGAGATGGACGACTTTAAGTAGGTAGGAGTGACGAGCAGAATCAACAACAGCTGAGTAACTGTGGAGAGAGATGTGAGCTGGCAATTAGCCGACAACTGAGCGGCCAGCTCACAGAAGGAAGGGCTGAGCTCAGCCCTGACAATTACTCTGTGTACCTCCCTGCACCTCTATGATCCCTTGTAAGCTTCTGTCTGATATTCATTAGCATCACCTGTGTCTGCAGTCTGCTTCTGTGTCTCTCTGTGTATTTCTTATTTCTCAAAATTTGTATTTTCAGTGTAAGATGTAACATACATTTAGAGATTAGACATCAGAATACTGATAACAGAGTTTTGTGTTACAGAGTATCTCTGAGGGAGCGAACAATAACTCAGCAAGTTGAATACAAAAACATATCCGGGAAACAGTAGGCAAATTATATCGTCATACGGCACATACGATGTCTGAACCCAGGGCATGACCCAAAAGAAAACTTTCAGGAGACTATGTCGAGTCTCTGGGTGCCGTATAGGCAAAATCGGACGTAGAGAGATCAGGGCGGACCAGGGTAGAACCCTTTACACCCGGCACCCCCATGGGGATCAAGCTGTGCTGGGCAGGGCCCAAAACCCCCGAATCCATCCCCCATCCCACCAGTCTGAAATTGTAACCAGTATTATGGCTGGCCTTATTTGCAACTGAGGAACAAAACGTCTAACTTTCAGTTAAAAAAAAACTTTCTGACATCCCACATATTTGAGGAATATCGAGAGACAGCAGTAGGATAGAGAAAGAAAAGTAAAGAGAGTGAAAGAAGTCAAAAGAGAACATACAAGTGGATTGAACTTGTCTATCATTGGGTTCAGCAGCAGTCTCAGACAGGCTTAGTGCAAGGGGAAAGGGATATGCCCACATGTTGGGCCCATGGTTCCCATGTGGTTTCAAATTTTTACTGACCGTGTTCAGTAGTATACTGGATAACTTTTCTTGGGACATTATGCAGGAGATTTTCCTGAGCGTTGCTTTGATCGAGATTTTTGGTTGTTTCCAGGCATTAGCTATGGCTAGTTTGGCCCCCACCAAAATGAAATGTATCAGCCTTCGAGTGTGTTTGGGGATTTTTGGGATCACTTCATTGTGGAGAGCTACCATCAGAGACCTGGGTACCTTGCTGCCAGCGAGCTTATCAATAAAGTTAAAAATTTTCCTCCAAAATGGACGCACTCTGGGACACTCCCACCATATGTGGGCCATTATTCCTGTCAGTTGGCAGCCTCTGAAACACAGAGGATCTGCCGATTCGTACATGGCAGCCAGTCTGGAGGGCGTGTAATACCATCTAGAGAGCGCTTTGACTCTGGCCTCTGCAAGGGAGGTATTTAAAATGCCCTTGAAAGATTTAAACATGCCAACTGCCAGGTTTCCAGGTCCCAGCAGAATTGGAAACCTGACTCCCAGGCTGTCATATAGGGGAGTTTTGCATGCGGTAGTACTAGTAGTACTAGTGACAAGTAAACAATAGGGATCCATCCCCTCTGTTCCAATCCCTGACCACACCATAGTTTGTAAGGAGTAAACCTAAGCGGCATTGGTCTTTCCGACCAGATTGAGTGTAAGTAATATGATATTTGTTGGAATCTGAATCGCTCTGAGGGGGGTAATTCCAGCTTATGGACACAATGGTTGAGGGTGAGAGGGCCCAAGGATGTGAAAAAATTGTCCGATCCGGTACAGTCCCTTGTCCAGCCACCATTTGAAAGCAACTATGTTCATACCTGGGGGAAGTCAGGGTTAATAAATAAATGTGACAGCGGTTTGCTTGCAGAGGTTAGGGTTGTCGCTGTGCGTAAATGGTCCCAAAGGGCTAGTAAATGCGACAGTGTTGGCGCCATTATCGGCGGACGGGATTTTGGTGGGCACTACA
Organism: Lithobates clamitans; assembly: GCA_037952925.1. Taxonomy (NCBI): domain Eukaryota; kingdom Metazoa; phylum Chordata; class Amphibia; order Anura; family Ranidae; genus Lithobates; species Lithobates clamitans. The sequence continues at coordinate 1,797,883 of JBBGZY010000482.1, forward strand.
TCAAGAAGTCAAGAGTGTGGAGAGGGACTGCTTGCCTTTTGATTTGGATCCAGTCTGGTTTTTCATATCTGGAATTTATTGTCAAAATCTGTGCTATCCTAGCTGTGAAGTAATAATGAAGTAGCTTAGGTAGACCCAATCCTCCCCTTTTCCTATGACAGTACAGTGTATTTTGCGGAATCCTGTAACCTCCCTTACCCCAAATGAATTTCAGAATCTTACTCTGAAAGGATTTGATGTGGGCTCATTTGATTGGAATGGGTAGGGAGCGAAACAGGTAAAGCAGGTAAAGTTTGGGGAGTAGGGTCATTTTTATTAGGTTAACCCGCCCTGTCCAGGAAAAGTTGTGTTTGGACCAAGTCTGGAGGTCTGTTTCCAATTTGCGGACATCGGGGGGTAGTTATTACTATAGATGCATTCTGTCTTTGGTGTCAAGTTAATTCCTAGATATTTAATGGATGTTTCATTCCATGCAAATTTAAAAGATTGTTGGAGCAGGGAAACCGTGTCCAGTGGGAGGGAGACATTCATCTCGAGGGATTTGGAAAAGTTCACTTGAAGTCCTGAAATAACCAAGAATTCTTTTAGCGTCTGACATAAGTTTGGGAGAGACGTGATAGGTGAGGTAAGGAATAAAAGGATATCATCCACATACAGCCAGCATTTGTGAATTTGGGAACCGCACGCTACTCCCTTTATATTTGGGTTCTGCCGGATTGCTATAGCAAGGGTCTCAATAGCTACCGCAAAGATTAGTGGCGAGAGTGGGCATCCTTGCCTGGTGCCTGTTGCAATCTGTATTGGGTCTGAGTAATATCCCTGAAGGCAAACTCATGCCTGTGGGAAAGAGTAGAGAGCTCGAATTAAGCCCATGAACCTGTCTCCAAAGCCCTAGTGCTCCAAAAGAGTGAAGATGTACGGCCAGGAGTCAAAGGCTTTCTTTAGGTCCAATGAAAGTAACATGCCTGCTTGTTTAGGGCCCCCCTCCCAGTTAGATTGGAGAATAGAAACTATGTCGATTGCTCACCTTATTTGCTCAGGGCCTTGTCTGCCAGGTATGAAACCAACTTGATCTTTGTGTATGTAGTTGCTAATAAAGGCTGGAAACCGGTTGGCGAGAATTTTGGTCAGTATCTTAAGATCGCTATTAATTAGTGAAATCGGGCAGTAGTTGCTGACATCCTCTGGATTTTTATCTGGTTTAGGGATCACCGCTATATATACTGCATTAAGGTGTGTGTCTATTGGGTCACCCCGGGTTTTGGGGTTAAAAAATTTTGCAAGGAATGGCGCCAAGGTTTTGGTGAATGCTTTATAGTAAGGGTTGGATAGCCTGTCGGGGCCTGGAGCGGATACATTTTTAATTTCCCTGATGACCCCTAGAACCTCTTTCTCTGAGAAAGAAGCATCTAGAATACTCTTGTGCTCAGGGGATAAGACAAGGATCAGCAAAGAATCCAGGAAATGTGTAATGGCCGTTTTGTCTTTGGCAGCAGGGGCCTTGTAGAGTTTTGTATAGAAACTCTGAAAGGCCTCCAGGATTTTCTTGGGATTAGCTGAGAGACCGTGACCAGGAATCCTGATCTGTGTCATTACGTGAAGCCGTATTTTGGGGGATAATTTAGATGCAAGCATAGATCCAATCTTGTCTTTCTGTGTATAGAATTTGTTTTTATTCCATTGTAAGTATTTTTCCGCTTGTGTTGTGAGAGCCAGGTTGAGGTCAAGCTTAAGTTTGGCAAGTTGGGTTATTGTGGCGTTTGAGGGGTTTCTTTTGTGTTGTGTATGAGCTGAGGTGTACGCTCTTTCTAGTTTTTCTATATCGGCTGTTCTCTACCATTTAATTTGGGCTGACATTCAAATAATTTCCCCCCTAATAAATGCCCTGTGGGCTGCCCACAAGGTTTCCGCTGAGATATCCTCAGTGTTGTTGGTTTTAAAGTATCCTTTCAAAGAATTCTCAAGCATGGTTACTCTAACCGGATCAGACAGGAGAGACTCATTTAGTCTCCAGTGTCTCTGTCTAGATTTTGGTGAGGAGAGGCCCATGGACATTATAACTAAAGAGTGGTCTGACAATACAGTTTCTCTGATTTGCACTTTTAAGACCAGGGGGATTACATGTGTGGGGATTAAAATGTGATGGATTCTAGCATGTGTGGTGAGCAGAGTAGTGGGTGTAGTCTCAAGTGGAGGGGTCCAGTTCTCTCCAAACATCTGCTAGACCTTGAAAGTGTATTAGTTTGGCTATTTTATGGCTGGCCCTATGTGGGCGTGTTAACTGTTTCCCTAGGGGCTTAGATTTGTCTATTCCTTGTTCGAAAGCGATGTTGGAGTTACCGCCTAGAATGACAGTGCCTTCTAGTAGGGGATTGAGGGTGTCGAATAGACAAGCAAAAAAAGCTGCTTGTCCCTTGTTGGGGGCATAGTAAGGCACCAGGGAGTATAGTTGACCCTCTATTGTGCCCTTGACTAGAAGAAACCTGTCCTCTGGATCTTTAGTTTCTGAGGACCAAGAGAACTTACATTTCTTAGAGAAGGCGATGACTACCCCTTTGGTGTTATTTTCTGCATTTGCTAGATAGAACTGAGGGAAGTGTGCATGTAGGAATGACAGACTGTGTCGAAACGGGAAGTGAGTCTCCTGGAGCATAATGACATCCAGGTTAAAGAGACTTGTATGAATTTAAAATTTTCCTGCATTTGAGAGGGGAGTTCATCCCTTGAGCGTTATGGAAAGCAATCCTGAGGGAGTTTAGTGTGGAGCTAGCCATTGGAACAGAGGCGAGGGGTGTGGATGCATTCACTGACACTTACCAAGAGAAGTCTTCGCCCGTGGTGTTGTGCGACTGGAGATTCCCCCTTGAGCAGTGGGGGTTTCTTGTGAAGCCTGTCGTGGAGACAATCTGTTATAGATAACATTGTTAGCTGTTGTCTGATAGACAAAAGAAGCAGAAAAAGATAGGATAGAAAGAGAAGTGGAAGCAAGGAGCTTCTCCCTTTGAAAAAGATAGGTCCCAGGGGGGAGAAGGAATCCCTATCACCAAAAGTAGGTTGACTGAGCTAAAGGTCTCGGCTATCCTATTCCCTGGAGCCGAAAGGGATTCAGGGGATAGGAGGAGGCACATGGGTACCACCACCGGACCAGGGCACCCAGAAAAAAAAAACTATAGTTTAGCTATGAACTATGAACTCAGTAGGAAGGGTCAGAGAAGCAAAACTGACCAATCAGGTAACATGCATTAAAAAAAGGGGAAAAATGGAACATTATAAACACCAATATTGAAAGTATGATTGTGCCCCATAAGGTATCTCCCGCTCCAAAGTTCTTGATTGTTTATGTAAGATGAAAACAGAAGTACATGGAGGGAAGTGTGAACAGGAAGGGTATAGGTGGCAGAAGGGGGAGGGAGGGAAAGGGTAGTGGATGGGGGGGTAGAGAATGGGAGGGGAAGTTGGGTGATAGACAAAGCTTTGTAGCAACAGAAAAGACTGGCCAATTCAGTTCTGTAGTGTGTGGTTGGCTCTAAAGATAAACTTAAATCGTATTAGGGTTGGAAGAGTAGCCAAAAACTTCAGACAACCATTCCCCCAAAAAGAAAGAAAAAAAAAAGGGGGGAGGGGGATGTGAGTGATGGGAGAGCAAGACACCCATCCCTCATGTTTAAAGTGGCTGAAGACAACTAGTGGGGAAAAAGGGGTCAGAACCCTAAGCCGGCAGGATGACCTAAGTCAAAATAGAGGAGATCTAACATCATGTTAGAAAGTCAAGGAAGATCCAACAGTCAACTGGGATGTGGGATGTTGGGCCTTTGTTACCCAATCTTCAAGCCTTCGGTTTGTTCCAAAGGGGGGACGATGGGCTGACTGGTGGAGGCCTCTTGAAGGTTCCAGAGGAGGAGGAAAACATTTTCATGTCTGAGTCCTGGGAAATAATTTTCAGGTTTTTGCAAAGTTGGTGAAGGCCTGGTTCTGTCCATTATAGGAAAATGTATCCACAAACGGGGATGCCCATCTATATTTGATGTCCATCTCGGCCTTTGCGGACAGAAGTGGCTTCAGGGAGCATCTATGTTGAATTGTTGAAGGACTTGTTGTCCTAAACTCCTCATGTATCCCAACTTTATCCTGTGTTCCTGCATTCCCGGGGACCCCTGTGAACCTCATTGTTCCTCGTACGTATCCTTAAACTGTGTTTATGTAAGCTCAGCATCCCACTGCTGTAAGATACACCTGCTTTCCTGTGAGCCATGAACCCCAGTTTTGAAAGTGTCTCTTACTAGTATTCTGTTACCTACCTGTAAGATCAACACACCAGTGCTGCAATATACTCCTTTCTTTCTTGTGAGTTCAGTTTTCTGTGCATTCCAATCTCCTTATCTCTACTCTTCCATGTACCAGCTGTAGCTTGTATGGGTGTGCTCTCTGAGGACTTCACCATCCAGCGTTTAGGCTGCACAATCCCCAACCATATGTGAAATCCCCCCCTAATGACACCATCAATGAAAAGTGCTCTATTAATGGAGGGGTCACAGATGAAATACTTTTAAATATATTGAAACCATAGCTAGCAACCAGTAAGAGGTATTTTATGTTTGATTTACAACACCTTCACACCATCTAGAAAGGTATCAAGACTGTATAGTATATTATTTCCTTCCAATTGCTAGATTTTTATGTGTTTTTCAGATGGAACATAAAAGGTGCCAGCATTATATTCTTTTCAGTGCTGCTAGCCTAAATAGAAATTCCTAAATAAATGTTGAATTTTGGAAGGTTTTGGCATAAAATCCATAACATGTACTGCACAGGTAATGGGACATTTGGGCAGTGAATGCTATTAAGCTTGGGTGATAGGAGGATCTAGTGGCACTGATTGATTTGATAACAAGGTATAAACAGTCTGGCATACTGTCATGACTACTATTCGATATTTAGCTATACCTTTGCATAGATTAAAGTAAGTCTATGATAAAAAAGCAAGGCAGGCTAAATACTTTAGAGACAAGTGACAAATTTAAGAGAGTAATGTTTTCTTCTTTGATTGAATGGGCTTACTTACTAAAAAACTGAGTTCAATTCATCAAGTCACCATGACACATTTAACATACTAGAAACAAGACTAACAGAATCCATTTCCTGTTAATTTTAAATAACGTATAACATACCTGCCAGGGTTTATGTGAGAAAATACTTGCACAGGATCCATTCACAAAGGGTCCTCGTTCTGGTACACAGGATTGCATTTCATGTAAAGCATGAGCAATGGCAAATACTGCATTATGAGTTTTGTAAGTGTATCTAAAGTTTAAAACATCATATATATTGGGATCAATGCTGTCTAATCTTTCTTCACCTGTGCACCAATGCCTTCCATCTGCAGATGTATTTGAAAATGTATTATTAAAAGGATAGTATGGAGCCCAAGCACAACCAAAAGCTTTCTCCCAGAATGTTTTAATAAAGATGTCATCTGGATATTTGGTTGGATGTATACTGTAAAGAAATTCTTTAAAACCCGGAATTTTTCCACTTGATGGTGCCACACCTAGACTGCCATTTAAAGTTGTTAAGATGTCTGAGCGAGGAAAGTCTGAAATTATTGACCAACTTCCGCAACCAAGCCACACTTTATCTGTAACATTTTGAAAGGAAGCTTCCTCCATTAAAGGAATAAGATTCTCCATGGTCGAGTATACAACAATGACTGTGGCTTTTGACTTCTTGATAACATCAATGATTCGGTTCACTGATTCCATAGAGTTGTAGATAGGTAGAATTTCAAGGAATGCAACGCAGCCTCCATTATGTTCTATCTCCTTAGTGAGGAGTTGAGAGCCTGATCTACCTAATTCATTATCTGTAGTTATGATTCCAACCCATGTCCAGTTAAAGTAATTCACCAAATTAGCAATTTCAAGAACTTCATAATTATCATTGGGAATTGTTCTTAGGAAAGATGGGAACTGTATCTTGTCACTCAGGCTTGGGTGTGCTGATGCATAGCTTATCTAATTGGAGAAGATGAAGTTAAAATATGATGCATATAATTGTATATACAATAAAATAAAGCTTCACAAAGTTTTTGTGTAATAGCTGACTCATGCTTTGACTTGATAAAGGGTCAGACCTGAAATGTTGCAATGATTTAAAGAGCAAAGTTGCTATTGCACTGATATGTGTTGTTTAATATTAATTAACAGAATTCTTAGACAGGTCCATTTGTTTGTTTTTTGCAGGCTTGTTGGTAAGGGTGCTGGGAAAATTTCTATTGTTTGTGATGTGCAAAGCCCTTCCATGTGCACCTTACTGCAAAGACTAGATATAGATTGGGGTGCTTGCCATTTATCTGTACAGTTTGTTTGCTGGATTTGGTGTGGGGACACATTGGATGTCTTTAGCGGACATTGTGCTCTTGCTTGGTAATCAAAGTGTCCCTGTGTCTTTAAGGAGGAATGGGCTCCCTCCAGGTAAACCTGTCCTTAATTTATCCACTGCTGTATATGCCATATATACTCTCAAATATAGAGTTTGAACTGCAAATATGCATAAGAGCCTTGGCGGGCATGTGGCTTTCACTTACTGTATGTGTGCAACTAAACCGTCTGTTTTTAACGTGAATTGTTAGACAGGGTAATTATTTTTTTTTTTTGCAGGCTAGCTGGTAAGTGCTGGGAAATGTTATGTTGCTTGTATTTTTTTTAATAATGCAAGCTTTGGAATAAAAAGAGCAATAATTGTGAGTACTATGTGCTGATCTTTTTGAATTACATTGTCATGTCTCCTGTATATATTGTACCTAAGGGGCTAAATTGCACCATGAGGCATCAGAATAGATTGAAGGTAAAGTATTTTGTCTTTCTCTAAGCATAGCACATTTGTTCACACATCTTGTGTAAGAAGTAGAAGTGGGGCACTCTGGTACCTTTTTACATGATCCTAAGGGTTGAAGCCTAGTTCTGGGGAGCACTGTTTCATCAGATATGCAGCCCTTCCTCAACACAGAAGCATAACCATGGCATGCCTGACAGCATGTGAAGCAGACCCTGTGGCCGAAAAAGTTACACTTTTTGTGATGCTTGTTGGGGCATGAGCAAGGGAGTTGGCGAGGGTCGGTTTTACATGCAGTCACACATAATGCTTAAAGCACACGTTTTGTTTTTAAATGTTGATTTTAAATAACTTAAAGTGGATGTAAACCCAATTCATGAAATTTGAACTGGGCACATATATCTGTAGTATTTTCTGATCTCCTTCGAAAAGCACTGAGTCCCGGGTGTTTCTTCTGTCCCGTAGTTCTGTTATCAGCCTGGTAACTTCTGACAAGTTTTCAGAAACGGGAGATAAAAGCAGCCTGAAGTTTGAGTCGTGGGAGGTTGCTATAAATAGATTAGCAGACAGCTTGCCATCTCACAGAGCTCTGAACATTACTTCCTTCCTTTGCCTATGTGGGGGGGCGGGCTTTCCTCCAATCTGATGTCTTGGCTGTATGCCAATAATCCACTCCAAGTGCTGAACAGGAAGAGAAAATCTGAAACACAATGTGCACCTTCTAAAGGATATATAAAGCTGAAGACAGCAGATTTACATGTAAAACTTATTTAGGGAGATTTGTTTCATCCCTGTGTATCATCTGAGGCTGTGGTTCACTGGGTATATGTGATTTTGTGTCAATGTGATACTGGTGAGAATATCCGCTCTAGATGATCAATATTAAGCCATTTTAAGCTCCACCTGTTTTTATAAGTATGTTTTTTGGATGTGGTGAAGCTCAGTGTGTGCTCAGTATTGGAGGAAAAGTTCTTCTGGCACATTTCGGTTGAGTTGATTTTTGTGACTACATTGCATAAGGAATTGATTCATCTTTGTTTTGTTTCTTAGTGGATGTATTGTGTGTGATAAGACCTAATTCAACTTTAAATTGTATTCTTTGGGAAATTTTTCTTATTGTTTGCACTATTGTATAGTGGTATTTTTGCTAAATTTGCTTTCACGGTTTATACATCTGGGGTATAGTCACATTATATTAGGTACATATTGTAGAGTGCTGTTAAAATGTGAGCCATTTATTTTGATATATTGTTTTTTTATCTCTTTATACACTTTGTTTGCTAACCTCACTCTTTTCCTTTTTAGTTTCTTGTATTCATTTATTTTTTCATTTCTGCTTGTAAAGTTTATATATGGACTTACCTGAGCATATCTATATAGGCCAAGAATCCTGGCTATTGGTATGGAGGCCTTAGAAGGCATGTCACCAACTATAGCACTTGGAATGCTCTTTGTGTGACAGTTAAAATTTAGCGCAACTGTTTTTTTTCCTGATAAAATCCTTGTTGTTTCCATTAATGATCGAACTTGGTTATAGCAGGAATCATATAGGTCAAAACCCAGTGTAATATTTGGCAAAATATTTGGCGAATTGTTTATTTCCCAGATAGCATACACCATAGCTAGGAGATAACGATAATACCGTATATGAAATCTAAAAGGGACAAAAAAGGGACAAAAATTTCTGTTAGAAATGAAATATTTTATTCAGTATTAAAGACATAATAAACAAGTTCTATAAATATATCTATTTAAAATGTTAAAGTATTTCAAGACAAATGTGTTGGTTACTTAGATGCAAACTTATTGTGTCTTGCTAATGCTAACCATGATAAATGCAACAAACTCAAGACTTGGTAATTGTCCCTTCTGTACTCTCTTATGTAGCCAGGTGTTGGGCTTCAACAACATGCTGGAGGAAACATTGTCCTCTACCTACTGTGATGATATTATTGTGCTGCACCAGTTTCCTCTGGTCAGCAGGGGAAAGCTAAAGTCAGGCAAGCCTATAGACTATTATTGCAGAGTGCTTGGAATCCTGGGAGTTGTAGTCCAGGATAGTAGCCATGTAATGGAATGATTGGCTGTCTGAACTACAGTCTCCAATAGACTCTGGGCAACAGGAGGGGGGTTTTATTGTGTGCCCAGGAAAAACCTTTGGAAGTCCATGCATACACAGTTACCAGTGCACCTTGCTGTGAGCAGGAAGCCAAACCAGTTGGTTATGACCCTGAGGTTGGACGTGGAGTCGCCGAAGATTCAACAGCATCATTAGCCTGTTTCCTTAGCTTGGTTTCCACAGGGAGACAAGAGCATTCATCTAATTCTCCACTTCAGACAGCTGAACTTCAAAATCGCCAGGACAAGACAGAGGGCCCCCCCCTAGAGCCTACTATCACTGCCTAGAAATCATTGCCATCTTTACACTGGTAGTAAAAACTGAGCCTCTGAGAGTAGGACCTTTACTGTACCAAATCCATACCACTCCTATACCAAACCTGTACCGTGCTTCTGCAAAATTTATATGACATCATCAACAACTCTGAGCTGTGGTTACACTGAACTTTCACGACCTCTGGCCCATGCCCTCCAGTGCTAAAACTATATTGCACCTCTTAGCATCTCACTGCATGCTGGTTTAGAAGACTCCCAAGTCACCAGACCTAGTGTCCCCATTGGAAGATCACCCCTCTGCAAAAATCTGGGTTTCTCCCAGAAAAGTATTAATTTTCCTTTTCTTTCAATGATAGCAGCCAAGTGGACAAATAGAGATGGTGAATCTCCTTAACGGGGGCACAGACAACAATAAAAAAAGTTATACTTTAAGGGCACCAATGCTTGGTAAAGGGCCCTAACAATAGCAGGCAGAAGATCAACCCCAAGGACTGCCCCTCCCATAATCCATCTTGCAAATTACCTCTATCCCCTTTACCCCTTTCAGGTCATTTAATCCATGACAGTACCTGCCCAATTAGTTTAGGTCTAGCATAGGCATGATTAATGAACACTGACAGTATAGTTCCTGGATTTGGTAGATTAAGGCCGTGTACACACGAGCGGACTTTTCGGCAACAAAAGTCTGATGGACGTTCCGGCGGACTTTCGTCGGACTTTAGAACGAACGGACTTGAACACACAAGGTCACACAAAAGTCTGACTGTCTAGTACGCGGTGACGTACACCAGGTCCGACAGGACTATAAAACAGAAGTTCAATAGCTTGTGCGCCACCCGTTGGGCCCCTTCTGCTAATCTCGTGTTTATATTGTGTTAGTAGAAGTTTGGTGAGAGACATTGCCTTGCTGTTCTTCAGTGCGTTCTGTTAAGTTTGTTTTGACCAGCGGACCGTTTTGAAGCCATGTTGCGTGTATGTACTCGTCATAGAGCTTGTGCATTGTATGTGCTTGGTGCTGTAGTTCATTCTTCAGCCCAAGCCCAGTCCATGAACAGGGCGAGGAGGAGTTCATGGACGAAGAATTGATTGCTCCAGTGCGACCAAATCTGTCACATGCCTTTGCTCCATGAGATCCCTGAGAAGAACCCTGAGGATTTCAGGAATTTTCTCTGGATGACGGACCCTGTTTTGACCATTTGTTGGCTTTGCTGACCCCTTATATCAGCAGGCAGGATACCTGCATGAGGCAAGCCATTACTGTGGACCAGAGGCTAGTCACCACGTTGCGGTACTTGGTGACGGGGAGAAGCCTGCAGGACCTTAAGTTCTCGACAGGCATCTCCCCCCAGGCTCTGGGGATCATTATCCCAGAGACCTGTTCTGCCATCATCCAGGTCCTGCAGAAGGACTATATTAAGGTAAGAATTTGTATCCTTTAACATCACATTTTATTGTATTTAATGTTTGCTAATGTAATGTATTTCTTTACTCAAACACTAATTACCATAATTGCAATATATTGTGAATGTCCCCTTTGTCCTCATGCATGCTGTAATATTTTAATGATGTTTTTTGTACTGTTAGCATTCACTAACCTACCCAGCATTCTATGCTGGGCCCATATCTACCTAGTGTAGTCACTTTAACAATGTATTTTGCCAGCTCCATTGTATTGCTTTACCCTAAAATGTCTGCAAATGGTCTATGTGTCCTTAAATTGATTTACAACCCTCCCCCCTAAAATGTCTGCAAATGGTCTGTGTGTCCTTAAATTGATTTATAATCCCCTTCCCCCCTAAAATGTCTGCAAATGGTTTGTGTGTCCTTAGATTGATTTACAACCCCCCCCCCTAAAATGTCTGCAAATGGTCTGTGTGTCCTTAAATTGATTTACAATCCCCCCCCCTAAAATTTAGCAATGTGCCATCAGAGGGGGTGATGAATCTAATAAGTGGGCCTTATATTTTAGTCTTTAAATAATACTTACAATTAATGTTATACTGATGCTGGGCAAGAATGTTTTTTGTGTAATGTCCTTGCAATGTAATGCAATGTTATTTGCAAAAGTACTTATATTTTATTTCTTGTTTGACTCCTCAGTTTCCTTCAACGCCACAGGAATGGTAGACTGTGGCATCCCATTTTGCCACCCGTTGGGACTTTCCCAACTGTGGAGGGGCTATAGATGGGAAACACGTCCACATCGTGCCACCACTCTATTCGGGGTCATACTATTTTAATTATAAGGGGTTCCACAGTATTGTCTTAATGGCGGTGGTGTCGGCACAATAAGAATTTCTGTATGTGGACGTGGGGAAGAATGGCCAGATGTCGGATGGAGAAGTCTTCGCCCAGACGGAGTTCTACCAGCATTTCCAGAGTGGTGGCCTGGGATTGCCACCTGATGTGGATAACGTGGAAGGACTCCCCTTTGTCTTCATTGCAGATGAAGCCTTCGGTCTGGGAGAGCACATGATGAGGCCATTCCCCCAAAGGACCCTCACCCCGGAGAGGAGGGTATTTAACTTCCGGCTGGCCAGAGCAAGAAGAGTTGTGGAGAATGCCTTCGGGATCATGGCCAGCCAGTTCTGCCTGTTTCAAACGGCTATCCACATGGCAGAATACAAACTAAATCACCTTGTCCTAGCGTGCTGCATCCTGCACAATTTTTTAAACAAACATTCCAGCAATTATATTGCATGACTTGGGTCCAGACAATTTCTAATTTTTTTGAATAAAAATAATGATCAGATAAAATCTAGAATTGTATTTATTATTTGACTTTCTTTTTGGCTGTCTCCTAGCTTATCCTAGTGCACTTGTAGTGCAAAAAAACTGATATTGAGCATTGAAAGAAGAAGCCAAACATCTTGTTGTTTAATAACAGATGTTTTTAATCTGTTCACATGTGCGTTTGTGAAAATGTTATGATTTGATTTCAAATAGATAAAAACATTTTTTTTAAAAATCAAATTTTTATTTGTATAAAAAAAATGTTATTTCGAAAATTTTTAGAACAACCAGGCCTCAAGTTTTAATTTTTTTTTTTTAACAAACAGGCCTCTATTTTTTTTTTTTTTTTTTTTAACAAACAGGCCTCTATTTTTTTTTTTTTTTTTAACAAACAGGCCTCTATTTTTTTTTTTTTTAACAAATAGGCCTCTATTTTTTTTTTTTTTTTAACAAACAGGCCTCTCTTTTTTTTTTGCCATTTTTAACAACTACCCGGCCTCTATATATTTTTTATTTGTTTTTTTCCAAAATATTTTTAGAAACAGGCCTACATTACCTGACCGTGAGATTGTGTTGCCAGCGCGATCCCATCACGCTGGTTCTCGGCGACAGGGTACTGTGCATGTCACGCTGGCTCGCTGATCGGGAAAGGAAAACTTTTTTTCCTTTCGCGATGAGCGACAGGCATGGCTGACAGGTGTCTGGTATGAATCATGAGGGAGAATGCTGCGCCAAATTTTAAATAAAAAACTGGCGTGGGTTCCCCCTCAGGCCCTTAGGTCTGGTATGGATTGTAAGGGGAAACCCCTACGCTGAAAAATCGGCATGGGGATCCCCCCAAATCCATACCAGACCCTTACCCGAGCACACAGCCCGGCCGCTCAGGAAAGGGGGTGGGGACAAGTGAGCGGCCCCCCTCCTGAACCGTACCAGGCCGCATGCCCTCAACATGGGGGGGTTGGTGCTTTGGGGGAGGGGGCGCCCTGCAGGCCCCCTACCCCAAAGCACCTTGTCCCCATGTTGATGAGGACAAGGGCCTCTTCCTGACAACCCTGGGTATTGGTTGTCGGGGTCTGCGGGCGAGGGGCTAATCGGAATCTGGGATACCGGCCCCCCATCCTATGTGAATGAGTATGGGGTACATGGTACCCCTACCCATTCACCTGGTGAAAAAAAATGTCAATAAAAAAAACACACTACACAGGTTTTAAAAGTCATTTATTAGGCAGTTCCGGGGGTCTTCTTCCGACTTCTCCGCCTCTTCTCCCGGTGTTCGGCTTCTTCTCCCAGTGTTCGGCCTCTTCTCCTGGGCCCCTCTGCTATCTTCTTTCAGCCCTGCATGCGCAGGGACTGTGACGTCACAAGGGGGCGGGGTCACCGCCTATATAAATGGCTACTCAGCTCGCACACAGCGTTCCAGCAGGAGAGAGCGTCGTGTCAACATTGGAAGAAGAGAAGAGGGGATAAGACAGCACAGAAGACCGGGCCCGCTAGCAAAAGAGCTGGAAGAAGATAGCGGAGGGGCCCGGGGGAAGAGGCCGAACACCGGGAGAAGAGGCAAAGTCGAGAGAGAGAGCAGAGAAGTCGGAAGAAGACCCCCAAAGTCGGAAGAAGACCCCTGAAGTCGGAAGAAGACCCCCGAAGTCGGAAGAAGACCCCCGGAGCTGCCTAATAAATTACTTTTAAAACCTGTGTAGTGCGTTTTTTTTATTGACACTTTTTTCCTAGGTGAATGAATATGGGTACAATGTACCCCATACTCATTCACATAGGGTGGGTGGCCAGGATCTGGGGGCCCCCTTATTAAAGGGGGCTCCCGGATTCTGATAAGCCCTCCACCTGCAGACCCCGACAACCAATGGCCAGGGTTGTCGGGAAGAGACCCTTGTCCTCATCAACATGGGGACAAGGTGCTTTGGGGTGGGGGGGCCCGCAAGGTGCCCCCCTCCCACAAAGCACCCACCCCCCATGTTGAAGGCATGCGGCCTGGTACGGTTCAGGATGGGGGGGTGCTCGCTTGTCCCCACCCCCTTTCCTGACTGGCTGGGCTGCGTGCTCGGATAAGGGTCTGGTATGGATTTTGGGGGGATCCCTAGGCTGATTTTTTGGCGTAGGGGGTTCCCCTTAAAATCCATACCAGACCTAAGGACCTGATATGCCACTGGGGGGGACCCACACCTTTTTTTTCATTTAAAATTTGGCACGGCGTTCCCCCTCATTCATACCAGACAGCTGTCAGCACTGCCTGTCGCTCATCGCGAAAGGAAAAAAAAAGTTTTCCTTTCCCGATCAGCGAGCCAGCTCGGCGCTGGCCCCCCCCCGACGAGGCTCACAGGTGTCAAATCTCGCCGATAAATGCGGCGAGATTGACACAATATCGTGGTCACTTACTGTACAATCTTTGAAAATGTCAAAGTCCAGAATGGGGTCAGCAAAACAGGAAATGAAGAACATGATCAATGTTTTTTTGTGAAAACGTTTTTTAGATTCTCCCCAAAACATCAATCATGTTCTTCATTTCCTGCTGCAGATTGCGCATTAGGTCAAGGCTAGTGTGCATGGCATCTATATCCCCATTCCAGGCCATGATCTGTCCAATTAATTTTTGGGCACTGTCTGTGGTAAATGGTTCCCCTTCTTCCACAACCAGCACATCACCTAAAATTGAGGGGAAAAAATGTCTTTAGAAATATGCAGGCATACATAGATTACTATAAGCTGGGGTGTCAGACACTCTCCTGGTGGGGTGCACATGTCGCCCACTTCCTCCACCTCTCCTTCGTACACATCCTCAGGGGGGGGGGTGCTGGAACTTGGACCTGCTTCACAACCACGTCACCTAAAATTGATGCAAAAAAGATGTATTTAGAAATATGCAGGCATACATAGATTAACATAAGCTGGGGTGTCAGACACTCACCTGGTGGGGTGCCCATGTCGCCCACCTCTCCTTCCTCCACATCCTCTGTGGGGCTTGGGCTGATTTGCCAAACAGGCTGTTGAGGTCGGGGGTCCCTGAGTTCATATTGTCTGATGAGTCTTTTCTCCCTTAAGAGAGTGAAACAAAAGGTATACTTAGCACACACATATTTGAGTCCAGGAATAGGAATATGAAACATTGTATTGAAGTGCCTGTTTGGGCAGAGATCCAAGTTGAAGACATAATTAAAATTCCCTAGGAAACAAGCTGGAATACTTACCCTTTTGGGCCACATTTCACAGATTGAGACACCCCAACAGTATCCACTGGAGCACCTGTGTGGGTTAACCAACAAAAATGTATTATGGTGTCCCCACACTAGTGCTCCTGTGTCCAGATGTCTAAACAGATGAGTGTCCTCCTTACATTTCACTGAATGAAGTTTGCTATTCATTCTAGTTTCAAAAGACATCTAGACAACAATGTCATAAACTTCTTTTAATAAGACAAACTACCAAGACCAAAAATGTTGTTGAAACCCTGTATCAACTAAATACATCGTATATAATTATTTATAACAATGTTTACTGCGAACAATGTTTAATACGAATGTTTAAAGGAGTAAAACTTGGGGGGCGCATGCGCGGCGCGAATCTGGAAGGAAGCATCTGAGCGTAGCTCCGACACAGCGGGGACTTCATCGCCTTTCCCGGGGCCATAAAACTGTATTAATTGACTCAAAAACTACCTACACCCCTGGGGGAAAGATCGGTGCATGCCGTCCTCCAAGTCCCGTCATGGAAAACCAGCTCAAAGGTCCCTTACGAACTATCTCCTCAGGGTCCGTGAGATGGCATGGAAGTCCCAAGATGGCGCTGAGCCACAACATGCTTCAGCCCCTGCACACAGCCCGGCAGCCTCCCCTGTACATATATCTGGAGACGGTGAGTACACGTTACATCTCACCAAGGTTGATTTAGATGACAGCCTAACAGCTATGTACAATAAGATTGCGGAGAAATTTCAGACTGAACTTCACAAATCCACAAACACTCTGCAGCAGGAGATAGCTGTTCTAGGTGGAAGAACAGCTATCTCCTGCTTTGTTTCTCCTTGAAATGAAGTACGACGAGCTGCAGCTTGCATACACTGACCTCCGCAGAGATCATGAAGCCCTCACCGAATCAGTCCTGGACAATAGAAACAGGTGGAACAATCTGAGAATCAGAGGGGTCCCTGAGGTGGTCACTGATTTAACCCCAGCAATTTACAAGTTGTTCCCCGGTGGCTGCTTTTGCATGCAATAGGCTACACAGAGCCTTTCGCCCCAAACCGCCTGAGGACAAACCGCCCAGGGATATTATTCTATGCCTCAAGGACTATCTTGTAAAGGAGGAGATCCTAAGAGCATCCCACAATACCCCTAATATCTCTTTAGATGGTGTCAGAATTCAAATCTAGCCGGACATATCCCCCGCCACCTTGGATAAACGTCGTAAACTTAAAGAGATCACCACGCCACTCCAAGAAGCAAGGATCCGTTATAGATGGGGGTTCCCCTTCAAACTGCAAGTTATTCATAACGGATCCACTTATACAGTGATCACAATACAGGAGGGGAAGGAGCTCCTGGTCAAACTAGGCCTCATGGCCAAGGAGGATCTCCCTAGGATGCCTTCCACCCCCCGCCCTTCAGCCATCTGGGCAACCCCTTCACCTCAGAGGGATCGCAGAAGACAAAGGCAGGAACTCAGGGGCCATATGATTTAATTGACCGCTACTTTCCCCTCTCTTCGGATTCCTTGCCCGAACTTTAACACAGGACCTGGGACTCCAACATATGGTCAAGGATCTCCATGGACATTCACAGGGACAACAACAACTACCTGGCTCCCCTCTTAATTTGAGCCTCTCCCCCGCCTACTTTTCGTTTACACCCCGATGCACCATATACATATCTGACGGCTCCCCGCTGTGCTTTCGTACAGTAGCACCCACTTGGTTGTCCCCCCGCTCTTGCTGAGCACCACAGGTAAAGGGAATGAGGAGTAAAGGAGAGAAAGAAGGGGAAGAGAGACAGTCTTTATTGTATTTCTCTCTCTCTCCCCGGACACATCTTTTGTGATTTTTGTTTTTGCCTTCTCTTATCTCCCAACAGGTTGCCAAGAGCGCTGGACACTACTGTCCTATTGTTCAGGAAGTTTTTACCCCTAACAAAATGTTGATTATCCTACTGTCGGGATAGTCTTTCCCCTCCCGACCCCAATGGGTTACACATACTTGATTTTATTTTACATTATTTTTTGGTTACGGGACTTTTCTTTTCTTTAAATGCACTATATATGCTGATTTTGATATCTTTTCTCTTACAGTCACTCCTTATTATAACTACATGATGGGTTGTATACTGTTACATGTCATTCCGGTTATCCCCAGCGACTTGTGGTGGTGGATATCAGAGGCCTACTCCTTAGGACCCCCCCAGATCTTGTATGCCTATAGGACCACCCAAATTAAAAATGAGTATTATATTAATTTCCCATAATATAAGGGGGTTTATTATCACCCAGAAGCGCAAAAAAGCTTTCCAAACATACAAACGCCTATGGGCGGACATTATTCTTTTACAGGAGACTCAGTTCTCTGAAAATAATCACCCCATTTTTTTTAATATATAGTTACATAGTTATATAGTAGGTGAAGTTGAAAAAAGACACAAGTCCATCAAGTCCCACCTATGTGTGATTATGTGTCAGTATTACATTATATATCCCTGTATGTTGCGGTCATTCAGGTGCTTATCTAATAGTTTCTTGAAAATATTGATGCTCCCTGCTGAGACCACCGCCTGTGGAAGGGAATTCCACATCCTTGCATCTCTTACAGTAAAGAACCCTCTATGTAGTTTAAGGTTAAACCTCTTTTCTTCTAATTTTAATGAGTGGCCACGAGTCTTGTTAAACTCTCTTCTGCGAAAAAGTTTTATTTCTATTGTAGGGTCACCAGTATGGTATATGTATATTGAAATCATATCCCCTCTCAAGCGTCTCTTCTCCAGAGAGAATAAGTTCAGTGCTCACAACCTTTCCTCATAACTAAGATCCTCCAGACCCTTTATTAGCTTTGTTGCCCTTCTTTGTACTCGCTCCATTTCCAGTACATCCTTCCTGAGGACTGGTGCCCAGAACTGGACAGCATACTCTAGGTGCGGCCGGACCAGAGTCTTGTAGAATGGGAGAATTATCGTTTTATCTCTGGAGTTGATCCCCTTTTTAATGTATGCCAGTATTCTGTTTGCTTTGTTAGCAGCAGCTTGGCATTGCATGCCAATGCTGAGCCTATCATCTACTAGGACCCCCAAGTCCTTTTCCATCCTAGATTCCCCCAGAGGTTCTCCCCCCAGTGTATAGATTGCATTCATATTTTTGCCACCCAAATGCATTATTTTACATTTTTCTACATTGAACCTCATTTACCATGTAGTTGCCCACCCCATTAATTTGTTCAGATCTTTTTGCAAGGTTTCCACATCCTGCGGAGAAGTTATTGCCCTGCTTAGTTTAGTATCAATAAATAAATGAATAAACAGCAAAGTCCTTAGACCAAAACAGAAAATCTTCTAAGGAGATGGGAAGAGTCCCCTGATAGCTCTTCGTACCCCTGGGGTCCCTTGGGATCATATCCTTAGACGTATGGCAGCAATTCAGCTTATGGAGAAAGTCTTCCATACTATCATGGATACCATGCACATTTATGACCTGAAATGGAAATCCTGGTCCCCGTGACCACACATTATCCTCACTCACAATTTTAATACTGAGCCCGTATATTAAGATGCATTGTTGGCAGAATTTTCCAACATGGTTTCCCGTAACCTTTTCTGTTTTACATTTCAATGTTTGTGGCTTAGGTACATGTTATTAAAGCTGAACTTGGTAACGTGCGGAAGCCTTCAACATCTTCAGCTTACAGTGGGAGTTCTCCTACATGGCATCCTCCCCATGTTGCTTAATCAATGTGTTATTATGTAAATGTGTGGATCACATAGTCCTTATTGGTCATCTTATAACATACCATTGATATATGCACATTTCAACCATTCTCATTACTCTCTATTACATGATACATGTTGTATTATTTTCTGTACACGAAGCCTGTTGTATATGCTTATACCCTTCCAAATAAAATCGTTTGTATTAAAAAAATAAAGGAGTAAAACTTGTACAGTAATGATAACTACATGGAGCAGCATGATAAGGAATGCTGCTCTGTAAGTCTCCGTGTTTTCAAGGTGCTGCCATCCTACTAAGCAGAGTTGGGTGCTAGCTATGCACAAGATAATGGAAATAGGAAAGTCCTGGATTGCATCCAAAAAAGCATCTTTATTGAAAATTAAAATCCAAAAACGCAGACAAGTAACAGAAGTGGACACAGCAGGGATCAAATCGCTAACGCATTTCACATCCAAAGATGCTTACTCATAGTTCATAGTTGAGCTATGAGTAAGCATCTTTGGATTTTATTATTCAATAAAGATGCTTTTTTGATGGAGTGCGGCAATCCAGGACTTTTCTATTTCCACATGGATCAGCATGCAAGGTTATAATCACAATATGAACACACGACAAGTACTTACTTTTTTTCAGCACTTTCTGGATTCGTCTGTACTGATCTGGCTCCCTGAGTTTGAGGACCATAGTTTCCTCAGCTGATCTTTAGAGCGCAGTACCCCAAATTTATGATGCAGGCTCTTCACCACTTTCGCCATTATTTTTCCCTTTCTTAAATTAAATTAGGCTGGGCGTACGGTCCATGCTTCCCATCGTAATCTTTTTTTTTTCATCTCCACCATCTCTTCAAAGGCCATATTGGAGGCCTTAAATCTCCTCTTCCCGGATCGGGACATTTCAGGCTCCGGACTTTCCTTGTTACTGGAGTTAGTACACACCTGCTGTGTCTCCGCCATTGTTACTCCTACTGCACACCGTAGGGAGAAGGGGCGGAGAATATTCTTTAAAAAAGAACGTCAGGGGCGGGCGACGCAGGCGGAGTTTCACACATGCGCAGTGTGTATCTAAAGCTATCACGCATGTGCCGTACGTACGTTCTGTGCGTAGAAAAAGGGGCGGAGAATATTCTTTAAAAAAGAACGTCAGGGGCAGGCGACGCAGTTTCACGCATGCGCAGCGTGTATAAAGCTATCACACATGTGTCGTACGTAACTTCTGTGCGCGGAGGATAGAGGAGCTGAATTTGCAAGCATCCGAAATGAAGGTACATTTTTATAACTTTGTATCAGTCTATACTGCTTCAAAATTGAGGCCTATGTTGGGATAGTAAGATTATGAGAGTTTAGCCTAACATTAGTGTTTTTGTCTTGTGTATTATCTTTGACATAAAACATGAATACTAAGTTTAAGGACCCTGAATTTCTGACTCAATTTATTGAGAAGTATAGGGAGATGAGGAATCTATGGAAGGTCAAACACACTGCATATTATATTAAAACAATAAGGAAGTCAACGCTGGAGAAACTTCTCGCATTTGTGCAGAGTTTCATCTCAGAAGCAACCTTTAAGTTTGTGGAAAATAAAATTGGGATCTTGCGAAATATGTATAGGAGGGAGCATAACAAAATCCCGATTTCTCTGAGATCAGGAGCATCAGCAGATGATGTGTATGTACCCAAGCTGTGGTACTAAGATAAACTACGTTTTCTTGATGACCAGACTGAAGCCAGGGCATCACTTTCAACCCTTCCCTCCACCCCAGCAGAGGCTGATGAGGAGCAAGCTGGGCCTTCCATCCTGAAAGAACCGGATGTGACCATCTGGAGCCAGGTATATTATTTTTAGACATATTTAGTGTCCTAATTATAATGACATTAACTACATGTTTATAATTGACTACCTATTAATTTTTTTTTATGAAAAAAATGATGTATACGTATCAATTGACAAAAGTGGCCAAAAATGTTTGTCACCAGCTTTAAAAAATGCTGGTGTCAGATTAATACTCTTTTATATATATTAACATTGAATTTGCAAGTCATGAGCTGAAAATTGTGTGTCATTGATGAAACAACAACTCAAACTATGTCCCTTTTTTATACACAGGATGAGATCAGCCAGGAGGAAGGTGTGGAAAGTGTCATCCAGGAGGAGGCCGGGTCCAGTGTCATCCAGGAGGAGGCCGGGCCCAGTGTCATCGAGGAGGAGGCCAGGCCCAGTGTCATCCAGGAAGAGGCAGGGGTTAGTGTCAGTCAGGAGGTGGCCGGGCCCAGTAGGAGCCTTACACAATCACAGGTTCCTTCCCTTCGTCTTCGTATAAAAAGGCCCAGAAAGGGGACGGTGACAGAGGAGGCATCACTGCGCCTCATGGGAGAAGCAACTAATTTCCTCAAGAGCCCCCCTGAAGAGGCCATGGCTCCTATATAGCCAGCAGGTTGCTGGAAATGGAGAAGGGACAACGCCTCCTTTGTGAAAAACTTTTTTCTGATGTCCTTCACAAGGGGCTAAAGGGAGAGTTAACTGTCAACACAAAATTTAAATGAGCAAGCCCCTCCTCCTTCTCCTCCTGCCACAAGTCAACCACCAGAGCCCCAGCCTACAAGGAAGGCTGCAGGGAAGGGTGCAGGCCAGTGTGGAGGGAAGGCTGGAACGAAGAGAAAAAAGTGATGACCTGGCTTCAGTCTGGTCTGACAGAAGACGCAGGCTGGGGTAGTACCACAGCCTGGGGACATATATGTCATCTACTGCTGCTCTTGATCTCTGTGATTACCGGACCAGATTGTGCTCCCTATTATATGGACTCCTCAAGATCCCAATTTTCTTTTCCACAGACTTGATGTGTGCCCTTGGGCCAAAAGTCTTCACAGATTCCAAAAAAATCTCCAGCATTGACTTCATCTTTATTTTGTTAAACATAATAAATGGATATTTTTTTTATGATAATACTTGCCTATGTGTTTTTATTATTAACATCATTTTTTTTATAGACAATGTAAAATTAACAAGGGACAACAACCTCCTTGAGGTTCCAAAAAAACATTTATATAATGTTCTTGTGGTAACTTTACAAAAAAAATATATACAAAAATAAGGTTCTTTGCAGTAATAAGATTTGTGAGAACTCTGTGTGAATATGAACAGCAAAACAACTTCATTCTTCTAGCATTATAAAGAAGACAATAATGCACTGCATTAAACAAACACAGAATTTGCAGCGTGAGGAATGTGCTAT
Source organism: Lithobates clamitans (assembly GCA_037952925.1). NCBI lineage: Eukaryota > Metazoa > Chordata > Amphibia > Anura > Ranidae > Lithobates > Lithobates clamitans. The sequence continues at coordinate 1,820,003 of JBBGZY010000482.1, forward strand.
CCACAATATGAACACTAGTATTACCAGACCGAGCGATTCAGTTTCGTACTTGCTTCAGGGCATGCGTCGTTTTTTTGTCCATCGGACTAGCATACAGATGAGCAGATTTCTCGATAGGAACTGGGTCCGGCAGAGTTACGACGTAAAGATTTGAAGCATGTTTCAAATTTAAAGTTCATCAGGTTTTCGACTGGAAAAGTCAGCTGAAAGTCCAATGAAGCCCACACACGATCGTATTGTCCTCCGGACTCGGTCCGTCGGACCAGTCCAATAGAAAAGTCCGCTCGTGTGTACGCTGCATTAGTCTTTTTACTGCTCATTGTTGCATTTTGGGTGGTGTTGCTACTGCTTATGCTAATTTGGACGCTACATGCTATTTTATGCTTTGCCTTATTGGACGCCATCTTATATGCTAAAATTTGTTACCACAATTGTCAGTTTAAGTGCATTTGTTCTGTTATCAATTTTAATCATTGCCAATACAATAAGATCACCTTGCTAGTAGGTTTGGTGCCTGGTCTTTGATATAGCACTAATATTGGGTATTAGGAATTACTACCAGTGTTTCATTGCCAAACATTTGCTTGCTGTCAAATCTGCTTGCAGTTTTGCACTCAACATGGTGTGTCAGAGGGGCCAAGGCCGCTGAGAAGATCGGGACAATGAACAGAGGGCTTATCTTAACCAACAGCTCTTTTGGGGGTAGCATTACACTTATTTGGATCTATCTTAGCAGAGACATAATAGACTGAAGACTAAAAACTGCTTTCCAGCAATAATGCCTTATGGCCTCATGGATGCAAGTTCAAAATGGAGGAGAGAAAAGCACTACTACCTAAGTGTTGCATTTAATAAAACATTCTGGGGTGTGGCCCCTTTGTCAAACCTATCTGTGACAATTGTCTGTTTATATAGGTGGAGGGCGGGCCAGCACCAATTACTACAGAACTACAGGAAAATGGCTGCTGTGCGGCTCTTCAACAAAGCACATCACAAGACTACGAGAAAATGGCCAATTTCAGACTGTGCATACATGCAGCTAGTTATCAAAGAACAGAACTACAGGAACATGACTGCTGTAAAATTACAGACTATACTGCAGAAAATGTATCAGTTAGTGTAAAAGCAAGGAATAATATTACATGCAAATACAAAAAAATAAAGGTGAAAAAAATCACAATGCATGACAAGTAATTCAAACACCAAGTGTATAATCTTTTTTTTTATAAAACTGGTAGACACCAAGAATAGGGCTTGCCTCCTGGATCCGAGCACACCTGCTTTGCTTTCAAAAATCTGCTCCATGGAGATGTATTGCTCAGTCATCTCAACACAAAGCAGGTCTACCCTTACCTTTGGTGTTGGCTAGGAGTAGCCTGTTTATAGCAAAATTAGACATAAACACAGAACCAGGCCAGGCTATTGCAAACATTTATTTCCAGTATATAGGATGCCAAGGTTGGGTCCAGAACGACAGGTATCCCCACTATTTGGATTGTGGTCCCTTTAAGAGGAATGATTTGAAGATATGTATTCAGGGGTTCTCATCCACACATTGTGAGAAATTCTGGGGTAGTCTGCCTAGAGAGGAGAAGACCAACTTTCAGTACTCTATGGATTGCTCAATCCTTACTAGGGACCCAGAATTTCAGAGGTTCAAAGAGTTCTGGGTGGGAAGAACCTCAAAACCCTGAACACAGGGACTTGGGTCCTGAAGGGGCTAACCAGTCTCTGTGTGAGTCAATAAAAGAAAAAGGGTACAGCCGGTACCTGGCAGTGAGAGAGTGAGCTGGACACACAAGAATGAGCCAGGAGAACAAAGCTTGGGATTAAGCTACTGTTGCTGACTGTGAAAGATTTCTCTTTGGGACCCCTGGGCCAGACAGGAAACCCCCAAAACCCCAGTGTGGAACCACCATTATCTTGTTTTGTGCCATTAAACCAGAGATATGGACTGGGGTTGGGGCAAAATGCATCAGCCGCAGACTACAGCACCCCAATGACATCACGTCTGATTCATGTTTGAATGCAGCTGAGTTTGTGAGAGAACCTGTTGCTTTTTGGAACAAGCGGACATTCTTTCGTTTTAACCATGGAACATTGTAAGCTTGAATTTTATTGAATAAACAAGACATACTACACTATATGGTCTCTCTCTCCATATGTATGAGTTTGATATAGCACAGGAAGAATCACATCTTGGAGTTGGCATTCCATCACCCTGCTCACCAGTCTAAGCCTGATTGACCCACAACGCAGTACTGCTTGAGGGGTCCATTGGATCTGGTGAGTTCAACCACTTGGGGGGGGGGGGGATGGAGCACGTTACCATTTATGTGGTTAACTACTATTGCAGCACTTTGGGAGTTGTCAGCACAGCAGCATTTGTGAAGGAGTTTTTTCAATTGGAACTTTATTCATGCAATTTTGCACATTTATTTTAACTTTCCCTGGCCACATGCTTGCTCAATAATTTATGTTATTTCACTGTGTTTTTGTCTATATGATGTATGCATATTATTAGCACTTTAATCCACTTTATTTGGGTTTGCTGGCGCTGTGGTATATATAGTTATATTTCATTTTTTCCAGAGATATGGACTGTTTTGTGTTCTATAAGCTATTTTATTTTGGACTATTTACATATTCTAATAAAGACACCAGTAAAGGACATCTATCAGGTTGTTTTTTCTCTTTTTTGTTCATAAAGATGGAGTTATAAATTCAATATAACACAATTTATATGTTGTTGCTTACCAATCATTGAATAATGTGGCTGCATTAGTTTTCTTTTTTCAAACTTTTATTCATTTATTTTCAAGTGGTGATTGGGGAGTTGCACACCCCCTGTCTTAGGGTGACTACATTCACTCCTCTACTGCATTTATTGAGGAGGAACATAGCAATTGGACTTATTCAGCAGTTACAGCAATAGTTTTTTTTTGGGGGGGGGGTTACATGAATAAATAAAAGGAGACCGTTGTAAGCACCTCCGACAGTGGTCAATGGTTTGTCTCAACCCTCTAACCTCTAAATGCCACTTTAGCTGGGCAGCTAGGTCTGTTAGATAGTATTATGGCTAGGCCTTTTTTTTCCCTCAAAAAATAGGTGCAGAAACTCAACCAAGTTGTTATTAAGCTACAGCTTGGTCTGTTGAAGCTGAAAAAGTGTTAGCTGGGGTTGGGCTTTAAATTACTAGTCACTTATGTAAAGCCCATCTAAATCTACTATTCCTTTTTACAATACCCTCTCCACTGATTGACAACAATGTCAGGGTGACTATGTTACTCATCCAAAGATACAGTGGAGGAGTAAATGTTGCCACCCTAGAAAGACGAAAATGAATGCAGCCACCACAGCCAATGATTGGCAAGCTGCAATAAATTAAGCTTTGTTTTTTTGTTGTTTTTTTTTGCTAAAAAAGAAAAAAAAAGAAAAAATAAACAGATTTACTGGCTGGATAATAATAACCACATAATAAAACTGTGTTACAGGGGGTTCAGAAAAATAGACTGCTGTGGTAATGCTAGTGACAGACTGTATGATGTGTGTCCATTTTTTATTTTTAGCATAAACAAAATTGTAATATATACATATATTTTCATATAACTTCATGCAATCTACAGAGAAATGAGCATTGTGTCTATATAGTTATTACATTAACAGATCTATAAACAGTTCAACAAGCAATATTCCACTGGGGAATTGAGATGTGAAGACTGTAACACTATTAACGTATAGAGTATTCTTCTAATGGCTGTTTGAGGACTTGATTAAACCAAAGCTTGCCATAAATGGTTTGAATCTCTGATTCAAACCATATATGGGCAGGCTGATTGTACCCAAGTCTATCAATGGATTGACTTGGGTACAATGAGCATGTCAAATTTTTTGCATGCAATTTTTGCCAGCGGCTATAGCCTCTGGCAATAATCATTATGTTCTCCCGGCTGGGCTTCCCCCCTCTGAAGCCCAGCCAACCAATCAACCAAATCAACCAGGGTGCAGATACATAAAAGAAATATGGCCGATTCAGCAGGGACTGACCAAATTTTATCCCTGTATGGGTGTCATCACAGTTGGGAGGAGTTAAAAAAAAAATGTGGTTGAGCTGAGTTTTTAGCTCCCCCTAACCGCATATCTCTTAAGCTGTGAAGGCAGAGGATGGGAACGTTCACATGCCGGGGTGGCATTTCTTTGCTATGCACCCACAGCATAAATGATTTCCCGAGTTTGGCAGGCAGTACTGCCACTAAACACAACCCATTCAAACAAATCCAACGCATTATGTCGTGACGTGTTGGTGCAACATTTAGGGGTTAAAACTGGTGATGAAGTGGCATTATCTCCTCACCATCTGTCAAACTTCAAATTTCAGAGATGAAACAATTTAGTCACACGTCTAACCTTAGCCCAACTAGGCTATTTTCCTCAACAATTACTATACAATTATTAATATACCATCCCTTCTTAACCCAAACTGTGCTCTGGCCTTCAGTAATCCAACTCCTCTTTCTTGCTACAGTTACAATGATTGTCTTAAATAAAAAATTTCCACCAAATTGCTTAGTGTACTTTATAGGAAAGTTACATTTATATTTACAGTGATCTCTGTTCCAATGGCACTGGTGTTATCCACTCCTTTCATATGTAAAGAACTCTAATTTAAAACTTACGTAGTGCATTGAATAGGTGGTGGCTTTTCCTGGAACGTTACCTTTGGATAATATACATCTAAATGGACAGCGAAGAGCCCACCAAGAATGAGGTCTCCATTTGACGAGTAACCAGTGAGGTCTTCATAAGCCAAACTGCAACCGTTGGGTGATGTTGTATCATACATTTCTAATAGGCAAACAAAGATGTTCATGCAGTAAACACAGGCCAAGTACAGCCTTAATTTCATCCTGTCTTGAATAAAAAAAATGGAAATAGGAGTAAATTATATGCATATATACACATATAAAAAATGCCATGGGTTTTTTACAAGTTGCATTTGTAGTGTTTATGTCATTAATGAATAAAGATACAACATTGGCTAAATAAAGAACCTTAGAAAGTCTGTTAACATGGACTACTATGGTACAGAGATAAATAATCACCATAAATGTTCATATTCGTACTTCCCAACTTCATAATGCATTAGAATATGTCCTCCTATTTGAACAAATACGAAGTATTCTTCTGTCTAGCTAGAAGCTAGCTAATGCCAGAGCTTTAAATTGGTAATAAACTGTTTTCTTAAAAAATGAAAATTCTGTTAAAAATGTATTATTAACTCTGAATTCCTTTTTTTTTTCTGATGTGATCTGACTTCCTATTAGAGAGTGGCTACGCTCATTCTCCAGGGTCCGACAGTGTTTTTAGGAATGTATTCACTCTCTCTTTTGCCCACTCCCAAGATAGACTATGGTCTATGGGATTTGTTGCTTGCATGGAGCAATGCACAAGACCGCAACTAACGTTCACTGCTTGTTGAAGTGAGAGGAGAAAGAAGGTTGGTGGTTTAAAAAAAAAAAGTTTTTTTCATTATATAAATTATTATGAAATGCACGGGATAGTAACATTTAAAAGTAATATGCAATAAAAGTAATATTCGATTGATTGATCCAAGGAATATCTGATTGCCTTTGCCTTCTTCTGGATCAATTGTGGGTATAAAGTTCTAGATATGGACGGCTTCTATTTATTTTATTTATTTTTCTATATCCTGAACTCAATGACATCTCACATCTTGAGTGCATTATGCTGAGAACATGCCTTAAAAAATTAGAAAGTAGTCTGCAGATGTTTGCACATAAAGCAGACTGTATGCTGCAAGTAGCAGTTCAGTTTGTTTTATGTGATTACAGCTTTGTAAAATGGTTGCTGACTAAAGGCATAGATACTGCATAAAAATACATCATCATTTATATGTGCTCATTGCACCATGACTTCTAGAATTGACCCTGGTGCTACACTGTTATGCTATAAAAACGTTATTATAAGGTTGTATTACTAGATAAGCTTGTGTACTTGTGTACTTGTGTAATAATATATATATATATATATATATATATTTATATATATACACACACACTGCTCAACAAAAATTTAAGGAACACTTTTTAAAACACATAAGATCTCAAACGGGGAAAAAAAATCATGCTGGATATCTATACTGATATGGACTGAGTAATGTGTTAGGAACGAAAGGATGCCACATCATCTGATGTAAATGAAAATGATTCACCTACAGAGGGCTGAATTCAAAGACACCCCAAAAATCAGAGTGAAAAAATGATGCAACAGGCTATTTTTCAGAAATTTCATTGCTGCAGCTCAAAATGGTACTCAGTAGTTTGTATGGTCCCCACGTGCTTGTATGCTTGCCTGACAACGATGGAGCATGCTCCTAATGAGACTACGGATGGTGTCCTGGGGTATTTCCTCCCAGATCTGGACCAGGACATCACTGAGCTCCTGAACAGACTGAGGTGCAACCTGGCATCGTAGGATGGACCGAAGCATAATATCCCAGAGGTGTTCTATTGGATTTGGGTCAGGCGAGCGTGGGGGCCATTCAATGGCATCAATTCCTTCATCCTCCAGGAACTGGCTGCATACTCTCGCCACATGAGGCCGGGCATTGTGGTGCACCAGGAGGAACCCAGGACCCACCGCACCAGTGTAGGGTCTGACAATGGGTCCAAGGATTTCATCCAGATACCTAATGGCAGTCAGGGTACCATTGTCTAGCCTGTAGAGGTCTGTGCGTCCCTCCATGGATATGCCTCCCCAGACCATCACTAACCCACCACCAAACTGGTCATGCTGAATGATATTACAGGCAGCATAACTTGATGCTATACTCTGATTAAAAAGTGTTTCTTTATTTATTTTTTTGCTCTGTAATATATACAGTGCCTTGAAAAAGTATTCCCACCCCTTGAAATTTTCCACATTTTGTCATGTTACAACCAAAAATGGAAATGTATATTATTGGGCTTTTATGTGATAGACCAACACAAAGTGGCACATAATTGTGAAGTGGAAGGAAAATAATAAATGGTTTTCAATTTTTCTTTTACAAATAAATATCTAAAAAGTGTGGCGTGCATTTGGATTCAGCCCCACCCAAGTCAATACTTTGTAGAACCACCTTTCGCTGCAATTACAGCTGCAAGTTTTTTTGGGGATGTCTCTACCAGCTTTGCACATCTAGAGAGTGACATTTTTGCCCATTCTTCTTTGCAAAATAGCATAAGCTCTGTCAGATTGGATGGAGAGTGTCAGTGAACAGCAAGTTTCAAGTCTTGCCACAGATTCTCAATTGGATTTAGATCTGGACTTTGACTGGGCCATTCTAACACATGAATATGCTTCTATCTAAACCATTCCATTGTGGCTCTGAATTTATGTTTAGGGTCATTGTCCTGCTGGAAGGTGAACCTCTGCCCTAGTCTCAAGTCTTTTGCAGACTCTAACAGGTTTTGCATCTAAGATTGCTCTGTATTTGGCTCCATCCATCTTCCCATGAACTCTGAACAGCTTTCCTGTCCATGCTGAAGAAAAGCATCCCCACAACAAGATGCTGCCACCACCATGTTTCACAGTGGTGATGGTGTGTTCAGGGTGATGTGCAGTGTTAGTTTTCCGCCACACATAGTGTTTTGCTTTTAGACCAAAAAGTAAAATTTTGGTCTCATCTGACCAGAGCACCTTCTTCCACATGTTTGCTGTGTCCCCCACATGACTTCTAGCAATCTACAAACGGGACTTTTTATGGCATTCTTTTAACAATGGCTTTTTTCTTGCCGCTCTTCCATACAGGACAGATTTGTGGAGTACACGACTAATAGTTTTCCTGTGGACAGTATTTCCCACCTGAGCTCTGGATCTCTGCAGCACCTCCAGAGTTACCATGGGCCTCCTTGTCCAGCCTGTCAGTTTAGGTGGACAGCCATGTCTTGGTAGGTTTGCAGTTGTGCCATACTCTTTCCATTTTTGGATGATGGATTGAACAGTGCTCCACAAGATGTTCAAAACGTGGGATTTTTTTTATAACCTAACCCTGCTTTAAACTTCTCCACAACTTTATCGCTGACCTTTCTTGTGTGTTCCTTGACCTTCATGATGCTGTTTGTTCACTAAAGTTCTCTAACAAACCTGGGAGGGCTTCATAGAACAGCTGTATTTATACTGAGATTATAGTACATGCAGGTGGACTCTATTTACTAATTAGGTGACTTCTGAAGGCAATGGGTTCTACTAGATTTTAGTTATGGGTAGACTGTAGATCTGAGGGGGACACGCAGGGAAAATAAATAACAGCTTTTTAGCTTGCACATGATTGGATGATAAAATCAGCAGGGCTTCCCCTAATTTGAGATCTACCCCTCAGATTTACAGCAACTGCACTTCCAAGTGCACTTTAAGTGCAATTTCAAGTGCACTTTGCACTTGTAGTTTGCACTTGCACTGCAAAGTGGATTTGCCTTTTCTTAAATAACCCCCATTGTGTCTGTCTGTCTGTCTGTCTGTCTATCTATCTATATGTATATATATATATATATACACACATACACACACACATACACACACACACGATACAACATCCCTATAATAGTATATTATGATAAAATGAACAGATTAGATGTGGTGAGGATTTGTGTATAGAAGAGTAGAATAAAATACAGAGGGGATGGGAAGTAGGAACAGTATGGAAGAGCCTTGAGGCCATCCTAAAATGTATTTAAATCTCAGAATTTTAGGTCAGAATCCTGATTTTTACTGTTACAATGTTAACTTTTTTACTCTCACAATTATAAATTTGAAGCTCAGAATTCTGAGTGTCAAAGTCAATTCTGAGATTAAAAATCGATTATGAGATTAAAAATCAGAGTTCTGGGAGAGATAAAATGTACAGATTAGATATGGTAGGGTGCATAGAGATACGGGAGTTGATTTTATAAGGGTAAACAGGCTGTTTAATTTGCAGGGGAACTTTTTCTTAAATTAGAAAACGTGGTGAAACTTCCCTTTGCAAGAATAATCAATGTGATAGGAAATCTAAAAATACCAGTATTATTTCTGGCATATGATTAGATGATGGAAGTCGACAGAGGTTCGCCTCATTCTCTGAGCTAAGAGAAAATTCCTTGCAAAGTGAATAGCCTATTTTCCTGTAATAAATTAGTGCCCCAGAAGGTATAGTATGTAGGATGAGATCTAAGATGGACAGATTAGATGTACATGTATAAACAAGCTAAAATATACAAAGAGGATGGGAAGTAAGAAGAGAGATAAGATGGACAGATTAGATAAGGTAGGGGTTCTTGGCAATATGGGTAAAGAGATAAAAGGGTGGATTTAGTAAAGGCAAACAGACTGTTAACTTTGCAAGGGAATTTCCACTTTTTAAGGTTATTTTCTTTTAGCTTAGTAAATGGGGTAAAAATGCACTATAACATGTAGAAAACGCACTATAAAACAGTAACGTAAAAAAAATATACTTTTGCTTGCATCTGATTGGATAATGGAAGTCAGCAGAGCTTCACCTGATTTCATAAGCTAGCAAAAATTCCCTTGCATACTGAACAGCATACTTGTCGTTAGTACTATACCCTCAGTGGGATTGATTTACTAAGAAAAATTATAGGATGGACAAATTAGATGTACATGTATAAACAAGATGAAAGATACAGAAAGAATGGGATGTAGAAAGCAAGATAAGATGGACAGGTTAGGAATGTTTTACCATCACTTGTGCAACTAAAGCCCCATACACATGGGCCGAATGTTGGGAGACAGCCTGCGGTTCAAAAATAAAACGGCCGTGGTTCAGCCCGTGTGTATGTCGGTCTGTCTGAAAACCAGCATCCGACCGACTCCCAATCAGCACTCTCAGCCAATGGCAGAGGGCACTGATCGGATCGCTGAACTAACCTTGCATGCAACTAATACTGTGTACCCAGCTTAAGCAATCATATCTTACCTTATAGCAGAGTGAAATCATTCAAGAAAAATATGCATAATGTACTTCCAACAAAATTTTAAATAATAAAATGCTGCAAAGGTTTAATACTGTATGGTCCACAATTTGCTATTGCAAGACAATAAACATGACAGGTAATACCTTCCTCTTCATACAGCCTATAAAAACATTTGATTTAAAATAATAAAAAATTAATTACAATTTCTGTGATCTATGTTGCAGTGCACTGTACCTACTTTTACAGTGCCATTAAATAAATCCTTGGCAGTCTATTTATATAAGGTATGTTCCAGTGCCCCTGATTTTACTAAATAATACGTTTCATTAAAATAACAGGTCTGACCATATTATTATACAAAATCATTATAATTATCACTACAGTAGGTTGTAATTTTGGGAAGATCTACAGAGGATGCATGATTTTGATGATGTTGTTGATTTTGGTTGTGGTGTATTCACAGAGCTGAGTAAACTCTGTGTTTTGCAGATAATTATATGTTGCAGGAGGAAGCTTAAAGTATGCTCAAGGGAAGTCCTATTTGATTCCTCAAGGCCACAGTCAATGCAGGAATTAAAGGTAAACGCTAGGTTGTAAAGTTATTTTCCATTGATGCTAATAAATTCAAATATCTATTCCTTGCCATCACAGCAGCGCTATTTTATTTTGAGATTTCCCAGAATCCTCTCTCCTTAGCTTAGCAAATTGATTCACTGCCTCTTTCAGATTACTGGACAGAGCTTGAAGGAAAGATGTCATGCAAGAGATATAAATAGACTTTCATTGGTCATCTTCATCCTTTTCTAAAATTGCTATTTTCAAAATTAGTGATCTACAAAATTGTTCTGGATGAGTAACCAGGAATGTTTTATTGGCAGAAAAAGCCAGACAGCTACCCTTTCTAGAAGCAGGCAGCAGCCCACAGATTTCTCTCATGATAGATCGAGCCAACGATTCGTTCCAAGCCTAGGTTCAAACCCAACTTTAGTTGTTCTTGTGTTTAAAAACATTTTTGCCTGTTCAGCCCCCTGTTCAGGAGGAGCCAAACATCATATATTGAGGCTACTACTGGCCTTCAATGATTGTTAAGGAGGCGGTGAGTGCTGGCACCTTCTGCATCCCTAGCAAAAGCTGACCGCCACTGGCACCGGGATCTCCCGGCCATGTAAGCAGAGGGGCGGGGATAGCAGTGACATCACTGCCAAGATATAGTCACTGGTCATATTTGGGCAATGACACTGATCATTCCCCTAAAGGGCAGTAATGATATGGTCTCTGTTGACATTTGTATCCCTAAAATTGCTGAAAGTGATTGTAAAGTCTATGTTTTTCCTATAAAAATAATAAACATGTTATACTTATTTGCTCTGTGTAGTGGATTTGCACAAAGCAGCCCAGATCCTCCTCTTCTTGGGTCCCTCTTCTGTGATCCTGGCCCCTCCCCCCTGTTCAGTGCCTCTGTTGTAAAAATAAAAGCTTGACCCATGAAAAACCATGACCCCGTCACTTCCGGTGCAGTTACGTCACCAAACAGCTGTTTGCGCAGCTTCACCGCGGCTATATCATGTCTGTGCGGCTATATCGCGCATGCGCATATGCTATTTTCAGTCGAGAAAAATTATGGACTTGAGCGGGCGGGTGGAGGTGCTGCCGATGATGTAATTAAACAATGCGAGTTGTTTAATTACATCATCGGCAGCACCGCCTCCAGCTCTGCCCTGCCTCTAGTCTTCTCTGGAGAAGGGGGGCGGGCCTCGTGCATAATAGCACTGTGTGTGTGTATGGGAGGTAGAGGGAAAACATAGAGCTGTACCCCCCCATCATATGCAGCCACTGTGCCCATCATATGCAGCCACTTGTGCCCATCAAATGCAGCCAGGCATGTCCACCGGCTCGACTGTCACTTCACTAACCCCCCCGCTGCTGGTCCAGCGGCACTTACCGAGTGACGGGCCTTCCACCTTCTCTTCTGTAGCAGCGGTGGCGTCTGCTATGTCTGCTCGGCTCCTCAGGCTTCCTCCGCCGTGTCTCCTCTTCGGCCAAAGAGTTAGGCATCCAATAGGATTGCCTAATGCTTTGGCCAATTGGGAGACAGGTCTCACTGACCTGCCTGCTGATTGGAAGGGAGGGACGTTAGTGTGAAAATAGAGAAAATTCATTCGCTATGCCACACAACAGGGTGGGATCGGGACACAGTGATCTGCGCCCCGAGCCCACCCTATTTTGAAGCCTATTAGAGCCTCTGGCTCTAATCACCTGCTTCAAAATACACACCCCCCACCTATCCCTGCCACAGTATTTCATGTGTCTGGCGTGCTAAAAGGGGCAAGGCACATGAATAGGGAGGGCGGCAGAGGTGGCAGGGGGGCAGCGCCCGTGCGCCCACAAAGCATGGGCCACCACTGGTCTGCGATCTTTGTCAAGTGCTGGGGGCTGGATCGCCTTCGCTGCTTTTCCTCCAATCAGGGGCCAAAGAAGCTGAGTGCGAGTTCACCTGTAGCCCTCACACTGGAGACTTGTACAACATCATCATGGCATCCCAGGATCGTGGCTACCGTGTTCCCCAAGGGCAAAGCGCATGTGTGACTCACTTTGGGGTTACTGGTGGCTTAGGGAGAAGGAGAGGGCCCCTGGGTGGTCGTGGGAGAAGGAGAGGGCTCCTGGGTGGACGTGGGAGAAGGAGAGGGCTCCTGGATGGACGTGTGGAGAAGGAGAGGACTCCTGGGTGGATGTGGAAGCAGGAGGGGGCTCCTGGGTGGACGTGGGAGAAGGAGAGGGCCCCTGGGTGGCCGGTGGAGAAAGAGAGAGCCCCTGGGTGGCCAGTGAAAAAGGAGAGAGCCCCTGGGTGGCCGGTGAAAAAGGAGAGAGCCCCTTGGTGGCCAGCGAAGGAGAGAGCCCCTGGATGGCTGAGGGAGAAGGAGAGAGCCCCTAGGTGACCAGTGGAGGAGGAGAGGGCCCCTGGGTGGCCATTTAGTGAACAAGAGGGTCCCCGGGTGGCCGGGGCAGAAGGAGATGGCACCTGGGTGTTTGGAGGAGGAGAGGGCTCCTGGGTGGCCATTTAGTGAAGAAGAGGGCCCCTGGGTGGCCGGGGGAGAAGGAGAGGGCACCTGGGTGTCTGGAGGAGGAGAGGGCCACTGGGTGGCCATTTAGTTAAGAAGAGGGCCCCTGGGTGGACGTTTGGAGGAGGAGAAGGCACCTGGGTGTATAGAGTAAGAGAGGGCCCCCAGGGTGAATGGGGGAGGAGGAAAGGGACCTCAGGGTGGTTGGCAGAGAAGGAGTAACACCCCTGGTTGTTTGAGAAGGAGATGGCCCTAGGGTTAGCCAAAATTGGAAGAGCTGGTCCTTGGGTGGTTGGAGGAGGAGAGGGTGCCACCCTTCTCCCCTGAGGACAGGGACACCCTTCTCCCCCGGGGACAGGGACCCCCTTCTGCCCCTGGAGGGTAGGGACACCCTTCTCCCCTTGGAGGACAGGGACACTATCTCCCCTAGGGATGGGGAACCCATCTTGCCTACGGACAGGAACCCCATCTCCCCTGGCAATGGGGGCTCCATCACACCTAGGGACCCCATCTTCCCTGGGGACCAGGACCCCACCTCCCCTAAGAACAGGAACCTGATCACCCTGAGTGTGCCAACCTTACTGCCCTGCCTGCCATGTGTCCTGTGTGAGGGCCCTCCTGTGACAACTCTTATCAGGATTTCACCTGACTGTATGCTCCCGCTACATGGATACATGGATGTGCTTCCACTACATGACTGACCCCTCTGTGTGCTCCCACTACACAACTGACCTCTCTGTGTGCTCCCACTACACGGGGGACCACCCCCGTTCTGTTTGCTTCCCCTACATGCACCCCCCTCTCCTGAAACATACCAGGCCATATTCCCTTAACATGGGGGATAAACCCAGTGATTGTAAGGGTCTGCAGACAGGGGCTTATCAGAATCTGGAAGCCCCCTTTAAAGATGAGAGGGTCTCCCAGATATCACTCTTCCCTGTGTAAATAAGTAAGGGGTACATCATTTACACAAAAAGTGAAATAAATAAACTAATACACTCGCACTGTTTTTCACAAGACCTTTATAAAATCCACATCATTCAGGATGACCGACTTTAGTGTAATATTTTTCTTAACGTATCTGTTGATATGACTTCCTTTTTTTTTTTCATGCTTGTTGTTTTGTATATTTATTACAAAGATTTGCAGTTTCTTACTCAAAAGGTCCTATGTGCATTGGGCAGTCCATTATACATCTTGCTGAGTAATTGCTGAGGCAAGTCCTACAGGGAGTTACACATCGATTACCGGCCTCAAGAGAGATAACCAGAAAGGTATAATCCCTGTACAATTTTACTTATTAGGAAGCAAAGATTCCATATTGAATGAACATATAAGCCAAGCCACTAAATGCATACTGTATATAATTGCAAATTATACCTGGAAACAATGTGTGTTAAATATTAACATAGATTAATCAGAAAAGTTAAGCGTGGATGTGTTAACATTATCTTTATGTAAAAAACACCTCTTCAGCTACTAGCCAAGACCAGCGTCAATATAAAACACTTACAAATCAAGAAAATAGAAAAAAGGCAGAACAAAAAAAAATAAAGAAATAAATAGCTAAATGCTGTGTCTAATACATATGCTAAGAAATACATGATTTTTTTTAAAGTACACACTTGCTCAGGGTTTTAAAATGCAATACATATATGTAACACATACGGAAAATTGTAACCATACTTACTGTAATTTTCCTTTCCTGGGAGCTCATCATGTCAGCCTACGGATGGGTCAGCTCCACCCCTCTGACCGCACAGGACAACCCCTTGCTCAAATAAATAGGGGGATTCCCCATACCCCAGCGTTCCTAACACCACCTTGCGACAGAACATCAGGGCGGGAAACCCCCGATAAGCTCCCAGGAAAGGAAAATTACTGTAAGTATGGTAACAATTTTTCATATTGCCGGGGCTAATCATGTCAGCCTACGAACGGGATATAACTAGCATGAAAACAAGAAAGGACGAGACCAAGAAAAAAACAACGATTACTTACCTATAACGGTGTTTCTACAGGCCTTCAAGGACAGCAACACAAAAGATGATAGGCTCCTCCCTACAGGAAACACAATCAGTTCACAGCTGTTAAAAGGCCCCACCTTCCCCCTTGTCCCTCAGTTGTTGTAAAGTAATTCTCCAACTGATTCACAAGGGGTCTTTAGACACTTAGGCACTTACCACCTATTGTACACATTTTTTCCTCCACCCATAACAAAGCGGGAAGTAGGCCTGCCGTCCAGGAAGGCTCGTAGAAAAAACATTATCGGTAAGGACCAGGTGGCTGAGTTAAGAATTGCCTCCCAGGATGCTCCTTCTTTTTCAGCCAAGGAGGTTGCCAGGGCTCTAGTTGAGTGTGCTTTCAACTTTGCTTGTGCAGGGATACCTGAGCTTTCATATGCTACAGAAATGGCTTCCCTTATCCACTTAGAGACTGAGGGTTTTGAGGCCTGAAGTCCCTTCCTTGGTCCAGAGAAGAGGATTAGGAGGTGATTGGATCTCCTAAAATCCATACCTCCTCTCTTATCTAGAAAGGGTTATCCCCTTACATCTAAGCAATGGAATCTTTTTTTTCCCCCTCATTTTTAGGGTTGTCACAAAAGGATGGTAGGTGTATTAGCTGCTTCCTATGGAAGGCTGATGACACCATGGGCAGATATAAAGGATCTGATCTGAGGGTGATCCTGTCTGGCAGGATCAACAAAAAAGGTTCTTTAATGAAAAGACCCTGTAGGTCTCCTACGCTTCTAGCTGTGGTAATTGCCAGCAGGAAGGCTAATTTTAAACTTAAGAACTTAAGAGAAACCTCGTCTATGGGTTCAAAGGGGTCTCTAGATAATGCCTCCAGAACCCTGGTTAGGTCCCAAGGGGGGACCTCTCTTTCATTACCGGGGTAGCCCTATCTCTGACCACCAAAAACCTTTTAACTAAGGGTTCCTTTGCTAACCTAGCATCAAGGAAAACAGAAAGCGTGGCCGCTTGTACCCGAGAAGTGTTTTGACTGCCACACCCTTCTTTACCTCATCCATAGGAAACTCTAGGATTATGGGGATCGAAGGGGGAAACAACCTGCTTTTGTTTACACCAAGTACAAAAGGTTTTCCATACTTTAAAGTATATCTTTTTGGTTACTGGTTTCCTGCTCAAAAGAAGAATGTCTATCACTCTGTCTGAGCAAAAGCCTTTGCCTATGAGGATCTGGCGCTCACTAACCAGGCCATCAGATGGAAAAACTCTGGTCTGGGGTGCAACACTGGACCCTGAGAGAGTGGGTCCGGAAGCTTCCAGGGAGGAGCTACTGACAGCGCTCTCAAGGTTGCAAACCACGCCCTCCTTGGCCACCATGGAGCAACCAGGAGGAAGCGTCCCAAGGACCGACTGAGTTTTTGAATGACTCAAGGAATCAGTACCAGAGGAGGGAAGGCATAAACCAGCTGGAACTTCCATTCCTGGGCTAGGGCATCCAGGCCCTCTGACTCTTTCCTAAGAGAGGGAAAAGAACTTCTTTACCTTCCTGTTCTTGAAACTGGCAAAGAGGTCTATTTCTGGGCAACCAAATTTTTGGACCAATGCCTGGAATACCTTGGGGTTCAGTTCCCAGTCTCCCTGTCTGACAGGTTGGTGGCTGAGGAAGTCTGCTTCCTGATTGTCCGACCCCTTTATGTGGACTGCTGACTCCGAGAGTACCCTATGCTCGGCTCAGCCTAAAATCTCTTTTGCTAGGACTAGATGGGCTTTGGACCTGGTTCCCTCCTGGTGGTTTAGGTAGGCTACCGCCGTGGTTTTGTCTGAGCAAATCTGGATTTCTTTGCCTAAGACTCTGCCTTCGAAGGCCTTTATGGCTTCGCCCACTGCTTTGAGCTCCCTGAGATTGGAAGAGGATCTGGCTACTCCCTTGTCCCAGGTGCCCTGTGCCTTGGCTTTTTCTAGGTGGGCTCCCCAACCCCAGGCACTTGGGTCCGTGGTGAGCTTCAGTGGATACCACTGACCCCATGGTCTGCCTCTTTCCAGATTTTCTGGGACTAACCACAACTCCAGGGATTATGACTAAACCCCTGAGGGGTTATGACTAAACTTTCGTCTAGGAATTTGTTCCTTTTGTCCCAAGAGACAGTTGTGACTAGTTTCTCCATCTTATCCCTTGGGAAGAAGAGCTTTTGGGCCCGTGAATCTCCCCGATAGCCTACGTAGGTGTGG
Source organism: Lithobates clamitans (assembly GCA_037952925.1). NCBI lineage: Eukaryota > Metazoa > Chordata > Amphibia > Anura > Ranidae > Lithobates > Lithobates clamitans. The sequence continues at coordinate 1,837,235 of JBBGZY010000482.1, forward strand.
ACCTGAGCCGGTTCCAGGGATGATTTTGCCACACTCACCAGGAGGGATGAGCTAAACACCCCCCCCACCCACCCCGTTTGGTTCACAGTAGGATATACGAGCAGGCAAAAAATTAGTTTGAACACGCAAACACCATTAAAGTCTATGGGACACAAACATGAAAAATCAAAAGTGCTCATTTTAAAGGCATATATGCAAGTTATTGCCAAAAAAGGATTTGGGGACCCAGGTCCTGCCCCAGTGGTCATGTATCAATGCAAAAAAAAGTTTTTCAAAAAACGGCATTTTTTTCGGGAGCAGTGATTTTAATAATACTTAAAGTGAAACAATAAAAAATGAAATATTCCTTTGAATATCGTGCCAGGGGGTGTCCTTAGTATGCCTGTAAAGTAGCGCATCTTTGTTTTTTCTTCTTAAATTTTGGCCAAAATTTATACTGCTACATATCTTTGGTAAAAATAAGTACAAATTGGTGTATATTATTTGGTCTTTGTAAAAGTTATAGGGTCCAAAAGCTATGGTGCCAATATCTAAAAATTGATCACACCTGAAGTACTGACGACCTAATTTCTTCAGACCCTAACATGCCAGAAAAGTACAAATACCCCCCAAATGACCCCTTTTTGGAAAGATGCATGGTGAGTTTTTTTGAAGTTGTCATTTTTTCCCACAATGCTTTGCAAAATCAAGATTTTTTTTTTCCTCACATAATTGTCATATTAGCAGGTTATTTCTCACACACAGCATATGCATACCACAAATTATACCCCAAAACACATTCTGCTATTACTCCTGAGTATAATGATACCACATGTGTAAGACTTTATCACAGCGTGGCCACATACAGAGGCCCAACATGCAGGGAGCACCTTCAGGCGTTCTGGAGCACCCAGGCCAATTCTGACATTTCTTTCCTACATGTAAAAATCATCATTTATTTGCTAGAAAATTACATAGAACCCCAACACATTGTATATTTTTTTTTTAGCAAAGAACCTAGAGAATACAATGGCGGTTGTTGCAACTTTTTATCTCGCACAGTATTTGTGCAGCAATTTTTCAAATGCGTTTTTTTTTGGAAAAAACAAAAACAGTAAAGTTAGCCCAATATTTTTGCATAATGTGAAAGATGAAGCTACGCCGAGTAAATAGATACCTAACATGTCACCCTTCAAAATTGCACAGGCTCGTGGAATGGTGCCATACTTCGCTACTTAAAAATCCCCATTGGCGACGCTTTAAAATTTTTTACTGGTTACATGTTTTGAGTTACAGAGGAGGTCTAGAACCAAAATTATTGCTCTCGTTTGCAGCGATACCTCACATGTGTGGTTTGAACACCGTTTTCATATGTGGGCAGGACTTACATATGCGTTCGCTTCTGCATGTGAGCACACGGACAGGGGCGCTTTAATCTTTTTTTTTTTTATTGTTCATTTTACTTTATTTATTTTAGTTTGACACTTTTTTCCAAAAAACATTTTTTTTGATCACTTTTATTCCTATTACAAGGAATGTAAACATCCCTTGTAATAGGAATATGGCATGACAGGTCCTCTTTACAGTAAGATATGGGGTCAATAAGACCCCACATCTCACCCCTAGGCTGGGAAGCCTGAAATAAAAAAAAATAAAAAAACGATCCTGGCTTCCATCGTAGAGGTGATTCGGTAAAAGCACCGGAGGGCAGTGGGAAGGGGGGACATCCCATCTTGCCTCCCGTAAGAACGATCAAGCAGTGGAACAGCCGCTATGATCATTCTTATGGTGTAGGGAATCGCCGGCTGAAAAAGCTGATATCTGAATGATGCCTGTAGCTGCAGGCATCATTCAGATGTCCCCGCACAAAGTCAAGGACGTCATATGACGGCCGGCGGGTGGGAAGTGGTTAAAACACATTGTTTTTATCTTTCATTATTTTTATTGTTATAAAAGTGTAATACAGCAACAAGAGTCATACAAAAAGACCAACACAGGAGGTCAACAACATCATACAACAGATTACAATCTGAGAATATATACGGGAGAAAGCTTGTAAGAAGGGGGAAAAATCAAGTTGGTCATATGGGGGGGATTGCCAGCCCTAAAACAGAATTAAGACTTATTTAATCAAAGTGAATGTGTGTTTCAGAAGTTACAAACACGATTTTGTCCCCCGAAAGCCGGTGGTCAATAACCTGAACCTGTATGGTAGTGATAACCATGAGGAGATCACTCGAGAGGACTCCTAATTAATTTCCCCAGCTCCCATACTATATTCCCAAGAGGAGATCCCAATAACAAATGTACTGGGAATCCCCCATTAACTATTTTCAGTCATTACTAGATAAGTAAACTTATTCCTGTAAAACTCACCAGTATAACCTTTGAGGAACTTGCGATTATTACTACCTTGAGAGAGAGAAAAAACAAAAAAAAAACAAAAGAAACATTTGAGTTGTCAAACCTACCAGTACTAAGAATAAAGCAAGTTACCCACAGAAGGTCTATTACAAGATGAAGAGAGGGAAACACAGTAGTCAAGAAGAGGATAGAAAAGAGGGGAAAAAGAGAGATACAGGACAGCGTAGACACCGAGGTGAGGGAAAAATGCCAGTTATGATGACGACAGGACGTAGTCAGCCCTGGGTGCCCAGATCATGTCAACTTTTTTAATATTGTCTTGGATAATACCTATCACTTTCTCCTGGGTCAATATCCAAGATATTTTCCTCTTAGCTGCCCGGAGGGAAACCGTAGGTTGCTTCCAGGGGTGTGCGATGGTAATCTTCGCCCACAATAGAATAAAATAGATCAGTTTTTGAGTGCTCACAGATATATTTTCAAGTTTTTCATTCAGTAAGGCAATGAGCGGTGATTTAAGAACAGCTACGGCTGTGACCTTTTGAAGCAAATAGAAAATCCTGTTCCAGTAACCCCGTAAACGAGGACAATGCCACCAAATATAGAGTAGATCTCCCCAATGGCCGCATCCCCTAAAACATAGAGGAGAAGCCCACGGGAAGATCTGGGCTAAGCTAGAGGGAACCATATACCAACGGGTCAGAAGTTTAACACTAGCTTTGACTAGAGAAACATTAACAATATCTTTAAAAGAACGGGCAAAGTGTTGATGCCAGGTTTCCATGTCCCAATCTATAGTCAAGTCTTGTTCCCATGCTAAAGCATACCAAGGCTTACCTGAGGTCTCTGCCAAAGAATTGTAAATCAGAGATATGCCCCCCTTCTGATCAGTGATCGCGGAGCATCATTTTTCATAGGGAGTGATTCTCGGAACCTCTGGACCCACTTTGCATCAGTCTGAAGATATCAGATTTGGGCATCTCCAGTTTTTTTATACAATAGTTCAGAGTAAGAGGGTCCATAGCAGAGAAGAAATTCCCTATTCTAAATAGGCCTTTATTTAACCAGCATTGAAATGCTCTAATGTCCAAGCCTGGGGGAAATTGAGAATTATTAAAGAGGTGTCTTAAAGGGTGTAGTTCAGAAGTGAGTGTTGGATTGGCAAGTATTCCATCACACAAGGCCATAGAGTGAGAAAGAGTGGGCGCTAAGATCACTGATCTGTTTTTCTTAGGGCACCAGATAAGGTGTGTTTGGGAATAGATTGCCATTCCAAGTTTACCCAGTCTGGTTTAGACCCTCTCAAGTAGATTATGGAGAACTGAGCCAGTTGAGCTGCCTGATAATATTTCCATAGGTCAGGGAGACCCAGACCCCCTTGAGTTTGCAGCCTAAGGAGAACACTCCTAAGGCATCTAAAACCCTTGGAGCCCCAAATAAATGTAATAACCTTGGATTGGAATCTATTCAGTTCAGATTTTTGGATTGGAATAGGAAGAGATCTAAACAAGTACATTAAACTGGGTGGAAGGGTAATTTTTACAGAGGCTATTCTGCCCAGCCAGGATAGATCACATCTTGCCCATGCGGGAAGTTTGCGGTATATAATTGTCCCACATTAGCTGTCAAGTTGACCCCTAAATATGGAAGGGAGAAAGAGCTCCAATTAAAAGGAAAATACTTCTTAAGTCTCTCAATAAGAGACAGTGGAACCGAGATGTTAAGTGCCAAGGATTTAGAGAGGTTCATCTGTAAGCCTGATACCTTCCCAAAGTTATGTAGTAGAGTTAAGACGTTTGGTGTAGAAATTAAGGGTGACGTGATAAAGAGTAGTAAATTCTCCACAAATAAGACACATTTATGAGACTCCTGGCCGCACTAAACCCCTCGGATATCTGGATGGTTCCTGATAGCTATTGCCAATGTCTTGATTGCTATAGCAAATATCAAAGGGGACAGGGGGCAACCCTGTCTAGTGCCTTTTGATATAGGAAAACGCTCGGAGTACTGGCCCTGGAGCCTCACACTTGCACTGGGATTAGAGTAGAGAGCTTTGAGGATCTTCAGAAAGTGGGAGCCAAAACCCCATCTGGCTAGGACCTCAAACAGAAAAGGCCATTCTAAAGTATCAAATGTCTTCAGCAGGTCGATAGATAAGAGGTACCCTTCCTGAGGGTGACCCCAATTCCACCCTGAGTGTAGTAAGGAAATAATGTCCACAGCTCTCCGTATCTGATCGGGTCCCTGTCTCCCCGGAATAAAACCCATTTGATCTTTGTGTACATAACGGTCTATAAATGCGGACAGTCTATTTGCGAAAATTTGTGTTGGAGTTTTAAGGTCATTATTGATCAGTGAGATTGGTCTATAGTTCTTAACCTCAGAAGAATCCTTGCCCAGTTTCAGGATGACCGATATGTATGCAGAGTTTGCATCACCGTCAATATGGGCACCTTTCCGGAGAGAGTTGAAAAGTCTCGTCAGATACGGAGAGAGTGTCTGTGCAAATGTCTTATTATAGCAGGCGGAGAACCCGTCAGGACCCGGGGCAGAACCACTTTTGAGATTTTTAATTACAGTCAACACTTCCGACTCCGAGATAGGTTCCTCCATGTCAGAGATGTGATCCGAAGCCAGTTTGGGAAGGGAGATCCCCTCGAGAAAATCCCTCAGGTCTCTGGGGGAGATGAGAGTATCAGCCTGATATAATGTAGAATAGAATTGTTGAAATGTGGCCATTATCCTATCTGGGTTTTGGGTGAGGGCTCCTGTGGGAGCATGAATTTTAGGGAATGAAAAGGATCATGGTTTAGGAGTCAGTCTGTTGGCCAGTCTGGGGCCTATTTTTTCTTTCATCATGTAATGTCGGGCATTAGCCCACCGTAGGTCTTATTTAACATGAGTTGTGAGTGCAATGTTGAGAGATAGTCTTGCTGCTTCTAATTGAGCGTAGGACAAGTCTGTTGGGCTGCGTTTATGGTTTTTAGCTATGAGAAGGAATCCCTTTTTAAGGTTGTCAATTTCGGCCCTTTTGTCCCGTTTTCGCTGAGAGGCAATCTGTATGAGTTCACCCTTAATGACAGCCTTATGAGCAGCCCAAAGTGTTTTCTTTGGAAATCATTGTCGCTAGAATGGGGTCACTCAATAAGGCTTCATTAATGCGCCATCAAAAAGGACCGCATCGCCCGTGGAGTTTCGCAATATATATCAGGGCCATAGCATGATTCGATAAAGTAGAGTCTCTAATTCGGGATTTAGCTATGCACGGGATCACAGTGGCAGAAAAAAAAATGTGATCTATCCTGGCATAGGAATTATGCGGGGCTGAGAAATGAGTGTAGTCTTTTGAAGAAGGGTTTAATTCCCGCCATATATCTACCATTCCATGGGAAATGATTAGTTTAGCTATACGGGTGCTGTATTTCGGAGCACAGCGTGGCCTAGCTCGACCATTATCTGATTTATCAAGGGTCTGATCCAGGGCCACATTTGAGTCACCCCCCATAATCACCGTGCCAGTGAAATGTGGGGAGAGAGTCTCTAGTATGGAGGAGAAAAATTCTGCCTGGTCTCTATTTGGGGCATAATATGAGAAAAGCGTGAAGGTGGAGCCATGGATGTTACCCGTAAGTAATAGGTATCTACCATTGGGGTCGGATATCTCTTTGGAGAGAGAGAGAAGGGCTTATGTTTAGCGAAAAATATACCGACCCCCTTAACTTTCTCCTCCACGTTAGAAAGGTAAAATTGTGGGAATTTATGGTGGATATAGGAGGGTTTGTAAGTTTTGGGAAAATGTTTTTTTTTGTAAGAGAAGCACATCTAAGTGCTGAGAATGGTATGATTGGAATAGTTTGCGCCTTTTCATCTGGGCATTTAAGCCCTGTATGTTGTGGGAGGCAACTCTAATGGGAAGTTTGGAGGTGCAGTCAGACATCATGGACCAGAATGGGAACACTGCTTGATCTGCGACAGAGACCTACCTCCACAGACGAAATCCGATCCAGCGATAGATGAAGCAATGCGACTTAAGACGCGGGAGCCTGGGCATCAGCTTCTGATTGATTACCTCAGAGTCTGGAAAGAAGAAGAAGAGGAAATGAGAGTAGATGGATGAAAGAGAGCAAGAAGAGAAAGGGTAGGGGATCACGCGGCAGCCACCCTCTGTGTACCCCGGATCCTGCCAACTCCCACCATGGCATGAAATTTTGAAAAAGCCCTCCATCTTGGAGGGCAAGGATCTGCCTCGACCCTAAGGAGAATCCACAACATCGAGGCAGAAGGGGACGCACGAAGTCCACTCCGGCATAGACCCAGCCTAGTATAAAAGGCTAATAATACTGCAACCCCACATAGAGGAGTAACTAGAGGGGTCTCATGTTGGGGGTCAGGAGAAGAATCAGTTTAACCGGAACAACAAGTAAATGTGGTAAAGGAGAAAACTTTGTAAAGAGAGCCTGGGAGGCAAAAAAAGCCTCTCTGACCCTCCCCACAAACATATAACTCTATTGACTGAAAAGAAAAAACAATACTTGGCGGATGTGCAGAGGCTAACAATCAAACATGTATAACTGTCATTATGCACATGAACTCGAGTAATCACTTGTACTCATAAAGAAATTTGTTTGCACACCTGCCTCAAAATGTGTCTCTAATAACATATCCAAAGGGATAGGGACGTAGTGTGACAATAACAGGACACACAAAAAAAGGGGGGGGTTGGTGTCCAAAATAAAAAAAATGTTCATCAGCGATGAGGGGATACTTGCATCAGTATAAAAACCAGGTGAAATGGGGCCTGGAAAATAGAAAAAAGAGTCACCAGCTAAGACAGATGAGGCATCAGGGAGGTTGAGCGTCCTTGGATCGCTTGTTGTGTTGCCTCTGCCATAGAGGAGCGATGGGGCTTGTTGTGGATGGTCGTTTAGATGATCCCGGGTTCTTGTATGAAGAGGCAGGATCAGGCGGTACTGAGGGAGCTTGAGAAATGAGTTCCAATCAAAAGAAGCCGTTCACCTTCCTGGATGGTAGCGAAGCCATACGATTTGTTGTGATAAGAGAAGGTTAACTTGAAGGGGAAAGCCCACCTATATTTAATAGAATTCTGGGAAAGAACAAGCAGCAGAGGTTTAAGAAATCTTCTCCTCTGAATAGCGTAAGGGGAAAGATCGGCGAACACTTGAATAGGGTGTCCCTGGATATTGAGATGATCTGTTTCCCTTGACCTCCACATAACTTCCTCCTTTACATTGTAGAAATGCGGCTTCACAATTATATATCGTGGAGGACCTTCCTGCACAGGGTGGTTGTAGCGCTCTATGAGCCTGATCCAGTTCCAGGCGGTGGTCCGGAATGCCTGGAATTAGTTCTTTGATAAGAGAACTAATCGCTTCAGGAGTGTCCTTAATAGATTCCGGAAGTCCTCTAACTCTAAAGTTATATTGTCTGGTTCTATTTTCCAGGTCGTCAATTTTATCAAGCGCTGAATCTAGTTGGTCCTGTAAATCTTGTATGCGCATTGTGTTTTGATTGGCTTGTGCAATAGTGTGTTCCGTTTTTTTGTTCGATGGCTTCAATTCTAGCACCCAAATTTTGTAGATCAGCTTGGATGATAGTAGTAATCTGTGTTGCTGTCTGTGCTAAACCTCTGGAAAGCAGCTTTGAGAACGTGGCCATCATTGAATTGAGGTCAGTGGAATGTACAGAGGGGGACAGGGATCTGCCTTCATTCATCCCAGGGCTACTGCCAATGTCTCCCAGGGGGGGATAGAAGCAAGTCATCCAGCGTCCTCTCAATGAGAGATTCTGTGGAGGCTGGAGAGGGAACTGGGCCACTGTAAGTAATCACTGCAGCCTGACCATGCAGGGTGTTAGGCTGCAGGGATGGCTCAGCGCCTGCATCCATATCCTCCGCCTCTAATGCTGTCCCATGCAGTACGTCGGGCACCATCTTAGATTTCTCCTGTGTCCAGGAGATCACCTCCATTTGCCGGGATAAGTCCCTTCTGATGCCCCCCTTAGACATCCAGGTTTTCCCAGTCTCTCCGGGGAACTGAGGAGCCCAGAGAGGAGTGGTATGCCTCTGTCTGTGTGGTTGTAGGTGGATCAGACGGCCGGAGCGGGACGGAGCCTCGGGTTTAAGCGTCCATTGGAGTCCGAGGAGTCTGTGCATGTGCCCAACACATTTTTTTTAACAAAAAGTTGTCCATTTATACAATATTTCTAACACACAGCATGTAAATACCAAAAATAACACCCCAAAATAGATTCTCCTGCTCCTCCTGAGTACGGCGATTCCACATGTGTGAGACTTCCACAGCCTGGCCACATACAGAGGCCGAGTACAGCCAAGTATGGCTGAGCATGGCAGAGTATGGCTGAGCATGGTAGGGTATTGCAGGGTATTGCCGAGTATGACTGGGTATGGCAGAGTATCACAGAATATTGCAGAGTATGGCTGGGTACTACAGAGTATTGCAGAGTATGACTGGGTATGGCAGGGTATTGCAGAGTATGGCAGGGTATTGCAGAGTATGGCGGGGTATTGCAGAGTATTGCAGAGTATTACGGGGTATTGCAGAGTATTGCAGAGTATTGCGGGGTATTGCGGGGTATTGCAGAGTATTGCGGGGTATTGCAGAGTATTGCGGGGTATTTCAGAGTATTGCGGGGTATTGCAGAGTATTGGGGGTATTGCAGAGTGTTACGGGGTATTGCAGAGTAGTGTTGGGTATTGTGGAGTATTGCGGAGTATTGCAGAGTAGAGCAGGATATCGCAGAGTATTGCAGGGTATTAGAGTATGGAGGGATGGCTGAGCATGGATGGATGGATGGCTGGATGTGACTGCATTTGTCACAGAGCAGCGCGGTGGGCACTACAGATCCAGCCCACAGTGCTGCTGCCATCCGATCCCTCCCCCTCTCCTCTCACACTGTACCGATTGGTGCGAACTTCAGTGAGGGAACACAAAGTCAGAGGTTGCAAGTTGACTGCCAGACCCTGCCCCCAACCTGGAAGGAAGGCACAGGCAGGCGTCTGCAGTCAGCATGGAGTCTGTACCTATCATTAGCATGTTGCAAAGCCTCCTGGGCTTGTGCCCAAGTGGAACAAAGACCACGGAGATGCTCCTTTAACACAGGAATACTCTGAGGAACAAACGAGTCAGGCAACATGGAAGGTTGGAAACCATAATCTGCCATTAAAGGGGACAATCGGGAAGCAGAATTCAAGGCACTGTTGTGAGAAAACTCTGCCAACGGTAATAGGTCTGACCAGTTGTTATGATGGTCAGAAATATAGCAACGTAGGAATTGCCCCATTAGACTGCGGGTGATATGCAGAGAAGAAAGCAAGCTGAATTCCCAACTGTACACAAATGGCTCGCCAGAACTGGGACACAAACTGACTACCCCTGTTTGAGACAATCTCCTTGTCACCCAAAGGAGATGTTAACGTTATAAATGTATATTTATGATTTATTAACCATAAGATATGAGGTTGGTTAAATAAGAGTTCTATTGACCAGAAGCGAAAGCTTTAATATAATAACATTTATTAAAGTAGCGTTAAAAGTCTACCTAATACACAGACAATATCTATAGTCTTAAACAAGGGAGAAAATATTAGGTTATAGCACAAGAAGACAAAGTATATTCATCACAATACAAATGGTAAACACACAAACATATGACAAGCAGGTATGCCTTGAAGTGCTGGAAGATGCTCTGATAATTACCTATATTAATGTTCCTGGGCCCAGGTCAGTTTTCATCTCTCTACCACTCTCTTTGGGATTCCTTCTTATAGGCTCATCTCTCATTGAATTGAATAGGGCCACTCTGATTGGGTATTCTGTTAACCCTCTACTCCCACCAGGCATATCTCCTAATTTGGGCAACTTCCTCTTGTTGGGGTAACAAGCTAGTGATAAGTTGTTTGAAGAGGAATTAAGGTGAAGGTCTTATGTGAAAGACTTATGCATGGTATTAGCCAGGGCAAAACCTCCTTTCCTGAACAGATGAAAGAAGTAATCTCATCCTCTCAAACACCCCTTTGAAATGGACAAATGGTTGATTAGCACGGAGGAATACAAAGGCCTTTATCGAGCTAATGAATTTGGCCCGGTAACAAATACACACTTCAAATGGGTATCTCTTTCTGGCCCTTTGAATATTAAATATAGGAAAACAGCAGATTGTCTCCACAATACATCCTTCTCGCATACTACAAGTAGCTGTTAAATGCATTAGCTCTTCTCAGGCAAATCCTGTCGCATATTTACATCTAGCTAAATTAACCCTCTACTGAGAAACAATGTCACATACTATTATTTCTTATCCAAAACTATATATATATATATATCTATATACAAATATTCCCAGTTGCTACTGGAGATTCCACATAAACTCATAAGGCAACAGGAGAAGTGAGACTGGTGTAACCGTAGCCAGAATACGATCAGGAGGAATTACAGGAACCGGAACAGACTCCAACTTGGAAGTGGAGGAAAATTGTTGTGACACTCCCTGGAAGGGTAGGACAAGACTTCAAAAAGAGACCTGCCTGGCCACAATAAAGGTACAATCTCTCCCTCCTCCTAAAGGTTCTCTCATCCGCAGAGAGACGTGTGAAATCCAAGTGCATGGGTTCACCTTCACTGACCGACTCAGTACCAGGAGGCATGGGAAGTGAGGGAGGCATGGGTGGGACTCCAAAGCTCGGAGACAAACTTCGGGAGGCTTCCGCAAGCGCTCCTTAAAAGAGTCTTTCTCTGAGTCTTGAGTTAATGAGGATGGCAAACGTGATCAACTTCTCCAGCTCAGTGGGTATATCTCAGGCTGTTATCTCATCCTTGATGATATCCAAGAGACCATGAGAAAAAACAGCCAGGAGGGCCTTATTGTTTCATGCAACCTCTGCTTCCAGAGTACGGAATTCAATGGCGTAGTCGGCAACAGTTCTCGTACTCTGATAGACATGAGGCACTTGGCAGCAGAAGATGAGCGGGCGGGAATGTTAAATACCATTTTAAACAAAGCCATGAAATCAGGGTAGCTCAAGACAACAGGTTTTTTCGTCTCCCATGGAGGGTTTGCCCAAGCCAAGGCTCTCTCAGAAAGCAAAGATATCACAAAACCTACTTTGCTTCTGTCCGTGGGAAACGACTGGGGCAGCATCTCAAAGTATATCTCAACCTGGTTGAGAAACATTCTGCATTGGACTGGATTGCCCCCAAATCACTAGGGAAGCGGAGCAGAACTAGACATACCTCTTATAGAGGTAATACTGGAGGCGGGTGCCTGCACAGAGACTGGAGCAGCAGCAGTGCCGTCTGCAACATAGGTTGTCAAGGCTGGGCTCAGCCCTTCCTTCTCTCAGCTGGCCGCTCAACTGTCTGCTAATTGCCAGCTCCTATCTCTCCACAGTTACTTAGCTGTTGATGATATCCTGCTCGTCAGTCCTGCCTACTTAAGCCGTCCAGTCCAGAGGAGCTCTGCCTTCGCCTTGGTCACATCACAGAAACTATCTCCTGCAATCCTGTTCAAGACTTGCTTTGCTGACATCCCTTCTGGCTCCAGATCCTGCTTGCTGTTCCACTACATTGATCCCTGACTTCTGGCTTGGCTGACTATCAGTTCCGGTTACTGACCTTTGGCTATGTTTTAACTATGTTTGTTCTTTTTACTTTTATTATTAAACAAGTATGATTTAACTGTACTTCAGTCTCGGCCTGATTTCATGGTTTCTGACACCAGTTTATCCAATCTGGAAAAAATATTACAAAGTGGATTGACTGCATCTTTTGAATTCATGGCCTTCGCCTACTGACAGAAACCATGAAATCAGGCTGTGACATTATTAAGTGTGATTTAACTGTACTTCTAAGAACACTGTAAGCCCTCACAGTTACTCTTGGTGGGCGCAGGATAGAGGCCCTGCTGTGAAATATTATATCAAGAATTGTAATAACATGCCCCTGTTAAACAGGGGCAGAAAAAATGGGCCTTGGGTGGTGCCACAACACTGTAACCCCTCACAGATACTCTTGTTGGGCGCAGGAACGGGCCCTGCTGTGAAACAACTCCTACTCCGTAGCAGTCAGAAGTGCACCGCTAAGGTAGTGAACCCTAGGACTGACTGCTGCGGATTGAACGCTGGGAGGTTCAAGAAGCAGGTCTACTGGAGCACCAACACAAATGCCACTGGGAGCTAGAGCATAGATTCCCCAGGGCGCGGAGTCTAAGAGCCAGCAGGTGTTCACCAGAGCCTCTAGTGGTGAGGATGGACTGCGCTACAGTCTGGCTCCAGGTTGCAGCCCCCAGGGTCTCACAGCTCATGCTCACGGTAGACTACAGGAGAATGAGGAAGGAAGCAGCAGGCTGGAACAACAAGGGTAGTAAGCCAAAGGTCGGGGCGACTAGCAGACAAGGATAAACATAGAACACGCCAAAGGTCAGGGTCACAAGCAGACAGGGATAGCCGAGAACAGGCCAAGATCGGTAACTGGAGTCAGACATAGGAGACACAGCAAGTTGCACATGAAAGCTAAACACACACGAAAGCTAAACACGCAAGGTTGGCTTGCAATGTACAGGTTAAAATAGTGTTCCTAATTAGAGGCTGAGGTGGAGCTATGCTGAGGGAAGATTATATAAGCAGTCAGGTGAGAGTGGCTGGCCTCTAAAGGTGAATACATGGAGGAGAAGTAAGCTGACATGACAGTAGGTTTCCAGGCAGGACACTGCCGTGCGCGTTCATAGCTATTCACTGTTCACTGTCCACCATTCACCATCCACAGTCTCCACTATACTCCTCCACACCCACCTACAACTTCCTGTCTTGTTTTAAACCCACTTCCTCTGATAGGTGAGTAATCCCTTTTGTTCCCTTAAAGGGACCACAGTCCAAACAGAGGGGAAATATAGCATCCTTCCAGGACCCAGCCACAGCGTCCTATACATATCCCTGCCCCTGTGCCCCAACACCAAGGAGGTGGAGGCAACAGTAGAACTAAAACAATGGACTTGGAAGAGGGCATCTGCATTTTGATGCAGTCTCCTGGGCCTATGCGCCACTAAAAATTTTAATTCCTGGAGTGTCAGGAACCAACGAATAATCCTGGCATTAGTCCCTTTACCTTGGCTCATCCATGTTAAAGGGGCATGGTCAGAAATCAGCCTAAACTTCCTTCCCAAGAGGTTATATCTGAGGGATTACAGAGCCTACTTAATGGCCAGACACTCTCGTTCAACTATAGTGTAGTTTTTCTCCACTGGTGTCAACTTCCTACTGAAGAAGATTACCGGGTGCTCCTCGCCATGAACAACCTGGGACAACACTGCTCCCAATCTTACATCGGAAGCATCAGTCTGAACAACAAACTCTTTTGAAAAATTGGGTGCTATCAGGACAGGATGTTGGCACAGTGCCAACTTGAGCTCCAAAAAAGCATCCTAAGTGTCTGCATTCCACACCACCATGACCGATATCCGACTCTTAGTCAGATCGGTCAATGGAGCTGCCAATGTAGCAAAGTTGGGTTCAAACCTCCTGTAGTATCCCACCATGCTCAGGAATGCATGTACCTGCTTTTTTGTGAGGGGGCGGGGCCAGTTCTGTATAGCCTCTACCTTGCTGACCTAAGGTTTCACCACCCCTCTAACCACAATATATACCAGGTATTTTACCTCCTCAATTCCCAAAGCACATTATTCAGGGTTTATTGTAAACCTCTTCTTCCAGAGGGAGTCCAGCACCCCCTGGACTTTGGGCAAGTGTGATTTCCAGTCTCTGCTAGAAATGACAATGTCTTCCAAATACACTATCCATTGCTCGCTGGAACGTGGCTGGAGCAGTTTGTAGTCCAAAAGGCATTCTTTTCAGTACAAATCTCCCCTCTGGGGTAGAAAAAGTAGTTCTCTCTAGCAACCTTGGTCAACGGGATTTGCCAATTCCCCTTGGTAAGGTCTAATGTAATGATATACCTGGCTGGACATAGTCTCTCAATAAGCTCATCAACCCGGAGCATGGGGTAGGAAAACCTTGAAACTTCATTACGTTTTCGGAAATCATTGCAGAATCGAAGAGTCCCGTTGGGTTTCGGTACCAACACAATCGGGCTTGACCACTCACTCTGCGATTCTTCAATAATCTCCAGATCTAACATCTTCTTCACTTCCTCTGAAACGGCCTTCCTCTGAAACTTTGACTCCTGGTTCCGTGATAATATCGTGCTCTGTGACACTGGATAGCCCTGGCAAGTCTGAAAATTTTTCTTTATTTCTCTGCAAGAACTCCTTGGCCTGCTGACTTTGGATTTTAGACAGGATAATTGCTACTTGGACACTCTCCACCCCAACCTGAGGCTCAAGTCTTGCAGCAGCCAGGGAGGTCACCGGTTCCCTGTCCATCCAGGGCTTTGACAAGTTTACATGTTATATCTGATACGGATTCCTCTTGCCTGGTTGGTGGACTCTATAATTTACCTCCCCCATTTTTTCCACAACTTCAAAGGGACCTTGCCATCTGGCCAAGAATTTACTTTCCACAGTGGGAATCAACACCGCTACTCGATCCCCTACTTGGAAGTGCTTTATTTTAGCGGCCCTATTATAGACCCGGCGTTGGGCCTCCTAGGCTTTTTGCAAATGTTCCTTGACCAGTGGCATCACGGTTAGGAGCCTTTCCTAGTTCGCGAGGTCTCCGCCCATACACCAACTCAAAGGGCGAAAACCCCGTGGAGGCCTGGTGCCCTTCCCGAATAGCAAACAGGAGAGCTAGTAACAGGCAGTTCCTGTCTTTCCCATCTGTTTGTACCACTGTCTTGAGCATAGACTTAAGAGTCTTGTTAAAGCATTCTACCAAGCCATCCGTTTGGGGATGGTAGACCGATATGCACAGCTGTTTAATCCGGAACAGCTTGCACACATCGGCCAAAACTCTTGACATAAAGGGAGTACCCTGGTCCGTTAGTATTTCCTTAGGAAAACCAGTCCATGTAAACAACTGGAATAATTCCCGTGCAATATCCTTGGATGAGGTATTCCGCAGGGGTAGTGCCTCAGGATATCGGGTGGCATAGTTGAGGATCACCAGTATGTAGGAGTGACCTCGAGCCAACTTTACCAAGGGACCCACTATATCCATGGCTATCCTTTCGAAGGGGACCTAATTTATGGGCAGTGGGACCAAAGGGCTCCAGAAGTGAGTCATCTGGGGCGGCACAGTGGTGTAGTGGGTAGCACTCTCACCTAGCAGTAAAAAGGGTCTCTGGTTCAAATCCTAACCATGACACTACCTGCCTGGAGTTTGCAGGTTCTCCCTGTGCCTGCATGAGTTTCATCCGGGTACTCCGGTTTCCTCCCACACTCCAAAGACATTCTGATAGGTTAATTGGCTTCTGTCCGAAATTGGCCCTAGTATATGAATGTGAGTTGGGGACCTTGGATTGTGGGCTCCTTGAGGGTAGGGTGCAATGTATATGTGGAGTGCTTCGTAAATTGACGGCACTATATGGGTACCTTAAATAAATAGGGATAATTATAGACACGCACCCACACTCACTCAGGTTTACCTGGATGGACTGGTGTCTTTATTCAACCTTACTATGACCTCATTTATGGGCAGTGGGACCAAAGGGCTCCAGAAGTGAGTCATCCAGGCGGTCAACTGACCGGTGGGATAAGAGGTATAGTATTTTACCTCTACTTTTGGACCTGGCCAGTAAAACCAGTCAGTAATCCGTGCCTCCGTTTTCTCAGTTACCAGGTGTCCCCTAACACATCATCATAGGCCAGGTCCAGAACCTTTCGCCTATAGTGTTGGGGTACCAACAATTGCTCTACTACATTTTCTCTCACTTTGTTAACCCGATAAAGCAATTCATTACATACTGCAAAGTGTGACCATCGCTCATTTGCACCTAGCTCTTGGGGGACCCCATTTACCACTACAACCTGTTCCTGTGGCCGGGCCAAAGTGGGGTTCTGCATCTGGGCTGTACCAAATGCCCCATGGGGAACACCCAAACCCGGCAGGGCTAGAGGCCACTTCCTCATTCTCTTCCCCCAGCATTATCTGAAGTGGAGAAGGTCCCTCCCCCACCCAGCATTCAGGTAGGTCTGTGAATCACATGTTTTGACATGCTTAATGGTATCATCATTAGCCAAATCATTAGCAGTTTCATCATCTGGATCAACATTCATAACATTTGGCCATTCAGGGTCAACAGCAGGAACACAGAGGTTTATTTCTCTACAGTCTCTGGAGCATTCATGTGGTTCTCCTTGTTCCCACAGTTTTGCAAATAATGGGCAGTCTCATCCTATTATAACATCATGCACCAAGGTCTTCGCCACCCCCACCTCTTGAGTTCCGGTGCCATGGGCTTTGGAGATGGTCACCGAAATGAGAGGGTACTCTCTAGTGCCCACATTCTCCACCAGTTGTAAAGTTCGGGGAACCAGCTAGATCGCAGGACACAGGCTTTTCAGTCAAAAGGTTTATTAAAGGTGAATAGCTTCACAGCAGCAAAAACAAAAGAAAGAAATAACAGTCTCACCGACTTGTAGAGCTCAGAACTGCTGTCACAGTTAAACAGTCCTTTTTGTATTGCAGGTAACTTTCCCTGCTGGTAGGTTTCAAGGCAACACACTGCTGTGCGCTATCACAGCTATTCACCGTCCACCATTCACCATCCACAGTCTCCACTATACTCCTCCACATCCATCTACAACTTTCTGTCTTGTTTTAAACCCACTTCCTCTGACAGGTGAGTTAACCCTTTCGTTCCCTTAAAAGGAACCACAGTCGAAACAGAGGGGAAATATAGCGTCCTTCCAGGACCCAGCCACGGTGTCCTGTACATAGGTTAATAGATTGGTTTGGCAAGAACGATTCTTCATGAATCCATGCCGATTACTGCTAATGATACAGTTTTCATTACTAAAATATTGTATATAGTCCCTTATCATCCCCTCCAAGAGCTTGCATTCTATTGATGTTAGGCTAATTGGTCTGTAATTCCCAGGGATGTATTTTTGCCCTTTTTAAAATATTGGTGCTACATTGGCTCTTCTCCAATCAGCTGGTACCATTCCAGTCAGTAGACTGTCAGTAAAAATGAGGAACAATGGTCTGGCAATTACTTGACTGAGTTCCCTCGGGTGCAAGCCTTCTGGTCCCAGTGATTTATTAATGTTAAGTTTCCCAAGTCTATTTCTAATTCTGTCCTCTGTTAGCCATGAGGGTGCTTCCTGTGATGTGTCATGAGTACAAACACTGCAGTTTTGGTTACTGAAGCCCCTTGATTCCCTCGTGAAGACTGAGGAGAAGAATAAATTCAATACCTTCGCCATCTCCCCATTCTTTGTATCCAGATGTCCTTCCTCATTCTTTATGGGGCCAATGTTGTCTGTCCTCCTTTTTTTACTGTTTACATACTTAAATCATTTCTTGGGATTTTTTTTTTTGCTCTCCTCCGCTATGTGTCTTTCGTGTTCTCTTAGCCACCCTAATTGCACTTTTACATATCTTGTTGCATTCTTCGTAAAGTCTGAATGCTAATGATGATGTCTCAGCCTTGTATTTTTTTGAAGGCCTTCTCCTTTGCTTTTATATGCATTTGTACATTAGAGTTAAGCCATCCAAGACTTTTGTTCGCTCTTTTAAATTTATTTCCCAATGGGATGCACTGGCTAATGCCATTATTTAATATGCTCTTAAAGCAAACCTATCTCTCCTCAGTGTTCTTAGTTTAAGATTTTATCCCAATTTATATCTTCTAGCAAGGTACATAGTTTATGGAAGTTGGCTCTTTTGAAATTCAGCATCTTTGTGTTCCCCTTGTCTTTCCTATTTGTGTAATTTATACTAAAGCCAATTGACCTGTGATCGCTGTTTCCTAAATTGCCCAGTATTTCCACATCCATGATTAGTTCTGTATTGTTGGTAATCAGTAGATCAAGGAAGGTCTTGTTTCTAGCTGGTGCGTCTACCATCTGACCCATGAAATTGTCCTGCAAGACATTTAGGAACTGGCAAGCCTTATGCCCTGTACACATGGTCAGATTTTCCGGTGGAAAATGTGCGATCGGAGCTTGTTGTCGGAAATTCCGACCGTGTGTGGGGTCCATCGGACTTTTTCCATCAGAATTTCCGACACACAATATTTGAGAGCAGGCTATAAAATTTTCCGACAACAAAATTCGTTCGCGTAAAATCCGACCATGTGTGGACAATACCGACGCACAAAGTGTCACGCATGCTCAGAATAAATTCCGAGACGGAACTGCTCGGTCTGGTAAAATTAGCGTTTGTAATGGATATAGCACTTTCGTCACGCTGCAATGTTTTAAATTGTTTAATGCAGCACACTCTCTTCTTCTTTATAATGCTAGAAGAATGAAGTTGTTTTGCTGCTCATATTTACACAGAGTTCTCACAATCTTCTTTCTTTATTATTTATCGTGATTTCATGAATATAATATTTTTATTTGTCACATCTCCCGAAAAGTTTTTTTTTTATGATTTTAGATTTTGTATTTTTTTTTTTAGTTTTTTTAAATCCTGATCTCCTGTTTTTTTTTTAAATATTTTTTTTTTTAACTCCAGAATAGTTTTGGGTGTGTTTTGTGTGTCAAGTTACCACAACATCATTATTATCTTATTATATTATACATTATTATCTTATCATATTATTTATTCTCAAGGAGGTTGGTTGTTGTTGGTGTCTCTTGTTAATTTCACATTTTATTTTTGAAATGTACCTGCTTCCTCACAAAAAAACTGTTCTTTTTGAAGAAAAACACACATAGGCAAGTATTATATATATAAAAAAACAAACAAAAAAAAAACCTTTATTAAAGGGGTCCTAACCAAAGAAAGAGGGAGTCAACACTGGAGAAACAGCAGAAATTGGCAAAGCCTTTGGCCCCCAGGGCACACATCAAATTATTTTAATGCAAAATTGGTGGCCAGAAGAGTCCATATATAAGGGAGTACAATGTGGTCCAGAAGTCCAAGAGATCATTAACAGCAGCAGATGACATGGATGTCCCCAGGCTGTGGTCATACAAGAGCCTGCATCTTTTGTCAGACCAGACTGAACCCAGGGCCATCACTTTCTTATCTTCCTTCCACTCTTCTTTCCAGGCTGTGTCTGTGGTGGTGGAGGTGTGGCAGGAGGAGGAGGATGATGCAACTCACACGGGTGGATATTGGGTGTGATTTGGCCCCTCACCCCCTTAGTTAATGTTTTATAACAGTTTGCCTTGCAGGCAAAGGCCTCTTCACGAGTGGGGGTGGTTCTGAGGGAAGCAGAAGCCTCCTGAATCAGCCTGAGTGCTGACTCCTCCACGTTACTCCCCTTCCTGGGACTTTTGTTTGGAAGGCGGAGGGGAGGAACCTATGATTGTGTGAGGCTCCTACTGGGCCCGCCTCCTCCTGGCTGCCACTTACCCCTGCCTCCTCCTGGCTGCCAATAACCCCCGCCTCCTCCTGGCTGCCACATTCCACAGCCTCCTCCTGTGTGCCACATTCCACAGCCTCCCCCTGGCTGAGGTCTTCCTGTGTAAGAAAAAAGGGACATAGTTTTAGTTTTTTCTTCATCAATCACACACAATTTTCATCTCATGACTGTTGCAAATTGAATGTTAACAAATATAACAGACTATCATTCTGACCCCAGCATTTTTCATTCTTGTCCCAATTATTTTTGCCCACTACTGTCTATTGATATGTAAAACACTTTAATAAATCAGCAATTAGTGATCAATAATAACATCTAGTAAACATCATTGATTTATTGACCAGAAATTTGTAGAACAATTCTATACCTGGCTCAAGCTGGGCTCCTCCACTTCTTCCTGGCTAGAAGTCCCAGGTTGGACATCGGAAGCCTCAGCTGGGGTGGAAGATAGGGTGGAAGGAAGAGTGGAAGGAAGGGTTGAGAGGGATTCCCTGACTTCAATCTGGTCTGACAGAAATCGCAGTCTCTCATAGTACCACAGCCTGGGGACATAAACGTCATCTGCTGCAGCTCCGGATCTCTGGGAATCCTGGACCTTCTTGCGCTCCCTAAGATAAATGCTCTTCAGGCCACCAATATTGGCTTTTAACCACTTGCTGACCGGGCCATTGCCGAAAGATGGCAACAGCGCGGTCGGGTAGTTCTGGGTGGACGTCCATGGACGTCATTCCAGAATGATGCTCCCGCGCGACCCCTGGGGCGCACACTCGGGAACATCCGTGACCGCCGGGTCCGGAGGACCCGGTGCATCCCGGATTACGGTAAATAGCTGCTGATCGCGGCCGTTTACCACGTGATCGTTCCGTCAAATGACGGAGCGATCACATGTAAACAAACCAGCGTCACGTCATGACGCTGGTTCCTCCCTCCCCTCTCTGTACCAATCGGTACAGTGCGGAGGGAGAGGGGAAGAGATGGCAGCGCTGTGGGCTGGATGTTTAGTGCCCACAGCGCTGTTCAATATACATAATGGCAACACTGTGCAATACTCTGCATCACTGTGCAATACTCTGCATCACTGTGCAATACTCTGCAACACTGTGCTATACTCTGCAACACTGTGCTATACTCTGCAACACTGTGCTATACTCTGCAACACTGTGCTATACTCTGCAACACTGTGCTATACTCTGCAACACTGCAAAACTCTGCCAATACTCGCCAATACTCTGCCAATACTCTGCCAATACTCACCAATACTCTGCCAATACTCTGCCAATACTCGCCAATACTAGCCAATACTCTGCATCACTGTGCTATACTCTGCAAAACTCTGCCAATACTCGCCAATACTCGCCAATACTCTGCCAATACTCTGCCAATACTCGCCAATACTCGCCAATACTCTGCCAATACTTCGCCAATACTCGCCAATACTAGCCAATACTAGCCAATACTCTGCATCACTGCGCTATACTCTGCAACACTGTGCAATACTCTGCAACACTGCAAAACTCTGCCAATACTCGCCAATACTCTGCCAATACTCTACTAATACTCGCCAATACTCTGCCAATACTCTGCAATAAATTTTAACAGAAACAAGGAATTTTTTTTTTTTTATCAAATTTTCAGTCTTTTTTGATTTATAGCGCAAAAAATAAAAAACCCAGCAGTGATTAAATACCACCAAAAGAAAGCTCTATTTGTGGGAAAAAAAGGACATAAATTTCATAGGGGTACAGTGTTGCATGACTGAGTAATTGTCATTCAAAGTGTGAGAGCACCGAAAGCTGAAAATTGGTCTGGTTAGGAAGGGGGTTTAAGTGCCCAGTTGTCAAGTGGTTAAATAGGGGATGGTTGCCGTGGGGACCACCGGCTTCATGAACTCCAGCAGTTTCTCCAGCACTGCCTGCCTCTTTTGTTTATAATTATATTGTGGGTGTTTGACCTGCCACTGACAGGGCAGCTCCCTGTACTTGTCTATGAACAGGGGGAGGAAGTTGTGGTCATTAAAGCCATCCATTTTATCTGCAATACACAAGACAAATCCTAATGTCAGGCTAAAGTCTCCTAATCTTGTCCCAATATAGGCCTCAATCTATAAGCAGTATAGGCCAAAGTTAAAATTGTACCTTCGTTATCACGATCGGCGCTTTCGATACTCCTTCCTCCGCTCACAGATCGTACATACGACACACGCGTGTTACGCTTTATATACACTGCGCATGCATGAAACTCTGACCGCCCCTTCTCTTTCGGCGCAGTGGGGGAGAGCACATGGCGGAGACACAACAGGTGCATGATAATAGCAGCAACGAGGAGGAGGAGGAAAGCCCAGAGACAGAAACGTCACGATCCTGGAGGAGAAGATTTAAGGCATCAAATATGGCCTTTGTTGAAATGGTGGACATATTAAAAAGGGCCGACTATGACGGGAAGTATGGACTTTACCCCAACCCAAATGTCAGAAAGGCCAAGATCATGGCGAAAGTTGTGAAGAGTCTGCAGAAGAATTTTGGGGTACGGTGATCCAAGGATCAACTGAGGAAACGGTGGTTGGACCTCAAAATCAGGGAGCACGATCGGTATGGAAGGATCAGGAGAGTGCTGCAAAAAAGTAAGTAGTTGTCCTGTGTTCCTATTCTTTATTTTTATTAAGTTTGTGCTGCTCCATGTGCTTTTCTTTACTATTGTACAGTTTAAAAGGAAGCTCAGTATTTCAGTAATAAGGCAAACATCCATTCCAGCCATGATATTGCACTGCTTGAGAGTGATTTACACTCATATGCCACCCCAGAGACCAGCAGAGGGGCTTCCTGATAGATGCATTTAGCATTTGAACACAGGGACCACAACCCAGCTGATCTGCATGGATAGCCCAAGTTTATTCAGGCTCGGTAGGAGACATGTGAATATTTCCTGGATCCTGTCCCTTCACAGGGTGAGTGGAAACAACTCCTTTAGAGAGTATTGACCACATGTTTACTGAATGTGACAACCTGTTGGGTGTGGTCATCTTTGTCCTTGGCTGCTTGAACCAGCAGGACTCATACAGACATGTTCCTCTGTATCTTTTCTTAGAAGAGTCTGAAGCGGATTGTTTTCCTAGGAAGCTTTAGAGGCTGCACATTGCCAGAATATGTAACACTCACAGGATGAGTGGAAACACTCCTTCGGAGTGTATTGATCACGTGCCTAATGAATGTGACAACCTGTTAGCTGTCGATTGATTTCAATGACACCCGTTCCAATCTATGCGACCCAAAGTCACAGAGACTTTGAAAAGGTGCCTGCATTACCCTGATGTGACCCCGACCCAGAGAGTGTAAAGTTGCACCCCAAAATCGCACAACATTGGAGTTGAGTCACATGTCTGATGATGGGGTCCTGTGTGACTTTGAAACATTGCACTACTCTGTTCTGTGATGTGTTCTTCTTTAAATAAAAACCTTTTGGATGAAATTTACTCATTCCAGGAACGTATGTGATGTCTTGGAGTCGCACAAGTGGAAATTAAGCCCTAGAGTGTATTGCCCACATGTTCAATGAATGTGAAAGCCTTTTAGGTGTGATCGAGATTCATACTGGGCTTAGCCTGTCAAGGCATGAGCAGCCCAGACCCAATTTAAGGCAGTGCTAGAGTCTGCCAAATCGGAGGGCAAAAGCCCATAGTTTGTTTCCCATACACTTGAAAGAAAAAAACTCTTACCTGAACGGTGCTCCTTACCTTCTTTGCAACAACTGGCTACCAGGAAGTGTTAACACTCATGGCTTAGGAATATAAGCAAATGGCCTTGCAGCAAACTGGCAGTAAGAAATACAAAGAGGTAACCGCACACAGTCTTACTGCATAAGGACCTGTCTCAGTAAAAATCAAATCCCTGACAAACAGTCATGGCAAGAGCCATCTGGTAACTTAATCCCATCTACTTCAAATTATATCCCTGCATTCTAATAGAGCAGTTCAAAACAAATTTAATGCAATAGGAATTAACTTGTTTGGCAATAATCCTCTAAAGCCTTGTACACGCGGTACGATTGTTGGCCAATCGAGTGTCTGATTTTTCTCAAAAGTGCGTGTGCCAGGATCTTGTCTTGCATACTAACAGTACATAATTGTCGTGCCACAAACACGAATGTAGTGACGTACTACGAGGAATTTCAGCTCTTGAGCGCCACCCTTTGCTAATTTTGTGAGCGTTGATTCCAAGCATGCATGTTTGTACTTTCGACTTTAGTGTGATGGAATTGTGTACTGACCATACAAAAATCTGATGTCAAACCATTGTCCACCAAAAATATACTAGCCTGTCAGCCAACATTTGTTGGCGGAAAATTGGACAACAATTGTCAAAAGGAGCGAACTAACGGTAAGATTTCAGGACAACAGTCTGTCAACAGACAATCCCCTGCCAAGAATCAAACCGAGAGTACGAGGCTTTAGGGGGTTAACCACTGCTATAGGGAGGCTTAAACAGCAGCTTCCCAGACCAGAGCTCTGACATTAGCAACAGGTGCTTATTGAAACAAACTCGGCTATGCCATAAAGCACCCATAGCAATTAAATATATATCATTGCACATTTTTTTTTTTAACTATACGTTAGAGTGAGGCTGGCCATACACTACACAACACCTGCAGCAAACCTCCCCCAGATCCACCTTTAACCATGCAGTGCAAGAGCCTGCCCGATTGCACACAAATTGAACGTGTTTAGGTTTGATCTCACACTACATGGTTTTTGAAAACCTAAGAGAAAGCTGAACAAGAAAACTGCACAGTGCATAGCCAGCCCCACGTCTCCATAGCCAACATGCAACCAGGCAGGTGCCTCCATTCCACTGCCAGCTACTGTGGAACTTAAAGGCATCACAGCTGCCATATGGAATCTGTACAATCTAGAGTTGTTGAATGAAGTAAGATGCATAACAGACAAATAAGAAGGCAATAAAATCAGGCAGAATGACATAACCTCCCTTGGGGGAGCCATGCTGCCTCACATCATGGACCGTCAATTGCACCATTTAGGCTGGGAATCACAGATCAGCAGAGGATTTACCACTGACCAGGAGTCCTCCACCTTGAGAGGCTGACCCAAGCAGGACAGGTAGAATCTTCATTATTCTTTCTTTACCCATTTTTTCAGTAGCAGAAGAGCTGTCCTGGAGTGAGGACAAAAAAAGGAACACTGGGGTATGGGAAATCCTTCCTTTTATTTGAGCAGAGGGTTGTCCTGTGGGGTCATAGGGGTGGAGCTGACCCATTCGTAGGCTGACATGATTAGCCCCAGGAAGGAATGTTACATCCACTGTTGTGGAAAGTGATGAGGCAGTGCTGATGGGCATTGATGGGCACTGATGAGGCTGCACTTATAGGCGACACTGATGGGAACTGATAAGTGGCACTGATGGGCACTGGTAGGCGGCACTGATAGGTGACACTGATGGGTACTGATTGGCAGCACTGGTGGGCACTGTTGGGACTGCACTGATAATTAGGACACTGATAATCAGTGCCCTGATTACCAACGTAGGTGTCCCTTTTACAGAAGCTGGTTATCGGCTCTTTTCTCCCTTAATCATGCTGTCAGCGAAAGGAAAGGAATGCCGATAACTGGCTTCTCTTTACATCGTGATCAGCTGTGATTGGACACAGCTGATCATGTGGTAAAGAGCCACTGATTGTCTCTTTACCTTAATCTGTGATTAGCAGTGTCCAGTTTACAGAGCGTGCCACCCATGCACCGTAACAATGGGAGGATGTCGTATGACACTCTCCCAGAACTGGCTGCCCGAACTGTAGCTGTCATTCGGATATAGCATGGTTGGCGAGTGGTTAAAAGTGTAGAATAAAAATGTTGTACTAGTTAGTATTATATATTATATTAGTATTATACATCAACTTTTAACAATCTAGTATCAATATACTTATAGATGGTTTGCTCACACCTATACACACTCTCATGCAAAGTGTGCCAACGTGCAAAATTATAATCATAAGTGGTGCCATGCTCCTAAAAAACAATGATAGTATCCCTTTAAGACTGCATAAAAAACAATTTTCAAAAACAAGCAATCAAATAGAATATAAATCAAACAGTGACAATTCAGTGATAAATCAGTTCTTGAAATGTCCTTAAAGTGTAAGTTCAACTTTGCAGGAAAATCTGTAAGATGAACTTACACAGGTCCCCCTCCTCGCCCCCCCCCGTCCCGCTGACCTGGACCACTGCAATCTCCTCTTCTAAGCCCCGGTATAACAGCATCAGCATCCACACAGCGTCTTCATTGCTGATAGGGCATTTGGACATTCAGCTGAGAAGATTTCTAAGCCCCGGGCTCCTGACGATGATATACTGGGGCTTAGAACCGGAGATTACCACGGCGGGGGGGAGGGGGACCTGTGTAAGTTCACCTTACAGAGTTTTCTGTAAAGGTGAACCTACCCTTTAAGTGTATAACTGCTTGCACACACTTGCTCTTTCATCAATGAGAAAATATGTTTTCATATATCTAAAAGTGTGTTTCCTTAATTAGTGTTCACCACTATGTGCTCCAATCATCCACATGCTGTGGTGATTATCCCCTCACCTGATGTGCCCTTATCCCATTGGTTGGGATAAGACCAACCAATGGTATATATGCGCTCTTTTCCCTCTCTGGGGATCTGATGTGCAGTTCCACTTCCTTAATGGCAACCTTGGGGTTAAAATCCTCCTTTCCTTATGCTTATCTCCATTCACCCAAATCATTAAAAGAGAAAGCTGGCTATAATGATTATCCTTTTAAATACAACAGGTTTTATTAAATACTATGGCATAAAAGACTCTAATTTTTTTGGTGCTGTGAGTACACCAAACTTTAAAAAGCATACAATCCTCACAATACGTGTATGTAACGATCATATCAGTGTGTTACCACAATGATCTCTCGATGAGCGCCTCAGCGTAATATCAGACTGGCCCCCTCCCCTACGCATTACGCCACAGGGACACATGGCTTTTTCAGGGAGATGTAACCTGACGTCTCATCCTGCTTTCTTATATATAGCCCGATCGGACGCCATATAAGCATTAGCACTTCAGGGGGAATCCTATAGCGTAAAACCGTTGAACAATTTTATTAAAACATTAAAAGAAACTAACTCACATACTGTAGTCTGGTGCTTTTTCTTTAGGCACTATACAGATCTCTTGTATGTCTAAAAAGCGCAGGTGTGCATTCCACTGCCAAGAAAGCTGAAAACCAGAACTGACATGCAGTAACCAAGACATATGTATTAGACACAACATTT
Organism: Lithobates clamitans; assembly: GCA_037952925.1. Lineage (NCBI taxonomy): Eukaryota > Metazoa > Chordata > Amphibia > Anura > Ranidae > Lithobates > Lithobates clamitans. Next base: position 1,864,342 of record JBBGZY010000482.1, read on the forward strand.
AGCTATTTATTTTATATTTTTTGTGTTGCCTGTTTTTTATCTTCTTAATCGGAAAGTTTGCATTATGATGACCATGTGATATAAAGCCAAATTCTAGGCTCCAGATCTTCCCTGTAAATGCACTTTGCTATGTGTTTTTTAAAGCAAAATCAAAATGCGCTGTGGACCACAATGTGCAAGTACGCCCACTGATAATGCAAGGCCCCTGCTCTTTTATGTTTCAACTGCCATTACAGCCATCTTTTATTTTTTTATGCACAGAGACTGAGGGTCCAGGTTAATGGGGCCTCCCCTAATGTCAGGGGAAGGTTCTGTGGTTTTCTGGTCTTTTTCTTCTTCGAAACCGGGGGTGAGGGTTTAGAAGAGCCTCCCAACAAGTACATAAAGAACTGGCTTCGGCAGGCCTTTATGAGTGTGGTCCACCTGGCTTTGGCCTAAGTAGACCATAGAATACCTTGCCCCTGTCAGGAGCCTTGTGCCTTGGAGGGTTCAGGGTTTGAGGCTCTTACTGTTTGGAGGCTGGATCATTACTGTACCCTCATGCATGTTTTTTGTGTGCTGTGATTTCACAGTTCACTTTTTTTGTTCACAGGGTTTCAAAGACCACTGCACCACAGAGCTAAAAAAAATAAAAAAATAACACAATTAAATTAATTGTCCTGGCACCCTGTTCTATTCTTGACATCTTACAGATACTGGGAATGTACATTTCACTAATTGAGAGCAGAAACATAAAACAAATAGCTTCAGCTATATTAAAGCTGAGCAACAATATACAAGTCAAAGAATACATTACACATGTACAGTATATTATATAATGCAAAAATGTTTTGTCACTGACAGGGCCGGACTGGGAATAAAATCCAGCCCTGGAAAAAATTTCATACCAGCCCCACAGCATTATTATACCAGCGCAACAGCATAACATCATTATTTTCTTGTTCATGAAAGGGAAAACGATACATTTTAACCACTTAAGGATCGCCACACGCCGATGTACGTCGGCAAGGCGGCACGGGCAGGCAAAATCACGTACATGTACGTGATTTGCCTCCCGCGGGTGGGGGGTCCGATCGGAACCCCCCCCGGTGCCCGAGGCGGTCCTGTTTTGTCCCCCGGCGATCGGAGGTGAGGGGAAGGCCATCCGTTCATGGCCCCCCCTCGCAATCGCCGCCGGCCAATCAGATCACTTCCTTTGCTGCTGTATGCTAAACAGCAGCAAAGGAAATGATGTCATCTCTCCTCGGCTCGGTATTTTCCGTTGCAGCCCCGAGGAGAGAAGACTTCACTGTGAGTGCACAACACTACACACACAGTAGAAAACGCCAGGCACACAAAACACCCCGATCCCCCCCCCGATCACCCCCCAATCCCCCCCCCAATCACCCCCCCCTCCCTGTCACAAATTGACACCAGCAGTTTTTTTTTTTTTTTTTTTCTGATTACTGCATTGGTGTCAGTTTGTGACAGTTACAGTGTTGGGACAGTGAGTATTAGCCCCCTTTAGGTCTAGGATACCCCCCTAACCCCCCCTAATAAAGTTTTAACCCCTTGATCACCCCCTGTCACCAGTGTCACTAAGCGATCATTTTTCTGATCGCTGTATTAGTGTCGCTGGTGACGCTAGTTAGTGAGGTAAATATTTAGGTTCGCCGTCAGCGTTTTATAGCGACAGGGACCCCCATATACTACCTAATAAATGTTTTAACCCCTTGATTGCCCTTTAGTTAACCCTTTCACCACTGATCACCGTATAACCGTTACGGGTGATGCTGGTTAGTTCGTTTATTTTGTATAGTGTCAGGGCACCCGTCGTTTATTAACGAATAAAGGTGTAGCACCCTGATCGCCCGGCGGTGATATGCGTCGCCCCAGGCAGCATCAGATTAGCGCCAGTACCGCTAACACCCACGCACGTACCGTACACCTCCCTTAGTGGTATAGTATCTGAACGGATCAATATCTGGTCCGATCAGATCTATACTAGCGTCCCCAGCAGTTTAGGGTTCCCAAAAACGCAGTGTTAGCGGGATCAGCCCAGATACCTGCTAGCACCTGCGTTTTGTCCCTCCGCCCGGCCCAGCCCAAGTGCAGTATTGATCAATCACTGTCACTTACAAGGCACTAAACGCATAACTGCAGCGTTCGCAGAGTCAGGCCTGATCCCTGCGATCGCTAACAGTTTTTTTGGTAGCATTTTGGTGAACTGGCAAGCACCAGCCCCAGGCAGCGTCAGGTTAGCGCCAGTACCGCTAACACCCACGCACGCGCCGTACACCTCCCTTAGTGGTATAGTATCTGAACGGATCAATATCTGATCCGATCAGATCTATACTAGCGTCCCCAGCAGTTTAGGGTTCCCAAAAACGCAGTGTTAGCGGGATCAGCCCAGATACCTGCTAGCACCTGCGTTTTGTCCCTCCGCCCGGCCCAGCCCAAGTGCAGTATTGATCAATCACTGTCACTTACAAGGCACTGAACGCATAACTGCAGCGTTCGCAGAGTCAGGCCTGATCCCTGCGATCGCTAACAGTTTTTTTGGTAGCATTTTGGTGAACTGGCAAGCACCAGCCCCAGGCAGCGTCAGGTTAGCGCCAGTACCGCTAACACCCACGCACGCGCCGTACACCTCCCTTAGTGGTATAGTATCTGAACGGATCAATATCTGATCCGATCAGATCTATACTAGCGTCCCCAGCAGTTTAGGGTTCCCAAAAACGCAGTGTTAGCAGGATCAGCCCAGATACCTGCTAGCACCTGCGTTTTGTCCCTCCGCCCGGCCCAGCCCAAGTGCAGTATCGATCAATCACTGTCACTTACAAAGCACTAAACGCATAACTGCAGCGTTCGCAGAGTCAGGCCTGATCCCTGCGATCGCTAACAGTTTTTTTGGTAGCATTTTGGTGAACTAGCAAGCACCAGCCCCAGGCAGCGTCAGGTTAGCGCCAGTACCGCTAACACCCAAGCACGTACCGTACACCTCCCTTAGTGGTATAGTATCTGAACGGATCAATATCTGATCCGATCAGATCTATACTAGTGTCCCCAGCAGTTTAGGGTTCCCAAAAACGCAGTGTTAGAGGGATCAGCCCAGATACCTGCTAGCACCTGCGTTTTGCCCCTCCGCCCGGCCCAGCCCAGCCCACCCAAGTGCAGTATCGATCAATCACTGACACTTACAAATCACTAAATGCATAACTGCAGCGTTCGCAGAGTCAGGCCTGATCCCTGCGATCGCTAACAGTTTTTTTGGTAGCATTTTGGTGAACTAGCAACACCAGCCCCAGGCAGCGTCAGGTTAGCGCCAGTACCGCTAACACCCACGCACGCGCCGTACACCTCCCTTAGTGGTATAGTATCTGAACGGATCAATATCTGATCCGATCAGATCTATACTAGCGTCCCCAGCAGTTTAGGGTTCCCAAAAACGCAGTGTTAGCGGGATCAGCCCAGATACCTGCTAGCACCTGCGTTTTGCCCCTCCGCCCGGCCCAGCCCACCCAAGTGCAGTATCGATTGATCACTGTCACTTACAAAACACTAAACGCATAACTGCAACGTTCGCAGAGTCAGGCCTGATCCCTGCGATCGCTAACAGTTTTTTTGGAAGCTTTTTATTGAACTGGCAAGCACCAGCGGCCTAGTACACCCCGGTCGTAGTCAAACCAGCACTGCAGTAACACTTGGTGACGTGGCGAGTCCCATAAGTGCAGTTCAAGCTGGTGAGGTGGCAAGCACAAGTAGTGTCCCGCTGCCACCAAGAAGAAGACAAACACAGGCCCGTCATGCCCATAATGCCCGTCCTGCTGCATTCGCCAATCCTAATTGGGAACCCACCACTTCTGCAGCGCCTGTACTTCCCCCATTCACATCCCCAACCAAATGCAGTCGGCTGCATGAGAGGCATTTTTATGTCCTCCCGAGTACCCCTACCCAACGAACCCCCCCCAAAAAGATGTCGTGTCTGCAGCAAGCGCGGATATAGGCGTGACACCCGCTATTATTGTCCCTCCTGTCCTGACAATCCTGGTCTTTGCATTGGTGAATGTTTTGAACGCTACCATGCACTAGTTGAGTATTAGCGTAGGGTACAGCATTGCACATACTAGGCACACTTTCAGAGGGTCTCCCAAGATGCCATCGCATTTTGAGAGACCCGAACCTGGAACCGGTTACAGTTATAAAAGTTAGTTACAAAAAAAGTGTAAAAAAAAAAAATATATAAAATAAAAAAAAATTGTTGTCGTTTTATTGTTCTCTCTCTCTCTCTCTATTCTCTCTCTCTATTGTTCTGCTCTTTTTTACTGTATTTTATTCTGCAATGTTTTATTGTTATTATGTTTTATCATGTTTGTTTTTCAGGTATGCAATTTTTTATACTTTACCGTTTACTGTGCTTTATTGTTAACCATTTTTTTGTCTTCAGGTACGCCATTCACGACTTTGAGTGGTTATACCAGAATGATGCCTGCAGGTTTAGGTATCATCTTGGTATCATTCTTTTCAGCCAGCGGTTGGCTTTCATGTAAAAGCAATCCTAGTGGCTAATTAGCCTCTAGACTGCTTTTACAAGCCGTGGGAGGGAATGCCCCCCCCACCGTCTTCCGTGTTTTTCTCTGGCTCTCCTGTCTTAACAGGGAACCTGAGAATGCAGCCGGTGATTCAGCCAGCTGACCATAGAGCTGATCAGAGACCAGAGTGGCTCCAAACATCTCTATGGCCTAAGAAACCGGAAGCTACGAGCATTTTATGACTTAGATTTCGCTGGATGTAAATAGCGCCATTGGGAAATTGGGGAAGCATTTTATCACACCGATCTTGGTGTGGTCAGATGCTTTGAGGGCAGAGGAGAGATCTAGGGTCTAATAGACCCCAAATTTTTCAAAAAAGAGTACCTGTCACTACCTATTGCTATCATAGGGGATATTTACATTCCCCGAGATAACAATAAAAATGATTAAAAAAAAAAAATGAAAGGAACAGTTTAAAAATAAGAAAAAAGCAAAAAAATAATAAAGAAAAAAAAAAAAAAGCACCCCTGTCGCCCCCTGCTCTTGCGCTAAGGCGAACGCAAGTGGCGGTCTGTCGTCAAACGTAAACAGCAATTGCACCATGCATGTGAGGTATCACCGTGAAGGTCAGATCGAGAGCAGTAATTTTAGCAGTAGACCTCCTCTGTAAATCTAAAGTGGTAACCTGTAAAGGCTTTTAAAGGCTTTTAAAAATGTATTTATTTTGTTGCCACTGCACGTTTGTGCGCAATTGTAAAGCATGTCATGTTTGGTATCCATGTACTCGGCCTAAGATCATCTTTTTTATTTCATCAAACATTTGGGCAATATAGTGTCTTTTAGTGCATTAAAATTTAAAAAAGTGTGTTTTTTCCCCAAAAAATGCGTTTGAAAAATCGCTGCGCAAATACTGTGTGAAAAAAAAATATGAAACATCCACCATTTTAATCTGTAGGGCATTTGCTTTAAAAAAATATATAATGTTTGGGGGTTCAAAGTAATTTTCTTGCAAAAAAAAATAACTTTTTCATGTAATCAAAAAGTGTCAGAAAGGGCTTTGTCTTCAAGTGGTTAGAAGAGTGGGTGATGTGTGACATAAGCTTCTAAATGTTGTGCATAAAATGCCAGGACAGTTCAAACAACCCCCAAATGACCCCATTTTGGAAAGTAGACACCCCAAGCTATTTGCTGAGAGGCATGTCGAGTCCATGGAATATTTTATATTGCGACACAAGTTGCGGGAAAGAGACAAATTTTTTTTTTTTTTTTTGCACAAAGTTGTCACTAAATGATATATTGCTCAAACATGCCATGGGAATATGTGAAATTACACCCCAAAATACATTCTGCTGCTTCTCCTGAGTACGGGGATACCACATGTGTGAGACTTTTTGGGAGCCTAGCCGCGTACGGGACCCCGAAAACCAAGCACCGCCTTCAGGCCTTCTAAGGGCATGAATTTTTTATTTCACTCTTCACTGCCTATCACAGTTTCGGAGGCCATGGAATGCCCAGGTGGCACAACCCCCCCCAAATGACCCCATTTTGGAAAGTAGACACCCCAAGCTATTTGCTGAGAGGTATAGTGAGTATTTTGCAGACCTCACTTTTTGTCACAAAGTTTTGAAAATTGAAAAAAGAAAAAAAAAATATTTTTTCTTGTCTTTCTTCATTTTCAAAAACAAATGAGAGCTGCAAAATACTCACCATGCCTCTCAGCAAATAGCTTGGGGTGTCTACTTTCCAAAATGGGGTCATTTGGGGGGTTTTGTGCCACCTGGGCATTCCATGGCCTCCGAAACGGTGATAGGCAGTGAAGAGTAAAATCAAAAATTCACGCCCTCAAAAACGCTGAAGGCGGTGATTGGTTTTCGGGGCCCCGTACGCGGCTAGGCTCCCAAAAAGTCCCACACATGTGGTATCCCCATACTCAGGAGAAGCAGATAAATGTATTTTGGGGTGCAATTCCGCATATGCCCATGGCCTGTGTGAGCAATATATCATTTAGTGACAACTTTGTGCAAAAAAAAAAAAAGTGTCACTTTCACGCAACTTGTGTCAAAATATAAAATATTCTATGGACTCAATATGCCTCTCAGCAAATAGCTTGGGGTGTCTACTTTCCAAAATGGGGTCATTTGGGGGGGGGGTTTGTGCCACCTGGGCATTCCATGGCTTCCGAAACTGTGATAGGTAGTGAAGAGTGAAATCAAAAATTTACACCCTTAGAAATCCTGAAGGCGGTGATTGGTTTTCGGGGTCCCGTACGCGGCTAGGCTCCCAAAAAGTCCCACACATGTCATATCCCCGTACTCAGGAGAAGCAGCTGAATGTATTTTAGGGTGCAATTCCACATAGGCCCATGGCCTGTGTGAGCAATATATCATTTAGTGACAACTTTTTGTAAATATTTTTTTTTTTTTTGTCATTATTCAATCACTTGGGACAAAAACAATAAATATTCAATGGGTTCAACATGCCTCTCAGCAATTTCCTTGGGGTGTCTACTTTCCAAAATGGGGTCATTTGGGGGGGTTTTGTACTGCCCTGCCATTTTAGCACCTCAAGAAATGACATAGGCAGTCATAAACTAAAAGCTGTGTAAATTCCAGAAAATGTACCCTAGTTTGTAGACGCTATAACTTTTGCGCAAACCAATAAATATACGCTTATTGACATTTTTTTTACCAAAGACATGTGGCCGAATACATTTTGGCCTAAATGTATGACTAAAATTGAGTTTATTGGATTTTTTTTAGAACAAAAAGTAGAAAATATCATTTTTTTTCAAAATTTTCGGTCTTTTTCCGTTTATAGCGCAAAAAATAAAAACCGCAGAGGTGATCAAATACCATCAAAAGAAAGCTCTATTTGTGGGAAGAAAAGGACGCAAATTTCGTTTGGGTACAGCATTGCATGACCGCGCAATTAGCAGTTAAAGCGACGCAGTGCCAAATTGGAAAAAGACCTCTGGTCCTTAGGCAGCATAATGGTCCGGGGCTCAAGTGGTTAAAGCACATTTGAAGAGTGTATTATATATAGATAAGACAGATATGAAATCACATAGGGCTTTTATATTCCAGCAAATTCCAGCTAAAAGTGGTAAGTGGTCAATCATCAAGGAGAACCCCAGGAACTCAGAACATGGGGGGACCACCTTCTGCAGAAAGAATACACTAAGGTAAGGGGGGTGGGTTATATGGGGGAAACCCTTTATATCAGTGCCCCCTTACATTATCGTATTCACTCCCCCCTTACATCAGTGACCCCCCTTCAGACTGGCCTAGCGGTGCTGTCACTGACCTCCTCTCAGGTGCACCGTGCAGGGCTAAGTCAGTCGGCTCCAGCTCGGTGACTCTGGTTTTATCCTATAGTCTCCTCTCCACAGTCCACACACATCTGACTTCTTCCATGACCCCCATCCCGGTGGTGCTTCCACTGTTGACTCCTCTCCAGACTCCCTCAGAGACTGAAGACATGATACAGGAGATGGTCAGAGACTGCAGACATGGTGCAAGAGCTCAATGCACTGGGGGGGGCAGAATAACAGGGGCGGGTGGAAATCACAGGGGACTGGAGAGCACTATGGGGGGTGGAGAGCACTGGCGGGGTTGGAGAGCACATGGGTGGGGGTGAAATGCAGGGGGGAGTGGAGAGTACAGGGATGGGGAGCGGAGAGTTTACACAGGCATTGTAATCTTTGGCCTGGCAGCTCACACTGCTAACCCCCTGCCGATCTCTGCTGCTAGCGAGAAGTACTACAACTGGAGTTACAATTACATTAGACACCTCCTTGAAGAGGCACAACACATTACAGACCTGTTACCACCACGCTAGCCCCTCCAACCTTGTCACTGCACTTGAACATCCTTCTCACCACTATTCCTGAAACATATAGTGGGGAGAGAAAGTATTCAGACCCCCTTAAATTTTTCACTCTTTCTTATATTGCAGCCATTTGCTAAATTCATTTAAGTTCATTTTTTCCCTCATTAATGTACACACAGCACCCCATATTGACATATTGATTATACTGATTGGACTTGATTAGGAAAGCCACACACCTGTCTATATAAGACCTTACAGCTAACGGTGCATGTCAGAGCAAATGAGAATCATGAGGTCAAAGGAACTGCCTAAAGAGCTCAGAGACAGAATTGTGGCAAGGCACAGATCTGGTCAAGGTTACAAACAAATTTCTGCTGCACTTAAGGTTCCTAAGAGCACAGTGGCCTCCATAATCCTTAAGTGGAAGAAGTTTGGGGTGACCAGAACCCTTCCTAGAGCTGACCGTCCGGCCAAACTGAGCTATCGGGGGAGAAGAGCCTTGGTGAGAGAGGTAAAGAAGAGCCCAAAGATAACTGTGGCTGAGCTCCAGAGATGCAGTCGGGAGATAGGAGAAAGTTGTAGAAAGTCAACCATCACTACAGCCCTCCACCAGTCGGGGCTTTATGGCAGAGTGGCCCGACAGAAGCCTCTCCTCAGTGCAAGACACATGAAAGCCCGCATGGAGTTTGCTAAAAAAACACCTGAAGGACTCCAAGATGGTGAGAAATAAGATTCTCTGGTCTGATGAGACCAAGATAGAACTTTTTGGCCTTAATTCTAAGCGGTATGTGTGGAGAAAACCAGGCACTGCTCATCACCTGTCCAATACAGCCCCAACAGTGAAGCATGGTGGTTGCAGCATCATGCTGTGGGGGTGTTTTTCAGCTGCAGGGACAGGATGACTGGTTGCAATCGAGGGAAAGATTAATGCGGCCAAGCACAGGGATATCCTGGACGAAAACCTTCTCCAGAGTGCTCAGGACCTCATACTGGGCCGAAGGTTTACCTTCCAACAAGACAATGACCCTAAGCACACAGCTAAAATTAATGAAGGAGTGGCTTCACAACAACTCAGTGACTGTTCTTGTTTAAACCCAATTGAGCATCTCTGGAGAGACCTAAAAATGGCTGTCCACCAATGTTTACCATCCAACCTGACAGAATTGGAGAGGATCTGCAAGGAGGAATGGCAGAGGATCCCCAAATCCAGGTGTGAAAAACGTGTTGCATCTTTCCCAAAAAGACTCATGGCTGTATTAGATGAAAAGGGTGCTTCTACTAAACACTGAGCAAAGGGTCTGAATACTTAGGACCATGTGATATTTCAGTTTTTCTTTTTTAATAAATCTGCAAAAATGTCAACAATTTTGTGTTTTTCTGTCAATATGGGGTGCTGTGTGTACATGAGGAAAAAAATGAACTTAAATGATTTTAGCAAATGGCTGCAATATAACAAAGAGTGAAAAATTTAAGGGGGTCTGAATACTTTCCGTCCCCACTGTACACACTATTGTGTTATCATGCTAACCAACTCAATGCTCTCATCACCACGGGTAACCCCTATCCTCCCTCCACAGCACAACTGTGCACAAACTTTCTTTCCCACCACTATGCCTGCCTCCTATTCTCTCACAGCTCTCACTACCTCTCCCACATGCCCTGACTTCATTTGCAACTGTACCAATGCCAGCCTCTGCACTCATCACCACTACAGTGTCACACCGTTCAGCAAAGCCCATAGCAAAAAAAGAGAAAAGAAGCGTAGGGCTACATGATAAGGTACACAGGTAGGCTGGGCTAGTGGTGTTAAAAATTATTTCAGTAACAAGGTTGCAGGCAGGGGATTGGCCAGATAAAGAAAAAGGGCGTGGCATTACAGTGGAGAGGTCACGGGAGCAGACATCCGGTCAGCACACAAGGAGAGAAAACGTTCCTGTGCTGACCTGTCTGCCCATGCTCTCCTCTGCGGATCCACGATGGCGGATACAAGGCACCTGGCAGAGCAGCTAAAAGAGATGGCGGAAACCATGGGGACAGCATGGCTGCAGAGTCAGCTCGCAGCCATGCAGGGGACGGCCACCATAGCTGCTGCCACGTGTACCCATGGATGTCCCCTACAAGTGTGCCAAGTTTGGTGGTCCTAGCCCCCATGGCCGGGGAGATATGACGCCCCCAAGCTGGCCAAGTTTCACCCCTTTTGGGGGTGAAGAGGTACCAAACTGCCACAGCTGGGCACAGCAGTCCTGGGGATCAAAGGCACAGAAATGTTGATGAGCTGCCAGGGCCTTCTGCGGTCGGCATATCCTCACCAGTCCAGTCTCCAGACGGTCTCCATGATTCATGGGAGAACTGTCCAGTGAAGAAGAGGATCTCGCCCCACAGAGGTCAGCTACGGTGGATTCCAGAGTGACGGCTGTGGGATTGCGTCCTGGTTAGCCCGGTAAGTCCATGTCTACTGTTGTTTCTTTCTTTCAGCTTCCTCCTGTCCCTGTGTCTGGTTCTAGGGGTGGGCAGGCCCCCGGGGGTTATTGTCCCTTCAGCTATAGGGGGTGGGGCCTCTCCCCCCCTCGGTCGCCAGGTGTGGGGCCAGCCATGACAGGTGATGCCACGGTGGTGCATGACCTGTTGGTCGGGCTGCAGTCGTTGCTACAGCAGTTTGACACGGGCACACTGGTGGGATCTCCGCCAGTGTCGGCCTGGGTTTCGGACGTGGGTCAGGAAATGGCTCGGTTAGTGGGCGATTCCTGTGCAAGGGACAGGGCAGGGGTCGGAGGCGGTAGTGTCACCTGGGGCTATGGTGGTCCATGAATCAAGCGCCCCTTCCCCAGCGGTTTCTGCAAAGGAGGTTAGTAAGAATACAGACTTGGTTCACCTGTTCGATTCGGCCAAGTGCGAAGTGGGTCCTCTGGGGGCTCACCTCAAAGCAGAAGTGCGGAAAAAGATTTGGGGGGGTATGTGGAGATCTTCATGTTGCTCCCTCTGGAAAAATTTAACTTGGATAAGGTGAAGCCGGAGGAATCTAAGAAGGAAGATGAGAAGCGTCAGTATCGGTTGATCCCGCGCACGTTTAGCAATAGGTTACAGGCATTCGCCATTTTGGCGAGCGTCATCAGTGAGAAAGCCCCGGAGAATTGTTCCCCGCTGTTTTGCTATCTGGACTCCATTGGTGAGGCCTAGTGGGTTTTACTGTGGGGTGGCTTGGCTGCGGTATGACGAACAATTCCGTCAACGCAAAGCTATACGCCCTTCGGTGCTCAGGGATCTCATAAGGACATCAGTTTGTGGATGAAACTTATGTCCTCTCCGCGAGCTTCGATGGTGATTTTGCCAGCGGGGGCTGGGAGTCCAAATGCCCCTGGACAACCAGTCGCAAAAAGGCGGGGTCAGTGTTGGCAGTTCAACGAGGGTTCTTGTAGGTTTGATGCCAGCTGCCAATACAAACACGAATGCTCGCACTGCGGAGGGGCTCACCCCCTGTCCCGTTGTTTTAAGGCTGGCAAATACCATGCCAGAGATACTGCAGGTAAAAGACCGGACGCCAGTGAGGGTGGAAAGGATGCCCCCTTTTCTAAATAGATATCCGTATCGGCCTCCGGCCCAGTTGTTACAGATGGGTTTCACGGAGGGTTTTTTGATTCCTTGCTCCCTTACGCAGATTCCCCCTGCGGCGGACAATCTTAGGTCCGCCATGTTACACTCCAAAGTGGTTTCTGAGAAGCTTGCTAAGGAAGTGTCTCCCCCCTTGGAGAATTTGGTGGTATCGCCTTTGGGCATCGTTCCGAAGAAGGAGCCCAATAAGTTCTGGCTTATCCACCATCTTTCATTTTCAAAAGGCGGTTCTGTGGCATCCATCGACCCCGAGGCATGTGCAGTGTCTTATACCTCATTCGATGCTGTCTGCTTTGGGTTCAGCGATACAGAAAGGGGGCTCTTATGGCCAAAACAGACATAGAGGTGGCTTTACGGTTACTTCTGGTTCACCCGCGCAGTTTTCATCTCTTGGGCTGCAAATGGTTAGGGGCTTTTTACGTGGATCGCTGCCTGCCTATGGGCTGCTCCATCTCACGCACCTTCTTCGAGACCTTTAGTTTCTTTCTGGAATGGGTGGTGCGGGACATAGCGGGCGTCAATTCAGTCATTCATTACCTGGACAACTTTCTCTGTGTTGGTCCTCCATCCTCTAACTTATGCAGTGTACTGCTGGCTACAGTGCAGTACATAACAGAGCGCTTTGGTATTCCTCTTGCTGTGGACAAGACTGAGGTCCCCGTGGAGGTGATCAAATTTCTGGGTATAGAGATCGACTCCAGGGCAATGGAATGTCATCTGCCAGACGGTACATTGCATGCTCTGCAGGAGGAGGTCCGTTTGGCTGCTGGAAATAACAATATCCTGACCTGCAGTCTCTACTCGGTAAACTCAATTTTGCATGCCGTATTATGCTGATGGGCAGAGTTTTTAGTTTGACGGCTGTTGGCTGCTACGGCTGGGGTCACTTCATGCAGGCATTTCATTAGGCTGAATAGGGAACATAGGGCTGACCTGCAGGTTTGGCATGAATTTTTTGACAAGTTCAATGGCCGGTCCATCTGGATGGAAGGGTCGGTCAGCAACTATGATTTGGAGCTTTTTACGGACATGGCTGGATGCACTGGGTATGGAGCATTCTTGGGGGGGGGGTCGGTGGAGTGCGGAGCGCTGGCCCAACAATTGGCGGGAGGCAGGATACTTGAAGAATTTGGTGCTCCTGGAACTTTTTCCATTGGTGATCGTCTTTGAGCTCTGGGGTGAAGTGTTTAGTAACAAAAAGGTCCGGTTACACTGCGATAACCTGGGGGTAGTACAGGTTCTCAACTCTTTGTCAGGGTCCTCCCCTCCGGTTATACATCTGTTGCAATACTTGGTTTTGTGTTGTCTTCGGCTAAACATTTTCTTGTACGCTGTGCATATTCCTGGGGTGGCGAATAAGGTGGCTGACGCTCTTTCCTGTTTTCAGTTGGACAGGTTTCGGGAGTTGGCGCCGGGCGCGGAGCAGCATGGAACCCCTTTTCCTCCTCATCTATGACAGGTTGCATTGGAATTGCCTCCGATTTGATTCAAAACTCCTTGAGTGAGTCCACCTGGTCGTTCTATTCTAAGGTCTGGAGAGAATGGGGGGCTTTGACACAGCGGTAGGGTGTGAGGGTAATAGTGGGGAAATTAGCCAGCTGGTTATCTATTTCATATGTATGTGTTTTACGGATGGGGTATCTATTTCGGCCATGCAACGCAAATTGGCCGGCCTGGCTTTTTGGTTTCAAATGCGGGGCATGCCCAATTTAACCACTTAAGGACCAGCCTCGTTTTTGGATTTTAGGTGTTTACATGTTTAAAACAGTTTTTTTTGCTAGAAAATTACTTAGAACCCCCAAACATTATATATGGTTTTTCTTCTAACACCCTAGAGACTCAAATGGCGGTCATTGCAATACTTTTTTTTGCACCGTATTTGCGCAGCGGTCTTAAAAGCGCACTTTTTTTGGAAAAAATCAATTTTTTTGAATAAAAAAATAAGACAACAGTAAAGTTAGCCCTATTTTTTTTCATATTGCGAAATATAATGTTATGCCAAGTAAATTGATACCCAACATGTCACGCTTGAAAATTGCGCCCGCTCGTGGAATGGCGTCAAACTTATACCCTCAAAAATCTCCATAGGTGACGTTTAAAAAATTGTACAGGTTGCATATTTTGTGGTACAGAGGAGGTCTAGGGCTAGAATTATTGCTCTCGCTCTACCAGTCGCTGCGATACCTCACATGTGTGGTTTTACCACCGTATTCATATGCGGGCACTACTCGCGTATGCGTTCGCTTCTGCACGCGAGCTCGTCGGGACGGGGGGGGTTTAAAATTTTTTTTTTTTTTTTTATTATTTATTTTACAATATTTTATTTATTTTTACACTGTTTTAAAAAAAAAATGGTGTCACTTTTATTCCTATTACAAGGAATGTAAACATCCCTTGTAATAGAAAAAAGCATGGCAGGACCTCTTAAATATGAGATCTGGGGTCAAAAAGACCTCAGATCTCATATTTACACTAAAATGCAATTAAAAAAAAAAAGTCATTTAAAAAAATGACATTTGAAAAAATGTAATCAAAAAAGGGGGGGGGGATTGAAGGGAAAAAAAGCCTCAACTTCTCCTCAATACCTGTCCAGTATTCTCCCAGGAAAGGAATTGGCCCTAAATTGGCCTTGCCCTTTTAGAGATTAACCCGGTTTCACCGTCCCAATCTGATATCCCAGACAATAATTATTTCTCGGAGACCTCCGTATTGGGTTGTCCTCTGAGATAAACAAAATTCTATATAAACAAATTTGTGACAGTCACAAAGCAACTCTTCTGTGAGAACAGACCGGTGATAAAGGTATTGATCTTTAATAAAGTCTATCCAAATATATATATAAAAACTGACAAATACCGTACATAAAATTACAAAAAGAATATATCCCTCTTCCCAATTCATGCTAAAAGGACATAAAGTCTAAAGAGGACATAGGTGGCCACCATTTCCACACACTACCTCACATTCCTCTCACTCTCACATACACATACATTGACAGATCTCAATCGATCACAAGATTGACAGAGATGGTAAGTATAAAGATCAACTGACCAGATGGAATGTCTATAAGTATGGCTCATATAGTCTTATAATGATAGGAGCAATTGGTCATTGGTAGTTGAATAAGCAGATGAAGTTTATACAGTATGCAGGTGTGGTGAGACAATTCCTTTTAGTGTCCGTAGCCTAACTGGTGACAGTAGCAACTTCAATGCTAAGTGAATATTCAAACTGATATAGATTTTTCAGTAGTAGGACAACAGCATAGCAGGTGTGGTGTATCACTTAGATTGTACATGAAAAATGAAACTGACTTTACCAGCAGTCTGTCCGTCAGCCAACGTCAGAGCTCGACTCTAGCAGACTTCATAGCGGGTGCTAAACAGCTGATCGAAGCTGGAACGAAGGAAGCTGCCCTGCCGCCAGTGGGGGGGGTCCGTTCCCACAGTGCCTGCAGTGCTTGTGATGGCACATCATAGATCGTAATGATCCGGTTTGGATGCCAGGTATCGCGGGCTCCCCATCGCTATCTGACACAAAACTGCTGAACGCTGTACCGGTCCGGCTGCTGGTAAAGTCAGTTTCATTTTTCATGTACAATCTAAATGATACACCACGCCTGCTATGCTGTTGTCCTACTACTGAAAAATCTATATCAGTTTGAATATTCACTTAGCATTGAAGTTGTTACTGTCACCAGTTAGGCTACGGACACTAAAAGGAATTGTCTCACCACACCTGCATACTGTATAAACTTCATCTGCTTATTCAACTACCAATGACCTATGGCTCCTATCATTATAAGACTATATGAGCCATACTTATAGACATTCCATCTGGTCAGTTGATCTTTATACTTACCATCTCTGTCGATCTTGTGATCGATTGAGATCTGTCAATGTATGTGTATGTGAGAGTGAGAGGAATGTGAGGTAGTGTGTGGAAATGGTGGCCACCTATGTCTTCTTTAGACTTTATGTCCTTTTAGCATGAATTGGGAAGAGGGCATATATTCTTTTTGTAATTTCTGGACGTTCAGGAATGGGAGCTGGAAATCACCTACAGACGGCTGCCAGACTCTGCTCGGTGCCAGGGCTGGGCTCCCTTTGCCTGGGACTATCAGGAAATACCAGTTGACAACCCAGAAATCCTGGCTGAAGAGTCGGCAATGTGACAGAGTGATAGTGTGCTTTTCCAACCCCCCCCCCCAGCTATGGAGGCGGAGGTCTTATGGCGGATGCAGCAAGTGCTGACTGACCTTGATGATCCTGTTTCTGCATGGGATGATCTTGGATGGAGGAATGTGCCTGTCCAGCAGCATGCCAGAGAATCAGCAGTGGAAAATCTGGAGATTGCCATCCCCAAAGCTGAAGTGCTGACAACAGGGCAGAGCTCTGCTAACCTCTGCCCAGCACCGATAGCATCTTCTGGGTTCCATGGACAGGAGATGGTGAACCTCTATCCCCAGACACTGGTTGCAGAGACAGGGGATTTGATAGACTTTTCTGCTAAGGAAGAACAACCTGATGAGCCTCCAGCAGAAGAGCTGGTATTAGGGCCAAACTTCACTGTGCTCTGCCCAGCACCAACAGCAGTATCTGTGGAGTTACAAGGAACTTCCCCAGCTGAAGTGCTGGTCACCAGACAGAGGGTCCAAGACCTCTGCCCCACACCTGTGGCAGTTTCAGAGGCTCAGGGTGAGAAAGTGGCAATCACTTCCCAGCAGCAGATACAGGGGGAGAAGGGAGAGGAGGTGTTCTTTGTCCCTCCCCAACAGTTGGCCAGGGTGGAGGAAGCAGTCTTTCCTCCCCAGAAAAGATCCATGCACCTGGGAGACAGAACCACAGACATGTCGTCCCAGCAGCCAGATGAGGGAATGGAACAGGAAGCAGCTGGCTCACCTCCCCAATGGCAGCTACACAGTTTGGGAGTGAAGGAATCCAGCCTCCTGCCCCAACGCTTAGCCGGAGCAGGGGATGTGAAGTCCCCAGCAGATGTGCTGGCAACAGGGCAGAGTGCTACCAACCTCTGCTCAGCACCGGCAGCAACTGTGGAGATCCAGGGAGCTGGGGCAGTCAGCCCCTCTTTCCGGCGACAAGCTGATGTAGCGAAGCTGCTACTCCCAGCTAAATCGCTGGCAACAGGGCAGAGCGCTGCTGGCCTCTGCCTAGCACCTACAATTTCTTCTCAGCTTCAGGGAACTGGGACAGTGGGCCCCTCTGCCCAGCAACAGGCCAAGCCATGGAATGTTAAACACCACCCAGCTGAAGCGCTGACAGCCAGACAGAGAGTCAATGACCCACACCTACTGAGGTCAACTATTCCTTCCAGCCAAGAAAGTCGATGATGCGGACAGACTTTGTGAGTTCACTCTGCCTGACTAGCACATGACCAGACCAGGTGGAGGTCTGGGACCTTGTTAGCTCAACTTTTGATGGGGAGAAATGTGACAGACTCACCCGGGACAGAGGCTTTTGGAGGGGACTGAATGCCAGCCTCTTGCCTACAGATTATGGGCCTGGCATTTGGGGTACCCTTGAGGTGTTGTTACTTTGGCTTCAGGTCCTTGTCCCCCAGGACACACAGACTCTGGGGACCCTGTATTTGCCATATTAGCAATAGTGACTGATTCATACTGTTGGGACACATACTGTGAGGAGATGCTAATATCATCAACTCCAACTACCTGTCTTGTTGTCTGCTATAATGTGTTTATTGTAAATAAGTCTAGTCTGACTTACCACAGCTTCTAAGAGTATTCAACTCATTGTTGTTTGTATTGTTAATTGTAATTAGCGCCTGCTATTGTGTTTATACTACTGTGTGAAGCTCGGTGACCACAAGTCTGTGTCCTAAAGGTCATGTCTTTGCGTCATCTAGTCTGGGTAAATGATTTAGTAAACTAGCTCATGGTAATTAGGGGGGAACTCCTCTTCTACTGTATAAAAAGACTTGTATTCTGGTTCTAATAAATGAGTCCATGTTAGCTGCTAAGCAAGTCTTGTCTTGTTTTGTGCTTATGAGCGGTTGGAATATCTGATATCTATATCCAGACTAGGAGGAAGTGGCATACTGACGGAAGCACTCAAGCGGAGTGTAGGGATGTTCCGTGACAGCGGCGTTGTCTCTCGGATGCTGGTATCAGGGCTCATAGTTTTTCCTCACATTCTTTTCATATGGGGGTGGCCACTGAGGCGGCCCGGTGGGGATTGGACAATGCAGTGGTCAAGCGTATTGGCAGGTGGGAGTCCAATAGATTCAGAATTTATGTCAGCCCCCATTTGATTCAATACATATGGGTTCTCTGGGGGGGGGGATCTTGTGTCTTTTGTATAATTTTCTCATACTTGTAGTTGCTGTTGTAAGTCGATGCTGGGTGTGTGTTCTATATTACACTTTTTCTTTCAGGTCATACTTGCCTCGTTTGGATATTGGGTCATTCTTTTGTACATAGGGCGGCTAAGAGAGCTGACGTCAGGCCTAATGGCTGCTAGCTGGGCTTGCCTAGAGCAGAGGCCAGTATTTGGTGGATAGGCTTTCCAGGGTTGTTATGGAGGAGGGTGGTCCCGGAGGTCAACAGGGTCGCTAGATGGGATAGCCCTCCAATGTGCTAGTCATACACGCTGGTGGTAATGACCTGGGGGTTTCCCCAAGCGGCATTTCCGCATACGGTGGTGGTGTGGATATGGTGGCTCGCACCACCTGGCGTCTTGCCAGGTCAGTGGCGAAGCTCAACAGGGCCTGAGTTAAGGCTAACAAGGAGGTTGGGAGGTTAGTTACATGAAACGGGGATTTCATAGTCAGACATAGCGTGCTTGAGGTGGACACGTGGAGATATTTCCGCTAGGATGGGGTCCATCTGAGTGTGGTGGGAACAGATCTGTGGTCACTGGGCTTGCAGGATGGGATACAATGAGTGGTACATTTTTGGCGGGGTACAAAGGTGTGAGGCTTCACACTTTGCTCTGTGGCAGTTGGGTCTTTGGAGGTATTTGCAAATAAACTGCTGGAATTAGATGATTGGGACACATCTGAGGTATGGGTTCCCGGTGAATGCCAGTTATGGTGGATTAACGGGGATTGAGAATGGTGTATCTGCTGAAGGTGGTTCGTCCCTGAGTTAGTGCAATGCGGCAGGGACCATGGAAAGTGTTTAAGCAGATATAAGGAAAATATTTTGATACGTAGTGCCTCCAAGGATCGGCAACCAAAAAAGATTATGCCTTGTTTTTGTTTATATTGTTAAATATTTGTTTACTTTAATAAAAGGGGCCGTTAAATGACCAGTTTAATCCCAGCCTTGGTGTCGGACTATTTTTGGTAGTAATGTCGGGGGGCCACAAGATGGGGGTATAGAAATGGGGGGGGAACCAGGATACATATGGGTTACCTTTTCAGGCAATGCCCATAGCAAAAAAAAAAAAAAATAAGCGTAGGGCTACATGATAAGGTACACAGGTAGGCTGAGCTAGTGGGGGTTAAAAATTCTTTCAGTAAGAAGGTTGCAGGCAGGGGATTGGCCGGATAAAGAAAAAGGGGGAGGCATTACAGTGGAGGGGTCACGGGAGCAGACTTCGGGTCAGCACACGAGGAAAGGAAACGTTCCCGCCCGCCCTACAAGTTTTTGAGATTTGGTAATTTTCTTTTGTTGTTGTTTTTGTTTGTATGGGTTTTTTCCTCTTTGTTTTTCTCTTATGAGGTTTGCAGTTGGGTCTTTGGAGGCATTTGTAAATAAACTGCTGGAATTAGATGATTGGGACACATCTAAGGTATGGGTCCCCGGTGAATGCCAGTAATGGTGGATTAACTGGGAGTGAGAATGCTGTATCTGCTGAAGATGGTTCGTCCTCGAGTTGGTGCAAATGCAGCAGGGACCATGAAAAGTGTTTAAGCAGATATAAGGAAAAGATTTTGATACATACTGCCTCCAAGGATCGGCAACCAAAAAAGATTATGCCTTGTTTTTGTTTATATTGTTAAATATTTGTTTACTTTAATAAAGGGGCCGTTAAACGGCCAGTTTAATCCCAACCTTGGTGTCGTACTTTTTTTGGTAGTAATGTCGGGGGGGCACAAGATGGGGGTATAGAAATGGGGGGGGCAGGATACATATGGGTTACCTTTTCATGTATTCATCCCATTCAATAAACGGACACTCTCTTGCTAGTTGTGTTTAAAATACTATAGTTGTCAAAAAATGTTAATCGAAATAACCAGCCAGTAAAATGTAAAGAATACTTTATATAATTACTTGAATAGCATAAAGAGTACAGTATCAGGAGGTGTTTACTGTCTTTTTACTTGCACCATTGCTTACAATAGAGCTGCTTTACGAAGATGTTTTTGAAGACTTTCTTTACATCTCTATTTCGTAAAGTATATATGAAAGGGTTAATCATAGGGGTGAAAGCTGTATACATGAATGCAAGGTATTTATCATAATTAGTTCCTTCTGGTTTGACATACACAACCATGGCTGTTCCATAAAAAAGGCTAGCTACAATAAGGTGAGATGTAGAAGTAGAGAAGGCTTTTTTCTTGCCCTCATCACTCCGAATCTTAGAAATAGTTTTAATGATATAGCCGTATAATCCAATGATTATAAGAAAAGGTACAACAATATTAAATACAGCTGAAGCACTTGTAGACACACTGCTGGTAAAAGGATCAGAACATGCCAACTTTTGAAGTGGAGCAAAGTCACAAAAAAAGTGGTCTATTATATTCGGACCACAAAATTCCAAGTGTGCAGTGTAGATGGTGGGGATTAAAATTATGCCAAATCCGATAATCCATGGAAAGATGGCTAGCACAGTACAAAAAACATGGGTCATTATTGTCGAATAGCGTAAAGGATTGTTGATAGCTAGATGTCGGTCAAAGACCATTACAGCAAGAAGATAGCATTCAGTCACACCCAAAGAGGTAAAGACATACATTTGGGTAATGCATCCAGTGAAAGAAATTATATTATTTGCAACCATTAGATTACATAGTAGTTTTGGAACAGTGACAGATACAAACAAAATGTCTAAAGCAGAGAATACGCTAATAAAGAAATACATAGGAGTGTGAAGTGAAGATTCTAAATTAACAACAGCAACGATGGAGATGTTGCCTACAATACATGTAACGTAGGTGAATAAAAACACAAAAAATAATAAATGCTGTAACTGATGCAAATCAGAAAAAGCCAAAAGAATAAAATCCTTTACAAATGTCTTGTTCATTTCTAATATTCATGAAGTATACCTGAAAGACAAATACCAAGTCCTTTTTTAGCAATTTAAAAATGTTTTCTTTGTAAATGGCAGTTTATCATTCTATTCTTCCTACATATAGTATGTGCCACTTCCCAGACAGGTTAAGGGTATTCCAAGGCATTGTATTTAGAGGAATTTTGCATTTAATATTGTTTTTTAAACATAAAAAATTGCCCACCCCCAAACTGAAATTTACATTTTTTTTGTTTTTGCTTTGGTACATGTTCCCCAGGAAAGTATCCAATCCACCATGCCATTTTGACATTCTCCTGCCTATTAGCCTAGAAATTGGCCATTACTGTATTTTAACATTTGGCTACTACCGATTTAATTGGGGTTTGGATTCGGAACACAAACTTTAGAAATGTTCTGTGAACCTTCCTCGACCTGAAGCCAGTCTATTCAGCTCATCCCTAAAGAGAATTATGTAAAATAAATAGTGCAAGTACCTGGTGCATATACTGTACATAGTGCAAGGGTCAGGTTTATGTAATGTACAGAGTGTAATGGTCAGTAGTGGGTAATACACACAGTGCAGATGTCATACGTTTATACAGACCAGAAATCAGCACCCCCTATGACTCATTTCAACAGTGCTAGGTCAGGTGTATGTAACATACAGAGTGCAGAGGTCAGGTGTATATAATGTACCGAGTTTAAGGGTCAGGAGTGGGTAACACACACAGTGCAGGGGTCATAAGTTTATACAAACCATAAACAGCACCTCCTATGATTCATTTCACCAGTACCCATTATGCACAACAGTACCATCTATACAGTATACATACATTGTATACACCTACCCACTCACATACACTCTTGTAAACAAATACATACACACACACATATATGTATGTAGTTGTGTGCAAACGTTTGCATACCCTGCATTCACTGATCGTGCCACAAAGATATGAAGCCATTTATTATCCCATAGTTGTTTGGTTCCTTTTTAAATCATAATGGTAACAGACATCATCCAAATGGCCCTGATCAAAAGTTTACATACTCTGGAATGTCAGATATACAAGGTGACACATACGGGTTAAAATGGCAATTAAAAGTTAATTTCCCACATCTGTGGCTTTTTAAATTGCAATTAGTGACTGTGTAATAGTCAAAGAGTTTGTTAGCTCTCATGTGGATGCACTGTGCAAGCTATATACTGAGTCATGGAGAGCAGAGAAAACTGTCAAAAGAGCTGCATAATAAGGTAATGGAACTTTATAAAGATACAAAGGGATATAAAAAAAATATCCAAAGCCTTGAATATCCCAGTTAGTACTGTTCAATCATTTATTAAGAAGTGTAAAATTAAGGGATATCTTGATACCAAGCCATGGTCAGGTAGATCAAAAAAGATTGCAGCTACAACTGCCAGAAGAATTGTTCAGAATACAAAGAAAAACCCACAGGTAACTTCAGGAGAAATGCAGGCTTCTCTGGAAAAAGACAGTGTGGCTGTTTCAAGGAGCACAAAATGGCGATACTTTAGCAAAAAAGAGCAGCATAGATGAGTTGCCAGAAAGAAGCCTTTACTACACCAATGCCACAACAAAGCCGGTTATAATATGCCTGACAACACCTTGATACACCTCACAGCTTCTGGCACACTGTAATCTGGAGTGGCGAGACCAAAATAGAGCTTAAGGCCTCATGCACACGGACGTTTTTACAGCCGCTTTTTTGAGCGTTTTTTGCAGTTTAAAAAGGCCTGTCTTTGTTAGTCTATGGCTTCATGCCCACCTAGGCATTTTTGAGCTGCAAATGGCATAGGCGTTTTTAAGCTGTAAAAAAAAACCAGGACCAGTGGGTTCTGAGAGACGTTTTTCAGCTGTAAAAATGCTCTAACGCTGATAAACGCTCAAAAACGCTCAGAAACGCTCAAAGACGTTGTTCACCAACGTTTTTTAATGTTTTTGATCCATTGACAAAAAAAATTTTGAAAAAAAAAAATAACGCTAAAAAACGCTAAAAAATGCTAACGCGGAAAAACGTTGAAAGAAGCTGGAAAAAGTAGAAAAAAAAATCACTGCAAAGATACTGGCGTTTTCATAATGTTATTTTAACATCCCGTGTGCATGAGGTGACAACCATAAGCACTATGTTTGAAGAGGGGTAAGCAAGGCTGACATTGACAAAAATACATACTCCATGTAAAGCATAATGGCGGCTCACAGATGTTTTGGGGATGTGTGAGTTCTAAAGGCACAGGGAATCTTGTGAAAATTGATGGCAAGATGAATGCAGCATGTTATCAGAAAATACTGGCAGACAATTTGCATTCTTCTGCACAAAATATGTGTATGGGGCGCTCCTGGCTTTTCAGCACAACAATGACCCTAAGCAAAAGGCCAAGTTGACTCTCGAGTGGTTACAGCAGAAAAAGGTGAACGTTCTGGAGTGGCCTTCGCAGTCTTCTGATTTTAATATCATCAAGCCACTCTGGTCATTTTGCATGAACTGCACATTTGGGATTTCCTCAAAGACTTAGCAAGACCTGGCCAAGACAAATGGGCAGCTATACCACCTGCAAGAATTAATTCCCTTTAGACAACTATTACAAAAAACCTGCATGCTGTAATTGATGCTAAAGGAGGCAATACACAGTATTAAAAAAGAAGGGTATGCAGACTTTTGAACAGGGGTCATTTCATTTGTTTTCTTGTTGCCATGTTTTGTTTCATGATTTGTGCCATTCTGTTATGACCTGCAGTTGAATATGAATCCTGTTATGACCTACAATTGAATATGAATCTGATAAGAAATCAAAGAAACATGTTTTGCCTACCCACATAAGCAGAAGCACTGTTGCAACACGGGGCACCAGGAAACAGATGCCCCTGGTCCCTCCCACTGGTGATGCCCATGCTACGGAAATTCTGGAGGGTTGACCCTTTATCCCCCCCATATATATGTTCCATTCTGCTAAGCCCTGCCTGCTGACCTGATGGAACAAAGGCCCTGTATGATAGTAATACCTGTACCCCCCCCCCCCCATTGGCTGATGTGGGCACAACTTAGTTTTTAAGATAATACCCATACCATACAGTAGCACATCTTCACTTTTTGAGTTAAGTACACTTTAATTACATATATATTGTGAAAATGATTAGTTGTTGTCAACTGTCAGCTTTTCTGAAATAATCCTCTTTAGGTGAACCGTATACCTTTCAAGAATTTCAGTAATCTGTTTTATAACACTATATTCGTAAAAGTTGCAGATGTCAGGTTTCCCCATTGCCAGTCAAGCAGCATTTTCTTCTTACATCCAGACACAGAAATCAGTATTTTGGCTTGTTTTTGTTGTTTTTATTTGGGGATGATAACTTGGATGAGGTTAGGGATTATGTGATGCCCAACTTGAATAATGTTCAACAAACAAACCAGGGACAACTTTCTCTCTATTTACAGACTCCACCTCTTCCTTCCTCCTGCACAAACTTGGTTCCTTTGTACAGCTTCTGCTGGGTCACTTCTTGAGGGAACTAACAGTTTCTTGTTAGCTCAGCAACAGCCCATATTACAGGCTAGGAACTCTCAGTCCCTTGGTAAAGTAGCACATGGAGTAAACAGCATCTCCCACCACCTTCTTCTCCCAGTAGACACTGATCCTAGCTCTACTGCTTGCAGAAATGCTCACCTGGCAGCCACCAGTCCACCTGGCTGCTTCCTCTTCCCAATCCTCCTGACTGACATACATATAAAAATTCCCCAGGGCAAAGTTTGATGAAGACTTGGCACAAGAGAGCACTGCTACAGCTGGCAGTCTCTACTCTTGTCTATCCCTGCACTGTGCTGATCTACTCACTGTCTCTCCTTGCTCCTGCTGCCTCTCTGGTTCGGGTCCGTCCAGCTGCCTCCTGTGGTGTGATCTTTCCAGGCAACCTCCTAAGTTACAGCTTGAGGTAAAACCCCTCCTTGGCTTGGGTCCCTCAAGAGAAACAAAGGCCTTACCCCCACAATCAGGCCAGTGGTTGTGTGAGTCTGTGGATGGGGGGTTTATCGGAATCTGGAAACACCCAGATCCTGCCCCCCCTATGTGAACGGTTATCTGGTACATAGTACCCCTACCTATTCACCAAAAAATTGTACAAAAGGTAATAAAAACAAGAGACGAGTTTTTGACAAATCCTTGATTAAAAAATAGTGTCTCTCGATGTAAATCCATCATCAATCACACCGCCTGCTGACCCAAAAAAAAACTCCGCCTCCTGAGACGCCTCCTGCTGAATGTCTCCCCTGTGCTTTGATATTTCTTATATAGGTAAGGGGCAGGGCCACCTGGCATCATCACCTGGTGGCCCCACCCCCTTCTGATGTCACAGGCCCAGCACGCACCAGTCTATGACATCAGAAGGGGGCCATGTTGAGGGTATGCGACCTAGTATGGTTCAGGAGGGGGGAGGCGCTTACTTGCCCCCCCTTCCTGACCTGCCAGGCTGCATGCGCGGATAAGGGTCTGGTATGGATTTTGGCATGGGGTTCCCCTCCAAATCCATATCAGACCCAAAGGGCCTGGTAAGGACTGGGGGGCCCGAAGCCGTTTTTTTCTTTATTTTTTTCAATAGCCAGGTGCTGGCAATTGTAACCACGAGTCACTTTAAATGTGATTTGACTTTTTTTTTCTTCAGAAATATCATTTTTGCTGCAGCATGTTTTATGCATGTTACAGATGCGCCAATTTACAGACACATTAAGGGGACCCCCCAGGCACTATATTTAAAATAATTTTTCATTTACTATTGCACGTTAAGCATAATTAAAATCTCTGCTCCTAAAAGAATGATAGTTTTTAAATTTTTTTTGCATTGATACATATCCCCCAGGGCAGCACCCAGACCCCCATACCCCTTTAATGGCCAATTACCTGCATACAAGCCTTCAAAATGGGCACTTTTGATTTTTCCTGTTAGGATGCCATACTCTTCGATGGGGTTGACCATTTAGGTTAGAACATTTCCCCAGTTCAGGATTTCTGCTGCGAACTGAACAGGGGGGTTGTTCGGCCCATGTCTATTAGACAGTGTAGGGTAGAGCCAGAGGGTGACCATAGTATTTGAAAGGGAATAGGGTCTAGGGGGCAGGTAATTAGGTGGGTATTAGAAAAAAGTTTAGCAACCTCATTTATAGTATGGGGGTTGAATGTGGGAAGTACTGAGTATAACTGTGGACATGGGATGGTATGTTTACAGTGGAGATCTCATCATGACTTGTATCAATCTTATTTTTGAAGTGATTAGCAATCTGCTGGGCAGTGAGTGAGTTGGTGAGTGGACAAGGTGGAGGACAAAGTAGAGAGTTAAAGGTAGAGAAGAGCTGAAGGGAACTGGATGAGAGGGTGTTAATGAGAGTGATAAAATAAGTCTGCTTGATAGTGAGGAGGTATGAATTGTATTTTTGGAGGGCAGATGACATTTTTCTGAGACCTAGTCTATGTATTTGAGATGTCATCTGTTTGCCAAGGTTGTGGGGGTTGTGAGGCCCCTACCTGATTCTCTGTGAAGTGAGAGGGGCATGCGCATCCAAGGCGGAGGACAGGGATCTATCAAAGACAGAAGTGGCTAGTTTGGGGCAGGACAGGGGTGAGATTTTGCCATAGAGGTGGTCAGTATTAGACATGTGCGCCATCAATAAATTTGTTTAGGTTCGTTCCGTTACGTATTAAAATGAATTCGTAATTTGTGTCCGAAATTCAATTGGATTCGTACAAAATACGAATTTTCGTAAACTTTTCGTAACAATAACGAAAGTTTGTTATGATAAATTTATCATTCTGAGGGGCTCCCACCATCCCTGTGCTGTGCTGACTTCCTGGGTTTTTAACTTTTAGGTTTGTTAATTTTCCTAACAATAACGAATGTTCGTTATGATAAATTTATCAATATGGAGGGGCTCCCACCATCCCTGTGCTGAATTCCTGGGGTTTTTAACTTTTAGGTACGTTAACTTTTCATAACAATAACGAAAGTTCGTTATGATAAATTTATCCGGAGTTCGTAAACGAAATTTTGTATTTCGTACAAAATTTGTATGCATAAAAATTTGTATTTCGGATCCTCGCGAATGTACGAATTTCCGATTCCTACTAAACTAATCGCACATGTCTTGTCAGTAGCAGATAGAGAAGAGAAGGGTTAAAGTGGCAAAGGTTTCTATGTGTAATTGTTACGTCTTTGGTGGAAGAGAGAGGTAAAGGTAGGAGAATGCAAGGTCAAGGGTGTTGCCATCAGAGTGAGTAGAAGCATGTATCAATTGCTTCAGGTCTAAAGAGAAGGTTAGACTGAGAAGTTTAGAAGCTGCAGGAGTTAGCATTAACAGGGATGTTGAAGTCACCGAGAATGATTGTGAGGTTTTCAGAAGAGAGAAAGTAGGGTTGCCAGGCAGAGAAATCATCAAGGAATGTTGATATCGGTCCAGGAGGTCAATATATCACAGCAATTCTTAAAGAAAGTGTGAAAAAATAGACGTATACAGTGAGCTTCAAATCATGGGAGGAAAGTAAATAACCTGGAAGGTGCTCTGTTGGGATAAGAGGATTCCCACCCCACCTTCCTTATGTCCACTGGGTCTGTGGGAGTGATTCCAGAGAAGGCCATCATGGGTGAGAGTGGAAGGAAAAGCAGTGTCGGAATCATGAAGCCAGGTTTCAGTAACAGCAAGTAGATTAAAAAAATTAGTGATAAAGAGGTCATGGACAGAAGTGAGTTTGTTGCAGACTGAGTGGGTGTTCTAAAGGTCACAGGAGGAAAGGAGGCTGGTATGGGGAAGAAGAGGAATAGAAACTAAATTATATGGATTGCGGCTGCTGACAGAGGGTGCGGGGTGATGGATGTGTTGGGTACCATTAAAGCAGTAGTAAACTAAGACAATGTCACTTCAAATCAGCAATATTTATGTTGCTGTTTATAATCTAAGTGCTGCATACAGTATGCAAAAAGAACCTTCTTGCTTGATAGAATATACTGTTTGTATGCAGCCGCCACCGTTGTAACTCCTGTCTTCTGCGTCTCAGCAGTAATTTATTTCCCGCCCTCACTCCGTCTCCGTGGCCACTTTGTACGTGCGCATTATTCCCCGCAGCCAAGCCTCGTTTCCGGTTCAGTTTACTATGGCAACCGTGTACAGCCAATAGGAGCTGATCCTGTTGCTGCCAAGCTTGTCAGTGGGGAAGGCATGTCACAGGATCTCGGGGCTGACGCTGACATCAGGAAATGACGCAGCATTTTTCCCACACTTACAGCTTACTGGAAAAATAGGGCTAACAGCGCATGCGCCGGTGACATCATTGAAAAGAAAACAAAGGATTACAGATAAAGCATGCAGGTAGGAAGCCAAAAACTCAGAGCACACAGCACAATAGGTTACATTGATTAATGTTATAGAAACTTGCTTGAATGGTTATACAACCACTTTAAATGATGGAGGCCCAGAGTTTGGAGATTTATCTCCAAAAGTTAGGAGAAGTAGAAAGGTGAGGGAGGTAATATGGGAGTGTAATTTATATGAAAGGACATACCTTAGCATCCTGGGGTTTTTTTAGCATGTGGGTTTAGAATTATGAGAAGGTGATGAGTGCAGTAATAAGGAGAGGACAGAAGTAAGGGTAATATATACAGACTGTGGAGTGGAGAAAAAGAGTGCAGAAAACAAAGTTTAAAGTGATTGTAAAGGCTTGCTTTAAAAAAAAAAAAATAATAACAAACATGTTATACTTACCTTCTCTGTGCAGTTGGTTTTGCACAGAGCAGCCCAGATCCTCCTTTTCAAGGTTCCTTCTTTGCTGCTCCTAGTCCCTCCCTCCTTTAAGTGCCCCTCAGCCAGCAGCTTGTTACAGGTTGTCACCTAAGCTAAGTCAGAGCTCCGTGTATACATTCAGACACGGCGCCCCAACCTGGCCCAGCCCCCTCTCTCCCCTGATTGGCTGACAGCCGTGGGAGCCAATAGCGCCGCTGCTCTGTCTCAGCCAATCAGGAGGAGTGTACTGGATGGCTGTACACTAGGGATGAGCCGAACACCCCCCCGGTTCGGTTTGCAGCAGAACATGCGAACAGGCAAAAAATTTGTTCGAACATGCGAACACCATTAAAGTCTATGGGACACGAACGTGAAAAATCAAAAGTGCTAATTTTAAAGGCTTATATGCAAGTTATTGCCATAAAAAGTGTTTGGGGACCCGGGTCCTGCCCCAGGGGACATGTATCAATGCAAAACAAAGGCAGTTTTTTTGAGAGAAGTGATTTTAACAAGCTTAAAGTGAAACAATAAAAATTAAATATTCCTTTAAATATTGTGCCTGGGGGGTGTCCTTAGTATGCTTGTAGCACATTTTTCCCATGTTTAGAACAATACCACATCAAAATGACATTTCTGAAGGAAAAAAAATTGATTGATCAAAAAAGTATATGGGGCTTGGTCCCCCAAGCCCCATATACTCTGAACAGCAGTATAAATACTATACCGCCTTCCCTATATACTCTGCAGAAAATTGGGCCTTAGGTGTTGGTGGTATCAAAACATTGTAAGCCCTCACAGTTACTCTTGGTGGGTGCAGGAGCAAGGCCCTGCTGTGAAATACTATATCAAAAATTGTAATTACATGCCCCTGTTAAACAGGAGCAGACAATTGTGCCTCAGGTGCCTCAGGTGGTGGTGGTGGTGCCCTAAACCAAAAATATTGTTGGAAGCTAGCATCATCAACATTGAGGAGTTATAGGATAGTCAGCATAGGCAGTCTTCAAGGGATCCCACATCCATAGCAAATTCAGTTACATTAGTATCAGGTGCTTGATCGCTGCTGATCCCAGACTGATTCATTTTTATGAATGTGAGCCTATCAATGGAGTCTGTGGACAGGTGCACTCTTTGATTCATTAAAAATATTCCAGCAGCACTGAATGTGCGTTCAGAATGCAGGACAGGCCAGTAGCTCAATTGCATATTGCGCTAGTTCTGGCCAGTGGTCCATCCTCAAGACCCAGTAATCCAGTGGATGCTCTGTTAGAAAGGTCTCCAAGTCTGCTCTTGCCCCTAGATATTCCTGCACCATGTAATGCAGACGCTGGAGATGGTTGCTTGAACTGATCAGACCTTGACTCTGAGGACTGAAAAATTGTTTAAAGGCATCAGTCAGCCGGCCACCTTCTCCACCGCTCTTCCTCTGACTGAACGAAGCCTCAGCAACATGTTAATATAGGGAGTATTATTCCTGCGCTACCAAGCAGTGGTGTTATAGGTGGTTTTAGGGAAAAGCAGCTTGCAGCTTGCACTGAATGGGGTCCAGCCTTAAACCCTGGTGTGACTAACAACTGACAAATGGGGATGGTGCTGCACTAATCCTACAATAAATTATACTATCTAGGTGTACTGGGTATCAACTCTTGTCTTTACTGAGGTATAGGATGGTGATGTAAACCACCATGGGGAATATAGCACTATGTGGACGTGCAGGCAGTATGTCCATAATAGAAAAAAATATTAATAAATAAAGGGTGGAGCCCACCAAAAAAACTATACATATGTATCTCTCAGCTTAAATAAAAATAAAACCATGGTGAAATCTACAATAAAATTTAAAAAATTGAAAAATAATAAAGTATTCTTTTTCAATAAGATAGTGATTGCCGCTAAGACATTAAATGCCAGTACAAAGTGCTGTGAATTAATATCCGGAAATTATTATAGTTCAGTGAACCATGATTCATATAAATAAATAGATGGCTAAAAACTAAATAACATAAAAGCAAAAATTGCCAAATGATACAATGTTACATTGAATGTCCCAAGTGATCTTCATAGTTGTGTATCATGCAATATAGTGTCCAGCAGGGGGTGCTCAAACTTAAAATAATACAATCCAATAAAGGTGACTCAGTGCAACAAAAAACAGCTTCAATGCTTCCTTAGTGATACCAGACAATTAAGTCATGTGGATAGCAGCTGAGTTTAAAAATCATTTGTTCAGAAGAGTGGTGAATGTGAAGTGTGCAGCAGGATCTCCTCCATGCAACAATACTCTAGTGGTAGATAATGGCCCGGAAATTATTAAAGTTCAATGAACCATGATTCATATAAATAAATAGATGGCTAAAAACTCAATAACATAAAAGCAAAAATTGCCAAATGATACAATGTTACATTGAATGTCCAGAGTGATCTTCATAGTTGTGCATCATGCAATATAGTGTCCAGCGCCAACAGGGGGTGCTCAAACTTGAAATAATCCAATCCAATAAAGGTGACTTAGTGCAACAAAAAACAGCTTCAATGCTTCCTTAGTGATAACAGACAATTAAGTTGTGTAGATAGCAGCTGAGTTTAAAAATCATTTGTTCGGAAACGAGATAACCCATACCCTCCGGCACTCATCGGAACATCTCAGGTCAACTACCGGGGGCCATTTTGTCCCACTCAATGCCTACACTTAATCCACCTGAAACCTTGCTAATTCACCACAGGATGCTGCAAGTCAGCGTGCACACCTACAGCAAGCACTAACTCACTGGAAACATGTTGCACAACAGAGAGCCATCTACTGGGAACTAACCCTCTCTCCTCCAGCAATATGGCTGCTGCACCAACCATAGCCCATACACCACTCGATGGACTGGTCAAAATGCTGTATCCCTGGTGTCTACGGGTATCTTCGGATCTGGGACTCTTTACATCACATACTCTCCAGAGTGATGATTGGATGGAACGCTGGAGACCCCCCCCCCCCCCTTTTTTTTTTTTTTCTTTTTTTTTGTAGTACCAGAGAAATGCTGACTTGGTCCAGGGGGGGCGGGTTGAGGAGGGGTAACTAACTAACCAATTTACTAACCTATTTGGGGGTTATATAAATGTTTTAGGTTTTCTATTGCTGAAGTTAGATGTCCGACCTGCATACTTAGTGCTTTTTTACGCTGTTTGAGTTAGATAAACAGTAACTGTTCTATAAGAATGTTGATCCACAAGGTTCCGATACCTTCTTAAATTTTGCCTCTGTCACTAACACATATCCATTTTCTGCCTGATTTCATACACAATCTAGGGCCGGGGAGGACACGGGCGGTGCCTGGGTGTCTCGCAAGACCCTCGCTGAACACACTCCCACTTAGGATTACGCTCAATACTCAGGTTTTCCTGTAGAGCGTTCAAGCAATATTTTGCTATTACTTTAGAATCTTAACCATACCTTTAGAGGGATCTCTACCCTCACTCCTCTCTCTTCTCTAATTTCTCTTCCCTCCCTCTCTTCCCACTACTGCTCCCCTAACTACACCCCCTAATTCTATGTCCCCCTCCCCCCTGTTCCGCGCGATCATGAACGAACTTCACATTGTCACATTAAATGCTAAAGGACTCAACGTCCCCGAAAAGAGACGAATGTTACAAAATGACATGAAACGCATGAATGCAGACATCGTTCTGCTGCAAGAAACACACTTCCGGGAAAATGCTCCTCCCATTCTCAAAAACAGATACTATCCCACAGTATACCATTCAATGTTTACAGAGGCCAAATCCAGAGGTGTCTCAATCCAGATCTCGGCTAAAATACCTTGGTCCCTGATTGCTATAAAGACAGACCCGATAGGAAGATACCTCTTCCTCAAGGGCAAGATAGGAGAAGTGAAGGTGACTATAGCCAACCTCTATGTCCCAAACTGCCACCAAGATGCCTTTATCAGGAAACATCTGAAACTACTTCAAGAGTTTACAGAGGGCCAACTCATTGTAGGGGGGGACTTTAATATCCCCCTACTCCCTTCAGAGGACACCTCGTCGGGGACTTCATCCACGCCCCGAGGAACACGCAAAGCAATACAAACAGCGCTGCATACCGCACAATTGATAGATACCTGGCGTCTTTTTCACCCTGGTGAAAGGGACTATACATTCTATTCCCGTCCTCACCAAACGTATTCACGTATAGATTACCTTTTGATACCCCATAGACAACTGCAGGCAGTGAAGAGCACCACTATAGGATCCATTACATGGTCAGATCACGCCCCAGTCATGATGCGTTATGCTCTGACAGACTTCTATAGAGGACAAAGGAGCCCATGGAGACTTAACGAGAGCTTATTGCAGGACCCGGAGACGTTGGCAGCTGTAACCAGGGAAATAGCACACTACTTCCAAGTTAACCTCACCACAGATAGTAACACAGGTCTTGTATGGGAAGCACACAAAGCAGTGATAAGGGGCATCCTTATACAACACGGCGCACGTCTCAAAAAAATAAGAACTGAACAAATGAC
The DNA here is from genome assembly GCA_037952925.1 of Lithobates clamitans. NCBI lineage: Eukaryota > Metazoa > Chordata > Amphibia > Anura > Ranidae > Lithobates > Lithobates clamitans. The sequence continues at coordinate 1,897,798 of JBBGZY010000482.1, forward strand.
TACACTGATAAACAAGTTGCAGACACTAGAAATCGCACACAAACAGACCCCGACTAGACAACTGGGGACTGAACTAGACACGGTCCGTAGGCAAATCACTGACTTGCTTCATTTTAAAGCGAAGGCAGCAATGCAAGTTGCCTGAAAAAAAGTGTACGAATCCGGAAACAAATGTGGTAGACTATTGGCACAATCCCTACAAACTCAAAGGACAGCGTCATATATACCTCATGTAACCTCACAGACAGGCCAAAAAATGACCTTACCCCAGCAAATTACAAAGGAATTTAAATCTTACTATGAGAAACTGTACAACATTCCCACGACACATCCACCTAGAGATCACATGAGGGAATATTTGACTACCTCCTTAATGCCCACACTACCAACTGAAACAAGGGACCTTTTAGAAGAACCTATAACATTATCTGAATTAAAAATAGCTATAGGCAGCGCCAAACCAGGGAAAGCTCCAGGCCCAGATGGACTTACAATCCAATATTACAAAACACTACTACCATCCCTAGGAAATCACATGGTCAATCTATTTAATAATCACACAGAGGAGGGGATGTTCCATAGCTCTACATTGCAAGCCCAGATATCGGTCATCCCAAAAGAAGGGAAAGATCCGACCCAATGCGGAAGTTATCGGCCAATCTCCCTGCTCAACACGGATCTCAAACTGTTTACCAAAATAATAGCCTCCAGACTACAACTGCACCTCCCACACCTAATACACTTAGACCAAGTGGGTTTCGTCCTGACTAGAGAGGCAAGGGACAACACCATTAAGGTTCTGAACCTAATCCACGCAACCAACCTTACAAAGACGCCAAGTGTTTTTGTGAGCACAGATGCTTAAAAAGCGTTTGACCGCGTAAATTGGTCCTTTATGTTTGAAACGCTTCACCATGTGGGAATGGGTGGTTTATACAACACCGACAGCTAGAGTCAGGGCGAATGGAGTGTTATCTGACTCGTTCCCTATTACTAATGGGACGAGACAGGGCTGTCCTCTTTCGCCCTCCTATTCGCCTTGTCTCTTGAACCCTTTCTGTGCCATGTAAGACTAAACCCTAACATCAGGGGAGTAGAAATAAATCAAACCCAATATAAGGTGTCCGCATACGCGGATGACCTTATGTTTTCAATCACGAACCCTACCACTTCTCTCCCGAGCCTGCTTAAGGAGTTTGACATATACGGTAACATCTCCAACTTGAAGATCAACTTCACCAAATCAGAAGCAATGGGAGTGGGAGTCCCAAATTCCCAGCTACTACACCTCCAACCCAGTTTTAACTTAAAATGGACCAACACCGCACTGAAGTACTTAGGTACACAGATCCCCCACACGCTATCTTGGCTCTATGAATTAAACTTCCCGCCGCTACTAAAAACAATACAGACACTCCTGAACAACTGGGGTACGGGTTTACACTCCTGGGTAGGACAGTGTAACATACTAAAAATGTCCATACTCCCAAAATTCCTCTACCTCATGCAGACTTTGCCAGTAAACATACCGGCCGTTTACTTCAGGAAGGTGCAATCAATATTTACGGAATTTGTGTGGGCTAAACAAAGACCGAAAATTGCAAATAAGATACTAGTCCTCCCTAAACAGTCCGGAGGCCTAGCATTACCAGATATCCATGCCTATTATCAGGCGGTGCATCTGGGAAGATTGATAGACTGGTGTCGTCATCAAGAATCCAAACTTTGGACCAGTCTTGAGCAAAACCAATGTGCAGTTCCGCTCCGGAGGGCTCCTTGGTGTCACTCGGCGATTCCGATAGAGATTAAGCGTCATCCATTAATAGGAAACACTATACAAACCTGTGCTCGGCTACTAACGCGGGCATCCCTATCTTCCTCAAATTCACCTCTATATCCAATACTAGGGAACCCACTGTTTGTACCAGGCCTACAAGACGTGGTCTTTGGGAATCTAGCTAGATCGGGTATTTACCAAGCCTCCCATTTTAGCACTGGAGGACGCTGGAAAACAAACGCAGAACTTACAGACCCGACAGGCCCGTATAGACTAGACTTCTTGAGGGCGTTTCAGCTGAGTCATTTTCTCAAAACCATGCAGCCCCCCACGAGTGTACAGATACTCACCACATTAGAAGACATATGCTCAACCCAGGGGATATTACCACACACACTATCTCTGACCTATAACATTCTGAATACACCCCCATCAGACTTCGCCCCACCAGGCCTAACTAAATGGGAAAAAGAGCTAGATTGTAGCTTTAGTACAACCAAGAAACAACAAATACTCAGATTCACACACAAATCCTCTATATGTGCCAAAACTCAGGAAACGAACTACAAAATTCTAACACACTGGTACAGGACCCCTGCACAGTTACACAAACTTTTCCCAACGACATCTGACTTCTGTTGGCGATGCCAAACAGAAATAGGGACACTACTGCATATGTTCTGGTCATGCCCTAGATTGACAAGCTTTTGGCAAACAATTAAGAAGACAATACAGAAATTCACAGATTACGAGATCAAGGATGACCCAACATTCTTTCTAATATCCCCACAAAGACATACAAAAAATCAGTACTCCGACATCTCCTAGATGCAGCTAAGGCCTGCATTCCACTGCGTTGGAAGTCCTCAACCCCACCAACCATAGACTTATGGATCAAAAAAGTAGAAGAAATTAAACATATGGAAGATCTCAGTACAGTATATCCAGACGAGCGGCGAGCTCATACAATCTACACTTCAGTGTATGAGCTCGCCGCTCGTCTGGATACACTGTACCTTTCGTTTTTTACTGTGTGAGTACCCTGTATGCTGCTAATGTTGAATAAAGTCTGATACATGCTTGAAATACTACACTATATGGTATCTTTATCTCTCCATTTACTATGATGCTCCCCATGGATCTGAGGTCTGATAAATGACAGTCCATTACCTAGGACCCCCCTGCACAGGAGACACCACAAGCGCTGTCTGCTCTATGCTGTAACCTCAGTATAGTGAGGTAAGGGGCCATTATCTACCACTAGAGGATTGTTGCATGGAGGAGATCCTGCTGCACACTTCACATTCACCACTCTTCTGAACAACGATTTTTAAACTCAGCTGCTATCCACAGGACTTAATTGTCTGGTATCACTAAGGAAGCATTGAAGCTGTTTTTTGTTGCACTGAGTCACCTTTATTGGATTGTATTATTTTAAGTTTGAGCACCCCCTGCTGGCCACTATATTGCATGATGCACAACTATGAAGATCACTTGGGATATTCAATGTAACATTGTATCATTTGGCAATTTTTGCTTTTATGTTATTTAGTTTTTAGCCATCTATATATTTATATGAATCATGGTTCACTGAACTATAATAATGTCCGGATATTAATTCACAGCACTTTGTACTGGCATTTAATGTCTCAGCGGCAATCACTATCTTTTTGAAAAAGAATACTTTATTATTTTTCAATTTTTTAAATTTTATTGTAGATTTCACCATGGTTTTATTTTTATTTAAGCTGAGAGATACATATGTATAGTTTTTTTGGTGGGCTCCACCCTTTATTTATTAATATTTTTTTCTATTATGCACATACTGCCTGCACGTCCACATAGAGCTATATTCCCCATGGTGGTTTAGATCACCATCCTATACCTCAGTAAAGACAAGAGTTGATACCCAGTACACCTAGATAGTATAATTTATTGTAGGATTAACGCAGCACCATCCCCATTTGTCAGGTCTCAGCAACATGTTGTCCAGCACCAGAAAATTGTAACCTCCCAGGGTCTGGAAATGTGTTACATAAAGCTTTTTTCAAGGCCTCCTGAAGATGTTTCATCCTCTTCTCCCTCTGCGAAGGCAGGATGAGTTCTGCAACCTTACACTTGTAACATGGATCAAGAAGGGTTGCCAGCCAGTAATGATCCCTCTCCTTGATACCATGAATCCTAGGGTCCTTTCGCAGGCTTTGCAGAATCGAGGAGGCCATGCAGCATAAGTTTGCAGAGGCATTCAATTCTCAGTCCTCTGGGTGACTAAGGATCACATGATCTGTAACTTCCTCCTCCCAGACATGTACAACTCCTTGGATTTCTGGGGACTGAAAAACCATCCCTTGAAGACTGCTGCTGAGTGTTATCCTCTACATCCATGCTGACACAATCCTCCTCCTCTTCTTCCTGTGTATTTGGCGGGCCCGCAGGAATGTTATCTGGATAAAGGGGGCCTTGGGAGGTAAGGAAGTCCTCCTCTTCCTCCTGCTGTTCTGCCTCAAGTGCCCTGTCCATGATTCCACTAAGCGTGTGCTCCAACAGGAAGACTAGAGGGACAGTGTCACTGATGCATGCATTGCCGCTGGTCACCATCATTGTGGCCTCCTCAAATGGTGACAGCACAGTGCATGCATCCTTGATCAGTAGCCACTGGCGTGGTAAAAAGAAGCCAAGCTCCCCTGACCCTGTCCTGGTGCCATACTCACGCAGGTACTTATTGATGGCCTTCTGCTGTGTGTGCAGCCGCTGCAGCATTGCCAATGTTCAGTTCCACCGGGTGGGCATGTCACAAAGGAGACGGTTGGTGGGCAGGTTGCATTCCCTTTGAATGTCAGCCAGCCGAGCACTGGCATTGTATGACCGGTGGAAATGATCACAGACTTTTCTGGCCTGCCTCAGGAGATCCTGTAAGCCTGGGTACCTGCTCAAGAACCACTGCACCACCAAATTCAGGACGTGTGCCAAACATGGAACATTGGTCAAGTGAACCCTGACAGAGGGCGGAGAGAAGGTTGGTGCCATTGTCGCATACAACCATTCCTGGCTGAAGCTGGCATGGCGTCAACCATCTCTGAGCCTGCCCCTGCAGAGCTGACAGAATCTGTGCCCCAGTGTGGCTCCTGTCCCCTAGGCAGACCAACTCAAGCACAGCATGGCATCTTTTAGCCTGACTGCTTGCATAGCCCCTTGAATGCTTATGGAGCACCGCTGGTTCAAAGGACAAATCTGCAGAAGAGGCCATAGAGGAAGAAGAAGAGGAGAGGGTGGAGGAGAGAGATGTGGCAGCATTTTGGAGGCGTGGTGGCAGAACAAGCTCCAACAACACTGAACCCTGTCCTGCATCCTTCCCAGCTGCCAGCAGAGTTACCAAGTGCGCTGTGAAGGAAAGTTAACATCCTTGTCCATGCCTGCTGGACCATGAGTCAGCGGTAATATGCACCTTACTGCTGACTGCCCTGTCCAACGAGGCCAAAACATTGCCTTCCACATGCAGGTCGAAAGCCGGAATGGCCTTCCGTGAAAAAAAATGACGTTTTGGAACCTGCCACTGAGGTATGGCACATTCCACAAATTCATGAAAGGAGGCAGAGTCTACCAGCTGAAAAGGCAGCAGTTGCAGTGCTAGCAATTTGTCCAAGCTAGCATTTAGACTCTACCATTTGGCTGGAACCAAATTTCTTTTTACAGTTCAACAACTGGGGTAGGGAAATTTGCCTGATAAAATCAGATGGTGGTGTACTGCCAGCAGAATAGCTGTAAGTACTTGGGACACCTATTGCTATACTGTCAGAAACCATGAACCAGACCGAGACAGAAGTACAGTAAAATCACACTTGTTTATTAATAAAAATAAAAGGTAAATAGAGTAAGCATAGTCAAAGCATAGCCAGGTAGTCAGCCAAGCCAGAGTTCAGTAACCAGATCGGGTAATCAGCCAAGCCAGACTTCAGTAACCAGATTGGGTAATCAGCCAGGCCAGAAGTCAGGGATCCAAGTAGAGGAACAGCAAGCAGGATAAGGAGCCAGAAGAGATGTCAGCAAGGCCACAGGAACACAGGAGATGGTTTCTTGTGATGTGACCAAGGCGAAGGAAGGAATGAAGTGAGCTGGAGATCTTTAGGTAGTTGGGACTGACGAGCAGATCCACAACTGCTGGTTAACTGTGGAGAGAGATGAGAGCTGGCAATTAGCTGACAGTTGAACGGCCAGCTCAGAAAAGGAAGGGCTGAGCCAGCCCTGACATATACCTTCATTCCTCTGCAGGTTTTTTGAGAGGACTGGAGGTATAGTAGGGTTGGAGATCCTAGATGAGGAGCAAGGAGATGTCTGCCTTTTTCTTTGATGTGGGTCTTTCAAGTGCTGTTGCCAACGGACTGCATGGCAGGTCATATGTCTGGTCAAGCATGTGGTGCCCAAGTGGCTGCTGTTCTGGCCACACTTAATCCGCTTCAGACATAGGTTGCAAACAGCAATGGTGTGATCTGCTGCACACATGTCGAAAAAGGCTCACACCAAGGAACTTTTAAAAATCAGTGGGGAGTCAGCAGCGCCCTGCACCTGTGGAGCTCTACGATGTGATGCAACAGGGTGGATACCCTTAAGCTGCCCCCTAGAGGACATCCTGCCTCGTTGAATATACAGTATAATCTACGCTAAATGCAGAGTATATATATAACCTGCCTGCTTAATCTAAATCCAGCTCTCTGTCCACACCAACAACACTACACACTGCCGCCGTGTAAGCAGCTTTATATAGTGTGGGGCATGGACTTAGTCCCCCTGAGCCATGATTGGCCAAAGGCACTCTGGCTTTGGCCAATTATGGCTCTCTTAGCAGAGTGCGCTGTGATTGGCCAACGCATGCAGGCCAGGTGCATGCTTTGGCCAATCATCATACAGCAATGCACTACGATCTCACAGTGCATTATTGGGCATTCCGTGGCACTCTAATTTGCCATGAACGCCCCATAATGTTCGCTCTTTGGCTAATGGGTGAACACCCGGTGTTCGAGTCGAACTTACGTTCGACCCCACCAGCAAGCTCATCGCTAATGTACACCTTCACTGTCTGTTGCATTTATAAGTGGCCTATGCTCACTCAACCTGTCCGCATATCTGTTACCTCACTCCTGGTAATGCAATAAATATGAAACAATGTCGCGCTACTAGTGATAAAACTTAAAAGTAGATAAAAAATAGTAAAGCAGCTAGCATAAACAGTATAGTAAACTGCACAAACAAGTGAAAAGATACAAAATCCAGCACTAGTGTGTAACAAAGTGCGAAAATGAAGTGTCACCTCACGTGCAAATATAAAGCTGATAGTAACTTGTAGGTCAGACATCAACGTGAACAATATACAACAACAAAAGGACAAACAATTTAGGAAAGTTTGTCACAGGTAAGTGAAAATGTCCATGTAAGACAGCAAGAAAAAAAAAAAACTGCAACTAAAACTGTCTGTGATAAACCAAAAAAATAGGAGATTCTTCAGTAAAATGAAATAAAGTCCTATATGTAGATGATGCCTGTGGATGATAGTAAATCAACCACTATATGTGACAGGAATATCCTCTTCATAAGATATTTGCCACATCAAGATGGAAATATTGAAGGAATGGGTAGGCGTACCATGAGAAGTGGACACACTCACCATACGGCGGTGGGATTCAACAATCCAACAACAGATATTTGATGGAAGGAGCTGGTGTGGAGATACGCCTCAATACTTCCATCAAAATCCGTGGTAAGCAAATGGTGTAGCTTGGACAGCCCGGCTAACGAACTTGGACTCCCATCCGATGGTCACACTTGATAGGATGTACAAACTCCAAATGGTGTCACATCAAACCATAAAAAAGGAAAGAAGAGAAGGGCCTCCACATAGTGCATAAATCCAAAAATAAAAATTTATTAAAACAGCAAAAGCTTAACAGTACAATCCACCTAGCCGGGTGGGTACAGGGAGTGATCACATAAAAAGTAAAGGATAAAAAACAGTATCACGTGGTGTCAAAAAGCACAAAGGTTCAGCAACCCGACATGTTTCAGACAAATGTCCTTCAACTGGGGCATGTAATATGACCAATCAGCGATCCTGCACACACACACCTTACTTCCTGGATGGTCATGTGACTATGTGAACCAATTACAGCCCTAGAACACCCACCCTCCGTGGTCACATGTGCGACGCCGTCGTAGCAACATCATTGTGTTCTAGTGTTTGTGTTCCAAGCCTCTTTCTCATTACAGGCATCAGCCTGTGAGCTGACAGGGCTTGGGATGAGATAACCACACCCACATGCCCAAAATAGGCAGAAATGTCATCACACTAAGAAGAACCAGCACTCGTGGCCCAATAGCCACTCATATAACAAGAGAGGCAATTTGCAAGGTGGGCTCTATGGCGGCTCACAGGACAACAAAGGACAAGCATGCCTAGAGACACAGACCAAACCTAGATACAGGACGGCGGTGTGAGGATCTGACTGCCAAATTGACATCACATGTAAATCTAAAAAAATGATTGTTAGTAAATGTTACTCCTATACATATCATTGTGGCATAAAAATTAAAAAATGTATGATCCATAGAAAAACTCTTGTTAATCAATATCATGCATCATAATCAAACAATGGTTGATAATACAAAGGAACAGATGATTAGAAAAAGGTACGTATCAGTGGGATGAGTGGTGTTATAATACACAGTTATTAACAATAGGGGAACAAGAAAAACCTTGAAAGTAAACACCAGCCAGAGTCTCTTTATGAGACTCAGAACTAATATTTCCATGTTTGAAACATCCCAATACCTTCAAAATAATAAATTGTGTATCAGGCAGGTTTCAAGGCTTTTCCTGTTCCCCCATTAACAATAAGGGAACAAGAAAAACCCCGAAAGTAAACACCAGCCAAAGTCTGTTTATGAAACCCAGAACTAATATTTCCATGTTTAAAACATCCCGATACCTTCAAAATAATAAAATGTGTATCAGGCAGGAAATGGACAAATAACTCCATACACTCAGCAAACCATAAACTGGGCTGTAAAACACTGCATATCAAGATTTATTAATGAAAGCATTTATGTCCCATTCTATATTTAACCCATAGGGGGAGTAACACTTCAGCTGGTAAATCCAGAAAGTCTCAAGTTGGGATACCCCTCTGATGTGTGGTCCCCCCCTCCAATGTGGGACAAATTTATCGATAATTTGGAACTTGGTGCCACTGGGATTTTAATCATGAAATTGTAAATAGTGTCGGGGGATGCTGTGATTGGTGCTGCCCAATTTGATGGAAGCAATATGTTTGTTTATTCTAACTGAGAATGGTCTTATGGTACGTCCCACATATTGCTTGTGACATGGACATGTGATGAGATACACTACGTACCGGGTGGCACATGGCAAATGTGGTGACATTTTTCATGTGATAGACAGAAGAGGTGACAGTGGATTGAAAAGACTGTTTTTTTTCCGTCCGCAAATGTTGTGTACACATACGTTACATTTTTTGCAGGCATAGAATCCCTTGGATTCAGGAAAAAATGTAGTTTTTTTGGGGCATCTACTACATTATGGGAAATCCGACTTCGTAAGGATGGTGCCCCACTTATAAATTATACCTGCTTTAGTAGGGAGTACTGGACCAAGTATTGGGTCACTCTTCAAAATATTCGAATGACGGTTAAGAATAGTTTTAACCTGTTTATGTTGGACTGAGAACTGAGTGACCAAGGGCCATTTAAATTTATTGTCAGGCACTTGTTTAGGTCGTTCTGCCACAAGTGTACCTCGGTCTAGTGAAAAAATTCTCGCTATCTCTTCATCAATACTTGAAGACTGGTAACCTTTATCCACAAATCGTTGTTTGAGGAACTGGGCTTGTCTTAAAAAGTCTGTAGAGTCTGTATAATTTCTTCGGGTACGTACCAACTGGCTCCGGGGTATGGAATCAAGCCAGGGGCCATAATGGCAACTCTCAGTGGGGATGTATCCGTTTCTGTCCATCAGTTTAAAAAAAGTAGTAGTAACAAGGCGATGATCGACTATTAGGATCTCCAAATCCAAAAAATGGATGGAAACAGAGCTGACCACATAAGTGAGGGTGATCCCTCTTTCGTTATCATTCAGGGTAGCCATGAAGTCATGTAAAGGCTCTTCATCTCCTCTCCATAGGAGGAGGAAGTCGTCTATGTACCTGGCCCATAAGGTAAGCTCGGGTAGCTGCAGTGGATAGACGACATCCTCCTCCCAAAGAGCCATAAAAAGATTGTCGAGGCTGGGGGCAAATTTAGCCCCCATTGTCACACCCTTCTTCTGTAGAAAAAAATTGGTTATTGTACCAAAAATAGTTGTTCTGTGTGGCGAAGCAGAGAAGTTCCATAATGTACCCTTGTTGGACAGATGGAAGTTGTTCGCTAGTGGACAGGTAATATTCCACAGCCGCTAATCCCTAATCCCAATCTATGTAGGATACATCAGCTGTTACAAGAAGAAGGTCATCATGAACATAAATAGATTCTAAACAGTGAATCGTATTACCTGTATCCCTTAGATATGATGGAACCGTGTGTACTAGCGGCTGCAAAAAAGTCAATATAATGGCCGATTCGGGATGTTATTGAATCTATCCCACTAATGATGGGTCTTCCTGGGGGCTTGGTAGTGCTCTTACGTATCTTGGGGAGATAATACATAACTGGAATACGTGGGCCTACTGGTACTAGATAATCCCTTTCTTTCTTATCTAGAATCTCCTGGTGAAAACCCCTATCGATAACGTCAACAAGATGTTTCCTAAATTCATTAGTGGGGTCGCTTGGTAAGGCCATGTAGGTTTTATCATCACTAAGAATTCGACACATTTCTGTGTGATAATCTCTTTTGTCAAGAATTACCAAACCACCGCCCTAGTCCGCAGGGCGGATTACAAGATCCTTTTGTTCACATAGGGATTTCAGACTAATTGTGAGGTTTGGATGGTCATAAATCCGTTTCATGGTTAATGATTCCAGATCTTTTAGCACCAATTCGCAAAAAACTTTTATAGATGGAGCTGTAACACTCATGGGGTTAAAAAGAGAAGGGTTTGATAAACCGGAATGTACAGCCTCATCCCTCTGTCCAGTAATGCTTCTAGGCTCAGAGGGGTTGGCCAAAAAATGCCTGTGTATGTTCAGTTTTCTTTTATATTTCTGGATATCAATAAAAGTCTCAAATTTGTTCAACTTCTTGGGGGGGGGGCAAACTTGAGACCCTTATCCAATACATAAAGCTCCGCATCAGTAAACGTCACCTGACTTAAATTAAAAATACCACTGGCCTCTATTGTCTTTTTCTTTTTCCTAGCCTGCTTCCCCCCGCGGGTGCCTCGCTTGTATCTGCTCTTCGTTTTGAGCCCGTAAGTTCCCAAGGAAAATCCTCATGCTGGGGGGGTCAGGGTGGGTGTGATTGTAGGTGTATGGTGATCTGTCGAAATGGTTATATTCCCTTTCCATATATGGGTATTGTATATTTGATCTGTTCCAATGGAATTCTTCCCTTAAAGGTGAGAATCTGTTGTAAGTAATGGAACGGAATTGTACCGAGCACCTAACCTGGACTCCATGCGTGCTCTGCAATAATACTTCTCCTTACCTGGTGCACATTAGGGGACCTCTGCGCGATGATCTTGCTTCAAGAGGATAGCCCACCTATCATAGGTACACATTTTATGACAGGCTGCTCGCTAGTCCTCCGTTACCCTTGGTAACCACTTGTTGTCTTCATACCTCAATGTGCCTACTGACCTGGAAACCACGTGTGCCAGTTACTTGCATACACCCCTTTCAAATAACTTCAGACAAGGCATAGGCAAAGTTTTTAAGGCTTTACTGAAGATTTCGGCATGACAGTTCCAAGTGAGTGCAAAAGTCCCTTCCTTATGTACTCTAGTCCCAAACACAGACCCTTGGCTGCCCCAGCAACTTGCACAGCTGGAGGTCATGACAGGGAAAGCCCATATTGATTACAGATTCCGGATCCCGGACCCACATCTATTTTATAGCCACACAGCACTAGTGGCATGGGCCCAGAAAGCCCTCAAAGAACACCCCGGGATTGAAAGCAAAGGATGTTAACCCTATCCTTCCTGGCCGGGGCAGCAACAAATTAACTACTTAGTAGGCAACCTGCCTACAGGAGGGTGGATCTAACTTAATTTTTGTTGAAAATAAATTTCAACAAAATCATTTTTTTCCATGGCAAGTAAGCCATCACAAAAACAAGGAATGCCGCTTAGGAAGCCCTTGTTTACATTATTATGACAAGTTTAGATTAATATACTTTTACATTTGATGTAATTGTGCTGAAGGAGCCGAATGACAAATTTTGCAACCAGGTTTTTAAGAACTATGCCAGATCAGTGCTGAATGTTAGTAGCCAATTGTTTTCTTTTTTTTTAATCTAGAAAAAAAAAAAAAACCTTAGAAACAACAAGATGTGACTTTAACATACTGTTTTGAAACATTAAATCAAATCACTCTGTTTCTTTCTCCAGGTTGGACACTGCTATGTTTTTTATAGCTCTTTGCAGAAGTTATAAAAACTATACTGTACAATGCAAAGGCATGGGATTGTAAATATCACTTTTTTTTGTGTCTTAAAGCAATTTAACTGCATTAATAAAGTGTGGATGAAGAATTAATAATAAAAAGGTCTACCAAAAATTAATATTAGTAATAATAGTAAGCAATTTGTGATTAAACAGGAGGTGCATCTAACTATTGTACAGAAAGTGAACAATTGTATACCTTCATATAGATAAGAGGTGGCACATAAAGATGCTGAGTGCAAGCTTGCCAATGTTTGAGATTGTCCACTAATATACCTTGAGGCAAAATATGTGACCATGTAATGTCTCACAAGCTGTAAAGGTTTTATATAAGGTTAGATGTAATAATCTGGCTGTTTGTCACGTTAAAATAATTAGGTTGTCTTAACAAGGTCCATGGGGGCTACATGTTTTCTCTAATATGAGCTTTAATGGCTTACATTATTTTAAAACCTGAATATGTTTGTAACTTGATTACCAAATTGGGTGTCAAATCGGGATGAGCCGAACACCCCCCGGTTCGGTTCGCACCAGAACCTGCGAACGGATCGACAATTTGCAAGAACTTTAGAACCCCATTGAAGTCTATGGGACTCGAACGTTCAAAATCAAAAGTGCTAATTTTAAAGGCTAATTTGCATGGTATTGTCTTAAAAAGGGTTTGGGGACCCGGGTCCTGCCCCAGGGGAGATGTAGCAATGCAAAAAAAAGTTTTAAAAACGTCAGTTTTTTCGGGAGCAGTGAATTTAATGATGCTTAAAGTGAAAAAAAAGTGAAATATTCATTTAAATATCGTACCTGGGGGGTGTCTATAGTATGGCTGTAAAGTGGCGTGTGTTTCCCGTGCTTAGAACAGTCCCTGCACAAAATTACATTTTTAAAGTAATAAAAGTCATTTAAAACTGCCTACGGCTTTAATGTAATGTCTGGTCTCAGTAATATGGATGAAAATCAGTGAGACAAACGGCATGGGTATCCCCCCCAGTCCATTACCAGGCCCTTTGGGTCTTGTATGGATATTAAGGGGAACCCCGCACCCAAATTTAAAAAAAGGAAAGGCATGGGGCCCCAGGCCCTCTGAACAGCAGTATACAGGCGGTGCAAACAAGACAGGGACTGTAGGTTTGTTGTTAAGTAAAATCTGTTTGTAATTTTGAACTGGTACATTTTTAAAGTGTAGCTCCAGCCAAAAAATCTAGTTTTAAGCTTTTTGGATAACATAGGGAAGGGTTATCACCCATGTAACATTTGTTTTGCTGTCTGTGCCCCTGTTCAGAAGATTTCACCTCACTTTCTGTCCCAATGACAATTGGATTTTGAACATTTTGGGTTATTAGGGAAACAAGAATTGGTAATAAAGCATCAGTGGAGACTAGGGATGAGCCGAACACCCCCCCCCGGTTCGGTTTGCAGCAGAACCTGCGAACGGACCGAAAATTCGTACGAACGTTAGAACCCCATTGACGTCTATGGGACTCGAACGTTCAAAATCAAAAGTACTAATTTTAAAGGCTAATTTGCATGGTATTGTCCTAAAAAGGGTTTGGGGACCCGGGTCCTGCCCCCGGGGACATGTATCAATGCAAAAAAAACTTCTAAAAAGGTCAGTTTTTTCGGGAGCAGTGATTTTAATGATACTTAAAGTAAAAAAAAAGTGAAATATTCCTTTAAATATTGTACCTGGGGGGGTGTCTATAGTATGCCTGTAAAGTGGCGCATGTTTCCCGTGCTTAGAACAGTCCCTGCACAAAATGTAATTTTAAAGGAATAAAAGTCATTTAAAACTGCTTGCTGCTTTAATGTAATGTCGGGTCCTGGCAATATGGATGAAAATCAGTGGGACAAACAGCATGGGTACCCCCCCAGTCCATTACCTCTTTGGGTCTTGTATGGATATTAAGGGGAACCCTGCACCCAAATTAAAAAAAAGGAAAGGCGTGGGGCCCCCAGGCCCTATATACCCTGAACAGCAGTATACAGGCGGTGCAAACAAGACAGGGACTGTGGGTTTGTTGTTAAGTAGAATCTGTTTGTAATTTTGAACTGGTAAATTTTTAATGTGTTTAGCTCCAGCCAAAAAATCTTTTTTAAGCTTTTTGGAAAACCTAGGGAAGGGTCATCACCCCTGTGACATTTGTTTTGCTGTCTGTGCTCCTCTTCAGAAGATTTCACCTCACTTTTTGTCCCAATGAGAAATGTTTTTTGAAAATGTGGGGTTTTTAGTGAAACAAGGATTGGTGATAAAGCATCAGTGGAAAGGAGAAACGTTTTTCCCATAATAACTTTTACAGGGGGGAATTTCCCTTCCTAGGGGTAGATTTCATCTCACTTCCTGTTGTCTCCTTCCGTTTGCAAGTAGGAGTCGTTTGTAAGTTGGATGTTTGAAAGTAGGGGCCTGCCCTATATACTCAGCAGAAATGTGGGCCTTAGGTGTTGTTGTGGCCACAACACTGTAAGCCCTCACAGGGCCCTGCTGTGAAATATTAGATCAAGAATTGTAATTACATGCCCCTGTTAAACAGGGGCAGAAAAATTGGGCCTTTGGTAGTGGTGGTGGTGCTGGTGCCACAACACTGTAAGTCATCACAGATACTCTTGGTGGGCGCAGAAACGGGCCCTGCTATGAAATATTAGATCAAGAATTATAATTACATGCCCCTGTTAAACAGGGGAAGAAAATTTGGGCCTTTGGTGGTGGTGGTGGTGCTGGTGCCACAACACTGTAAGTCCTCACAGATACTCTTGGTGGGCGCAGAAACGGGCCCTGCTGTGAAATATTAGATCAAGAATTGTAATTACATGCCCCTGTTAAACAGGGGCAGAAAAATTGGGCCTTTGGTGGTGGTGGTGGTGCTGGTGCCACAACACTGTAAGTCCTTACAGATACTCTTGGCGGGCGCAGAAACCGGCCCTGCTGTGAAATATTAGATCAAGAATTGTAATTACATGCCCCTGTTGAACAGGGACAGAGAAATTGGGCTTTTGGTGGTGGTGGTGGTGGTGGTGGTGCCACAACACTGTAAGTCCTCACAGATACTCTTGGTGGGCGCAGAAACGGGCCCTGCTGTGAAATATTAGATCAAGAATTGTAATTACAGGGGCAGAAAAATTGGGCCTTTGGTGGTGGTGGTGGTGGTGGTGGTGCCACAACACTGCAACACCTCACAGATACTCTAGTTGGAGCGCAGGAACTAGCCCTGCTGCAAAGAATTGCATGAAAAATTGTAATTACATGCCCCTGTAAAACAGGGGCTGAAAAACAAGCTCCCCTGACACTGTCCTGGTGCCAAAGTCGCACAGGTAGTCATTGATGGCCCTCTGCTGCTTGTGCAGCTGCTGCAGCATGGCCAACGTTGAGTTCCACCTGGTGGGCATATCACAGATTAGGTGGTTCTTGGGCAGGTTAAATTCCTTTTGGAGGTCTGCCAGCCAAGCACTGGCATTATATGACCGGCGGAAATGCACACAGACTTTCCTGGCCTGCCTCAGGACATCCTGTAAGGTACCTGCCCAAGAACCGCTGCACCACCAAGTTAAGGATGTGAGCCAAACAGGGCACATGGGTCAGTTGTCCCTGTTGGAGGGCGGAGAGGAGGTTGGTGCCATTGTCGCAAACCACCATTCCTGCCTTAAGTTGGCATGGCGTCAACCCCCTCTGAATCTGCCCCTGCAGAGCTGACAGAACCTATGCCCCAGTGTGGCTCCTGTCCCCCAAACACACCAGCTCAAGCACCGCATGGCATCTTTTGGCCTGCATACATAAGTAGCCCCTTGAACGCCTACTGAGCACCGCTGGTTCCGAGGACAAAGCACAGGAAGAGGCAATGGAGAAAGAAGAAGAGGAGGGGGTGGAGGAGAGAGATGTGTCAGAATCATTAGTAGTGGCATTTTGGAGGCGTGGTGGTGGAACAACCTCCAACACTAATGCACCTTGTCCTGCATCCTTCCCAGCTGCCAGCAGAGTCACCCAATGCGCCGTGAAACTTAGGTAACATCCCTGTCCATACCTGCTGGACCATGAGTCAGCGGTAATATGCACCTTACCGCTGACCGCCCTGTCCAGAGAGGCATAGACATTGCCTTCCACATGCTGGTAGAGAGCCGGAATCGGCTTCCATGAGAAAAAGTGGCGTTTGGGTACCTGCCACTGAGGAACCGCACATTCCACAAACTCACGGAAGGGGGTAGAGTCTACCAACTGTAAAGGTAGCAGTTGAAGTGCTAGCAATTTTGCCAAGCTAGCATTCAACCGCTGGGCACGTGCATGGCTGGGAGTGAACTTCTTTCGGCAGTGCAGCAGCTGGGGCAGGGAAATTTGCCTGGTACAATCTGACGTCGGTGTACCGAAAGCAGATTGCCCACAAGTACTTGGCTGTGACACACCTAATTCTACACCTTCATTCCTCTCAGTGCAGGTCTCAGAGAGGACTGAAGGTATAGTGGGGTTGGATATCTAAGCTGATGAGGAGCAAGGAGAGGTCCTCTTTGTTCTTTGGTGTGGGTCTTTTAGATACGCTTGCCAACGAACTGCATGGCAGGTCAACAAATGTCTGGTCAAGCATGTGGTTCCCAAGCGGGAGATGTTTTGGCCACGTGAGATACACTTGAGACATATGTTGCAAATAGCAGCGGTGCGATCTGATGCACTCGTCTCAAAAAAGGCCCACACCAAAGAACTTTTGGAATAACGCGCAGAGACAGCAGCGCCCTGCACATGCTGAGCTTTGCGGTGTGATGCAGTCAGTGTGCTGCCCTTAGGCTGGCCCCTGGAGGGCATCCAGCCTCGTTGGTGATGTGCCTCCTCCACTCTTCTATCAGGCACCCACGTTGAGTCAGTGACCTCATCATCCCCTCCCTCCTCATCACTGGAGCAAACCTGGCAGTATGCTGCAGCAGGGGGAGCATGACTGCCAGATTGCTGTCCTTCTTGGGCACCCCCTTTGTCCGTACTCACGTTACTGCCTTCATCTAGCTCAGTATCATCATCAGAGCCTTCTAAACACTGGGCATCCTCCTGGAGCATGTACCCAACACTGTGGTCAAACAGTTCGAGGGACTCCTCAGGAGGACGTGGCGGGGCTAGGGAAGGAGTCACTGATGTCATTGAGCCGAGGGAAGAGGCCACGTTGGCAGCTGTTTTTCCAGACAAAGTACCCTGAGCATGGGTGAGAGAGGATGAGGAGGATGAGGACGGCTTGGTCATCCACTCGACCAAGTCTTCCGCATGTTGCGGCTCAACACGGCCAGCTGACGAAAAAAAGGCCAAGCAAGTCCCACGGCCACATGCTGATGAGGATGCACCGTCTCCACGACCAGCACTGTTGCCTCTAGACACAGAGCCGGGCTTGCCCTTTAATTTTTGGCTTGTGATGGCCTTCCAGACATACTAATGGCCTGCAGTGAGATGTAGCTGCACTAAGCTGGGATATATATATATATATATATATATATATATATATATATATATATATATACTGATACTGCAGCTAGCAAAAACAACTATCTGCCTGTAGTATGAGAACACCACCAATCTTCTACATGTAGCTTTAGATGAACACTGTGCAGAGGTCGCACTACACTAACTTGTAGCTTTAGCTGAACACTGTGCAGAGGACTCACTACACCGACGTTAAAATAATGTAGCTGCCTGCGGTAGTGATAGGATCAGGAAAACACCACCAACCTTCTACAGATAGCTTTAGCTGAACACTGTGAAGAGGACGCACTACACTAACGTTAAAATAATGTAGCTGCCTGCGGCAGCTACATTATTTTATTTAATTGGGCCTTTTTTTATTATTTTATCTAATTGGGCCTTAGGCGGTGGTGGTGGCACAACACTGCAACCCCTCACAGATACTCTTGTTGAGTGCAGGAACGAGCCCTGCTGTGAAATATTTGATCAAAAATTGTAATTACACACCCCTGTTAAACAGGGGCAGAAAAATTGCACCTTAGGCAGTGGTGGTGGTGCCCAGAACCAAAAATATTCTTTGAAACTATCATAATGAAGATTGAGGAGGAATAGGATAGTCACTCAGCATAATAGGATAGTCACTCAGCATAGGCAGTCTTCAAGGGATCCCACATCCATAGAAAAATCAATCGGTTACATCAGCATCAGGTGCTTGGTAGCTGGTGATCCAAGACTGATTCATTTTTATGAATGTGAGCCTCCAGCAGCACTGAATGTGTGTTCAGAAAGAATGCTGGTTGCAGGACAGGCAAGTAGCTTCATTGCATATTGAGCAAGCTTTAGCTAGTGGTCCATCCTCAAGACCCAGTGGATGTTCTGTTGGAAAGATCTCCAAGTCTGATCTTGCCCCTAGATATTCCTGCACCATGTAATTCAGACGCTGGCGATGGTTGTTGGAACCGATCATACCTTGGCGCTGAGGACTGAAGAATTGTCTGAAGGCATCGGTCAGCCGGCCACCTTTTCCACCGCTCTGTGACTGAACGAAGCCTTTTGTTAGAGGACTAGTAGGAACTTGACCTGCCAGCATCGGCGCCTTCCTGTGCGCCTGCGCAGAAGAGTTGCGCTACGGCACACACGGGTGCGCGATCCGATGGGTTCACGCTTCCAAACACACAGCTCTGTGGGTTGGCGCATGCGGGTGCGCGATGTACCATAGCGCACGGGCATGTGCACGTCGTCATGCACACAGCGGAAGTCCATTGGGCAGGCCTATAAAAGTCAGCCTTGTGTATGGTATCATTGCTGGTTTGTCTTTTCAGCTCCTGTAACCTGTTCCTGAACCTGTGTATCTCTGCCTGCCTGTTGTGACCCGGATCGACCTTGACCTCGCCTTGAACCTCTCCTGTGTTTGACCCTTGGCTTATCTTTTGGACTTCTATACCTGCCTGATCACCCGTGTTTGACCCCCGGCCTGCTCCTGGACTTTGCCTCTGCCTTATCCCAGTATTGGAGCTTCAGCCTGATTACTTCTGCCTGACTACCCGTGTTTGACCCCTGGCCTGTTCCTGGACTTTTACCTTTGTGTTTGACCCTCAGCACCCTCTTAAACCGGCTCCAGTCTTCATCTCCAGACTCTGCTCAAGCTCCTGCCTAGCCAGTTCCAGTGAGGTGTCAGCCACCCAGCACGGATCCTTCTCTACTTGAAGTACCTTCCAGCTGCTCTGCTACCTGCTGGTGACCCATGCTTCTTCGTGCCCAATACCCGCTGTGCCACTTCCAGAGGGTATCGTGTGCCCAGCTGCAAGGGGAGCTTCTCTCAGCAACTCGGCCTTGGTGAGTAATTGACAGTACAAACCAGCCATGAGCGAGGTCGACAGAGCTGGTTCTCCCCTTGAGGCGCTTTGCCAGCAAGTTTCAGCCCTTACCCAGGCTGTCCAGAGGCTTCAAGATGGCTACCTTCAGATTGAAGGACGCCTTCAGCAACTGACTACTACCCCCAGTCTCTTGGATACCACGTCAGCATCTGCCAGTGGAACCTCTTCCCAGCAAGGTCAACCTAACCCTGCTCCCGCAGTAGTAATGTCACTTCCTGAACCCAGGGTCCCCATTCCGGAATGGTTTTCCGGGAACCGGAAGAAGTTCAGGGCGTTTAAAAATGCCTGTCAGCTATACCTATCCCTCCAACCCAGGACTTTTCACGCCGAATCCATAAAAGTGGGATTCATCATCTCCTTGCTATCTGACGAGCCACAATCTTGGGCCCATAATCTCCTTGAGCAGAAGAGTCCCCTTCTCAACTCAGTGGACACTTTCTTTGATGCAATGGGGCAGTTGTATGATGATCCGCATCGCACTGCCACCGCTGAATCCTTTTTGCACACCCTGACCCAGGGAAAGAGACCCGTGGAAGATTATACGATGGAATTCCGAAAATGGGCAGGAGACACCAACTGGAATGAGGCCGCTCTCAAATACCAGTATCGCCAGGATCTTTCGGAAATTTTAAAAGATGAATACTCCAGCCTCCCTGGAAGATCTAATCCAACTTGCCACCAAACTTGACAGACATTTCTCCGAGCGTTTTCAGTCATCCAAACCAGTCTGGATGTTACCTCGGGTTCCTCCTGTTCCTACTCCCTCCATGGTCCCCTTTGCTTCCTCTGACAGTGAGCCTATGCAACTAGGTTTACCTCGATCTCCACTCACTCCCGATGAAAAACTTTGCTGACATCAAGCCAACCTTTGCTTGTATTGCGGAGAAGCGGGCCACTTCTTAGGCAACTGCCCTGTAAGACCCAGTAAGTCCCGTTCACAGTTTTCCATGAACTTTCAGGTTGTTGGTGCTAGCCAGTCTCATCTTGTCCTCCCGGTCTCTTTTCAGGTGGCGGAAGAGGAAGTTCAACTACTAGCCATCGTTGATTCAGGAGCTTGCAGTTGCTTCCTAGAGTCATCCCTCGCTCAAAGTCTGCACCTTCCTCTTAAAATCAAGAAACAACACCTGCAAATACATCTGGCAGATGGGTCTCTACCCTGCTCAGGGCCGGTCACCCAGGAAACCAAGCCCATCCTCATCTCCACTGACAGAGAATTTCTTCGCTTTGACATTATTAGCTCCCCCATGTTCCCAACTATCCTAGGATTCCCATGGTTGCAGGCCCATGATCCTCAGATCAAATGGAGCAAAAAAGAAATTTTCTTCTCTTCCCAGTATTGCTCTCAGCATTGTCTTTTGCCAAGCTACTACAGAACGGCCACCAGTTCAACCATACAGCTCAAGCCAGAAGTTCTTCAGCATGTCCCTTCAGGCTACCTGAATTCCTGGACATTTTCGACAAGAAAAAGGCTGACAGTTTGCCACCCCATCGACCTTATAATTGTCCTATTGATCTCCTCCCTGGCTCCGAAATCCCTTTTGGTTGTATTTTTCCTCTGTCTGAAACCGAACTAGAAGCTCTTCGTTCCTATATCGACGAGAACCTTGAAAAGGGATTCATCCGTCCCTCATCCCCAGCCAGGGCAGGAATCTTTTTCGTGGAAAAGAAGGATGGTTCACTAAGACCTTGTGTGGACTAGAGAGAACTTAATAGAATCACTATCAAAAATAGATATCCACTCCCTCTCATTCCTGAACTTTTCTAACGCCTTCCAACCGCCCAAATATTCACCAAGCTAGATCTTCGGGAGCATACAATCTGGTTCGGATACGTAATGGTGATGAGTGGAAGACAGATTCGGGCATTTCGAGTATTTAGTGATGCCGTTCGGGCTTTGCAATGCCCCGGCGACCTTTCAACATCTGGTCAAAGACATTTTTCGTGAGTATCTAGATAATTTTGTGATCGTGTATCTTGATGACATCTTGATTTTTTCCACTACAGCAGAGTTACATCAAACTCATGTGAAGAAGGTGCTGTCGCTCCTCAGAAAACATGGTCTATACCTAAAAGGAGAAAAATGCGAATTTGAGAAGGATACTATCCAGTTCCTTGGGTTCATCATTTCCACAGGAGGAGTCGCAATGGACCCACAAAAAGTTAAAGCCATCCAAGAGTGGCCAGCTCCTTCTGAGCGATTCGTTGGCTTTGCCAATTTTTATCGCAGGTTCATTAAAGGTTTCTCTTTGATCATCTCTCCTATCACGCAGCTTACCCACCAGCAAGTTAAATTCCAATGGTCACCAGAAGCCCAGGAAGCTTTTGATGAATTAAAGAGACTTTTTATATCAGCTCCTGTTCTTCAACATCCTAATCCAGTGTCGCCCTATGTATTAGAAGTGGACGCCTCAGAGTCTGCGTTAGGAGATATTCTCTCCCAAAAAAGTGGCCAAAAAGCACTGCTTCACCCAGTGGCTTTTTCCTCGCGTAAACTCAGCCCCCCAGAGAAGAATTACGACGTTGGGGACCGAGAACTATTAGCTATAAAATTTGCCTTAGAGGAATGGAGATACTTGCTGGAGGGGGCTTCCCAACCCATCATGGTTTTCACGGATCATCGTAATTTGGAGTACCTCCGCACTGCCAAGCATCTTAGACCTCGACAAGTCCATTGGGCCTTATTTTTCCTGAGATTCAACTTCCACATCTCTTATCGACCAGGCACCAAGAACGGGAAGGCAGATGCACTTTCCCGTATGTTCCCTAAAGCATGTGTACCAACAGAACCTGGGACCATCCTATCCCCACACAACTTCCTCTGCCTCATTCAGCCCAATCTCAAGTCAACCATCAAAGAGGCTACCAGTCAATGCATCAGCTCAGAAATATCCTCTTTAGAAAGGAGGGATGGATTGTTATGGGCCCAGGACAAGGTATTCGTTCCTCCCTCAGTGAGACTCCAAATTATGCAGACTTTTCACGATCACAAACTACCAGGGCACTTTGGAATACAAAAGACCTCTGAACTCGTTAATTATTCTTTCTGGTGGCCGAAATGGACGCAAGACTGCAAGAGCTTTGTACAATCATGTATCACTTGCCAACGCAGTACAGGATCAAATACCAAAGCCTGGGGACTTCTTACATCCTTACCTGTCCCTGAGTGCCCCTGGAAAGAAGTCTCCATGGACTTCATCGTGGACCTACCCCCCTCTGAGAAATTTACCACCATTCTAGTAGTGGTTGACCGCCTCTCAAAGATGGCTCACTTCTTGCCCATGATGGGCACCCCCTCGGCTTCAGCTACCACAGATATCTTCTTAAAAGAAATTGTAAGACTTCATGGTGTTCCTTTCAACATCGTTTCTGACAGGGGAGTCCAGTTCACTTCTAAGTTTTGGAAGGATCTGTGCAAGTCCCTGGAAATCAAGATCTCCCTCTCGTCCGCATACCACCGACAGAGTAATGGTCAGATGGAGAGGACCAACCAATCTTTAGAACAATATCTTCGGTGTTTTTGCTCCTACTCTCAAGATGACTGGTCTACCCTTCTGCCCTATGCAGAATTTGCCTATAACAATTCCATACACTCTGCCATCAACCAAACACCGTTCTGGGCAAATTATGGATTCCACCCTTCTTTCCTACTAGACGCCATCCCTGAAGTATCAACCCCTGCAGTACAGGATCGGATAAGCTCTATTCAAAAAATGTTTTACAGATTCAAGAAGCCATGAAAAAAGCTCAAGTTAACTATGAGAAATACTACAGAAAGAGAAGGAGTAACCCGAATTTCAATGTCGGAGATAAAGTGTGGTTGTCTGCTGTTAATCTCAAACCTCCCTATCCTTCATGTAAACTAGGCCCAAAATTTATTGGCCCTTTTGAGATTAAGAGAGCAGTAAACCCTGTGGCTTTCGAACTAGCGCTACCCAGTTCTTATAGGATACACCCAGTGTTCCATGCCTCTTTACTGAAACCAGTAACTCCTAATCTTTTTTTCAGGAAGAGAAGAACTACCTCCTCCTCCAATTGAGATTGAAGGGGAAGAGGAATTTGAGGTAGAAAATATAGTAGACTGCAGAAAGGAGGGGGGGCAGGTTCAATACCTAGTTAAATGGAACATTCATGCCCCTTGCTTAGTGCAAGACTTTCACAGAAGACACCCAGAAATGCGAGTCCAATTGGGCATCCTGAGGCTGCCCCTTGGGGGGGGACACTGTCGGAGGACTAGTAGGAACTTGACCTGCCAGCATCGGCACCTTCCTGTGCACCTGCACAGAAGAGTTGCGCTATGGCATGCATGGGTGCGTGATCCAACAGATTCATGCTTCCAAACACACAGCTCTGCGCAAGAAAAGGGTGAATACCGCGCTAAGCCTAAAAAACAGATATAGCAGCAACTAATAAGTGGAATACATACACTTATGTGGAAACAAGAAAAAAGATAGCTGCTCTCAAAATTGTACAGATAAAGTGATAAACAAATATAGTGATATGCAAATATAAATATAAACCAATAAGTGAAAACATAGGTAATAATCATTGATTAAGAGTCCAAAAGATTGGATAAAAAGTTCGGAACCAAAAAGTGAAAATGGATGTGACAAATGCAGTATAATCCTCCACCATCGTTGAGTGCTGATCACCATAAAAATGCATGCTTACCAGAGGCGAGCAAAAAAAATGCTTGCGGTTATAACCCAGCCAAGGCCTTTATATGGATGTCAGGGATGGATCACACAAACTTTGACCAAAGACCAGAAACTCTGTGTGGCAATCACCCACTAGGATGCATGGGATTGGGTACCAAGTGTAGGCCGGGAAGACAAAAAGGAGGCTCCCATAGTGTATTACCATAGTAAGATTGTTTAATAAAGAATATAAAATGCACAAAGGTATAAAAGCATATCAAGCCGGCCAGCTTGCGAGCACCCGTCCGTTTGGAAGGTCTACTGCGATGACGTCAGCGCATCCTCTGCGGGTCGGCGCATGCGGTGCGTGATGTACCATACTGCACGGGTACGTGCACGTCGTCATGCGCACAGCGGAATTTCCTTGGGCAGGCCTATAAAAGTCAGCCTTGTGTATGGTATCTTTGCTGGTTTGTCTTTTCAGCTCCTGTAACCTGTTCCTGAACCTGTGTACCTGTGCCTGCCTGTTGTGACCCGGATCAACCTTGACCTCACCTTGAACCTCTCCTGTGTTTGACCCTTGGCTTATCTTTTGGACTTCTCTACCTGCCTGATCACCCGTGTTTGACCCCCGGCCTGCTCCTGGACTTTGTCTCTGCCTTATCCCAGTGTTTGATCTTCAGCCTGCTTAACTACCCGTGTTTGACCCCTGGCCTGCTCCTGGACTTTGCCTCTGCCTCTGCCTTATGCCAGTGTTGGAGCTTCAGCCTGATTACTTCTGCCTGACTACCCGTGTTTGAGCCCCGGCCTGTTCCTGGACTGTTACCTTTGTGTTTGACCCTCAGCATCCTCTTAAACTGGCTCCAGTCTTCATCTCCAGACTCTGCTCGAGCTCCTGCCTAGCCAGTTCCAGTGAGGTGTCAGCCACCCAGCAAGGATCCTTCTTTACTTCTTCTGCTACCTGCTGGTAACCCGTGCTTCTTTGTGCCCAATACTAGGGATGAGCTTCGTGTTCGAGTCGAACCCATGTTCGACTCGAACATCGGCTGTTCGGTCGTTCGCCGAATTGCGAACGATATGGGCCGTTCGCGCCAAATTGCTGGCTGATGATTGGCCAAGCATGCACTATGACCCGCATGCTTGGCCAATCACAGCGCCGTCAGTAGAGAGAGCTGTAATTGGCCAAAGCCAGGGTGGCTTTGGCCAATTATGGCTCAGGGGATTTAGTACGCACCCCACACTATATAAGGCCGCCTGCACGGCGGCCCTGTGTAGTGTGTGTTCCGGTGTGCTGAGAGATAGAGAGAGAGAGAGACAGTGTCATTTGATTTGAGTTAGATAGATTAGGCAGAACAGTCAGTCAGTTAGCTGCACTTACAGTGTATTGTGTATATATATGCATCCCAGGTGTGGCATATATATATATACACTGTATTCAGTTTAGCTAGATCCGTTCCTGTTATCTTCTATCTAGACTATTTACATTTAGTGCAGTGCGTCCTGCTCACAGTGTTCAGCTAGATCCGTTCCTGCTATTTACATTTAGTGCAGTGCGTCCTGCTCACAGTGTTCAGCTAGATCCGTTCCTGCTATTTACATTTAGTGCAGTGCGTCCTGCTCACAGTGTTCAGCTAGATCCGTTCCTGTTATTTACATTTAGTGCAGTGCGTCCTGCTCACAGTGTTCAGCTAGATCCGTTCCTGCTATTTACATTTAGTGCAGTGCGTCCTGCTCACAGTGTTCAGCTAGATCCGTTCCTGCTAATTACATTTAGTGCAGTGCGTCCTGCTCACAGTGTTCAGCTAGATCCGTTCCTGCTATTTACATTTAGTGCAGTGCGTCCAGCTCACAGTGTTCAGCTAGATCCGTTCCTGCTATTTACATTTAGTGCAGTGCGTCCTGCTCACAGTGTTCAGCTAGATCCGTTCCTGTTATCTTCTAGACTATTTACATTTAGTGCAGTGCGTCCTTCTCACAGTGTTCAGCTAGATCCGTTCCTGCTATTTACATTTAGTGCAGTGCGTCCTGCTCACAGTGTTCAGCTAGATCCGTTCCTGCTATTTACATTTAGTGCAGTGCGTCCTGCTCACAGTGTTCAGCTAGATCCGTTCCTGCTATTTACATTTAGTGCAGTGCGTCCTGCTCACAGTGTTCAGCTAGATCCGTTCCTGCTATTTACATTTACGTTCCTGTTATCTTCCTACTGACAGGCAGGCTTGTCTGGTTACAGTATATAAAGCTACCTGAAGAAAATTACAGGTGTTCTATTTGATCCTATTAGTACCACGGTCAGGCAGCTAGACTATTTACATTTAGTACAGTGCGTCCTGCTCACAGTGTTCAGCTAGATCCGTTCCTGTTATCTTCCTACTGACAGGCAGGCTTGTCTGGTTACAGTATATAAAGCTACCTGAAGAAAATTACAGGTGTTCTATTTGATCCTATTAGTACCACGGTCAGGCAGCTAGACTATTTACATTTAGTACAGTGTGTCCTGCTCACAGTGTTCAGCTAGATCCGTTCCTGTTATCTTCCTACTGACAGGCAGGCTTGTCTGGTTACAGTATATAAAGCTACCTGAAGAAAATTACAGGTGTTCTATCCCAGCTTAGTGCAGCTACAGGCCATTAGTATGTCTGGAAGGCCAAGAAGGAGAGGCAGACAGTCACAAGCCAATAAGAGAGGGCAAGCAGGCTCTGTGTCTAGTGCTGGTCGTGGAGACGGTGCATCCTCATCAGCACGTGGCCATGGGACACGCTTGGCCTTTTTTTCGGCAGCTGGCCGTGTTGAGCCGCAACATGCGGAAGACTTGGTCGAGTGGATGACCAAGCCGTCCTCATCCTCCTCATCCTCTCTCACCCATGCCCAGGGTGCTTTGTCTGGCAAAGCAGCGGCCTCTTCCCTCAGCTCAATGTCATCAGTGACTCCTTCCCTAGCTCCACCATGTCCTCATGAGGATTCCCTCGAACTGTTTGACCACAGTGTTGGGTACATGCTCCAGGAGGATGCCCAGCGTTTGGAAGGCTCTGATGATGATACTGAGCTCGATGAAGGCAGTAACATGAGCACGGACAGAGGGGGTGCCCAAGAAGGACAGCAATCTGGCAGTCATGCTCCCCCTGCTGCAGCATACTGCCAGGTTTGCTCCAGTGATGAGGAGGGAGGGGATGATGAGGTCACTGACTCAACGTGGGTGCCTGATAGGAGAGAGGAGGAGGAGGAGGAGGAGGAGGAGGAGGAGGCGGCACATCACCAACGAGGCAGGATGCCCTCCAGGGGCCAGCCTAAGGGCAGCACATTGACTGCATCACACCCCAAAGCTCCACATGTGCAGGGCGCTGCAGTCTCTGCGCGTTATTCAAAAAGTTCTTTGGTGTGGGCCTTTTTTGAGACGAGTGCATCAGATCGCACCGCTGCTATTTGCAACATATGTCTCAAGCGTATCTCGCGTGGCCAAAACATCTCCCGCTTGGGTACCACATGCTTGACCAGACATATGTTGACCTGCCATGCAGTTCGTTGGCAAGCGTATCTAAAAGACCCACACCAAAGAACAAAGAGGATCTCTCCTTGCTCCTCATCAGCTGAGATTTCCAACCCCACTAGACCTTCAGTCCTCTCTGAGACCTGCAGTGAGAGGAATGAAGGTGTAGAATTAGGTGTGTCACAGCCAAGTACTTGTGGGCAATCTGCTTTTGGTACACCGACGTCAGATTGTACCAGGCAAATTTCCCTGCACCAGCTGCTGCACCGCCGAAAGAAGTTTGCTCCCAGCCATCCACATGCCCAGCGGTTGAATGCTAGCTTGGCAAAATTGCTAGCACTTCAACTGCTGCCTTTTCAGTTGGTAGACTCTGCCCCCTTCCGTGAGTTTGTGGAATGTGCGGTTCCTCAGTGGCAGGTACTCAAACGCCACTTTTTCTCACGGAAGGCGATTCCGGCTCTCTACCGGCATGTGGAAGGCAATGTCCATGCCTCGCTGGACAGGGCGGTCAGCGGTAAGGTGCATATTACCGCTGACTCATGGTCCAGCAGGCATGGACAGGGACGTTATCTAAGTTTCACGGCGCATTGGGTGACTCTGCTGGCAGCTGGAAAGGATGCAGGACAAGGTGCAGTAGTGTTGGAGGTTGTTCCGCCACCACGCCTCCAAAATGCTGATTGTGACACACCTCTCTCCTCCACCCCCTCCTCTTCTTCTTCCTCCATGGCCTCTTCCTCGGAACCAGCGGTGCTCCGTAGGCGTTCAAGGGGCTACACAAGTACGCAGGCCAAAAGATGCCATGCGGTGCTTGAGCTGGTGTGCTTGGGGGACAGGAGCCACACTGGGGCAGAGGTTCTGTCAGCTCTGCAGGGGCAGGTTCAGAGGTGGTTGACGCCACGCCAACTTAAGGCAGGAATGGTGGTTTGCAACAATGGCACCAACCTCCTCTCTGCCCTCCGACAGGGACAAATGACCCATGTGCCCTGTTTGGCTCACGTCCTTAACTTGGTGGTGCAGCGGTTCTTGGGCAGGTACCCGGGCTTACAGGATGTCCTGAGGCAGGCCAGGAAAGTCTGTGTGCATTTCCGCCGGTCATATAATGCCAGTGCTCGGCTGACGGACCTCCAAAAGGAGTTTAACCTGCCCAAGAACCGCCTAATCTGTGACATGCCCACCAGGTGGAACTCAACGTTGGCCATGCTGCAGCAGCTGCACACGCAGCAGAGGGCCATCAATGAGTACCTGTGCGACTATGGCACCAGGACAGGGTCAGGGGAGCTTGTTTTTTTTTCCCCACGCCAGTGGGCCATGATCAGGGATGCATGCACTGTCCTGTCACCATTCGAGGAGGCCACGAGGATGGTGAGCACTGACAGTGCATGCATCAGTGACACTGTCCCCCTTGTCCACCTGTTGGAGCACACGCTGCGTGGAATAATGGACAGGGCACTTGAGGCAGAACAGAGGCAGGAAGAGGAGGACTTCCTTAGCTCTCAAGGCCCCCTTTATCCAGACAGTGTTCCTGCGTGCCCGCCAGTCACACAGGAAGAGGACGAGGAGGAGGAGGAGGAAGATTGTGTCAGTATGGAGGTGGAGCCTGGCACTCAGCATCAGCAGCAGTCTTTAAGGGATCAGTCCCAAGGAACACATGGACTTGTACGTGGCTGGGAGGAGGTGGCTGCGGACGTTGTTGTCCTTAGTGACCCAGAGGACTCCGGACCGAATGCCTCAGCAAACCTACGCTGCATGGCCTCCCTGATCCTGCAAAGCCTGCGTAAGGATCCTCGTATTCGTGGTATCAAGGAGAAGGACCAATACTGGCTGGCAACCCTCCTTGATCCACGTTACAAGGGTAAGGTTGCGGACCTTATCTTGCCATCGCAGAGGGAGCAGAGGATGAAACATCTTCGGGAGGCCTTGCAGAAAGGTCTGTGCAACGCGTTCCCAGAGACTGGGAGGTTACAAACTCCTGTTTCTGGACAACGTGTTGCTGAGGCTTCGGTCAGTCAAAGAAGGAGCGGTGGAGAAGGTGGCCGCCTGACCGATGCGTTCAGACAATTTTTTGGTCCGCAGCCCCAAGGTATGATCGGTTCCAGCAACCATCGCCAGCGTCTGTTTTACATGGTGCAGGAATACCTAGGGGCAAGATCAGACTTGGACACCTTTCCCACCGAAAATCCTCTGGGTTACTGGGTCTTGAGGATGGATCACTGGCCAGAGCTTGCACAGTATGCAATTGAGCTACTGGCCTGTCCTGCATCCAGCGTTCTTTCGGAACGCACATTCAGTGCTGCTGGAGGCGTGGTAACCGATCACAGGGTGCGTCTGTCCACCGACTCGGTCGATCGGCTGACCTTCATAAAAATGAATCAGTCTTGGATCACCACCAGCTACCAAGCACCTGATGCAGATGTAACCGAATAATTTTTTTTGAAATCTCAGATCCCTTCAAAGACTGCCTATGCTGATGCTGAGTGACTATCCCTGAGTAATTATCCTCTTCCTCCTCAATCATCACGCTGATAGCTTGTAAGAACATTTTTGGTTCTGGGCGCCACCACCAGTGCCTAAGGCACAATTTTTCAGCCCCTGTCTAACAGGGGCGTGTAATTACAATTTTTGATGCAATACTTTGCAGCAGGGCTCGTTCCTGCGTTCCAACTAGAGTGTCTGTGAGGGGTTGCAGTGTTGTGGCACCAGCACCAGTGCCTAAGGCCTAATTTTTCAGCTCCTGTTCAACAGGGGCATGTAATTACAATTCTTGATCTAATATTTCACAGCATGGCCCTGTGAGGGCTTACAGTGTTTTGACCACAGCAACACCTAAGGCCCAAATTTCTGCTGAGTATATAGGGCAGGACCCTACTTTCAAACATCTAACTTACAAACGACTCCTACTTGCAAACGGAAGGAGACAACAGGAAGTGAGATGAAATCTACCCATAGGAAGGGAAATTCTCTCCTGTAAGAGTTAATATGGGAAAACAATTTCTCCTTTCCACTGATGCTTTCCAATCCTTGTTCCACAAAAAAACCCAAATTTTCAAAAAACATTTTTCATTGGGACAAAAAAGTGAGGTGAAATCTTCTGAAGAGGAGGAAAGACGCAAAACAAATGTCACAGGGGTGATAACCCTTCCCTATGTTTTCCAAAAAGCTTAGAAAAGATTTTTTGGCTGGAGCTAAACACGTTAAAAATGTTCAAAATTACAAACAGATTCTACTTAACAACAAACCTACAGTCCCTGTCTTGTTTGCACCGCCTGTATACTGCTGTTCAGAGTATATAGGGACCTTTCCTTATTTTAATTTGGGTGCGGGGTTCCCCTTAATATCCATACAAGACCCAAAGGGCCTGGTAATGGACTGGGGGGTACCCATGCCGTTTGTCTCACTGATTTTCATCCATATTGCCATGACCCGACATGACATTAAACCCGCAAGCAGTTTTAAATGAGATTTTTTCCTTTAAAAATGACATTTGGTGCAGGGACTGTTCTAAACATGGGAAACACGCGTCACTTTACAGGCATACTATAGACACCCCCCAGGTACGATATTTAAAGGAATATTTCACTTTTTTTTTTTTACTTTAAGCATCATTAAAATCACTGCTCCCGAAAAAACGGCCTTTTTAAAAGTTTTTTTTGCATTGATACATGTCCCCTGGGGTAGGACCCGGGTCCCCAAACCCTTTTTAGGACAATACCATGCAAATTAGCCTTTAAAATGAGCACTTTTGATTTCGAACGTTCGAGTCCCATAGACGTCAATGGGGTTCTAACGTTCGTGCGAACTTGCGGTCCGTTCGCGGGTTCTGGTGCGAACCGAACCGGGGGGTGTTCGGCTCATCCCTACCCAATACCCGCTGTGCCACTTCCAGAGGGTATCGTGTACCCAGATGCAAGGGGAGCCTCTCTCAGCAACTCGGCCTTGGTGAGTACCTGACAGCTTAGCAACACGTTGTCCAGCACCAGGAAATTGTAACCTCCCTGGCTCTGGAAACACATTGCACAAACCTTTCTGCAAGGCCTCCCAAAGATGTTTCATCCTCTGCTCCCTCTGCGAAGGCTGGATAAGTTCTGCAACCTTACCCTTGTAACGTGGATCAAGAAGGGCTGCCAGCCAGTAATGATCCCTCTCCTTGATAACACAAATCCTAGGGTCCTTTCCCAGGCTTTGCAGGATCAGGAAGGCCATGCAGCATACGTTTGCAGAGGCATTCGATCCTGAGTCCTCTGGGTCTCTAAGGATCACATGATCTGCAATAGGGATGAGGCGAACACCCCCCGGTTGGGTTCGCACCAGAACCTGCGAACGGACCGAAAATTTGCATGAACGTTAGAACCCCATTAACGTCTATGGGACTTGAACGTTCAAAATCAAAAGTGCTCATTTTAAAGGCTAATTTGCATGGTATTGTCCTAAAAAGGGTTTGGGGACCTGGGTCCTGCCCCAGGGGACATATATCAATGCAAAAAAAAGTTTTAAAAATGGCCATTTTTTCGGGAACAGTGATTTTAATGATGCTTAAAGTAAAAAAAAAAAAAAAGTGAAATATTCTTTTAAATATCGTACCTGGGGGGTGTCTATAGTATGCCTGTAAAGTGGCGCGTGTTTCCCGTGCTTAGAACAGTCCCTGCACCAAATGACATTTTTAAAGGAATAACAGTCATTTAAAACTGCTTGCGGCTTTAATGTAATGTCGGGTCCTGGCAATATGGATGAAAATCAGTGAGACAAACGGCATGGGTGAGGCAATCGCGGGTATCCCCGCAGCGATCGAGTCCGCTGGCCGCCTCTTAAAGGGCAACGGCCCCCAGCCCAGGTCACCAGCATCCCCACCACCATACTCCCCCTCCGCCGCAGCACTCCCACTACGGCCCGGGCCTTGGCCGTTGGCCATCTTGGTCCACACACTCGGCTGTGATCACCACCTCCACCCAGAGCTTATCCACGGACCCCCCCACGCAGGTAGTACCAGGACCTACCACCATCCTTCACAGGACCTGCAAACTCCAGAGAGCGAGCATCTGGACAACCCGTGGCTCAGATCCATCCCGTCAGCCATCTTGGTCCCCCCAGTGCGGCAGATCCTCCACCCGGAGCTCAGCCCGGACCCCCCCAGCAGGTTAGTACCGGGACCGCCCCCACCCTCCTGGCAAAGATCACCATCCCTCACCGCCCCTCCTCAGCCCACCGGGGCACCACCGCAGCCGCCGTCCAATCACCCTCTCTCTAGCTGATAGACTTGGGGGACAGACCACGGCTGCGGCCTAGCTCCACCCAGCACCCACACCTGTCCAGCGGGTCCCGTGCCCCCACTCCTCTACATTGATTTAACTGCGTGGGCACAGCCTACCACCGGAAACACTGGACCAGACCAGTGGCCATCTTAAGTCCCGCCTAAACCCAGTCGCAGCATCACGCTAACCGGTAAGTAGCGGCCAGATCCCCTTACCCACCCCCACCATCACCCTCCAGACTGGCCTGCACAGGTAAGCCACCGGGGTGCCACAGCAGTTGATCCAGGGTCCTTGAGCCGATCGCCCCTCGGGGGGTCAGGAAGGAATTTTTCCTGCTGCTGTAGCAATTGGCCAGCTCAGTCAGAGGTTTTTTCGCCTTCCTCTGGATCAACGGGGAGGGTGGTAGCAGCCTCCATCACCTCCATCACCCTCCTTCAGCAACCCTCTTGCATCACCATGTGTAATCTCAAGTACACCGCGGATGCACTCCACAGGCTAAGAAACATCGGTTCAACGCTACCAACCGCCACTCAAAAAAGACTAAGAAAAATTACTGAGGACCAACCTACAAGCTACCATCAAATACAGAGAGACACCAATCCAACTACAACAACTAGCATGCGCCCTGATTAATATGAGATCTGCAGTAAAACACAGACTAGAAATCCACGACTTCATCATCGACAACAACATAGACTGCCTCTTCATTACAGAAAGCTGGCTAACATCAGACTGCAACACCATTCTAACTGAATTGGTACTAGAGAACTACAGCATCCTTACCGAGCACAGAACAGGAAAAAAAGGAGGAGGCCTAGCAGTGATCTTCAAATCGCACCTTGCCGTCACCAAACCAACCTCACAGAACTCGGTGCATTTCATGGAGATACTCCCCCTGCAACTTCAAACTACACTCCAAAACACCATTCACATATTACTATGCTACAGACCACCAGGACCAAAGACTAATCTCCTCACACCATTTACGGAATTCATCTCAATGCACACCCTGAAAACCAAAAAACCTTCTGGTACTTGGAGATTTCAACCTTTGGGCAAACTCCACCCAAGATCCTATTGCGACCGCCTGCATCAACCAACTGGAAGAGCTAGGTCTTCAGCAGCTGATAAAGACTCCCACGCATGGTTCAGGACATACCCTAGACCTCGTCTTTCAACAGAACATGGACATCAGCATATCCGACAACACTCCACTACCATGGACGGACCACTACGCCATCAAATTCAATATCACCACCAACTCCATCCACCTAAAACAGAAACATTCAACAACAACACACTGGAACAGATCCCGGAAGAAACTGCATTCTGAACTCTTCAAAACCACACTATCAAACAAAATACAATCATTAAACATAGACCTCTCAACGGAACAAACACTCAACTCCCTAAACAAGGCTCTACTACAAACAGCAGACTCAGTAGCGCCAAAACACAGAACACTCATCCGCAAAAAAAACTCGAGATGGTTCAACGGCACCCTCACTCTACTCAAGCAAGAACGTAGAAGAGCGGAAAGAACATGGAGAAGAAATCCCACTATGGAAAACCATACAAAATACAAAATACTCACTGTGAAATACCACAAAGCGATTTTCACAGCCAAAAAAGAACATTTCTTGAACACCATCTCAACTGCCTTAAACCGGCCGCGGGAACTTTTCAAAATAGTCGCCCAATCAATGAATCCAACCTGCTTAGAGCCCCCAGTAAACGATACTCAAGAATACTGCAATGAGCTAGCTAATTTTTTCATTGACAAAATCGACAGCATTCGGGAATCAATTCAACAGAAAAAATCAACCAACCTTACCCAACCAAAACAAAAAGAAGACATGGACGCGAACAGCACACAACCGCCAGACTTCTTCTTGAGCCCAATCACCACTGACACAACAAAAAACATTATGAGAAGCCTTCGAGACAGCACATCACCGAACGACATCATTCCCACGAAACTCCTGAAAGAATGCGCCGACATTCTGGCTCCAACTATAACACTCCTCATAAATCAGTCATTCAAAGAAGGAATTGTACCAACCACCCTCAAGCAAGGCATCGTCAAACCCCTGCTAAAGAAGCCCAATCTTGACCCTTAAGACCCCAACCACCGCCGACCGATAACAAGCCTCAACACCGTCTCCAAGATTATGGAGAAAGCGGTAGTACAACAGCTACAACGCCATCTTGACACGCATCAACTTCTGGACACTCTACAATCAGGTTTCCGCCCAGGCCATGGCACGGAAACAGCACTTCTAAAAGTATGGGACGATGCACTTGAAGCAGCAGATGATGGAGAATCGTGTCTCCTGGTACTGTTAGACCTCAGCGCAGCATTTGACACAGTGGACCACAATACCCTACTTGTCCGGCTCGCAGAGGAAGCAGGAGCCACAGAGTCTAGTCTAAAATGGTTTGCATCCTTCTTAGAGATTCACTCGCAGACAGTGAAACTAGGAGCATTTACTTCGGAAACCCGGGCAATCTCATGTGGAGTCCCTCAGGGCTCCCCCTTGTCGCCAGTGCTATTCAACATTTACATCCGCTCTCTAGTCAATATCATCAGAAAATCAGACCTCTGCTTCCACTCATATGCAGAGGATACCCAAATCTACTTTCGGATCACCGGACAAAAAGACCACCATCAACAACTAGAGAAATGCCTCACTTTAATAGATGACTGGATGACCATTAGTTCCCTCAAACTCAACGGGTCAAAAACAGAACTTCTCTACTTACACGCTAACCAAAATCCCAAAACCAAGACTCCATGGACACCCCCCGCCATCTTTGGACAGATCATTTCTCCGAGCACCAAGGCAAAAATTCTTGGTATTATCTTGGACCCGGAAATGACAATGGATACGCAAATAGGATCAGTAGTTAGTGGCTCGCACCATATCCTCCGCAAGTTACGCAGACTCATCCCCTTCATCCCAGAAGAGGACAGAGCAGCAGTAGTTGGAACAATCATTAATTCCCATCTCGATTACGCAAACTCACTCTACCTAGGATTACCCCAATATCAGCTTACGCGCCCACAGGCCATTCAAAACGCGGCGGCAAGACTAATAACAGGAAAAAAACCCTGGGAGTCCATCTCCCCATCCCTGAGGAGCCTACACTGGCTAACAGTAAAGAATTGGATCACTTTCAAGACCCTCTGCCTCACCCACAAATGCATACATGGAAACGCCCCTCAATACCTCCGAGAGAAAATAAAACATTACACACTGAATCGGAATCTGCGATCATCTAGCCAAAACCTCCTCCTCGTTCCCAAATACCGCTACAAAGCAAGGGGAGAACGAAGATTTGCAGTCCAGGGACCTCGGCTATGGAACTCTCTTCCGACTCACATACGCATGGAAGAAAACCATCTGGCTTTCAGGAAAAAACTCAAGACCTACCTCTTCTAGTGAAGCTTGTCAACACAATGCATCAGCGCCTTGAGGCGATTCAGTTCGCATTTGCAGTGCTTTACAAATCATTCATTCATTCACAACACTGCAGCCCCTCACAGATACTCTAGTTGGAGCGCAGGAACTAGCCCTGCTGCAAAGAATTGCATCAAAAATTGTAATTACATGCGCCTGTTAAACAGGGCCTGAAAAATTGGGCCTTAGGCACTGGTGCTGGTGCCACAATACTGCAACTCCTCACAGATACTCTAGTTGGAGCACAGGAACTAGCCCTGCTGCAATGAATTGCATCAAAAATTGTAATTGCACGCCCCTGTTAAACAGGGGCTGAAAAATTGGGCCTTAGGCACTGGTGGTGGCGCCCAGAACCAAAAATGTTCTTACAAGCTATCAGCATGATCATTGAGGAGGAAGAGGATAATTACCCAGCATCACAGGATAGTCACTCAGAATCAGCATAGGCAGTCTTTGAAGGGATCTGACATTTAAAAAAAAATATTCGATTACATCAGCATCAGGTGCTTGGTAGCTGGTGGTGATCCAAGACTGATTCATTTTTATGAAGGTCAATCGATGGACCGAGTCGGTGGACAGACGCACCCTGTGATCGGTTACAAAGCCTCCAGCAGCACTGAATGTGCGTTCTGAAAGAATGCTGGATGCAGGACAGGCCAGTAGCTCAATTGCATACCGTGCAAGCTCTGGCCAGTGATCCATCCTCAAGACCCAGTAACCCAGAGGATTTTCGGTGGGAAAGGTGTCCAAGTCAGATCTTGCCCCTAGGTATTCCTGCACCATATAAAACAGACACTGGCGATGGTTGCTGGAACCGATCACACCTTTTGGCTGCAGACTAAAAAATTGTCTGAACACATCAGTCAGACGACCACCTTCTCCACCACTCCTTCTTTGACTGACCAAAGCCTCAGCAACACGTGTTCCAGAAACAGGAGTTTGTAACCTCCCAATCTCTGGGAACACATTGCACAGTGTGTAAGGCCTCCCGAAGATGTTTCATCCTCTGCTCCCTTTGCGACGGCAAAATAAGGTCTGCAACCTTACCCTTGTAACGTGGACCAAGGAGGGTTGCCAGCCAGTATTGTTCCTTCTCCTTGATACCACGAATACGAGGATCTTACCGCAGGCTTTGCAGGATCAGGGAGTCCATGTAGCATAGGTTTGCTGAGGCATTCGGTCAAGAGTCCTCTGGGTCACTAAGGACGACATGATCCGCAGCCACCTCCTCCCAGCCACATACAAATCCATGTGTTTCTTGGGACTGTGAATGATCCCTTAAAGACTGCTGCTGATGCTGAGTGCCAGGCTCCACCTCCATACTGACACAATCCTCCTCCTCCTCTTCCTGTGTGATCGGCGGACACGCAGGAACACTGTCTGGATAAAGGGGGCCTTGAGAGCTAAGGAAGTCCTCCTCTTCCTGCCTCTGTTCTGCCTCAATTGCCCTGACCATTATTCCACGCAGCGTGTGCTCCAACAGGTGGACAAGGAGGACAGTGTCACTGATGCATGCACTGTCACTGCTCACCATCCTCGTGGCCTCCTCAGATGGTGACAGGACAGTGCATGCATGGGGAAAAAACCAAGCTCCCCTGACCCTGTCCTGTTGCCATAGTCGCACAAGTACTCATTGATGGCTCCCTGCTGCGTGTGCAGCTGCTGCATCATGGCCAACGTTGAGTTCCACCTGGTGGGCATGTCACAGATTAGGTGGTTAGGCAGTTAAATTCCTTTTGGAGGTCTGCCAGCCGAGCACTGGCATTATATGACCGGCGGAAATGCACACAGACTTTCCTTGCCTGCCTCAGGACATCCTGTAAGCCCGGGTACTGCCCAAGAACCGCTGCACCACCAAGTTAAGGACGTGAGCCAAACAGGGCACATGGGTCATTTGTCCTTGTCGGAGGGTGGAGAGGAGGTTGGTGCCATTGTCGCAAACCACCATTCCTGCCTTAAGTTGGTGTGGCGTCAACTACCTCTGAACCTGCCCCTGCAGAGCTGACAGAACCTCTGCCCCAGTGTGACTCCTGTCCCCCAAGCACATCAGCTCAAGCACCGCATGGCATCTTTTGGCCTGCGTACTTGCGTAGCACCTTGAACGCCTATGGAGCACCACTGGTTCTGAGGACAAAGCACAGGAAGAGGCCATGGAGGAAGAAGAAGAGGTGGGGGTGGAGGAGAGAAGTGTATCAGAATCACTAGTATTGGCATTTTGGAGGCGTGGTGGCGGAACAACCTCCAACAGTACTGCCCCTTGTCCTGCATCCTTCCCAGCTGCCAGAAGAGTCACCCAATGTGCCGTGAAACTTAGGTAACATCCCTGTCCATGCCTGCTGGACCATGAGTCAGCGGTAATATGCACCTTACCG
This sequence comes from Lithobates clamitans, assembly GCA_037952925.1. Classification (NCBI taxonomy): domain Eukaryota; kingdom Metazoa; phylum Chordata; class Amphibia; order Anura; family Ranidae; genus Lithobates; species Lithobates clamitans. The sequence goes on from JBBGZY010000482.1 coordinate 1,936,669, forward strand.
TTGACCGCCCTGTCCAGCGAGGCCAAGACATTGCCTTCCACATGCCGGTAGAGAGCCGGAATTCCCTCCCGTGAGAAAAAGTGGCGTTTGGAAACCTGCCACTGAGGAACTGCACATTCCACAAACTCACGGAAGGGGGCAGAGTCTACCAACTGAAACGGTAGCAGTTGAAGTGCTAGCAATTTTGCCAAGCTAGCATTCAACCGCTGGGCATGTGGATGGCTGGGAGCGAACTTCTTTTTGCATTGCAGCAGCTGGGGCAGGGAAATTTGCCTGGTACAATCTGACGTTGGTGTACTGATAGCAGATTGCCCGCAAGTACTTGGCTGTGACACACCTAATTCTACACCTTCATTCCTCTCAGTGCAGGTCTCAGAGAGGACTGAAGGTATAGTGGGGTTGAAGATCCCAGCTGATGAGGATTAAGGAGAGGTCCTCTTTGTTTTTTGGTGTGGGTCTTTTAGGTACGCTTGCCAACGAACTGCATGGCAGGTGAACATGTGTCTGGTCAAGCATGTGGTGCCCAAGCGGCAGATGTTTAGGCCAGTAGCTCAATTGCATACCGTGCAAGCTCTGGCCAGTGATCCATCCTCAAGACCCAGTAACCCAGAGGATTTTCGGTGGGAAAGGTGTCCAAGTCAGATCTTGCCCCTAGGTATTCCTGCACCATATAAAACAGACACTGGCGATGGTTGCTGGAACCGATCACACCTTGGGGCTGCAGACTAAAATATTGTCTGAACACATCAGTCAGACGACCACCTTCTCCACCACTCCTTCTTTGACTGACCAAAGCCTCAGCAACACGTTGTCCAGAAACAGGAGTTTGTAACCTCCAAATCTCTGGGAACACGTTGCACAGTGTGTAAGGCCTCCCGAAGATGTTTCATCCTCTGCTCCCTTTGCGACGGCAAAATAAGGTCTGAAACCTTACCCTTGTAACGTGGACCAAGGAGGGTTGCCAGCCAGTATTGTTCCTTCTCCTTGATACCATGAATACGAGGATCCTACCGCAGGCTTTGCAGGATCAGGGAGTCCATGTAGCGTAGGTTTGCTGAGGCATTCGGTCAAGAGTCCTCTGGGTCACTAAGGACGACATGATCCGCAGCCACCTCCTCCCAGCCACATACAAATCCATGTGTTTCTTGGGACTGTGAATGATCCCTTAAAGACTGCTGCTGATGCTGAGTGCCAGGCTCCACCTCCATACTGACACAATCCTCCTCCTCCTCTTCCTGTGTGATCGGCGGACACGCAGGAACACTGTCTGGATAAAGGGGGCCTTGAGAGCTAAGGAAGTCCTCCTCTTCCTGCCTCTGTTCTGCCTCAAGTGCCCTGACCATTATTCCACGCAGCGTGTGCTCCAACAGGTGGACAAGGAGGACAGTGTCACTGATGCATGCACTGTCACTGCTCACCATCCTCGTGGCCTCCTCAGATGGTGACAGGACAGTGCATGCATGGGGAAAAAACCAAGCTCCCCTGACCCTGTCCTGTTGCCATAGTCGCACAAGTACTCATTGATGGCTCCCTGCTGCGTGTGCAGCTGCTGCATCATGGCCAACGTTGAGTTCCACCTGGTGGGCATGTCACAGATTAGGTGGTTAGGCAGTTAAATTCCTTTTGGAGGTCTGCCAGCCGAGCACTGGCATTATATGACTGGCGGAAATGCACACAGACTTTCCTTGCCTGCCTCAGGACATCCTGTAAGCCCGGGTACTGCCCAAGAACCGCTGCACCACCAAGTTAAGGACGTGAGCCAAACAGGGCACATGGGTCATTTGTCCCTGTCGGAGGGTGGAGAGGAGGTTGGTGCCATTGTCGCAAACCACCATTCCTGCCTTAAGTTGGCGTGGCGTCAACTACCTCTGAACCTGCCCCTGCAGAGCTGACAGAACCTCTGCCCCAGTGTGGCTCCTGTCCCCCAAGCACATCAGCTCAAGCACCGCATGGCATCTTTTGGCCTGCGTACTTGCGTAGCACCTTGAACGCCTATGGAGCACCACTGGTTCTGAGGACAAAGCACAGGAAGAGGCCATGGAGGAAGAAGAAGAGGTGGGGGTGGAGGAGAGAAGTGTATCAGAATAACTAGTATTGGCATTTTGGAGGCGTGGTGGCGGAACAACCTCCAACAGTACTGCCCCTTGTCCTGCATCCTTCCCAGCTGCCAGAAGAGTCACCCAATGTGCCGTGAAACTTAGGTAACATCCCTGTCCATGCCTGCTGGACCATGAGTCAGCGGTAATATGCACCTTACCGTTGACCGCCCTGTCCAGCGAGGCCAAGACATTGCCTTCCACATGCCGGTAGAGAGCCGGAATTCCCTCCCGTGAGAAAAAGTGGCGTTTGGAAACCTGCCACTGAGGAACTGCACATTCCACAAACTCACGGAAGGGGGCAGAGTCTACCAACTGAAACGGTAGCAGTTGAAGTGCTAGCAATTTTGCCAAGCTAGCATTCAACCGCTGGGCATGTGGATGGCTGGGAGCGAACTTCTTTTTGCATTGCAGCAGCTGGGGCAGGGAAATTTGCCTGGTACAATCTGACGTTGGTGTACTGATAGCAGATTGCCCGCAAGTACTTGGCTGTGACACACCTAATTCTACACCTTCATTCCTCTCAGTGCAGGTCTCAGAGAGGACTGAAGGTATAGTGGGGTTGGAGATCCCAGCTGATGAGGATTAAGGAGAGGTCCTCTTTGTTTTTTGGTGTGGGTCTTTTAGGTACGCTTGCCAACGAACTGCATGGCAGGTGAACATGTGTCTGGTCAAGCATGTGGTGCCCAAGCGGCAGATGTTTTGGCCACGCGAGATACGCTTGAGACATATGTTGCAAATAGCAGCAGTGCCATCTGATGCACTCATCTCAAAAAAGGCCCAGACCAAAGAACTTTTGGAATAACATGCAGAGACAGCAGTGCCCTGCACATGCGGAGTTCTGAGGTATGATGCAGTCAGTGTGCTGCCCCTGGAGGTCACCCTGCCTCATCGGTGATGTGCCTCCTCTCTCCTATCAGGCACCCACGTTGAGTCAGTGACCTCATCATCCCCTCCCTCCTCATCACTGGAGCAAACCTGGCAGTATGCTGCAGCACGGGGAACATGACTGCCAGATTGCTGTCCTTCTTGGGCACCCCATCTGTCTGTGCTCACGTTATTGCCTTCATCTAGCTCAGTATAATCATCAGAGCCTTCTAAATGCTGGGCATCCTCCTGGAGCATGTACCCAAAACTGTGGTCAAACAGTTTGAGGGACTCCTCAGGAGGACATGGTGGGGCTAGGGATGGAGTCACTGATGCCATTAAGCCGAGGGAAGAGGCCACATTGGCAGCTGCTTTGCCAGACACAGTACCCTGAGCATGGGTGAGAGAGGATGAGGAGGATGATGACGGCTTGGTCATCCACTCGACCAAGTCTTGCGCATGTTGCGGCTCAACACGGCCAGCTGCCGAAAAAAAGGCCAAGCGTGTCCCACGGCCACGTGCTGATGAGGATGCACCGTGTCCACAACCATCACTGTTGCCTCTAGACACAGAGCCTGCTTGCCCTCTTTTATTGGCTTGTGACTGTCTGCCTCTCCTTGTTGGCCTTCCAGACATACTAATGGCCTGCAGCGAAATGTAGCTGCACTAAGCTGGGAGATATATATATATATATATATATATATATATATATATATATATATATATATATATATATATATATATATATATATATTGATACTGCAGCTAGCAAAATCAACTGCCTGAATGTGTTATTAGTATGAGAACACCACCAATCTTCTATAGGTAGCTTTAGCTGAACACTGCAGAGAGGTTGCACTACACTAACTTGTAGCTTTAGCACTACACTAACGTGTAAATAATGTAGCTGCCTGCGGTAGTGATAGGATCAGGAAAACACCACCAACCTTCTACAGGTAGCTTTAGTTGAACACTGTACAGAGGTCACAATACACTAACGTGTAAATAATGTAGCTGCCTGTGGTAGTGATAGGATCAGGAAAACACCACCAACCTTCTACAGATAGCTTTAGCTGAACACTGTGCAGAGGTCACACTACACTAACTTGTAACTTTAGCTGAACACTGTGCAGAGGTCGCACTACAATAACTTGTAGCTTTAGCTGAACAATGTGCAGAGGATGCACTACACTAACATTAAAAAAATGTAGCTGCCTGCGGTAGTGATAGGATCAGGAAAACACCACCAACCTTCTACAGGTAGCTTTAGCTGAACACTGTGCAGAGGTCGCACTACACTAACGTGTAAATAATGTAGCTGCCTGCGGTAGTGATAGGATCAGGAAAACACCACCAACCTTCTACGGGTAGCTTTAGTTGAACACTGTGCAGAGGTTGCACTACACTAACGTGTAAATAATGTAGCTGCCTGCGGTAGTGATAGGATCAGGAAAACACCGTCAACCTTCTACAGGTAGCTTTAGTTGAACACTGTACAGAGGTCGCAATACACTAAGGTGTAAATAATGTAGCTGCCTGTGGTAGTGATAGGATCAGGAAAACAGCACCAACCTTCTTCAGGTAGCTTTAGCTGAACACTGTGCAGAGGTCGCACTACACTAACCTGTAAATAATTTAGCTGCCTGAGGTAGTGATAGGATCAGGAAAACAACTCCAACCTTCTACACTAACTGTAAATACTGTAGCTAATAGGACTAATAGGATCAGAAGAACACCAGCAATTTTCTTCAAATACTGTAACAACACCTGCCTGCCTGTCATTAGGAAGATAATAACAGGAACGGATCTAGCTAAATTGAATACAGTGTATATATATATATATATATATATATATATATATATATATATATATATATATATATATATATATATATATATATATATATATATATACAACACCTGGGATGCATATATATACACAATACACTGTAAGTGCAGCTAACTGACTGACTGTCCTGCCTAATCTATCTAACCTAAATCAAATGACACTGTCTTTCTGTCTCTGTCTCTCAACGCCAGAACACACTACACAGGGCCGACGTGCAGGCGGCCTTATATATAGTGTGGGGCGTGTACTAAACCCCCTGAGCCATAATTGGCCAAAGCAACCCTGGCTTTGGCCAATTACAGCTCTCTGTACAGATGGCGCTGTGATTGGCCAAGCATGTGGGTCATAGTGCATGCTTGGCCAGTCATCAGCCAGCAATGCACTGCGATGCCACAGTGAATTATGGGCCGCAACGCGCCATGAAGCTCATTCCTAATCTGCAATCACCTCCTCCCAGCCACGTGCAACTCCATGGGTTTCTGGGGACTGAAAATGATCCCTTGAAGACTGCTGCTGAGTGTTATCCTCCACCTCCATGCTGACACAATCCTCCTCCTCTTCTTATTCCTATGTTATCAGCAGGCCTGCAGGAATACTATCTGGATAAAGGGGGCCTTGAAGAGGTAAGGAAGTCTTCCTCCCGATGTTCTGCCTTAAGTGCCCTGTCCATTATTCGATGAAGCGTGTGCTCCAACAGGAAGCCTAGAAGGACAGTATCACTGATGCATGCACTGTCACTGCTCACCATTCTTATGGCTTCTTCAAATGGTGACAGGACAATGCATGCATCTTTGATCAGTAGCCACTGGCGTGGCGAAATAAAGCCAAGCTCCCCTGACCCTGTCCTGGTGCCATACTCACACAGGTACTCATTGATGGCCCTCTGCTGCATGTGCAGCTGCAGCAGCATTGCCATCGATGAGTTCCACCTGGTGGGCATGTCAAAAATGAGGCGGTTCTTGGGCAGGTTGCATTCCCTTTGAAGGTCAGCCAGCCGAGCACTGGCATTATATGACCGGCAGAAATGACCAGACTTTCCTGGCCTGCCTCAGGAGATCCTGTAAGCCTGGGTATCTTCTCAAGAACTGCTGCACCACCAAATTCAGGACATGAGCCAAACAGGGAACATGGGTCAAGTGTCCCTGTCGGAGGGCTGAGAGGAGGTTGGTGCCATTGTTGCATACAACCATTCCTGGCTGAAGCTAGCGTGGCGTCAACCACCTCTGAGCCTGCCCCTGCAGAGCTGACAGAATCTCTGCCCCAGTGTGGCTCCTGTCCCCTAAGCAGACCAACTCAAGCACCGCATGACATCTTTTTACCTGAGTGCTTGCGTAGCCCCTTGAATGCCTACAGAGCACCGCTGGTTTAGAGGACAAATCTGCAGAGGTAGAGTCCATAGAGGAAGAAGAGGAGGAGGGGGTGGAGGAGAGCGGATGGGTACAGAATCACCACTAGCATTTTGGAAACCAAACAGAAAAGGGTTCCACCACTCAGGTAGGTTCAAATCATTGGAAAGGAAAACAAGTGTAAATCCTTTGAGGTAAAGAGTCCCAGGTGCTGGCTGATGCAGGATGAAGCGAGGAAAATCGAGGAAATCTGGAAGCCGCACACCGGTCTGATGATAAGTGCTTTTATTGATAAAAAGCTGGATCATAGAAGTATACAAAACACTACAGCAGAAGTGTACAGGGATCAGCTGATGCGTTTTGCACTCATAACGAGTGCTTACGCATAGTATTTTGGAGGCATGGTGGCGGAACAAGCTCCAACAATACTGAACCTTGTCCTGCCTGCTTCCAGCTGCCAGCAGAGTTAACCAGTGCGCCGTCAAAGAAAAGCAATGTCCCTGTCCATGGCTGCTGGACCATGAGTCAACGGTAATATGCACCTTACTGCTGACCGCCCTGTCCAGCCAGGCATAGACATTGCCTTCCACATGCTGGTAGAGAGCCGGAATGGCCTTCCATGAAAAGAAATGGCATTTGGGAACCTGCCACTGAGGTACCACACATTCCACAAATTCACGAAAGGGGGCAGAGTCTAGCAACTGAAAAGGCAGCAGTTGCAGTGCAAGCAATTTGGCCAAGCTAGCATTCAGATGCTGAGCATGTGGATGGCTGGGACTGAATAATTTCTTTCGACAGTTTAGCAACTGGGGTAGGGAAATTTGCCTGCTAAAATCAGATGTTGGTGTACCGCTAGCAGATTGGCCCCAAGTACTTGGGACACCTATTTCTATACCTTCATTCCTCTCCGTGCAGGTTTCTGAGAGGACTGGAGGTATAGTGGGCTTGGAGATCCCAGCTGATGAGGAGCAAGGAGAGGTCTGCCTTGTTCTTTGATGTGGGTCTTTTAAGTGCTGTTGCCAACGGACTGCATGGGAGGTTGTCATATGTCTGGTCAAGCATGTGGTGCCCAGGCAGCTGCTGTTTTGGCCATGCTTGATATGCTTCAGACATATGTTGCAAACAGCAACGGTGCGAACTGCTGCACACGTGTCAAAAAAGGCCCACACAAAAGATCTTTTCAAAATATGCGGGGAGTCAGCAGCACCCTGCACCTGCTTACCTCTGCGGTGTGATGCAATAGGGTGGCTGCCCTTAAGCTGCCCCCCGGAGGGCATCCTGCCTCGTTGGAGATGTGCCTCCTCCTCTTCTCTTCTATCAGGCACCCAAGTAGAGTCAGTGACCTCATCATCCCCTCCCTCCTCATCACTGGAGCAAACTTGGCAGTATGCTGCAGCTGGGTGAACATGACTGCCAGTTTTTTGTCCTTCTTTGGCACCCCCTCTCTCTAGGCTCATGTTACTCCCTTCCTCAACCTGGGTACCATCATCGGAGCCTTCAAATCACTGCGTATATTCCTGCAACTTGTACCCGACACTGTGGTTGAATAGTTCAGGGGACTCCTCTGTGCATGATGGTGGGGCTAGGGAAGGAGTGACTGTTGTCATGGAACCAAAGGAATAGGCAGCTTTGGCAGCTGCATTGGCAGACAAACTACTCTGAGCCTGGGTGACAGAGGATGTGGAGGATGAGGACGGCTTTGTTATCCATTCCACCAACTCTTCTGCATGTTGTGGCTCAATAACATGGCCAGCTGCAGAAAAAAATGACAAGCGTGCCCCATGGCCACATGCTGAGGATGTACCGTGTCCACGACAAGCACTGTTGACTGTAGACACAGAGCCTGCTTGCCCTCTTTTAGCAGCCTGTGAGCATCTGCCTCTCCTTGATGGCCTTCTGGACATGCTGTAAATTTTTTTTTAGCAAAACCAAACTATACTGTGTTATGTACTGTGTACACCACCAGAAAAGTAGTAGCAACTGCACTAGGGGTGCACGGTACTGTGTACACCACCAGAAGTGTAATAATAACTATGGGTGCACTGTATTGTGTACACCACCAGAAAAGTAGTAGCAACTGCACTATGGGTACACGGTACTGTGTACTGTGTACACCGGCTGAAGTTTATTATAAAAAGTACACCGGGAATGGCCTGCAGTCAGATATAGGCTACACTGGATGCAGTGTATATATATATATATATATATATATATATATATATATATATATACACACACACATACACACACAATACTGACTGTATATATATATATTAAATACATTGCAGCTAACTGAATAACCTGCCTGCCTGTCTGCTCATCTAAATCACACTCTCTCCGTCCACACCGACAACACACTACACAGGGCCGACGTGGAGGCAGCCTTATATAGTGTGGGGTGTGAACTTAGTCCCCCTTAGCCATAATTGGCCTAATGCACCCTGAGGGGTGGCTGTGGACGTGGTATACCTGGATTTTGCAAAAGCATTTGACACAGTTCCCCACACAAAGCTCATGTGTAAGGTAAAGTCTACAGGCTTGGAAAGATCAATTTGTAAATGGATAGAAAACTGGCTAAAACACAGAATTTAGAAAGTAGTGATTATGACTCTTACTCTGAATGGTCTAAGGTTATCAGTGGTGTACCCCAAGGTTCAGTGTTGGGACCCTTACTTTTTAACCACTTCAGCCCCGGAAGGATTTACCCCCTTCCTGACCAGAGCACTTTTTACAATTCGGCACTGCGTCGCTTTAACTGCTAATTGCGCGGTCATGCAATGCTCTACCCAAACGAAATTTGCGTCCTTTTCTTCCCACAAATAGAGCTTTCTTTTGATGATATTTGATCACCTCTGCCGTTTTTATTTTTTGCGCTATAAACGGAAAAAGACTGAAAATTTTGAAAAAAAATGATATTTTCTACTTTTTGTTATAAAAAAAATCCAATAAACTAAATTTTAGTCATACATTTAGGCCAAAATGTATTCGGCCACATGTCTTTGGTAAAAAAAATGTCAATAAGCGTATATTTATTGGTTTGCGCAAAAGTTATAGCGTCTACAAACTAGGGTACATTTTCTGGAATTTACACAGCTTTTAGTTTCTGACTGCCTATGTCATTTCTTGAGGTGCTAAAATGGCAGGGCAGTACAAAACCCCCCCAAATTACCCCATTTTGGAAAGTAGACACCCCAAGGAAATTGCTGAGAGGCATGTTGAGCCCATTGAATATTTATTTTTTTTGTCCCAAGTGATTGAATAATGACAAAAAAAAGAAAAAAAAAAAATTACAAAAAGTTGTCACTAAATGATATATTGCTCACACAGGCCATGGGCATATGTGGAATTGCACCCCAAAATACATTCAGCTGCTTCTCCTGAGTACGGGGATACCACATGTGTGGCACTTTTTGGGAGCCTAGCCGCGTACGGGGCCCCGAAAACCCAGCACCACCTTCAGGATTTCTAAGGGCATACATTTTTGATTTTACTCCTCACTACCTATCACAGTTTTGAAGGCCATAAAATGCCAAGATGGCACAAAACCCCCCCAAATGACCCCATTTTGGAAAGTAGACACCCCAAGCTATTTGCTGAGAGGCATGGTGAGTATTTTGCAGCTGTCATTTGTTTTTGAAAATGAAGAAAGACCAGAAAAAAAATTTTTTTTTTTCTTTTTTCAATTTTCAAAACTTTGTGACAAAAAGTGAGGTCTGCAAAATACTCACTATACCTCTCAGCAAATAGCTTGGGGTGTCTACTTTCCAAAATGGGGTCATTTGGGGGGGGGTTTGTGCCACCTGGGCATTCCATGGCCTCCGAAACTGTGATAGGTAGTGAGGAGTGAAATCAAAAATTTACGGCCTTAGAAAGCCTGAAGGCGGTGCTTGGTTTTCGGGGTCCCGTGCGCGGCTAGGCTCCCAAAAAGTCCCACACATGTGGTATCCCCGTACTCAGGAGAAGCAACAGAATTTATTTTGGGGTGTAATTTCACATATTCCCATGGCATGTTTGAGCAATATAACATTTAGTGACAACTTTGTGCAAAAAAAAAAAAAAAAATTGTCTCTTTCCCGCAACTTGTGTCACAATATAAAATATTCCATGGACTCGACATGCCTCTCAGCAAATAGCTTGGGGTGTCTACTTTCCAAAATGGGGTCATTTGGGGGGGGTTTGAACTGTCCTGGCATTTTATGCACAACATTTAGAAGCTTATGTCACACATCACCCACTCTTCTAACCACTTGAAGACAAAGCCCTTTCTGACACTTATTGTTTACATGAAAAAGTTATTTTTTTTTGCAAGAAAATTACTTTGAACCCCCAAACATTATATATTATTTTAAAGCAATTGCCCTACAGATTAAAATGGTGGGTGTTTCATTTTTTTTTTTCACACAGTATTTGCGCAGCGATTTTCAAACGCATTTTTTGGGGAAAAAACACACTTTTTTAAATTTTAATGCACTAAAACACACTATATTGCCCAAATGTTTGATGAAATAAAAAAGATGATCTTAGGCCGAGTACATGGATACCAAACATGACATGCTTTAAAATTGCGCACAAACGTGCAGTGGCAACAAAATTACTACATTTTTAAAAGCCTTTAAAAGCCTTTACAGGTTACCACTTTAGATTTACAGAGGAGGTCTACTGCTAAAATTACTGCCCTCGATCTGACCTTCGTGGTGATACCTCACATGCATGGTGCAATTGCTGTTTACGTTTGACGCCAGACCGCCGCTTGCGTTCGCCTTAGCGCGAGAGCAGGGGGCGACAGGGGTGCTTTTTTTATTTTTTTTTTTTCTTTATTTTTTTTTGCTTTTTTATCTTATTTTTAAACTGTTCCTTTCATTTTTTTTTTTTTTAAATCATTTTTATTGTTATCTCGGGGAATGTAAATATCCCCTATGATAGCAATAGGTAGTGACAGGTACTCTTTTTTGAAAAAATTGGGGTCTATTAGACCCTAGATCTCTCCTCTGCCCTCAAAGCATCTGACCACACCAAGATCGGTGTGATAAAATGCTTCCCCAATTTCCCAATGGCGCTATTTACATCCGGCGAAATCTAAGTCATAAAATGCTCGTAGCTTTCGGTTTCTTAGGCCATAGAGATGTTTGGAGCCACTCTGGTCTCTGATCAGCTCTATGGTCAGCTGGCTGAATCACCGGCTGCATTCTCAGGTTCCCTGTTGAGACAGGAGAGCCAGAGAAAAACACGGAAGACGGTGGGGGGGGGGGGGCATTCCCTCCCACTGCTTGTAAAAGCAGTCTAGAGGCTAATTAGCCGCTAGGATTGCTTTTACATGAAAGCCGACCGCTGGCTAAAAAGAATGATACCAAGATGATACCTAAACCTGCAGGCATCATTCTGGTATAACCACTCAAAGTCGTGAATGGCGTACCTGAAGACAAAAAAATGGTTAACAATAAAGCACAGTAAACGGTAAAGTATAAATAATTACATACCTGAAAAGCAAACATGATAAAACATAATAACAATAAAACATTGCAGAATAGAATACAGTAAAAAAGAGCAGAACAATAGAGAGAGAATAGAGAGAGAGAGAACAATAAAACGACAACTATTTTTTTTAATTTTTGTTTGTGTTTTTTTTTTTTTTTACACTTTTTTTTTGTAACTGTAACTTTTATAACTGTAACCGGTTCCAGGTTCGGGTCTCTCAAAATGCGGTGGCATCTTGGCAGACCCTGTGAATGTGTGCCTAGTCTGTGCAATGCTGTACCCTACGCTAATACTCAACTAGTGAATGGTAGCGTTCAAAACATTCACCAAGTGTTACTGCAGTGCTGGTTTGACTACGACCGGGGTGTACTACGCCGCTGGTGCTTGCCAGTTCACCAAAACGCTACAAAGAAAAGTGTCAGTGATCGATCGATACTGCACTTGGGTGGGCTGGACTGGGCTGGGCTGGGCGGAGGGGCAAAACGCAGGTGCTAGCAGGTATCTGGGCTGATCCCGCTAACACTGCATTTTTGGGAACCCTAAACTGCTGGGGACGCTAGTATAGATCTGATCGGATCAGATATTGATGCGTTCAGATACTATACCACTAAGGGAGGTGTACGGTGCGTGTACGGTGCGTGCGTGGGTGTTCGCGGTACTGGCGCTAATCTGACGCTGCCTAGGGCGACGCATATCACCGCCGGGCGATCAGGGGGCTAAACCTTTATTCGGTAATAAACGGCGGGTGCCCTGACACTATAAAAAATAAACGAACTAACCAGCGTCACCCGTAACGGTTATACGGTGATCAGTGGTGAAAGGGTTAACTAGGGGGCCATCAAGGGGTTAAAACATTTATTAGATAGTATATGGGGGTCCCTGTCGCTATAAAACACTGACGGCGAACCTAAATATTTACGTCCCTAACTAGCGTCACCAGCGACACTAATACAGCGATCAGAAAAATGATCGCTTAGCGACACTGGCGACAGGGGGTGATCAAGGGGTTAAAACTTTATTAGGGGGGTAAGGGGGGTACCCTAGACCTACAGGGGGGTAAACCTTTATTCGGTAATAAACGGCGGGTCCCCTGACACTATAAAAAATAAACGAACTAACCAGCGTCACCCGTAACGGTTATACGGTGATCAGTGGTGAAAGGGTTAACTAGGGGGCCATCAAGGGGTTAAAACATTTATTAGGTAGTATATGGGGGTCCCTGTCGCTATAAAACACTGACGGCGAACCTAAATATTTACGTCCCTAACTACCGTCACCAGCGACACTAATACAGCGATCAGAAAAATGATCGCTTAGTGACACTGGTGAGGGGGGGTGATCAAGGGGTTAAAACTTTATTAGGGGGGGTAAGGGGGGTACCCTAGACCTACAGGGGAGTAATACTAACTGTCCCACCACTGCTAACTGTCACAAACTGACACTATGCAGTAATCAGGAAAAAAAAAAAAACCTGCTTGGTGTCAGTTTGTGACAGGGGGGGGGTGATTGGGGGGGGATCGGGGGGCGATCGGGGGGGATCGGGGGTGTAATATATGCCTGGCATGTTCTACTGTGTGTGTGTGTGAGTGTTGGTGCACTTACATGTCATCTCTCCTCGGCGCTGGAACGGAAACTGCCAGACCGAGGAGAGATGACATCACATCCTCTGCCTCTGTGTACTATACAGAGGCAGGGGATGTTTGTCATTGGCTGGGAGCGATCGCGAGGGGGGGGCCACGATCGGATGGCCTCCCCCTCGTCTGTCATCGCTCCCAACCAAATGCCGACCGCAGCTGGCACCGGGGGGGGGTCCGATCGGACCCCCCACCCGCGGGAAGGCAATCACGTACTAGGTACGTGATTTTGCCTGCCCGTGCCGCTCTGCTCACGTATATAGGCGTGAGGCGGTCGGCAAGTGGTTAATAGCTTTATAAATGATATAGGGTCTGGGATTAAAAGTAACATTTCTGTTTTTGTAGACACTAAGCTTTGCAGTGGAATTATGTCCCTACAGGATGTCTCCAATTTACAAGCCAACCCCAATGCACTGTCTAATTGGGCAACTAAGTGTCAAATGAGGTTTAATAGTGATAAACTTAAAGTTATGCAATTGGGGGCTAAGAATATGCGTGCATCATACATACTAGGAAAAGTACAACTGGGGGAATCAATGGTGGAGAAGGATCTGAGGGTTTTGGTAGATCATAAGCTCAATAATAGCATGCAATGCCAATCTGCAGTTTCCAAAGCGAACAAAATCCTTTCTTGTATTAAGAGAGGTATGGACTCCAGAAAGAGATATATAATTTTGCCCCTGTACATATCATTAGTAAGCCCTCATCTGCAATATTCAGTTCAGTTTTTGGCACCAGTTCTCAAAAACGATATCGTGGAACTAGAGAAAGTGCAAAGACGGGCAACCAAACTGATAATAGGCATGGAGGAGCTCAGCTATGAGGAAAGATTAGAGGAACTGAATCTATTACCTCTTGAGAAGAGGAGATTAAGGGGGGATATGATCAACATGTACAAATACATACGTGGTCCATATAGTGAACTTGATGTTGAGTTATTCACTTTAAGGTCATTTACATAAGACAAAGGGGAATGCTTTCATCTCCAAATATGGAAATGTTTCTTCACAGTAAGAGCTGTGAAAATGTGGAATAGACTCCCTACAGAGGTGGTTCTGGCAAGCTCAGTAGATTGCTTTAAAAAGGGCCTGGACTCTTACCTAAATGTACATAATATAACTGGGTACTAACATTTTTAATTAAAGTTGATCCAGGGAAGATCCAATTGCCTCTCGGGGGATCAGGAAGGAATTTTTTCCCTGCAGTAGCAAGTTGGAGCCTGCTTTGCTGGGGTTTTTTTTGCCTTCCTCTGGATCAACTGTGGGTGAAGGATTGTGTATATGGGATTGTATTTTATTTTTTTTTTTGGTTGAACTACACTGAGCAAAATTATAAACGCAACACTTTTGTGTTTGCCCCTATTTATCATGAGCTTAACGCAAAGATCTATGACTTTTTATATGTACACAAAATACCTATTTCTCTCAAATATTGTTCACAAATCTGTCTAAGGCTAGGTTCACACTGCTGCGAATTTGCTTGCGAATTTGAGCCGCTGCGATGTCTCAAATTTGCAAGTCATGTAAATTACATAGATTAACATTATTGCTGTGCACATCAATGCATTGCGAATATAACCTGCGTGAAAAAAAGGTCATGTGCGAGTTTGGTCCGTGTGCGATGCGAATTCAGCTTCATAGACTTCAATTGAATTTGCAATGAAAACGCAATAGGACGTTCACATCACTGCTATATTCATGTTTTTGTTTTTTTTGGCTTCCCCCTCCAACTCCTCTCATCCTTTTCCCCTCACAGCCCCACCCTTCCCCCTCACTAACTCACTTCCTGTTTTCTCCATGTGCCGTGCTGTTCAGTCACATACCACAATGGCAAACAGGCGCACAAAGACTGGCACAGAGAATGAAGATCTGATAAGGCTGGTCCAACAAAGGCAATACCTCTGGGACAGCAGGGATCCACGTCACAAAGATACTGGGAAGAAGAACCAAGGATGGCAGGAGATAGTCAAGATCCTGTTTCCAGAGTGGGACAGCCTGACACCTAATGTCCAGAAAGACCTGCGTAAGTACAATTGCTACCTGCACTCTGTGCTTAGCTTGTTTACAATTGGTGTTAGGGTTGAGATTAGGGTTATGGTTAGCCTGGTTACAATTAGTGTTAGGGTTAGTGTTCAGATTAGGGTTGAGATTAGGGTTATGGTTAGCCTGGTTACAATTAGTGTTAGGGTTAGTGTTCAGATTAGGGTTGAGATTAGGGTTATGGTTAGCCTGGTTACAATTAGTGTTAGGGTTAGTGTTCAGATTAGGGTTCAGATTAGGGTTAGGGTTAGCCTGGTTACAATTAGTGTTAGGGTTAGCTTGGTTTTTGTTATGGTTATATGTATTAGTGATATGCTATTTTAAGATCTATATGTACACAAATATAAACACACACACCCACCCTGTAAAATAATGTCAAGACACACATGTGAACTGTAGCTAATGTAACATTTTATTTCACACAAATCTAATTTACACCATGTAGTATGTTCATCAGAGTACAGTGTTTTAAATTTTTAAGCATTAATTGCATCTAGCTGCCATGATAGCTGCCCACTTTCGGACATAAAGTACTCTGTGAAGTCGTGGCGAACATTTTCCCCACTGTAGTTGCTACGGGTTCTGATCCACGTTGGCTCTTCAAGGTCATGCATCAAACTGTCCTCAAATATGTATCCATCCCAAGCATGAACAAAATTGTGCAATACACAGGCTGCTTGCACTGCACTGATGGCGTGCTCCATACTCAGGCAGATAGATGAGTGCAAGAAACGCCACTTATTAGCAAGTATGCCAAAAGCACACTCTACTACATGTCTTGCCCTTGTCAGTCTGTAATTAAATACCCTCTTTTCAATGGTAAGTCCTCTTTTGGCATATGGCCGTAGAAGATGCTTGGATATAGGAAATGCCTCATCCCCAACAAACACATAAGGCTCCAGAGGTTGATTGGTTCCAGGAAGTAGTTGACTATCTGGAAGGTTCAATGTGTTCAAAGGATGAATGAGAGAAGATGCTTGAGTCAGAGCTACTTCCATATGAACCAATATCCACATAGGTTAATGAATAATTTGCATCGGCCACTGCCATTAAAACGAATGAGAAATACTTTTTATAATTAAAGTATTTTGAGCCACTACGAATTGGGCTGATTATTCGGATGTGCTTTCCATCTACTGCACCCACACAATTTGGGAAATTGCACCGCTGCCAAAAAACTTTGGCTATTTTAGCCCAGTCTTCCCTAGTCGGCTTCTTCATCACCAACTCTTTTAATACTTGCCATATAGCTGCACAGGTTTCATGCACAATCAAACTCACTGTTGATTTTCCCAGCTTGTATTCAAATTGTAAACTAGCAAATGAATTGCCGGTAGCTAAGTACCTGAAAGGAAAGAGAAGCATAATTAATAGTGTTCCTGCTTTTTTTCAGTTTTCGCTCTCAAGACAAGATGGCGTAGTCTACGTGACACATACACAAAATATGTGAAAAATCAGCAGGAGAACAAGAGTGGCTCAGCTGCCTGCAGAAAAAAGGCCTATGTCTTTGCTGGCTACCTGGCTTTTCTAAAACCAGTCCTGGAACTGCGGAAGTAATCAATTATTATATAAGTATCCCTCCCTCCACCCTCCTTCTCACCATCACTCCTTCCTTCCCTATACCTCCTCAATCTACCACATTTACATTTTATTTTGTTTTGTCTGAGATATAAATTACCCTCTATTTACACAATAATTTATTATTAAACTTTTATATGTTACAGCACCGAATCCAGTTGGCAGGAGGAGGAAGTTATGGTTCCGGAAGACCAAGTGGAAGCTCCTGCTGAGGAGGAAATTGTGGGCTGCAGCCCTTTGCTGCAGTCTCCAATGGAGCAGTCTGGTCCGGAGGAGCCCTTTTCTGCTGAAGCATCAACGGCTCCCATTCAATCACAGTCACAGCAAAGATCTAATAGGCGCTCTCAAACAAACAGGAGAGCTCCATTGCAAGAGGAGGATGATGGCACTGGGCAGCTGCTAAGCATTGTGTGAATTTCCCAACAAATTGAGGCACAGCGCTGCCCTCACACTCTATTCATAATGAGTTTACTTCCTCTTGTACAACAGGTTCCACAGGATAGATATTTTGCAATGTGAATGGCTGTCCAGCAGTGCATATACTCATTCACTATTCCCAGACATCCGTCCTCATTATACAACCATCCTCCTCCAGGCCAAAATGTAACAAACCCTTACCCTTCAAGTTTTGAAAATGTAAGAAGTATTTATGACATCAATACTTCGGACATCCCATATCCCATTGCGTCACCTATTCCTACTGTGATTTCCCCTCCTGTCAGACCTCTAAATTTCACACCACCAATGCCCCCCACCAATTCTGAAATCTCCATAAACATCAGACCACACAATCTACCCATTGTACCGCCTTCTAGATCAAGAGAAGCCCATAGCGGCAACTATTACACCACATTACCTCCCGTGTCCTCCAATAATCCTCCAGTGGCCTCTACCATCCCTCGAATGGCATCCGGGGAGCCTCATATTGATTCACAATATGGCACCCAATCAAGACAGCTAACCTATTCTAATTATTTGAGTGCACCTTTGCCAAAATACTCAGAGGTCCCAGGGCCGAGTTCTAATATTTCAAACAAGGGTGCAGAGACTTTTTATAATCTGTGAAGAATATTGTTTTATTTTGTGTTTGTTTCTTTCTGTTAATATTATATTTCTGGTAAAGTAATATATTTCAGGACAGGGTGCCGATACCTTTAATTTTCTGTGAAGACTATCGTTTTAAATGTTTTATGTTACATGTTATTTAATATAGTTTGTGGTATTTAAATACTTTACATTCTCTAAAAAATGTATACTGCCTTTTTTGGCTTATTTGATTTCTAACAAAAATAAAATAAAAAAAAAATTTTGATTAGAAGATACTTTGCATTGGTTTCCTTTTTTCTATGAGAATAGGTACTATATCTTACCTTAAGGTTACTAGTAATCGCTCTGCTGGTTCCACACTCTTCCTGAAGTTGGTGTTCTGATGTTCCAAATAGCTGTAGGTCAGTCGTAGCAATTCGTCAAAGCTAAAAGTTATATATATACAAAAAGAGTTGAGATTGCATAGATATGAGAAGATTAATCAGATGAGAAAGTGGGGTGAAAGGGAGGATAGCTAGGATATATCTCAAACATTTATTGAGGGGAGGGAGAGATAATGGATGAGAAGAGGGATGCACTGTGGGTTAGGGAGGGCGAGGGATAGTGGGGGGTTAGGGTTGGGATTAGGGTTAGGGTTCTGGTTAGGGTTAGTGGGGGAGGGATACAGGGGGGAGGTAGGTAGGGGGGCTGAAGGAATTTTACTCACCTGCTCACTGACATACGAGCGTAGTTAAAAAATTTCTCATTATGAGCACGTAGATCATTATAGATTAGCCTGAACTGGCCTCTCTCCTCCCTATTTGCAATTACAGGGTGGACCCAGTATCTTCTACTTCTCTGCATCATCCTCCTCCTCCTCAACTTGGCTTTTTTCTTTTTTATCATGACTGCAGCTGTAGCAGTTACAACTGCCGCCATAACCAAGGGCAATGACTGCTGATACATGCTGACACACAAACACACGCTCTTCTCCACACACTACACAAACCAGGGAGAGAACAGGAAGTGATACAGCTCTTTATACCTCAGCATAAACACTGTACTCTATTGGACAGACATAAAATCGCTTTACCCTCCCAATTTGACAACCAATTCGCAATGTTTGCCGTAGAATCGCAGTAAATTCGCAAGAACAAATTAAGAATTCGCAATGCAAATTTGCAACGCAATCGGAACAAAATCGCGTTAAATTCGCAACGCAGCAGTGTGAACCTAGCCTAAATCTGTGTTAGTGGGCACTTCTCCTTTGCCAAGATAATCCATCCACCTCACAGGTGTGGCATATCAAGATGCTGATTAGACAGCATGATTATTGCACAGGTGTGCCGTAGGTTGGTCACAATACAAGGCCACTCTAAAATGTGCAGTTTTACTGTTGGGGGGGGTCCGAAAACCAGTCATTATTTGGTGTGACCACCATTTGCCTCACGCAGTGCAGCACATCTACTTCGCATAGAGTTGATTAGGTTGTTGATTGTGGCCTGTGGAATGTTGGTCCATTCCTCTTCAATGGCTATTCGAAGTTGCTGGACATTGTCAGGAACTGGAACACGTTGTCGTATACGTCAATCCAGAGCATCCTAAACATACTTAATGGGTGATATGTCCGGTGAGCATGCTGGCCATGCAAGAACTGAGATGTTTTCAGCTTCCAGGAATTGTGTACAGATCCTTGCAACATGGGGCCGTGCATTACCATGCTGCAACATGAGGTGATGGTGGTGGATGAATGGCACACCAATGGGCCTCAGGATCTTGTCACAGTATCTCTGTGCATTCAAAATGCCATTAATAAAATGCACTGGTGTTCATTGTCCATAGCATACACCTGCCCATACCATAACCCCACTGCTACCATGGGCCACTCAATCCACAATGTTGACATCAGCAAACCGCTTACCCACATGACTCCATACACGCTGTCTGCCATCTACCCTGTACAGAAGAGAACACTTCTCCAAAGTGCCAGACAACATCGAATATGAGCATTTGCCCATTCAAGTCGGTTACGATAATGAACTGCAGTCAGGTCGAGACTCCGATGAGGAGGAGGAGCATGCAGATGAGCTTCCCTGAGACAGTTTCTGACAGTTTGTGCAGAAATTCTTTGGTTATGCAAACTGATTGTTGCAGCAGCTGTCCGGGTGGCTGATCTCAGATGCTCTTGGAGGTGAAGATGCTGGATGTGGAGATCCTGGGCTGGTGTGGTTACACATGGTCTGTTGTGAGGCTGGTTGGATGTACTGCCAAATTCTCTGAAACACCTTTGGAGACGGCTGGTAGAGAAATGAACATTCAATTCAAGGGCAACAGCTCTGGTGGACATTCCTGCAGTCAGCATGCTAATTGCACGCTCCCTCAAAACTTGCAACATCTGTGGCATTGGGCTGTGTGATAAAACTGCACATTTTAGAGTGGCCTTTTATTGTGGCCAGCCTAAGGCACACATGTGCAATTATCATGCTGTCTAATCAGCATCTTGATATGTCACACCTGTGAGGTGGATGGATTATCTCGGCAAAGGAGAAGTGCTCACTAACACAAATTTAGACATATTTGTGAACAATATTTGAGAGAAATAGGTCTTTTGTGTACATAGAAAAAGTTGTAGAGCTTTGAGTTCAGCTCATGATAAATAGGGGCAAACACAAAAGTGATGCGTTTATACTTTTGCTCAGTGAAGATGGACTGGTGTCTTTTTTTAACCTGACTAACGATGTAACCATGTAACTATGTAATACCTACAACATGTATACAATATCGCTACATTAACCACTTTAGCCCCGGAAGAATTGACCTACCTCCTGACCAGGCCATTTTTTGTAATAAGGCACTGCGTCTATTTAACTGACAATTGCGTAGTTGTGCGATGCTGTAACAAAACAAAATTTGTGTCCTTTTTTTCCCACAAACAGAGCTTTTTTTGGTGGTATTTGATCACCTCTGTGGTTTTTAATTGTTGCGCTATAAACAAAAGAAGAGCAACAATTTTGAAAAAAACACAATATCTTTTACTTTTTGCTATAATAAATATTCCAAATGTTTAGGCTGATATGTATTCTTCTACATATTTTTGGTAAAAAAATCGCAATAAGCGTATATTGATTGGTTTGCACAAAAGTTATAATGTCTACAAAATAGGGGATAGATTTATGGCACTTTTATTATTAATATTTTTTTTGCTAGTAATGGCGATGATCATCGATTTTTATCGGGACTGCAATATCAGACACACGGAAAAATCAGACACATTTTTGGGACCAGTGACATTTATACAGTGATCAGTGCTATAAAAATGCCGTGATTAAGGATGAGCCGAACACCCCCCGGTTCGGTTCGCACCAGAACCTGCAAACGGACCGTAAATTCGCACGAACGTTAGAACCCCATTGATGTCTATGGGACTCGGTTCAAAATCAAAAGTGCTCATTTTAAAGGCTAATTTGCATGGTATTGTTCTAAAAAGGGTTTGGGGACCTGGGTCCTACCCCAGGGGACATGTATAAATGCAAAAAAAAACTTTTAAAAACGGCCATTTTTTTCGGGAGCAGTGATTTTAATGATGCTTAAAGTAAAAAAAAAAAGTGAAATATTCCTTTAAATATCATACCTGGGGGGTGTCTATAGTATGCCTGTAAAGTGGCGCGTGTTTCCCGTGTTTAGAACAGTCCCTGCACCACATGTAATTTTTAAAGGAAAAAATCTAATTTAAAACTGCTTGCGGGTTTAATGTAATGTCGGGTCCTGGCAATATTGATGAAAATCAGTGAGACAAACGGCATGGGTACCCCCCAGTCCATTACCAGGCCATTTGGGTCTTGTATGGATATTAAGGGGAACCCCGCACCCAAATTAAAATAAGGAAAGGTGTGGGGCCACCAGGCCCTATGTACTCTGAACAGCAGTATACAGGCGATGCAAACAAGACAGGGACTGTAGATTTGTTGTTAAGTAGAATCTGTTTGTAATTTTGAACGGGTACATTTTTAGTGTTTAGCTCCAGTCAAAAAATCTTTTTTAAGCTTTTTGGAAAACATAGGGAAGGGTTATCACCCCTGTGACATTTGTTTTGCTGTCTTTCCTCCTCTTCAGAAGATTTCATCTCACTTTTTGTCCCAATGACAAATGTTTTTTGAAAATTTGGGGTTTTTTGTGGAACAAGGATTGGAAAGCATCAGTGGAAAGGAGAAATGTTTTTCCCATATTAACTCTTACAGGAGAGAATTTCCCTTCCTAGGGGTAGATTTCATCTCACTTCCTGTTGTCTCCTTCCGTTTGCAAGTAGTAGTCGTTTCTAAGTTAGATGTTTGAAAGTAGGGGCCTGCCCTATATACTCAGCAGAAATGTGGGCCTTAGGTGTTGTTGTGGCCACAACACTGTAAGCCATCACAGGGCCCTGCTGTGAAATATTGGATCAAGAATTGTAATTACATGCCCCTGTTGAACTGGGGCAGAAAAACTGGGCCTTTGGTGGTGGTGGTGCTGGTGCCACAACACTGTAAGTCCTCACTCGCT
The DNA here is from genome assembly GCA_037952925.1 of Lithobates clamitans. Classification (NCBI taxonomy): domain Eukaryota; kingdom Metazoa; phylum Chordata; class Amphibia; order Anura; family Ranidae; genus Lithobates; species Lithobates clamitans. The sequence continues at coordinate 1,959,115 of JBBGZY010000482.1, forward strand.
CTTGGTGGGTGCAGAAATGGGCCCTGCTGTGAAATATTAGATCAAGAATTGTAATTACATGCCCCTGTTGAACAAGGGCAGAAAAATTGGGCCTTAGGCACTGGTGCTGGTGCCACAACACTGCAACCCCTCACAGACACTCTAGTTGGAACGCAGGAACGAGCCCTGCTGCAAAGTATTGCATCAAAAATTGTAATTACACGCCCCTGTTAAACAGGGGCAGAATAATTGGGCATTAGGCACTGGTGCTGGTGCCACAACACTGCAACCCCTCACAGATACTCTAGTTGGAATGCTGAAATGAGCCCTGCTGCAAAGTATTGCATCAAAAATTGTAATTACACGCCCCTGTTAAACAGGGGCTGAAAAATTGTGCCTTAGGCACTGGTGGTGGCGCCCAGAACCAAAAATGTTCTTACAAGCTATCAGCATGATCATTGAGGATGAAGAGGATAATTACTCAGGGATAGTCACTCAGCATCAGCATAGGCAGCACTGAATGTGCGTTCCGAAAGAACGCTGGATGCAGGACAGGCCAGTAGCTCAATTGCATACTGTGCAAGCTCTGGCCAGTGATCCATCCTCAAGACCCAGTAACCCAGAGGATTTTCGGTGGGAAAGGTGTTCAAGTCTGATCTTGCCCCTAGGTATTCCTGCACCATGTAAAACAAACGCTGGCGATGGTTGCTGGAACCGATCATACCTTGGGGCTGCGGACCAAAAAATTGTCTGAATGCATCGATCAGACGGCCACCTTCTCCACCGCTCCTTCTTTGACTGACCGAAGCCTCAGCAACACGTTGTCCAGAAACAGGAGTTTGTAACCTCCCAGTCTCTGGGAACGCGTTGCACAGACCTTTCTGCAAGGCCTCCCGAAGACGTTTAATCCTCTGCTCCCTCTGCGATGGCAAGATAAGGTCCGCAACCTTACCCTTGTAACGTGGATCAAGGAGGGTTGCCAGGCAGTATTGGTAATTCTCCTTGATACCACGAATACGAGGATCCTTACGCAGGCTTTGCAGGATCAGGGAGGCCATGCAGCGTAGGTTTGCTGAGGCATTCGGTCCGGAGTCCTCTGGGTCACTAAGGACCACATGGTCCGCAGCCACCTCCTCCCAGCCACGTACAAGTCCATGTGTTTCTTGGGACTGATCCCTTAAAGACTGCTGCTGATGCTGAGTGCCAGGCTCCACCTCCATACTGACACAATCTTCCTCCTCCAACTCCTCCTCCTCCTCCTCGTCCTCTTCCTGTGTGATCGGCGGGCATGCAGGAACACTGTCTGGATAAAGGGGGCCTTGAGAGCTAAGGAAGTCCTCCTCTTCCTGCCTCTGTTTTGCCTCAAGTGCCCTGTCCATTATTCCACGCAGCGTGTGCTCCAACAGGTGGACAAGGGAGACAGTGTCACTGATGCATGCACTGTCACTACTCACCATCCTCGTGGCCTCCTCAAATGATGACAGGACAGTGCATGCATCCCTGATCATGGCCCACTGGCGTGGGGAAAAAAAACAAGCTCCCCTGACCCTGTCCTGGTGCCATAGTCTCACAGGTACTCATTGATGTCCCTCTGCTGCGTGTGCAGCCGCTGCAGCATGGCCAACGTTGAGTTCCACCTGGAGGGCATGTCACAGATTAGGAGGTTCTTGGGCAGGTTAAACTCCTTGTGGAGGTCTGTCAGCCGAGCACTGGCATTATATGACCGGCGGAAATGCACACAGACTTTCCTGGCCTGTAAGCCCGGGTACCTGCCCAAGAACCGCTGCACCACCAAGTTAAGGACGTGAGCCAAACAGGGCACATGGGTCAGTTGTCCCTGTCGGAGGGCAGAGAGGAGGTTGGTGCCATTGTCGCAAACCACCATTCCTGCCTTAAGTTGGCGTGGCGTCAACCACCTCTGAACCTGCCCCTGCAGAGCTGACAGAACCTCTGCCCCAGTGTGGCTCCTGTCCCCCAAGCACACCAGCTCAAGCACCGCATGGCATCTTTTGGCCTGCGTAATTGCGTAGCCCTTTGAACGGCTACGGAGCACCGCTGGTTCCGAGGACAAAGCACAGGAAGAGGCCATGGAAGAAGAAGAAGAGGAGGGGGTGGAGGAGAGAGGTGTGTCACAATATTAGCATTTTGGAGGCGTGGTGGTGGAACAACCTCCAACACTAATGCACCTTGTCCTGCATCCTTCCCAGCTGCCAGCAGAGTCACCCAATGCGCCGTGAAACTTAGGTAACATCCCTGTCCATGCCTGCTAGACCATGAGTCAGCGGTAATATGCACCTTACCGCTGACCGCCCTGTCCAGCGAGGCATGGACATTGCCTTCAACATGCCGGTAGAGAGCCGGCATCGCCTTCCGTGAGAAAAAGTGGCATTTGGGTACCTGCCACTGAGGAACTGCACATTCCACAAACTCACAGAAGGGGCAGAGTCTACCAACTGAAAAGGCAGCAGTTGAAGTGCTAGCAATTTTGCCAAGCTAGCATTCAACCGCTGGGCATGTGGTTGGCTGGGAGCAAACTTCTTTCGGCGATGCAGCTGCTGGGGCAGGGAAATTTGCCTGCTACAATCTGACGTTGGTGTACCAAAAGCAGATTGCCCACAAGTACTTGGCTGTGACACACCTAATTCTACACCTTCATTCCTCTCAGTGCAGGTCTCAGAGAGGACTGAAGGTATAGTGGGGTTGGAGATCTCAGCTGATGAGGAGCAAGGAGAGGTCCTCTTTGTTCTTTGGTGTGGGTCTTTTAGATACGCTTGCCAATGAACTGCATGGCAGGTAAACATATGTCTGGTTAAGCATGTGGCACCCAAGCGGGAGATGTTTTGGCCACGCGAGATACGCTTGAGAAATATTTTGCAAATAGCAGCGGTGCGATCTGATGCACTCGTCTTAAAAAAGGCCCACACCAAAGAACTTTGTGAATAATGCGCAGAGACTGCAGCGCCCTGCACATGTGGAGCTTTGGGGTGTTATGCAGTCAATGTGCTGCCCTTAGGGTGGCCCCTGGAGGGCATCCTGCCTCGTTGGTGATGTGCCACCTCCTCCTCCTCTCTCCTATCAGGCACCCACGTTGAGTCAGTGACCTCATCATCCCCTCCCTCCTCATCACTGGAGCAAACCTGGCAGTATGCTGCAGCAGGGGGTGCATGACTGCCAGATTGCTGTCCTTCTTGGGCACCCCCTCTATCCGTGCTCATGTTACTGCCTTCATCGAGCTCAGTATCATCATCAGAGCCGTCCAAACGCTGGGCATCCTCCTGGAGCATGTACCCAACACTTTGGTCAAACAGTTCGAGGGACTCCTCAGGAGGACATGGTGGGGCTAGGGAAGGAGTCACTGATGACATTGAGCCGAGGGAAGAGGCCGCTGCTTTGCCAGACAAAGTACCCTGGGCATGGGTGAGAGAGGATGAGGAGGATGAGGACGGCTTGGTTATCCACTCGACCAAGTCTTGCGCATGTTGCGGCTCAACACGGCCAGCTGCCGAAAAAAAGGCCAAGCGTGTCCCACGGCCACGTGCTGATGAGGATGCACCATCTCCACGACCAGCACTAGACACAGAGCCTGCTTGCCCTCTCTTATTGGCTTGTGACTGTCTGCCTCTACTTCTTGGCCTTTCAGACATACTAATGGCCTGTAGCTGCACTAAGCTGGGATATATATATATATATATATATATATATATATATATATATATATTTATGTACTGATACTGCAGCTAGCAAAATCAACTGCCTGCCTGTAGTATGAGAACACCACCAACCTTCTACAGGTAGCTTTAGCTGAACACTGTGCAGAGCTCGCAAAAAACTAACTTGTAGCTTTTTTAGCTGCCTGCGGTAGTGATAGGATCAGGAAAACACCACCAACCTTCTACAGGTAGCTTTAGGTGAACACTGTGCAGAGCTCACAAAAAAATAACTTGTAGGTTTAGCTGAACACTGTGAGGTGGACGCACCACACTAACTTGTAGTTTTAGCTGAACACTGTGAGCAGGACGCACTGCACGAACTTGTAGCTTTAGATGAACACTGTGCAGAGGTCTCACTACACCAACTTGTAGTTTTAGCTGAACACTGTGAGCAGGACGCGCCTCACTAACTTGTAGGTTTAGCTGAACACTGTGAGGTGGACGCACCACACTAACTTGTAGTTGTAGCTGAACACTGTGAGCAGGATGCATCCCACTAACTTGTAGTTTTAGCTGAACACTGTGAGCAGGACGCAATGCACTAACTGTAAATAGTCTAGCTGCCTGACTGTGGTACTAATAGGATCAAAAGAACACCAGCAATTTTCTTCAGGTAGCTGTATATACTGTAACAAGACAAGCCTGCCTGTCAGTAAGAAGATAACAGGAACGGATCTAGCTGAACACTGTGAGCAGGACGCACTGCACTAACTGTAAATAGTCTAGCTGCCTGACTGTGGTACTAATAGGATCAAAAGAACACCAGCAATTTTCTTCAAGTAGCTGTATATACTGTAACAAGACAAGCCTGCCTGTCAGTAAGAAGATAACAGGAACGGATCTAGCTGAACACTGTGAGCAGGACGCACTGCACTAACTGTAAATAGTCTAGCTGCCTGACTGTGGTACTAATATGATCAAAAGAACACCAGTAATTTTCTTCAGGTAGCTGTAAATACTGTAACAAGACAAGCCTGCCTGTCAGTAGGTAGATAACAGGAACGGATCTAGCTAAACTGAATACAGTGTATATATATATATGCAACACCTGGGATGCATATATATACACAATACACTGTAAGTGCAGCTAACTGACTGACTGTTCTGCCTAATCTATCTAACTCAAATCAAATGACACTGTCTCTCTGTCTATCTCTTTCAAAGCTGGAACACACACTACACAGGGCTGCCGTGCAGGCGGCCTTATATAGTGTGGGGCGTGTACTAAATCCCCTGAGCCATAATTGGCCAAAGCCTCCTTGGCTTTGGCCAATTACGGCTCTCTGTTCAGACGGCGCTGTGATTGGCCAAGCATGCGGGTCATAGTGCATGCTTGGCCAATCATCAGCCAGCAATGCACTGCGATGCCGCAGTGAATTATGGGCCGTGACGCGCCACACGAATTTGGCGCGAACGGCCCATATCGTTCGCAATTTGGCGAACGGGCGAACAGACGATGTTCGAGTCGAACATGGGTTCGACTCGAACACGAAGCTCATCCCTAGCCCTGATTACTGTAAAAATGTCACTGGCAGGGAAGGGGTTAACACTAGGCGGCGATCAAGGGGTTAACTGTGTTCCCTAGGTGTGTTCTGACTGTAGGAGGATGGGACTGACTAGGGGAGGAGAGAGATTGGTGTTCATACTTAGTATGAACACACAATCTCTCTCCTTTCCCCTGAGAGAACCGGGATTTGTGTGTTTACACACACAGATCCCGGTTCTGGCCTTGTCACAAGTAGGGATGAGCTTTGTGTTCAAGTCGAACCCATGTTCGACTCGAACATCGGCTGTTCGATCGTTCACCGAATTGCGAACGATATGGGCCGTTCGCACCAAATTTGTGTGGCGCGTCACAGCCCATAATTCACTGCGGCATCGCAGTACATTGCTGGCTGATGATTGGCCAAGAATGCACTATGACCCGCATGCTTGGCCAATCACAGCGCCATCGGTAGAGAGAGCTGTAATTGGCCAAAGCCAGGGTGGCTTTGGCCAATTATGGCTCAGGTGGTTTAGAACACGCCCCACACTATATAAGGCCGCCTGCACGGCGGCCCTGTGTAGTGTGTTCCGGCGTGCTGAGAGATAGAGAGAAAGACAGGGTCATTTAATTTGAGTTAGCTAGATTAGACAGGACAGTCAGTGAGTTAGCTGCACTTACAGTGTATTGTGCATATATATGCATCCCAGGTGTTGCATATATATATATACACTGTATTCGGTTTAGCTAGATCCGTTCTGTTATCTTCCTACTGACAGGCAGGCTTGTCTTGTTACGGTATTTATAGCTACCTGAAGAAAATTGCTGGTGTTCTTTTGATCCTATTAGTACCACAGTCAGGCAGCTAGACTATTTACAGTTAGTGTAGTGCGTCTTGCTCACAGTGTTCAGCTAAAACTACAAGTTAGTGTAGTGAGACCTCTGCACAGTGTTCAGCTAAAGCTACAAGTTAGTGTAGTGCGTCCTGCTCACAGTGTTCAGCTAAAACTACAAGTTAGTGTAGTGAGACCTCTGCACAGTGTTCAGCTAAAGCTACAAGTTAGTGTAGTGCGTCCTGCTCACAGTGTTCAGCTAAAACTACAAGTTAGTGTAGTGAGACCTCTGCACAGTGTTCAGCTAAAGCTACAAGTTAGTGTAGTGGGACCTCTGCACAGTGTTCAGCTAAAGCTACAAGTTAGTGTAGTGCGTCCTCCTCACAGTGTTCAGCTAAAACTACAAGTTAGTGTAGTGAGACCTCTGCACAGTGTTCAGCTAAAGCTACAAGTTAGTGTAGTGCGTCCTGCTCACAGTGTTCAGCTAAAACTACAAGTTAGTGTAGTGAGACCTCTGCACAGTGTTCGGCTAAAGCTACAAGTTAGTGTAGTGCGTCCTGCTCACAGTGTTCAGCTAAAACTACAAGTTAGTGTAGTGAGACCTCTGCACAGTGTTCGGCTAAAGCTACAAGTTAGTGTAGTGCGTCCTGCTCACAGTGTTCAGCTAAAACTACAAGTTAGTGTAGTGAGACCTCTGCACAGTGTTCAGCTAAAGCTACAAGTTAGTGTAGTGCGTCCTGCTCACAGTGCTCAGCTAAAACTACAAGTTAGTGTAGTGAGACCTCTGCACAGTGTTTAGCTAAAGCTACAAGTTAGTGTAGAGCGTCCTGCTCACAGTGTTCAGCTAAAACTACAAGTTAGTGTAGTGAGACCTCTGCACAGTGTTCAGCTAAAGCTACAAGTTAGTGTAGTGCGTCCTGCTCACAGTGTTCAGCTAAAACTACAAGTTAGTGTAGTGAGACCTCTGCACAGTGTTCAGCGAAAGCTACAAGTTAGTGTAGTGCGTCCTGCTCACAGTGTTCAGCTAAAGCTACAAGTTAGTTTAGTGAGACCTCCTCACAGTGTTCAGCTAAACCTACAAGTTATTTTTTTGCGAGCTCTGCACAGTGTTCACCTAAAGCTACCTGTAGAAGGTTGGTGGTGTTTTCCTGATCCTATCACTACCGCAGGCAGCTAAACTACAAGTTAGTTTTTTGCGAGCTCTGCACAGTGTTCAGCTAAAGCTACCTGTAGAAGGTTGGTGGTGTTCTCATACTACAGGCAAGCAGTTGATTTTGCTAACTGCAGTATCAGTACTTCATATATATATATATATATATATATATATATCCCAGGTTAGTGCAGCTACAGGCCATTAGTATGTCTGGAAGGCCAACAAGGAGAGGCAGACAGTCACAAGCCAATAAAAGAGGGCATTCAGGCTCTGTGTCTAGTGCTGGTCGTGGAGACGGTGCATCCTCATCAGCACGTGGCTGTGGGCCACGCTTGGCCTTTTTTTCGGAAGCTGGCCGTGTTGAGCCGCAACATGCGAAAGATTTGGTCGAGTGGATGACCAAGCCGTCCTCATCCTCCTCATCCTCTCTTACCCATGCTTAGGGTACTTTGTCTGGCAAAGCAGTGGCCTCTTCCCTCGGCTCAATATCATCAGTGACTCCTTCCCTAGCCCCACCATGTCCTCCTGAGGAGTCCCTCGAACTGTTTGACCACAGTGTTGTGTACATGCGGAGGAGGAGGATGCCGAGCATTTGGAAGGCTCTGATGATGATACTGAGCTAGATTAAGACAGGCAGCGTGAGCACAGACAGAGGGGGTGCCCAAGAAGGACAGCAATCTGGCAGTCATGCACCCCCTGCTGCAGCATACTGCCAGGTTTGCTCCAGTGATGAGGAGGGAGGGGATGATGAGGTCACTGACTCAACGTGGGTGCCTGATAGGAGAGGAGGAGGAGGAGGCACATCACCAACAAGGCAGGATGCCCTCCAGGGGCCAGCCTAAGGGCAGCATACTGACTGCATCACACCCCAAAGCTCCACATGTGCAGGGTGCTGCAGTCTCTGCACGTTATTCAAAAAGTTCTTTGGTGTGGGCCTTTTTTGAGACGAGTGCATCAGATTGCACCACTGCTATTTGCAACATATGTCTCAAGCGTATCTCGCATGGCCCAAACATCTCCCGCTTGGGTACCACATGCTTGACCAGACATATGTTGACCTGCCATGCAGTTCGTTGGCAAGCATATCTAAAAGACCCACACCAAAGAACAAAGAGGACCTCTCCTTGCTCCTCATCAGCTGAGATCTCCAACCCCACTATACCTTCAGTCCTCTCTGAGACCTGCACTGAGAGGAATGAAGATGTAGAATTAGGTGTGTCACAGCCAAGTACTTGTGGGTAATCTGCTTTCGGTACACCAACATCAGATTGTGCCAGGCAAATTTCCCTGCCCCAGCTGCTGCACCACCGAAAGAAGTTTGCTCCCAGCCATCCACATGCCAAGCTGTTGAATGCTAGCTTGGCAAAATTGCTAGCACTTCAACTGCTGCCTTTTCCGTTGGTAGACTCTGCCCCCTTCCGTGAGTTTGTGGAATGTGCGGTTCCTCAGTGGCAGATACCCAAATGCCACTTTTTCTCACGGAAGGCGATTCCGGCTCTCTACCGGCATGTGGAAGGCAATGTCCATGCCTCACTGGACAGGGCGGTCAGCGGTAAGGTGCATATTACCGCTGACTCATGGTCCAGCAGGCATGGTCAGGGATGTTACCTAAGTTTCACGGCGCACTGGGTGACTCTGCTGGCAGCTGGGAAGGATGCAGGACAAGGTGCAGTAGTGTTGGAGGTTGTTCCGCCACCACGCCTCCAAAATGCCACTAATGATTGTGACACACCTCTCTCCTCCACCCCCTCCTCTTCTTCATCCTCCATGGCCTCCTCCTGTGCTTTGTCCTCAGAACCAGCGGTGCTCCGTAGGCATTCAAGGGGCTACGCATGTATGCAGGCCAAAAGGTGCCATGCGGTGCTTGAGCTGGTGTGCTTGGGGGACAGGAGCCACACTGGGGCAGAGGTTCTGTCAGCTCAGCAGGGGCAGGTTCAGAGGTGGTTGACGCCACACCAATTTAAGGCAGGAATGGTGGTTTGCGACAATGGCACCAACCTCCTCTCTGCCCTCCGACAGGGACAAATGACCCATGTGCCCTGTTTGGCTCATGTCCTTAACTTGGTGGTGCAGCGGTTCTTGGGCAGGTACCTGGGCTTACAGGATGCCCTGAGGCAGGCCAGGAAAGTCTGTGTGCATTTTCACCGGTCATATAATGCCAGTGCTCGGCTGGCTGACCTCCAAAAGCAGTTTAACCTGCCCAAGAACCGCCTAATCTGTGACATGCCCACCAGGTGGAACTCAATGTTGGCCATGCTGCAGCGGCTACACATGCAGCAGAGGGCCATCAATGAGTACCTGTGCAACTATGGCACAAGGACAGGGTCAGGGGAGCTTGTTTTTTTTCCCCACGCCAGTGGGCCATGATCAGGGATGCATGCACTGTCCTGTCACCATTTGAGGAGGCCACAAGGATGGTGAGCAGTGACAGTGCATGCATCAGTGACACTGTCCCCCTTGTCCACCTGTTGGAGCACATGCTGCGTGGAATAATGGACAGGTTACTTGAGGCAGAACAGAGGCAGGAAGAGCAGGACTTCCTTAGCTCTCAAGGCCCCCTTTATGCAGACAGTGTTCCTGCGTGCCCGCCGATCACACAGGAAGAGGACGAGGAGGAGGAAGAGGAGGATTGTGTCAGTATGGAGGTGGAGCCTGGCACTCAGCATCAGCTACAGTCTTTAAGGGATCAGTCCCAAGAAACACATGGACTTGTACGTGGCTGGGAGGAGGTGGCTGCCGACCATGTCATCCTTAGTGACCCAGAGGACTCCGAACCGAATGCCTCAGAAAACCTACGCTGCATGGCCTCCCTGATCCTGCAACGCCTGTTGAAGGATCCTCGTATTCGTGGTATCAAGGAGAAGGACCAATACTGGCTGGCAACCCTCCTTGATCCACGTTACAAGGGTAAGGTTGCGGACCTTATCTTGCCGTTGCAGAGGGAGCAGAGGATGAAACATCTTCGGGAGGCCTTGCAGAAAGGTTTGTGCAACGCGTTCCCAGAGACTTCGAGGTTACAAACTCCTGTTTCTGGACAACGTGTTGCCAAGGCTTCGGTCAGTCAAAGAAGGAGAGGTGGAGAAGGTGGCCATCTGACCGATGCGTTCAGATAATTTTTTAGCCCCAAGGTATGATCGGTTCCAGCAACCATCGCCAGCGTCTGTTTTACATGGTACAGGAATACCTAGGGGCAAGTTCAGACTTGGACACCTTTCCCACCGAAAATCCTCTGGGTTACTGGGTCTTGAGGATGGATCACTGGCCAGAGCTTGCACAGTATGCAATTGAGCTACTGGCCTGTCCTGCATCCAGAGTTCTTTCGGAACGCACATTCAGTGCTGCTGGAGGCTTTGTAACCGATCACAGGGTGCGTCTGTCCACCGACTCGGTCGATCGACTGACCTTCATAAAAATGAATCAGTCTTGGATCACTACCAGCTACCAAGCACCTGATGCTGATGTAACCGAATAATTTTTTTTGAAATCTCAGATCCCTTCAAAGACTGCCTATGCTGATGCTGAGTGACTATCCTGAGTAATTATTCTCTTCCCCCTCAATGATCACGCTGATAGCTTGTAAGAACATTTTTGGTTCTGGGCGCCGTCACCAGTGCCTAAGGCTCAATTTTTCTGCCCAATTTTTTCTGCTGTTTAACAGGGGCATGTAATTACAATTTTTGATGCAATACTTTGCAGCAGGGCTCATTCCTGCGTTCCATCTAGACTATCTGTGAGGGGTTGCAGTGTGGTGGCACCAGCACCAGTGCCTAAGGCCTAATTTTTCAGCCCCTGTTTAACAGGGGCATGTAATTACAATTTTTGATCTAATATTTCACAGCAGGGCCCGTTTCTGTGCCCACCAAGAGCGAGTGAGGACTTACAGTGTTGTGGCACCAGCATCACCACCAAAGGCCCAATTTTTCAGCCCCTGTTGAACAGGGGCATGTAATTACAATTCTTGATCTAATATTTCACAGCAGGGCCTGTTTCTGCGCCCACCAAGAGCAAGTGAGGACTTACACTGTTGTGGCACCAGCACCACCACCACCACCAAAGGCCCAATTTTTCTGCCCCTGTTGAACAGGGGCATGTAATTACAATTCTTGATCTAATATTTCACAGCAGGGCCTGTTTCTGCGCCCGCCAAGAGCAAGTGAGGACTTACAGTGTTGTGGCAACAGCACCACCACCACCACCAAAGGCCCAATTTTTCTGCCCCTGTTGAACAGGGGCATGTAATTACAATTCTTGATCTAATATTTCACAGCAGGGCTCGTTTCTGTGCCCACCAAGAGCGAGTGAGGACTTACAGTGTTGTGGCACCAGCACCACCACCACCACCAAAGGCCCAATTTTTCTGCCCTTGTTCAACAGGGGCATGTAATTACAATTCTTGCTCTAATATTTCACAGCAGGGCCCTGTGAGGGCTTACAGTGTTGTGGCCACAACAACACCTAAGGCCCACATTTCTGCTGAGTATAGGGCAGGCCCCTACTTTCAAACATCCAACTTACAAATGACTCCTACTTGCAAACGGAAGGAGACAACAGGAAGTGATATGAAATCTACCCCTAGGAAGGGAAATTCACACCTGTAAGAGTTAATATGGGAAAAACATTTCTCCTTTCCACTGATGCTTTATCACCAATCCTTGTTTCACTAAAAACCCCAAATTTTCAAAAATCATTTGTCATTGGGACAAAAAGTGAGGTGAAATCTTCTGAAGAGGAGCATAGACAGCAAAACAAATGTCACAGGGGTGATAACCCTTCCCTATGTTTTCCAAAAAGCTTAAAAAAGATTTTTTGGCTGGAGCTAAACACGTTAAAAATGTACCCGTTCAAAATTACAAACAGATTCTACTTAACAACAAACCTACAGTCCCTGTCTTGTTTGCACCGCCTGTATTCTGCTGTTCAGAGTATATAGACCTTTGGGTCTTGTATGGATACTAAGGGGAACCCCGCACCTAAATTAAAAAAAGGAAAGGCGTGGGGCCACAAGGCCCTATATACTCTGAACAGCAGTATACAGGCGGTGCAGACAAGACAGGGACTGTAGGCTTGTTGTTAATTAGAATCTGTTTGTAATTTTGAACTGGTAACGTGTTTAGCTCCAGCCAAAAAATCTATTATAGCTTTTTAGAAAACATAGGGAGGGAAAGGTTATCACCCCTGTGACATTTGTTTTGCCGTCTGTGCTCCTCTTCAGAAGATTTCACCTCATTTTTTGTCCCAATGACAAATGTTTTTTGAAAATTTGGGTTTTTTTGTGAAACAAGGATTGGTGATAAAGCATCAGTGGAAAGGAGAAACGTATTTCCCATATTAACTCTTACAGGAGAGAATTTCCCTTCCTAGGGGTAGATTTAATCTCACTTCCTGTTGTCTCCTTCCGTTTGCAAGTAGGAGTTGTTTGTAAGTTGGATGTTTGAAAGTAGGGGCCTGCCCTATATACTCAGCAGCAATTTGGGCCTTAGGTGTTGTTGTGGCCACAACACTGTAAGCCCTCACAGGGCCCTGCTGTGAAATATTAGATCAAGAATTGTAATTACATGCCCCTGTTCAACAGGGGCTGAAAAATTGGGCCTTAGGCACTGGTGCTGGTGCCACAACAATGCAACCCCTCACAGATACTCTAGTTGGAACGCAGAAACGAGCCCTGCTGCAAAGTATTGCATCAAAAATTGTAATTACACGCTCCTGTTAAACACTGGGCAAAGGTCGCACTACACTAACTTGTAGTTTTAGCTGAACACTGTGAGCAGGACGCACTACACTAACTTGTAGCTTTAGCTGAACACTGTGCAGAGGTCTCACTACACTAACTTGTAGTTTTAGCTGAACACTGTGAGCAGGACGCACTACACTAACTTGTAGCTTTAGCTGAAAACTGTGCAGAGGTCTCACTACACTAACTTGTAGCTTTAGCTGAACACTGTGCAGAGGTCTCACTACACTAACTTGTAGTTTTAGCTGAACACTGTGCAGAGGTCGCACTACACTAACTTGTAGTTTTAGCTGACACTGTGAGCAGGACGCACTACACTAATTTATAACTTTAGCTGAACACTGTGCAGAGGTCTCACTACACTAACTTGTAGTTTTAGCTGAACACTGTGAGCAGGACGCACTAAACTAACTTGTAGCTTTAGCTGAACACTGTGCAGAGGTCTCACTACACTAACTTGTAGCTTTAGCTGAACACTGTGCAGAAGTCTCACTACACTAACTTGTAGTTTTAGCTGAACACTGTGCAGAGGTTGCACTACACTAACTTGTAGTTTTAGCTGAACACTGTGAGCAGGACGCACTACACTAACTTGTAGCTTTAGCTGAACACTGTGCAGAGGTCTCACTACACTAACTTGTAGTTTTAGCTGAACACTGTGAGCAGGATGCACTACACTAACTTGTAGCTTTAGCTGAACACTGTGCAGAGGTCTCACTACACTAACTTGTAGTTTTAGCTGAACACTGTGAGGAGGACGCACTACACTAACTTGTAGCTTTAGCTGAACACTGTGCAGAGGTCCCACTACACTAACTTGTAGCTTTAGCTGAACACTGTGCAGAGGTCTCACTACACTAACTTGTAGTTTTAGCTGAACACTGTGAGGAGGACGCACTACACTAACTTGTAGCTTTAGCTGAACACTGTGCAGAGGTCCCACTACACTAACTTGTAGCTTTAGCTGAACACTGTGCAGAGGTCTCACTACACTAACTTGTAGTTTTAGCTGAACACTGTGAGCAGGACGCACTACACTAACTTGTAGCTTTAGCGGAACACTGTGCAGAGGTTGCACTACACTAACTTGTAGCTTTAGCTGAACACTGTGAGGAGATCGCACTACCCTAACTTGTAGCTTTAGCTGAACACTGTGCACTACACTAACTTGTAGTTTTAGTTGAACACTGTGAGCAGGACGCACTACACTAACTTATAGCTTTAGCTGAACACTGTGCAGAGGTCTCACTACACTAACTTGTAGTTTTAGCTGAACACTGTGAACAGGACGCACTACACTAACTTGTAGCTTTAGCTGAACACTGTGCAGAGGTCTCACCACACTAACTTGTAGTTTTAGCTGAACACTGTGAGCAGGATGCACTACACTAACTTGTAGCTTTAGCTGAACACTGTGCAGAGGTCTCACTACACTAACTTGTAGTTTTAGCTGAACACTGTGCAGAGGTCGCACTACACTAACTTGTAGTTTTAGCTGAACACTGTGCAGAGGTTGCACTACACTAACTTGTAGCTTTAGCTGAACACTGTGAGGAGATCGCACTACCCGAACTTGTAGCTTTAGCTGAACACTGTGCACTACACTAACTTGTAGTTTTAGCTGAACACTGTGAGCAGGATGCACTACACTAACTTGTAGCTTTAGCTGAACACTGTGCAGAGGTCTCACTACACTAACTTGTAGTTTCAGATGAACACTGTGAGCAGGATGCACTACACTAACTTGTAGCTTTAGCTGAACACTGTGAGGAGATCGCACTACCCTAACTTGTAGCTTTAGCTGAACACTGTGCACTACACTAACTTGTAAATTTAGCTGAACACTGTGAGCAGGACGCACTACACTAACTTGTAGCTTTAGCTGAACACTGTGCAGAGGTCTCACTACACTAACTTGTAGTTTCAGATGAACACTGTGAGCAGGACGCACTACACTAACTTGTAGCTTTAGCTGAACACTGTACAGAGGTCTCACTACACTAACTTGTAGTTTTAGCTGAACACTGTGAGCAGGATGCACTACACTAACTTGTAGCTTTAGCTGAACACTGTGCAGAGGTCTCACTACACTAACTTGTAGTTTTAGCTGAACACTGTGCAGAGGTCTCACTACACTAACTTGTAGTTTTAGCTGAACACTGTGCAGAGGTTGCACTACACTAACTTGTAGCTTTAGCTGAACACTGTGAGGAGATCGCACTACCCTAACTTGTAGCTTTAGCTGAACACTGTGCACTACACTAACTTGTAGTTTTAGCTGAACACTGTGAGCAGGACGCACTACACTAACTTGTAGCTTTAGCTGAACACTGTGCAGAGGCCTCACTACATTAACTTGTAGTTTCAGATGAACACTGTGAGCAGGACGCACTACACTAACTTGTAGCTTTAGCTGAACACTGTGAGGAGATCGCACTACCCTAACTTGTAGCTTTAGCTGAACACTGTGCACTACACTAACTTGTAGTTTTAGCTGAACACTGTGAGCAGGACGCACTACACTAACTTGTAGCTTTAGCTGAACACTGTGCAGAGGTCTCACTACACTAACTTGTAGTTTCAGATGAACACTGTGAGCAGGACGCACTACACTAACTTGTAGCTTTAGCTGAACACTGTGCAGAGGTCACAATAAACTAACTTGTAGCTTTAACTGAACACTGTGAGGAGGACGCACTACACAAACTGTAAATAGTCTAGCTGTCTGACTGTGGTACTAATAGGATCAATAGAACACCAGCAATTTTCTTCAGGTAGCTGTAAATACTGTAACAAGACAAGCCTGGCTGTCAGTAGGAAGATAACAGGAACGGATCTAGCGAAACTAAATACAGTGTATATATATATATGCAACACCTGGGATGCATATATATACACAATACACTGTAAGTGCAGCTAACTCACTGACTGTCCTGCCTAATCTAGCTAACTCAAATGAAATGACACTGTCTCTCTGTTTCTGTCTCTCAATGCCGGAAAACACTACACAGGGCCGCCGTGCAGGCGGACTTATATAGTGTGGGGCGTGTTCTAAACCCCCTGAGCCATAATTGGCCAATGCCACCCTGGCTTTGGCCAATTACAGCTCTCTCTACCGACGGCGCTGTGATTGGCCAAGCATGTGGGTCATAGTGCATGCTTGGCCAATCATCAGCCAGCAATGCACTCCGATGCCGCAATGAATTATGGGCCGTGACGCGCCACATGAATTTGGCGCGAATGGCCCATATCGTTCGCAATTAGGCGAACGATCGAACAGCCGATGTTCGAGTCGAACATGGGTTCGACTCGAACGTGAAGCTCATCCCTAGCTTTGAATTTAACAAATTGGTTTGCTATATGAATGGGGTTAGTTTAGTCTATTGTTCGGAATATCTAAAAGGTAGGCTATTGTTTTTTTTTGTTTTGTTTTTTTGCTCTGTCTATGCTTAGTTTATTTTGCTAGATAAGAGCTAGTTTTGTTACCTGAAACATTGAAATTAATGTTTCTTAAGTAGGAGATAACTAAGGCTAGGTTGATGCTGTTGTGCCCTCATATAATATATCTATCTATGTCTGTCTGCAGTACGTTGTTTTCTGTTGAGCAGCCCAGAGAGTTTTAATTAACTTTAATTGACCCTGAGTTGTCTACACAATATTCTGCCTTAATGTAAGTAGGGAGGACTCTCACCATGCCAACATCCAAAATATATATTCAAGGACTGACCAAGTCAAAAAATGTATGGACTTTGTGGGCACATAATGAGAGAGAGAATCAGTAAAAAAGTATACATTTTATTACAACATATTTAAAAAACATATAAACACTATACAAACAACATCCTTTATGGACACATTTACCAGTTACCCAATAATGCAGTTATAAAGGACTGGACCTACGGTACAAAGATTAATTTAATACTGTATCAAGGTAATAGAAAAATTTCTGATCCAGTAATGGCTCCAAAAACTTGCTCTTCGTCGGGTTTCACTAAAATATTGGCTTCCTCAGGACAGATACTGGGTAGGTGCTGGTATATTTAAAAACAAGAGAGTACATGTATAAGTATTTAATGTAGTATATATCTATACAAGTATGAATTATGATTGTTACAACATTTCTCCAGGAGGAGTACATATACACAGAGACTAATTGCATACAAACATAACAACGTGTATGCTTGCCTGGTAAACTTGTGCCTCAAGGTGTAGGAGAACTTGACCAAACTGACAAACAACTGAAAATTGAAATTGCATATGTGTGTCTATAGTAGTGGGATACACATATATCATGTGGTCTATAGTAGGGATTAGGGATGAGCTTCGAGTTCGGATGCCCAGCGTTTTGAAGGCTCCGCTGATGGTACTCAGCTAGAGGAAGGCAGTAACATGAGCCCAGACAGAGGGGGTGCCCAAAAAGGACAGCAATCTGGCAGTCATGTTCCTCCAGCTGCTGCACACTCATAGAAGGAGAGGATGAGGTCACTGACTCAATGTGGGTGCCTGATAGGAGAGAGGAGGAGGAGGCACATCACCAATGAGGCAGGATGCCCTCCAGGGGCCAGCTTAAGGGCAGCACACCGACTGCATCACACTGCAGAGCTCAGCATGTGCAAGGCGCTGCTGTCTCTGCACGTTATTCCAAAAGTTCTTTGGTGTGGGCCTTTTTTGAGACGAGTGCATCAGATCCCACCACTGCTATTTGCAACATATGTCTCAAGCGTCTCTCACGTGGCCAAAACATTACCCGCTTGGGCACCACATGCTTGACCAGTCATATGTTGACCTGCAATGCAGTTCGTTGGCAAGCGTACCTAAAAGACCCACACAAAGAACAAAGATGACCTCTCCTTGCTCCTCATCAGCTGGGATCTCCAACCCCATTATACCTTCAGTCCTCTCTGAGACCTGCACTGAGAGGAATGAAGGTGTAGAATTAGGTGTGTCACAGCCAAGTACTTGGGGGCAATCTGCTATCGGTACATCAATGTCAGATTGTACCAGGCAAAGAAGTTCGCTCCCAGCCATCCACATGCCCAGCATTTGAATGCTAGCTTGGCTAAATTGCTAGCACTTCAACTGCTGCCTTTTCAGTTGGTAGACTCTGCCCCCTTCCGTGAGTTTGTGAAATGTGCGGTTACTCAGTGGCAGGTTCCCAAATGCCACTTTTTCTCATGGAAGGCGATTCTTGCTCTCTACCGGCATGTGGAAGGCAATGTCTTGGCCTCGCTGGACATGGCGGTCAGTGGTAAGGTGCATATTACCACTGACTCATTGTCCAGCAGGCATGGACAGGGACATTACCTATCTTTCATGGTGCATTGGGTGACTCTTCTGGCAGCTGGGAAGGATGCAGGACAAGGTGCAGTAGTGTTGGAGGTTGTTCCACCACCATCCCTCTAAGATGCTACTACTGGTGATTCTGACACACCTCTCTCCTCCACCCCCTCCTCTTCTTCTTCCTCCATGGCCTCCTCCTGTGCTTTGTCCTCGGAACCAGCGGTACTCCGTAGGCATTCAAGGGACTACGCAAGTACACAGGCCAAAAGATGCCATGCGGTGCTTGAGCTGGTGTGCTTGGGGGACAGGAGCCACACTGGGGCAGAGATTCTGTCAGCTCTGCAGGGGCAGGCTCAGAGGTGGTTGACGCCATGCCAGCTTCAGCCAGGAATGGTGGTTTGTGACAATGGCACCAACCTCCTCTCTGCCCTCCGACAGGGACAACTGACCCATGTGCCCTGTTTGGCTCACGTCCTTAACTTGGTGCTGCAGTGGTTCTTGGGCAGGTACCCGGGCTTACAGGATGTCCTGAGGCAGGCCAGGAAAGTCTGTGTGCATCTCTGCTGGTCATATAATGCCAGTGCTCGGCTGGCTGACCTCCAAAAGGAACTTAACCTGCCCAAGAACCGCCTAATCTGTGACATGCCCACCAGGTGGAACTCAACGTTGGCCATGCTGCTGCGGCTGCACACGCAGCAGAGGGCCATCAATGAGTACCTGTGCGACTATGACACCAGGACAGGGTCAGGGGAGCTTGTTTTTTTTTCCCCACGCCAGTGGGCCATGATCAGGGATGCATGCACTGTCCTGTCACCATTTGAGGAGGCCACAAGGATGGTGAGCAGTGACAGTGCATGCATCAGTGACACTGTCCCCCTTGTCCACCTTGAACACGCTGCATGGAATAATGGACAGGGCACTTGAGGCAAAACAGAGGCAGGAAGAGGAGGATTTCCTTAGCTCTCAAGTCACCCTTAATCCAGACAGTGTTCCTGCGTGCCCGCCGATCACACAGGAAGAGGACGAGGAGGAGGAGGATTGTGTCAGCATGAAGGTGGAGCCTGGCACTCAGCATCAGCAGTCTTCAAGGGATCATTTACAGTCCCAAGAAACCCATGGAATTGTACGTGGCTGGGAGGAGGTGGCTGCAGATCATGTCGTCCTTAGTGACCCAGGGGGCTCCGGACCGAATGCCTCAGCAAACCTACGCTGCATGGCCTCCTTGGTCCTGCAAAGCCTGCAGAAGGATCTTCGTATCTGTGGTATCAAGGAGAGGGATCGTTACTGGCTGGCAACTCTCCTTGTTCCACGTTACAAGGGTAAGGTTGCAGACCTTATCTTGCCGTCGCAGAGGGAGCAGAGGATGAAACATCTTCGGGAGGCCCTGCAGAAAGGTCTGTGCAATGCGTTCCCAGAGACTGGGAGGTTACAAACTCCTGTTCCTGGACAACATGTTGCTGAGGCTTCGGTCAGTCAAAGAAGGAGTGGTGGAGAAGGTGGCCGTCTGACCGATGCGTTCAGACAATTTTTTAGTCCGCAGCCCCAAGGTATGATTGGTTCCAGCAACCATCGCCAGCATCTGTTTTACATGGTGCAGGAATACCTGGGGGCAAGATCTGACTTGGACACCTTTCCCACCGAAAATCCTCTGGGTTACTGGGTCCTGAGGATGGATCACTGGCCAGAGCTTGCACAGTATGCCATTGAGCTACTGGCCTGTCCTGCATCCAGCGTTCTTTTGGAACGCACATTCAGTGCTACTGGAGGCTTTGTAACTGATCACATGGTGTGTCTGTCCAGCGACTCGGTCGATCGACTGACCTTCATAAAAATGAATCAGTCTTGGATCACCACCAGCTAACAAGCACCTGATGCTGATGTTACCGAATAATTTTTTTTGAAATGTCAGATCCCTTCAAGACTGCCTATGCTGATGCTGAGTGACTATCCTGTTATGCTGAGTGACTATCCTCTTCCTCCTCAATGATCATGCTGATACCTTGTAAGAATATTTTTGGTTCTGGGCGCCGCCACCAGTGGCTAAGGCCCAATTTTTCAGCCCCTGTTTAACAGGAGCGTGTAATTACAATTTTTGATGCAATATTTTGCAAGGGGGATTCGTTTCTGCACTCAACTCGAGTATTTGTGAGGGGTTACAGTGTTGTGGCACCAGTTCCTAAGGCCCAATTTTTCTGCCCCTTTTCAACAGGGACATGTAATTACAATTCTTGATCTAATATTTCACAGCAGGGCCCGTTTCTGCACCCACCAAGAGTAACTGTGAGGACTTACAGTGTTGTGGTACCAGCACCACCACCACCAAAGGCCCAATTTTTCTGACCCTGTTTAACAGGGGCATGCAATTACAATACTTGATCTAATATTTCACAGCAGGGCCCATTCCTGCGACCACAAAGAGTAACTATGAGGGCTTAAAGTGTTGTGGCAACACCAACACCTAAGGCCCCAATTTCTGCAGAGTATATAGGGCAGGCCCCTACTTTCAAACATCCAACTTACAAATGACTCCTACTTGCAAACGGAAGGAGACAACAGGACGTGAGATGAAATCTACCCCTAGGAAGGGAAATTCTCTCCTGTAAGAGTTAATATGGGAAAAACGGGTCTCCTCTCCACTGATGCTTTATCAACAATCCTTGTTTCACTAAAAACCCCAAATTGTCAAAAAACATTTGTCATTGGGACAGAAAGTGAGGTGAAACCTTCTGAAGAGGTGCACAGACAGCAAACCAAATGTCACAGGGGTGATAACCCTTCCCTATTTTTTCCAAAAAGCTTAAAAATAGATTTTTTGGCTGGAGCTAGACTTTAAAAAATGTACCAGTTCAAAATTACAAACAGATTCTGCTTAACAACAAACCTACAGTCCCTGTCTTGTTTGCACCGCCTGTATATTGCTGTTCAGAGTATATAGGGCCTGAGGGCCCCACACCTTTCCTTTTTTTTTATTTGGGTGCAGGGTTCCCCTTAATATCCATACAAGACCCAAAGGGCCTGGTAGTGGACTGGGGGGGTACCCATGCCGTTTGTCTCACTGTTTTTCATCCATATTGCCGGGACCCGACATTACATTAAAGCCGCAAGCAGTTTTAAATTACTTTTATTCCTTTAAAAATGTAATTTTGTGCAGGGACTGTTCTAAGCACAGGAAACACTTGCCACTTTACAGGCATATTATAGACACCCCCCAGGTATGATATTTAAAGGAATATTTCATTTTTTTTCACTTTAAGCATCATTAAAATCACTGCTCATGAAAAAACGGCCATTTTTAAAACTTTTTTTTTCATTGATACATGTCCCTTGGGGCAGGACCCGGGTTCCCAAACCCTTTTTAGGACAATACCATGCAAATTAGCCTTTAAAATTAGCACTTTTGATTTCGAATGTTCGAGTCCCATAGACTCCATTAGGGTTCTAAAGTTCGCACAAATTTTCGGTCCGTTCGTAGGTTCTGGTGTGAACCAAACCGGGGGGTGTTCGGCTCATCCCTAGTCTATAGTAGATACCACTATATAGGACAAAAAACAACAAACATATGCTTTATAGATTAAGGTGCTAATATAAAAGTCCCTCAATTCAAAGATAGCTTTAAATTGGACTTAGCTCTCACCTGTTATATTCATGTATAGGTATTTGAGTATAAATCACACACAGCGGTAAGTGGTTACAAATTTCCACTATAGGTGTGTTCAATACAATATCTAAAAATAAACCAAGTCAATAATTAGATATTGACCCTTTAGGGTGTATATAATAGAGAAAAATTACAAAAGAAAATATCCAGAGAGTATATACGAATGGTACTTACCAACAGTACCAAGAGATGGCCCATGGATACTGGACCAAGTTATTAAATGGGTAAGTATAGAGTCTCCTTAAATATAAAGACGAGTGGAATATCTTATGCTGCGTACACACGGTCGGACTTTTCGGCCACAAAAGTCCGACAGCCCGTCCAACAGACTTTCAACGGACTTTTGGCGGACTTGCGGCAGACTTTCTAACGAACGGACTTGCCTACATATGATCACACAAAAGTCTGACTTATTCGTACGTGATGACGTACACCAGACTAAAATAAGGAAGTTGATAGCCAGTAGCCAATAGCTGCCCTAGCGTGGCTTTTTGTCCGTCGGACTAGCATACAGACGAGCGGATTTCTGGGTCCGGCGGCATTACGACGTAAAGATTTGAAGCATGTTTCAAATCTAAAGTCCGTCAGATTTGCGGCTGGAAAAGTCCGCTGAAAGTCCAGGGAAGCCCACACACGATCGGATTGTCCACCGTATTTGATTCGTCGGCATCCGTCTGACTTTTGTAGACTAAAAGTCGGACTGTGTGTACGCGGCATAAGAGAGGGGGCATAGCAAACTATTAGGTAATTGGCATATGAAAAAAAAATAATAAAACGCACAGACCCACCTGAATGTGTAAGAACGGCGCTTATCACATGGGGGAGACCTTTTGATTGGGCTCAAGTTGGTATTGTCACATACATAGGGGAGAATTGTGCCCCTGTAATAGAAGCAATTGAATGGAATAAGTATCCACTTTAGGACATAATGTCGCATAGTGGTTACTGGAATGATTGAGCAAAAATATGGCTTACCTTTTGGTGCTGCACCCTTATGAACGGCTTTCCTTGCTGTGTGTGGCCCAAGCCCATGTGCATACCAACTTATAAACAGGGAGAGGAAGTAGAGGGGTGTGGCAGCCTGAAAATTTCCCCCCAAAAAACAAGTCATGTGACGTAGAGCAACTCCACATGATCATGGGTCACATACTCAAAGTCATGTGACCACCTGCATCCCCATCTTTGATAGGACATAAAGAAAGCAGAGAGATGTCCGGTCACATGGCATATAACATTGCCATGTGATCGTAGTCATGTGGGTGTAGTCATGTGACCACAAACCCACCTTTCAAATAATTGAACAGATATCAACAGGAAGTGAGCAGGGCCATACGACCACAAATACCTCTGAACAGATACAGAGATATCTGATCACATGACATATACCATCAACTGTGTGATCATAGTCATGTGAACATGGTCATGTGGCCAAACAAAATACTTCTGAAATGATTCAGCAAATATCAACAGGAAGTAAGCATGGTCACAAGACAATAAACGCTTATCCAGTGATGGAATAAATTTACACAGGAAGTGGAGCCGTACATAAAGTAGTATAGTGACACATATCCACGCAAACACACACCAAGTGGCTAACACCAAACCTCTACCCCAGATAAGTGGACGGACAAGAACAAGCCCTCTATAATAAGGCATATGCAGCAAATAGTGCAATGACATGTCGCACAAATGTCACGCAAGTCGCACACATGCAAAACAAAAACGCTCAGCATCATGGGTCCCCGAAATCACGAAACTCCTGCCAACAAGCAACCAGCAAGCTCACAACAAGAGAGGCAAATAGATAAATAGAAAAATAATAATAATTTAAAAAAAATGTATATAAAAAAATAAAATAAATAAAAAAGAAACACACATGGGGCCACTGTGGCCAGACCAGAAGACATTTCCGTTACACCCTGTAACAGATCAATACAGACAGCGAAATGAACAAATATCTTACCACGAGGAAAGAGATATGAGTATTTTTAAAATAAAGGCTTGTAGCTAATAGCATCATTGAGACCAGGGGTAGTGGTGGCAGCCACAGTGTAAATCCATCTCATTTCTCTCTGTAGAATTTTTTTTATCATGATTACCACCTCGAGAGCTCATTGGAATGTGTTCTAATGCTGTCACCAGCATGCATTTGATTTACATGTTGTCCTATAGGTTTCAGCAGTTGATTACTGTTGATGTAATATATATGATCCTTGATTTGACAACAAAAAGCTTGCTTAGTTTTGCCCACGTAGAAACTACCACATTCGCAAAACATAATGTACACCACGCCCTCCGTCTGACAGTTCATGTGGTGTATTGTAGAGTGTAATCTGACGTTTGGTAGATACATTGCATGGTTTTCATATATCCATGGACAGAAAAAGCATGAACCACATTGCCAGGTTCCTCCCGAGGTGTTATGTTCCCTGGCTGTCTCAGTAAAATAGCTCTGTGTTAATTTGTCCCTAAGTGATCTTGCCCTCCTGAAAGTGATATTGGGTTTAGGACCTGTATATTTGCAAAGGATGGGATCATTGGTAAGGAGATACCAGTGTTTGTTGAGTATTTCTTGTATACACGAGTGTTGGCGGGTATTGGTCATGATCATCCTGGTGGTATCTTCCTCATTTTGTCGGAGTCTCTTACACAGAGCTTCCTGTCTGGTCTGTTTAGATGGTCTTTTATAAGCCTTTTTAAGCGTTGTCTTTGAGTATCCCCTATCGGACAGTCTCATTCGTAATTCACCTGCTTCTTGCTTAAATAGTATTCATTAGAGCAGATTCTGCATAACCTGAGATATTGTCTGTAAGAGATACAATTAATAAGAGGGGTCGGATGGAAACTGTTAGCATGTAAGGGGGTGTTCCCTGCGGTCTCCTTTCGATATAGAGTGGTGTTGATATTCCTGTCACCTTCAATCACAACTGTGAAATCCAGGAAGGGAATGGATTTCTTACTTTGATGCAAAGTAAGTTTTAAATTAAATGCATTCTGAGGTAAATCATGCATAAATTCAGCTAGATCAGCAGTGGACCCAGTCCACAACATCAAAACATCATCTCTATACCTATTCCACATTAGTATAGAGTCCCAATATTTGGCATACCTGTCATCAGAGAAAAGCATACGTTTCCACCGCCCAGGTACAGGTTGACAAATGATGGGGCACAAGAGGTCTCCATCGCAACCCCCTGCACCTGGAGGTAGTGGGAATGGTTAAAGGTGAAGATGTTGCCTGTTAGAATATGTTCCAAAATAGAAAGAATACATTTAATGAAGGACCATGTGTCCTGAGTTCTCTCGCTCAGGAAATCCTGTATAACAGACAGACCCGAAGAATGTGGAATGCTACTGTACAGGGCTTCAATGTCAATAGCCACTAAAATAGTATCCCCGGTACTTGAATATTTTCAAGACGTCGTAAAAGATCTGGTGTGTCCTGAACATATGAAGGAAGTGATACAACATGGGAGCTGAGATATTGGTCAACTAATTGACTAGCCTGTACAATATTGCCCCCTTTGTCTGAGGGTTTAATAATAATTCCCTCTTGTGCACAAAGTTTTTGTAAAACCAGTTTCTGAAGGAGGGACAAATTATCAACAGTATGGGGATATATTTGTAGCTTTTCAATTTCCTTTGTGACCTGTGTAACAAAAACCAGAACATTTGGATTGGTTTGTAATGGCGCAAATTTCTCTAATTACTTTTTCATAATAATTTGTGAAGCATTGTCAATGGAGACATTTGGAACATCATTTCACTGTAAAACTTGGGAAGTCTTTGATCGCTGCTCAAATTTTTAATTCTCTTCCAAAAGATCCATAAGATCTCTTAGTGCTCGGAAATCCCTCACTGAAAAAGTTTTCCATTGATCTCTAAGCTTTTTGTCTTTATCCCTTCTCTTTCTCTCTAGATCAAATAAATACTTGTAGGTCAGCCTACGAGCAAACAAGTTTAGGTCCTTAACCAGTTCCCGACCGGCTCCTGTACTTTTAAGTCAGCAGAATGGCACGGCTGCGCAAAGTAACGTACCGGTACGTTACTTTGAATTTGCCGCCATGTGCGCACGTGCGCGCGCCTGCCGCGATCTCCATGAGTCGGGTCGCGGGTCCCGTGAGAGGACGAACGGGGAGATGCCGTTGTAAACAGCATCTCCCCGTTCTGCCTAGTGACAAGTGTCACTCGATCTCTGCTCCCCTGAGCAGAGATCAGTGACATCACACACCAGCCCATCCCCCTGACAGTTTGAAATCACTCCCCTAGGACACACTTAACCCCTCCCCGCCCCCTAGTGGTTAACCCCTTTACTGCCAGTGTCATTTATACAGGAGTCAATGCATTTTTATAGCACTGATTGCTGTATAAATGACAATGGTCCCAAAAATGTGTAAAAAATGTCCGACATGTCTGCCATAATGTCGTAGTCACAATAAAAATCGCTGATCGCTGCCATTACTAGTAAAAAAAAATATTAATAAAAATGCCATAAAACTATCCCCTATTTTGTAAACGCTATAACTTTTGCGCAAACTAATCAATAAACGCTTATTGCGATTTTTTTTTTACCAAAAATAAGTAGAAGAATATGTATCGGCCTAAACTGAGGAAAAAAAATGGTTTTTTATATACTTTTGGGGGATAATTATTATAGCAAAATGTAAAAAAAATGCGTTTTTTTCAAAATTGTTGCTCTTATTTTGTTTATGGCGAAAAAAATAAAAATCGCAGAGATGATCAAATACCACCAAAAGAAAGCTCTATTTGTGGGAAAAAAAGGATGTCAATTTTGTTTCAGAGCCACGTCGCACGACCGCGCAATTGTCAATTAAAGCAACGCAGTGCTGAATCGCAAAAAACGCTCTGGTCAGGAAGGGGGTAAATCCTTCCGGGGCTGAAGTGGTTAATAGTCTCAAATTGGTCTATTTCATAAATGGGACAAAAGGTTAGACCTAAACCTAGTATTTTATTTCTGCAGTAGACAAATTATAATCTGACAGGTTAATTACATGTTATTTCTTGAGGAGTTTTGACTAAGAATGGGTCCAGGTTGCTGCTTACTTTTCTTTCTTTTGGTGCAGGCACCGCCCCCCTCATTTGGGCTGGAAAAAAACGGGTGTAATGTTACCGGAAGGGGAGGAAGATTGTGCAGAGCTTGACTTACCCTTGTCATGTTCAGCTACATGTGCAGAGGATCTATGAGCAGATGTACCCAAGGTCTCCTCATTAGGGTTGGATCTAGTATGTTCCTATGAACCCCCCGGGTGCGAGTTGTCGAGAAGTCTTTTTTTACTGCCTCATGTACGTCAATTATCATGATTAAAGGGTTTCTTTTGGAAATTGTGATTTTTTCCACGAGATCTAATCATACCTTGTGAGTAGGGATGAGCTGAACACACCCCGGTTTGGTTCGCACCAGAACCTGCGAACGGACCGAAACTTCACACGAACGTTAGAACCCCATTGACGTCTATGGGACTCGAACGTTCGAAATCAAAAGTTCTCATTTTAAAGGCTAATTTGCATGGTATTGTCCTAAAAAGGGTTTGGGGACCCGGGTCCTGCCCCAGGGGACATGTATCATTGCAAAAAAAAGTTTTAAAAACGGACGTTTTTTTGGGAGCAGTGATTTTAATGATGCTTAAAGTGAAAAAAAAGTGAAATATTCCTTTAAATATCGTACCTGGGGGGTGTCTATAGTATGCCTGTAAAGTGACACGTGTTTCCCTTGCTTAGTCCCTGCACAAAATGACATTTTTAAAGGAATAAAAGTCATTTAAAACTGCTTGCGGCTTTAATGTAATGTCGGGTCCCGACAATATGGATGAAAATCAGTGAGACAAATGGCATGGGTATCCCCCCAGTCCATTACCAGGCCCTTTGGGTCTTGTATAGATATTAAGGGGAACCCCGCACCCAAATTAAAAAAAGGAAAGGCGTAGGGCCCCCAGGCCCTAGATACTCTAAACAGCAGTATACAGGTGGTGCAAACAAGACAGGTACTGTAGGTTTGTTGTTAAGTAGAATCTGTTTGTAATTTTGAACTGGTACATTTTTAAAGTGTAGCTCCAGCCAAAGAATCTATTTTTAAGCTTTTTGGAAAACATAGGAAAGGGTTATCATCCCTGTGACATTTGTTTTGCTGTCTGTGCTCCTCTTCAGAAGATTTCACCTCACTTCCTGTCCCAATGACAAATGTTTTTAGAAAATGTGGGGTTTTTAGTGAAACAAGGATTTTTGATAAAGTATCAGTGGAAAGGAGAAACGTTTTTCCCATATTAACTCTCATGCCGTGTACACACGGTCGGACTTTTCAGCTACAAAAGTCGGACAGCCTGTCCGACATACTTCCGGCGTACCTTCGGCGGACTTGCAGCAGACTTTCTTACGAACGGACTTGCCCACACACGACCACACAAAAGTACGACAGCTTAGTACGCGGTGACGTACACCAAGTCCGACGAGACTATAAAACGGAAGTTCAATAGCCCGTACGACACCCTTTGGGCTCCTTCTGCTAATCTCATGTTTATCTCGTGTTAGTAGAAGTTTGGTGAGAGACGATTCGCGCTTGTGAGACTCGTATTTTTCAGTTAGTTTTAACTGTTGTTCAGTCTGTGCTTGTGAGGTTTGTATCTGCTTTTCAGTGCGTTTGGTCAGTTGGCATTGAGAAATCTTTGTTTTATTGGCCGCTCGTTCCTGATTTTCAGGTCGTTCTTCACAGGCCTTGCTGTTCTTCAGTGCGTTCTGTTTAGTGCGTTCTGACCAGCCGACCGTTTTGAAACCATGTTACCTGTACGTACTCGTCGTCGAGCTCGTGCATTGTATGTGTTTGGTGCTGTAGTTTATTCTTCAGCCCAAGACCAGTCCATGAACAGGGCGAGGAGGAGTTCATGGACCAAGAATTGGTTGCTCCAGCGTGACCAGTTCTGTCACATGCCATTGCTCCGTGAGATCCGTGAGAATAATCCTGAGGATTTCAGGAACTTTCTCCGGATGACGGACCCTGTTTTTGACCGTTTGGTGGCTTTGCTGACCCCCTATATCAGCAGGCAGGATACCTGCATGAGGCAAGCCATCACTCCGGAGCAGAGGCTGGTCGCTACCTTGCGGTATTTGGCCACAGGGAGAAGCCTGCAGGACCTTAAGTTCTCGACAGGCATCTCCCCCCAGGCTCTGGGGATCATTATCCCAGAGACCTGTCCTGCCATCATCCAGGTCCTGCAGAAGGACTATATTAAGGTAAGATATTTTGCTTTTATTAGCATCATGTTCTTTTATGTAATCTTTGATAATGTAATGTATTTCTTGCTTCAAACACTACTTACCATCATTGCAATATAGTGTGAATGTCCCCTTTTTATCCTCACACATGCTGGATTTTTTTCCTGTTATTTTTTGTCATGCATGTATATTTTCCTTCAATAACCTCCCCAGCATGCAGTGATGGGAACATATCTACCTAGTCTACTCATTTTGAATGTATTTTGTTTGAGTGTATTTAGTGTGCTTATAATTAGCAATTATCTAGATTTCCCAACCCCCCCCCCCACCTAAACTCACTCCAAATAGTGTGCTGCTAATTAGCATTTAGCTAGATTTCCCAACCCCCCCCCCCACCTAAACTCACTCCAAATAGTGTGCTGCTAATTAGCAATTAGCTAGATTTCCCAACCCCCCCCCCACCTAAACTCACTCCAAATAGTGTGCTGCTAATTAGCAATTAGCTAGATTTCCCAACCCCCTAAAATGTAATCAATGTTCCATCAGAGGGGGTGAGCAATCTGATAAGTGTGCCTTTCCATATTAGTTTTTCCTGAAGAATTAAATTATTTAATGTTATACTGATGCTGGGGAATAATGTTTTGAATTGTCTAATTTTATTGCAATGTTAGCTTCCAAATTAATTGATTTTGGTTTTCTTGTTTGATTCCCCAGTTTCCTTCAACGCCACAGGAATGGCAGACTGTGGCATCCCATTTTGCCAGCCGTTGGGACTTTCCCAATTGTGGAGGGGCTATAGATGGGAAACATGTCCACATTGTGCCACCACCCCATTCGGGGTCATACTATTTCAATTATAAAGGGTTCCACAGTATTGTTTTAATGGCGGTGGTGTCTGCACACTATGAATTTTTATATGTGGACGTGGGGAAGAATGGCCGGATGTCGGATGGAGGAGTATTTGCCCAGACGGAGTTCTGCCAGCGTCTCCAGAGTGGTGGCCTGGGATTGCCACCTGATGCGGATAATGTGGAAGGACTCCCCTTTGTCTTCATTGCCGATGAAGCCTTCGCTCTGAGCAAGCACCTCATGAGGCCATTCCCCCAAAGAACCCTCACCCCGGAGAGGAGGGTTTTTAATTTCCGGCTGGCCAGAGCTAGAAGAGTGGTTGAGAATGCGTTTGGAATTCTGGCCAGCCGGTTCCGCCTGTTTCAAACAGCCATTAATTTGGCGGAATACAAACTTAATTTTATCATTTTATCGTGCTGCATTCTGCACAACTTTTTAAACAAACATTCTCAGAATTATATAGGCACAGTTGGGCCTGAGGCCGGACTTATAGATGACAACCTTACGGGCCTGGATAATGTCCGTACTGGCTTGGCCCCCCAAAGTGCCCGTCAAGTTAGACAGCAATATGTTGATTATTTTATGGGTAGGGGGGCCATTGCAATGGGCCATGATATTTAATTTTTTAAAATAAAAAAAATATGGATGAAATCTTGAATTATATTTATTGCTTGCCTTTCTTTTGGGCTTTCTCCTAGGTTATGGTCGAGCAGTTGTAGTGCCAACTGTATTTTCATTTTAAATGTCTAAATAAAAACTCCATTGCCACTGTAAACAACTTTTTGACAATTATAACCAAACTGATACTGAGCATTGAAATAACAAACCACACATTTATTTAATTCCTATAAGGAGATGTTTTTATTAATGGTTGTTATGCATTCAGTTCTGCATTTAGTATAAAATGTTCATAGACAAAAATATAATGATATCTTAATAATTTCGAAAAATATAATTATATTTAAATATTTAGACATAATCCACAAAAAAATATTTTAGGCTTTTTGATTTTCGCAAACAGGCTTTTTTTTTTATTTTTTTTTTTAAATCAAGTTTTTTTACTTTTTGGCGTTTTTTAAAATCAAGTTTTTTATGGTTTTTTTTTTGTTTTTTTTGCAAATAAAGGTTTTTTTTTATTTTGTTTTGAAAATCAATTTTTGTTTTTTTTTGGTTTTAAAATCTTTTTTTTTTTTTTTGTGTGTTTTAAAATCAATTTTTTTATTTTTTTTGGTTTTTAAAATCAATTTTTTTTTCTTTTTTGTTTTAAAATCAATTTTTTTATTTTTTTTGGTTTTTAAAATCAATTTTTTTTTTCTTTTTTGTTTTAAAATCAATTTTTTTATTTTTTTTGGTTTTAAAATCAAATTTTTTTTTTTTGGGGTTTTAATATCAATTTTTTTTTTTTTTTTTTTTATTAAAAATATTATTTTTTTTTTTGGTTGTTGTTTTTTTGAAAATCAAGTTTTATTTTTTGTGGATTTGGAATGTATTTTAAAGAAACAGCCCTCCTTTTTAAAATTAGGTTAAACAGCCATTTATGTTCAGCCAAAAAAATAAAGAGAAGGCCCAGAATGGGGTCAGCAAAACAGGAAATGAAGGACATGATCGATGTTTTGGGGTTTCAAAAAGGGCATTTAGATTCGACCCAAAACATCAATCATGTCCTTCATTTCCTGCTGCATACGATCCAGCCGATTCCGCATTTCATCCATGTCCTTATTCCAGGTCATTATTTGACCAATTAGCCGTTGGGCACTTTCAGAAGTGAAATAGTCACTTTGTGTACCTAAATTGGAATGAAACCAAAAAATGTATTTAGAAATATGCACACATACATAGTTTACCTTACCATAATAAAGCTGTTGTCTCAGACACTGACCTGGTGGGGTGCCCATGTAGCCTAATTCCTCCACATCCTCGGGGGTGGCACTGTTGCTTGAATCAAGCACAACCAGATCCCCTAAAATAGAGTAGAAAAATTACATTAAACAAAAGGCAGCCATGCATAGATTACCGTAAGCTGGTGTGTCAGACACTCACCTGGTGGGGTGCCCATGTCGCCCACCTCTCCTTCCTCCACATCCTCAGTGGGGCTTGGGCTGATTTCCCAATCATGTTTGGCTTGGGGTGGACTGTCTTCTTTTTGGCTGAGTGATTTTTCCCCTATGTGAAACAAAAAATTATTAATCTACTTAGCACACAGATATTTTAGTACATAGTCATTTTCTAACATTTGTAGTGAAGTGGTTTGTGTAGAGTTCCTATTTTACCTCAATATTTAAAATTATAAAGACATATCGGATAGATAGATATCTAGATATCAATATCTCAAAATAAAGTTAATAATCTTTTGATCTCTCTCTCTCTCTCTCTATATCTGGAACAAAATCTATAAATATCTAACTAAATGTAAATAAAAAAAGATAACTTAAAATATTCCAAAAGAATGTTTTACATTTCTATATCTATCTATCTATATATCTATATCTATATTTTTTTTGTTAGATATATATATAAAATATATATATATAAAAATATAGATATATATATATATCTAAAAATATATATATATATATCTAAAAATATATATATATATATATATAAAAAAAATATATATATATATATATATATATATATTTTATATATATATATATATATATATATATATATTTTATATATATATTTAGATAGATCTATCTATAGATATGTAACGAGGTTTTGTAAAAGATCGTTTGAAACGATGAAAAAAAAAAAATCGTATAGGAAGGAAAAGCACATGGAGCAGTATACAAGGTAATAAACACAAGAGAAAAACACGACAAGTACTTACTTTTTTTAAGCACTTTCCGGATCCGTCTATATTGATCCGGCTCCCTGAGTTTCAGGTCAGACCATCTTTTGCGAAGTTGATCTCGGGAGCGCTGTACCCCAAAAGAAGCCTGCAAAGTGTCCACGACCTTCGCCATTATTTTGGCCTTGCGCAAATTTGACCGTGCGTACGGCCCATACTTCCCATCATAGTCGTCTTTGTGAAGAATGGCCACCATCTCCACCATTTCTTTAAAACTCATATTGGAGGCCTTAAATCTAGGCCTCACAGATTTTGTGGACGTTCCAGCCTCCGGGCTTTTTCCACTACCTGAGGACATGTCAGGTGTCTCCGCCATTATTTACCCCACTACGCGCCGTAACTAAAAATGGGCGGAGAACATGAGTTAAAATCGAACGTCAGGGGCGGGCGACGCAGGCGGAGTTTCACACATGCGTAGTGTATAAAGAGGGGCCTTGCGCACGTGTCGTACGTACGTTCTGTGCGTCGGATTAGGGGGCGGAGAACATGAGTTAATTTCGAACGTCAGGGGCGGGCGACGCAGGCGGAGTTTCACACATGCGTAGTATATAAAGAGGGGCCTTGCGCACGTGTCGTAAGTACGTTCTGTGCGTAGGTGATAGTGGACCAGGACGTTACAAAACGAAGGTAATTTTAATTTTTAATTTCTTTGTTTTTTTTGGGGGGGTTTTATGGTCATGACTTTGTAGCAAGCGGCCTATATGGCTTGATAGATTGATGAGGCCTACATAGGGAGAAGATGATGAGGGGTTAGCAGAAACCTATAATAAGTGTTTTTGGTCTTGTGACTTTCTCTTTTCCAGATATAATGAATCCCCTATTTAAGGATCCAGAGTTCCTTACAGCTTTTATTTCGAAATATCGAGAGATGAGGAATTTGTGGGAGGTGAAACACCCTCAGTATTATGCCAAGCATGTGAGGAAGTCAACGCTGGAGAGACTTCTGTCCTTTGTCCAGGCGACCATCCCGGGAGCAATAATGGAGACAGTGCTCAAGAAAATTGGGGTCTTGAGGAACATGTATAAAAGGGAGCATAGGAAGATCCAGGAATCAAGGAGATCAGGAGCATCAGCAGATGATGTTTATGTACCCAGGCTGTGGTACTACAATCAACTCCGTTTTCTTGATGACCAGAATGAAGCCAGGGCATCACTTTCAACCCTTCCCTCCACCCTTCCCTCCACCCTTCCCTCCACCCCAGCAGAGGCTGATGAGGAGCAAGCTGGGTCTTCCATCCTGGATGAACCGGATATGACCATCTGGAGTCAGGTAAATTATTTTAACAAATATTTACTGTAC
Organism: Lithobates clamitans; assembly: GCA_037952925.1. Taxonomy (NCBI): domain Eukaryota; kingdom Metazoa; phylum Chordata; class Amphibia; order Anura; family Ranidae; genus Lithobates; species Lithobates clamitans. Next base: position 1,993,169 of record JBBGZY010000482.1, read on the forward strand.
TAATATTAATGATGTTAACTGGATGTTATAATTGTCTAAAATAATTTTGCACTCAAAATTGTGTATACATATCAAATGACAGTAGTGGCTAAATATGTTTGGCACCTGCTTGAAATAATTAGGGTGTCTGATTAGACTCTTTTATTAAAGAGATGTATTCACATTGAATTTGCTAGTCATGAGAAGCAAACTGTGTGTCATTGATGAACCCAAAAAAAGAAACTAAAACTATTGTCCTTTCTTTATACACAGGATGAGTCCATCCAGGAGGAATGTGGGGAAAGTGGCAGGCAGGAGGAGACCGGGCCCATGGACAGCCTGGAGGAGGCCGGATTCACCATCATCCTGGAGGAGGCTGGGCCCAGTGTCAGGCAGGAGGTGGCTGCTCCCAGTGAGGTGGCTGGGCCAAGTGAGGTGGCTGGGCCAAGTGAGGTGGCTGGGCCCAGTAGGAGCCTGACCCAATCCCAAGTGCCTCCCCTCCACCTTCCCAAAAAAAGGGCCAGGAAGGGGATGGTCACACAGGACGCATCCCTGCGCCTCATGCAAGAGGCCACCCGTTTTTTACCGAGCCCCCCCGAAGCGGAAGAATCCTATGGCTGCTACTTAGCCAGCAGGCTTCTTCAGATGGATTGGGAGCAGCGCCTCATTTGTGAGCGACTATTTGGGGAAACAATCCATAAGGGGCTGCAGGGCACGCTAACACAAAACACCCAACTACATGAGGCAGCCCCCCCTCCTCCTCCTCCTCCTCCTCCTCCTGCCACAACTGAAACACCAGAGCCACAGCCTCAAAAGAAGGCTACAGGGAAGGCTGCAGGGAAGGCTGCAGGGCAGCGTGGAGGAAAGGCTGCAGGGAAGAGAAGAAAGTGATGACCTGGGTTCAGTCTGGTCTGACAGAAGACGCAGGCTGTTGTAGGACCACAGTCTGGGGACATCTAGATCATTTGCTGGTGCTGTTGATCTCTGGGATTCTTGGACCAGATTGTGCTCCCTCTTATATGGACTCCGCAAGATCCCAATTTTCTTGTACACCGACTTTTTCCAGCGTTGACTTCCTCTTTATTTTATTTTGACCATGAATAAATGGATCTTTTTTGAGTTTAGCAAAAGACTTTATGTGTTTTCTTTTAAATCATTGATTTTACACACAATGTTAAATTAACAAGGGACAACAATCTCATTGAGTTTGAAAAAAACACACCAAAAATACATTACTAATGTTAATAATGTTCAAGTGGTAAGTCTTGAAACTAAAAAAATCTACATAACCAAAAACGGTGCTTTGGGTTCACTTTATATAAAAACTAAAAAATAATCACTCGAAAAAAAAAATAGAATAATGGGTTCTTTGTGGTAACTTTACAAACCTAAAAAAAAAAAATATAAAGGGAAAAAGTATTATTAGTATGGAAACATTGTTTTTAAAAAGCATACTATATCATTCATGAGATCAAAGAGAAAAAGAATCCAGAAATCAGTTTGGGAGAACTCTGATTATGAACAGCAAAACACCTTCGTTCTTTAGAACATTCGTAAAGAAGAAATAAAATGCGCTGCATTCAACGATCACAGATTTTACAGCGTGATGAATGTGCTACCTACAATACGAACACTAGTTTTACTAGACCGAGTGCTTCCGTTTAGTTTTTGCTTATGAGCATGCGTCGTTTTTTTGTCCGTAGGACTAGCATACAGACGAGCGGACTTCGGGGTCCGTCGTAGTTACGACGTAAAGATTTGAAGCATGTTTCAAATCTAAAGTACGTCGGATTTGAGGCTAAAAAAGTACGTTGAAAGTCCGGAGAAGCCCACACACGATCGGATTACCAGCCAGCTTTAGTCCGTCAGCGTCCGTTGGACTTTTGTAGCTGAAAAGTCCGACCGTGTGTACGCGGCATCAGTGCCGGTTCACACTTGTGCGATGCGATTTTGATGCAAATTTTTTCATTTCGTGTTTGATTACTACCAGCGCAATTGTATTGCGAATTCAATGCAAATTTTATGCGCAAGAAAAAAAGGGTGATAACTTCCTGTGCTCTTCCTTGTTTTCCTTTGTGGGAGAGTATTGTCGTTGAGGAGTGTGGTTTGTTTGTGAATAGTCAGTGAGGATTTTGATTTTTGGTCATTATGTTTCATCAAATGCCATTGATCATGGCAGCAGTTGTTACTGCTACTGCTGCAGTCCTGATGGACAAAGCCAGGAGGAAGAGGAGGAGGAGGAAGAGACTGATGAGTACAAGAAGACATTAGGTCTACAATGATCTCAGGCAGCATGAGGAGAAGTTCTTCAACTATTCCCGGATGTCATTAAATTGGTTAGTACCTGTACCCCTCTTCCTTCTCCTCCTCCCTCCTTCTTACTATCTATCACTGACATGCATCCTACTGACCACCAATCCCACTGACCACCAATGTAAGGGCATGCATCCCACTGACCAATGCCACTGACAACCAATGCCACTGACCACCAATGCCACTGACCACCAATCCCACTGACCAACAATGCCACTGACCACCAATGCCACTGACCACCAATCTTACTGACCACCAATGCCACTGACCACCAATGCCACTGACCACCAATCCCACTGACCACCAATGCCTCTGACCACCAATACCACTGACCACCAATGTAAGGGCATGCATCCCACTGACCACCAATACCACTGACCACCAATGCCACTGACCACCAATCCCACTGACCATCAATCCTACTTTTGATCTCTTTTCTCCTTTTACTAGAACTCTTTCCTATTACCATTCTATTTGATTTCGTGTATAGGCTTTATCCTGTCACTTACATTGAATTTGTGGTTTTATTCCTTAGTTTTCGATGAATTGCTTCAGCTGCTTGGTACACGTTTGGAGTATCAGAACACCACCTTTCGGAATAGTGTGGAGCCAGCGGAAAGGTTGCTTGTTACATTAAGGTAAATTTTAAAGATATACTTTGTGAAATTTAATGCTATGCACCATAGTAAGCTATAGTAAGGAATGCAAAGAATGCAGACAGATATGACAACAAAATTGTGTTCCAAAAAAGTATTTTTTTATTTTCAAAAACGTAATACGTAATTTTTTTACATACTTGGCATGAAATATTTTGGAAACAATCCAGCTCCCTCTGACTCTCTGACCTCCTCTGACTCTCTAGCTTTCTAACTTCCCCTGACTCTCTAACTCCCTCTGACTCTCTAACTCCCTCTGACTCTCTAACTCACTCTACTCTCTTACTTCCCCTGACTCTCTAACTCCTTTTGACTCTCTGACCTCCTCTGACTCTCTAACTTCCCCTGACTCTCTAACTCACTCTGACTCTCTAACTCCCTCTGACTCTCTGACCTCCTCTGACTCTCTAGCTTTCTAACTTCCCCTGACTCTCTAACTCCCTCTGACTCTCTAACTCCCTCTGACTCTCTAACTCACTCTACTCTCTTACTTCCCCTGACTCTCTAACTCCTTTTGACTCTCTGACCTCCTCTGACTCTCTAACTTCCCCTGACTCTCTAACTCACTCTGACTCTTTAACTCCCTCTGGCTCTCTGACCTCCTCTGACTCTCTAACTTCCCCTGACTCTCTAACTCACTCTGACTCTCTTACTCACTCTGACTCTCTTACTTCCTCTGACTCTCTAACTTCCCCTGACTCTCTAACTTACTCTGACTCTCTTAATTCCTCTGACTGTCTTGCTTCCTCTGACTATCTAGCTTGAACGTAACTGAACTTTTATTAAGTTACAAAACTTTAGTAACTCAAACTCTATCTCTCCAACTCATCCTCCCTGTCATCTCCCACTCTCTCATTCTCCCTTCCTCTGACTCTCTAACTCACTCTGACGCTCTAACTTCCCCTGACTTTCTTGCTTCCTCTGACTGTCTTGCTTCCTCTGACTGTCTTGCTTCCTCTGACTGTCTAGCTTGAACGTAACTGAACTTTAATATTAAGTTACAAAACTTTAGTAACTCAAACTCTATCTCTCCAACTCATCCTCCCTGTCATCTCCAACTCTCTCATCCTCCCTCCCTCCCTCCCTCCCTCCCTCCCTCCCTCCCTCGCATCTTCATCTCCACTTTCCCCCTAATCTTTTTTCTCTACATCTCTATTTCCCTTAGCCATTCAAAATATGATAGCATTTTGGAATACACTATAAAAAATTACAAAAAAAAATTAATACAAAAACATAAAGCTATTTTCAACATGAAGTTGGTAGCGGCATTAGCAGGTAGTCATCTACAAATTCAAAAAACTTGGTGAACTATGTTCATCAGGCTTGGTTAAATCATGCCGTTGTAGTGTTGCTGTTGAAGAGCTTGGTGGTGTTAGCTGCAAGGCTTCACATTGTGTTGAGGGATATTTCCTCAATAACACAGGTGGGGATATCTCGTTATCTGGTGGTACACTTGGGGGCCCATATTGTCGATAGGGTGTAGGCATGTTTGAGGCTACTTCAAGCAATCGATTGTGATATGGATAATGACTTGGAATTGTCAGTTTCTGCTGTTCCATTGGTCTTGTTGGAAATCGATTTGCCACGGACGGTATTTGCTCGTAGAGCTGTGCTGGTCTGTTTTGTGTCGGGACATGGTAAGATGTTGAGTCAAGTGGTCTCATATCCATTTGTCTGCCGATATCCGTGGTTCTACTTGGGGGTGAAATTACTGAGGCAACAGGTGAAGGAATAGGATATGGGATTTGTGATCTGGGGATCTCAAAATGCTAGAGGGTTCTGCAAAACTAAAGGGATAAGGGTTTGGTGCAGTGTTTGAGGCAGAAGAAATGGGAGTAAATATTTGAGTACTAGGAATGTCGTGCATTGGCACAGAAACATGGCGTGGCACAGTGAATGAATGGATGCAATGTTGCACTGCAATCCTCATATTAAAGTAATGGTCTGGCAAGACCTCTTTGAGAAGAGGCACCAGACTAATGGCAAACATAGTGTGAGGGCATTGCTGGGCATCGGTTTGTTCAGTGATACCTGACACTATGTTTAAATTTATTGGTCTGGTCTTGGTCTTCAACCTGTTCTGCTGCCCTGCTGCTTTTCTTCCTGTGGGAAGCAGATGCTTGCCTTTGCCTTCAGCTTGAAGGTGTCGAAACCTCCGTATCCTCATTATCCCACTCCTGAGCAGAGGACTCATGTACCTCGATCAGCTCACCCTGGAGCTCCATAGATGAATCCTCCTGATTTGTGCAAGCAAATGATACTCCTTCATCATTGTCAACACTAGGAGCATGCGCCTCTTCCCCCTCCTCCTCCTCCTCCTCCTCCTCCCAACTTGCTTCCGTGCTGCAATACAAAAAATTTAAATTGGAACTCTGTTATGAAATAAAAAGTATAGCTGATAGTATAGCTGATAGGGGGAGAAGTAAAGGTTAGGGTTAGGACTAATTAGATAGAGATGGTAGAGTGACCGATTCATGTATCATAACTTACTTCCTCAATTCTAGTACTGGCTTCAAAAAATCCATGTATCTGGCGCAGGCATAGGGACGCTTTGGGGGGGCACCAGACCCACTCCTTGATTCACGCTGCAGTCTCTGGTGTCTCTGAAGTGTGTCCTTGAGGCTCCTCCACCTAGTGCGTATGAGTCCTTCTGTAATAAAAAAAAAACATAACTAATTTATTTTATATTTTTTTCAGGTACCTAGCAACTGCAAATTCATTTGCCAGCTTACACTATGAGTTCAAATTGGGCGTGACACCTGTATCGCCATCTGGGAGGTCCTAAGAGATGTGGTCATGAGAAAACCAAACAAAGAGGAATGGAACACCAAAGCTGAGTTGTTTTGGGAGCGCTGCAACTTCCCTAACTGTGTTGGTGCAATAGATGGCAAGCACATCAAAATTGTGAGGCCAGTCGGTAGTGGGACAAAATTTTTTAATTATAAAAAATATTTTTTTTTCGTTCTTCTGGCAGTGGCTGATGCAAACTACTTGTTCACCTACATCGACATTCTTATGGGAGCAGTTCTGACTCCAGCATTTTTTTCCACTCAAGTTTTGGAAGAATGATTCGGGAGAACGCACTAGACCTCCCAAACGAACGACCACTCCCTGGAACATCAGAACCCTCTCTCCCTTTAATATTTGTCGGTGATGAGGCTTTCACAGGAAACGGGCCCTGCTATGAAATATTAGATCAAGAATTGTAATTACATGCCCCTGTTGAACAGGGGCTGAAAAATTGGGCCTTTGGTGGTGGTGGTGGTGCTGGTGCCACAACACTGTAAGTCCTCACTCGCTCTTGGTGGGCACAGAAACGGGCCCTGCTGTGAAATATTAGATCAAGAATTGTAATTACATGCCCCTGTTGAACAGGGGCAGAAAAATTGGGCCTTTGGTGGTGGTGCTGGTGCCACAACACTGTAAGCCCTCACAGTTACTCTTGGTGGGCGCTGGAACGGGCCCTGCTGTGAAATATTAGATCAAGAATTGTAATTACATGCACCTGTTGAACAGGGGCAGAAAAATTGGGCCTTTGGTGATGGTGGTGGTGGTGATGCTGGTGCCACAACACTGTAAATCCTCAAAGTTACTCTTGGTGGGCACTGGAACGGGCCCTGCTGTGAAATATTAGATCAAGAATTGTGCCTTAGGCACTGGTGCCACAACACTGCAACCCCTTACAGATACTCTAGTTGGAGTGCAGGAACAAGCCCTGCTGCAAAGAATTACATCAAAAATTGTACTTACATGCCCCTGTTGAACAGGGGCTGAAAAATTGGGCCTTAGCCACTGGTGGTGGCGCCCAGAACCAAAAATATTCTTACAAGCTATCAGCATGATCCTTGTGGAGGAAGAGGATAGTCACTCAGCATAACAGGATAGTCACTCAGCATCAGCATAGGCAGTCTTGAAGGGACCTGACATTTAAAAAAAATGTATTTGGTTACATCAGCATCAGGTGCTTGGTATCTGGTGGTGATCCAAGACTGATTCAATTTTATGAAGGTCAGTCTATCGACCGAGTCGGTGGACAGACGCACCCTGTGATCGGTTACAAAGCCTCCAGCAGCACTGAATGTGCGTTCCAAAAGAATGCTGGATGCAGGACAGGCCAATAGCTCAATTGCATACTGTGCAAGCTCTGGCTAGTGATCCATCCTCAAGACCCAGTAACCCAGAGGATTTTCAGTGGGAAAGGTGTCCAAGTCAGATCTTGCCCCTAGGTATTCCTGCACCATGTAAAACAGACATTGGCGATGGTCGCTGCAATCGATCATACCTTGGGGCTACGGACTAAAAAATTGTCTGAACGCATCGGTCAGACGGCCACCTTCTCCACCGCTCCTTCTTTGACTGACCAAAGCCTCGGCAACACGTTGTCCAGGAACAGGAGTTTGTAACCTCCCAGTCTCTGGGAACGCATTGCACAGACCTTTCTGCAAGGCCTCCCGAAGATGTTTCATCCTCTGCTCCCTCTGCGACGGCAAGATAAGGTCTGCAAGCTTACTCTTGTACATTGGATCAAGGAGGATTGCCAGCCAGTATTGATCCCTCTCCTTGATACCATGAATACGAGGATCCTTCCGCAGGCTTTGCAGGATCAGGGAGGCCATGCAGCGTAGGTTTGCTGAGGCATTCGGTCCGGTGTCCTCTGGGTCACTTAGGACAACATGATCCGCAGCCACCTCCTCTCAGCCACGTACAAGTCCATGGGTTTCTTGGGACTGTAAATGATCCCTTAAAGACTGCTGCTGATGCTGAGTGCCAGGCTCCACCTCCATGCTGACACAATCCTCCTCCTCCTCCTCCTCTTCCTGTATGATCGGCGGGCATGCAGGAACACTGTCTGGATAAAGGGGGCCTTGAGAGCTAAGGAAGTCCTTCTCTTCCTGCCTCTGTTTTGCCTCAAGTGCCCTGTCCATTATTTCACGCAGCATGTGCTCCAACAGGTGGACAAGGGGGACAGTGTCACTGATGCATGCACTGTCACTGCTCACCATCCTCGTGGCCTTCTCAAATGATGACAGGACAGTGCATGCATCCCTGATCATGGCCCACTGGTATGGGGAAAAAAAACAAGCTCCCCTGACCCTGTCCTGGTGCCATAGTCACACAGGTACTCATTGATGGCCCTCTGCTGCATGTGCAGTCGCTGCAGCATGGCCAACGTTGAGTTCCACCTGGTGGGCATGTCACAGATTAGGCGGCTTTTGGGCAGGTTAAATTCCTTTTGGAGATCTGCCAGCCGAGCACTGGCATTATATGACCGGCGGAAATGCACACAGACTTTACTGGCCTGCTTCAGGACATCCTGTAAGCCTGGGTACCTGCCCAAGAACTGCTGCACCACCAAGTTAAGGATGTGAGCCAAACAGGGCACATGGGTCAGTTGTCCCTGTTGGAGGGCGGAGAGGAAGTTGGTGCCATTGTCGCAAACCACCATTCCTGGCTTAAGTTGGCATGGCGTCAACCACCTCTGAACCTGCCCCTGCAGAGCTGACAAAATCTCTGCCCCAGTGTGGCTCCTGTCCCCTAAGCACACCAGCTCAAGCACCGCATGGCATCTTTTGGCCTACGTACTTGCGTAGCCCCTTGAATGCCTACCAAGCACCGCTGGTTCCGAGGACAAAGCACAGGAAGAGGCCATGGAGGAAGAAGAAGAGGAGGGGGTGGAGGAGAGAGGTGTGTCAGAATCACCAGTAGTAGCATTTTGGAGGCATGGTGGCGTAACAACCTCCAACACTACTGCACCTTGTCTTGCATCCTTCCCAGCTGCCAGCAGAGTCACCAATGCACCGTGAAGCTTAGGTAACGTCCCTGTCCATGCCTGCTGGAGTCAGTGGTAATATGCACCTTACCACTGACCGCCCTGTCCAGCAAAGCCAAGACATTGCCTTCCACATGCCGGTAGAGAGACGGAATCGCCTTCCGTGAGAAAAAGTGGCATTTGGGAACCTGCCACTGAGGAACCGCACATTCCACAAACTCACAGAAGGGGGCAGAGTCTATCAACTGAAAAGGTAGCAGTTGAAGTGCTAGCAGTTTTGCCAAGCTAGCATTCAACAGCTGGGCATGTGGATGGCTGGGAGCAAACTTCTTACTGCAGTGCAGCAGCTGGGGCAGGGAAATTTGCCTGGTACAATCTGACGTCGGTGTACTGATAGCAGATTGCCTGCAAGTACTTGGCTGTGACACACCTAATTCTACACCTTCATTCCTCTCAGTGCAGGTCTCAGAGAGGACTGAAGGTATAGTGGGGTTGGTGATCCCAGCTGATGAGGAGCAAGGAGAGGTCCTCTTTGTTCTTTGGTGTGGGTCTTTTAGGTACGCTTGCCAACGAACTGCATGGCAGGTCAACATATGTCTGGTCAAGCATGTGGTGCCCAAGCGGGTGATGTTTTGGCCACGCGAGATACACTTGAGACATATGTTGCAAATAGCAGCGGTGGGATCTGATGCACTCATCTCAAAAAAGGCCCACACCAAAGAACTTTTGGAATAATGTGCAGAGACAGCAGCGCCCTGCACATGCAGAGCTTTGCGGTGTGATGCAGTCAGTGTGCTGCCCTTAAGTTGGCCCTTGGAGGGCTTCCTGCCTCATTAGTCATGTGCCTCCTCCTCCTCTCTCCTATCAGGCACCAACGTGGAGTCAGTGACCTCATTATCCCCTCCCTCCTCATCACTGGCGCAAACCTGGCAGTATGCTGCAGCAGGGGGAACATGACTGCCAGATTGCTGTCCTTCTTGGGCACCCCCTCTGTCTGGGCTCACGTTAATGCCTTCCTCTAGCTGAGTACCATCATCGGAGCCTTCAAAACTTTGGGCATCCTCCTGGAGCATGTACCCAACACTGTGGTCAAACAGTTCGGGGGACTCCTCAGGAGGACATGGTGGGGCTAAGGAAGGAGTGACTGATGCCACTGAGCCGAGGGAAGAGGCTGCGTTGGCAGCTGCTTTGCTAGACAAAGTACCCTTAGCCTGGGTGAGAGAGGATGAGGAGGATGAGGATGGCTTCTTCATCCACTCGACCAAGTCTTCCGTATGTTGCGGCTCAACACGGCCAGCTGCCGAAAGAAAGGCCAAGCGTGTCCCACAACTACGTGCTGATGAGGAGGCACCATGTCCACGACCAGCACTGTTGCCTCTAGACACAGAGCCTGCTTGCCCTCTTTTATTGGCTTGTGACTATCAGCCTCTCCTTGTTGGCCTTCCAGACATACTATTGGCCTACAGTGAGATGTAGCTGCACAAAGCTGGCATGTATATATACTGATACTGCAGCTAGCAGAATCAACTGCCTTCCTGTAGTATTATTAGTATGAGAACACCTGCACTTGTCTTCAGGTAGCTATACTGTAGGTGCAACTGTGCAGGGTGCACAGTACAGTAACTGGAAATACGTCAAGAGCCTACACAAGCACCTGGCTTCAGGTAGCTATACTGTAGGTGCAACTGTGCAGGGTACACAGTACAGTAACTGGAAATACGTCAAGAGCCTACACAAGCACCTGGCTTCAGGTAGCTATACTGTAGGTACAACTGTGCAGGCTACACAGTACAGTACCTGGAAATATGTCAAGAGCCTACACAAGCACCTGGCTTCAGGTAGCTATACTTTAGGTGCAACTGTGCAGGGTACACAGTACAGTAACTGGAAATTTGTCAAGAGCCTACACAAGCACCTGGCTTCAGGTAGCTATACTGTAGGTGCAACTGTGCAGGGTACACAGTACAGTAACTGGAAATATGTCAAGAGCCTACACAAGCACCTGGCTTCAGGTAGCTATACTGTAGGTGCAACTGTGCAGTGTTCACAGTACAGTAACTGGAAATACATCAAGAGCCCACACAAGCACCTGGCTTCAGGTAGTTATACTGTAGGCGCAACTGTGCAGGGTACATAATACAGTAATTGGGAATACTGTAAAAACACCTGCCTGCCTGTCAGTATTTTAGGAAAAGAAGAACAGGATCTAGCTAAACTGAATACAGTGGTGCAGCCATAAGACCATATTTTTGATAATGTATTTTTGAAAATGTTTAGGTGTTTTTAAACTAGCCTTGCTGGAGGTAAATGTTTTTTGCATGTGTGTGCTGTAAAATTTTCTTCTACTGTATGGTCTTATGGCTGCACCAGCTTTAATGAGAGGGTGTGCCCCCCCAAATATCTTGTTGTATGGATTCTGGCCAAATCCTTTTGAGATAGGAGCACCCCACTCCCTCATTAAGTACCTCTCATTAGTGTCCACTTGTGTCATAGGTGGAGTTCTCAAGATTCTCCCATTTAGAAGAGTGTAGCTCTCATGGTTCAGAGAAGCAGGATCTCCCAAATCTATGGATAGTGTAGGACCCACTAATCATGGGGTACTTTGTCGCAGTAAGTGGGCGTAGCACCATATAGCAATATGGTGTGACCAAATCCCCATATTTTTGATAATGTATTTTTGAAAATGTATAGGTGTTTGTAAACTAGCCTTGCTGGAGGTGAATGTTTTTTGCATGTGTGCGCTGTAAAATTTTCTTCTACTGTATCGTCTTATGGCTGCACCAGTTTTAATGAGAGGGTGCGCCCCCCAAATATCTTGTTTGCTTATATATTGTGGGGTGTGTACTAAACCCCCTGAGCCATAATTGGCCAAAGCCTCCCTGGCTTTGGCCAATTACAGCTCTCTGTACACACAGCACCGTGATTGGCCAAGAATGCGGGTCATAGTGCATGCTTGGCCAATCATCAGCCAGCAATGCACTGCGATGCCGCAGTGAATTATGGGCTGTGGCGCGCCACTCATATTTGGTGCGAATGGGCCATAACGTTCGTAATTCGGTGAACGACCGAACACACGATGTTCGAGTCGAACATGCGTTTGACTCGAACACGAAGGTCATCCCTACTTGTGAGAATCGACAGTTATTAGAGGCATTAGAGGAATCTGAGTCCCTAATTTCCTGTTCATTCTGGGTCCTTGGTTGCTGGGCCCCTTGAAGCCAGCCACCAGAGCGTCTTGAATGAGATCATCTATATGATTGATGATTTGAAAATGCAATTTTGTCTGTTGCAAATTTTTGCTCTTTGTTTTTAATTAGATTGGAATTAAATTGTTCAAGATGATCACTTAATTCTTTATCCTTCACATTATACAATGGATTTGAACATAATAATTGATTTTGGGCATAGAATTGTTTAATTTCTTCATCAACCTCTTTAATACTGTTCATGTACTCAGCGACCAACAGTTCCAAATTTTTTTTTGGTGTAGCTCTGCAGGTTTTGTTCCCATACATTTCTAAAAGCAGAAGACATATCATGTAGGTTAGAAAATATATGGGGGCGTGGCTTGGAGCCGAACGAGAATGGCTGCCTAATCTCCTCGCTCTGTCCCACGGAGGTCCTGCAAACAGCCTAAAGGAGCCCTTACCTGCTAATAATATGGGGAAATCGAAGGATAAACCTTCCCAATCCCGGTCTCGATCCCCCAGGGGCATGGATCCGCTTTCCGGACACAATATCCCTGAGATCTTCCGGCCGCGATCACGCGAGGCCCCGGCTTCATCTCCGGCCTACTCCGGAACGCGCGCCTCAAGCCCCAGCCCTGCCAGGAGAAGCTCACAACGTGCAGAGAGCCCATCCACTGCCCGTCCACTTACCATGGATGATCTCAGGTCAGTGGCCACAGACATCAAAGAATCCTTTGCTGCTGCCTTTACAGATCTCAGGAGGGAGATTCAATCGATGCACATGAAGATCGATGACATAGAAACAACCACTATCCGCCATGATGCCGCTCTACAACAGCTGCAGCGTTCATCTCAGAGTTACAACAGCCAGCTCAGAGATCTACACAGGCATATGGAAGATCTGGACAATCGCGGACGCCGCCATAATGTGAGGGTAAGAGGAATACCTGAGTCCGTTGAACAAAACCACATAACACAGGCCACAATCCAAATTTTTAATGACTTACTAGGGAGACCCCCCGAGACCCCCATTGAATACGAGCGTCTCCACAGAGCTCTCAAACCCAGAGGCAGAGAATCAGACCCTCCCAGAGACGTGATATGCTGCCTGGTGAATTTCAGATTGAAAGAAGACATATTAAGAAGAGCCAGAGAGCGCCGCAGCTTAATGTACCAAGGGGCAGAAATCAAGATTTTCCAAGATTTATCCCCCATAACCCTACAAAACAGAAGAGACCTACGCCCGCTGCTCGACCTACTGCGCCAAAAAGAGATCCAATATCGATGGAAATTTCCCTTCTGCCTGTCTGCAACAAATGCTGGACGCACTGCCAATCTGAAAGTCCCGGAAGATCTCAGGGGGTTCTGCAATACTCTGCAGATACCACTCATTGAACTCCCGGATTGGTATAAAGACTTTCGCTTCACCCAGCTCCAAAGAACCAACTCCATGGAGGCCATACCGGTAAGAGATGAATTCCACATCAGAAGGCGCAGATCATCCTCCCCAAGACCACTTCCTCAGAGGGATCAGCTGGACAGAGACCGACAAAGCCCAACAGCATCACCAGCCCACAGGCGGGCTCGGCCAGATCAGCTTTGATCAAACATAACCAAACGTTTGATAACATTACAACTCTTATTCAGAGTTGCAGTTTCTCTTAGGTCGCCACCCCAACCCAAGTTCCAGGACTATAGAACCAAGACAGAACAGCAATCCATTTGAAGCCCACAGCTCACCTGACAGAAACATACATCAAACCCGGCCTATACTGGATCCACCAGATACAGTCAGACAATAACACATACCCACAAGCTGAGAAACCCATGAAGATCCCACGCTACACGACTCCACATCAACCCATCTACAAGACATTTTTTCAGAGAAAATGCCACCCATCTACAGATCCCAACGGAAATCAACCCACTCCACTAAGTGCCTGAACCTAAGCCGCATACATCACCAGTGGAGGTCTGCCTGATTGAGCAACAAGACACCACACCAGCCACCAACATTTTCACACAACTATTAACCTTCACTGAACTCACGAATGACAGCTCAAGATGGACCCCCACCCTTCAAGATGGTGTCATCCACCACAGCTCACAATCCCACTGCTGCACCCCCCGCCGTCCCCCCTTCTCCCCTTCCCCCCCCACCCCCCTGCCCGCCCCAACCCCCCCCCCACCCCTCTTTTTAGATACCTTCTCCAGATTGAAGACGACGCGACGAAGAAATGAACTGAACCCGAGAAATCAAAACAAGTCAGATGCTGAATATACAGTATTCCACCGCGCTCTGAGATACATGTAGAGCTCTCCCCCCCTTTTTTTTCCCCCCCCTTTTTTTTTTCTTTTTTTTTTCTTTTCCTTCTTCTCTCTCTCTCCCTCTCTTTACTGCTCTTAAATATGTTTATTTTGAATGTCTTGATATGCTTATGGGGGGGGGGGATGGGGAGGAGGCACACCCCGCATGGACAAGGGATCTTTCCCTTCCTGATGCACTCCTATTCGCTATTCATTTGCCAGAGGTGTCCATGGGGGGTGGGCTTCCTAATGATGGGTAGAGTGTGTTCAACCAACCACGCCAAGGCCATAGTGGCCGAATACTGCACAGTCTGTTAGATACCCAATAAAGATCACTTCATACCTAACTCAATGCTAAACTATGCTAGGAACTACCATAGACAGCTTTGGGATTGAACAACTGCTCGAGTTACAGCCCTATCCTAACTCAATGTCTAGACCACACTCAGACTAACCCCTATACGTAAGCATCAATGGATCCTTATTTTATTTTTTCTCCCCCCAGAGTCAATTACTCCCCCAAATTATAGTGAGCTAACCGCTCAGAGGCTACGCCACCTTACGCCCCCTCACAGCCTCAATACTTACATCAAGCTCATAATTTACACCGAACTCAACTTAGCCCTACAATGATTGCTGCTACCTGTTTCAGTATTATATCTAAGATATATATATAGTTGGTTTAACTTTGCTACTTCTCCTAGGCCTCTATGTAGACTGTCCAGGTGGCGACCTCCACATGTTCCTCATCGTGGCTGGTTTATTCCTAAGACCACAGTTTAATGTTTAATGTTTTGAATATCTATGTTATTGATTGTTTCTATCTTCACATCATCAATCTGAGATCTGTAACCACATTCTCTCCCCTTGATATGTAAGCAGGCTCCCTACATACCAGTCGAATAGACCCAAGTTGACCTCCAACGGACAGAACGTCTCTCGAACTCCTTTTCGAGCTCCTTCCACTCCTCCACACAACAGGACAGTGACTATCCTAGTTGACCCATACCGAACGTTTCAACCCACTACAGGGTAAGGTAGCTGGACTACATTTACCTCCGGTAAGTACATCTCACTCCCCGTTACTAACCCCCTCCTGACTTATCACCCCCCTCCTACCCTCTATCTCCCCCCCTTTTCTATTCTCTCTCCCTCCCCCCCCCCTTTATATATCTGGGTTTCTCCCCCTCCCTGGTCTCCACCGGAGCTTCTCCTACTACATCGCTCAAACACCTTTGAAAAGCCTGCGACCCCCCACAGATCACACCCACCCATATCGGCCGCACCGGCAAATTGCACTCCCTCCCCATATCTATTACACCAATTAGACTCTACCCAACGATCATGGACCCCCTACATTCCACTGTGCAACACAACACGCTTAAAATAGTCTCTCAAAATGTCAAAGGACTAAACATCCCAGAGAAACGTAGTCAAATACTCAACATGATGAATAAATTAAAAGCAGATGTGATATTTCTGCAAGAAACCCACTTTCGCACGGACATTACCCCTAAACTAGCAAGCCACAGATACCCTACATCCTTCCATGCTACAAACCCTCTAGCCAAAACAAAAGGAGTTTCAATCTTGCTCTCCAAAAATCTTCCATGGCAACTGATAGATTCCTTAATAGACCCAGAGGGCCGCTATGTGTTCTTGAAGGGAACCGTCCATAACCGGACGTTTACCTTGGCAAACATATACAGCCCCAATACTGCCCAGGTCAGCTTCTTCCGTTCTATCGCTGCCCTCCTCGCAAATTTTCAAGAGGGGACTACGATTCTTGGAGGCGATTTCAATGTAACACTTCAGCCCATCCTAGATTCCTCTTCGGGATCTTCCACACTTCCCTATAGAGCACTGAGACAAGTTAAGATACAATTACAGGAACTCCTTTTACACGACACATGGCGCACCCTACACCCGAATGGGAAAGATTACTCCTTTTTCTCCGCACCTCACAATAGATACTCTAGGCTAGACTACCTCTTTCTCTCCCAAAAAGACCTCCCCTTCCTGAAATCTGCCACCATTGAACCCCTACTCATCTCAGACCACCACCCGATCACCCTCTCCCTCTCCTTCCCGGAAAAAACCTTAGTCACAAAGATATGGCGTCTTGACCCATCTCTCCTCACCTCAGAAATTGACACTAACCGCATCCGCACCAGCTTAAGCAACTACTTCAGGGAAAATGATAACTCCGAAACAGCACCCCTGTCCCTCTGGGAGGCACATAAATGTGTCATCCGAGGGGAATTTCTCACAATTCAGGCCAACCGGAAAAAAACACAACAGACAACCTTTCAGGAACTCACTAACAAAATAAAGAGACTGGAAATACTCCACAAGCAGTCCCAATCACAAGACACATACTTAGAACTCACTCAAACCAGGAAACTTCTTTTGGAAATCCTCAACCGTAAAACCCGACGCAAATTCACATTGAACCAAAAGCTATTTTATGAGCAAGGGAACAAGTGTGGAAAGCTATTAGCCAGAGCAATACAATCCAAGAAAGCTAGCACCAACATCCACACCATTAAAGACCCGCTAGGTAATTCAAGCTCAAACTCCGCAGACATAGCATCTCACTTCGAACGCTACTACACAGAACTCTATAACATACCACAGCAACCCGAAAAGACCGCAGGCCAAACCTCCAGAAAAACCCTTATCACAAATTTTCTCCAAAAATTCAGCCCCAAACCCATACCCCGAGAAGAGGCTCGCGACTTAGATAATCCCATTTCCGAAGAGGAACTTAAGAAAGCGATTAAACAACTAAAAACAGGCAAAAGCCCAGGCCCCGACGGTTTTTCAGCGCCATATTATAAGACCTTCATAGACATCCTTTCAGCTCCGTTCCTAAAGACTTTCAACTCCTTAAACTCCTCCAAACTACCCTTTCACAGACTGCTTGAAGCACATATCACGGTCATTCCGAAGGAGGGGAAGGACGCCACTTCAGTCACTAGTTATAGACCAATATCCCTACTCAACGTAGACATCAAATTATTCGCAAAAATACTAGCAAACCGACTCCTTCCCCTCCTTCCTACAATAATAGGGAAAGACCAGGTTGGATTTGTTCCTGGCAGAGAGGCCAGGGACAACACCATCAAAGCTATCAACATAAACCATTGGCTAACTTCCCAAAAACAAAAACAAAGGGGCTTCTTTCTATCCCTGGATGCTGAGAAGGCGTTTGACAGGCTGGCCTGGGACTACCTGGGGGCGGTTTTACGCCACCTAGGTTTGCACAACCGAATGTTTAATCTAATTATGTCCCTATACACCACACCAACAGCAAAAGTCAAAGTCAACGGCCACCTGTCAGACGCCTTCTCCATCAGTAATGGAACAAGACAAGGATGCCCACTGTCCCCCATCCTTTTTATTTTAACTCTAGAACCCCTACTACGCTGCCTACGATCGAACGAGAACATCAAAGGTATTCCCATTGCAGGACACACATATAAAATAGCGGCTTTTGCCGATGATATTCTGCTATTTCTAAGTGACCCACTTACCTCGATCCCAAACCTCCTCAGAGATTTTGACTTATTTCGGCAAATATCCAACCTAAAGATTAACTTCTCAAAATCCCATGCCCTCAACATTTCCCTCCCGACAGACTTAGTCTCCCAATGCCAAGATAACTTTCCCTTTATCTGGAAACAAAACGCCATTACCTACCTGGGAATCCAACTGACCACACACCTATCAGACCTATACGCTAAAAACTTCACTCCGCTGATTCGCACTATCTCCGAAGACCTACGTAGATGGGACAAACCCCATTTTTCTTGGTTCGGCCGTGCGGCCATCCTGAAGATGAACGTGCTCCCACGTATCCTCTATCTGCTACAAACAATGCCCATCAAACTCCCTGTAGCCTTCTTTCACACGATCAAACAACAATTTCTGCAGTTTCTTTGGAATCACAAGCGTCCTAGGATAAGCTACTCCCACCTCTCGAAACCCAAAAATAAAGGGGGTATTGGGCTACCAGATTTGCAGAACTATTACAGAGCTTGCCATCTGGGAAGAATTGTAGACTGGGCAGTACATGAAGGAGTTAAAGACTGGGTGAAACTAGAAGACTCATTCTCCCACTTGCCCATTAAAAGCACCCCATGGATTCTCCAACGCCACATCCCCAAAACCTTAAAAGACCACCCCCTTATAGAGGCTACCCTCAGGAGCTTTAGGGAAGTTTGTAAGAAATTTCAAATCTCCTCTAACCCAGGACCCCTCACACCTATCCGCCACAACCCAGCCTTTACACCAGGGATGTTCGACAACTTCCTTAAAGATACCTGGCCACACAAAGACATACTAGCCCAACACTTTTTTAGAGATGGTAATTTCACAAACCGTGACACACTCCCCATAAACACAAGGGGCAAACCCTTCCCGCTATGGACCTACTTCCAGATTCGCCACTTTCTCACAACAACTCACCGAAATGCGTCTGTGTCCAGAAACTTAACCCCATTTGAAAACCTATGCTCCCAAACTACACCGCAACAGCACTTGATTGCAAATACACATTCCATGCTCTTTGCCTTGACATCCCCCAAAGACACCAAAGCTTGCCAAGCTTGGGAGAGGGAACTTCAAATAGACCTAACAGAAGAGAACTGGGAACGAATTTTCACAATAGCACACAAGGGCTCCCTCAATGTCACGATACAAGAGAACAACTACAAAACCCTATCCCGATGGTACCGTACCCCGGAACTACTAAACAAATTTAATCCTGATATGCCAAACAACTGTTGGAGGTGCTCCAATGAAATAGGTACATTCTTACACATCTGGTGGTCCTGCCCTCTTCTCCAGATTTTCTGGAAATCGGTTCATGACATCACTTCTCAGGTAACCACATACCCCCTAGACTATACTCCTACCAGACTCCTTCTCCACCATTCCTCCACTTCAGCCCACACGTACAGAAAATCTCTGGGAATACATATGATCAATGCAGCCAAACTATGCATCTCAGCCAAATGGAGATCCTCCTGTAGCCCAACTTTATTTGAATGGTTCTCCCGTATAGACAAAATTGCTGAAATGGAGGAATTAATCCACATTGCAAAAGACACGCCTTCAAAATACTCCCGAACGTGGGCCTGCTGGACCCACTTTTGCACCACAGAGAGATATTCCTCCATTATGAAGCCAAACCGTCCCGATTCCTCCCACAACGAATGACCGAATAAGCCGAAAACCCCTCTTGAGACATACACTAACCCATCAAAACTCACTGTTTCACTCAATCCTGCTTTAATGCGGATCCCGGGGGGAGTCCCCCTTCAGACAGGGATCCGCACACGAAAACATCCTTACTCCGGAGACCCGGTGGAGACTGGGGAGGAGTTACCCCTATCCCCTACCTCTCACACATACCCCTATCCTCTACCCCATCCCTTTATCCCCTTCTTGCCTATGACTACTCCCCCCTCCTTATCCATACCCAAACTGAACTGACAATGACAACCAACTACCCACTCCCATGACTACCCTAACTTTGATGTTTAATCCGCCACCCACTTGTCACATTTCAAAAACCGACGAGACTAACCTACCTCACAGACTGACCCTACATAACAAGCCCGACACATTGTCACGTGTTCAGGGACAAACCTACGGACCCATAGATGACTACTCTCGTACATTCCCCCATTTAACCCAAAACTCCTAACACCTTACTCTAGGTGATGCTCATACCTAATATGGTTCCTGATCTCAGTTGATGTGGTAAACCTCGAGTTCGAGGCTTTCTTACTCTGTTATAAGTCTGTATGACCTACAGTTGAATACATAAATGACTCATTATATTGTAGTGACATATGTCATGTTAATATGATTCATGTTGTCTACCCATATTCTGGTTGTAAAAACTGTGTAACTTCTTTTATTCATAATAAAATTTTAATGGAAAAAAAAAAAAAAAGAAAATATTTGTATCCTTATACCACTCGGGTTTATATACTCATCAATATATCTAGTCAAAAATTTGTAATGCCAATATAGGCCTGATTTTTTCTCTAAAGCTTTATATAGTTTATGCATGAAAACCTCCATCTCCAGAGATGCAACTTCGTCCCCCAAACAATTCTTTTGAATTTTAAGCATCCAACCATTCCATGCTGTGCCAACATAGTCTGCCATGAGAGAAAAAAAAAACAAAAAAAAAACTATAATGCATATGTTTTTTGTCGTATTTATTGGTATCTACTATAGACCACATGATATATGTGTATCCCACTACTATAGACACACATATGCAATTTTGTTTTTTGGTTGTTTGTCAGTTTGGTCAAGTTCTCCCACACCTTGAGCCACAAGTTTACCAGGCAAGCATACACGTTGCTATGTTTATATGTAATTTGTCTCTGTGTATATGTACTCCTCCTGGAGAAATGTTGTAACAATCATAATTCATATTTATATAGATATTTACTACATTGAATACTTATACATGTATTCTCTTGTTTTCAAATATACCAGCACCTACCCAGTATCTGTCCTGAGGAAGCTAATATTTTAGCGAAATGCATCGCCGAGCACGTTTTTGGAGGCATTACTGGATCAGAAATGTTTCTATTACCTTGATACAGTATTAAATTAATCTTTGTACCATAGTTCCAGTCCTCTATAACTGCATTATTGCGTAACTGGTAAATGTTTCCATGCAGGGTGTTGTCTGTATGTTTATATGTTTTTTAACTATGTTGTATTAAAATGTATACTTTTTTACTGATTCTCTCTCTCATTAAGTGCCCACAAAGTCCATAAATTTTTTGACTTGGTCAATATTGAATATTCTGCCTTAATGTGTTTCTCGTGAATCGAATTGTGTAAAATCAAGGCTTCAAAGGTAGCGCTAATGAGATTTGAACATGGTCAGACCAGGTTATTGTCCAAAAAAAGGCTTTTAGTTATCCGTTTTAAGGTATAACAAAAAAGAAAGTGCAGCGCTGGATGTAGTGCCAAAGTGAAATGAATATGAAATTATACACATATAAATTAGTTGAACCAAGAATTGTTCTTTAGATCATTACATTAACCTATAATGGTGAAGAAACTAACAAGTGATAATAACTGGTAGAGTTTTTACACCATACAAAGCGTGTAAGTAATAAAACACACAAAAAATATAAAATTAAATTAAAGTTCATAGATAGGATGAATTTGAGGGAACAAATCCACAGATAAAGTCGTGAAGAGTTTTGAAGCTGTATGATCCACTGCTTATATAGCCCGTCACCAGATGATAAAGATTGAAGGCTTACCAGAAAGCCTGCGACCGCCCTTATTCAGGGGGGTCAAAACAGGCTCAGTAGTGAAGGAGAGACTTCTGGGGGTGTCCCACAATGGGATCCGTGGACTGTTCAGCCGATCTCCTTCTAGGGCAGTTAGTTTACAGCAACGCCGGCACCAATCCAAAGGAAATGTTCACAGGAACGCTTCCAATCCTTCTTCCCCATAAAATCAAGCGATGTAGACCACAAACCCCAAAAAAGAGAAAAAGAGGACTCCAGTAGTGTAGACAAACTTTAACCATTTAGATTTATTAAAAAATCAAGTTCAAAAACAATTTCCAGCAAGGAAAAAATTATAGAAATCCTTTTGCCGTTTAAAATGAGATCGCGCGTGCGTGATACATGCTTGTGTTGTGACCCTACGGCCGTTTCGTCACAACTGACGTCATCAGGGGTACGCAATCACGCACACGCATGCGCCTTATAAGCCTAAGCGGTGCGCCATACAGCGCGATCATTGGTTAGTCTGAGATTAAACCTGGTGCTGATTGGATGCAAAATTACACTCCCAACCCACTTATAACAAAAGTAAGGTGCTCATAATTAACTATGCTAAATACTCATCCATGGAAGGATGTTCAAATATTTTACAAAGGAATAGTGTCCCTTGCAAACAATGCCATCTAGTGGTCAAAATTAAGAAATACCTCAAAAGATAAAATAAAACATTTGCAATACAATATCTTCAAAAACATATGCAGTGCAATTATTTAGGGTGATATAAGGCAATCGCACCGAGCATTGCTCATACATTATAATGCATAAAAAACATTATTATAAAGCAAGCATACCACAAATACTGCTAAACATATATAATATAACCATGTGAAGTGGTTACACCATATTTCCCCCCATGTAATATAGTGCATACAAATGCTTAATAATAAAGAATAATAATATTTAATAAAAAGTAAATGCATCACGAATACTACTGAATTACCATAGCCTCCGTGATCCATCGCAATTAAGGGGATATATTGCGTATAAAGTAAAAGAAAAAGTAAACACCAACAATTATATGAGATGAAACATATGTATAAGGTATATTGTATGAGGCAATCACACCAAATATTTCCCTTGCAAAGGGTGCATAAAAGCATTAATGTGAAGCAGATATAGCACGAATACTGCTGGGCAAATAAGGCATAATCATATAATATGACCATACTGAATATCCCTCATACACCATAGTGCATTATAATTTATTAATATAAAGCAAATATATTGAGAATACTGCTAGAATATCATAGCCTCCATGGTACTACACCATCGAAGGAATATATTACATGAGGTAAACACCAAAAATTAAGTAAGGTGGAGTGAAACAAAACCTATTCATAGAGGGGACATCAACTTTTATTAATAAAACAGTTGATGTCCCACTCTATATTCAACCCATTGTGGGGGCATGGCAACCGAGTCTAAAGATCCAGTTGGTTTCGGATCTAGAAATAGTCCTCTTGCCATTACTGCCCCGCCAATGTGGAACATACTTTTCAATGCCAATAAAAACAGTTCCCATCCGTTTTAAGGTACACTTGTCCACAAGAAATTTGGCATGCTTTGTATGTGTTATGTGTATCTCAGTCAACTTTTTATAACTAGTATTGTAGTTATTGTTTTTTTACATCATCCTCCTTCTTATGAGGTTTGTTTTTGAATCTATATATGAAATTACTATTGAAAAGATGCTGCTATGTTTGTGAATACTCTTGCTACATTGAGAAATCAGAAACTGCAAACACTTGGGCAATCATTGAGATGGATTTACTAAATCTGGAGCACGCAAAATGTGGAGCAGCTGTGTATAGCAACTAATCAGCTTCCAATTTCAGCTTGTTCAATTAAAAACGTGCAGCGCTAAATACAGTTGGTATTTATGCCAAGTGAAAATAACTAGTGTTTAAACATTAAAAACGTGCAAAATGAACATTATATGTGAAAAAAACATATATATATAAATATAACGTGCAAAAAATGTCCACGTTATAAAAACCACACTAAGAGACGTGTTTAAAGTCCACTCTAAAGGAAATGATTAGAAACTTTAAATAAAGTTCAGAACAATAAAGGATTGAAAAATCCAATATGTGACAAAAGAGTGGTGTTGAAATATCAGTCTCGATCAACTGAAAATCGACATCCAAATATAATCTTAATAGTGCATGAAGAGTGATAAAGGAAGCCACCACCGATAACACTGAGGCTTACCAGAATATGTGGACTCAGTAAGACATATGTCCAGTGAGTCGTCAGAGCTTTGCGGTAACTATACACCAATGGCTGGAAAACATCAGCATGTGTAGATATTGAAACACCGGAATTTTAGTAATCACACTTTCCTCCAGGGGACACAGTTCTCAAAGAACGGGGCTTCAGAGGTATAATCCATAGCATGGATTTACAGATACATAACTAAAAAGGAAATACAAAATTCCACATAGTGTGAATCCGCTTAACAGGAAATTTATTGTAAAGGTAAATGGATACACTTACATTTAGGTAGAACAACAAGCGCTTGAATGTCAGAACTGGTGACGCAATGGGAACAGTAGGCTCGAACCGACGCATTTCATCTAAGAAGACATCATCTGGGGTATCGTCCTACTGGAACCATTGCGTTTAATATTGGCAAAAAACCCCAGTAATTAGGAGACATACCTGCGGATAATTGGCCGATTGATAATTGAGTCAAGTCCCAAAACAATATGGAGGTATGGCGTGCCATTCAAGCCTCACTATGACAGCAGACAACTCAACAGGAAGAGAGGCATCATCTGTAAGGCCAGAAATGGCGCACGCTGATTCAAGCCTCGCTGTGAACAGCGGAAGGCTCGAACAGGAAGGAGGACACTTCATGAAAAGCCAGAAAGTGACGCACATCTATTCAAGCCTCGTTCTAAACGAAGCAGCATTAATAAAAATGCCAAGCCTTGATGTCGAGAATATCAGGGAATAACCCCCGAGAAAGGTGGTTTAAAACCCGTAAGGTAAAAAATAGATAATGTGACCATTAAAGCCTCATTTCTAACTTAAAACATCACTTTAGATCATGCTAATACAAAGGCAATTATATTAATTAATGAAAATGTTAAAATTATAATGACGTAAGGATGGCTTGTCATTGGCAAAAATGACACATTATGAATAACGATTTGTTATATAAAAAAGGGAAAATGTATATTAAAACAGTTATAGTTTAAAAAGTAAAATATACATATTAAACGCCCAAATTTAATAAAAAATTCCAAAAAAGAATAAAATGTTCCCATATAAGATTAAAATGTTCCCATATTATTATTATTTTATTATTAGTAGAATAGAGTTCATGTACCAAAAAGAAGGCTGCATTCTGAATCAAAAGTCCTGATGTGTTGATGGTCCAATGTTGCTGGTTAAGTCACTGCAGCATAATGAATGTGATGCTCCGGCAGAAGAGTGTATCAGTTGGATACATCAGTTGGCAGTTAGAAGGCAGCTTGTGTTGACACTGCATCACTGCCAGGAGAACACTCAGTGGCTATGACCACTAGACATGTGCACACTGAAATATTTCGTTTGGGAATTTCGTTTTCGTCTGAAAAATAAATTTATTTAGTTACTCCCGAAGTTCGTTTTTATTCATTTTGTTTTGTTAAAAAATGCATTTAGCCGAAAATCCGAAATAATTAAGGTTGAATCTGTCATTGAAAGCTTATGGTGTCTGTCGAATGTTTTAAGAAGATTCGACGGAGAAGCTAAACTGTACGACGCCGCAATCGTACATTTCCGGTCGAATGTTCTGCCTACAAGCTATAGTAGAATTCTAATGTTGTATGACACTAGTAATAATTATATTTATTAATTATTATTACTAGTCAACCAACATTAGAATTCTTCTATAGCCTATGGGCAGAGCATTTGACCATAAATGTCTGCTCGTGGCGACTGCTTTGTTGAATCTTCATGTTGAATCTTTTCTCTCTATGTCGAATAATCTTGGACTAATAGAGTTAGGTTAGGCGAAATTCGAATTTTTTTGCTATTGTCTCTATAATGTTGAATCTTTTCTCTCTATGTCGAATCTTTTCTCTCTATATAGAATAATCTTGGACTAATGGAGCTAAGGTTAGGCACATTGGACCACAGGTTTGATGGACACAGATCGCTATTGTCAGCATCATGTCGAATCTCCTATCTATATCGAACTGTTGTCGCAACGAAAATGAAAATAAAGCATTTGTTTATGTTGGATCTTTTGGTTTTCAGATTCTGCATGTTCGTTATCGTTTGTTAAAACCATAACGAAAATACCTGAAATTCGGAGGAAAATGCATTCAGACGAAAACGAATGCACATGTCTAATGACCACTTTAAGTGGTCTCACACTCCTTTGGCCTACAGAAGGATATCCTGCACCTTTAGTCCTGACCAAACTTAATTGTGATGTAATTTTCATTCAAATGAGAGCACACTTAACGGGGGGGGGGGGGGGGGGGGCACAAGTGACATGTCACATTAACATAATATTTGTGCACTTTAAGAAGCAAGGAGTGAAAATCACTAGGACCTGCTGGTGTATGCCAGCACAGCAGTAAAAAATAGACTTGTTTCACTGGAATCACACAATGGACTTCACTTATGTTTACTTTCTACACAGTTATCTATTGGCACATTTACTTTGGGAAAATTCTTACATGTACTTATGCATATCTCCAGGCCCGGATTGGGACAAAAAATAGGCCCAGGCATTTTAGACTGAGCAGCCGGGGGGGGGGGGGGGGCGCGGCGGCGGTGCTTCGTGGCGGCGGTTGATGACGGGATGTTGGGCATACACAGTACCTTGTACTTCTGGACACCTTTACATTACACAGCACCTTGTACCCCTGGACCCCTTTACATTACACAGAACCCTGCACTTCTGGACCCCTTTACATTACACAGCACCTTGTACTTCTGGACACCTTTACATTACACAGCACCTTGTACCTCTGGACACTTTTACAATATACAGCCCCCCACAGCTCTGGACCCCTGTTTGTTACACAGACAACCCCTAACAGTTCTGGTCCCCCTGCATGTTACACAGACCCTCCTACAGTAGAGACCCCCTCCCTACAGTCCAGACCCCCTCCCTATAGTGCAGACCCCCTCCCTACAGTACAGATCTCCTCCCTACAGTGCAGACCCCCTCCCTACAGTCCAGACCCCCTCCCTACAGTACAGACCTCCTCCCTACAGTGAAGACCCCCATCCTACAGCGCAGACCTACTCCCTACAGTACAGACCCCCTCCCTATAGTCCAGACCCCCTCCCTACAGTGCAGACCCCCTCCCTACAATATAGACCACCTCTACAATACAGGACCCCCCTACAATACAGACCCCCTACACTACAGAACCCCCCTACATTACAGACCCATAATGTACCTCAGATCAGCGTGGGACTGCATGTTGGGTCCCCTCCCCCTGTGTAGACATAAAGGAGGAGGGGGAGGCGGCTTCACTCTGCTCGGCTGTGTGAGACAGCCGAGCCGAGACTGATCAGAGCCACGGCCACCGTGCCAGAGAGAAGGGGGTCATTTCGGTTCCCGGCCCCCTGATGTGCCGATGGGTATCACTCAAGTGTGGCTCTGAGGCTCGCACGCACCCACCCCCCACTGCATAGCACAACTACAGTTCTCAGAGCGCCTGTCACTGGTGGCCCGCCCCCCACTTAGTACGCCACTGGCAGAACATCAGCGGTCGGTGTTAGAACACTGGTCCTGCATGTCAGAACCCGCGGCCGACTCTGCATGTCCCAGACATGCAGCCCAGGGGCTTCCGGCCCTATGGCCAGTCCAGGCCTGCTTATCACTACAATTTTATAGCTTTGTTTGTGTGATTATCATTAAATATCATTTTTTTTTGTTTTTTTTAGATGAGATTAGGCAGTTCATATTTACTACTGGGCAATAAGCATGGCACATTGATTTCTGTGAAACACCCCAACCTGTTTTCTGAAAGGCATAGCGAGTCTTTTAAAATGAAAATGTATTTATTTTTTACACAAAGTTGTCAATGTAATATTTCTCACACACAGTGTAGGCATACTTAGAATTACACCCCAAAAACACACGCTGCTACTCTTCCTGAGAATGGCGATACCACAAGTGTCAGACTTTTTCACTTTTTGGACTGATTATATACAGTGTATGTTGTGTATTATACAAATCAACTAATTGTATCAAAACCAATGTACTGTAATGGTTGCCTCTATATGAGTTGTCAGGACATATAGCTTAGTGTACCATCACCTATAGCAGACCCTATCCCTTTAAGCCAAGCAAGCCTAGCCTTCTGGTACATGGATGCCCCCAGGAAAGCCATGTTCATTGACCATGAAGTACGGGACGCTAAAGAAAGGAAGAACAAAAGAGTTCCTGCAGCTCCAGGAGTGCAGTTGTCCACAAGGGATGGCTGGGACTGGTGTCTTGCAGGAACATAGTCAGTCAGATGTGCAGATGGGTCAATTTAGGCCATAGGCAGAGACATGGGATTGGTCCAGGAAGCAGGCAGAAACATCGTAAGTAACCACACCAGGGTCAGTACAGACGGCAGGTAGAGGCAACACTGCACTGGTGTGGCAGTGGCCAGGAACATTGTTGCTGGTTGCACTGGTCTAGTGACACTGGGCACTATTGTGGCAGCAGTCAGGAACACTGCTGCTGACTTATGCAGGTCCGGTGACACTGGGTCTGATATGGTGACAATCAGACACTGTTGCTGGCTTACATTACTGTGGTGACTACGACTGGTGTGGTGGTATTCTGGGACACTATAACTGGTGTTGCAATGATTGGGGACAATATGACTGATGTGGCAGTGATCAGGAACACTGTAACTGGTGTGGAAGTGAAAAGGGACAATGTGACTGATGTAGCAGTGAAAAGGGAACACTGTAATGGTTGTGGCAGTGCTTAGAGACAATATGACTGGTGTGGCAGTGATCAGGGAAACTGGGACTGGTGTGGCTGTGAACAGGGACACTGTAATTGGTGTGGTGGTAATCAGGGACAATATAACTCTTTGGTGGTGATAAGGAACAATATGACTGGTGAGGCAGTGTCCAGGGATACTGTGAGTGGTTGGCGGTGGTTGGGGACACTGAGTGGCAGCACTAGTCTGATGACATTATACTGCTGTGGCGGTGATCAGAGTCAATGGCTGGTGGTACACTACTGACATAAATGATATGAGAGCAACCAACTATTATATATGATCACCTCAACAGTGTTATTATGTAACCATAGTGACACTGCACTTGCTCTGGTGACAAAAAATTATAGTTAACACTACACTAATCTAGAGGGGTGGTTGGGATTTTTTTTATGCAGTATAAGTGCTTATACAGCCATCATGGCTAGATAAGAACTGTCAGAAATGATTGCATGACTGCATTCATGTAATCATTGAAAAAACTACTGTGATCTCAGTGACTGGTCACAGTGATCACATGGTACAAGGCCACTGTGAATGGCCCTGTACCATGCGATCACTGTCTGTGACCAATCACAGAGATCACAGAAGTTCTCAATGGTTGTATGAATGTCAGTCATTATTAGGGATGAGCTTCGAGTTTGAGTCAAACTCATGTTCGACGTGAACATCAGCTGTTCGCCAGTTCGCCGAACAGCGAACAATTTGGGGTGTTCGCAGCAAATTCGAAAGCCACAGAACACCCTTTAAAAGTCTATGGGAGAAATCAAAAGTGCTAATTTTAAAGTCTTTTTATGCATAGTATTGTCATAAAAAGTTTTTGGGGACCTGGGTCCTGCCCCAGGGGACATGTATCAATGCAAAAAGAAGTTTTAAAAACTGCAGTTTTTTCGGGAGCAGTGATTTTAATAATGCTTAAAGTGGAACAATAAAAGTGTAATATTCCTTTAAATTTTGTACATAGGGGGTGTCTATAGTATGCCTGTAAAGGGGCACATGTTTCACCTGTTTTGAAAAGTCTGACATCAAAATTACATTTCAAAGGAAAAAAGTCATTTAAAACTGCTCGCGGCTATAATGAATTGTCGGTCCGACAATACACATAAAAGTTCATTGATAAAAACGGCATGGGATTTCCCCATGCCGAACCCCGAACCAAAATTTAAAAAAAAAAAGTGGCATGGGGGTCCCCCTAAATTCCATACCACTCCCTTCAGGTCTGGTATGGATATTAAGGGGAAGTCCTGCGCCAAAATGTAAAAAAAAATGTCGTGGGGTCCCCCCAAAAATCCATACCAGACCCTTATCCAAGCACGCAAACTGGCAGGCCACAGGAAAAGAGGGGGGTGAGAGCCAGCGCCCCCCCTCCTGAACCATACCAGGCCACATGCCCTCAACATTGGGAGGGTGCTTTGAGGTAGCCCCCCAAAGCACCTTCTCCCCATGTTGATGAGGAAAAGGTCCTCATCCTCACAACCCTTGGCCGGTGGTCGTGGGGGTCTGAGGGCGGGGGCTTATAACAAGGAGGCCCCCAGATCCCACCCCCCCCTGTGTGAATTGGTAATGGGGTACAAATGTACCCCTACCATTTCACAAAAAAGTGTCAAAAAGTTTAAAAAACACAAGAGACGGTTTTTGACAAGTCCTTTATTAATTTCTTCTTCTTTCGGCTTCTTCATCCATCTTCTTTCTTCTGGTGTTCTTTCAGTGTTCTTCTTCCTCCATCTTCTTCTTCATCTACTTCTTCTCCTTCTTCTTCCTCTGCTCTTCTCATCCCGCATCTTCCTCCAGGCTTGTTCTCTGCTCTGTCCGCACGATCCACCTCAGTGGGAGTGTGACCCCGCCCCCCTTTGACAACACAGGGAAAGCCACAGGGAAGTCCTGTGAATTCCCCTGTGCATCAGAGGAGGGCGGGGTCACCAGGTGGCCCCACCCTCCGTTATATAAGTAATGTCAGAAGAAGCGAAACGTCACATGGCTGAAGACTGCCACTGAGGCAGATCATGCGGACGGAGCAGAGAAGAAGCCTGGAGGAAGCTGCGGGGCAAGAAGAGCGGAGGAAGAGGAAGATGAAGAAGAAGAAGATAAAGAAGAAGATGGAGGAAGAAGAAGAACACCAGAAGAAAGAAGATGGAAGAAGAAGCCAAAAGATGAGGAAATTAATAAAGGACTGTCAAAAACCGTCTCTTGTGTTTTTCAAACTTTTTGACACTTTTTTTGTGAAATGGTAGGGGTACATTTGTACCCCATTACCAATTCACACGGGGGGGGCAGGATCTGGGGGTCCCCTTGTTAAAGGTGGCTTCCAGATTCTGATAAGCCCCCCGCCCGCAGACCCCCACAACAACCAAGGGTTGTGGGGATGAGGCCCTTCTCCCCATTAACATGGGGACAAGATGCTTTGGGGGGCCTACCTCAAAGCACCCTCCCAATGTTGAGGGCATGTGGCCTGGTACAGTTCAGGAGGGGGGCGCTCTCTCTTCCCCCTCTTTTCCTGCGGCCTGCCAGGTTGCGTGCTCGGATAAGGGTCTGGTATGGATTTTTGGGGGGACCCCACGCCATTTTTTTAAAAATTTGGCGCAGGGTTCCCCTTAATATCCATACCAGA
This sequence comes from Lithobates clamitans, assembly GCA_037952925.1. Taxonomy (NCBI): domain Eukaryota; kingdom Metazoa; phylum Chordata; class Amphibia; order Anura; family Ranidae; genus Lithobates; species Lithobates clamitans. Next base: position 2,024,283 of record JBBGZY010000482.1, read on the forward strand.
CCTAAAGGGCCTGGTATGGAATATAGGGGGACCCCCACGCATTTTTTTTAAATTTTGGTTCGGGGTTTACTTGTGGGGAAATCCCATGCAGTTTTTTATCAATAATCTTTTATGTGTATTGTCAAACCAACAATTCATTAATGACCACGAGTAGTTTTAAATTATTTTTTTTCCTTTGAAATGTCATTTTGCTGTCAGACTGTTCTAAACACGGGAAACGTGCGCCCCTTTACAGGCATACTATAGACACCCCCCAGGTACAAAATTTAAAGGAATATTAAACTTTTATTTTTTCACTTTAAGCATTATTAAAATCACTGCTCGCGGAAAAACGGCCGTTTTTAAAAATTCTTTTTGCATTGATACATGTCCCCTGGGGCAGGACCCAGGTCCCCAAACACTTTTTATGACAATAACTTGCATATAAGCCTTTAAAATGAGTACTTTAGATTATTCATGTTCGTGTCCCATAGACTTTAGCGGTGTTCGCGTGTTCGAACAAATTTTTTGCCTGTTCGCAAGTTCTGCTGCGAACCAAACTGGGGGGGTGTTTGGCTCATCCCTAGTCATTATTTACTACTGGACATGTGATCCCTGTGATTGGACACAGCAATCACATAGTACCAAGGTAGAGCACAGCCGCAGGTACTCAGGATCAGTGATTGGCTGTGTGCGATGGACACAGTGGTCACAGTACCATGCTGCTGCACACCCTGGGGGTGTGCACAAAGTGCAGTTCTGGGAGGATGAACAGGTACGTCCTCCCAGAACAACGCTTTTCCCACCCAGCCATTTATGTACAGTGATTAATTAAAATATTCAATAAGTAAAATGTCAAGACTATTTTTAAAGTAAATACTTATTCTCTTGAATAGCATAAAGTGCACTATACTAGGAGGTGTTTAAAGTCTTTTAATAGCATCATTAGTTATAAAAGAGCTGCTTTAATATTTTCTTAAAGACTTTCTTCACATCTCTGTTTCGTAAAGTATATATGAAAGGGTTAATCATAGGGGTAAAAGCTGTGTACATGAATGCAAGGTATTTATCATAATTAGTTCCTTCTGGTTTGACATACACAATGATGGCTGTTCCAAAAAAAAGGCTAGCTACAATTAGGTGAGATGTACAAGTAGAAAAAGCTTTTTGCTTGCCCTCATCACTCCGAATCTTAGAAATAGTTGTAATGATATGGCCGTATAATCCTATGATTAGCAGAAAAGGTACAACAACATCGAATACAGCTGCAGCACTTGTAGACACACTGCTTGCAAAAGAATCAGAACATGCCAACTTTTGCAGTGGAGCCAGGTCACAAAAAAAGTGGTCAATTATATTAGGACCACAAAATTCCAAATGTGCCGTAAGGATGGCAGGGATCAAAACAATACCAAATCCAATAATCCATGGAAAGATGGCTAGCCCAGTACAAAAAACACGGGTCATTATTGTCGAATAGCGTAAAGGATTATTGATAGCTAGATGTCGGTCAAAGACCATTACAGCAAGAAGATAGCATTCAGTCACACCCAAAGAGTTAAAGACATACATTTGGGTAAAGCAACCACTGAATGAAATCACGTTATTTGCAACTGCTAAATTAGCTAACAGTTTTGGAACTGTAACAGATACAAACATAACCTCTAAAGCAGAGAATACGCTAATGAATAAGTACATAGGGGTGTGAAGCGAAGGTTTTGAGTTAACAAGAGCAATGATGGAGAAGTTACCCACAATACATGTAACATAGGTGAATAAAAACACAACGAATAATACGTGTTGTAACTGATGCAAATCAGAAAATGCCAAAAGAATAAAATTAGTTACTAATGTCTTGTTCATTTCTAATATTCATTAAGAAAAATACCTGTAAAAAATGATAAGGTCCTTGTTAAGCAACAAAATAAAAAGTTTAAATTGCAGACATTTCATTTAAACATTAGGACCCCTAACATGTCATATCTATAGACTTGCAATCAGCAAAATGTATTCTTCCTGCTGGTTAAAAAGCTGTAGATTTGACTCATCAGGGGGAGTGTCAGAGAGACCACTGCTTCCAGACAGATAGCAAGGGTCCTTCTCTGAAGCATGATGACCAAGGACAGGTTTTTCAACTTGACCTGTGGCTACTTTCTAAAAGAAACAAACTGTAAGACTGTATACATTTTTTGACAGACAATGTATGCGTTTAGTGGATTAGAACTGAAGGGTTTATTTGGGCTTTAAAGAGGAACTGAACTCTGGATACTGTGCCAAATAAAGGCAGGCAGAGGGCATAGAACTAGTTACCAATACTACCTGTGGTCTCCCTAATGCTGATCTTTCCCCATTACTGATTTACCATGCCTAATTGTGCACTCTGTCTCTGTTTGGAGGTGGCCATCTTGGTAAACACATGGTTTTGCTTCCTCATGTTTGTGCCTCCAGCAAGAACAGTGAGCAGCACAGGAGTCACGCCACCAAATCTCATTCCAAATCTAGTAACATTGGCAGCCAGAGGCAACAGTGCCTTATATCTTACACTGTAGGCACAAATTACTTAGGCACACTCAAATACCAGAAATTAAATTCTATACAAAAGGTACATTTTCATGCTACTGTTTATGCATAATCAGGGTCTCCATTAGAGATCACTGAGTCCCCCGCAGCCTATCTGATGGCTCCCCCGGCAGACAGCAGCCCCTGTAGATCGTTTTTATCCTGGGGGGAGTTCAGCTTTTTTAAATGATAGTTTTTCTAGCTGACATCACAGTGTCTGAAATAAATTTGGAAGCTCTCTTGACCAGAGGTAAAACGTTGAAACAACGGAGGAGGCTTTGTAACCTTTATCCCCCTCATATCTATGTCCTAACCTGATGGGCCTGGGATTGAGAACCCCTGCTGACCCAATAGAGTCTGGGCATGGTGAGCTTTGTTTTGCATTCTAATAAACTACTATATATTGTTGGGTGTCCAGTGCACCCCTGTGCCTTTGAGGAGGATTGGGCTCTATCCAGGCATACCTGCCCTCAATCTATCCATTATTATATATTTGCTCCTACTATGGAGGCTCTCAAAATGTATGCAGTTAGGAATGCAGATAATACTGGGGTGCCATGGTGTGGCCTCTGCAGCTTATGCATGTATTTCCAAATGTGTGAAAACTAAACCCCTGTTTTTAAAGTGGAACTATTAGACACGACAATTCAGTTTGTTGCAGGCTGGTTGGTAAGTTGAGCTGGGAATTCTTCTTTGTTGTTTGAAACGCGTCACGCTTCTATGTGCTCCTTGCTGTTAAGGCCAGTTATAGGTTGGTTTGTTTGTACTGTTACATTTAGAGCTGTACCCTGACGACGTCACACTTACAAAACCAGATGAGACACTGATGTCTCATCTGGTTGTTTCATTCTAGCCACTGGAACGCACAGCCATTTTGCCCGGATCTGGAGGTGCTATTGATTATCGATACTAAACAAATTTGTCAGCCTGTAAGTGCATTTTAATGTGTGGGGATTTTAAATAACATACTACATTATTGCTGTCTCTATCTCAGTAATTCCTTTGCATGTATCTGGAGGCAGAGTGGGGAAGAGCTGGAGAAGGTGCCATATGGAGCCAACCTGGAGGAAATAAAGGTTGTTAATAAAGCACTGTGGATCTGGAGAGTGGCTTTTCAAAAGGGAGGTGGAGAACACCTATGGCATGGTGGAAGAGCACTATTAATGGAATCATTTTGTTTGGACTGAATATATATTGGACATTGAGACGTTTTACACAGTATGAACACTTTATAATAAGGACTGGTGGAAGTGGATTTGTAGTTGGTGTATAAACACTGTACTGATTTATATATGTATTATCATTTAAAGATAATATACATTTATGGTTAATGTTGGAATTTGAGTTTTACAAGGTAATAGATGGCAACATCAGATCACTGATTGTATGTAAATAAAACCAGCAGGGTTTCTATTATTTTTTAGGTTTTGCTTCACATATTGCACTGAAGTTAATAGTTCATAATTTTACAAGGTAATAGCTGGCGACCACTTCTAGCAAGTTTGGGATTTTTTTTAAATTTAGTATAATTGAGTGTAGTATATGTTGTTGTTGAGAGCGCTTCACCAACCCAACTATATTTGAACTGAAATAGTTGGCTGTAGCATAAGGAAGATTATTCACCGAAGAGCTGGAGAGCAGTGCAATAATGTCTGCAGGCAACAGTGAAGCATGGTGGAGGTTCCTTGCAAGGTTGGAGCTGTATTTCTGCAAACAGAGTTGAAGATGTGGTCAGGATCAATGGTGTACTCAATGCTGAGAAAAACAGGCAGATACTTATCCATCATGCCATACCATCAGGAAGGAGTGTGGCTGGCCCCAAATTTATTCTGCAGCAGGACAATGATCCCAAACATACAGCCAATGTCATTAAAAACTATTCTCAGTGTAAAGAAGAACAAGGAGTCCTGGAAGTAATGGTTTGGCTCCCACAGAGCCCTGATCTCAACATCATGAAGTCTGTCTGGGATTACATGAAGAGACAAAAGGATTTGAGGCAGCCTACATCCGCTGAAGACCTGTGCTAAGTTCTCCAAGATGTTTGGAACAACCTACCTGCCGAGTTCCTTCAAAAATTGTGTACAAGTGTACCTAGAAGAAGTGATGCTGTTTTGAAGGGAAAGGGTGGTCACACCAACTATTGATTTGATTTGGATTTCTCTTCTGTTCATTTACTTTCCATTTTGTTAATTGAGAAAAACAAACTATTACCAATTCTATTTCTGAAAGCATTCTTAATTTACAGCATTTTTTCACACCTCCCTAAAACTTTTGCACAGTAGTGTATGTAATATTGATTAACCACTTCAGCTCTGGAAGGTTTACCCCCCTTTATGATACGGCACTGCATTACTTTAACTGACAATTGCCCAGCCGTGCGATGCTGTACCGAAACAAAATGTAGGTCCTTTTTTTCTCACAAATAGAGCTTTCTTTTGGTGGTATCTGATCACCTCTGCAGGTTTTATTTTTTGTGCTATAAACAAAAAAAAGACAGAGAATTTTGAAAAAAAAAGCAATATGTTTTACTTTCTGCTATAAAACAAATCCAATTAAAAAAAGTGTTAAAAATCAAATTCCTTCATCATGTATTCTGCTACATATTTTTGTGAAAAAAATCCCAATAAGCTTATATTGATTGATTTGCTCAAAAGTTATACCAGCTACAAACTTTTTTAGTAGTAATGGCGGCGATCAGCGACTTATAGTGGGGCTGCGATATTGCAGTGGACAGTCGGGACACTAACTCACACTTTTGACACTTTTTTGTACTAATGACACTGGCAGGGAAGGAGTTAAAGGGGAAGTAAAGTCTTTTTTTTTACTTGTACCTACAGGTAAGACTATAATAAGGCTTACCTGTAGGTACTGTAAATATCTCCTAAAATTGCACAGTTTAGAAGATATTCAGAGTGCTTGCAGCCGATGGCCTCATCGGCGAATGCGCTCTGAAGGTCCAGCTTACCATGCCAAACCTTCAGAGCCCGTGACACCACTCATAGCGCCAGAGCCCATGAACCTGAAGGAAACACTGGGGAAGATGTCAGCTGTCTCAGTGGTGTGTGGGTGCTGCTGGAGGGCTTCGTTCTAAGGTAAATCTTTCATAATGAGCTAGTATGTGATGCATACTAGCTCATTATGCCTTTGTCTTACAGGTTTTTTTCTTTTTTCTCTACGTATACAACCTCTTTAACATCAGGGGCGATCAAAGGGTTAAATGTGTGCCTGACATGTGCTTTACTACTGTGGGGGAGGTGTTTGTACTAGAAGAAGGCATGTATTGGTTCCCCCTGCTTAGCAGAGACACAGGATCCATGTCTTCTGTAGTGACAGTGTACTGAAGCATCGGGGGTGCTGGTGGACATTGAGTCTGCCGTACCCACCAATCAGCTCCTGCTGTGTCTAATTACAGTCTAATCACGGTGGGAGCAGGCCCCCGGCGGCGCCCGTGCACACCCTGAACCTGGATGTGTCGGATCACATACTAGGTATGTGATCCAGTGCAGGAGAGCTGCCTTGCCGCCGTATATCTACAGTATAAGGTCAGCAGTGGTTAATTAAAGTGGAACTAAACCCACATCTATTTAAAGGGTTTCTAAAGTTAATTTTTTTTTTACCTTAATGCATTGCCATGTATTAAGGTAAAAAACAAACATTAAGAAAAAAAAATCAACTTTTTTCAGTCTGATGTGGACAGTAAAATAAAAGGGACTGAAAAGGAGTCATCCCTCTCCTTGATAGCCCCAGGACCAGTTCCTATACTTACGTTACGGGACTTCCTTATAGCATTGAAGTGGTGGATAGGTAGCTCATTAATTGCTACTCTCTTCTAGAGGAGGAGAATAAGGGAAGGCTAAGGTGCTAAGAGATTTAAACAACTCGAAAAAATCAATCACTTTCAATGCTGAAATTAATCATAGCTGTCCACAAGGTAAGGGAATCTTAATAAAATTTCCCTATAGACTTCAGAATGGGGACAAAAAGCAATTCATGACCAATTGAGATTAAAAAATGCATGCAGTATCAAGTGTCAGTTTATATGCTATTGGTTTTCAGATGTGATTTTGAAAGTCTCCATGTAAACAACATGAAGGGAAAGCTGCACATACAACCCCTCAAAATCGCTGCATGCAGGATGTCTGCAAATACACTCCAATGCATCAGTTTAATGAGAATCGGCCCCATTCACATAAACAGTCCCCGAACTTGCTTGTATTACAAAATGCAGTGGATTGCATGGAATTGAATATAGTGAGATTAATGCCTAAATAATTAGCACCTAAACTCTAGAGAGACGCAATAAGGCAAAGTAGAGTGCTATAATGTCCAGTAGTATCATACATATGTGTGCGCAGGGGGTGTGCCTGGGCACACTGAAATCACCCTATGCAGCACAAATTCCCCCTGTCACTACAGAAGACATGGACCTGATATTTCACCAAAGCCCCCCAACAGGGCTCCCAAAAAGTTGTAAAAATAATATAAAAATACAATTTAAAAAAATTACACAAAAATAAAATAATAAAAATAAAAAAAATACTGGCACAGTATTACATACTAGTACACACACATACATACATACATACACACACACGTATGCTTGTTTGAGCTTTGGGGTGCACACTCTAATGCAATGGGCTGCGCACACCTATGGTATCATACAATTCAGAGGTCTGATATTCTCTCCCAGCCCTCCAGAAACAGAAATCTATGTAATGCAGCGTACAGACGAGCGGAATGTCCAACAGAAAAAGTCAGACGGGAGCTTTTCATCGTATATTTCGATCTTGTGTATGCCTCAGCGGATCTTTTACGTCAAAAATTCTGATGGACCTAGAAAGAGAACATGTTCTAAATATTTCCGACAGAACCAATTCCTATCGGGAAAACCGATCATCTGTATGCTGTTCCGACGTACCAAAAATGACGCATGCTCTGAAGCAAGTACGAGACGGAATCTATTGGCCACTGGCTATTGAACTTCCTTTTTCTAGTCCCGTTGTACGTGTTGTACGTCACCGCATTCTGGACAGTCGGACTTTGGTGTGATCGTTTGAATCAGTGGAATTCCGTCGGAACTCCGTCGGAAAAACATTTAGAGTTTATTCCGACGGGAAAACCGGTTGCGTGTACAGGGCAAAAGAATTTGAACTCGATTTCATGCAATTCTGCTGAAATGCCTGAATAATATATTTAGCAAGCAGGACTTTAAAAACAATGGGGGAGATTTATTACAACTGGTAAACTTAGAAGCTGATTGTCTACCATGCACAGCCGCACCAGATTCTAACTTCACCCTGTTCAATTAAGCTTTGGTAATAAAACCTGAAAGCTGATTGGTTTCTATGCAGAGCTGCACCAGATTTTGCACTCTCCAGTTTTAGAAAATAACCCCTATCGTCAGTTCAGTGGTAAATGTTTGCAGTCCATTATTTTTTGAAATTCTAGAAAAAACCACATAAAATACAATAAAATTTGACTTTTATGTTTGCACGCTTTCATTTACGGCTTTTATACCGGACACATGTACCTCTTTCTTGCCCAGGCCAATTTTGAGCTTTCAGCGCTGTCACACTTTGAATCACAATTTTTTTCACACAAACAGCTTTTTTTTGGTGGTATTTAATCACTGCTGTTTTTAAAATAATTTGCTAAATAAATGAAAAAAGCCCGGAAATGTTGAAAAAAAAAAAAAAACACATTTTTCTTAATTTCTCATATAACATTTTGCAAATAAATAATATTTCTTCATTAATTTAGGCAAAAATGTATACTGCTACGCGTCATATAATGTCCTCCCAGGATAATAAGGCTCCCGTCCGGCTGTCATATTACAATAGGCAGGATGGGAAGGGCTTAAACATTATTTCTAATCACCTTTTTTCTTTCTCCAGAAGTTTCTCTTTGGTTAAACACTGTTACATTTGTTCTACCTCTGGGCAGAAGTTCTAGAAGCTGTATTGTACAATGGGAAACCATAGGATTTAGGTACCAGCTTTTTGTGGTGTAAAGCAATAAACCATACGTATATTGAGGTAGATGAAGGTGGATGAAGAATTAATAATACAATGGTGAATGCAGGTTCCATGGAGCAGAGAAAACTCTACTACTAAATTCTATTCTAGCAAAAATGAATAAGCAATGTACTTGAGTTTCAGGAGCTATATCTCATTTATGTATAAAATGTAATAAAATGTATACCTTTATAACAAATAAAGGAGGTTTACATGCCACCAGACACATACAGATGCTTAATGAAAACCTTGGAAATGTCTGAGATTGTTCACTAATATAGCCCTGTCCTAAAATGTGTGGCCATATAATGTCTCATAGGGAGCAAATCTTTTCTAATAATAGACCTCATCTTTATTATGTTTAAGAAGTAAATAGTCCTAACAAGCCCTTAGTGGCTACATGTTTTCCCTAATTTAATAGGCTTAGTTAATGTGTATTAAATTCATTGTTTACAGACATAAATGCCCTAGGGACTCCTTAAAGGAAAAAATAAGATCTAAATAAAATATATATACTGTTGTTACTGTACTAGTTTGCGTCTTGTCAAACCTAAATTTTTTGTGTAACTTGATTTGCAGATTGGATTTCAAACTGTTAAATCAGTATTAAACCCAAAAGCAAACATTTAATATATTTCAGCTTGCCAATCCTTAGATGTGATGGCTGCATTTGTTTTAATTTTTTGGCTTTTTTCTTCTTCTTTTTTTTTTTGATATAAAAGACATAACATTTGACAGCAAAAATGCGGCCACAGCTGCTGTAATAAACATACGGACAGAGAAATATGTCCGATTAAAATAGATTACATATGACTTAACGTAAATAGCATGACAATAAGCAAATGGTCACTTAGGTTATTATCCTTGTTTTCCTAGCGTCTAGTAAAAACTATGTGTATCTCAACCTGGAGGCTACTGAGCTCATTAAGTGCTAGGTTAATTCTCTCTGTTCTTTCAGAGACTGTTAGGTTGTAATATAGTCGTTGTTATAAATGAAAATGCAGCAAGGTTATGATGTGCAGATCGGAAATGTGGGGGTAGTAAAGTATGAATGGGGATCAAAAAGGGGTGGGTGGGGATGTATAAGGAAAGGTGGAAAAGGGTTATTTAAGTGTCCTTTAGTTTTATATTGAGGAAAGTGAAGGGGGTCCAGAGTTCTACCTACCCTCTCCTATCGCAACTCTCAATGTTATTTCAAGTCATAAATTATGTGTATTCATCTGTTGTATTGAAGTGTAACCAGCAAGACCAAATTTTCTCGCATCTGCAAGGGGTATCTCTCGCTTTGTGTATAAGTTCCTCCATTTCCGCAGTTTTCTAGATACGGTTAAGCCAATCGGCTACAGACGGTGGTTTTGGGAAATGCCACTTAGCTGCATTTACCATATGCATGGCAAGTGAGCGAAGGTAGGCATTTTTGGGAATTGAGGAATGGTGCAGCAAAAACTGCACTGGGGAAAGTTCAAGATTTTAAGTGGTAATTTGGTTTGTAAGTCGATGAACCTCTTTCCAGAAAGGTTGTAGTTTAGGACATGTCCACTAGATGTTCAGAAGCGATCTTAACTCCCCCTCACATCTCCAACGTTGTGAGGACAGTGATGGAAAGATTTAATGTAATCTAAGTGGGGTCCTGTACCATCTTGAGAATATTTTAAATGCATTCTCCTGTGCATATACGTTTACTGTTCCCTTGTGGTTACATGTGTAGACATTTTCCAATTCTTAAACTGATAGATCAATGGAGAGTTCTTGTTCCCATTTGGGGGGGGCCAAGTTAGATTTGGGGTCATGTTTGGTGACTAGTAAAGGAAACGTGTAGGAAATGAGGTGATTTTGGGGTCCTGTTTTCAGGCATAGCGATTCATAAGGGGTGGTCTGTCGTGACCAGTCAGGTCAGGGGTTAGGTTTTTCAAGGAAGTGTCGAATTTGTACGTATGTCCAAAATGCGAACGTGTTATTTGTCATCCGGGTGGCCAGGTTAGATTGTGTGAGAAGGTGACCTCTCTCATAAAATTGCTCTGCTTGAATGGTAGAGTGTGGCCATGAGTCTGGGTTGTGGCAAAGTAGAGCCATAGGGCCTGTGGGACAGGGCAGCCATCAGAAATTTTTGGGCTCCTTACACAGCTGTAGGCCTGAGCCTCCTGCCCCCCGAGCCTTACCACCAACATTCCCCAGGGCGTGCCTATGGGCCATCCTATCGCATCCGCACACCAGCCACCTCACTTGTACTCACTCAGCCCCCCTCAATCTTGTATATATGTCAGCCCCCACACACCTGTATATTTGTCAGCCCCCCCAAACCTGTATATTTGTCAGCCCCCCTCACACCAGTATATATGTCACCCCCCCACACACACACACATACACCTGTATATTTGTCAGCCCCCCTCACACACCTGTATATATGTCAGTGCCCCCCACACATACACCTGTATGTATGTCAGTGCCCCCCACACACACCTGTATATATGTCAGCACCCCCCCAAACACCTGTATATATGTCAGCCCCCCACACACCTGTATATTAGTCAGCCCCCCAAACCTGTATATTTGTCAGCCCCCTCACACCTGTATATATGTCAGCGCCCCCCCCCCCACACACATACTTGTATATATATCAGTGCCCCCACACACACACACATCTATATATATGTCAGTGGCTCCCTCCACAAACACACACACATCTGTATATATGTCAGCACCCCCCCATACACACATGTATATATGGCAGCCCCACATACACAAATCTGTACACACACAAGCCTCTGGCCCCTCCCTGTACACAAACAGCCCCCCTCCCTTACCTTCACAGCCCCTACTTGTAGCTTCCTACTTAGTCCCAGCTGGCTTTCACAAAGCTGACATGTTGCTGAGAAGCATAGTACAGGCAGATCACTGTCATATGAGGGGTACACATGCACATAGTAGCCAGAGGTGGCAGTAAAGAGCTTGATGTCTGAGTCAATGACACGAGAACAGCAGAAACTGTGAGATTGTTTCTGTACTACACAGCACGGATCCCCTTCACCCATCCTGCCTTCTTCTGGCCCGGGCGGACCCCTCGGGCCCCGGGGCCCCTTACAGTTGTAACAGCTGTACCCCCTGATGGCGGCCTTGAGTAGGGGGTATGGACCACACACATTGACAAGTTTGTCCTACAATGTAAATCAATCATCAATCATGCCATCCAATGATGTAAAGCCTTGTCAGTCATGATGAATTCCCTGCCAACATGTTCATCCTGACAGAGACTTGCACTGAATGACAGATCCTGGTCTAAATTGTAAAAAAAGGGGTGGGGATGGTGGCTGGTGCCATTGACTAAATTTCCACATTTTCTACTTTTTCCCTTTAAAAAATTGAACACCTTTTAACCCTAATCACTCCTTTTAAAAATCAAAATGCAAACAATTATTACAAAGAAAATGGTTGGGTTGAGAAAAGGCATTATAGATCCTTTTGGAGCAAGGATTCTGTAGATCACATTGAAAATTTTGGATACTCCGGGAGATGCAATGCACAAGGAGGACTAGTCCGATTCGTCTTAACATTAGGTCTGAACCTTTAGATGGTGATAACATAGTACAGTTGGACATTACAGGTACCCATATTACCCCAGGAATAATTATAAAGAACAGGTTAGAACTCCTATGAGATAAAAATATACCAATCCTTGAGGTTTTCATTACAGATCAGGTAATTTTTTTTTAGATCAGAGTTCGGGCCCAAAAGAACGGGTAAAAAGAACTGGTGTTGCTAAGGAGGTAGACAAAGTCAATATAAAAAAGGGAAGAATCTAAGTTGTGAAGGTATTAATTTAAGTGGTATAAATTTACATGAAACTGAACTGAATTCTCTCCTAAGAAGGGATTAAAGTATGTCCCCTCTCAGGGTTTGGATACATTCCAGACATGTATTGGTGCCCAAAAATGTGTTAGAAAACTTAGTATGAGGAGACATTTTTATAAGTAATCCCATCTTGAGAAGTAGTAACAATACATAACTTGTTAGTGTTAGACATACAGATTTTTCTAATGCATCTTTCTTTACAACACTCCCCCAGGGAACAACACTCCCCCTTCTTTGGCAGTAGTTAGGGACTTGGTCCTAATGGATTTGGATAATATAAAATCAAAAATAAATCTCTGCTTGTTTAGGAAGTGAAATATTTTTAAACATGTGAAGCATAATTGAACAGGTGGGTGGAATTTCTCCTCCAGGTTGCAGGGTTTTTCTTTAGAAATAAAATCTGACAAATTAGATATGTCTACAAAGTGTTTGGTGCATAGTGTGGGGATCATGGAATCAAGAATCCGTAGGGGAAGCATGACTTGGATGGGTACAGTTTGGGTCGATGTCATAGAATGAAGATGCCTTCTGGCCAACAATGAAGCCTGCATGGGTAGAGGTAGGTGTTTGAGCTCCCATGGTTTCCATAGGGCACTTAGTAACACCAGGTAGAGGTCTCAAATACTGGTTTCATAGTGCCCATAGTGGGGTTACAGATGAGGGAAACAAGTATTTGAGTTGGGTCAATTGAACCGCCCAGTAATAATCTTTCAGATCCGGTAATCCTGCCCCCCCCCCCCCCCCCATTGATCTGTTCTTGATTAAACATAAATAAGGACATCTGGCCTTCTGGCCTTTTTACCTTTCCATAGGTAAGATTCGACAGAAATCCAAGGTAACAGTCCACCACAATTATTTCAATTTTGATAAAACACTTCCATGTAAACAAAAGCAGTTTATTTATTTTTTCCATAAATTTTTATTGAATATCAAGTATAAGTGAATGTTTACAAATTGAACATTGTATATCTCATACAAGAAAACAAAAATGTTGTTGATAACAAAGTTATTCAGGTGATCGCCTGTACCAGAGAAGGAGACGGGATGCACAACAAACAGGGAGTTATAGGAGCCTAAACTCCATTTGGCACATTGATAATGCATTTAATCGTTGTTCTATAGATATATTCAGTTACCCTGCTTTGTCTGGTATATAAATGATATCAGGGGCCCGAGTTCGAGAACGAACACGGGAAAACATTAGCAAGGAAATATGCATAAAGACTGAAAAGAGGGCGAAAAAGAGAAAGAGAACAGGAAAGGAAGGAGAGAAGGGGAGAGAGAGAGAGAGAGAGAGAGAGAGAGAGAGAGAGAGAGAGAGAGAGAGAGAGAGAAAGAGATAGAGACAGAGAGAGAGAGAAAAAATAAATAAATAAATGAATAAATAAAAAAGGGGTAGGAATAAGGGGAGAGCAGAGCAGGGAAGAGGGGAAGAAGGGAGAGAGAGGGACACTGTAGAGAGGAGTCCGCAAATTATATATTAACAGATGAAAGTATTGAGTCCCTTCACCTCTGCACCCCCCCGCCACCCCGGCCAAAGTCTCCCTGATTACGTTTTCAGAAAATATATAAATAGTGCTCAAGTCAGCACTTTGTTTAGGAGTTGACACTTTGGAAGTAATCCGATGTTTTAAAATGAGTCCAGCATGTCCATGTAGTCGTGAATTTTTGTATCCGTTCTTGGGAAATGTGTATCAGTTCTTCCATCTCTTCTATTTTGGAAAGTTTGGCGAACCATTCTCTAATTGTTGGTGGGGTAATGGATCTCCAGTGTGTCGGAACACACAGTCTCGCTGCATTCACCATGTGCATGGCCAGAGATTTGTAATAAGCACTTTTAGACAGTGTAGTATGGTGCAACAGATATTGTGCTGGAGTCTAATCTAATGTATACGTGGTGACCTGTGAGATGATGTCATGCACCTTCTTCCAAAACGCCTGAATCGAATCACAGTCCCACCAGACATGGAGCATAGTGCCTTCTGCTTTACTACATCTCCAGCACGTGTTGGGTATAGATGGTGAAAATTTGTGGAGTAAGGAGGGAGTTGTGTACCACAGCGTTTCGATTTTATAACAGTTTTCTTGGATGGCTACGTTCATGGAACCTTTGTGTGCGTATTCGTGTATAGTTTCCCACTCCTCATCGGATAAAGAAATCTGAAGTTCCTTGCCCCATGTGGTGCATGCAGGAAAAAAAGCAGTTTATTTTGCATCTATTAGATGTGGCCATAAAGCACAATTATTTTTTTTTTTGGGTGAGATTATCACCTCCAGAAAACTGGTGTTGCCATGGGTGCAAAGTTTGCTCCGAGTATGGTGGGAGGAGGCTGTCATCCATGACAGACCCAAGCAGGAGATAGCATTCAGGAAGAGGTACATCGATGATTTCCTCCTCTTGTGTAAGGGAAATTAAGCTTCTTTGCATGCCTTCTATGGCCTATCTGAATAGCAACAATTGGGGCATTGGTATATGATTAGAGCAGGCCAGAAATACATTTTTTTGGACCTTATTATATTTGTCAGGAAAAACCAGTCTTTCACTAGGACCCATTTCAAAATATACCAGTTAAAAGTTGCCATCACCCTTCTTGGCTTAAATCTATCCCCAAGAGGCAGTTTCTTTACCTAATGTGAAATTGTTCTGATCTGGTTGACTATAATACTTAAATGAATTAATTGAGTCAACTAGATCAGAATATACAACAAGTCTCTACCATTGATCAGGAAATATTATTACAACCAAAACAACCTGTCATGTACCAGGCTGGAGGCTGAGGTGATGAGAGCCTTGCGGCTGAGTGCAGAGTACCCCTGAAGTTGGAGACAGAGGGTGCTATGCCCAGGGATGCACGGGTTGCCTGCAGGTAAAGCTGTCTGATGGTTCCAGGAGCGGACACCCAGGAGCAGAGAAGGTGGTCACAGCCAATGAGTCCCTGGAGGTATTGGCGGATCTTAACAGGTGGAAAAGCAGAGGCGTCGTCAGAAGCCAGGCCGGGGGTCAAACACAGGAAGTCAGTCAGAAGCAGAGGCAGGAGGTGTAGTTGTGATCAAGGCGGGATCAAACACAGGAAGTCAATATGTAACAGACAAGAGCAGGTCCGTGAAACAAGCCAGGTTCAGAGCCAGGAGAGAAGCCAGTGCAGGTCAGGGTAAGCCGGGTTGGTAACAGGCAATCAAGCAAGAAACATAGGAACACCGGAACACAGGATACAGAGCTGATAATCCAGCAATTTAAGAGAGAAATTGGAGTCCTTATATAGGCCAGCAAAACACTGGTAATCAGCACATTTTTGCGTACACACGTTAGCCGTTGCTGCATTTCCCGTTACGCCCGATGCTAATGCACATGCACGGAATTGCGTGGCCATAATGGATATTGGCATATCTGCCAGTTCTTCTCTGGTTTCTTCCCTGACAGTGCCCCCCCCGAGGGGTAGCCACCGAATGCCCAGAAATGCCTATTTTTTGGGGAATCTGTTGAATTCCTGAAGAAGTTTATTAGCGTGCACGTTATTTGCTGGTTCCCATGAGTTTTCTTTAGGTGGATATCCTTTCCATTTAATGACATATTGCACCTGTGTCCCCCTCCTTCGAGCATCGACAATGGCCTCCACCTCAAACTCTGCGTCCTCCCCTACAGTAATTGGTGGTGGAGGTGGCTCTTCTCTTTCAGGAAACGAGCTGAAAATACAAGACAAAAAGTGTAGCGCTAATAAATAAATACATGTATAAACACATATATATATATATATATATATATATATATAAATACAAAATCAAAATATAATAAACCCCGTGAATAAAAATCAGCGTTTAAACAAAAAAGTCCAAGTGAATAAATCAATAAAATAATAAGGTGAAAAGTCCCATGGGTAACTTTGTGTGAAAATCTTGACAGGTGCAAACTTGAAATGAAGAGACACCACCACCAACAATATGGAGGCTTACCAGAACATTTGAACCCAAAAGAACATACGTTCTATGGGTCAAACAAGCTTGTATAGGGGAACAACCACTACCAGTATGGAATCCTCTGGGAGCTGTACCAAGAACCCACGACCATCCATAGACTGGTGTATCTCATAAAGATGATGGTCCGTTAAACATGGATAACAGATGGATAAAGGAGAAGGAACAAAAAGGACCACATAGCGTAATTCCATAAATTACACAATGAATTTATAAAAAAAATGGAAAAACTCACATTTGAGCAGATAAAACAGCGCTTTAGTAAATAAAATGGCGGCAATATATATATATATATATATATATATATATATATATATATATATATATATATATATATATATATATATATATATAGATAATATGACCCCAAGATTGAGAATCAAGTCCCGAATGTGTATCGCACTACTTCCGGTTTTGGGACAAGATGGCCGACCAGCGTGCGTTCAATCCCTCACTATAGACCCTGTGTAATAGTAAGGAAGTGCTTCTGGTGGAGGCCATGCATTCCAAGTGTGATACATATGAAGTGTAACTCCATATATAATGAACAAAGGGATTAACAAGTACCAGTATGTGGAACAAGTATAATTAAAAAAGATTATTTTAAAAAGATTCTTTTAAAAACAGACCAAAAAGATATGCACAGTGGTAGAGCTGAGAAAATGCAGCTCAGACACACAGCTACGACATCGCGCAAGGACGTCATGCATGTTTCATCTAGCAAGAAAATGAATCGTGACATGCAATCACATGACAGTGCACATAATTGCATGTCGGAAGTCTGAATGGAACTAGAATATAACACTATAAATGTGCTATGTGATTGATAAACAATTGTAAGAATCAAATTTAATGGTAGAAAGGGCATGTTCGAAATACTGAAACATACTCCATGAGTAATCATATCTATAGGGCGATAGAAGGGCAATTAAATGGATGGTGTAAAGAATAGTTAACCCATGTGGTGTAGCCAATACTTAACACATGTGGAATGGATTCTCAAAGGGGTCATAAACAAATAACGACATATTGATAAAGCAAATATAGGGAAAAAAGGAAAAATGTATATGGATACATACATGGAAATGGGAGAGATATCCTGGTATAAATTATAAACTGGTTGGTATTTAAGCCTTATTAATAAATGAGTTGATGTCAAGTTCTACGTTCATACCGTACGGAAAATACATCTGTAGCTCATATATCCAGAAGGTCTCCAGACAGGAGACACCTCTGGTCATAGCTCCGCCCCTCCAAGGGGGAATATATCTGTGGATAACCACGAACTGTGTTCCCTTAAACATGCGATGATGATGCAATGTATAATGTCTAGGGACCGTATGCTTAGTGTCACCACTTTTAATCAGAGTGATGTGTTCAGCAACCCTGATTGAAAAGGAACAAATGGTGTGACCCACATATTGTTTACTGCAATGGCAGGTAATCAAATAAACAATATGACTAGTGGTGCACGTACAAAACTGTTTAATGGAGTAATTTGTATGTGTAACAGAAGATGTAAACTCCACAGTTTTGCGTCCAATACCAGAATTTTTTGCATGAAAAAAAAACGTTCAACTCATAGAAAAACGACAAACGAGTAGGGGGGTTGATAACATTTGAAGCTATTTTGCTTTGTAAAGTGGGAGCTCCTCTAAAAAAATTCATTGTGTAATTTACGGAATTACGCTATGTGGCCCTTTTTGTTCTTTCTCCTTTATCCATCTGGTATCCATGTTTCACGGGCCATCATCTTTATGAGATCCACTGGGTTTGCACACCAAATTTGGGGTTCCTAGCACCAAGTGGCCCTGAGATACAGGGCCCCAAATTCGGTTCGGAAAATGAAATTTTTTCCTGCAGAAAAGTGCTTGACTCGAGTATAAGTCGAGGGGGGCACTTTCAGCACAAAAAAATGTGCTGAAAAATTCGACTTATACTCGAGTACATACGGTAATTATATTTTGCAGCAGCCATTTTTTGTTTGCTTTATATCAATCTGATATCTATAGCAATATGAGCAATATGGATGTTTTTGATTATAGAGCCTGCCGCATTGTTAACACTGAGGGTGTTTTTGTTGTCACTGGAAGTGACACCGAATTAGGGGGTTTATTTTTGAGGCTTAAAAATGTCATGTCCTCTGAGTTACACCTACAATGGGACGTAGCATTTTTAGAACAATGCATCTCAGATCGTATGGTTCCTAGAAGTCTTAGGTGGGACGTTTTTCCACAACAGGGTGACCCTTGGTTCAAATATTTTAATGATGCAGGCATTAATTTCCTTAGCGTCCTTATCACCAAGAAACAAAGTAAATTATTGGTATTGGATAGAGAAATTAAAGATCTCAAAGATCACACAAGAATTCTTCCGAATACAATGTCCTTTCTTCCAATCTTCAAAATTTTCTTGAAAAGGAAGATAAAGACCAAAAAAATAAAAAAACAAAAAAGTACTCTAGAGATGTGGGTGACTACAAAAATGGAACTGTGTTTGGTTGGCAGAAAATGTTTTCTTCTACTTTAACTTTAAACACGGTCCCCCCTATCACCCGCATGGTAGGAGCTTTGACGGTTCCTACATCAGGAGTTGTTAACATAGGAGCCTCACCTCCTACCAATAGACGTGGTGGAGGGTCTAGAGGTAGTGAGATCTTCCCACAACCTGTAGTACGACACTATAGTCCCCATACCCCCCATACCCCTAGTAGAGGCAGGGGACATAATAGAGGGAAGCGAGGAGGGAGAGGCCAACGTGGTGGTGGTTTTTGCCGTCCTAATCCCCACTCCTTTAGGGACTATGGTGGCCACACTTACCGAGATGCCTCTCCAGTTCAACATGGCGAGTATGTTGATCCATATTACTCCTATTCCCAAAATTATAGCCAACCCCCTCTAACTACTTATAACAGGTTTTCACCCTTCAGAAATGTACGGGAGAATGAATATAGATCTGACCCTAGAGACATCCATGAACGATCAGCTTATAGGTATAATCAACCTAATCCCAATCTGCATGGAGGTCAGGGTTTTTACGAGGACTCAGTACTAAGAAAAGGGGGTCCAGATCCAAGAGAGGTACAAGAGGAGGGAGGAGAATACAGAGGAGGAAAAAGAAGGAGAACTTGATGAGCCAAGGTATTTTTAATTTAAGTACCAAATCTTTCACCAAAGAAGAACAGTCTGTTCTTGATAAGGGCCTTAAATTTGCCCCCCCCACCCTAAAAAATTGGATAGATTTGGTACATTTACTGATGTGCACAAATATATTTGTAAACTTAATATCCAGCGCTACCTCATTTCTAACCCTTATAAAAGTGGGGGGTAGTGCTGCGACATCTGGCACAGTCCATTCTGGATTATCCAATCCATCATTGTTTAATCCACATGTTCCAGTAGCACCAGCCATTAGTATTTTTAGAGATCTTGTTCTCAAAGATCTGGCCAAATTACCTGATAAACGTATATACCACCAACCCATTTCTAGTGTCAGCCTCAAGTCCTTATGTCAACAGAAGGACTTGGTAATTCGTCCAGCTGACAAGGGTGGAGGGATTGTTATTTTGGATCCCTGTATGCGAAAATGAATAAGAGTTGGGACTTTTAATGAGGTCATGGAAAACATGCAGGTACCAGGGGTAGCAGTGCAAATTTATTAATCAAGTAGCATGCATAAAAACAATTCAAGACAGAACCACATACTGTAGAGAAAGACATTGTAATAAATATCATTCCAAAATCACAACACATGTATTTGTGCATATGCGATCGGCATCAAGGGTACAATCAGCTTGGCGCCACATAGTGGTCTCATTGAGAAATTTAGTGCATGTACAAAGATTACATAATGTGTACAAATATCAATACCACAGCACAACGAAGGAAACAGATAATATAATATATAAAAACCATAATAATTGTTCTTGAGTAGGGATGAGCCGAACACCCCCCTGTTCGGTTCGCACCAGAACATGCGAACAGGAAAAAAATTCGTTCGAACACGCGAACGCCGTTAAAGTCTATGGGACACGAACATGAATAATCAAAAGTGCTAATTTTAAAGGCTAATATGCAAGTTATTGTCATAAAAAGTGTTTGGGGACCCGGGTCCTCCCCCAGGGGACATGAATCAATGCAAAAAAAAGTTTTAAAAACGGCCGTTTTTTCAGGAGCAGTGATTTTAATAATGCTTAAAGTCAAACAATAAAAGTGTAATATCCCTTTAAATTTCATACCTGGGGGGTGTCTATAGTATGCCTGTAAAGGGGCGCATGTTTCCCGTGTTTAGAACAGTCTGACAGCAAAGTGACATTTGGAAGGAAAAAACACATTTAAAACTACCGCGGCTATTGCATTGCCGACAATACACATAGAAGTTCATTGATAAAAACGGCATGGGAATTCCCCACAGGGGAACCCCGAACCAAAAAAAAAAAAAAAAAAATGATGTGGGGGTCCCCCTAAATTCCATACAAGGCCCTTCAGGTCTGGTATGGATTTTAAGGGGAACCCCGCGCCAAAAAAAAAAAAAAAAAAGGCGTGGGGTCCCCCTAAAAATCCATACCAGACCCTTATCCGAGCACGCAACCTGGCAGGCCGCAGGAAAAGAGGGGGGGACGAGAGTGCGGCCCCCCCCCCCTCCTGAACCGTACCAGGCCACATGCCCTCAACATTGGGAGGGTGCTTTGGGGTAGCCCCCCAAAACACCTTGTCCCCATGTTGATGAGGACAAGGGCCTCATCCTCACAACCGTGGCCGGTGGTTGTGAGGGTCTGCGGGCGGGGGGCTTATCGGAATCTGGAAGCCCCCTTTAACAAGGGGACCCCCAGATCCCGGCCCCCCCCCTGTGTGAAATGGTAAGGGGGTACTTACCCCTACCATTTCACTAAAAAACTGTCAAAAATGTTAAAAATGACAAGAGACAGTTTTTGACAATTCCTTTATTTAAATGCTTCTTCTTTCTTCTTTCTTCCTTCATCTTCTTCTTCTTCTGGTTCTTCTGGCTCTTCTGGTTCTTCCTCCGGCGTTCTCATCCAGCATCTTCTCCGCGGCGTCTTCTATCTTCTTCTCCTCGGGCCGCTCCGCACCCATGGCATGAGGGGGGAGGCTCCCGCTCTTCTCTTCATCTTCTTCTCTTCTTCATCTTCTTCTTCATCTTCTTCTTCTTCTTTTTCTTCTTCTTCCTTCTTCTCTTCTTCTCTTCTTCCTGTCTTCTCCGGGCCGCTCCGCAATCCATGCTGTGGCATGGAGGGAGGCTCCCGCTGTGTGACGGCGTCTCTTTGTCTGACGGTTCTTAAATAACGGGGGGCGGGGCCACCCGGTGACCCCGCCCCCCTCTGACGCACGGTGACATGACGGGACTTTCCTGTGGCATTCCCCGTGACGTCACAGGGAAGTCCCTCAAGTCACCGTGCGTCAGAGGGGGGCGGGGTCACCGGATGGCCCCGCCCCCCGTTATTTAAGAACCGTCAGACGAAGAGACGCCGTCACACAGCGGGAGCCTCCCTCCATGCCAGCATGGCTGCGGAGCGGCCCGGAGAAGACAGGAAGAAGAGAAGAAGGAAGAAGAAGAAGAAGAAGAAGATGAAGAAGAAGATGAAGAAGAGAAGAAGATGAAGAGAAGAGCGGGAGCCTCCCCTCATGCCATGGGTGCGGAGCGGCCCGAGGAGAAGAAGATAGAAGACGCCGCGGAGGAGATGCTGGACGAGAACGCCGGAGGAAGAACCAGAAGAGCCAGAAGAACCAGAAGAAGAAGAAGATGAAGGAAGAAAGAAGAAAGAAGAAGCATTTAAATAAAGGAATTGTCAAAAACTGTCTCTTGTCATTTTTAACATTTTTGACAGTTTTTTAGTGAAATGGTAGGGGTAAGTACCCCCTTACCATTTCACACAGGGGGGGGGCCGGGATCTGGGGGTCCCCTTGTTAAAGGGGGCTTCCAGATTCCGATAAGCCCCCCGCCCGCAGACCCTCACAACCACCGGCCACGGTTGTGAGGATGAGGCCCTTGTCCTCATCAACATGGGGACAAGGTGTTTTGGGGGGCTACCCCAAAGCACCCTCCCAATGTTGAGGGCATGTGGCCTGGTACGGTTCAGGAGGGGGGGGGGCCGCACTCTCGTCCCCCCCTCTTTTCCTGCGGCCTGCCAGGTTGCGTGCTCGGATAAGGGTCTGGTATGGATTTTTAGGGGGACCCCACGCCTTTTTTTTTTTTTTTTTTTGGCGCGGGGTTCCCCTTAAAATCCATACCAGACCTGAAGGGTCTGGTATGGAATTTAGGGGGAACCCCACGTCAATTTTTTTTTAAAATTTTGGCTGGGGTTCCCCTTAATATCCATACCAGACCTGAAGGGCCTTGTATGGAATTTAGGGGGACCCCCACATCATTTTTTTTTTTTTTTTTGGTTCGGGGTTCCCCTGTGGGGAATTACCATGCCGTTTTTATCAATGAACTTCTATGTGTATTGTCGGCAATGCAATAGCCGCGGGTAGTTTTAAATGAGTTTTTTCCTTCCAAATGTCATTTTGCTGTCAGACTGTTCTAAACACAGGAAACATGCGCCCCTTTACAGGCATACTATAGACACCCCCCAGGTACGAAATTTAAAGGGATATTACACTTTTATTGTTTGACTTTAAGCATTAATAAAATCACTGCTCCTGAAAAAACGGCCGTTTTTAAAACTTTTTTTTGCATTGATCCATGTCCCCTGGGGCAGGACCCGGGTCCCCAAACACTTTTTATGACAATAACTTGCATATAAGCCTTTAAAATTAGCACTTTTGATTTCTCCCATAGACTTTTAAAGGGTGTTCCGCGGCATTCGAATTTGCCGCGAACACCCCAAATTGTTCGCTGTTCGGCGAACTTGCGAACAGCCAATGTTCGAGTAGAACATGAGTTCGACTCGAACTCGAAGCTCATCCCTATTCTTGAGATGTTGTAATGTAAACATATGTTGGTATCCCAAATGCCAGGCGCGTTTCGTGTAGAACACACTCATCAGGGGCCAGATGGTCAGGGATTTCTAAAAATTTAATACAACATAAAGTGAGTCTAACTGGTAGCTCATACTCGCAGCGAAAGAGGGGTGGGTCACCCTAAAACACTTACATGTGAATGGTACAGTGGGACATGGCAGGTACAGAGCCAAGACCAACAGGCATCTCTCCCGGGAGCTGAGGTGCAGCGGAATGCGTGCTGGCGAGCCGGGTACACAGAGTCCCCCCCGAGGAGCAGTGCGGGAATCACAGAACCGACATGGATAGAATATCGACAAAGAGTGCCAGTGTGAACTGCCTGGGAGAAAAATTAAAGCAATGTGTCAAATTTGATGTTGGTAAAAAGGACCAATAATGTCTCTCTAATAAGCATGGTGAAATACGGGAGTCTGTGCCGAAAAAAACTATATAAATATAATTGGAGCATCAAACGTATCCACATCCAACCATAGTGGACTGTGGTATATACACAAGTAAAAAAGGAATTTGAAGCAAACAGCAGAGGCAAAACCGATTTCAACCAGCCAAGGAGGTGGATAAAGTGACCATGTATAGACTTACATGCATCCCAGGCAGGAGAGAAGGCACTATGGATTGAAGGTGATGATGAACCATCTCGGAACAGAGGTGCCCACGCTGTGTCAAGGGAGGCAAGATATACCCGACAAACACCACGTGCACGCTGGCCGCGTACACCAGCGTCACCCGAGCACGGCAGAAAAAGGGGAGGGGCTCTGATGACGACCTCCGTCAGTCAGCAGCGTCCGCACTCCCTATCTGACTGGCTAAATGGAGGAACTCATGCACCACGCCGTGACGCCAGTGATGGCGTCCAACGTGGGGCAGGGGGGGGGGTTGACGCCGATGCACTGTGGGCGCCCGCCCAACCCCCCTTGAAGCAACGAAGTGCACTCCCTCCCGCACACCGACCGAAGCAGGGGGGAGGGGAGGCTGGGGGGACACACAGAGCACATCGCAGCTCCCGAGTGTCAGATATAAAGCCAGTCCTGGATGTAACACAGTCACGTCTCATCCCTGAAGGGGATGGCATGTCAACCTGCTGTGCTTCCTGATCT
This sequence comes from Lithobates clamitans, assembly GCA_037952925.1. Taxonomy (NCBI): domain Eukaryota; kingdom Metazoa; phylum Chordata; class Amphibia; order Anura; family Ranidae; genus Lithobates; species Lithobates clamitans. The sequence continues at coordinate 2,048,733 of JBBGZY010000482.1, forward strand.
CATGGCTACCTAAGGGGTGTCCAGGATCAGCAGAACCTGAATATGGAAAGTAACCATTCAGGTGCATGGATACCTAACATGTGGGCGGCAGGGGAACACTGCCGGAACCTCTCCAAGGACCTCCATCCCTATGTAGAACCAAGAAAAGAGGGGAAAAGGGAAAGTGGGACTTTAAATGAGGCACCCGAAGTGCCTCCATCCCTGTATGCGAAAATTAATAAGAGTTGGGACTTTAAATGAGGTCATGGAAAACATGCAGGTACCAGGGGTAGCAGTGCAATTTTATTAATCAAGTAGCATGCATAAAAACAATTTCTCCGCCCTCCGATAGGGACAACTAACCCATGTCCCCTTTTTGGCTCACGTCCTTAACTTGGTGGTGCAGTGGTTCTTGGGCAGGTGCCCGGGCTTACAGGATGTCCTGAGGCAGGCCAGGAAAGTCTGTGTGCATTTCCACCAGTCATATAATGCCATTGCTCGGCTGGCTGACCTCCAAAAGGATTTTAACCTGCCCAGAACCGCCTAATCTGTGACATGCCCACTAGGTGGAACTCAACGTTGGCCATGCTGCAGCCAGTGCACGTGCAGCAGAGGGTCATCAATGAGTACATGTGTGACTATGGCACCAGGACAGGGTCAGGGGAGCTTGTTTTTTTTTCCCCAGGCCAGTGGGCCATGATCAGGGATGCATGCACTGTTCAGTCACCATTTGAGGAGGCCACGAGGATGGTGAGCAGTGACTATGCATGCATCAGTGACACTGTCCCCCTTGTCCACCTGTTGGAGCACACGTTGCGTGGAATAATGGACAGGGCACTTGAGGCAGAACAGAGGCAGGAAGAGGAGGACTTCCTTAGCTCTCAAGGCCCCCTTTATCCAGACAGTGTTCCTGCATGCCCGCCGATCACACGGGAAGAGGATGAGGAGGAGGATTGTGTCAGCATGGAGGTGGAGCCTGGCACTCAGCATCAGCAGAAGTCTTCAAGGGATCATTTACAGTCCCAAGAAACCCATGGACTTGTACATGGCTGGGAGGAGGTGGCTGCGGATCCTTAGTGACCCAGAGGACTCCGGACCGAATGCAAACCTACGCTGCATGGCCTCGCTTATCCTGCAAAGCCTGCGGAAGGATCCTCGCATTCGTGGTATCAAGGAGAGGGATCGTTACTGTCTGGCAACCCTCCTTGATTCACGTTACAAGGGTAAGGTTGCAGACTTTATCTTGCCGTCGCAGAGGGAGCAGAGGATGAAACATCTTCAGGAGGACTTGCAGAAAGGTCTGTGCAATTCGTTTCCAGAGACTGGGAGATTACAAACTTCTGTTCCTGGACAACGTGTTGCTGAGGCTTCGGTCAGTCAAAGAAGGAGCAGTGGAGAAGGTGGCTGTCTGATTGATGCGTTCAGACAATTTTTTAGTCTGCAGCCCCAAGGTATGATCGGTTCCAGCAACCATCACCAGTGTCTTTTTTACATGGTGCAGGAATACCTAGGGGAAAGATCTGACTTGGACACCTTTCCCACCGAAAATCCTCTGGGTTACTGGGTCTTGAGGATGGATCACTGGCCAGAGCCTGCACAGTATGCAATTGAGCTACTGGCCTGTCCTGCATCCAGCGTTCTTTCGGAATGCACACTCAGTGCTGCTGGGGGCTTTGTAAACGATCACAGGGTGTGCCTGTCCACCGACTCGGTCGATCGACTAAAATTCATAAAAATAAATCAGTCTTGAATCACTAAAAATATATAATTATTCCCGCGCTATCAGGTGTCTACCAGACTGGACTAAATAGGAAAAGCTGCCTGCACCGAATCAGGTACAAACCAAACCCTGTGGATCAATAATAATATAACTAAGTGGTGCCGTGCTAATCCTGGGTAAATTAGCTAAAATAACTTATATCAGTGTGACATGCATTTAGAGTGTGCATCCGAAAGTATAGGTAACACTTTGGGAGTGATAGCATCAGCCGTGTAACACTCTACACTCATATGACAGCAAATCTAAGTCACGTGTGGTGTGATGTCATGCGTAGGGACGGGACAGGCTTTACATGCTGTGAGAGGTATACGAGCTAGCCGCTCGTTGGAGATAGGAATGTTTTTAATGTTGTGTATGTGAGTACCCTTTATCTTATCTAATAAAAGCTGCTGTTTAAACGTTATTACGCTATTGGGATCCCCCTGTTTTTTGTCATCTTCTACACTCCCCCCTAAACATCTGAGGGAATCATCCCCTGGGACTAGGACCGTGAGGCTAGCGTTTACATCTATAGGAGGATACCCCTAAAGATTTTTGGTCACATGCATTTGCCCTATTACCCTAAGGTAAGGGGCTACTACTTACCTGTGTGTCTTAACACGAAGATGTGCACTTTGTGATATATCTTGAGCACTGCACTGTGACTGATGCATGTCAGGACGTTGCTGCCACGTTATAAAAGAAGGACTTTTTGTTGAAACACTTTGTATTGTTGCAACTGTTGCATGCCAGGATGTTGCAGTCACATTATATAAAAAGGATTTTATGTTGAAGCATCTGATATTTTTTGGACACTTTACTGTTGAAAATTTAGTTGCACTGCTGCACATTGTCACTTTATGTGTTGCATGTCTGTTACACACTATGATTCACTTTATATTGCATTATGCACTTTATCATTAATTGACACTCTTACATTATTGTTATTTATTATGTTTATGGACATGATGAGATATACCTATTTACTGTTGTCACTATAGATGATTATTTTTTCACTACTTAGATTTGCTGTCATATGAGTGTAGAGTGTTACACGGCTGATTCTATCACTCCCAAAGTGTTACCTATACTTTAGGATGCACACTCTAAATGCATGTCACACGGATATAAGTTATTTTAGCTAATTTACCCATGATTAGCGCGGCACCACTTAGTTATATTAGTCTTGAATCACTACTAGCTACCAAGCACCTGATTCTGATGTAACCGAATTATTTTTTTTTAAATGTCAGATCCCTTCAAGACTGCCTATGCTGATGCTGAGTGACTATCCTGTTATGCTGAATGACTATCCTCTTCCTCCTCAATGATCATGCTGATAGCTTGTAAGAATATTTTTGGTTCTGGGCATCTCCACCAGTGACTAAGGCCCAATTTTTCAGCCCCTGTTTAACTGGGTCGTGTAATTACAATTTTTGCAAGGAGGGTTTGTTGCTGCGCTCAACTAGAGTATTTGTGAGGGGTTGCAGTGTTGTGGCACCAGCACCAGTGCCTTAGGTCCAATTTTTCAGCCCCTGTTTAACCACTTGCCACCCGCCTTATTACAAAATGACGGCGGCAAAGTGGTTTAAAAATCCTGACCGGACGTCATATGATGTGATCAGGATTCACTGCTATTGCGCGCCACCGGGGGCGCGCAGAGCACTAATCGGGTATGACGAGTGTCCCTTGGACATAGCCGATGAAATGGCTGTTTGCCTACGTGATCGGCTGTGTCCAATCACAAGCGGTCACAAGTATAAACACTGTGGCGGTTTCCAGGGATCTCTCCTTCTCTCTCCTCACACACCGATCGTGTGAGGAGAGAGAAGGAGAGGTCTGATCAGTGAGTGAAACACCTTTATTTTTACACATCTACTGTCTGCACAACACGCACTCCCCTACCAATAAAGAGAACCTGTCACAGCTCATCAGAACCTGTCACAGCCCATCAGAACCTGTCAGCCATCAGCACCGGTACCGCCATCAGCACAGCCACCGCCATCAGCACAGCCACTGCCATCAGCACAGTCACCGCCATCAGCACAGTCACCGCCATCATCACCACCACCACTATCAGCATCATCAGCATCACCACCGCCATCAGCACCACCACCGCCATCAGCACCGCCATCGGTACATCTGGATCTGACAGCCCATCTGTCACACAGGCCACCATCAGTACCACTAATGGTACCGCTATTAGTACTGCCATCGGTACCATCTGGATCTGACATCCCATCTGTCATAGCCCATCTGTCACACAGGCCTGCCATCACTACCGTCGCACAGTCCCGCCATAAGTACCCTCACACAGGCCATCAGTAACCCATCAGTACCATCACACAGGCCCACCATCAGTGAGCTGTCAGTAGCACCACCAGTTCCATCACACAGGCCCGCCAAAAATACCACCATCATGTCCCAAAGAGTTTACACAGCTGAGGAGGCATATAACATCCTTACCATGTCGGATGATGAGAGCAGCGGGGAGCTCTCATTATCTAATTCTGGTTCGGAATATGAGCCAGTGGAGGGTAGTGGATCGGAGTCCGAGTCAGTGGAGGAAACCGCCCCTCCTAAAAGAGTAAGGAGATCAGGACCTAGATCAGAAAACCTGCCTACCACCAGCAGCGCCAGACCCCAGGAAGAGGAGCCAAGTACAAGTACTGGAATTGCACATCCAGCCCAAAGAATCTGGGCCCAGTCCTACCTTCTCGATGCCTTAGCAAACCCCTTATGTTTGCCTGCCAACTCAGGATCTGCTACAATCCCCCCTTTCACTGCAAGCCAGGTGTGCAGCCCAACACTTCGAATTTTTCATATTTGGACTATTTCTATTTGTTTTTCCTGGAAGATTTGTTGCAGTACATGGTGGACCAAACAAATCTCTATGCAGAGCAATTTATTGCTGCCAACCCCAGTTCGTCCTACGCCCGTATGTTCCATTGGCGATGTCTCACACTAGACAAATTCAAGTTGTTCTTGGGCCTTAGTTTTAATATGGGGCTTATAAAGAAAAACGAACTGCATGCCTACTGGTCCACCCAGCCCATCCACCACATGCCCATATATTCTTCTGTTATGTCCAGGACACAATACGATATGATTATGCGTTTCCTACATTTCAATGACAATTCGCAGTGCCCTCCCCAAGATCATCCCAACCACGACAAATTATATAAGCTTCACCCCCCTAATAAATTCTTTTACCAAAGATTTTCTAAAGTCTTTATCCCTGAGCAAAATATTTGTGTAGACGAATCCCTTATCCAATTGAACAAATGTATGTCACCAGCGCAAGCTATTAGATAAATAAGAAATGAATTGCTGCAATCAAAAAAATTACACCACTGGGTGAAAAAATAAAGAATATATAAATGTGTTGAATGTGCTACTATATATCACACCACTCTGTTATATTCTAAACTTACACATCATTAAGTCCCCCAAAAAATCTTATACTGCATATAATATTTCCCAAACGTTCTCACCTTATTTGCCAAGAATACCCCCACCCGGATTGGCCACTCACCAGATGCCGGTTAAACTGCGCCTTTGGTTAACCGGCATCTGGTGAGTGGCCAATCCGAGTGGGGGTATTCTTGGCACTAAAGTGGTGAAGGGGTCACGAAGAGTCACGGATATATATACTGCAGAGATCTTGACAACTATTGCACATTGCACTTTTGCACATGATTATGGACATTTAGTTTGGTTATATATGTCATGCACAAAAATATTTTATATATTTACGTTATAATTTATGTAAAGTACACCCAAATAGGGTGAGAACATTTGAGAAATATTATATGCAGTATAAGATTTTTTGGGGGGAATTAATGATTGTGTAAGTTTGGAATCCCTTATCCACTTTACTGGCCGGCTGAATATCAAGCAGTATATCCCAAGTAAGAGAGCCAGGTATGGGGTGAAAATGAATAAATTATGTGACCGAGCCATTGGATATGTGTACTCATTTCGTATTTATGAGGGTAAAGACTCCCAGCTTCAGCCCCGCGAGTGCCCCACATACATAGGAACCAGTGGTAAAATTATGTGGGACCTTGCTTACCCCCTGTTCAAAAAAGGTTACCACTTATATGTAGATAATTACTACAGCAGCTTGCCCCTTTTCCGTCACCTGTATTGTGAAAAAACCCTGGCCTGCGGTACCTTCCGAAAAAATAGGAAGGGCTTCCCACAGAATTTACTATCAAAACGGCTACAAAAGGGGGAAGCCGCATTCATGAGGAATGAGGAGGTGCTGGCCATGAAGTGGCAGGACAAGAAGGATGTTCACATGATGACTACCATTCACAATGACACCTTGGTGGAGGTTCAGAGAAGATGTGGCCCTGTAGTAAAGCCTGAATGTGTCCATGACTACAATCTGTATATGGGGGGGGTGGATTTAAATGATCAGATGCTGCAACCATATATGTTAACCCGCATTTCATCTGTTTCATATGGCCATGTTCAATTCATTTGTCTACTACCGAAAACCAACCCATCACCTACCTCAAATATGTTGAAAACATTGTCACTGCCCTTCTTTACCAGCAAGGACCCGCCCCAGGAAGCATTCGCTCTGATAGTGTGAGTCGACTTCATGAGCAACATTTTCCCTATAACATTCCCCCCCGCAGAATCCGGAAGAAGACGCCAAAAGAGATGTCGTGTATGCTCAAGTGGAGGAGCTAGAAGAGATACAAGTTATTATTGTCCCCAATGTCCCTCCCAACCTGTCCTGTGTATCGGTGATTGCTTCAAAAAATATCACACATCCATCAGATATTAGTTCCCCTTATTAGTAACAGACTGCCATTTCCCCATTTCAATTACCTGTGTGCATAATTTGCCTGCCACCTTGTTCCTACCTTCCATGTTAACTGACCCTGGCCTGTTTACTGACAATGTCTTTGCCTGCCGTTTTAACCACGTTTCTGACTTCAACGTGCACCAACCTCAGCCTGTTTACCGACGATGCCTTTGCCTGCCGTTTTAACCATGTTTCTGACTTCCACGTGCACCAACCTCTGCCTGTTTACTGACGATGCCTTTGCCTGCCGTTTTAACCACGTTTCTGACTTCCAAGTGCACCGACCTCGGCCTGTTAAATCGACCATGTTTTTGCCTGCCACTTGGACTGATCTTTTGCCCTTCTACTTCAGTACACAGGGGTCTCACATATGTGAGGGGCTTTAGAATAGCGTTCTGAATAGAGAGAAAACCAGTGTTCCCAGAACAGGGTCTGGTTGCCCGGAGGCTTCAAAGAGATTTGGGTGGGAGAAGCCTCTACCCCATCCCCCTGGCCCTAAGCTAAATGGTCCTTCCTGCTGCCTGGACCAATACTTTGGCTGTGCTGACCATATCGCTGCCTGTAATGACCCAGGACTTTATGGACTGTGTTTATTTCTGCTGCCTGGACCAATACTTTGGCTGTGTTGACCATATCTTGGCCTGCTGCCTCTACTGACTATAGACAGTATTTTTGCCTGGACATCTCTGCCTGCTACCTGGACCAATTCTTTGGCTGTGCTGACAGTATCTCTGCCTGAACTAACTATGGACAGTATTGCTGCCTGGACGATTGCTTTTGCTGTCGCTGACCACATCCCTGCCTGCTGCCTGGACCGATGCTCTCCTCTGTGGACCACTACACTACTAAAACCACAGGTAATCTTTTGTTATTTGGTATGTACATGTTATGTGTTAGAAATATAAAGGGCCTTCAAAAATATGATCGGTATTCATGCAATTATATGTGTAATATATGCTCCTAGAACGACTGGAGGTGCTATTTGGATGTTGGGCCTCTGTATGTGGCCAGGCTGTGTAAAAGTGTCACACATGTGGTATCATTAAACTCAGGAGGAGTAGCAGAATGTATTTTGGGGTGTCATTTTTGCTATGTACATGCTATGTGTTAAAAATATTTTATAAATCGACAACTTTGTGTAAAAAAAAGCGTTTTCATTTTTTTCCCACGTTTTCCGAAAACTTCTGGAAAAAAATGAACCGTTCAAAAGACTCATTATGCCTCAGATTATACGTTGGGGTGTTAGCTTTCCAAAATGGGGTCATTTTGTGGGCATTTCCATTGTCCTGGGGCTCCAGGGCCATCAAAAGGCAGATAGGTCGTCATGAAATTATATGTGTAATTTTGCTCCTAGAATGCCTGGAGGTGCTCCCTGCATGTTGGGCCTCTGTATGTAGCCAGGCTGTGTAAAAGTCTCACACATGTGGTATTGCCATACTCAGGAGGAGTATCAGAATGTATTTTTGGGTGTAGTTGCAAGTATACACAGCATGCTGTGTTCAAGAAATAGGAATAAACGCCTGGGAATACCAGGTTCTTTTTTTTTGAGTTCTGGACTTGCCCTGTTTTTTTTCCTCATTTCCCATCTTGGCGCTTGCCAAGGTCAAGAGGGTTGAGCGTGCCGAAAGAGATCGCATATGGCCACATCACCCTGAAAGCGCCCAATCTCGTCTGATCTCGGAGGCTAAGCAGGGTCGGGCCTGGTTAGTACCTGGATGGGAGACCGCCTGGGAATACTAGGTGCCGTAGGCTTCTTTTTTTTTCTAGTTCTGGACTTGCCCTGTTTTTTTCCTCGTTTCCCATCTTGGCGCTTGCCAAGGTCAAGAGGGTTAAGCGTGCCGAAAGAGATCGCCTACGGCCACATCACCCTGAAAGCGCCCAATCTCGTCTGATCTCGGATAGCTTGACAAAGGAGCGTGCCGCAATGCGCATGCTCTGAAACGTGTTGCTTTATAGCAGTACAGCGCCACTATTCTATCTGCGTTCCAGCCTTCCACCTGACTGCTCGACCAAGCCTCGTTCTGAACAGCGATCCACGATCGTAACCCGGAAGTCGGCACAATGACAGCAGCCAGCAGTGAGGAACTAGGCATCTGAGAGCACGGACATGGCCTCTACTGACGTTACCCCTGAACAGTCTCTATATGTGAGTGTGCTAATGTAATTGTACATTAAATTTTTATGATCCTACTAAGAGGTGCCTTTTTTGTTTATTCCTTGTCTTACATATTGGAGTGGCTTCACCCCCTTGATAAGGCTGCCCTAGCAACAGATCGTATACATCTCACAAATAGCTTTTCACAGATAAAAGGACTTCCATAAATGTGCATTGGGACTTATTGTTACACACTGTAACCTGCGCTACTTATTGGATTGTTTTTTCTGTGTTCAAGAAATAACCTGTCAATACAATCAGTTTGTGTAAAAAAAAAAAAAAAAAGTCTTCATTTTCACAAGAATTGTGGGAAAAAATTATAACTTCAAAAAACTCACCATGCCTCTTACTAAATACCTTGGAATGTCTACTTTCCAAAAAGGGGTCATTGGGGTCAGTACATGAGGTGTGATCAGATGTGATCTATTTTTAGTGATTTGCACCCTAACTTGTAGACTCTATAACTTTCACACAGGCTAAATAATATCCACTAATTTGGGTTATTTTTACCAAAGATATGTAGCAGTATAAATTTTGGCCCAAATTTATGAAGAAAAATTACTTATTTGCAAAATTTTAAGATATAGAAGCTAAAAAAAAGTGGGGTTTTTTTCAAAATTTTCGCACCTTTTTCGCTTTTATCGCAAAAAAGAAAAACGCAGCAGTGATTAAATACCACCAAAAAAAGGCTTTAATTGTGAGAAAAAAATTATAAAAATTTTGTTTGGATACAGTGTAGCATGACAGAGTAATTGTCATTCAAAGTGTGAGAGTACTGAAAGCTGAAAATTGGTCTGGATGGGAAGGTGTTTAAGTGCCCTGTATTGAAGTGGTTAATAGGGGCGTGTAATTACATTTTTGATGCGATAGTTTGCAGCAGGGCTCGTTCCTGCACTCCAACTAGAGTATCTGTGAGGGGTTGCAGTGTTGTGGCACCAGCACCAGTGCCTAAGGCCCAATTTTTCAGCCCCTGTTTAACAGGGGCATGTAATTACAATTATTGATGCAATATTTTGCGGGAGGGCTCATTCCTGCGTTCCAACCAGAGTATCTGTGAGGGGTTGCAGTGTTGTGGCACCAGTGCCTAAGGCCCAATTTTTCTGCCCCTGTTCAACAGGGACATGTAATTACAATTCTTGATCTAATATTTCACAGCAGGGCCCATTTCTGCGCCCACCAAGAGTAACTATGAGGGCTTACAGTGTTGTGGCACCAGCACCACCACCAAAGGCCCAATTTTTCTGACCCTGTTCAACAGGGGCATGTAATTACAATTCTTGATCTATTATTTCACAGCAGGGCCCATTCCTGCACCCACCAAGAGTAACTGTGAGGGCTTACAGTGTTGTGGCAACACCAACACCTAAGGCGCCAATTTCTGCAGAGTATATAGGGCAGGCCCCTACTTTCAAACATCCAACATACAAACGACTCCTACTTGCAAACAGAGGGAGACAACAGGAAGTGAGATGAAATCTACCCCTAGGAAGGGAAATTCTCTCCTGTAAGAGTTAATATGGGAAAAAAGTGTCTCCTCTCCACTGATGCTTTATCAACAATCCTTGTTTCACTAAAAAACCCAAATTGTCAAAAAACATTTGTCATTGGGACAGAAAGTGAGGTGAAATCTTCTGAAGAGGTGCACAGACAGCAAAACAAATATCACAGGGGTGATAACCCTTCCCAATGTTTTCCAAAAAGCTTAAAATAGATTTTTTGGCTGGAGCTACACTTTAAAAATGTACCAGTTCAAAGTTGCAAACAGATTCTACTTAACAACAAACCTACAGTCCCTGTCTTGTTTGCACCACCTGTATACTGCTGTTCAGAGTATATAGGGCCTGGGGGCCCCACGCCTTTCCTTTTTTTAATTTTGGTGCGGGGTTCCCCTTAATATCCATACAAGACCCAAAGGGCCTGGTAATGGACTAGGGGGGGTGACCAATCCGTTTGTCTCACTGATTTTCATCCATATTGCCGGGACCCGACATTACATTAAAGACGCAAGCAGTTTTAAATGACTTTTATTCCTTTAAAAATGTCATTTTGTGGGGGGCGTGTCCTGGCTATGGAGGAGTGAGGACGTGCATCGCCTCAGCTCCGCTCCACCGCCGCACAAATCGGCACAAACACGGGGGATATTTGCTCCTACAGACTTCCTACATGTCACAGCGATCGAGACAATCCTCCCAACCAGCAAGGACTGACAGATCGCGGCAGGGACAGCTGGATTCCTACCTCCCCGGGACCCGGGGACAAGGCCGCGAAGCCTCTAAGATGGCGCCGACCGGGAAGGCCCAGAAATCAGCCGAATCCTCCCAGCCAGCAGCAGCTACGGCCCGGCCGCCGAAAGGGACAGCTTCCCCAACATCTCCGGTTCCATCCCCAGGGTCGGTGAGTGATTCAGCTCCCTGTGCCTCCCCTGCTTCATTGGATGGCCGTTCTGAAGTCTCAGACTACCTCAGTGATGAGGATATCAGGCGCCATATTATGTCCCTGCCCACTAAAGAGGACTTAGAACACTTTATATGCAGGGTGGAAAAGGCTTTCACTGAAGATATAGCACAACTAAAAGCTGATACTTCCCATTTGGGTAACAGGGTGGAATCCCTAGAGGACAAGCTGGAGGAGGTTCTCCCCACTATTGCTCTGCTGCAATCTAAATGTCAAATGCAAGATCAGCAGATTGAAGCTTTACTATGTCAACTTGATGATGCTGAAAATCGCAGCAGGAGAGTTAACATTAGGATCCGAGGCCTGCCTGAAGCCACAGCCTCAAGGGACATTATTCCTACACTGACAGACATCTTTAGAGACATATTGGGCTTACCAAACTCTGCTCCCATAGAAATCGGGCGCATAGGGCTCTAAGACCTCCGTCTCAAGATGTGGATAATCCCAGAGACATAATTTGTAAACTCCACAAATACACCATTAAGGATCGCATTATGCAAAAAATGCACGGCAAGCCCTTTTATGATTTTGATGGTGCACATTTATTTTTTTACCAGGACATATCCAGGTGCACCCTCATGCAGCACAGAGCTCTCCGCCCCCTTCTGATGGCTATTCAAGAAGCTGGTTTACCATACCGCTGGGGCTTTCCCTTTTTTCTACAAGCGACTAAGGATGGAAGGCAGGTCACATTACGTAACAAGGATGACCTTCCACACTTTCTTTCCACCCTGGATCTAGACCCTGTGGACTTTCTGGATTGGAGGGGCTCACCTGACGCTCCTGGGCTTAAACTCCCATCTCAGTGAACAACGGTTACACGTAAGAATCGCAAGAGGGACAGAGAGCATCTGAGTCGAGACCCCCTGGTGGGCCCTTCCACCACTTGGGATTGAGGATGTGTCACTCAAGGTTTCCATGTCCTTTGCCTCCCTCCTTACTTGAGCTGAAGGGATCCTGCACTTAAATTTTTTCATTCTTCCCTCCCCCTTTTCTCTTTTTTTTTTAAGCCTGATAATGGAGACGTGACACCTGAGCCTGATCTTTGATCTTACCCTAAATGGAGCTCGGATTCCTCTTTGGTGGCTCACCTGTTACTTCCAGTCCTCAATCAAAGGAACTTTGCAGACTTTGCCGGGAATGTGGCCAGAACTTCATGATCCTTACTTGCCACGAAGAGCTCGAACCCCCACGCTGTGTCACTCCCCCATCTTTTCAACTATGCCTTAAGAGATGAAACACTTAAGTCTGAACTTTGAGACCACCCTAACTAGAGTCCCGGTGCCCTTTGTGTTACTCTCATTATCACCCCCAACTCCCCCTTTTATGGCACTTAGCAGACCTAGCCTGAGATATGGACAAACCTCCATACTCTCTCCACTATGGCCCCGGTTAAGAGCTGGCTTTGCGTTGTGTTTTTTTTTTCCTTTTTTTTACCCCAGCTTAATTCCCCCTAACTAAAATTTTACATCACATAAGATGCGGTGGACGGAGAGGGTACTCCCTGTCCCCCCCATGCGTAGGCTCATGTTCCCCCACATAGGCCACCCTTTATTGGGTATTGTCCCTTATTGGGACACTAGTTTGTGGTCTGGGGCCCCCCCTTTATTGGGGTAGACCTCACACCCTATATACAGTTGTTTTATCTAGTAACACTGTTACTTCTATGTTGTTGTTGTTTTTGGTTCACTTTAACAGTTATCTCTCTGTGCTTTTTCCCTACTTGTTTTTCTCTCTCCCTCTTCCCCCTCCCTTCTCACCCCTCCATTCCTAGGAGCATTTCATTACTGGGGATCCTGCGCCAGGCGAGTTGGAACATTCGACATCTTTACAGACATCTGACCCCTCATGTCTACACTTAAGGTACTATCTTATAATATAAGAGGCCTTTGCTTCCCTGGGAAGAGAAATATATTATGGTGGGAACTTAAGAAATTTAAGGCTCAAATAGTTTTCTTACAGGAGACCCACTTTACCCACAATTCTCTGCCTAGCCTACCCATTTATTTAATCAATGGCTCCACAGTACCTCCCCTACTTCTAAATCTAAGGGCACTACGATTGCGATCCACAAGACCTGCCCTTTCCAGCTTATAGGCAGTAAAATAGATCCACAAGGCCGATACATTTTTCTGAAAGGTACCATAGCGGGACGCAGTCACACACTCGCCTCGATCTATGCACCTAACTCCAACCAAATCTCTTTTTTGGATAATACTCTTGAGCTATTGACAGAGTTTAAAGAAGGATTTGTTATCCTTGGAGGAGACTTTAATGTTAGCCCTGACCCTTCATTGGACACCTCCAACACCAGTCACTCACAGTCCTACGCCTTCCTTAAACACTTTTGTAAGTCCCTTCTTTCTCATTTACTTCTTGATAGCTGGAGAACTCTCCATCCTATGGGGAAGGACTTTAGCTATTACTCAACGGTCCATGATGTTTATACCCGCATAGATCATATATATGTCGACCGTCCCACACTGCAGCTCCTGCAGTCCGCGTCCATCGGAAATATTACAATATCTGATCACGCCCCAATGGAGGTGACTCTGACACTCCCATCGGGCTCTCATGGGGCCTGGACGTGGAGGTTGAATGAAAATCTGTTGGACGATGTGGCAGCGGCTGCCAAAGTGTCAGAGGTCATTACAAATTATTTCAGAGAAAATGTCACAGATGACCTTAGTACGGGCATGGTGTGGGAGGGCCATAATGCTGTAGTCAGGGGTGATCTCATATCTTTGGGGGCCAAACTTAAAAAGATGCATCAGGCAGATTTTACCAGAGTGCGGAAGCGGAACTGAAGCACAAACAAAACGGAGACCCTGGGGCATTGCAGAGGTTAACTGATCTGAGAAACCTGTTATTACGCTTATTGGATCGGCAATCACGCAAGCAGGCCAGACATCTGTCACAAAAATACTACGAACATGGCAACAAGTGTGGTCGTATGCTTGCAAGAGCCCTCCATAAAAAACATGCACAGACTTACGTACAAAAGCTTCGTTCCCCATCGGGTGACTTTTCGGTTCAGTCCTCTAAAATTGCCTCAGGGTTTCAAGACTATTACACGCAACTCTATAACTTGACTACTGACTACCTCTAGACACTCAGATATCCAAGTCTTCTGCTATTAAGGACTACTTAACTTCGGCCGGTGTCCCGCCTTTGAATACCGACCAGTGTACAGACCTTGAACTGCCAATCTCCCCTACAGAGATTGAGGTGATAGTGAAGTCCTTACCCAAGGGAAAGAGCCCAGGACCGGATGGCTACACTGGGACATATTACAAAACTTTCCTACCCCTTCTAGTCACCCACATGTGCAATTACTTCAATTCCATTGCTTAGAGGACCCCTATCCACCCGGGGCACTTCTGGCACATTTCACAGTGCTGCCTAAAGAAGGTAAAGATCCGATGATTCCCCAAAGCTACCGGCCCATATCCCTTCTTAACGTTGACGTTAAGATCTTGGCAAAGGTGTTGGCAAACAGGCTTGGAGGCCTTATGCCCCATATTATTCACCCGGACCAAACTGGGTTTATCACATGGAGGGAGGCAAGAGACAACTCAATCAGAGCCATTCAACTAATCCACTGGGCTCGTACGGGCCCTGACCCAAAACCTTACATAATTTTCTCCACCGACGCTGAAAAGGCCTTCAACCGGGTCGACTGGCCATACTTAAAAATGTTTTTAGAGGTTCTAGGACTTAAAAAGCGCATGTTGACCTCTATTTTAGCATTGTACTCCACTCCCTGTGCACAGGTTAAAGTGAATAGAGTGCTCTCCTCCCAGTTCCTGATCCAGAATGGCACAAGACAGAGGTGTCCCCTTTCCCCCCTCCTCTTTGCTCTTGTTCTTGAGCCGCTACTATGTACGGTCAGAGCAAATACGGATATAAAGGGCCTAAAGGTGGGAAACACTGAAGACAAACTGTCAGCATATGCGGACGACGTTCTATTTCATCTAACAGAACCCCTGATCTCGCTGCCAGTCCTGATGAAAGAACTAAAAACATTCGGGTCGTTTTCAAATTTTAAGATAAATATGTCCAAATCGGAAATTTTACCTGTCCATCTGCCTCCCCCTCTGATGAGTAATCTGCAGGCTGCTTTCCCCTTCACCTAGGCCAAGTCTTCAATCAGATACTTAGGTATACAATTAACAGACCGTTTTAATGCCCTCTATACCTCTATACCACTAACTTCCCCCCCTTACTTCACACAATTAAGAAAGATCTCTCCCAATGGACCAAGACTGCATTTACATGGATAGGTCGCATTAACATAATAAAAATGAACATTCTACCCTTAATACTTTTTTTTTACAAATGATTCCCATACCCCTACCGCACACCTTTTCTCAGATTAATAGTATAATATCTGGGTTTGTGTGGAATGCACAGAAATCCAGAATAGCTCTAAGGGTACTGAAGCGCACAAAACTCACAGGGCCTAGGGATCCCTGATATCCTGAAATACCATAGGGCCATCGCACTCCAGAGAATCCTCAACTGGTGTTTCCATACCCAATCCAAGCTTTGGGTCTCATTAGAAAAATGGCTAGTGGGCAGGAACTTAGCTTATGCACCATGGCTACCCCGTGAATATAGAGGGTTGTTGGATACCACTTCCCCTCTGACGATACACACACTTTCTACATGGGATAGGATAAACCCGATTTTTGGGTTGTCTCCCCCCATGTCCCCGCTGGCTCCGTTAGGAGGGTTCCTTTGGTTCCCGCCAGGTGAACAAATGGCCTTCTTTGGACCCTGGCTGGATGATGGTAACGCCAGTTGTGGGAAATTAATGCACAATGGTAAACTAATGAACTTTGAATCCCTACAGAGTAGACACGTGGGCTCCAAAATGAATTTCTGGAGGTATAGACAGCTCCATCACTTTTTTGAGATACATGGGAAGGCTATAAGGGACTCCTCCTCTCTTACACCTTTTGAACAGTTTTTTGTAGAAGAGGACCCGATCCCCCACATGATTTCGGAGATGTACCGTCTACTAAGTTCCAGTACTGACAACCTCAGGCCAATTTATATAAGGGCATGGGAAAGTGACTTAAAGCTAGATTTTTCTACAACCCAACTGACTCATCTCTACCAGCTCACCCACTCGAGCTCTATAGAATCTAAAACCAAAGAAACAAATTACAAGATTTTGTCACGCTGGTACCGTGTTCCGGCTGACCTAGCTCGCATCTATCCCTCGGTGTCAGACCAAAGTTGGAGGAGGTGTGGTCACAGGGGAACGCTCCTTCATATTTGGTGGGAGTGCCCTCTGATCCAGTCATATTGGGCTGACATTAAAGCCCTAATAAGGGAAATCCTAGATCTTGATATACCCTTGTCTCCAGCCCACTTCCTCCTGTATGTCCCACAGATGCCAATAAGTAGATACAAAAGTGTCTTGCCGCATCTCTTAAATATGGCTAGGCACTCTCTCCCAATTTACTGGAAGCAACCCAAGATCTCTTCCAGGGCTGATTGGATCCAAAAGGTAAATGCTATTAGAGAGGCCGAACACTGGATAGCAACCTGTAAGGGCAAACTGGAGCATTTTGACTACATATGGGGTCCATGGAAAGATTATATATCCGACCCCGACCAGGAATCCACTAGCCTAGACTTGGCTCTTTTAGAACTGGCAGAACCATCCCTAAGGTCCCGTTTAGACAAGAGTAACGGTGCCCAATGAATGATGTCCCTCACCCCTACTTGTTAAGAGGGGAGGTTGTTCTGATCGGAACTCGCCTGGCGCAGATCTACATGACTTCTCCAGACCATAAGGTATTCTCCTCTGTTACCCTTACTCACTCCCTACCTCCCCTCCCCCTCCTCCCTTATTCCCTCTCTTATTGTTTATTTCTTCTCCTCTTTTCTCCTTTTACTGGTTTTGGTTCTTTTACTACCACATGATTCCTGGATTTCAGGTTATAACATAATAATATTTACTGGCTACAATGTCCAGACTTAAGATTGCAACAGTTAGCTTAGAAAGAGGAGATCCCTCTCCCCCTTTCTTTTTGGGGAGGGTGACTATGGGTTTCTCCTCCTGGGCTGGAGGACTGAGGGGGGACACTCCCTACCGATTTGGTGATCTGGGTGAGGTTGATGGAGGCATATTGCCCCCCTCTACCCGGATTGCCGGTGGGGGTTAGCATCTCCCTGCCTTCCTGAGCAGTCAGCACCTAAGGTGGGCTGAGTCGGTCTCCCCCTGTGGTCATTCCAAATTTATTATGAGGACTAATGACTACTAATTGTGCTATTATTCGGTACATGGACTGGTCATCTGCAATAACCTGTATCAATGTAGAATTCTTATGTGTTTTGTGCTATAAGTCTTCGTTGTGTGGAGCCTTTTACTAAAAATGTTGCTAAATAAAGATTTTACAAAAAAAAAAAAAAATGTCATTTTGTGCAGGGACTGTTCTAAGCACAGGAAACACGCGCCACTTTACAGGCATACTATAGACACCCCCAGGTACGATATTTAAAGGAATATTTCACTTTTTTTTCACTTTAAGCATCATTAAAATCACTGCTCCTAAAAAAACGGCCGTTTTTAAAACTTTTTTTGCATTGATACATGTCCACTGGGGTAGGACCCGGGTCCCCAAACCCTTTTTAGGACAATACCATGCAAATTAGCCTTTAAAATTAGCACTTTTGATTTTGAACGTTCGAGTCTCATAGACTTCAGTGGGGTTCTAAAGTTTGCGCAAATTTTTGGTTCTGGTGCGAACCGAACTGGGGGGTGTTTGGCTCATCCCTATTCGGGAGTCTCTGGAAACATACGAGAAAGAGCATCCGCTTTTCCGTTCTTGGACCCTGGGCAATAGGTAAGATGAAAATTGAATCTTGAAAAGAACAAAGCCCAACGAGCCTGTCGTGGTCTTAATCGCTTGGCAGTTCTGAGATATTCAAGATTTTTTGATCAGTAAATATTAGGATGGGGTAAGCAGCACCTTCCAGCAGGTATCACCATTCTTCCAGGGCTGATATCATCATAGTTAATCTCAGGCTGACTCATCTTCCTTGAGAAGAAAGCCACTGAGTGAAGCAGAGCTTTGGGCCCCTGACGATGTGACAGAATGGCTCGTGTGGCAATTTCTGAGGCGTCAACATCAAGTACAAAGGGCAAGTTTTTAATTTATTTCATATGCCAACTGGGCTTTCTGGGACCATTGAAACCGGACATGTTGCCGGGTCAACTGGGTGATGGGAGAGATGATGGTGGAAACATTTTTGACAAATCTTCCATAAAAATTGGCAAAGCCCACAAATCTCTGTGTGGCTTTCTTGTTAGTGGGAGCAGACCAATTAATGATGGCAGCCACGTTTTGTGGACCCATGGAAATCCCATCCGTGGATATGATTAGCCCCAAGAATTGAATTGATAGTCTCTCAAATTCACATTTCTCTCCCCTTGCATGTAGAATGTGCTGCCTTAGAGTGGACACTCTTTACATGTATACTGTGGAGATCCAGGTTGGCAGAGTAAATTAGAATATCATCTAGGTAAACTATCACAAAGTGATCCAGAAACTCTCAGAAGATGTCATTCACGAAGTGTTGAAAGGTGGCTGGGGCGTTGTATAACCCAAATGGCATGACAGGGTATTCAAAGTGCCTGAAGCTGGTCCGAAATGCTGTCTTCCATTCATCATCCTCGTGGATATGAAATAAATTGTAGGCACCATGTAGATCAAGTTTTGTGCAGATTGGAAGGAGATTTTCCCCAAGAGCCAAGCAATCTGAGGGTTATGTGCCCAAAGCCACAAAATCCCCAGAATGATGGGGAACATGGGGGAACATAGTATGTCAAAGCATAGGAATTCCTGGTGACCAGAGTCTGTTAGAGTAATGCCCCGTACACACGGTCAGATTTTCCAACGGAAAATGTGTGATAGGACCTTGTTGTTGGAATTCCGACCGTGTGTAGGCTCCATCACACATTTTCCATCGGATTTTCCGACACACAAAGTTTGAGAACAGGATATAAAATTTTCTGACAACAAAATCCGTTGTCGGAAATTCCGATCGTGTGTACACAAATCCGACGGACAAAATGCCAAGCATGCTCAGAATAAATAAAGAGATGAAAGCTATTGGCCACTGCCCCATTTATAGTCCCGTCGTACGTGTTATACGTCACCGCGTTTAGAACGATCGGATTTTTCAACAACTTTGTCCGACCGTGTGTATGCAAGACAAGTTTGAGCCAACATCCGTCGGAAAAAATCCTAGGATTTTGTTGTCAGAACAAAGTCCGACCGTGTGTACGGGGCATAAAAATGGGGGTAGTCTCTTGTGTCACAGGTGCAGATCTGGGAATGGTCCCATAAGCCAGATGGACCTCAAGTCTCTGTTTCTTGTTTTAAGCAGAATTTGCAGTTTTCTTGCCAAAGTAGTGTCCAGAAAGCAACTGCATGCCCCGGAGTCAACGATTGCTTGGAACTTGATTATTTCTTCCACCACCTGCAATGAGATGGGTAAAACAAGGTGAGCTGGAGAAGATCCTGAAACTTGGAAATAGACAGGACATGGGGGGAAGAACTTACTGGGTCTCACTGGACAGTTACGTAAGAACTGTCCAGTACCTCTGCAATAGAGGCAGAGGTTAGCCTGACGTATTTGCATCTTTTCATCTGGAGACAAAGCGTTACGTACCAGTCCAAACTGCATTGGTTCTCCTTCAGTAGCGGAAGCAGGTGGGGGGACTGGCATAGGTAGAGGTGCGGGTGGAATCCTGGGCAGCATCCAGGTGGGTGTCAGAGAATCTAATTGACCAGACTGTGTGGACTGCACAGAGGAAACCCAAAACACATATAAGTGAAATAATGGTGTTTAATAAATAAGTGACAAATAAAGAAATATAAACAGTGCAAAACCAACACAACAAACCCACTACAAACAACAATATATACAAGGAAATGGAGATACCGTAATCGTAAACAAAGCCAGGCCAAGGTCATACACAGGGAGATCAAACCAGCAGGACAGGAAGAGGGTGGATGGATGGGATACAGGGCAGGAATCCAAGGTAACCAGGAACAGAGGGGATAGGCTCAGGATAGGGATGGGATCAGATCAGGTCAGGTCAGGACAAGGCAGATGCAGGCTCAAGGTCAAAGTAACGGGCAGCAAGGTTAGAGTGCAGGGAGAGAGATACCAAGGCAAGCCTATGAGGGCTTGCCGGGTATTTATAAGGCTGGTAATTGACCTCATGTCACAGCTGAGCGCAGTGTGTGTTGTCTGCTCCATACTGCCGGGATCCATCCGCTGGTGGACATCAGTACTGCGGCCAAAAGATGACATGACACCAGCAGGGAAATATTCTCCTGACAGTTCAACACTGCCAGGAGACACCTGCTGGTGGACCCCAGTACTGCATGCCAAATGATATATCTTACCAGCGGATGGACCCTTTCCTGACAGTACCCCTCCCTAAAGGAGCGGCCTCCGGACGCTCCAACTGGTCTTAATTGTCCATGGTCTATGACGTCAGGCAGAATGGTGGAAGAAGGCATTTCAGGCTGGTCATCAGGCACATCCGGGCAGACGGCTGGCATGTCAGAGTCTTTGAGCTGGGCAGCGGACAGGAACAACTTGAGCTGGACAGCACACAGGAACAACTTGAGCTGGGCAGCACACAGGAACAACTTGAGCTGGGCAGCACACAGGAACAACTTGAGCTGGCCAGCACACAGGAACAACTTGAGCTGGCCAGCACACAGGAACAACTTGAGCTGGCCAGCACACAGGAACAACTTGAGCTGGCCAGCACACAGGAACAACTTGAGCTGGGCAGCACACAGGAACAACTTGAGCTGGGCAGCACACAGGAACAACTTGAGCTGGGCAGCACACAGGAACAACTTGAGCTGGGCAGCACACAGGAACAACTTGAGCTGGGCAGCACACAGGAACAACTCGAGCTGGGCAGCACACAGGAACAACTCGAGCTGGGCAGCACACAGGAACAACTCGAGCTGGGCAGCACACAGGAACAACTCGAGCTGGGCAGCACACAGGAACAACTCGAGCTGGGCAGCACACAGGAACAACTCGAGCTGGGCAGCACACAGGAACAAACCGAGCTGGGCAGCACACAGGAACAAACCGAGCTGGGCAGCACACAGGAACAAACCGAGCTGGGCAGCAGGCTCCGGGTCATCGAGCTGGGCAGCAGGCTCCGGGTCATCGAGCTGGGCAGCAGGCTCCGGGTCATCGAGCTGGGCAGCAGGCTCCGGGTCATCGAGCTGGGCAGCAGGCTCCGGGTCATCGAGCTGGGCAGCAGGCTCCGGGTCATCGAGCTGGGCAGCAGGCTCCGGGTCATCGAGCTGGGCAGCAGGCTCCGGGTCATCGAGCTGGGCAGCAGGCTCCGGGTCATCGAGCTGGGCAGCAGGCTCCGGGTCATCGAGCTGGGCAGCAGGCTCCGGGGCATCGAGCTGGGCAGCAGGCTCCGGGGCATCGAGCTGGGCAGCAGGCTCCGGGTCATCGAGCTGGGCAGCAGGCTCCGGGTCATCGAGCTGGGCAGCAGGCTCCGGGTCATCGAGATGGACAGCAGGCTCTGGAACATTGGGCCAAACAGCGAGCACCGTAAGGGCAGGCCGGATTACAGGCACCGGCTCAGCAAGCTGGGTAACGGACCCCGGCCCAGTGGGCTGGGTAACAGGCCCCGACCCAGCGAGCTGGACACCGGGCACTGGTTCAGCAAGCCGGATAACGGATACTGGCTTGACAGGCCAAGTGACGGACTTCGGTTTAGCAGACTGGGTAACGGGCACCAGTTCAGCGGACCGGGTAACGGGCACCGATTCAACAGACTGGGTAACGGGCACCGATTCAGCAAGCTGAGACACGGGCACCGAAACTCCAGGCTGAAACACGGGCACCGAAACTTCAGGCGGAGACACGGGCACCGAAACCTCAGGCTGGGATACCAACATCAGGACATCAGGCTGGAAGACAGGTACCAGGATATCAGGCTGGAGGATGATCACATCAAACCGGAAAGCAGGCTCATCAGGCTGAACAGTGGGCACGTCAGGCAGAACAGCAGGTACTGGCACAACAGGCTGAACAGGTACATCGGACTGGTCAGTAATCGCTGAAGCGTCAGACTGGAACATGGACACTGGAATTTCGGGCTGAGCAGCAGGCACTGGGACCTCAAACTGGGCAGCGGACACAGGCATTGGCACAACTGGCTGAGTAGTAGACACTGGCACATCAGGCTGGAAAGCGGACTGGAAAGCCGGCACCGAGACATCAGACCAGGCAGCGGGTGCTGGAACTTTAGACTGGGCAGCAGACACAGGTGCTGGCACATCGGGCAGAACAGCAGGTACATCGGACTGTTCAATAGTCACTGGGGCGTCAGACTGGAACATGGACACTGGGATTTCGGGCTGGAAGGCAAGCTTTAAGACATCTGGCTGGAAGGCAGGCATATCAGACTGGATAGCAGGTGCATTAGACTGGAGAGCGGGTGCATCAGACTGGAAGGTGGGCACATCAGACTGGAAGGTGGGCACATCAGACTGGAAGGTGGGCACACCAGACTGGAAGGTGGGCACACCAGACTGGAAGGTGGGCACACCAGACTGGAAGGCAGGGACATCAAGTTGGAAGGCAGGGACATCAAGTTGGAAGGCAGGGACATCAAGTTGGAAGACAGGGACATCAAGCTGGAAGGCAGAAACCAAGACATCAGGCTGAAAAGCAAGCTTCGGGACATCAGGCTGGGAGGCAGGCATGAAGACATCAGACTGGGGAGCGGGCACAGACTGAAAAGTGGGCACCGGGACTTCAGGCTGGAAGGCAAGCTTCAAGACATCCGGCTGGAAGGCAGGCATATCGGACTGGATTGCAGGTGCATTAGACTGGAGAGCGGGTGCATCAGACTGGAAGGTGGGCACACCAGACTGGAAGGCAGGGACATCAAACTGGACAGCGGGCACAGGCATTGGCACAACAGGTTGCGTAGAAGACACTGGCGCATCAGGCTCGGTAGCAGGCACTGGTTTGACAGAATCAGGTGGGTTAGTTGGTGTGGAAGCAAGTTGGGTTACTGGCAGGATCGTGTGGGTAGGAAAGAATTTGTTTCTTTTTTGGTTTAGCCCGTGCAGTCTTGTATGTAGGTGCAGGGCTGAAAGAAAAGAAAGTAGCTGGATCGAAGGAAGACCAAGGAACTGTAGCTAGAGAGGGGTTTTGTGGGACTGTTACAGGTGGAGGAGAAGAGACAGGTGGATTGAAGGCGGGATAGGTGCTACACTTGGAGACTGGGTAGTAGTATTTGGTAGGGGGTTTGATAAACTGGGCTGTAGCTGAGGTTGCCATAGGCGACGGGGAGATACATTTTTGGGGAGACAGAGGATTAATGGCAGGGCTGGAGTATTGTGGCTTAGCAAAAGACAGGAGATCTGACCATACCTGCAGCACAGGTTGAACAAACGCTGATTCACACACAGCCTGACTAATCAAGGATTGCACCGACTGGATGCAATTAGACAACACTTGCTGTGAACAGGAGGAATAATGTTCCATAAAATAGGCTGGATCATCCTCTAACAACCAAACCAGGGATTCAACTTGGCCATAATTGAAGGGGGGGCGAAAAATCATCACTTCCCTCGGGAATGCATGACAGGGCTGGTTTTGCACATAACTGGATCAGAGGCTGAACATCTTCAAAAGACATATACCCCTGATCCACTAGGGAATGAGCTGATCGGATAGTTTCCATCAGCCTGTCACTAGTCCACCCTTTTAAAATCTGGCGACAATATTCACCATCCTCTTCTGCTAGCAGAGAATAATAAAGAATTTCATCGAAATCCATATTAGCAGACCCGATAAACCAGGATGGTTTCCTCAATGCAGCCACGTCTGGTCAGGGATGGCCTTGGTATACTGTCAGAGAATCTAATTGACCAGACTGTGTGGACTGCACAGAGGAAACCCAAAACACATATAAGTGAAATAATGGTGTTTAATAAATAAGTGACAAATAAAGAAATATAAACAGTGCAAAACCAACACAACAAACCCACTACAAACAACAATATATACAAGGAAATGGAGATACCGTAATCGTAAACAAAGCCAGGCCAAGGTCATACACAGGGAGATCAAACCAGCAGGACAGGAAGAGGGTGGATGGATGGGATACAGGGCAGGGATCCAAGGTAACCAGGAACAGAGGGGATAGGCTCAGGATAGGGATGGGATCAGATCAGGTCAGGTCAGGACAAGGCAGATGCAGGCTCAAGGTCAAAGTAACGGGCAGCAAGGTTAGAGTGCAGGGAGAGAGATACCAAGGCAAGCCTATGAGGGCTTGCCGGGTATTTATAAGGCTGGTAATTGACCTCATGTCACAGCTGAGCGCAGTGTGTGTTGTCTGCTCCATACTGCCGGGATCCATCCGCTGGTGGACATCAGTACTGCGGCCAAAAGATGACATGACACCAGCAGGGAAATATTCTCCTGACAGTTCAACACTGCCAGGAGACACCTGCTGGTGGACCCCAGTACTGCATGCCAAATGATATATCTTACCAGCGGATGGACCCTTTCCTGACAGTACCCCTCCCTAAAGGAGCGGCCTCCGGACGCTCCAACTGGTCTTAATTGTCCATGGTCTATGACGTCAGGCAGAATGGTGGAAGAAGGCATTTCAGGCTGGTCATCAGGCACATCCGGGCAGACGGCTGGCATGTCAGAGTCTTTGAGCTGGGCAGCGGACAGGAACAACTTGAGCTGGACAGCACACAGGAACAACTTGAGCTGGGCAGCACACAGGAACAACTTGAGCTGGGCAGCACACAGGAACAACTTGAGCTGGCCAGCACACAGGAACAACTTGAGCTGGGCAGCACACAGGAACAACTTGAGCTGGGCAGCACACAGGAACAACTTGAGCTGGGCAGCACACAGGAACAACTTGAGCTGGGCAGCACACAGGAACAACTTGAGCTGGGCAGCACACAGGAACAACTTGAGCTGGGCAGCACACAGGAACAACTCGAGCTGGGCAGCACACAGGAACAACTCGAGCTGGGCAGCACACAGGAACAACTCGAGCTGGGCAGCACACAGGAACAACTCGAGCTGGGCAGCACACAGGAACAAACCGAGCTGGGCAGCACACAGGAACAAACCGAGCTGGGCAGCACACAGGAACAAACCGAGCTGGGCAGCAGGCTCCGGGTCATCGAGCTGGGCAGCAGGCTCCGGGTCATCGAGCTGGGCAGCAGGCTCCGGGTCATCGAGCTGGGCAGCAGGCTCCGGGTCATCGAGCTGGGCAGCAGGCTCCGGGTCATCGAGCTGGGCAGCAGGCTCCGGGTCATCGAGCTGGGCAGCAGGCTCCGGGTCATCGAGCTGGGCAGCAGGCTCCGGGTCATCGAGCTGGGCAGCAGGCTCCGGGTCATCGAGCTGGGCAGCAGGCTCCGGGTCATCGAGCTGGGCAGCAGGCTCCGGGGCATCGAGCTGGGCAGCAGGCTCCGGGGCATCGAGCTGGGCAGCAGGCTCCGGGTCATCGAGCTGGGCAGCAGGCTCCGGGTCATCGAGCTGGGCAGCAGGCTCCGGGTCATCGAGATGGACAGCAGGCTCTGGAACATTGGGCCAAACAGCGAGCACCGTAAGGGCAGGCCGGATTACAGGCACCGGCTCAGCAAGCTGGGTAACGGACCCCGGCCCAGTGGGCTGGGTAACAGGCCCCGACCCAGCGAGCTGGACACCGGGCACTGGTTCAGCAAGCCGGATAACGGATACTGGCTTGACAGGCCAAGTGACGGACTTCGGTTTAGCAGACTGGGTAACGGGCACCAGTTCAGCGGACCGGGTAACGGGCACCGATTCAACAGACTGGGTAACGGGCACCGATTCAGCAAGCTGAGACACGGGCACCGAAACTCCAGGCTGAAACACGGGCACCGAAACTTCAGGCGGAGACACGGGCACCGAAACCTCAGGCTGGGATACCAACATCAGGACATCAGGCTGGAAGACAGGTACCAGGATATCAGGCTGGAGGATGATCACATCAAACCGGAAAGCAGGCTCATCAGGCTGAACAGTGGGCACGTCAGGCAGAACAGCAGGTACTGGCACAACAGGCTGAACAGGTACATCGGACTGGTCAGTAATCGCTGAAGCGTCAGACTGGAACATGGACACTGGAATTTCGGGCTGAGCAGCAGGCACTGGGACCTCAAACTGGGCAGCGGACACAGGCATTGGCACAACTGGCTGAGTAGTAGACACTGGCACATCAGGCTGGAAAGCGGACTGGAAAGCCGGCACCGAGACATCAGACCAGGCAGCGGGTGCTGGAACTTTAGACTGGGCAGCAGACACAGGTGCTGGCACATCGGGCAGAACAGCAGGTACATCGGACTGTTCAATAGTCACTGGGGCGTCAGACTGGAACATGGACACTGGGATTTCGGGCTGGAAGGCAAGCTTTAAGACATCTGGCTGGAAGGCAGGCATATCAGACTGGATAGCAGGTGCATTAGACTGGAGAGCGGGTGCATCAGACTGGAAGGTGGGCACATCAGACTGGAAGGTGGGCACATCAGACTGGAAGGTGGGCACACCAGACTGGAAGGTGGGCACACCAGACTGGAAGGTGGGCACACCAGACTGGAAGGCAGGGACATCAAGTTGGAAGGCAGGGACATCAAGTTGGAAGGCAGGGACATCAAGTTGGAAGACAGGGACATCAAGCTGGAAGGCAGAAACCAAGACATCAGGCTGAAAAGCAAGCTTCGGGACATCAGGCTGGGAGGCAGGCATGAAGACATCAGACTGGGGAGCGGGCACAGACTGAAAAGTGGGCACCGGGACTTCAGGCTGGAAGGCAAGCTTCAAGACATCCGGCTGGAAGGCAGGCATATCGGACTGGATTGCAGGTGCATTAGACTGGAGAGCGGGTGCATCAGACTGGAAGGTGGGCACACCAGACTGGAAGGCAGGGACATCAAACTGGACAGCGGGCACAGGCATTGGCACAACAGGTTGCGTAGAAGACACTGGCGCATCAGGCTCGGTAGCAGGCACTGGTTTGACAGAATCAGGTGGGTTAGTTGGTGTGGAAGCAAGTTGGGTTACTGGCAGGATCGTGTGGGTAGGAAAGAATTTGTTTCTTTTTTGGTTTAGCCCGTGCAGTCTTGTATGTAGGTGCAGGGCTGAAAGAAAAGAAAGTAGCTGGATCGAAGGAAGACCAAGGAACTGTAGCTAGAGAGGGGTTTTGTGGGACTGTTACAGGTGGAGGAGAAGAGACAGGTGGATTGAAGGCGGGATAGGTGCTACACTTGGAGACTGGGTAGTAGTATTTGGTAGGGGGTTTGATAAACTGGGCTGTAGCTGAGGTTGCCATAGGCGACGGGGAGATACATTTTTGGGGAGACAGAGGATTAATGGCAGGGCTGGAGTATTGTGGCTTAGCAAAAGACAGGAGATCTGACCATACCTGCAGCACAGGTTGAACAAACGCTGATTCACACACAGCCTGACTAATCAAGGATTGCACCGACTGGATGCAATTAGACAACACTTGCTGTGAACAGGAGGAATAATGTTCCATAAAATAGGCTGGATCATCCTCTAACAACCAAACCAGGGATTCAACTTGGCCATAATTGAAGGGGGGGCGAAAAATCATCACTTCCCTCGGGAATGCATGACAGGGCTGGTTTTGCACATAACTGGATCAGAGGCTGAACATCTTCAAAAGACATATACCCCTGATCCACTAGGGAATGAGCTGATCGGATAGTTTCCATCAGCCTGTCACTAGTCCACCCTTTTAAAATCTGGCGACAATATTCACCATCCTCTTCTGCTAGCAGAGAATAATAAAGAATTTCATCGAAATCCATATTAGCAGACCCGATAAACCAGGATGGTTTCCTCAATGCAGCCACGTCTGGTCAGGGATGGCCTTGGTATACTGTCAGAGAATCTAATTGACCAGACTGTGTGGACTGCACAGAGGAAACCCAAAACACATATAAGTGAAATAATGGTGTTTAATAAATAAGTGACAAATAAAGAAATATAAACAGTGCAAAACCAACACAACAAACCCACTACAAACAACAATATATACAAGGAAATGGAGATACCGTAATCGTAAACAAAGCCAGGCCAAGGTCATACACAGGGAGATCAAACCAGCAGGACAGGAAGAGGGTGGATGGATGGGATACAGGGCAGGGATCCAAGGTAACCAGGAACAGAGGGGATAGGCTCAGGATAGGGATGGGATCAGATCAGGTCAGGTCAGGACAAGGCAGATGCAGGCTCAAGGTCAAAGTAACGGGCAGCAAGGTTAGAGTGCAGGGAGAGAGATACCAAGGCAAGCCTATGAGGGCTTGCCGGGTATTTATAAGGCTGGTAATTGACCTCATGTCACAGCTGAGCGCAGTGTGTGTTGTCTGCTCCATACTGCCGGGATCCATCCGCTGGTGGACATCAGTACTGCGGCCAAAAGATGACATGACACCAGCAGGGAAATATTCTCCTGACAGTTCAACACTGCCAGGAGACACCTGCTGGTGGACCCCAGTACTGCATGCCAAATGATATATCTTACCAGCGGATGGACCCTTTCCTGACAGTACCCCTCCCTAAAGGAGCGGCCTCCGGACGCTCCAACTGGTCTTAATTGTCCATGGTCTATGACGTCAGGCAGAATGGTGGAAGAAGGCATTTCAGGCTGGTCATCAGGCACATCCGGGCAGACGGCTGGCATGTCAGAGTCTTTGAGCTGGGCAGCGGACAGGAACAACTTGAGCTGGACAGCACACAGGAACAACTTGAGCTGGGCAGCACACAGGAACAACTTGAGCTGGGCAGCACACAGGAACAACTTGAGCTGGGCAGCACACAGGAACAACTTGAGCTGGGCAGCACACAGGAACAACTTGAGCTGGGCAGCACACAGGAACAACTTGAGCTGGGCAGCACACAGGAACAACTTGAGCTGGGCAGCACACAGGAACAACTTGAGCTGGGCAGCACACAGGAACAACTTGAGCTGGGCAGCACACAGGAACAACTTGAGCTGGGCAGCACACAGGAACAACTTGAGCTGGGCAGCACACAGGAACAACTCGAGCTGGGCAGCACACAGGAACAACTCGAGCTGGGCAGCACACAGGAACAACTCGAGCTGGGCAGCACACAGGAACAACTCGAGCTGGGCAGCACACAGGAACAAACCGAGCTGGGCAGCACACAGGAACAAACTGAGCTGGGCAGCACACAGGAACAAACCGAGCTGGGCAGCAGGCTCCGGGTCATCGAGCTGGGCAGCAGGCTCCGGGTCATCGAGCTGGGCAGCAGGCTCCGGGTCATCGAGCTGGGCAGCAGGCTCCGGGTCATCGAGCTGGGCAGCAGGCTCCGGGTCATCGAGCTGGGCAGCAGGCTCCGGGTCATCGAGCTGGGCAGCAGGCTCCGGGTCATCGAGCTGGGCAGCAGGCTCCAGGTCATCGAGCTGGGCAGCAGGCTCCGGGGCATCGAGCTGGGCAGCAGGCTCCGGGGCATCGAGCTGGGCAGCAGGCTCCGGGTCATCGAGCTGGGCAGCAGGCTCCGGGTCATCGAGCTGGGCAGCAGGCTCCGGGTCATCGAGATGGACAGCAGGCTCTGGAACATTGGGCCAAACAGCGAGCACCGTAAGGGCAGGCCGGATTACAGGCACCGGCTCAGCAAGCTGGGTAACGGACCCCGGCCCAGTGGGCTGGGTAACAGGCCCCGACCCAGCGAGCTGGACACCGGGCACTGGTTCAGCAAGCCGGATAACGGATACTGGCTTGACAGGCCAAGTGACGGACTTCGGTTTAGCAGACTGGGTAACGGGCACCAGTTCAGCGGACCGGGTAACGGGCACCGATTCAACAGACTGGGTAACGGGCACCGATTCAGCAAGCTGAGACACGGGCACCGAAACTCCAGGCTGAAACACGGGCACCGAAACTTCAGGCGGAGACACGGGCACCGAAACCTCAGGCTGGGATACCAACATCAGGACATCAGGCTGGAAGACAGGTACCAGGATATCAGGCTGGAGGATGATCACATCAAACCGGAAAGCAGGCTCATCAGGCTGAACAGTGGGCACGTCAGGCAGAACAGCAGGTACTGGCACAACAGGCTGAACAGGTACATCGGACTGGTCAGTAATCGCTGAAGCGTCAGACTGGAACATGGACACTGGAATTTCGGGCTGAGCAGCAGGCACTGGGACCTCAAACTGGGCAGCGGACACAGGCATTGGCACAACTGGCTGAGTAGTAGACACTGGCAAATCAGGCTGGAAAGCGGACTGGAAAGCCGGCACCGAGACATCAGACCAGGCAGCGGGTGCTGGAACTTTAGACTGGGCAGCAGACACAGGCGCTGGCACATCGGGCAGAACAGCAGGTACATCGGACTGGTCAATAGTCGCTGGGGCGTCAGACTGGAACATGGACACTGGGATTTCGGGCTGGAAGGCAAGCTTTAAGACATCTGGCTGGAAGGCAGGCATATCAGACTGGATAGCAGGTGCATTAGACTGGAGAGCGGGTGCATCAGACTGGAAGGTGGGCACATCAGACTGGAAGGTGGGCACACCAGACTGGAAGGTGGGCACACCAGACTGGAAGGTGGGCACACCAGACTGGAAGGCAGGGACATCAAGTTGGAAGGCAGGGACATCAAGTTGGAAGGCAGGGACATCAAGTTGGAAGGCAGGGACATCAAGCTGGAAGGCAGAAACCAAGACATCAGGCTGAAAAGCAAGCTTCGGGACATCAGGCTGGGAGGCAGGCATGAAGACATCAGACTGGGGAGCGGGCACAGACTGAAAAGCGGGCACCGGGACTTCAGGCTGGAAGGCAAGCTTCAAGACATCCGGCTGGAAGGCAGGCATATCGGACTGGATTGCAGGTGCATTAGACTGGAGAGCGGGTGCATCAGACTGGAAGGTGGGCACACCAGACTGGAAGGCAGGGACATCAAACTGGACAGCGGGCACAGGCATTGGCACAACAGGTTGCGTAGAAGACACTGGCGCATCAGGCTCGGTAGCAGGCACTGGTTTGACAGAATCAGGTGGGTTAGTTGGTGTGGAAGCAAGTTGGGTTACTGGCAGGATCGTGTGGGTAGGAAAGAATTTGTTTCTTTTTTGGTTTAGCCCGTGCAGTCTTGTATGTAGGTGCAGGGCTGAAAGAAAAGAAAGTAGCTGGATCGAAGGAAGACCAAGGAACTGTAGCTAGAGAGGGGTTTTGTGGGACTGTTACAGGTGGAGGAGAAGAGACAGGTGGATTGAAGGCGGGATAGGTGCTACACTTGGAGACTGGGTAGTAGTATTTGGTAGGGGGTTTGATAAACTGGGCTGTAGCTGAGGTTGCCATAGGCGACGGGGAGATACATTTTTGGGGAGACAGAGGATTAATGGCAGGGCTGGAGTATTGTGGCTTAGCAAAAGACAGGAGATCTGACCATACCTGCAGCACAGGTTGAACAAACGCTGATTCACACACAGCCTGACTAATCAAGGATTGCACCGACTGGATGCAATTAGACAACACTTGCTGTGAACAGGAGGAATAATGTTCCATAAAATAGGCTGGATCATCCTCTAACAACCAAACCAGGGATTCAACTTGGCCATAATTGAAGGGGGGGCGAAAAATCATCACTTCCCTCGGGAATGCATGACAGGGCTGGTTTTGCACATAACTGGATCAGAGGCTGAACATCTTCAAAAGACATATACCCCTGATCCACTAGGGAATGAGCTGATCGGATAGTTTCCATCAGCCTGTCACTAGTCCACCCTTTTAAAATCTGGCGACAATATTCACCATCCTCTTCTGCTAGCAGAGAATAATAAAGAATTTCATCGAAATCCATATTAGCAGACCCGATAAACCAGGATGGTTTCCTCAATGCAGCCACGTCTGGTCAGGGATGGCCTTGGTATACTGTCAGAGAATCTAATTGACCAGACTGTGTGGACTGCACAGAGGAAACCCAAAACACATATAAGTGAAATAACGGTGTTTAATAAATAAGTGACAAATAAAGAAATATAAACAGTGCAAAACCAACACAACAAACCCACTACAAACAACAATATATACAAGGAAATGGAGATACCGTAATCGTAAACAAAGCCAGGCCAAGGTCATACACAGGGAGATCAAACCAGCAGGACAGGAAGAGGGTGGATGGATGGGATACAGGGCAGGGATCCAAGGTAACCAGGAACAGAGGGGATAGGCTCAGGATAGGGATGGGATCAGATCAGGTCAGGTCAGGACAAGGCAGATGCAGGCTCAAGGTCAAAGTAACGGGCAGCAAGGTTAGAGTGCAGGGAGAGAGATACCAAGGCAAGCCTATGAGGGCTTGCCGGGTATTTATAAGGCTGGTAATTGACCTTATGTCACAGCTGAGCGCAGTGTGTGTTGTCTGCTCCATACTGCCGGGATCCATCCGCTGGTGGACATCAGTACTGCGGCCAAAAGATGACATGACACCAGCAGGGAAATATTCTCCTGACAGTTCAACACTGCCAGGAGACACCTGCTGGTGGACCCCAGTACTGCATGCCAAATGATATATCTTACCAGCGGATGGACCCTTTCCTGACAGTGGGTCTGTAGGAGTTAGTTCTTTCTGACGTCCCTCTCGCAGATGGCGGTCGAGCTGAATGGCTAGTATGATGAGGTCTTCAAGGGTAGCGGGAGACTCAATTCTGGCTAGTTCATCCTTAAGATCTTTGGAAAAACCGAGCCGATATTGGTACTTAAGGGCAGCCTCATTCCATCCGGTATCTGCAGACCATTTACGGAAATCAACGGTATAATCCTCAATGGGGCTTCGCCCTTGTTGCAGGGTATGAAGGGTAGCCTCTGCTGTGGCCACGCATTGAGGATCATTGTAAAGCTGTGCCATGGCCTCGAGGAACATGGCAACAGTATTGGTCACAGGGCTTTTCTGCTCCAGTAGGTGGTGTGCCCATGACTGGGGTTCTTCTGAGAGGAGGGAGATGATGAACCCGACCTTTATGGATTCCAGAGAAAAAGTCCTTGGCTGAAGTGCAAAATGTAGAAGGCATGCATTCTAGAATGCCATGAACTTTTGTCGGTCCCCCGAGAAGAGTTCGGGGACTGGTACCCTGGGTTCTGGAGGTGGCATCACCACAGCGGGACCAGAGGCAGAACATTCTTGGGCAGGAGCCACTGTAGCAGAGGGAGCAGCAGAGGGATTCTGGCTAACAGGTGCAGATGACACAGCAAGGTTCTGTAGGCGACCTTCCAGCTGACAGTACCCTTCTTGCAGGTTCTTCACCGCTTGGGTAATGGCGGTAACTTGCTGGCATAGAGTCTCTAATAGGGAAGCACCTCTTTCAGCCTCAGACATTCTGGCTGGATTATGCTGTCACGTACCAGGCTGGAGGTGACGAGAGGACTCCCCTTGTGGCTGGGTGCAGAGTACCCCTGGAGTTGGAGACAGAGGGTGCTATGCCCAAAGATGCATGGGTTGCCTGCTGGTGAAGCTGTCTGATGGTTCCAGGAGCAGACACCCAGGAGCAAAGAAGGTGGTCACAGCCAATGAGTCCCTGGAGGTACTGCCGGATCTTAACAGGTGGAAAAGCAGAGACATCGTCAGAAGGCAGGCCGAGGGTCAAACACAGGAAGTCAGTCAGAAGCAGAGGCAGGAGGTGTAGTTGTGATCAAGCCGGGGTCAAACACAGGAAGTCAATATGGAACAGACAAGAGCAGGTCTGTGAAACAAGCCGGGCTCAGAGCCAGGATAGAAGCCAGAGCAGGTCAGGGTAAGCCGGGTCAGTACAAGGCAATCAAGCAAGAAACACAGGAAAACAGGATACAGAGCTGACAATAATCCAGCAATTTATGAGAGAAATTGGATTCCTTATATAGGTCAGCAAAACACTGGTAATTAGCACGTTTTTGCGTATGCACGTTAGCCGTTGCTAACGTGCTTTCGCCATTATGCCCCGATTGCTAATGCGCATGCGTGCGGCCATAATGGATATTGGCATATCTGCCAGTTCTTCTCCAGTTTCTTCCCTGACACAGCCAAACCAAAAATCCAATAGTGTGATACTGATTTTAGAAGGTGATTATGAAGGACCACTCAAAACTATCAAAAAGATGTTAGAATTATCTGGAAGCAACAGATCAAGAACCTAGTGTTTACTTCAAACTTTAATTACAAAACAGCTGTCACGTATCTGGTGATCAGCCCGGAATGCAGAAAGAGACCTCTCTTGCTTCCCTGACTCGCGGCCCCTAATAGAGGAAACAGGGAGCACGGGAGTCTAATTTAGCATGAGTGCCTGGCAGGATCAACAGCCGGTGGATGGATCAGGAAGCCTCAAGAAACTGTAACAGGATCAGCAGGTCTTGGCAGCAGCAGACAGGAACCAACTGGAACCAGGAACACACAGGAGCAGGCGAGTAGCACTGGATGTGGAGCACCAGAGAGTCAGGCAAGCCAGGTCAAACCAGACAGACGGTGCAAGTACAAATGCAGCAGACAGGGACGGAGTCACAGGGCAGGCCGGGTCGGTAAAAGGCAGGCACGGATGGACCAGAGGATAAGGCAGAAGCAGAGTCGTAGACAAGCCGGGGGTCAGAGGCAGGCAGCAGGCAGGGAAGGTCACAGATCAAGCCGGGTAAACACTGGATCAGATCAGGTCAAACAAATAAGGCACAGGAATGCTGTAGATCAGGCAGCACTTGTCTGAAGGAAGAGCTGAGTTTAAATAGCCCGCCTGGCGCCAATGTCTGTGCACGCGCGCGCGCTCCTGCGTACACGCACACGCCCAGGCGCCCGCAAACAGGTGAGGGACCACTGTTCCCAGCCAGCCTTCCTGACAAGATCTCAGTCTCTAAAGACAAGGTTGCTCCTAATTTAGTCAAACAACTTAAGAGAATTCAACTTTTTGATGGACTGAATGTTTTTTTCCCATGCAAGAGATGTGCTGTTTGTAGATGTGGGAGACAGAATGCCATCAAAACTAGGACCTTTGATTCAGAATATACTAAACAGTCTTACAATATTGAGGAGTTCATAACTTGTTCAACCCGATATGTGGTATATCTCCTGTGGTACCCGTGTGGCCTGCGGTATATTGGGAGGACCACACAGGCCCTACAAGTAAGAATAGGGTAACACCTAACAACCATCCTAAAGGTTTGAAGGGACATAGCTTTTGGCATTGTAACTCTCACCATGAAAAGGATCCAACTGGGATTAGAGTAATAGGCATCGATAAATTGGTCCCTCATTGGAGAGGGTGCAGTAACAAAGGAGAGATATACTGTATGTCCTGCCAAGAGACCTGGTGGATATATGCGATGAAAACATACTCCTCATTTGGTTTAAATGTAGACTGGGTCTTAAACTGCTGTATCAAAAATAGCCAATTTGTACCTCAAATTGTATGGTATTTTTATATTCAGCAGAATGTTGATATATTTTTTATTTTAAAATCTATATTTTGAATTGTTTTATTAAAATAAATATATTTGGTATTTTAAAATGTGTGTGTTTGTGAAGAATAAGCAGGAAGAGTTTTACTCTATTGGCATGTATTCATACTTATTTAAGCATGTACTGTATATTTACTTTTTAGAAGTATGGGATGGCTATTAGATAGTGGTAAACTCAATTTTTGTATTTTTTTATTTTTATGTATTTTATTTATTTTAATAATATTGTATATATATGATTGTTTTCTTTACCACTTCAATACAGGGCACTTAGACACCTTCCTGCCCAGACCAATTTTCAGCTTTCAGTGCTTTCACATTTTGAATGACAATTACTCAGTCATGCTACACTGTATCCAAACAAAATGTTTATCATTTTTTTTCTGCAAAAGTTGTTTTTTTGGTGGTATTTATTCACTGCTGGGTTTTTTATTTTTTGTGCTATAGCGCAAAAAGAGCAATATTTTTGAAAAAAAAACACTTTTAGTTTGTATTGTAAAATTTTGCAAATAAGTAATTTTTCTTCATAAAATTTGGGCCAAAATTTATACAGCTACATATTTTTGGTAAAAATAACCCAAATAATTGGCTATTATTTAGTCTGTGTGAAAGTGATAGGGTCTACAAGCTATGGTGCCAATCACTGAAAATTGATCACACCTGATCACAATTGATGTACTGACAGTCTCATTTCTTCAGACACTAACAAGCCAGGAAAGTACAAATACCCCCAAAATGACCTCTTTTTGGAAAGTAGACAGTCCAAGGTATTTGGTAAGAGGCATGGTGAGTTTTTTGAAGAAGTAATTTTTTCCCACAATTCTTGGGAAAAGTAAGAATTTACATATGTCATATTAACTGGCTTTTTCTCACACACAGCACACGCATACTTGCAACTACACCCCAAAATACATTCTGTTACTCCTCCTGAGTATGGTGATACCATACTTTTACACAGCCTGGCCACATACAGAGGCCCAACATAGAAGTAACACCTTCAGGTGTTCCATGAGCATAAATTACACATCTCATTTCTCAACCAGCTATTACATTTTTTTAAGGTCCTGGAGCACCAGGACAATGAAATTGCCCACAGAATGACCCAATTTTGGAAAGCAAACACCCCAACGTATAATCTATGAGGCATAATGATTCTTTTGAATGGTTCATTTTTTTTTCAAGAAGTTTTTAGAAAATTAGAAATGAAAACGCATTTTTTGTTTTACACAAAGTTGTGTATTTATAAGAAATTTCCAACACACAGCATGTACATAGCCATAATGACATCCCAAAATACATTCTGCTATTCTTCCTGAGTACGGAAATACCACATGTGTGAGACTTTTACACAGCATGGCCACATACAGAGGCCCAACATCCGAGTAGCACCTCCAGGCGTTCTAGGAGCATACAATAATTTACACATATAATTTCACGATGACCTTTCTCACTTTTGAAGGGCCTGGAGCACCAGGACAATTGAAACGACCACAAAATTACCCCATTTTGGAAAGCAAACACCCCAATGTATATTCTATGAGGCATTATGAGTCTTTTGAACGGTTCATTTTTTTCCAAAAGTTTTTGGGAAATGTGAAAAAAAAAACTGTTATACATATGGTTAAAGACCAACAGAATAAATTTAAAGATACATGAGCAGGATAGCTGTATTACTCTTCAGAAATAGGGGTGGATTAAACCTTTTTGGGGGCATTTCTGCGTTATGGATCGGATAGTCTGTGAGATGCATCTGGTGGGGGGAAATTGGGAGGAGGTGTTTTTTTTTTTTGTGTTGTTTTTTGTGTTGTTTCTTTTTTCCTCCACTGGGAGGCAAAGTGGAGAGATGATTGATGTCATTAAAGGAAGAGGATAAGTTATAATAGTAAATTAGGCATGGGATGGGCAACACATAATAGAATTACATAAAGAAGGGTAGATTGAAATGAAAGATAGAGAGGTATAAAAATGAAATAGAGTGAGATTATATTGAAATAAAACACTAAACATAATAGGACAAATTATACACTTTTTTTTACATTTATATAATTTTTTTATTACTTTTTTTTTGTATTGTTGGTTGTTTGAAACATGTAATAGGGCACTGTAAAGCTCCCTTCTTAATTATACTTTGAATAATGTTTTGCACAAATTAAGTTTTGGTTATGGGTAGGCAAGTGGGTGGGCTTTTTCCTTTTTTTATTTTATTATTATTTATTATTTTTTTCTTTTTTTTTTCTCTCTTTTGAAGAGGACATGATCAAGGATCCAGTGTGTTTCCTCGGGGCTCGGGGTTGGGGGGGGGGGTAGTGTGATGTATGTTAATGAAAAGATTTATATAGATATAGTGTGCAATGTGTATTTCTATGTTGTATGTTGGAATTTGTCTTACCGGTAATAAAGAAAAAGTGATTATAAAAAAAAAAAAAATTAGTAGGGATAAGCTTGACGTTCGGGTCGAACAAAAGTTTGACGTGAACATCGGGTGTTCACCCGTTCGATGGAGAGCGAACATTATTGGGCGTTCGCTGCAAATATATATATATATATATATATATATATATATATATATATATATATATATATATATATATATATTCTGCATTAAGCATAGATTATATTGTGACAGACCTAGCCGGAAGAGAGACTTTTGGAGGGGACTGAATGCTAGCCTCTTGCCGATCGATCGTGGGCCCTGGCATTTGGGGGAACGGTGCTCTTTGTGAGCTGTATGCCTGGGGAACCTTGAGGTGGTATTACTGTGGATTCGGGTCCTGGTCCCCCAGGACACACAGACTCTGGGGACCCTGGATTTGCCATATTAGAAATAGTGGCTGATTCATAATTCTGGGACAAATACTGTTAGGAGATGCTGATGTCAATTCCAGCCACCTGTCTGTCTGTTGCCTGCTAGAATGTGTTTTGTAAATAAGTCTAGAGTCATTAGATCCCCATTGTTGATTGTGTTAATTAACTCTGCTATTGTGTGAAGAAGAGTTCGGTGTGGATTTGTGATAATGTTGATTGGGTTTTCTGAGCTACAAGACGGCCAGTCTGGCCTAAAGGTCATGTCTGAGTCATCTAGGCTGTCTAAAGGGATTAGTTAATTAGCCCATGTTAATTAGGTTTCTAGCCACAGGTGTATGTTCAGAGTAATATGAGCAGGAGATATGCACCTCCTCTTTTGCTGTATAAAAGAGCCTGTATTCCTCAATAAAAGAGATTCCTGGTTGAACTTACATACAGCCTGCCTGGTGTTTGTTCTGAGCTACACAACTGGATTAGAACGGCACATAGCTGTAGTTCTAGTCCCGGAGCATCGGATGACCGAACCATCAGATGTTGCGATCTGCAATCTGATTCTATAGCCGCAGAGGAGGGTCGGGAGAGTGGAATCGAGTGAGTAGGGGCTTGTTACATATATATTCAGTGTTTACTCTATATTCAGTCAGAGCAGGCAGTTTATTTATATATATACAGTCGTGTGTGTGTATATATATATATATATATATATATATATATATATATATACACACACATACACATACACACACAGTCGGGACGGAAAGTATTCAGACCCCCTTAAATTTTTCACTCTTTGTTTATTGCAGCCATTTGCTAAAATCATTTAAGTTCATTTTTTTCTCATTAATGTACACACAGCACCCCATATTGACAGAAAAACAAAGAATTGTTGACATTTTTGCAGATTTATTAAAAAAAAAAAACTGAAATATCACATGATCCTAAGTATTCAGACCCTTTGCTCAGTATATAGTAGAAGCACCCTTTTGCTCTAATACAACCATGAGTCTTTTTGGGAAAGATGCAACAAGTTTTTCACACCTGGATTTGGGGATCCTCTGCCATTCCTCCTTGCGAATCCTCTCCAGTTCTGTCAGGTTGGATGGTAAACGTTGGTGGACAGCCATTTTTAGGTTTCTCCAGAGATGCTCAATTGGGTTTAAATCAGGGCTCTGGCTGGGCCATTCAAGATCAGTCACGGATTTGTTGTGAAGCCACTCCTTCGTTATTTTAGCTGTGTGCTTAGGGTCATTGTCTTGTTGGAAGGTAAACCTTTGGCCCAGCCTGAGGTCCTGAGCACTCTGGAGAAGGTTTTGGTCCAGGATATCCCTGTACTTGGCCGCATTCATCTTTCCCTTGATTGCAACCAGTCGTCCTGTCCCTGTAGCTGAAAAACACCCCCACAGCATGATGCTGCCACCACAATGCTTCACTGTTGGGACTATATTGGACAGGTGATGAGCAGTGCCTGGTTTTCTCCCCACATAATGCTTAGAATTAAGGCCAAAAAGTTCTATCTTGGTCTCATCAGACCACAGAATCTTATTTCTCACCATCTTGGAGTCCTTCAGGTGTTTTTTTAGCAAACTCCATGCGGGCTTTCATGTGTCTTGCACTGAGGAGAGGCTTCCGTCGGGCCACTCTGCCATAAAGCCCCGACTGGTGGAGGGCTGCAGTGATGGTTGACTTTCTACAACTTTCTCCCATCTCCCGACTGCATCTCTGGAGCTCAGCCACAGTGATCTTTGGGTTCTTCTTTACTTCCCTTTAACCAGCCCCTGTAAACATCCCTTGTAATAGGAATATGGCATGAAAGGTCCTCTTTACAGTGAGATATGGGGTCAATAAGACCCCACATCTCACCTCTAGGCTGGGAAGCCTGAAATAAAAAAAAAAAAAGATCCTGGCTTCGATCATAGCGGTGAGTCGGTAGAAGCACCGGAGGGCGGTGGGAGGGGGGACATCCCCTCTCGCCTCCCGTAAGAATGATCTAGCAGTGGAACAGCTGCTATGATCATTCTTATGGTGTAGGGAATCACTGGCTAAAAAAGTTGATATCTGAATGATGCCTGTAGCTGCACCCATCATTCAGATATCCCCGCACAAATTCAAGAACGTCGTATGACAGCCAGCAGGCGGGAAGTGGTTAAAACGCATATTTTTTAAGACAAAGTTGTCCATTTATACAATATTTCTAACACATAGCATGTACATACCAAAAATGACACCCCAGAATAGATTCTCCTACTCCTCCTGAGTACGACAATACCACATGTGTGAGACTTTCACAGCCTGGCCACATACAGAGGCCGAGTACAGCCGAGTATGGCTGAGCATGGCTGAGCATGGCAGGGTATGTCTGAGCATGGCTGGGTATGGCTGAGTATGGCTGGGTATGCCTGAGTATGGCAGAGTATGGCTGGGTATGGCAGAGTATGGCAGAGTATGGCTGGGTATGCCTGAGTATGGCTGGGTATGGCAGAGTATGGCTGGGCATGGCAGAGTATGGCTGGGCATGGCAGAGTATGGCTGGGCATGGCAGAGTATGGCTGAGTATGGCTGAGTATGGCTGGGTATGGCTGGGTATGGCAGAGTATGGCAGAGTATGGCTGGGTATGGCAGAGTATTGCAGAGTATGGCTGAGCATGGCTGGGTATGGCAGGGTATTGCCGAGTATGACTGGGTATGGCTGGGTATCACCGAGTATTGCAGAGTATGGTTGGGTATGGCAGAGTATTGCGGGGTATTGCAGAGTATGGCGGGGTATTGCAGAGTATGGCGGGGTATTGCAGAGTATGGCTGAGCATGGCTGGTTATGGCTTAGTATGGCAGGGTATTGCCGAGTATGACTGGGTATGGCTGGGTATCACCAAGTATTGCAGAGTATGGCTGGGTATGGCAGAGTATTGCGGGGTATTGCAGAGTATTGCAGAGTACTGCGGGGTATTGCACAGTATTGTGAGGTATTGCAGAGTATTGCAGAGTATTGCGGGGTATTGCAGAGTATCGCGGGGTATTGCAGAGTATTGCACAGTATTGTGGGGTATTGCAGAGTATTGCACAGTGTTGTGGGGCATTGCAGAGTATTGCACAGTATTGTGGGGCATTGCAGAGTATTGCACAGTATTGTGGTGTATTGCACAGTATTGTGGGGGTATTGCAGAGTATTGCACAGTGTTGTGGGGCATTGCAGAATATTGCACAGTATTCTGGGGCATTGCAGAGTATTGCAGGGCATTGCAGAGCATTAGAGATGGCTGAGCATAGATGGATGGATGGCTGGATGTCACTGAGCAGCGCTATGGGCACTACACATCCAGCCCACAGCGCTGCTGCCATCCATTCATCCCCCTTTCCGCTCACAGTGTACCGATCGGCACACAGAGGGGAGGAGAGGAACAGGCGTTATGAGATGACACCGGTTTGTTTACATGTGATCGCTCCGTCATTTGACAGAGCGATCACATGGTAAACAGCCACGATCAGCGGCCATTTACCGGGATCCGTGATGGTCACAGATGTGTTCGGGTGCATGCCCCAGGGGGCGCACGAGAGGGGAATTCTGGGAGGATGTCATAGTACGCCCTCCCAGAGTTAAGCAACCGCCCTGCAGTCGTCATTCGGCTATGGGCCGGTTGTTAAGTGGTTAAACTTAAATAGCTTCACAGCAGCAAAAACAAAAGAAAGAGATTTCAGTCTCACTGACTTGCAGAATCCAGAACTGCTATCGCAGTTAAACAGTCCTTGGATTTTGTCGCACATAACTTCCCCTGCCAGGAGGCTTCCAGGCAGGACACTGCTGTTCACTTTTATCGCTGCACACAAAACCACCATCCACCATCCACAGTCTCATCTACACTCCTCCACTCTCACTTACAACTTCCTGTCTTGTTTTAAACCTGCTTCCTCTGGCAGGTGAGTTAACCCTTTTTGTCCCCTTAAAGGGACCACAGTCCAAACAGAGGGGAAATACAG
This sequence comes from Lithobates clamitans, assembly GCA_037952925.1. Classification (NCBI taxonomy): domain Eukaryota; kingdom Metazoa; phylum Chordata; class Amphibia; order Anura; family Ranidae; genus Lithobates; species Lithobates clamitans. The sequence continues at coordinate 2,091,221 of JBBGZY010000482.1, forward strand.
CGTCCTTCCAGGACCCAGCCACGGCGTCCTGTACATATCCCCCCCTGTGCCCCTACGCCAAGGAGGTGAAGGCAACAGTGGAGCTAAAACAATGAACTCAGGAGAGGGCATCTGCATTTTGATGCAGTCTCCCGGGCCTATGCTCCACTACAAATTTAAATTCCTATAGTGCCAAGAACCACCGAGTAATCCTGGCATTAGTCCCTTTACCTTGTCTCATCCATGTAAAAGGGGCATGGTCAGAAATCACTTCCTACTGAGGAAAACTACCGGGTGCTCCTCGCCATGAACAACTTGTGACAACACCGCTCCCAATCCTACATCAGAAGCATCAGTCTGGACAATGAACTCTTTTGAACAATTGAGTGCTACCAGGACAGGGTGTTGGCACAGTGCCGACTTGAGCTCCAAAAAAGCCTCCTCAGCATCTGCATTCCACTCCACCATGACTGATAGTCAGATCGGTCAATGGAGCTGCCAACGTGGCAAAGTTGGGTACAAACCTCCTGTAGTATCCCACAATGCCCAGGAATGCATGTACCTGCTTTTTTGTGAGGGGACGGGGCCAATTCTGTATGGCCTCTACCTTTCTGACCTGAGGTTTCACCACCCCTCTACCCACGATATAGCCCAGGTATTTCACTTCCTCCATTCCCAAAGCACATTTTTTCAGGGTTTATTGTAAACCCCTCCTTCCAAAGAGAGTCCAGCACTGCTTGGATTTTGGCAAGTGTGTTTCCCAGTCTCTGCTAAAAATGACTATGTCGTCCAAGTACACTCAGGCATACCCCCTGGTGAGGTCGTAAAATCCTATCCATTGCTCGCTGGGACGTGGCTGGAGCAGTTTGCAATTCAAAATGCATTCTTTTGTACTGAAAACTCCCCTCTGGGGTAGAAAAAGCAGTTTTCTCTCTAGCAGCCTTAGTCAATGGGATTTGCCAATACCCCTTTGTAAGGTCTAATGTAGGGATATACCTGGCTGGACCTAGTCTCTGTAGTATCCCACCATGTCCAGGAATGCATGTACCTGCTTTTTTGTGAGGGGACGGGGCCAATTCTGTATAGCCTCTACCTTTCTGACCTGAGGTTTCACCACCCCTCTACCCACGATATAGCCCAGGTATTTCACTTCCTCCATTCCCAAAGCACATTTTTCAGGGTTTATTGTAAACCCCTCCTTCCAAAGAGAGTCCAGTACTGCCAGGATTTTGGGCAAGTGTGATTCCCAGTCTCTGCTAAAAATGACTATGTCGTCCAAGTACACTGAGGCATACCCCCTGGTGAGGTCGTAAAATCCTATCCATTGCTCGCTGGAACGTGGCTGGAGCAGTTTGCAATCCAAAAGGCATTCTTTTGTACTGAAAACTCCCCTCTGGGGTAGAAAAAGCAGTTTTCTCTCTAGCAGCCTTAGTCAATGGGATTTGCCAATACCCCTTGGTAAGGTCTAATTTAGGGATATACCTGGCTGGACCTAGTCTCTCAATAAGCTCATGTACCCTGGGCATGGGGTAGGCATCAAACCGTGAAACTTCATTAAGTTTCCGGAAATCATTGCAGAATCGCAGAGTCCCATTGGGCTTCGGTATCAACACAATTGGGCTCGACCACTCAATTCTCTGCAATTCTTCAATAATCTCCAGGTCTAACATCTTCCTCACTTCCTCTGAAACAGCCTTCCTTTGAGCCTCTGGGGTGCGGTAGGATCGGACAAAAACTTTCACTCCTGGTTCCGTGATAATGTCATGCTCTATGACACCAGTGAGCCCTGGAAAGTCTGAAAATGTCTCTTTATTTCTCTGCAAGAACTCCTTTACCTGCTGACTTTGGATTTTAGACAGGGTATTTGCTACTTGGACACTCTCACCCCAACCCGAGGCTCAAGTCTTGCACTAGCCAGGGAGGTCACCGGTTCCCTGTCTGTCCAGGGCTTTAACAAGTTTACATGATATATCTGATATGGTTTCCTCTTGCCTGGCTGGTGGACTCTATAATTTACCTCTACTACCTTTTCTACAACTTCAAAGGGGCCTTGTCATCTGACCAAGAATTTACTTTCCACAGTTGGAATCAACACCGCTACTCAATCCCCCACTTGGAAGTGCCTTATTTTAGCAGCCCTATTATAGTTGAGCCTCCTGGGCTTTTTGCAAATGTCCCTGGACCAGTGGCATCACAGTTTGGATTCTCTCCTGCATTTGGGAGACATATTCAAGAACACTCTTATGCTGAATAGGTTCACTTTCCCATTCCTCTTTAACAAAGTCCAGTAGTCCGCGAGGTCTCCGCCCATATATCAACTCAAAGGCGAAAACCCAGTGGAGGCCTGGGCCACCAGATAGCAAACAGGAGAGCTGGTAACAGGCAGTCCCAGTCTTTCCCATCCCTTTGTACCACTGAGCATAGACTTAAGGGTCTTATTAAAGCGTTCTACCAACCCATCCGTTTGGGGATGGTAGACCGATGTGCGCAGCTGTTTATTCCGGAACAGCTTGCATACATCAGCCATAACCCTCGACATGAAGGGTGCCCTGGTCCACGAGTATTTCCTTGGGAAAACCAGTCCGTGTAAAAAACTGGAATAATTCCCGGGCAATAGCCTTAGAGGAAGTTTTCCGCAGGGGTAGCGCCTCAGGATATCGGGTGGCCTAGTCGAGGATCACCAATATGTAGGAGGGACCTCGAGCCGACTTTACCAAGGGACCAACTATATCCATGGCTATCCTCTCGAATGGGACCTCAATTATGGGCAGAGGGGCCAAAGGACTCCGGAAGTGGGTCACCGGAGAGGTCAACTGACAGGTGGGACAAGAGGTACAGTATCTCCTTACCTCTGCTTTCAGACCTGGCCAGTTAAACCGGTCGCTGATCAGTGCCTCCATCTTTTCAACTCCCAGGTGTCCCCCTAAAACATTGTCATGGGCCAGGTCCAGGACCTTGCGTCTATACTGTTGGTGTACCAATAATTGTTCTAGCACGTTTTCTCTCACTTTGGTAACCCGATATAGTAATTCATTACATATTGTGAAGTGTGTCCACCGCTCATCGCACCTGGCTCTTGGTGAACCCCATTTACTACTACAACCTGTTCCCATGCATGGGCCAAAGTGGGGTCCTGCATCTGAGCAGTACCAAATGCACCCTGTGGAACACCCAAATCTGGCAGGGCAGGGGTAGAGGCCACTTCCTCATCCTCTTCCCCCAGCATTACCTGAAGTGGGGAAGGTCCCCCCCCTCAGTGTTCAGGTAGGTCTGTGAACCACACATCTTGACATCTTTAACAGTATCAACACTACTTTCATCACCATTAACCAAATCATTAGCATTTTCATCAACTGGATCCACAATAAGGACATTTGTTATTTCAGGGTTATTTCCCTCAACTGCAGGAACAGGGGGACTAGTTTCTCCCCAGTCTCTGGACCATTCAGGTAGTTCTCCTTGTCCCCATAGTTTTGCAAATAATGGACAGTCTCGTCCTATTATAACATCATGTACCAAGTTCTTTACCACCCCCACCTCTTGAGTACCAGTGCCACATGCTGTGGAGATGGACACCGAGATGAGAGGGTACTCTCTAGTGTCCCCGTGAATGCACACAACCCGAAAAGTTTTGCTTACCCGACCGATCTTCCCAATTAGTCTAGGATAAACCAGGGTTACCATGCTTCCGGAGTCCAGCAAAGCCCGGGCAGAGAGGTGGTTCACTTGGACTTCACACTCAAATTTCCCTTCTCCAAGGTCAAGATGTGTTGTACATGCTTTATGGGCACAAAAAGACCCCCGTATTCCATAGGTTCCTCTTGCAGTGGGCAGTGAGCCCAGGTATGGCCCCAGGAATGACATCGCCAACATTGTACATCCCCTCCTGTCCTAACAGGAACAGATCGCTGAGGAGGTACTGGGAGTGACTCTTGACCTTCTGGGGTGTTGGTCTGTGGCAGACTGGGCCCTTGGTGCTTGGTAAGGCGAAGCAGATCCTCCACCACTGTATATAGTTCCACCATCTCGACAAGGAGGTTCACTGTTTTGGGGTCTTCATGGCTGACCCACCATTGAAGGCTGACCCAACGTTGAAGGTTGTCTGGCAGTGACCTTTGGTATCGGTCCAGCACGACCCGCTCCATGATTTGGGGGACGGACAACACTTCAGGCTGCAGACATTTTTTTACCAGTTGCACCAGGTTATGCATTTGAGACTAAGGTGGCCTATCTGGACTATACTTCCATTGGTGCACTCGTTGGACCCGAACGGCCATAGTCACCCCCAAACGAGCCAGTATTTCTGCCAGTTTTTGATAATCTTTAGCTCATCCGGTGGTAGGTCGAAGTAGGCTTTTTGAGGATCTCCAGTGAGGAAAGGAGCAATTAGGCCAGCCCACTGGTCCTGGGGTCACCCTTCTCTCTCTGCCGTCCTCTCAAATGTAGCAAGAAATGCCTCTACATCATCACTCAGGGACAATTTCTGCAGAAAATGGCTTGCCCTCATGGTCACCTGGTTTCCAGGGGCAACAGCCGCTTGTTCACAGTCCTGAGAAAACTGCTGCACTGCTTCTTTAAGGCAGTGACTTGAGCCTGCATAACCCCTTGCTGGGTCGCCAACTGGGCTACCAACAGGCAAGTATTTTCTTGCTGCAGAGCCAGCGCCTCTTTGTGGTGCATTGTTGTACCTCCAGCTGGGTTGCTAAGTGCTGATTAGCTTCCTCATGGCTAGTCTGCGCTTGCATATTGGCCAGGGACAGCTGTTTAATTAGCTCCTCCATTGTTTCAGCTTTCAGCGTTTGTGCAGCTTTAACCAAGGACATAAATCCACTGTACTGTCCCTTTAAATGTCAGTTTAAGTCCAAGTTGCAAAAACAGCAAGAAAAATGCCTGTTACTTTGTCCTACCTGCATTCTCCACCAGTTGTAAAGTTTGGGGAACCAGCTAGATCGCAGGACACAGGCTTTTCAGTCAAAAGGAGGTTTATTAAACTTAAAAAGCTTCACAGCAGCAAAAACAAAAGAAAAAGATTTCAGTCCCAACGACTTGCAGAGTCCAAAACTGCTATCGCAGTCAAACAGTCCTTGAATTTTGTCGCAGGTAACTTCTCCTGACAGTAGGCTTTCAAGCAGGACACTGCTGTTCACTTTTATCGCTGCACACAAAACCACCATCCACAGTCTCCTCTACACTCCTCCACTCTCACCTACAACTTCCTTTCTTGCTTTAAACCCACTTCCTCTGACAGGTGAATTAACCCTGTTTGTTCCCTTAAAGGGACCACAGTCCAAACAGAGGGGAAATTTAGCATCCTTCCAGGACCCATCCATGACGTCCTGTACAATATATATATATATATATATATATATATATATATATATATATATATATATATATATATATATATATATATATATATATATATACTCTGCATCCAGTGTAGCCTATATCTACCTTGCATTCTATGGTGTACTGTTTCTTATATACTTCAGGTGGTGTACACAGTATCTAATACAGTGTGTACAGTTTCTACTACAGTGCAGATGGTGTACACAGTAGCTAATACAGCATGTACAGTTTCTACTACACTTCTGGTGGAGTACACACTACAGTGCAGCCATAGTACAGTATCTACTGCTTTGCAGGCGGTGTACACAGTATCTAATACAGTGTGTACAGTTTCTACTACACTTCTGGTGGAGTACACAATACAGTGCAGCCGCAGTACACTATCTACTACTTTGCAGGCGGTTTACACAGTATCTAATACAGTGTGTACAGTTTCTACTATACTTTTGGTGGAGTACACAATACAGTGCAGCCACAGTACACTATCTACTACTTTGCAGGCGGTTTACACAGTATCTAATACAGTGTGTGCGGTTTCTACTACACTTCTGGTTGTGTACACAGTATACAATGCACTGCACCCATTGTACAGTTGCTAATACAATGCAGGCAGTGTACACAGTATCTAATACAGTGTGTACAGTTTCTACTACACTTCTGGTGGTGTAAACAGTACACAGTACAGTGCAGCTGTAGTACAGTTTCTAATATCGTGCAGGCGGTGTACACAGTATCTAAATTAGTGTGTAAAGTTTCTACTACACTTCTGGTGGTATACAGAGTATACAATACAGTGCAGCTGTTGCACAGTTGCTAATACAGTGCAGGCGGTGTACAAAGTATCTAATACAGTGTGTACAGTTTCTAATACTCTTCAGGCGGTGTACACAGTATCTAACATAGTGTAGTGTGGTGTTGCAAACCAAAAATACATCATGTCCAGAAGGCCACCAAGGAGAGGCAGACACTCACAGGCCACTAAAAGAGGGCAAGCAGCCTCTGTGTCTACTGTCAACAGTGCTGATCATGGACATGGTGCATCCTCTGCTGCTGGCTGTGTTATTGAGCCAGAACATGCAGAAGAGTTTGTGGAGTGGATAACAACGAAGTCCTCATCCTCCTCATCCTCTGTCACCTAGGCTCAGAGTAGTTTGCCTTCCAACACAGCTGCCAAAGCGGCCTATTCCACCGGCTCCTTGTCCACAGTCACTCCTTCCATAGCCCCACCATCATGCACGGAGGAGTCCCCAGAATTATTCGACCACAGTGTCGGGTACATGCTGCTGGAGGATGCTCATTGATTTGAAGGCTGAGATGTTGGTTCCCAGGTTGAGGAAGAGAGTACTGTGAGCCTAGAGAGAGGGGGTGCCACAGAAGGACAAGAAACTTGCAGTCATGTTCCCCCAGCTGCAGCATACTACCAAGTTTTCTCCAGTGACGATGAGGAAGGAGATGATGAGGTCACTGTCTGTACTTGGGTGCCTCAGAGAAGAAAGGAGGAGGAGGAGGCACAACTCCAACAAGGCAGGATGTCCTCTAGGGGGCAGCTTAAGGGAAGACACCCTATTGCATCACACCGCAGCGCTCTGCAGGTGCAGGGCGCTGCTGACTCCCGTGGTGTGGGCCTTTTTCGACATGTGTGCAGCAAATCGCACCATTGCTGTTTGCAGCCTATGTCTGAAGTGGATCAAGAGTGGCTAGAACAGCAGCCGCTTGGGCACCACATGCTTGACCAGACATATGACTTACTCCTATGCAGTCTGTTGGCAACAGCACTTGAAAACCCCACATCAAAGAAAAAGGCAGACTTCTCCTTGCTCCTCATCTGGGATCTCCAACCCCACTATACCTCCAGTCCTCTCAAGAACCTGTCAACGGTGTTCAAACCACACATGTGAGGTATTGCTGCGATCGTTAGAGTGAAAGCAATAATTTTAGAACTATAACTCCTCTGTAATGGCCCGTACACACAATCCAAATATCGTACAACAGATTGTACAACTTTTTTCGCTTAATAGTCGCAAGTAGAAATTGAATAGGTAACTAAATAATGAAAATTCTCGTACGACAGAAAAAAAAAAGTGATGTCATGTGTTGTAATGTATTTGTATTGTATTTTCGGACAACTATACTGACTAAATGAAAATGGTACAATCTGGTATCGTACCAGGAACATTTTTGTGCTTGTCCGAACGAATAATATCAGATTTACTGTCGTGATCGGCTCTCAAAAGTAGTGCACAGACAATCCGAAAATCATATATTCTTCCTTGGATGACAGTTTTTGTACAATATTCGGATCGTGTGTACGGCCATAACTCAAAACATGCAGATTTTTAAGGGTAAAAGTTTGTCGCCATTCCACAAGCGGGCGCAACTTTGAAGCATGATATGTTGGGTATCAATTTACTCGGCGTAGCATCATCTTTCACAATATAAAAAAAAAATTGGGCTAAGTTTACTGTTGTCTTACTTTTTAATTAAAAAAAGTGTATTTTTTTCCAAAAAAAGCGTGCTTGTAAGACCGCTGCACAAATACGGTGTGACAAAAAGTATTGCAATGACCGCCATTTTATTCTCTAGTGTATTAGAAGAAAAAAAATAATGTTTGGGGGTTCTAAGTAATTTTCTAGCAAAAAAAATATTATTTTATCTTGTAAACAAAAAAATAGGCCCGGTCCTTAAGTGGTTAATGCAAATGTAGTGCGTGCCCCGATCTCCCATGGCCTTGTCAAGCTGGCCGCCACTGAAGTGCTTGTAAGCTCCTGCGGGGGTTTTCTCCCCCTCCCTTTGCTCTTCACTTCAGTAGCCTCATTGGCAGGAGGAGAGGAGCCAATCAAAACAGACTCCAGCAGCTGAGAGGACCCCAGAATGTCATGTGTGACTGTTGCAAAGACGGCTTAAAAAAGATGTGCATGGAAAATGTTTTTAGAGTTAACTAGTAGCTCTTGTGCTACACTCACACTCTGACCTTCACGGCGATATGTCACACGTATGGTGCGACTGCAGTTTACATGCTCTTGCACACCCTGGGCTCGCATTTGTGTTTGCGCAGGTTTGAGGGGCTACAGGGGTTTTCAGGAAATTTTTTTATATATTTTATTATAATTTAGATTTTTTTATACTTTTTTCTTTTATTTGTATATTTATTTTTACTTGATTGCTATCACAAGGGGTCACAGGTCACAGGTACTCTTTATGGAGATATTAGGGGTCTAAAAGACCCCAATGTCTCCCCTGCCCTTCACACTATCTAACCAAGCACAGATCGGCTTGGTTAGATGTGTTGTCTGGCTGTACTGGCCAGGAAAGGGTGCATCTGAAACCTGATGTGAAACCTGAAACCTGAGTGATTTTATAATTATCACCAGCTTCAGCACTTGAAGGCTTCTAATGAGGGAAGTGGCAGCATCTGTATCCTTTTAGAAGTGATTAACCTTTTGCAGGTAGCTCACCAAAAATGTCCTGTACACATTCTGGTTGCCATATTGCATTTTACAGAAAATGACAGTGCTGTAGATTGAAAAGGTAAGTAGAGGTGTACCAAATGGAAATTTTGGTACCGAAACCGAAAATGCAGGATGCACTTGGCCGAAAACCGAAACCGAAAATGAGGGTTTCTAAAAAATATTTATATTTTTATATATAATTGTATTATATTCAACTTTTTAATTAATATCATCAATTTAAATGAATATGCATTTATTGTCGGAAATAATTGGCACCTTTAGCGCAAGAAAAGCTCAAGAAAAATCTCTTTAAATTCTATGTATGTCTTCACACTGGCCACCGTTGTGGTGTTAAAAATCCTGATTGCTGCATTTTTGATCAGTTAAAAATTGCACCAAAAATTGCACCAAAGAGGCAGCTCCCCGTTGAAATGCATTGAAAATGTAGCAAGAATGCATCATTCTATGTTACTTTTTTGATGTGGGTATTGAGTCACATGACTTATGAAAGACAAACCATAAGCACAGAAAAATTGTGGCAAAATCACTGTGAACTAAAAATATAAATAAATTGCAATGAATTTGCAATAAAATAAAGTGTTGAAAAATCGCCGGAAATAAGCAGTATAGTGACGGCAAAATCGAAGTGAATTTGCCGTAAAAAAATGCAGCAAACTTGCGTGCATTTTCAGGCGCTATTACCGTCACCTTTGTCTCTTATCGGCAAAATGCCGATAACACCTGACACATGACTTGTCTAGCAGTTGTATATGCTATATTATTGTTTTTTTTGTTATTTTGTTTTGCCACAAACGTGGAGCTACCCTTTAAACTAAACCAGTGCATGATGCTTGTTAGGGGATCCATCTTTTTGAATTCAATGTTTTTTCTTTTTCCCATACAGGAAAACGTAGAATATTTTATCAAGAAGCTTCGCAGACCCAAATACAACATCTACTTTCTCTCTCTAAAAAAAAATCACAATAAGCGTATATTGATTGGTTTGCGCAAAAGTTATAGCGTCTATAAAATAGGAGAAAGATTTATGGCATTTTTTTTTTTACTAGTAATGACGGTGATCTGTGATTTTTAGCGGGACTGCGACATTGCGGTGGACAGATTGGACATTTTTGTGAGACCATTGACATTTATACAGCAATTAGTGCTATAAAAATGCACTGATTACTGTGTAAATGTCACTGGCAGGGAAGGGGTTAACACTAGGGGGCGATCGAGGGGTTAAATGTTTTTCCTGTTAGGTGTTTCTAACTCGGGGGATGGGACTGACTGGAGGTGGAGAGAGATCACTGTTCCTAATCACTCTCTACTCCCCTGTCAGAACAGAGATCTGTCTATTTACATTGACAGATCCCCGTTCTAGCTCTCTTTCCCACGATAGTGGGTGGCCAGCGGACATCGTGGCCGCCGGCCACGCTCATTGGGTTCCCCGCCATGCAGCGGGCATGCACGCGCCTGCTATTGCTCTTAAAGGAGCCGACGTATAGCTACGGTGATTTGTGGGAACGTGCCAACCTGACGCAGTATAATGACGGCGACTGGTCGGCAAGTGATTAAAGTAGAACTAAAGGCAAGTTTTTTTTCCCCTCATTTTTGGATAGAGTAAGACCCCATACACACTATTAGATTTTCTGCAGATTTTTGCTTTCAGATTTACCAAAACCATGTAGTGCAAAGGCCTGCCTGATTGCATACAAATTGAAACTCTTAGAGCCCTTTCATACTGCCAGCACCCGAAAAACGCTGGTAAAGCGCCACTTAAACTAGGGGTGCACTTTTAACTCCCATTAGTGGTCGAATAAAGGGTTAAAAGCGTCCATAAAGCGCCACTGCAAAGAAGCTGCTTGCAGGACTTTTTTTGATGCCCTGCCAGCGCAGCACCTCAGTGTGAAAGCACTCAGGCTTTCACATTGGGATTGCAGATGAGGCTTCTTTCAGGCGCTTTACAGACGCTTTTTTTAACGCTAAAGCACCTGAAAAATGCCCCAGTGTGAAAAGGGTCTTAGGGTTTGACCTCATATTATATGGTTTTGGTAAATCTGAAGACAAAAATCTGCAAAAAATCTAATATTGTGTATGGGGTCTAATGCCTCGTACACACAATCGGACTTTTCGCCAACAAAACCGTGGAATTTTGTCCAAAGGGTGTTGGCCCAAACTTGTCTTGCATACACACAGTCACACAATTGTTGGCCAACAATTACAAACGTAGTGACGTACTAGACGTACTACGTGGTTTTTCAGCTCTTTAGCACCACCCTTTGGGCTCCTTTTGCTAATTTTGTGTTAGTAGAAGTTTGGTTTTCTGCAGAAAATGGCTTGCCCTCATGGTCACCTGGTTTCCAGGGGCAACAGCCGCTTGTTCACAGTCCTGAGAAAACTGCTGCACTGCTTCTTTAAGGCAGTGACTTGAGCCTGCATAACCCCTTGCTGGGTCGCCAACTGGGCTACCAACAGGCAAGTATTTTCTTGCTGCAGAGCCAGCGCCTCTTTGTGGTGCATTGTTGTACCTCCAGCTGGGTTGCTAAGTGCTGATTAGCTTCCTCATGGCTAGTCTGCGCTTGCATATTGGCCAGGGACAGCTGTTTAATTAGCTCCTCCATTGTTTCAGCTTTCAGCGTCTGTGCAGCTTTAACCAAGGACATAAATCCACTGTACTGTCCCTTTAAATGTCAGTTTAAGTCCAAGTTGCAAAAACAGCAAGAAAAATGCCTGTTACTTTGTCCTACCTGCATTCTCCACCAGTTGTAAAGTTTGGGGAACCAGCTAGATCGCAGGACACAGGCTTTTCAGTCAAAAGGAGGTTTATTAAACTTAAAAAGCTTCACAGCAGCAAAAACAAAAGAAAAAGATTTCAGTCCCAACGACTTGCAGAGTCCAAAACTGCTATCGCAGTCAAACAGTCCTTGAATTTTGTCGCAGGTAACTTCTCCTGACAGTAGGCTTTCAAGCAGGACACTGCTGTTCACTTTTATCGCTGCACACAAAACCACCATCCACAGTCTCCTCTACACTCCTCCACTCTCACCTACAACTTCCTTTCTTGCTTTAAACCCACTTCCTCTGACAGGTGAATTAACCCTGTTTGTTCCCTTAAAGGGACCACAGTCCAAACAGAGGGGAAATTTAGCATCCTTCCAGGACCCATCCATGACGTCCTGTACAATATATATATATATATATATATATATATATATATATATACTCTGCATCCAGTGTAGCCTATATCTACCTTGCATTCTATGGTGTACTGTTTCTTATATACTTCAGGTGGTGTACACAGTATCTAATACAGTGTGTACAGTTTCTACTACAGTGCAGATGGTGTACACAGTAGCTAATACAGCATGTACAGTTTCTACTACACTTCTGGTGGAGTACACACTACAGTGCAGCCATAGTACAGTATCTACTGCTTTGCAGGCGGTGTACACAGTATCTAATACAGTGTGTACAGTTTCTACTACACTTCTGGTGGAGTACACAATACAGTGCAGCCGCAGTACACTATCTACTACTTTGCAGGCGGTTTACACAGTATCTAATACAGTGTGTACAGTTTCTACTATACTTTTGGTGGAGTACACAATACAGTGCAGCCACAGTACACTATCTACTACTTTGCAGGCGGTTTACACAGCAATTCTTCAATAATCTCCAGGTCTAACATCTTCCTCACTTCCTCTGAAACAGCCTTCCTTTGAGCCTCTGGGGTGCGGTAGGATCGGACAAAAACTTTCACTCCTGGTTCCGTGATAATGTCATGCTCTATGACACCAGTGAGCCCTGGAAAGTCTGAAAATGTCTCTTTATTTCTCTGCAAGAACTCCTTTACCTGCTGACTTTGGATTTTAGACAGGGTATTTGCTACTTGGACACTCTCACCCCAACCCGAGGCTCAAGTCTTGCACTAGCCAGGGAGGTCACCGGTTCCCTGTCTGTCCAGGGCTTTAACAAGTTTACATGATATATCTGATATGGTTTCCTCTTGCCTGGCTGGTGGACTCTATAATTTACCTCTACTACCTTTTCTACAACTTCAAAGGGGCCTTGTCATCTGACCAAGAATTTACTTTCCACAGTTGGAATCAACACCGCTACTCAATCCCCCACTTGGAAGTGCCTTATTTTAGCAGCCCTATTATAGTTGAGCCTCCTGGGCTTTTTGCAAATGTCCCTGGACCAGTGGCATCACAGTTTGGATTCTCTCCTGCATTTGGGAGACATATTCAAGAACACTCTTATGCTGAATAGGTTCACTTTCCCATTCCTCTTTAACAAAGTCCAGTAGTCCGCGAGGTCTCCGCCCATATATCAACTCAAAGGGCGAAAACCCAGTGGAGGCCTGGGCCACCAGATAGCAAACAGGAGAGCTGGTAACAGGCAGTCCCAGTCTTTCCCATCCCTTTGTACCACTGAGCATAGACTTAAGGGTCTTATTAAAGCGTTCTACCAACCCATCCGTTTGGGGATGGTAGACCGATGTGCGCAGCTGTTTATTCCGGAACAGCTTGCATACATCAGCCATAACCCTCGACATGAAGGGTGCCCTGGTCCACGAGTATTTCCTTGGGAAAACCAGTCCGTGTAAAAAACTGGAATAATTCCCGGGCAATAGCCTTAGAGGAAGTTTTCCGCAGGGGTAGCGCCTCAGGATATCGGGTGGCCTAGTCGAGGATCACCAATATGTAGGAGGGACCTCGAGCCGACTTTACCAAGGGACCAACTATATCCATGGCTATCCTCTCGAATGGGACCTCAATTATGGGCAGAGGGGCCAAAGGACTCCGGAAGTGGGTCACCGGAGAGGTCAACTGACAGGTGGGACAAGAGGTACAGTATCTCCTTACCTCTGCTTTCAGACCTGGCCAGTTAAACCGGTCGCTGATCAGTGCCTCCATCTTTTCAACTCCCAGGTGTCCCCCTAAAACATTGTCATGGGCCAGGTCCAGGACCTTGCGTCTATACTGTTGGTGTACCAATAATTGTTCTAGCACGTTTTCTCTCACTTTGGTAACCCGATATAGTAATTCATTACATATTGTGAAGTGTGTCCACCGCTCATCGCACCTGGCTCTTGGTGAACCCCATTTACTACTACAACCTGTTCCCATGCATGGGCCAAAGTGGGGTCCTGCATCTGAGCAGTACCAAATGCACCCTGTGGAACACCCAAATCTGGCAGGGCAGGGGTAGAGGCCACTTCCTCATCCTCTTCCCCCAGCATTACCTGAAGTGGGGAAGGTCCCCCCCCTCAGTGTTCAGGTAGGTCTGTGAACCACACATCTTGACATCTTTAACAGTATCAACACTACTTTCATCACCATTAACCAAATCATTAGCATTTTCATCAACTGGATCCACAATAAGGACATTTGTTATTTCAGGGTTATTTCCCTCAACTGCAGGAACAGGGGGACTAGTTTCTCCCCAGTCTCTGGACCATTCAGGTAGTTCTCCTTGTCCCCATAGTTTTGCAAATAATGGACAGTCTCGTCCTATTATAACATCATGTACCAAGTTCTTTACCACCCCCACCTCTTGAGTACCAGTGCCACATGCTGTGGAGATGGACACCGAGATGAGAGGGTACTCTCTAGTGTCCCCGTGAATGCACACAACCCGAAAAGTTTTGCTTACCCGACCGATCTTCCCAATTAGTCTAGGATAAACCAGGGTTACCATGCTTCCGGAGTCCAGCAAAGCCCGGGCAGAGAGGTGGTTCACTTGGACTTCACACTCAAATTTCCCTTCTCCAAGGTCAAGATGTGTTGTACATGCTTTATGGGCACAAAAAGACCCCCGTATTCCATAGGTTCCTCTTGCAGTGGGCAGTGAGCCCAGGTATGGCCCCAGGAATGACATCGCCAACATTGTACATCCCCTCCTGTCCTAACAGGAACAGATCGCTGAGGAGGTACTGGGAGTGACTCTTGACCTTCTGGGGTGTTGGTCTGTGGCAGACTGGGCCCTTGGTGCTTGGTAAGGCGAAGCAGATCCTCCACCACTGTATATAGTTCCACCATCTCGACAAGGAGGTTCACTGTTTTGGGGTCTTCATGGCTGACCCACCATTGAAGGCTGACCCAACGTTGAAGGTTGTCTGGCAGTGACCTTTGGTATCGGTCCAGCACGACCCGCTCCATGATTTGGGGGACGGACAACACTTCAGGCTGCAGACATTTTTTTACCAGTTGCACCAGGTTATGCATTTGAGACTAAGGTGGCCTATCTGGACTATACTTCCATTGGTGCACTCGTTGGACCCGAACGGCCATAGTCACCCCCAAACGAGCCAGTATTTCTGCCAGTTTTTGATAATCTTTAGCTCATCCGGTGGTAGGTCGAAGTAGGCTTTTTGAGGATCTCCAGTGAGGAAAGGAGCAATTAGGCCAGCCCACTGGTCCTGGGGTCACCCTTCTCTCTCTGCCGTCCTCTCAAATGTAGCAAGAAATGCCTCTACATCATCACTCAGGGACAATTTCTGCAGAAAATGGCTTGCCCTCATGGTCACCTGGTTTCCAGGGGCAACAGCCGCTTGTTCACAGTCCTGAGAAAACTGCTGCACTGCTTCTTTAAGGCAGTGACTTGAGCCTGCATAACCCCTTGCTGGGTCGCCAACTGGGCTACCAACAGGCAAGTATTTTCTTGCTGCAGAGCCAGCGCCTCTTTGTGGTGCATTGTTGTACCTCCAGCTGGGTTGCTAAGTGCTGATTAGCTTCCTCATGGCTAGTCTGCGCTTGCATATTGGCCAGGGACAGCTGTTTAATTAGCTCCTCCATTGTTTCAGCTTTCAGCGTTTGTGCAGCTTTAACCAAGGACATAAATCCACTGTACTGTCCCTTTAAATGTCAGTTTAAGTCCAAGTTGCAAAAACAGCAAGAAAAATGCCTGTTACTTTGTCCTACCTGCATTCTCCACCAGTTGTAAAGTTTGGGGAACCAGCTAGATCGCAGGACACAGGCTTTTCAGTCAAAAGGAGGTTTATTAAACTTAAAAAGCTTCACAGCAGCAAAAACAAAAGAAAAAGATTTCAGTCCCAACGACTTGCAGAGTCCAAAACTGCTATCGCAGTCAAACAGTCCTTGAATTTTGTCGCAGGTAACTTCTCCTGACAGTAGGCTTTCAAGCAGGACACTGCTGTTCACTTTTATCGCTGCACACAAAACCACCATCCACAGTCTCCTCTACACTCCTCCACTCTCACCTACAACTTCCTTTCTTGCTTTAAACCCACTTCCTCTGACAGGTGAATTAACCCTGTTTGTTCCCTTAAAGGGACCACAGTCCAAACAGAGGGGAAATTTAGCATCCTTCCAGGACCCATCCATGACGTCCTGTACAATATATATATATATATATATATATATATATATATATATATACTCTGCATCCAGTGTAGCCTATATCTACCTTGCATTCTATGGTGTACTGTTTCTTATATACTTCAGGTGGTGTACACAGTATCTAATACAGTGTGTACAGTTTCTACTACAGTGCAGATGGTGTACACAGTAGCTAATACAGCATGTACAGTTTCTACTACACTTCTGGTGGAGTACACACTACAGTGCAGCCATAGTACAGTATCTACTGCTTTGCAGGCGGTGTACACAGTATCTAATACAGTGTGTACAGTTTCTACTACACTTCTGGTGGAGTACACAATACAGTGCAGCCGCAGTACACTATCTACTACTTTGCAGGCGGTTTACACAGTATCTAATACAGTGTGTACAGTTTCTACTATACTTTTGGTGGAGTACACAATACAGTGCAGCCACAGTACACTATCTACTACTTTGCAGGCGGTTTACACAGTATCTAATACAGTGTGTGCGGTTTCTACTACACTTCTGGTTGTGTACACAGTATACAATGCACTGCACCCATTGTACAGTTGCTAATACAATGCAGGCAGTGTACACAGTATCTAATACAGTGTGTACAGTTTCTACTACACTTCTGGTGGTGTAAACAGTACACAGTACAGTGCAGCTGTAGTGCAGTTTCTAATATCGTGCAGGCGGTGTACACAGTATCTAAATTAGTGTGTAAAGTTTCTACTACACTTCTGGTGGTATACAGAGTATACAATACAGTGCAGCTGTTGCACAGTTGCTAATACAGTGCAGGCGGTGTACAAAGTATCTAATACAGTGTGTACAGTTTCTAATACTCTTCAGGCGGTGTACACAGTATCTAACATAGTGTAGTGTGGTGTTGCAAACCAAAAATACATCATGTCCAGAAGGCCACCAAGGAGAGGCAGACACTCACAGGCCACTAAAAGAGGGCAAGCAGCCTCTGTGTCTACTGTCAACAGTGCTGATCATGGACATGGTGCATCCTCTGCTGCTGGCTGTGTTATTGAGCCAGAACATGCAGAAGAGTTGGTGGAGTGGATAACAACGAAGTCCTCATCCTCCTCATCCTCTGTCACCTAGGCTCAGAGTAGTTTGCCTTCCAACACAGCTGCCAAAGCGGCCTATTCCACCGGCTCCTTGTCCACAGTCACTCCTTCCATAGCCCCACCATCATGCACGGAGGAGTCCCCAGAATTATTCGACCACAGTGTCGGGTACATGCTGCTGGAGGATGCTCATTGATTTGAAGGCTGAGATGTTGGTTCCCAGGTTGAGGAAGAGAGTACTGTGAGCCTAGAGAGAGGGGGTGCCACAGAAGGACAAGAAACTTGCAGTCATGTTCCCCCAGCTGCAGCATACTACCAAGTTTTCTCCAGTGACGATGAGGAAGGAGATGATGAGGTCACTGTCTGTACTTGGGTGCCTCAGAGAAGAAAGGAGGAGGAGGAGGCACAACTCCAACAAGGCAGGATGTCCTCTAGGGGGCAGCTTAAGGGAAGACACCCTATTGCATCACACCGCAGCGCTCTGCAGGTGCAGGGCGCTGCTGACTCCCGTGGTGTGGGCCTTTTTCGACATGTGTGCAGCAAATCGCACCATTGCTGTTTGCAGCCTATGTCTGAAGTGGATCAAGAGTGGCTAGAACAGCAGCCGCTTGGGCACCACATGCTTGACCAGACATATGACTTACTCCTATGCAGTCTGTTGGCAACAGCACTTGAAAACCCCACATCAAAGAAAAAGGCAGACTTCTCCTTGCTCCTCATCTGGGATCTCCAACCCCACTATACCTCCAGTCCTCTCAAAAACCTGTCAACGGTGTTCAAACCACACATGTGAGGTATTGCTGCGATCGTTAGAGTGAGAGCAATAATTTTAGAACTATAACTCCTCTGTAATGGCCCGTACACACAATCCAAATATCGTACAACAGATTGTACAACTTTTTTCGCTTAATAGTCGCAAGTAGAAATTGAATAGGTAACTAAATAATGAAAATTCTCGTACGACAGAAAAAAAAAAGTGATGTCATGTGTTGTAATGTATTTGTATTGTATTTTCGGACAACTATACTGACTAAATGAAAATGGTACAATCTGGTATCGTACCAGGAACATTTTTGTGCTTGTCCGAACGAATAATATCAGATTTACTGTCGTGATCGGCTCTCAAAAGTAGTGCACAGACAATCCGAAAATCATATATTCTTCCTTGGATGACAGTTTTTGTACAATATTCGGATCGTGTGTACGGCCATAACTCAAAACATGCAGATTTTTAAGGGTAAAAGTTTGTCGCCATTCCACAAGCGGGCGCAACTTTGAAGCATGATATGTTGGGTATCAATTTACTCGGCGTAGCATCATCTTTCACAATATAAAAAAAAAATTGGGCTAAGTTTACTGTTGTCTTACTTTTTAATTAAAAAAAGTGTATTTTTTTCCAAAAAAAGCGTGCTTGTAAGACCGCTGCACAAATACGGTGTGACAAAAAGTATTGCAATGACCGCCATTTTATTCTCTAGTGTATTAGAAGAAAAAAAATAATGTTTGGGGGTTCTAAGTAATTTTCTAGCAAAAAAAATATTATTTTATCTTGTAAACAAAAAAATAGGCCCGGTCCTTAAGTGGTTAATGCAAATGTAGTGCGTGCCCCGATCTCCCATGGCCTTGTCAAGCTGGCCGCCACTGAAGTGCTTGTAAGCTCCTGCGGGGGTTTTCTCCCCCTCCCTTTGCTCTTCACTTCAGTAGCCTCATTGGCAGGAGGAGAGGAGCCAATCAAAACAGACTCCAGCAGCTGAGAGGACCCCAGAATGTCATGTGTGACTGTTGCAAAGACGGCTTAAAAAAGATGTGCATGGAAAATGTTTTTAGAGTTAACTAGTAGCTCTTGTGCTACACTCACACTCTGACCTTCACGGCGATATGTCACACGTATGGTGCGACTGCAGTTTACATGCTCTTGCACACCCTGGGCTCGCATTTGTGTTTGCGCAGGTTTGAGGGGCTACAGGGGTTTTCAGGAAATTTTTTTATATATTTTATTATAATTTAGATTTTTTTATACTTTTTTCTTTTATTTGTATATTTATTTTTACTTGATTGCTATCACAAGGGGTCACAGGTCACAGGTACTCTTTATGGAGATATTAGGGGTCTAAAAGACCCCAATGTCTCCCCTGCCCTTCACACTATCTAACCAAGCACAGATCGGCTTGGTTAGATGTGTTGTCTGGCTGTACTGGCCAGGAAAGGGTGCATCTGAAACCTGATGTGAAACCTGAAACCTGAGTGATTTTATAATTATCACCAGCTTCAGCACTTGAAGGCTTCTAATGAGGGAAGTGGCAGCATCTGTATCCTTTTAGAAGTGATTAACCTTTTGCAGGTAGCTCACCAAAAATGTCCTGTACACATTCTGGTTGCCATATTGCATTTTACAGAAAATGACAGTGCTGTAGATTGAAAAGGTAAGTAGAGGTGTACCAAATGGAAATTTTGGTACCGAAACCGAAAATGCAGGATGCACTTGGCCGAAAACCGAAACCGAAAATGAGGGTTTCTAAAAAATATTTATATTTTTATATATAATTGTATTATATTCAACTTTTTAATTAATATCATCAATTTAAATGAATATGCATTTATTGTCGGAAATAATTGGCACCTTTAGCACAAGAAAAGCTCAAGAAAAATCTCTTTAAATTCTATGTATGTCTTCACACTGGCCACCGTTGTGGTGTTAAAAATCCTGATTGCTGCATTTTTGATCAGTTAAAAATTGCACCAAAAATTGCACCAAAGAGGCAGCTCCCCGTTGAAATGCATTGAAAATGTAGCAAGAATGCATCATTCTATGTTACTTTTTTGATGTGGGTATTGAGTCACATGACTTATGAAAGACAAACCATAAGCACAGAAAAATTGTGGCAAAATCACTGTGAACTAAAAATATAAATAAATTGCAATGAATTTGCAATAAAATAAAGTGTTGAAAAATCGCCGGAAATAAGCAGTATAGTGACGGCAAAATCGAAGTGAATTTGCCGTAAAAAAATGCAGCAAACTTGCGTGCATTTTCAGGCGCTATTACCGTCACCTTTGTCTCTTATCGGCAAAATGCCGATAACACCTGACACATGACTTGTCTAGCAGTTGTATATGCTATATTATTGTTTTTTTTGTTATTTTGTTTTGCCACAAACGTGGAGCTACCCTTTAAACTAAACCAGTGCATGATGCTTGTTAGGGGATCCATCTTTTTGAATTCAATGTTTTTTCTTTTTCCCATACAGGAAAACGTAGAATATTTTATCAAGAAGCTTCGCAGACCCAAATACAACATCTACTTTCTCTCTCTAAAAAAAAATCACAATAAGCGTATATTGATTGGTTTGCGCAAAAGTTATAGCGTCTATAAAATAGGAGAAAGATTTATGGCATTTTTTTTTTACTAGTAATGACGGTGATCTGTGATTTTTAGCGGGACTGCGACATTGCGGTGGACAGATTGGACATTTTTGTGAGACCATTGACATTTATACAGCAATTAGTGCTATAAAAATGCACTGATTACTGTGTAAATGTCACTGGCAGGGAAGGGGTTAACACTAGGGAGCGATCGAGGGGTTAAATGTTTTTCCTGTTAGGTGTTTCTAACTCGGGGGATGGGACTGACTGGAGGTGGAGAGAGATCACTGTTCCTAATCACTCTCTACTCCCCTGTCAGAACAGAGATCTGTCTATTTACATTGACAGATCCCCGTTCTAGCTCTCTTTCCCACGATAGTGGGTGGCCAGCGGACATCGTGGCCGCCGGCCACGCTCATTGGGTTCCCCGCCATGCAGCGGGCATGCACGCGCCTGCTATTGCTCTTAAAGGAGCCGACGTATAGCTACGGTGATTTGTGGGAACGTGCCAACCTGACGCAGTATAATGACGGCGACTGGTCGGCAAGTGATTAAAGTAGAACTAAAGGCAAGTTTTTTTTCCCCTCATTTTTGGATAGAGTAAGACCCCATACACACTATTAGATTTTCTGCAGATTTTTGCTTTCAGATTTACCAAAACCATGTAGTGCAAAGGCCTGCCTGATTGCATACAAATTGAAACTCTTAGAGCCCTTTCATACTGCCAGCACCCGAAAAACGCTGGTAAAGCGCCACTTAAACTAGGGGTGCACTTTTAACTCCCATTAGTGGTCGAATAAAGGGTTAAAAGCGTCCATAAAGCGCCACTGCAAAGAAGCTGCTTGCAGGACTTTTTTTGATGCCCTGCCAGCGCAGCACCTCAGTGTGAAAGCACTCAGGCTTTCACATTGGGATTGCAGATGAGGCTTCTTTCAGGCGCTTTACAGACGCTTTTTTTAACGCTAAAGCACCTGAAAAATGCCCCAGTGTGAAAAGGGTCTTAGGGTTTGACCTCATATTATATGGTTTTGGTAAATCTGAAGACAAAAATCTGCAAAAAATCTAATATTGTGTATGGGGTCTAATGCCTCGTACACACAATCGGACTTTTCGCCAACAAAACCGTGGAATTTTGTCCAAAGGGTGTTGGCCCAAACTTGTCTTGCATACACACAGCCACACAATTGTTGGCCAACAATTACAAACGTAGTGACGTACTAGATGTACTACGTGGTTTTTCAGCTCTTTAGCACCACCCTTTGGGCTCCTTTTGCTAATTTTGTGTTAGTAGAAGTTTGGTGAGCGGTGATTTGCACTTTTCATTTTGCACTTTTTATTCCGCACTTTTCGTTTTGTGCTTTTCAGTTTGCGCTTTTAATTTTGTTTCTGAACAGCTGTTCATCAACCAGACATGTTGCGTAATTGGAGGAGATAAGGTGTTATTTATTATTGGCCTTGGAGTATTTGCTTTAACATTATTTTTTTGGTTGAATAATGATTTGATTTGGTATATTTTCTATATTTTTGGATGCATAGAATGCACTTTTTGGTTAAGTTCTATTGGCAGATAGCATGTCTAATTTTATTTGTTTTATTTTTTTCATGTACAATAAAAAAAATGTGTAGAATAATACTTGGCTGTGTGTTTTACTTCAAATGACAGTTTGGGAGTAGGCAGTTACTGTACACTTTAAAAAATACAACATAAAATTGACAAGGGACACCAACATTGTTCTTAAAAACTACGGGATAATGGTGTTGTGGTAATTTGCCCAAATAAAAAATTTTAAAAAAGCATAATAATATTATTCTTGATATCACTAGAAAAAAAAGCCTTTGAAAATTTGTTTGCAATAAATCCATCAGTATCATCAGCAAAGCAGCTTCATTATTATCCCATTAAAGAAGAAGAGAATTGTGCGCTGCATTTGGAGATTTCATAATTTGCCACGTCACAAATGTTAAATCTCCATTACAAACGCTAGTTTACAAGACCGACCGCTTCTGCTTCTGAGCATGCGTGTTTGTACTTTGGACTTTTGTCCGATGGACTTGTGTACACACGATCGGAAAATCCGACAACACACATTTGTTGGCGGAAAATTTGAAAATCTGCTAGCCAACATTTGTTGGCGGAAAGTCCGACAACAATTGTCCGATGGAGCGTACACGCGGTCGGGCTTTCCGCCAACAGCCTGACATCGAACATTTCCTGTCGGAAAATCCGATCGTGTGTACGGGGCTTTAGGGAGATTTATAACCCAATGTAAGGTTTATTTTTGCTGTCTGTGTCCCATTGGGGAACTATCCCATCACTTCCAGTCCTATAACCAAAACAAGAAGTGGAAGAAAATCTTTTCAAAGTAAAGGACTCCCTGGTTGTCACCAATATCACCAGCACTGCTTTCTTCATTGAAAGATTTCCCCTCTATTTCTGTTCTGGGGACAACCCAAAATTTGGGATTTCCTTTTCCTTTCACGTTTGGTGATAACAGTAAACAGGACAAAGAGAGAGTGAACTGGGACATCAATAAAAACCTGACAGATATTCTAATCCCTCTCCACTCTTCCAAACCTAAAAAAAGTTTTGTCTTTTGTTATACTATTAGTATAGGAGAGGATTTTGTACTACTGTGAAGACTTTAGTTCAGCTTTAAGTAAGGTGACCAGATTTTTAAAATGAAATCCGGGGACATTTTTTTTTTTATTGGCAAATAGTAAACTATTTTATAAGCATATTTTCCTCAAATTATATATGCAGTGTATGTGGTATGTGTTTATGTAATGATTGTATGATATATACAATTATTTCTGGAAATCATTTCATACCAGCCCCATAGCATTATTATGCCAGCCCAACCGCATAACGTCATTATTTTCTTGTTCATAAAAGGGAAAACCATGCATTTTAAAGAACATTTGAAGAGTGTATTATACTCACCAGTGCTTATCAGCGCGGCCTCATCAGTGCCCATCAATGCAGCCTCACCAGTGCTCATCAATACAGCCTCGCCAGTGCTCATCAATACAGCCTCGCCAGTGCTCATCAATACAGCCTCGCCAGTGCTCATCAATACAGCCTCACCAGTGCTCATCAATACAGCCTCGCCAGTGCCAACCAATGCAGCCTCACCAAATCTAATCAATGCAGCCTCACCAGTGCCAATCAATGCAGCCTCACCAGTGCTAATCAAAGTAACCTCACCAGTGCCCATCACCTCAGCCTGTTCAGTGCCCATCAATGCAGCCTGTTCAGTGCCCATTAGCTCAGCCAGATCATTGCCCATCAATGCAGCCTGTTCAGTGCCCATCAGACCAGCCTTTCCAGTGCCCATTAGCTCAGCCAGATCATTGCCCATCAATGCAGCCTGATCAGTGCCCATCAATGCAGCCTGATCAGTGTCCATCAATGCAGCCTGCTCAGTGCTCATCAATGCCACATGATCAGTGCCCATCAATGCAGCCTGTTCAGTGCCCATCAATGCCACGTGATCAGTGCCCATTAGCCCAGCCTTTTCAGTGCCCATCAGCTCAGCCGGTTTAGTGCCCATCAGCTCAGCCGGTTTAGTGCCCATCAGCTCAGCCGGTTTAGTGCCCATCAGCTCAGCCTGTTCAGTGCCCATCAGCTCAGCCTGTTCAGTGCCCATCAGCTCAGCCTGTTCAGTGCCCATCAGCTCAGCCTGTTCAGTGCCCATCAATGCAGCCTGTTCAGTGCCCAGCAGATCAGCCTGTTTAGTGTTCATCAATGCAACCTGTTCAGTGCTTGTCAGCCCAGCCTGTTCAGTGCACATCAATGAAGCCTGCTCAGTGCCCATCAATGCCGCCTGCTCAGTGCCCATTAAAGCAGCCTGCTCAGTGCCCATTAATGCAGCCTGCTCAGTGCCCATCAATGCAGCCTGCTCAGTGCCCATCAATGCAGCCTGCTCAGTGCCCATTAGCTCAGCCTGCTCAGTGCCCATCAATGCAGCCTGTTTAATGTCCATCAATGCAGCCTGTTCAGTGCCCAGCAGCTCAGCCTGTTCAGTGCCCAGCAGCTCAGCCTGTTCAGTGCCCAGCAGCTCAGCAGCCATCAGCTCAGCCTGTTCAGTGCCCATAAATGCAGCCTGTTTAGTGCCCATAAATGCAGCCTCACCTAGAGGAGAAGAGATGAATTATACAGAGCGGGGATTTCCTGTTTACCCCGTGTGGCTGCTGTTCTCAGAGGATGTCCTGCCTTCTTTAAAAGGTATCACCAGTGTCTGGCCTATCATAGCAGGCAGTCCAGGAGGCAGGACTTCCTCTGACAGTTGAGTAAGTGGGAGATCCCCACTCTGTATAATCCAGCAGCGCTCGAAACCCCCCCCTCACCATCCAAGACAGCCCAAGCCCCAATGGGCCCAGTGGGACTTAACTTAAATATAGAGTAAGGTTATCCAGAGGTGTAACTAGAACCTTTAGGGCCCTGGTGCAAAAAATCCTTAGTGGACCCCCCTAATTTATTTGGTCCCGGGGCCCTTTTTCCTGGTCCCATGGCCCTTCCCACTGATCCTGGGGCTCTTTACTCCTGTTGCGGGGCCCTTTTATTATGGCCCGCAGCAGTGCCTTTTCATGTGTTCTACAGTGGGCTCCCTTCCTACATCTTGGACCCACCCTACGGTGACAGAAAGCAATATATATGTCACCAGCACACCAGGGAACTCCATATAAGGGTCCAACGCAGTGGCACAATTACCAGGGTTGCAAAGGTCACACTTGTGATCAGGCCCTGGTGATCTGCTGCCATTAGAGCACCTGCTTTTGATAGTGCTGCTCTGACTTCTCTTTCTCCATGGCAGTGGTGGAAGTCTGGTTACATAATGGGTCTGATGGGTGCATGCGGGGGAGGGCTGGCACTATTGGTTGTAGACAGCTGAGTCCCACGTCGGTCTCCTGGAAGCAGTACTATTGTCATGCCGATCGAGATGTGATCCAGGTGATGCTCCCAGTCGGATCCAATAAACACAGTATTTATAGGAATCAAAAGTACAATCATACCGTATATATCAAAAATATGTTTAGCAGATACGTGGGCTCCATGCCAGTAAAGTTGGGGCTCTGATCAATTAAATTACTATTTTATTTAATATTAGATCCGACTGGGAGCATCACTTGGATTGCATCTCGATCAGCATGTCAGAGATGGCTAGGCAGTGCTACCGCTTCCAAACAACCGTGGCAGGCTCAGCTGTTTACAACCAATTGTACTCGTGCTCCTGCACATGTGCCCATCAGCCCCATAAAGTAACCAGCACTGGGTCCTAATGTGCTGCCATTGAGACAGAGACTAGAGACCAGCACTGTCTATTACAGGGGCAGGACCGCAACCCTGGTTGTTTGGCCACTGGATTCCCCCATCCACTTAGAATGTGTAAATGGGGGAATTGGATCATATATATTTTTTTTCAAAGCTAAATCTGACAAGGCCCAATGTCACATTTAAAAACGAGCGCTCAGGGAAAGTGAATCTAGTAAGAAGAGTAAATAACAACAGCCAAAAATTAATGGCAACAGCAGCCGCCTCAAATAGTGCCTCTAAAACTAGAAAAAACACTGCGAAATCATAAGAGCTCTTGCACACTGGGGCGGTTTGCAGGCGCTATTGCGCTAATAATAGCGCCTGCAAACCGCCCCGAAAGTGCCGCTGCTTTCATTCCAGTGTGCAAGCCCCGAGGGCTTGCACGCTGGAGCGATGCGCTGGCAGGACGGTAAAAAAAGTCCTGCCAGCAGCATCTTCGGAGCGGTGTGTGTATACCGCTCCTGCCCATTGAAATCAATGGGACGGCGCGGCTATACCGCCGGCAAAGCGCCTCTGCAGAGGCGCTTTGCGGTGGTATTTAACCCTTTCTCGGCCGCTAGCGGGGGGTAAAACCGCCCCGCTAGCGGCCGAATACCGACGGTAAAACGCCGCTAATAATAGCAGCGTTCTACCGCCGACGCCGCCCCCCGCCCCAGTGTGCAAGGGCTCTAAATGAAAAGCTTAAAAAGCTAATGGCAGTGCTTGTGTAATGATTGATCAAAAACTGAACAATCTAAACCATATATAATAATACGAAGTCCGTGTACACTTTTAAATGCTAACATGGATGATCCTGAAGACAAGTGTGAGTCCTTCAAAAGTCTATGGAGCGTGATCATCAAGGATAGCTGTATTCATTCCACAATGTTTCACATCACACAAAAAAAAAAAGCAAAGTATTTGCTGCATAAAAGTGCTAAATGGAAATTGGAAGGGGGGAGGGAGATAGAGGAGAGAAGGGAGGGAGATAGGGACAGTTCACTGATCAAAGTGTAAATGCAGAGCTCACTCATTGGAGGGACGAGGCTGGATGTTGGTGGCTCTGCATACTTCACACAGCTTGGAATGTGTAGCTGGTTTTCTTCATATCTCCCACGCACATCTCCCCTCTCTCTCCTGCACACAGCTGTATGTCGGGATAGGAGAGTGGGCGGGGAACCGGCAGACACAGGGGGAACAGGGACAGGAGGAGGAGCTGTATGCATCGCTCACCTCCTGTCAGTTGCTGGGAGGGCGGAGTGAACTCGTTGAGCTGTATGTGAGACAAGTGTCAGAGACACTCCGCTCAGCTGCAGCCCCCGGCCCCTAATATGCAGACTGATTCTCCTGTCCTATGGACGGGAGAAAGCAGTCTGTTCTCTCGAACTGTCAGTGACCAGACTTCCCCAGCCCTGCAAAGCGGGGACAAAAACGGGGACAAACTTCCTCCGGGGACTGTATGGTCAGTCCGGGGACTGTCCCCGGAAATCGGGGACGTCTGGTCACCCTAGCTTTAAGGTTTTTTTATGTCATTAAGAAAAATGGTACCTAGATTCCCCTCATGTTTTAACTGGGTTAAAGGATCATATCTGACTCATCTATGGGCTGCCTTGTTTTCCTATTCAACCATGGGTTAAATGGGGAAAAAACAGACTTGATTCCCCCTTCCACATGCTTGAGCTATTCACTGCCTTCTGAGCTATTGTATTCTGACAGCAGGGAGACTTCCACACCATCATAGTACACTGATCAGCATAGGCGTGCACACAGGGTGTGCCAGGTGTGCCTGGGCACACCCCAATCATGCTGTGCTGCACAGATTCCCCCAGCTGTTTGGCTGCAGAAGAAGGGACTGGGGAATCTCTGTCTTAAAAGTGAGATATCAGGGGTCTGTTTAGACCAGTGTTTCTCAACTCCAGTCCTCAAGGCGCCCCAACAGGTCATGTTTTCAGGCTTTCCATTATTTTGCACAGGTGATTTGATCAGTTTCACTGCCTTAGTAATTACCACAGCTGTTTCATCTAAGGGAAATACTGAAAACATGACCTGTTGGGGCACCTTGAGGACTGGAGTTGAGAAACACTGATATAAACATATAGTCATCTTAGTCACATTGGTTGTAGTACACTTTACAATATAGAGTGGTATCAAAATGGTTATAGACAATACTAAAGATAATATTTTATGCATGTACTTATCATATATCTAAACATTCTTATGTAATGATTATTACAGTGAGATGAAGTACTTTAGGAAAGGGGGGAGAGGGGAGGAAGAGAGAAGAAAAAAATATATAATATAGGAGGGGGAGGGGGAGGTGAGTAAAGACGATGCATCTATTTTAGTAATCTCTTCAGCATTCCTATATGATTTCTTTATTGTGAGAGGATTCTATTATTAATTAATAATTGCTTTGTAAGCCTGTGAGTTTTTGAATTCAGTCCAGTTGTACCATGTTGATGCATTACTTTAACTGACGATTGTGCAGTCGTGCGCCACTGTACATAAATAAAATATATTTATTTTTTGCCACAAATAGAGCTTTCTTTTGGTGGTATTTGATCACCACTTCCTTTTTTTATTTTTTGCGCTTTAAACGAAGCCTGACAATTTTGAAAAAAAAACAAACAATATTTTTTACTTTCTGCTATAATACATATACAATAAATACATTTTAAAAAACAAACTTCTTCATAAATTTAGGCCAATATGTATTCTGCTACATATTTTTAGTAAAAAGAATAACAATAAGCGTATACTGATTGTTTTGCGCAAAATTTATAGCGTCTACAAACTATGGGATATTTTTATTTTTATTTATTTATTTACTTTTTACTAGTAATGATGGTGATCAGAGACTTATTGCGGGACTGCGATAGTGCGTCAAACAATTTGGACTCTGACACTTTTGACAGTTTTTGGGGACCAGGGGCATTATTATAGTTATCAGTGCTAAGAAGATGCACTGTCACTTTACTAATAACATTGGCTGGAAAGGAGTTAACATCAGGGGCAATGAAAGGGTTAAATGTGTGCCTAGCCAGTGTGTGTGGACTGTGTGGGACTAGGGGAAGGCATGGATCCATATCCATGCTTTGCGGGAACACAGGATCAATGGTTTCCCTACTGACCGAACGACCATCTGCCTTATTTATATAGACAAACTGACATTCTGCCTCTATAACGAATGACTGGCGGGTGCCGGCAGACATCGAGTCCACAGTACACGCCACTGGGCTCCCGCTGTGTGTGATCACAGTAGGAGTGAGCCGCCAGCGCTTTGCATGTGCACACCCTACCCAAAAGACCTGGATCACTTATGCTGTATATATGTGATCTGGAGCCCAGGTGTCACCCTGTAGCAAAACTGCTAGGGAAAGGACCTGAAGTGTTTAATAACAGATCTGTGGCGTTTAAGGCCTCCTTCACATGGCTGGTTATCTGAATTTCACAGAATCCAGTGGCAGATTCTTGCCAGTACAATGACCTGATAATGAAAATAGCAGCGACAGGTCAGCCTCTAAAATAAGGACAGGACACTGCATGTTTACCTGTAGATATCTGGGCCTTGATACAGTCAGCTGTGTCCAGCTCGGAGATCCACAGGTAAATGCTCGGTGTGCGGCTACATGCAAAAAGCCTCATAGTAGTTCACAGAAATAGAGTAAAATATGTGGCGCTAATCCATCCCTACGTACCAAAATACCAGAAGTGCTCAACAGTGCTGTGCCACTCTATATGAAATACAATTTTCCTATTGTAAGTGCAAGTATATAACAGCAACTTAAAACAAATAACAAAAACTGGGGGTAGCCACGGATTGCTACCACACTGTAGCGTATAACTTTTTACTTCCAAGTGCGAAGTGCATATATGTTAAAATTACCACCTGATGACTCAAACATCACACAATTAGCAAGTGCTTAAAAGATATACACAATAATAAAGTGCTCCATGCAAAGTGCAGCTCCTGTAGCGATTAATGATGTAAGTGATGAAAAATGACACAGTGTGCAAAATTATCCTAAATAACATAATCCGTGACAGCAAATACAACCCAAGAATGCTCAAGTACAAAAAAAATATGTTTGATTCCTCGTGCTATAAAAATATTAGGTATATATCGCTCCTCTACAAAGTAGTGCTCTTGTTATAAAAAAAAAACAAAAAAAAAACAGAATAACCTGATGTTCAAAGTATGCGACTAAAGATGCGACTATAGGCCACGCATCAGTACGCAGAGGGTGACAATTAAACAATATAATCATGCATGCATCTATGCGACTTAAGATGCGATTAAAAATCAACATTCACATATAGACCGTGCAATACATAAAAAGTGACAATAGTGCAATGATGAAGATTGTATTTCATATAGAGTGGCACAGCATTGTTGAGCACTTCCGGTATTTTGGTACGTAGGGATGGATTAGCGCCACATATTTTACTCTATTTCAATTACCTATTCATTGGGGTGTGTGAGTGCACTCTTCTATGTTGGCAGCTTTTCCATCTAGTACTAATTTAAAAAAAAAAAAAAATTAAAGTTTAGGTTGGAGTTTCTTTAGGTGAGGTTGTGGTTTTGCGCATTAGTCCCTGCATTTTTATTTTAGTAGTTCACAGAGTTGCTCTGTGATTGGAGGAGAGCTGGTCATGTGTGTTTAACAAGTGAAATAACCAGGCTGTCCCCCAGTTTTTTTCTCACAACCCCATGCTAATAAATAGTCAAAATATTTTCTTTAGATAATATACATTCTCTGTAGAACAAGATGCATAAGTTTGGTGGTTTCTATCAAGCTAACTTCTCAGTAGAACTGAAATAGAAATATGTCTGTGTTCAAATCCAATTAGCTCTACACATACTGTATGAATAACCCATCATGTGCATCAATCCTCTGTACACTGCTATACATTCTTACACAATTCTTTGAAACTTTGCATAAAAACAGGGATTTTTGGTTCACATGCATTGCAATACATGTTTCGGCTAGCCAACTGCGTCAAAGTAATCCCTCTCTGGCCAGTCCATACACTATTCTACTCTATATATACACGTACAACACACAACACACCGCACAATACACTACACACCACACAACACACTACACACCAAACACCATACACAAAACACTACACACCAAACACCATACAATACACTACACACCACACACAACACACACAACATACACACACCACACACACTGGTTTATATATTTGGATTGCAGAGCTTGGTGGTTTCTCTGTAGAACAGGGTAGAATATTTTGTCGGTTTCCATCAAAAATCTCTGTAGAACAGGATACAAAACTTGAATGCTCCTTGGTGCTAAGGAATGAAGGCATCTTCTGGTGTGCCTGCAAATATAAAAAAGTGTGTAAGTTATGGTTGTTAGCGTGCATGCTGGCATGTGTTTTTAGGTTGCACTGTAATGCATTTTTTGCAGGTGTTACAGTGCATTTTATTACCCCTTTCTCTTTTTTTGTAATGTATATTATTACTATAGACTGAAGAAAAAAATCCACCATGTCCTATTTTCTTTCAGCGCAAACCAATGGAGGGCATTTAGTGTGATCAGAAACAATAGGAAACACGACTATTTTTCTTGTGCTTGCATTTAAACTGTGTTGAGCAACACTGCTTGTGTGAACAAACCCTTAACCTAGGTTCACACTTATGCAGTGCGATTTGACTGAGGTTTTTAGTGTGATTTTTAAGGATAATGTCCAATGTGACTTCATGCAGATTCATGTGTGATCCCCATGCAATTTGGGTATAGTTACAATTCTCACTTTCTCTCTCTGAAAATCAGCTCATAAAAACATCAAAGACTAAGCAATTTCTAGCAGGCTATAAACACCTATGAGTTTTCCATGCAGTTTCCATTAGAAAATCACATTGCGATACACACACATGGGACCCTTTTTAAAAATGCATTGCAATTGCCCTGCATATATGTGAATAGCTGCCATAGAAAGTCATGTTATTTCACTTGTCATGTGATTCTATGCGATAGAATAAAGGGAAACTGCTGCACCAACTCAAAAACGGAAAGTAGCCAACAGTAACAATTAAACTAATTGTGTATAGAAATCAAAAGCAAAAAGTGTAGCGCTATATTCAAATAAAATCACATCTAAAGTGTGAAGGTGATACCAGAGAGGTCTATAGATAAGTAGACCACCTCTACATCCACACACACAGAAAAATATGAGTGATACTACAATATATATATAGGTAAGTATCTACAAGTGGTATAAATGTGTCTCGTTAAAGACTCTTGTGAACTATTCAAACAATGTAATCAATCAGCAATAAAGTGTTACCACATAAAGAAAGTGTTACCACATAAAAACAACACAAAAATAAAAATAAAAACTTAACTCCTGTGTTTTGTCCCTATAAGCCTCTAGGGACGCATTCACATAAAACCATACGTGAAAGGGCAACATAAATACAAAGTGATCAAAAGATGGCTGTTATGGATAAGTGGACTCAGAAGTCTCTGGGGGTTAACAGTTCTTTAAGCGTGAAAGGAATTCAAAGACTTGTATTCATATCTCACACCGCCACATACATGTTAAGCCCAGGGTAGGTCTTCATATACACTCTTATTTTCAACTGGAGGAGATGAAAATGAAATGCCCTTACCAGAAAAGATGGACTCACTGGCCATTGGCGGTGAGTCATACAGGCTTTTACCGTCTAGGCGGTCGGGTTAGTGATGCCTCCAATGCTGGATGGGTGCCGAGAAGAGCTTCACGACCTCAACGCTCCTAGGAAAGGCTCGCTATTCCTGTGTTGGTTTATTTTGGTCAGGATACGTCTTCAAATGTAGGCTGGAGTCCTCCACCAGGTATCGCTCACTTGGCAACAACCAAATTTGGCCAAATGGGAGGAGGATGTCGTCTATACCCTAGACCCACCACAGTTGGCCCTATGGGCTAGATATATAGACGACATCCTCCTCCTATGGAGAGGTAGTAGGGAATCTTTAGATGCATTCATGTCCATTCTGAATGACAACCAAGTTGGTATTCATCTAACATACGAAGCGAGTCGATCTACGATCCATTTCCTGGATCTAGAAATTACGTGTAGAAATGGCCACCTTGAGACCAAAAACTTTTTTAAAACAACAGACCGCAATGGATACATTCCGGTGGACAGCTGCCATCATGCAGCTTGGCTATAGTCAGTGCCTAGAAGTCAACTAATGAGGATAAGATGAAATTGCTCCCATCTTTTAGACTATTTCCAGCAAGCGGAAATCGGGAAACAATTTGCCACCTGTAGAACAAAGTGTATTGTCTACCTTATTACATGTCCTTGTGGGAGACAATATATAGGCCGAACAATACGTAACTTTGCTACAAGAGTTAATGAACACATTACGGCAATTAAAAAAGGGTGCACTAATCATAGTGTACCTAAGCATTATGCACTTTATCACAATCAAAATCCAACTGGTATCACCTTTCAAATCATAGATAAATTTGTACCCCACTGGAGAGGTGAACCTAGTACAAGAGGAGTGTCCAGACTGGAAACGTTCTGGATACACCAAATGAAATATTATATGCCTCATGGCTTAAATATCGAGCGGGACATCAATGCGTTTATAAACCAATCATAGATGCCCAACATGGTCCCACTCGTTAGATAACCAGCTCTTTTTCGTTCATATGGAGACAATATCTCTTTATATATATCCAGGGAGACATATCTAGCTGAGGTGCATGTTTGGCATTGGTCACTGACCACTTTGCACAATTTCTTCCTTTCCACTATTTCTTTCTACCATTTTTTGTATTTTTTGCTCCTCTTTTTTCACCTTTGGAGATATGCACTATTTTCTTCCGTGATACCATTTTTGGTCTGGGAGGACTTGGTGCATATGTCCCATACCATAGATTCTCACTGGTTTTCATACATTCATTATACAATGGGTTCTGTTCATGATAAACATACCCAATGTTCTATACACTTTCTTTACATAATGGGATTAGTATCCATCACCATTATTACTATACTTATTTTACACCAATAAGGAATAAGTGGGATAGACATATCTCCCTCTCTTAATTTAATATTGTGTCTGACAGTCCATTTTACTGATAGATATGCTGTCTGTTTTGATTTTCTTGATTTTTTTGTATTTTTTTGTTACATTTGAGGGATATGTATTCATATATATATACATGTAACCACTAGGGAACAAGTGCGGTATGACAGCCAGTTTAACCTAGTTGATATACTCCCCATTATTATAATAAAGTTCGGTCATATATTCTTAATTGCACAGGTTTTAATTAATCTCCTGTTCATGATGATATACTGGTGGTGCAAACCGAATGAGTTAATTCCTCTTCTCGCCCCCACTTCAGGTGTGATGAACGCACTTGCGTTCCAAACTAAGTAACAATCACTTCCTAGATCCGGACCCCGATGATACGTTCTTTCTGAGGTGTATACCGCATCAT
Organism: Lithobates clamitans; assembly: GCA_037952925.1. Taxonomy (NCBI): domain Eukaryota; kingdom Metazoa; phylum Chordata; class Amphibia; order Anura; family Ranidae; genus Lithobates; species Lithobates clamitans. Next base: position 2,125,563 of record JBBGZY010000482.1, read on the forward strand.
TATGCTGACGCGGGATGACGCGGTAGTCATGTGATTTATATCACTGACAAACACTGGACAACTAGTTGATTGGAGAACAGAACATAGGCTTGGCTTTCTAATCTCTCCTCGATGTGTGATTAGTCTAGAGTCAGTCACACGACTCTATAGTTGGTCACATGATCTGCAAACCCAGAAGTCACGCTTCACCGGTGTCCTCAATGGATTTTTATGATTTCTCATCAAATTTTTATATAAAGCGCAGTGGATGGCAGGCTAGCCTATACCCCAGCTGAAGTCTTGTCAGACGAAACGCGTTGTGTGTTTTACACTACCATAGCCACCTTATTTTACTGCGCTAGACCAATTGAACCGAACTTTTACCTCTCAATTTTTATTGGAATTTTTTATCAATAAATTTTCCCTTTTATTATTGGATTTACACTATGTGGAAGTCTTTTTCTTTCCTTTTTCTATACTGCATGCGGGGGGTTGTTGCCAAGTGAGCGGTACCTGGTGGAGGACTCCAGCCTACATTTGTAGACATGTCCTGACCAAAATAAACCAACACAGGAATAGCGAGTCTTTCCTAGGAGCGTTGAGGTCGTGAAGCTCTTCTCGGCACCCTTCCAGCATTGGAGGCATCACTAACCCGACCGCCTAGACGGTAAAAGCCTGTATGACTCACCGCCAATGGCCAGTGAGTCCATCTTTTCTGGTAAGGGCATTTCATTTTCATCTCCTCCAGTTGAAAATAAGAGTGTATACGAAGACCTACCCTGGGCTTAACATGTATGTGGCGGTGTGAGATATGAATACAAGTCTTTGAATTCCTTCCACGCTTAAAGAACTGTTAACCCCCAGAGACTTCTGAGTCCACTTATCCATAACAGCCATCTTTTGATCACTTTGTATTTATGTTGCCCTTTCACGTATGGTTTTATGTGAATGCGTCCCTAGAGGCTTATAGGGACAAAACACAGGATTTAAGTTTTTATTTTTGTGTTGTTTTTATGTGGTAACACTTTCTTTATGTGGTAACACTTTATTGCTGATTGATTACATTGTTTGAATAGTTCACAAGAGTCTTTAACGAGACACATTTATACCACTTGTAGATACTTACCTATATATATTGTAGTATCACTCACATTTTTCTGTGTGTATGGATGTAGAGGTGATCTACTTATCTATAGACCCCTCTGGTATCACCTTCATACTTTAGATGTGATCTTATTTGAATATAGAGCTACACTTTTTGCTTTTGATGTGATTCTATGCGTTCTTGAATGCATATGAAATTGTATAAATATGAACCAGGGCTTAATGTGTGATAAAGCATTGTGGAAAAATCAAATCTAGTTCTAGTTGAATGGTCTTACCTTCAGATATGCAAAGTCATGTTTTAACTGAATGTAAATCCACTGAGCATCCTCCAAGATTCTGAGAGATAAAGAAGTAAAACATATAAACATAATGAACAGACAACTAAAACTAACAATAGACTTTATAGGATGTTCAGACCAGGCAGCACCATCCATTTACAGATGATTCTGAACCCCATAGAAAAAAAACAGAATAGAAAGAGAAGTAATAATGGAAACTTACTTTCTAGCCCAATCCTCCATAAGTCCAGATCCAAATGAGAACTTTTTAATTAAGGTGGCAGATGCATTTGGGCCCTCCAAGTCATAATAGTCGTTGGTGCTGTAGAAGAAGTCCTCCGGAATCTGTTTTTCTATCTGCAAAACATCAAAACGAGATACGATTAAAAACGGCGGTAGAAGCTATTGTGGACAGAAGTAAAATTAGGAGCCTATTTATAACAGAGGGCAGATGTCGCTATCAGCTCTCCATTATCCACTTTAGCCCCAGAAGATTTTACCCCCTTCCTGACCAGACCACTTTTTACAATTTGGCACTGTGTCGCTTTAACTGACAATTGCGTGCTCCTGCGACGCTGTACCCAAACAAATTTTGCTTCCTTTTTTCCCACAAATAGAGCTTTGTTTTGGTGGTATTTGATCACCTCTGAGGTTTTTATTTTTTTGCGCTATAAACAAAAAGAGTGACGATTTTGAAAAAAAAATATTTTTTTTTTACTTTCTGCTATAAAACATATCAATAAAAAGTATAAAAAAAATCTAATTTATTCATCAGTTTAGGCCAATATGTATTCTTCATATTTTTGGTAAAAAAAATAGCAATAAGTGTATGATTGGTTTGCGCAAAAGTTATAGCGTCTACACAAACTATGGGATAGATTTATGGCATTTTTATTTATCTTTATTTTTTTACTGGTAATGGAAGGGATCTGCGATTTTTAGCGGTATTGTGACATTGCGACGGACAGATCGGAGACTTTTGACACATATTTGGGACCATTGAAATTTTTAGAGTGAACAGTGCTATAAAAATTCACTGATTACTGTATAAATGTCACTGGCAGGGAAGGGATTAACACTAGGGGGTGATCAAGGTGTTAACTGTGTGTTCCCTCACTGTGTTATAACTGTAGGGGAATTCGACTAACTAGGAGAGATTACAGATCACTGTCACTACTTTGTAGGAACACACGATCTGTCTTCTCTCCTCTGACAAGCACAGGGATTTGTGTGTTTACACACACAAATCTCTGTGCTGACTCTCGTGCATGGGGTCATGCCCGCCGGCCACACGCATGAGGTCCCCCGCTGTGCAGCGGATGTGCGCGTGCCTCCGGCGGCGCTCACACGCTCTCTTGTGGCTCTCCTGGGCAAAGCTGCATATATACAGGATTTTGCCCAGGAGAGCCATTCTGCCGCAGTATATCTGCGCGAGCCGGTCGGGAACCGGTTAAACCCTATAGGGCTATGTACACTGTGGTCCACATTTTACAGCTAACTTACAATGTGGAGGTCACGATATGTACTCTGTGGTAGTTCACAGAGCTGCTTGTGATTGGAGGAAAGCTGGCCATGGGTGTTTGACCAGTCAAATAACCAAGTTGTCCCCCAGTTTTTTATCTCACAACCCCATGGCTGCACTTTATAAATGCCCCCATTAGTTATATACTGAAAGTCTTACCTTCATCTTTTTAAAGATGGCCTTTGGGTCCTGCCAACTCCACTCCATGTCAGAAATGCACCTGAAAAGGAAAGTGTTGGTGAGATTAGTAATAAACAATAGAATGACAGGACATATATATAAGGTTGATGCACAAAACTCATCATTTCATTTCCAAGCAGCATGTATATATAGTGGAAGCAATGGTAAGCACAGAATTTCCCACTGACTTTTTGGGTCATCTCCATTTTATCAGAGATCCAGTGAATCAATTATTTAATTGGTAAGGGACAATGATATTGTAAACAGCCTAGACTTCATACAGAAGAGCAGTAAAGGACTACAGTCTGCTTCGAGCAGCAGATAATTCCACCATGGACAAGTACAATATAGGTTTTGTACCACCAGGAAAAACAAGGCCGATGGAAAAGGAAAGACTATTGTCAAAGGCCTTGTGTAGATCGATTTTGGCCTTGTGCCTATGACGTCAGTTTAATATTAGTTTAAGAGATTTCTGAAATGATTCAGAATTCATTGACAGGTGTATATGACCTGCAGTTGGCCTCCTTCTGACCTGCATTTGACCTGCTTCATACAGCTTTTCCATTCATATAGACTTGTTTGTGAATGAAAAACCCACCTGAAGTGAACAAAAGTCCCTTAACATAAAATGCAAACTTGGAGATCATTAGAGTAATTCTGAGGCATAATAGTAATAACATTTAATAGCTTCTTCCATCCATTCTTCTGCTCCTAGTGTATTCTGACAGCCGTTGGTGATGGCCTTCAGAATACAGAAACATAAGCTGCATCCAGTCATCATTGGTCCAAACATTTTCAATCAAAGATTGTCAGGCAGGCGGGTGGAGACAGGGCCACACATGGAGCAAATTTCAGCTGGCTCCTGATGAAAATCTCCTAGTGAATGGCCAGCTTTAAACACATAAAAAAACAATAGATTAGAAATAGAAACCCAGACTTACTTTTCTGCTCACCGAGGGTGCATGTTGGTCATGCTGGCAAATTCGAAGACAATCAAATTTTTGTTTGTTGGGAAGATGGTCTGTCCCTCATGTCGGTAAAAGCATTGTGGTGGAATGTGGCCTTCTGAATTCAGGAAGTTGAACTCGTTCAAAGACTGAATCCAGTCCCAGTTGTTTTCCTGAAGACACCTGTAAAGAAATATGGAGGTTAGGACGGGTTGTAGAAGACATAATAGAGCATTTTTTATTTTGATGAAAGTAAAAAATAAATAACATATGGACCCATTTAATCAAGTAAAACGGGTAAACCATTTGCTGGGTTTTACATGTTAATATTGCTAAAGCTAAATGGTACTGACAATCTCATATAAGAACTTGTCAGACCTAGATGTTAAAGGGGAGCGCCGCCGAAAATTTTTTTTTTAAAAGTCAGCAGCTACAAATACTGCAGCTGCTGACTTTTAAAACATGGACACTTACCTGTCCAGGGCGCCCGCGATGTCGGCACCCGAGGCCGAAGCGTCTCTCCGTCCTCGGGTGCTGCCGCCTCCATCTTCGGTAAGGGAATCAGGAAGTGAAGCCGTGCGGCTTCACTTCCCGGTTCCCTACTGCGCATGCGCGAGTCATGCAGCGCAATACGAATGGTCCCTGCTGCCTCTGGGACCCGTGTGTTTCCCATCAGGCAGCGGGGAGGGAGCAGGAAGTGGCGTAAATAACCGCAGATTCTGCGGCTATCTATGCCGGAAGTGGGTACAGATACCTGTAATATACAGGTATCTGTATCCCCCTCCCCCCTGAAAGGTGCCAACTGTGTCACCGGAGGGGGGGAGGAATCTGATGAGTGGAAGTTCCACTTTTGGGTGGAACTCCACTTTAACCACTTGCCGACAAGCCGCCGTACATATACAGCGGCAGGTCGGCTCTCCTGCATGAACGAGCGTGCCCGCGGGTCCAGCAGACTCAATGCCACCCACGATCGCTGTACACAGAAGCAGAAGGAGGCTCTGCCTTTGTAAACAAGGCAGATCCCCGTTCTGACAGGGGAGATGTCAGAGATCTGCTGTTTTTAGTAATCGGGAACTTCAATCTCTATCATGCCCATCCCCTACAGTTAGAACACGCTGAGGGAACACATTTAACCCCTTAAAGTGGAGTTCCATACAAAAATGGAACTTCCACTTTTCGTAATCCTTCCTCCCTCCGGTGTCACATTTGGCACCTTTCAGGGGGGAGGGGGGAGGAGATACTTGTCTAATACAGGTATCTTGCTCCCACTTCCGGGTATAGATACCCGTGCCACCCGAGGGTATGTACAACACTTCCTGCCCTCCCCCCTGTCTTCTGGGAGATGCAGGGGTCCCAGGAGACAGCAGGGACCAGTGGGAACGTGCAGCGTGAGTCGCGCATGCGCAGTAGGGAACCAGGAAGTGAAGCCGCAAGGCTTCACTTCCTGATTCCCTTACCAAAGTTGGCAGTAGCAGCACCCGAGAGCCGAGGGACAGATCAGCTTCGGGTGCCGACATCGTGGGCACACTGGACAGGTAAGTGTCTATATTTTAAAAGTCAGCAGCTGCAGTATTTGTAGCTGCTGACTTTAAAAAAAAAAAAGGGCGGAATTCCGCTTTAATCACCCCCTAGTGTTAACCCCTTCCCTGCCAGTGTCATTTATACATTGATCAGTGCATTTTTATAGCACTGATCAATGTAATAATGTCACTAAATCTATCCCCTAGTTTGTAGACACGATAACTACTGTGCAAACCAATCAATATACACCTATTGCAATTTTTTTTACCAAAAATATGTAGTAGAATACATATTGGCCTAAACTGATGAATAAATACGTTTTTTTATATATTTTTTTCAAAATTGTTACTCTTCTTTTGTTTATAGCGCAAAAAATAAAAACCACAGAGGTGATTAAATTCCACCAAAAGAAAGCTCTTTTTGTGGGAAAAAAAAGACATCAATTTTGTTTGGGTACAACGTTACACGACTGTGAATTGTCAATTAAAGCAACGCAGTGCCGTAATGCATAAAAGGGCCTGGTAATTAAGGGGGCAAATCCTTCCGGGGCTGAAGTGGTTAAAGAATGGAAAACAAAAACATGTGTGAAAACCATTCCCCAGAAACAGGGAGTCCCAATGGATTTATCAGAAACGTACTTGTTGGCATATTCTTCAAACATTCCCATGACTTCAATGAACTTGTCACGGAGTTCATCATGGTTAGACTCCAATTTTCCCCTACTGAAGAAGAAATGGCTGGGGATTTTATCTTCAGCCTTCATCTTCTGGAAGATGTTCATGGCTTGATTGTAGTCACCATTGTTTTGATGCGTCCCCTTTCATTGCCAGAAGCCCCGTTAAATCCACAAAGAATTTACATTTATATTTCACGTAAAGTTACATCTAAACCACAATAGACCAAAAGAGAAATGCAGTTCTGGGTGGATTCAGCTCTAAAGAGAAGTCCATCCTACAACACTGATTATAGTGATGGACTTTCCCTAAAGTGATCAGACCAAATTCTTCAGCCAGGGTACATCTTCTCAATTATGCTCTAATAAGGCTAAAAGACAGGGGACAGAATGTGTTGTAGAGGACAAACTGGAAAATGGTGGCTATGTTGATGTGGATGGCAGAGTGAATCCAGAGGACAAATCAGGACCCTGCAGGCAGGCCAAGAATAGACTATAGGACCACTCTGAACTTTGGAGACATTGGGGGTTACTTACTAAAGGAAAATCCACTCTGCACTGCAAGTTCACTTGAAAGTGCACTGCAAGTGCACTTGGAAGTGCAGTTGCTGTAGATCAGAGGGGGACATTTAAGGAAAATAAAAAACAGCATTTTATCTTGCACATGATTGGATGATAAAATCAGCAGAGCTTCCTCTAATTTCAGATCTACCCCTTAGATTTAGAGCGACTGCACTTCCAAGTGCACTTTCAGTGCAATTTCAAGTGCACTTGCAGTGCAAAGTGGATTTGCCTTTTCGTAAATAACCCCCATTGTCTAATTTTTAAGGTAAACGTTAATGAAAATATTGGGGGTTATTTATGAAAGGCAAATCCACTTTGCACCTCAAGTGCACTGCAAGTGCACTTGGACGTGCAGTCACTGTAGATCCGAGAGGGACATGCAAGGAAAATTAAAAATAGCATTTTAGCTTGCACATGATTGGATAATAAAATCAGCAGAGCTTCCCCTCATTTCAGATCTTCCCCTCAGATTTACAGCGATTGCACTTCCAAGTGCACTTGTAGTGCAAAGTGGACTTGCCTTTCATAAATAACTCCCATTGTCTTCATATACAGTTGCAATAAAAAGTATGTGAACCCTTTTCGAATGATATGGATTTCTGCACAAATTGGTCATAAAATGTGTGACAGTCTGCTTAAACTAATAACACACAAAGAATTAAATGTCACCATGTTTTTATTGAACACACCATGTAAACATTCACAGTGCAGGTGGAAAAAGTATGTGAACCCTTGGATTTAATAACTTGTTGAACCTCCTTTGGCAGCAATAACTTCAACCAAACATTTCCTGTATTTGCAGATCAGACGTGCACAACGGTCAGGAGTAATTCTTGACCATTCCTCTTTACAAAACTGTTTCAGTTCAGCAATATTCTTGGAATGTCTGGTGTGAATTGCTTTCTTGAGGTCATGCCACAGCATCTCAATTGGGTTGAGGTCAGGACTCTGTCTGGGCCACTCCAGAAGGCGTATTTTCTTCTGTTTAAGCCATTCTGTTGTTGATTTACTTCTATGCTTTGGGTCGTTGTCCTGTTGCAACACCCATCTTCTGTTGAGCTTCAGCTGGTGGACAGATGGCCTTAAGTTCTCCTGCAAAATGTCTTGATAAACTTGGGAATTCATTTTTCCTTCGATGATAGCAATCCGTCCAGGCCCTGATGCAGCAAAGCAGCCCCAAACCGTGATGCCCCCACCACCATACTTCACAGTTGGGATGAGGTTTTGATGTTGGTGTGCTGTGCCTCTTTTTCTCCACACATAGTGTTGTGTGTTTGATTTCATCTGTCCACAGAATATTTTGCCAGTACTGCTGTGGAACATCCAGGTGCTCTTGTGCAAACTGTAAACGTGCAGCAATGTTTTTTTGGACAGCAGTGGCTTCCTCTGTGGTATCCTCCCATGAAATCTATTCTTGTTTAGTGTTTTACGTAACATAGATTTGCTAACAGGGATGTTAGCATATGCCAGAGACTTTTGTAAGTCTTTAGCTGACACTCTAGGATTCTTCTTCACCTCAATAAGCAGTCTGCGCTGTGCTCTTGCAGTCATCTTTACAGGATGCCCACTCCTAGGGAGAGTAGCAGCAGTGCTGAACTTTCTCCATTTATAGACAATTTGTCTTACCATGGACTGATGAACAGCAAGGCTTTTGAAGATACTTTTATAACCCTTTCCAGCTTTATGCAAGTCAACATTTCTTAATCGTAGGTCTTCTGAAAGCTCTTTTGTGCGAGGCATCATTCACATCAGGCAATGCTTCTTGTGAAAAGCAAACCCAGAACTGGTGTGTGTTTTTTATAGGGCAGGGCAGCTATAACCAACACCTCCAATCTCATCTCATTGATTTGACTCCAGTTGGCTGACACCTCACTCCAATTAGCTCTTGGAGATCTCATTAGCCTATTTTTCCACCTGCACTGTGAATGTTTACATGGTGTGTTAAATAAAAACATGGTAACATTTAATTATTTGTGTGTTATTAGTTTAAGCAGACTGTGATTGTCTATTGTTGTGCCTTAGATGAAGATCAGATCACATTTTATGACCAATTTGTGCAGAAATCCATATCATTCCAAAAGGGTTCACATATTTTTTATTGCAACTGTTATGTCTTCAGAAACATCATTAATATAAATATATATGTTCTAACTAAGATCCAATCGTCTGTATTTTCTATAACTGCCTTGTGGCTATGCATTGTGGGATGAAGCTGCCAGGAAACCTTCAATCAGTTATAAGGAACTGTGTAGATTTTTCACTTTCTTTATGAAGGTTGCAAATCTTTGATATACTGCTTTTTAACATGTCGCTTCTGGCAATGGCTTGACTTTATATTTACAGTTTTATTGACAATTCACAAAGCTTTAACGTCTGAACAAGGGTTTTTTTTTCAGCCATATGACTGTAATGCTCAACCCACATTGGCCCTAGCTGAAAATAACTTCAATTTTGAAAATATGTATACTTATCCTGATGCTAAAGCTTTATAAACCAAGTTTCAGTTTATTATTATTATTATTATTCAGGATTTATATAGCGCCAAAGTTTACGCAGCGCTTTACAATATAAAAGGGAGACAATACAGTTATAATACAATACAATACAATAGGATTAAGAGGGCCCTGCTCAGATCTGATAGGGTGGGGCAGGTGGTACAAAAGGTTGTAACTGTGGGGAATGAGCTGGTGGAAGTGGTAGGAGATTAGTTGGAGACGTGATAGGCTTTCCTGAAGAGATGAGTTTTCAGGGATTTCCTGAAGGTAGCAAGAGTAGGGGATAGCCGGATAGATGGAGGTAGCGAGTTCCAGAGGATGGGAGAGGCTCTGGAGAAATCCTGGAGATGAGCATGGGAGGAGGAGATGAGAGAGCTTGAAAGCAGGAGGTCTTGAGAAGAGCGGAGAGGTCGATTTGGCTGATATTTGGAGACAAGATTAGTGATGTAGGTTGGGGCAGAGTTGTGAATGGCTTTGTATGTTGTGGTTAGAATTTTGAATTTAATTCGCTGGGTGATTGGGAGCCAGTGTAGGGATTGAAGTAGAGGGTTGGCAGACACTGAGCAGTTGGTAAGGTGGATAAGTCTGGCAGCAGCATTCATGATAGACTGAAGAGGGGATAGCCCATGGAGAGGTAAGCCAATGAGAAGGGAGTTGCAATAGTCAAGGCGACAGATAACAAGGGAGTGAATGAGGAGCTTGGTGGTTTCATTTGTTAAAAAAGGGTGAATTTTAGAGATGTTACAGAGGTGAATTCTACAAACTTTTGACAACGATTGGATTTGAGGCTGAAATGACAAGTCAGAGTCTAGGATTACACCTAGTACCCTGGCGTGAGGGGTGGGACTGATACTTGCATTGTTGATTTTGATGGAAAAGTCATGCAGGGGGGCACGGGCGGGGGGGAATATTAATAGCTCAGTTTTAGAGAGATTTAGTTTAAGGAAGTGGTGCGACATCCATGCTGATATGTCAGTTAGTAAGTTAGTAATGCGAGAGGAGACTGAAGGAGTGAGGTGAGGAGTAGACAGATAGATTTAGGTGTCATCAGCGTATAAGTGGTATTGGAAGCCGTGGGCAGTTATTAAGTGACCAAGGGAGGAGGTGTAGATAGAGAACAGAAGGGGTCCAAGAACTGAGCCTTGGGGGACCCTAAACAGAAAGGGGCAATGGAGAAGAGGAGACAGAGTTGTAGGTGACACTGAAGGAGCGCTGTGATAAATAGTCAGAGAACCAAGATAAAGCAGAATCTCGGAGGCCAAGGGAATGTAGTTTATTGAGAAGCAGCGGGTGGTCAACAGTATCAAAGGCCACAGAGAGGTCAAGTAGTAGGAGTATGGAGTACTGGCTGTTGGTTTTAGCAGTTAGTAAATAGTTTGTGAGTTTTAGTAAGGCAGTTTCCGTGGAGTGCTGCAAGCGAAAGCCAGACTGTAAGGGGTCAAGAAGGTTATTTTCATTGAGTTAGGAGCTAAGACGGTTGTAGACTAAGCGTTCTAGAAGTTTAGAGGTGAATGGGAGCAATGAGATGGGTCTTAAGTTGTTCAGGTCGGTAGGGTCCAGTGAGGGCTTTTTAAGAATGGGAGTGATCTGCGCATGTTTTAGAGGGGAGGGGAAAATGCCACTAGAGAGGGAGAGATTGAAGATGTGGGTGAGGGAGCATAGGATAGAAGAAGAGGGTGACCGTAGTAGTTGTGAGGGAACAGATCCAAGGGACAATTGGTTAGGTGGGCACCCGAGAAAATTTTTAGGTATGTTGGGTGGGGAAGACGTACACACAGTGGAGATGTCCTCACGAATTGCATCGATCTTGTCTTTGAAGTGATTGGCAATCTCTTGGGCAGTGAGTGAGTTAGTGGGTAGAGGGGGTGGTGGACGAAGCAGAGAGTTAAAGGTTGAGAAGAGCCGACGGGGACTGGATGACAAGGAATTAATAAGAGAGACAAAGTAGGCTTGTTTGGCAGCATGGAGGCATGAATTGTATTTTAGAAGGGAAGATTTATATAGGGTGAAGTCTTGCAGGCATTTGGTTTTACGCCACAGTCGTTCAAGAGCACGGCAATGTCTCTTGAGATTTCTAGTGTTGTCAGATTGCCAGGGTTGTAACGGTCGGGGCCTGATTCTGCGTGTGGTTAGAGGAGCAAGTGCATTTAGTGATGATGAGAGTGAACTGTTGTAGACAGAGGTGGCCAGGTCAGGACAGGACAGGGGAGAGATTATGTCATATAGGTGGTCAGTAGCAGAATAGAGAAGAGAAGGGTTTAAGTGGTGAAGGTTTCTACAAGTAATTGTTTGCTGCTTGGAGGGATGGGTGGTTGGAGGCAAGGATACAGTGAAAGTAATGAGGTTGTGATCAGATAGAGGAAAGGGGGTGTTGGTGAGGCGGCCAGGGTTGCAGAGATGGGAGAATACAAGGTCAAGGGTATTACCATTGGAGTGAGTGGAAGTATGTGTCCATTGGGTTAGATCAAAAGATGAGGTTAAGTTGAGAAGTTTAGCTGTAGTTGGGCTGTTAACATTGACAGGAATGTTAAAGTCCCCAAGAATAATGGTGGGTATTTCAGAGGAGAGAAAGTAGGGTAGCCAGGCAGCAAAGTCATCAAGAAAGCACGATACCGGTCCTGGGGGCCTATAAATTGCTGCAATCCTCAGAGAAATGGCAGAAAACAGACAAATACAGTGCATCTCGAAAGAAGGGAGGGATAGAGAGGGAGGGACAGGAAGGACTTGGAAGGTGCTTTGTGGGGACAGAAGGAAGCCAACTCCACCTCCTTTCTGTCTGTTGGGTCTGGAGGAGTGAGTCCAATGGAGACCACCATGGGAGAGGGCAGCAGGAGAAGCGGAGTCAAAATTTTGAAGCCAGGTTTCTGTTATGGCGAGTATGTTCAAGCCATGAGAGATGAAGAGGCCATGTACAGATGTTAGCTTGTTACAGATGGAGCGGGCGTTCCAAAGGGCACATGAGATTGGTGGGCTGCTTTGAGGAAGCAGGGGGATAGAAATTAAACTGAGTGGATTGCGGTGGTTGCCAGAGGGGGAGGGGTATTGGATATGTGGCTTGCATTTGGAAAATGGCGGACCAGGATTAGGAGAAATGTCACCTGAGACTAGGCTAGGAGAAGGAGGAGGGCGAGGAAGGCAAGGTGGGAGTGGGATGTGCATGAGCGCACGTGTCTAGAGGCCCTGGTGTTTAAGTCAGCATGTGGGTGCAGCAACTGCAGGAGATGATGGGTGCCATAGTAGGGAGAGGGTAGGAGTGAGGGTGATATGTGCATGCTGCAGGGAAGAGAGGATAGGTAGAGTAAAGATAATTTGAGGATAGAAGACACCAATGTGAGAAGGAAGAGAATAAGGAGCATGTTAGTGGATAGAGAGTGGGAAACGAACCTAATATAAAATAAATGTCAAAGCTGGTTTGCTTGTCGTCTTGCAGAGTGGAGCAGAGTTCTTGTTGTTCATGCAGCTTTAGTTAAACTGCGTCAGTGAAACTGCGCATCACTCGTGACAGAGCCACTCAGGACAGAGCCATGATGTCTGCGCCTTGACCCTGTCTGCGCCACCCCATAAGCTGCCATAAATTTATAGAGAGACTAAGCTGGGATGCATTTCTCAGTTGGTCATTATTGGGTCTGATGTGAGACACCTGAATATGGGGAGGTGATGACCAGATACAGACACAGGCTAGGGTCGTAAAGCTAATTACCTCTCTTGATCACTCAAGCCACATGGAGTTGAGAATCAATCACTGGTAATATTGCTATTGTAGTGTGTTTGTTATAGAGCTAGCAGTAAATATGGAAGTTTAAAGATATGGCAGCAGGAGACAATTACCAAAAATATTAACAGCAGACTCAGCAAAGTCAGTTCAGTTTATTTAGTGACTCAGTCACAATATTATCTGGGACTGAGGACTTTTTAGTTTTTATATTAACAAAATACTTACTGTTTGGCCCATCTTGGGTACATTTCCATAGCTTCAGAAAAATGGGAAACCAGCTCTTTACTCAGCTGCTGTTGTGGCTGCCTGGTCGTGGCTTTGGTGTAGTGGCCAACTTATCGGCCTTGACAGGCTCATTCCTGATACTGAAAACAAAGAAAATATTTGTTAGTATGGACTATGTAAAACTTTAAGTGACCGTTCACACTAGGGCAGCTTCAAAGTCGCCTGACTTTCGTCCAACTCTGAAGCCGCCCTGTACAGCGCGACTTCAGCGCGGCTTGCAAAACGACTTCTCTGTAGATGTCAATGCAAGCCGCTCTGAAGTCCCCCCAAGTAGTACAGGAACCTTTTTCTAAGTGGGAGTGGCTTGAGTCTCTCCTATTAGAACAGTTCCATTGTACTGAATGGAGCGCGACTTGTTAGGCTGACAAGTCACCTGACAGGTCGCCCCTGTGTGAACCGACACTAAGTCATGTATTATTTTCTTTCAATGATGTTTATTCAGTTTCAAGCTCTGGGCTTGTTTCAGTGGTATTGGATTGACATCAGTTTGAGATGCTTCTGTGGTCATTCAGAATTAACAGGTGCATTGGATCTGTAGATGACCTTCTTCAAGGTGGTTCTGCATTCCCATAGACATATATGAGAGAGTGTGCATGGGGTGTGCAGATGTGCACATCCAGTGTGCGTCAGCATTATTGCTCTGTGTGGCGATGGGGAGATGGGAGAGATCTCCCACTGAGCAATTCTGCTTATAATGCCCAGTACACACGATCGGAAATTCCGCCAGCAAAAGTCGGATGTGAGGTCTTGGTCGGAGATTGTATGCTCCATCATACTTTTACTAGCAAAAGATTGAGAGCAGGTTCTTTATTTTCCCGTCGGAAAAAATTTCTATCGGGAATTCCGTTTGTTTGTATGCAATTTCTACGCGCAAAATGACGCATGCTCGGAAACACTTTGATGCATGCTTGGAAGCATTGAACTTCATTTTCTTGGCTCGTCGTAGTGTTGTACGTCACCGCGTTCTTGACGGTCGAAAGTTCAGGAAACCTTTATGTGACCGTGTGTATGCAAGCCAAGCTTGAGCGGAATTCCGTCGGAAAAACCATCCAAGATTTTTCCGATGGAAATTCCGCTCGTGTGTACGGGGCATAAGAGAAATGTGGAAGGAAGCACTTCTCTTTTACTCTGAATCTGCAGGCAGGGATATAATATGCTGGCAGGGAGATTGGAAAGATCCCCTTTCTGACCAGCAGAGTGTCGCAAGGAAGAGTGGTACTGGCTTTATAACCAATCAAGACACCTGGCAGAAGCTCATGTGACCATACACCATGTTCCCTGATTGGTTGAAAAGCCAGTATCACAGGACTTCTGCAAAGAATAGTAAGAAAATGATGATGGGGTGTGAATCCCAAATCCTTTATCCCCATTTTCCTTTCCAAGTTGTTCCAACCTGTATTCAAATCCATACAGATACAGTGCAGGTATTATCACTGTAACATCTGACCTTTTTTACCTGCCTAGCCTGTAGATCAGGGGTCTCCAAACTTTCTAAACAAAGGGCCAGTTTATTATCCTTCTGACTTCAGTTGGGGCCAGACTGTGGTCAGCGGGATTGGAATATTTCCTGGCATCAGTGAGGGGAAACATTGCCATGTTTGGTATTAGGGGTAGGAATAGTGCCCCATTGTTGGTGCCAGTGGGAGAAATGGTTTCCCATTGTTGTCAGTAGGGATGGGCTGTCTTTTCGGGTCGAACATGAGTTCGACTCGAACATTGGCTGTTTGCCCTTTCGCCGAATAGCGAACAATTTGGGGTGTTCGTGGCAAATTCGAAAGCCGCGCAACACCCTTTAAAAGTCTATGGGAGAAATCAAAAGTGATAACTTTAAAGGTTAATATGCAAGCTATTGTCATAAAAAGTGTTTGGGGACCTGGGTCCTGCCCTAGGGAACATGTATCAATGCAAAAAAAAGTTTTAAAAATGTTTGTTTTTACGGGAGCAGTGATTTTATTAATGCTGAAAGTGAAACAATAAAAGCAAAATATTCCTTTAAATTTCGTACCTGGGGGGTGTCTATAGTATGCCTGTAAAGTGGCGCATGTTTCCCGTGTTTACAACAGTCCCTTCACAAAATCACATTTCCAAAGGAAAAAAAGTCATTTAAAAGTACTTGCGGCTTTAACATAAAAGTCATTGAAAAAAACGGAATTCCCCCACAGTCCATTACCAGGCCCTTTTGGGTCTGGTATGAATATTAAGGGGAACCCCGAACCAAAATTAAAAAAAAAATTGTGTAGAGGTCCCCCCAAAGTCCATACCAGGCCCTTCAGGTGGATATTAAGGGGAACCATGTGCCAAAATGTAAAAAAAAATGGAGTGGGGGTCCCCCACAAAGTCCATACCAGACCCTTCAGGTCTGGTATGGGTTTTAAGGAGAACTCTGAGCCAAAATTTAAAAAAAAATGGCGTGGGGGTCCCCCTAAAAATCCATACCAGACCCTTATCCGAGCACGCAACCTGGCAGGCCGCAGGAAAAGAGGGGGGACGAGAGAGCGCCCCCCCTCCTGAACCGTATCAGGCCACATGCCCTCAGCATGGGGAAGATGTCCCCATGTTGATGGGGACAAGGACCTCATCCCCACAATCCTTGCCCGGTGGTTGTGGGGGTCTGTGGGCAGGGGGCTTATCAGAATCTGGAAGCCCCATTTAACAAGGGGACCCCCAGCTCCCAGCCCCCCCTGTGTGAATTGGTAATGGGGTACAAATGTACCCCTACCATTTCACAAAAAAAGTGTCAAAAATGTTAAAAAAGACAATAGCCGGTTTTTGACAATTCCTTTATTAATGTCTTCTTCTTTCCCAGCTTCTTCCATCTAGTTCTGGTCTTCCTTCGGTTTTCTTCCTCCATCTTGTTCTTCCCCCACTTATTCCTCTGCTTCTTTCTTGCGGGCCTCTGCTTTTTCCTCCTGTGTTCTCATCCAGCATCTTCCTCCGTGGCTTCTTCTTCCCCGCTTCGTGCTCTGGAAGATCCGCCTCAATGGGAGGTTCCCGCTGTGTGACGCTTCTGTTCTGGTGACAGTTCTTATATAACTGAGGGCTGGGCCACTCGGTGACCCCACTCGCTCTGACGCACGGGGCATTCCCTAGGGCTTTCCCCGTGTTGTCAGAGGGGGCGGGGTCACTTGTTACGTAAACGGTCACCCCACCCCCCTCTGACACCACAGGTGTTGTCTTTTATTTTTTCACTTTACGCATTATTAAAATTACTGCTCCCGAAAAAAAGGACGCTTTTAAAACTTTTTTTTGCATTGATACATGTCCCCTGGGGCAGGACCCGGGTCCCCAAACACTTTTTATGACAATAACTTGCATATAAGCCTTTAAAATTAGCACTTTTGATTATTCATGTTCGTGTCCCATGGACTTTAACGGTTCTCGCGTGTTCGAACAAATTTTTGCCTATTCGCATGTTCTGCTGCGAACTGAACAGGGGGGTGTTTGGCCCATGGCTAGTTGTCAGTTGGCAGAAGAGTCTTCTATCAGTGGAAGGAGAAGTGCGCCGAGGGCCAGATAAAGGCCAGCAAAGGGCAGCATCTGGCCCCCATGCTGCAGCTTAGTTGGGATGAAAGTATATCTCTGATGTGTGCTTATAATTTCCTATTTAGTGACTAAATTCATCCTATAAACATAAGCTGCAAATTGGGTTGCATAAAAAATAGGAACAATGAACAAATATTCAGCAATCATTATTATAAGAGTGAAAGACAAACAGCGGAGGCTAATTTAGTCATCTCGGCGCACCATGCGAGTTAGGGGAACTTTCATAGTGCTCTGGTGATGAGCCATCAGAGCAGGAATGGGTCTTGTGTCAGATGGCGAGCGGTGTCTCTAGTATTGCACATCCTGCGCTTTCATTGTATCTTTACTGGCTGGGGTTGTAGAAATCCGTGCACCAATTCGGGACCTCGACTTTTGGTATGTTGAGCAACGAGCAGAAGGCATATACTGTAATTCCTCTGGGACTCTCAATATAGCTGTGCGGCCCTGGTGGGCAGCTGACAGGCAGAAGGGGAACTTCCACCAGTAGTGGATTCCCCTAGTACGCAGAATATCTAGGGGGTGTAGGTCTTTGCGGTGTTTGAGGGTAATGGCTGAGAGATCTTGGAAGATTTGTACGTCATTCCTTTCATGGAACAGTTGTGTCCTGTTGCGTGGCTTCCTGAGAATCTCTTCTTTAAGTGTGAAGTCGGTCAGGCAGAAAACTATGTCCCACGGTGCATCTGAGTCCTTGCCTCGTGGCCTGAGGGCTCTATGTATGCACTCCATTTTGATGGGGGTTGGTTGAGGCCTATGAAGGAGGTTGTTTAATAGGCCTGTTACTGTGGGAAGTATTTGCTTGGGCTCAACCATTTCAGGAAGGCCTCTTACCCTCAAATTATGCCATCTCCTATGGTTGTCTAAATCCTCCATGTCTCTTTGGAGGTCTCATAGTTGCAGGGTGTGTGTGTCCACAGTGTGTTGGATTCTCCAAATCACTGTGTTCCGGTAAACAGCGGTACACTCCACTTCGTGTACCCTGCCCGCCCGGTTTTTGAGAATCTCAAATTCTCAAAAACCGAACAGGCTGAAACATTCATTTTTGTGGCACAAATCAGCACAAATGGTATAATTGTTTTCAAAATGTAATAGCATGGGGTGCATGGTGGGCGGGGGTTTCATCAACTATTATGAGTAATATCTCTCAAAACAAACGGCCAACAATCTGAACTGCTGTGTATTACATGTGTAGCGCCCACCTACTTGGGTGTGTGCTAGATTAGATAGTTAGGTTTAAAGTTAGGCTAAATTGCCAGTGTTTTACCCTGTGGTTTAAGTTGGTGGGTTTAATTTGTTTGAGAGGTTGGTTAGAGTAGAGGAAGGTGTGGCCACCTGCACTCTGCCTGTGCAATTTCCACCTCTTTCCAAGAAATGTTCTGAAAAGTGGGAGAAATAAAGGAATAGAGTGGCAGGTAGTCTTTTGGAGACCCCTCTGTGCCAATCGTTGATTTGCTTGGGCAGAGGCGGGACGTCTATAAGAGAGACAAGGTCACATGTTCCGGAGGTTGGAGTGGAGAGATCGAGAGAAAAAGGATGTAGAGACTGGTGCAGCTCAGGTGCTCTCCCCTGCGGGGGAGGGGAGTGCGCCATGTGGAGAGGAGACTCCAGGAGAAGATTTAATGAGAAGGTTGCTATTACTGACAAACACAAGGACTGGGAGAGGACCCTCTGTGGCAGGCATCAACGGTCGCCCGTGAGCACATGTGAGTGTAACCCAGGGGAACAGCGCTTCTAAGAGACTTTAAAGGGGTTAGGCCCCGTACACACGGTCGGACTTTGTTCAGACATTCTGACAACAAAATCCTAGGATTTTTTCAGACGGATGTTGGCTCAAACTTGTCTTGCATACACACGGTCACACAAAGTTATCGGAAAATCCGATCATTCTGAATGCGGTGACGTAAAACACGTACGTCGGGACTATAAACGGGCAGTGGCCAATAGCTTTCATCTCTTTATTTATTCTGAGCATGCATTTTATAGCCTGCTCTCAAACTTTGTGTGTCGGAAAATCCGATGGAAAATGTGTGATGGAGCCTACACACGGTCGGAATTTCCGACAACAAGGTCCTATCACACATTTTCCGTTGGAAAATCCGACCGTGTGTACAGGGCATTAGAGTGCGGGTCCAGGAGAGAAAGGTACAGAAGTGGACCTTAGAGAACTAACACCCTGGAAGAATCCAATTAGTCATCTCTTTGGACTTTATTCAGAGTATCGTCCTTAGAGTTTAGCTTGGAAGTGCTGTGCAGTCAGGAAATAGTAACTAACAGGAGGAAGGAAAGCTGCATTACACATTTGGAACCAGTGCAAGATGGAAGTTATTCACAAAGGCTTTACATGTTCTGGATTAAGTGTTGTGTTCTCATTGCATACATCTTTGGGAGTTATTCAGAGTGGCTCTTCAATGTAATATTGTAACGAATACCAGAAGCGAAATAAAGTTTAAATGTTTATGGACTGTCTGCCGTGTTAATCTGTGAGGGAAAGGTGGTAACGGGAACACACTTCAGGAAAGAACAAACTACCCAGCAGCTCCTACGGGGTAGTTCGCTTCATGGAGTTCCCTCCGAGATTTTACTTTTCTGAAAGTCCATTACCCCTAGCAACCTCGCAGACAGTCCCAGCAATACAGTGACTGTATCTCTGATAGTCCCAGGGGACCATTGCAGGCGGCGCCTTGCCATATACAAAGATGCCTGGCGTGGGTACATCGCCGCCATTGCCACTGTTTGCTACAATTTGTCCTGCTACACAGTCGGGAATGTGATGGGAGTTGGGGGTGCAGCTGTTGCCCTTGGAAACATGGACACAGGGGGTAGTGTGGTGCCGGAGATTATGCAGGGACCATTTCTCTTACAGTTGGGGCATCACAAGTAACATTTCCACTGTGACAATAGTTATTGCTGCTGTAACCTGCAGTTCAACAGCGCCTGCCACCAGGTGTTGCTATGGTGAGTCAAACAAATGTTGTGTTACAGTTCCTCGCACGCTGAGCTAACAAGCTGAGGGGCAGAGCCACACCCAGGAGGAGAGAGTGTCAGCGTTCAGCATGCCAAGCGCCATACACAAGGCGGAGGAAGATGGCGGCGTGACTTGGCCAGGGACCCAGGGACTGAGAGTGTGTTTGAAAATCTCCGGAAGCATCCCCTAAAGAACCGGTCAGTTTAACCACTTGAGCCCCGGACCATTATGCTGCCTAAGGACCAGAGGTCTTTTTCCAATTTGGCACTGCGTCGCTTTAACTGCTAATTGCGCGGTCATGCAATGCTGTACCCAAACGAAATTTGCGTCCTTTTCTTCCCACAAATAGAGCTTTCTTTTGATGGTATTTGATCACCTCTGCGGTTTTTATTTTTTGCGCTATAAACGGAAAAAGACCGAAAATTTTGAAAAAAAATGATATTTTCTACTTTTTGTTATAAAAAAAATCCAATAAACTAAATTTTAGTCATACATTTAGGCCAAAATGTATTCGGCCACATGTCTTTGGTAAAAAAAATGTCAATAAGCGTAAATTTATTGGTTTGCGCAAAAGTTATAGCGTCTACAAACTAGGGTACATTTTCTGGAATTTACACAGCTTTTAGTTTATGACTGCCTATGTCATTTCTTGAGGTGCTAAAATGGCAGGGCAGTACAAAACCCCCCCAAATGACCCCATTTTGGAAAGTAGACACCCCAAGGAAATTGCTGAGAGGCATGTTGAACCCATTGAATATTTATTTTTTTTGTCCCAAGTGATTGAAAAATGACAAAAAAAAAAAAAAAAAAAAATATTTACAAAAAGTCGTCACTAAATGATATATTGCTCACACAGGCCATGGGCCTATGTGGAATTGCACCCCAAAATACATTTAGCTGCTTCTCCTGAGTATGGGGATACCACATGTGTGGGACTTTTTGGGAGCCTAGCCGCGTACGGGGCCCCGAAAACCAATCACCGCCTTCAGGATTTCTAAGGGTGTAAATTTTTGCTTTCACTCTTCACTGCCTATCACAGTTTCGGAGGCCATGGAATGCCCAGGTGGCACAAAACCCCCCAAAATGACCCCATTTTGGAAAGTAGACACCCCAAGCTATTTGCTGAGAGGCATATTGAGTCCATGGAATATTTTATATTTTGACACAAGTTGCGGGAAAGTGACACTTTTTTTTTTTTTTTCATAAAGTTGTCACTAAATGATATATTGCTCACACAGGCCATGGGCATATGTGGAATTGCACCCCAAAATACATTTAGCTGCTTCTCCTGAGTATGGGGATACCACATGTGTGGGACTTTTTGGGAGCCTAGCCGCGTACTGGACCCCAAAAACCAATCACTGCCTTCAGGATTTCTAAGGGTGAAAATTTTTGATTTCACTCTTTACTGCCTATCACAGTTTCGGAGGCCATGGAATGCCCAGGTGGCACAAAACCCCCCCAAATGACCCCATTTTGGAAAGTAGACACCCCAAGCTATTTGCTGAAAGGCATGGTGAGTATTTTGCAGCTCTCATTTGTTTTTGAAAATGAAGAAAGACAAGAAAAAACATTTTTTTTTTCTTTTTTCAATTTTCAAAACTTTGTGACAAAAAGTGAGGTCTGCAAAATACTCACTATACCTCTCAGCAAATAGCTTGGGGTGTCTACTTTCCAAAATGGGGTCATTTGGGGGGGTTTTGTGCCACCTGGGCATTCCATGGCCTCCGAAACTGTGATAGGCAGTGAAGAGTGAAATCAAAAATTCACGCCCTTAGAAAGCCTGAAGGCGGTGCTTGGTTTTTGGGGTCCCGTACGCGGCTAGGCTCCCAAAAAGTCCCACACATGTGGTATCCCCGTACTCAGGAGAAGCAGCAGAATGTATTTTGGGGTGTAATTTCATATATTTCCATGGCATGTTTGAGCAATATATCATTTAGTGACAACTTTGTGCAAAAAAAAAAAAAAAAAAAAAAAATTTGTCTCTTTCCCGCAACTTGTGTCGCAATATAAAATATTCCATGGACTCGACATGCCTCTCAGCAAATAGCTTGGGGTGTCTACTTTCCAAAATGGGGTCATTTGGGGGGGTTTTGAACTGTCCTGGCATTTTATGCACAACATTTAGAAGCTTATGTCACACATCACCCACTCTTCTAACCACTTGAAGACAAAGCCCTTTCTGACACTTATTGTTTACATGAAAAAGTTTTTTTTTTTGCAAAAAAATTACTTTGAACCCCCAAACATTATATATTTTTTTAAAGCAAATGCCCTACAGATTAAAATGGTGGGTGTTTCATTTTTTTTTCACACAGTAATTGCGCAGCGATTTTTCAAACGCATTTTTTGGGGAAAAAACACACTTTTTTTAATTTTAATGCACTAAAACACGCTATATTGCCCAAATGTTTGATGAAATAAAAAAGATGATCTCAGGCCGAGTACATGGATACCAAACATGACATGTTTTAAAATTGCGCACAAACGTGCAGTGGCAACAAAATAAATACATGTTTAAAAGCCTTCAAAAGCCTTTACAGGTTACCACTTTAGATTTACAGAGGAGGTCTACTGGAAAAATTACTGCACTCGATCTGGCCTTCGCGGTGATACCTCACATGCATGGTGCAATTGCTGTTTACGTTTGACGACAGACCGCCGCTTGCGTTCGCCTTAGCGCGAGAGCAGGGGGCGACAGGGGTGTTTTTTTTTTTTTCTTTATTATTTTTTTGCTTTTTTTAATCTTACTTTTAAACTGTTCCTTTCATATTTTTTTTTTTTATCATTTTTATTGTTATCTCGGGGAATGTAAATATCCCCTATGATAGCAATAGGTAGTGACAGGTACTCTTTTTTGAAAAAATTGTGGTCTATTAGACCCTAGATCTCTCCTCTGCCCTCAAAGCATCTGACCACACCAAGATCGGTGTGATAAAATGCTTCCCCAATTTCCCAATGGCGCTATTTACATCCGGCGAAATCTAAGTCATGAAATACTCGTAGCTTCCGGTTTCTTAGGCCATAGAGATGTTTGGAGCCACTCTGGTCTCTGATCAGCTCTATGGTCAGCTGGCTGAATCACCGGCTGCATTCTCAGGTTCCCTGTTGAGACAGGAGAGCCAGAGAAAAACACGGAAGACGGTGGGGGGGGGGGCATTCCCTCCCACGGCTTGTAAAAGCAGTCTAGAGGCTAATTAGCCGCTAGGATTGCTTTTACATGAAAGCCGACCGCTGGCTGAAAAGAATGATACCAAGATGATACCTAAACCTGCAGGCATCATTCTGGTATAACCACTCAAAGTCGTGAATGGCATACCTGAAGACAAAAAAATGGTTAACAATGGTTAACAATAAAGCACAGTAAAGTGTAAATAATTACACACCTGAAAAACAAACATGATAAAACATAATAACAATAACAATAACAATAACAATAAAACATTGCAGAATAGAATACAGTAAAAAAGAGCAGAACAATAGAGAGAGAGAATAGAGAGAGAGAGAACAATAAAACAACAACTATTTTTTTTTATTTCATATATTTTTTTTTTTTTACACTTTTTTTGTAACTAACTTTTATAACGGTAACCGGTTCCAGGTTCGGGTCTCTCAAAATGCGATGGCATCTTGGGAGACCCTGTGAAAGTGTGCCTAGTCTGTGCAATGCTGTACCCTACGCTAATACTCAACTAGTGAATGGTAGCGTTCAAAACATTCACCAATGCAAAGACCAGGATTGTCAGGACAGGAGGGACAATAATAGCGGGTGTCACGCCTATATCCTCGCTTGCTGCAGACACGACATCTTTTTTGGGGGGTTCGTTGGGTAGGGGTACTCGGGAGGACATAAAAATGCCTCTCATGCAGCCGACTGCATTTGGTTGGGGATGTGAATGGGGGAAGTACGGGCGCTGCAGAAGCGGTGGGTTCCCAATTAGGATTGGCGAATGCAGCAGGAAGGGCACTATGGGCACGACGGGCCTGTGTTTGTCTTTTTTTTTTTGTCAGAAAAGGTTTTATTGAATTTTATGGTTGAACAGCAAGAGTACAATATATATTCCAATAATACAGTTACAGGTAAGTAGTATTTCATTGCAAGGTAACATAGTGCAACATTGTATGTTTTCATCCCACCAGGGAAGCAATGAGCGCCTTAAATCAGGCGGTGTAACCTAAAAGAGTATTTAAATATTGAAATTTTGAAATATTGAAATATGCAATAAACCTGGTGCACGTGCAATATAGGTGTGACGACCAGTAGTAATTAGAGAGCCTATGGGAAGTGGAAAGAGGCCTGTTGCAGTGTTGATTGATATACAATATATTATTTGCATCATTTTCTGCTAAGATATGCAGTAATTAACACATAGATCGGGAGAAACCTAAGGGAAGTGTAGTGTACACATCACCAATTGATACTCCCGGCGTCATTCACCCCTAAAGGGAACTACGCTGTGAATGGACCGGGAGGTTCAAGAAGCTAGTAGGTAAAGCTGAGGTCGGTGGTGTGGTTGAGGGTTGTGCAAGGTCCCGGTAGGTAATCCGTAAGATGGGATTGTAATGTGATCTGGAGTGTACATAGCAGTACAGGCCTGAACCTTTACCTATAAGGAAAGACGAAAAGGGACATACCCTTATCAGGAGTATGATGTTTAATTAAATGGAAAACAGTGTGGGGATAGCACTGTCTGTAAGAATTCGAATGGGAGAGGTGGGTGAGGGGAGGCGGCAGTACATTGTATGCGATATAAATGAAGGTAAACTAATGAGATTCAGGGGGATCCCGGAAGAGTTTGAGACGTTGATGTTCGTGATTGGGTTTGTTTATAGTGTAACCAACTTGCCCAGGTGACATAGAATTTGGTAGGGTGATCTGTGGATTGTGAAATGAGATTTTCCATATCGGCTATTCGGTCTACCCTGCGGATCCAATCCTGGACTGTAGGGGGGGTAGTGTTCCTCCAAAGGGTAGGAATGCACAGGTTGGCTGCATTGATGAGATGCAAAGTGAGAGATTTTTTATATGTACGGAGGGATGCAGGAGTATGATGAAGCAGGTAGAGTGCAGGGGATGGAGCCATTTTGAACGTAGTGATTTGTGTAATCAGTTGGTGTATTTCTTGCCAGAAAGGTCGGATCAGGCTGCAGTCCCACCATATGTGCAGCAGGGTGCCCCTTGCCGCACCACATCTCCAGCATGTTGGTGGAATGGTGGGGTGGAAGTGGTGGATCTTTTCAGGCGTCCTGTACCATTTGGAGAATAGTTTGTATCTATTTTCCTGTATGGATACGTTCATGGAACCTTTGTGCATGAGGGTAAAAATTTGGCCCCATTCATTGGGTGAGAGAGTTATGGATAGATCATTTTCCCACTGGAGTACCAGTTTGTCCTGTTTAATTTGGTGGCCTGAGAAAAGTAGGGCGTAAAGCGTGGATATTAAGTGGTTCTGGGGTTCAGTGCTGAGACAAAGGAGTTCCAACGGTGTGTGATCTCTATGCCAATGGGACATGTGTGGCGTGGTTTGTAAAAAATGTCGGAGCTGTAGGTATTTGAAGAATGGTATCTCATGGTTGGGTAGGTTTGCAGCGAGTAACGGTTGGGAAAGGAGGGATCCGTTCCTGAAAAATTGGTTTGCTCTAGCCTGCGTTGTATGTGTAGTGAGCGTCTTGTCTTTCAAGGTGAGGCCAGGGGGGAAACCAGGGTTGTTGTCTAAAGGCGTCATGGGGCCAGGGGAGGGAGAGGTTTTGAGTAATTTGCAGGCCGATTTGAAAATGGATAATGTGGCACCAATGAGGGGGTGTGATGAGAAGTCGCGAGGGAGAAGTCTGGGAGTGATCCATGGGGAGTTGGCAATTGGGATGCTAGTCAGGGAGTCTTCCAGCGCTATCCAGTCTTTAGAGGGGCGATGGACGTGCCAGTCAACCACCCTGGTTAAATGGCAAGCCCAATGATACTTTTGAATGTCCGGGAGGCCTAAGCCTCCAAGTTGTTTGGGAAGGGTTAGTCTGACCCAGCTAAGTCGTGGGGCTTTGGTTGCCCATATGAAGTTCCTACAAATACGTTTGTAGGAAAGGAAAAAGGACGTCGGGAGGTTAATCGGTAAAGCTTGGAGGAGGTAGAGTATTCTGGGCAGGATGTTCATTTTTAGTATAGCGACCCTGCCCATCCAAGAAAAGGAGCCCAGGTGCCACTTCCGAAGGTCCGATTGGATGGACAGGATCAAGGGTAAAAAATTTTTTGCATAGAGGTCAGATAAGTTTGTGGTAAGTTTAATGCCTAAGTAGGAGATGTCTGAATTTTCCCAACTAAACGGGAAGTTTTGTTTGCATAAGGCTACTGTAGTGATTGGCAGGGTGATGTTAAGGGCCTTCGATTTTTCAAAGTTGATTTGAAGGTTGGATAGGTTTTTGAAGAGTGTAAAGTCAGCTAGTAGGTTTGGTATGGTCGTAATGGGGTCTGTCAAGAAAAGTAAAATGTCATCAGCATAAGCTGCTATTTTATACTGATTATGTAGAACGCCCACCCCTTTAATGGCAGGATTGTCCTTCAGTCTGCGGAGCATAGGTTCCATTGTTAGTATGAATATTAGTGGCGAAAGAGGGCAGCCTTGTCTGGTACCATTGGATACAGAGAAGGCGCCCGACAGCTCCCCGTTAACCCTGATCCTGGCCCTCGGGAATGAATACAAGGCCATGACCATTTGCAGCATGAGGGGCGGGAGACCTATACATCTCAGAGAGGCCTCCATAAAGTCCCACGCGACTCTGTCGAACGCCTTCTCTGCATCCAATGAAAGAAAAAAGCCAGGTGTGGACGTTCTGCGAAGCCAGTGATGGATGTTCAGTGCTTTGGTGGTGTTGTCCCGGGCCTCACGGCCGGGGACAAAACCAACTTGATCTAGCGAGATCAGGTTCGGGATGAAGGGTAATATGCGGTTGGCCAAAGCTTTGGCATACAGTTTCAGGTCTACATTTAGAAGGGAGATGGGACGATAATTGGTTACTAGGTTGGGGTCTTTACCCGGTTTGGGAAGTAGAGTGATGTGGGCTTCGAGTAGGTCCTTGTTAGCTATAGAATCAGGAGTAAGATTGTTAAGGGCTTTGGTTAGATGTGGGAGGAGTATGTTCCCAAAGGATGTGTAGTAACAGACTGAAAGACCATCCGGCCCCGGGCTTTTGCCCGTCTTCATCTGTTTGAGTGCCGCTTGCAATTCGGTCACAGAGAGGGGCACGTCTAGGGATTGAGCGTCTTCAGGAGACAAGGGGGTTGGGCCATATTGTGCTAGAAATTCTTTGATGGCAGATAGGCGGTCCATCGGGGCGTCCGTGGTGGATGTGGATGGAGGAAGGTTGTACAATTTAGAGAAGTATTGAGTGAATTGATCTGCTATATCTTCATTGGTCACTAAAGCCTCCCCAGCAGGATTGACAATTTTGTGTATAGTGTTTGAGGCTTTTCTCATTTGAAGAGCTCTAGCCAGGAACTTCCCAGCCTTGTTGCCAAATTCATAATAGAGCTTTTGCGTGAGGGCAAATTTGCGTTTCAGTGTCACGTTCAGTGTTTCTAACAGCTCTTCTCTTGTCTGAATAAGTTCGGTTAGCGTATCAGCTGCTAAGGAGGCCTTATGTGTTTGTTCAAGTCTGCGTATGCGCGTAGTAAGATCATTAATTCGTGTAAACTTGAGTTTATTGCGTTGAGCCGCTATGGACATCAATTCCCCGCGGATGACGCATTTATGGGCCGCCCATGTGATTGCTGGGGTGACATCAGTCGAGGTATTTGTGGAGAAGAAGTCAGAGAGGCATGTAGACAGTCTGCGGACGTCTACTTCGTCAGTCAGTAAGGAGCTATCTAATCGCCAAATACGGGTCCGTGGACGAAGTGGAGAGAATTGTAAAGTCATGGTGATAGGACTGTGGTCTGATAGTAGAGACGGTTCAATGGTCGCCTTGGTAAGAAATGTCAGGTCTTTTTGGGAGAGGAAGAAATGATCTAGTCGAGAGTACTTGTTGTGTGGGGGTGAAAAGAAAGTGAAATCTTTTTCTTTAGGATGCAGAGTACGCCAGGTGTCATGGAGCAGAAGGTTGCTCAGTTGTTGTTTGATGGATCGAAGGGCTCTGTATGTGAGTGAGGATGTTCCATTGGATGTGTCGACGGCTGGGGTGAGAGGGACATTGAAGTCCCCTCCGACTATGAGGGTTCCTGAGCAAAAGCTGGAAAGTAGTTGCAGTGTGCTATGAAAGAAGGTGACTTGGCCAGAGTTGGGTGCATATATATTGGCAATTGTGAAGGTTTTCTGGTGAATGTTCCCTTTTATGAAAAGAAACCTGCCGAGTGGATCCCTTTGGACGTCAGTCACCTGAAAGGGGCAATGTTTTGCAAAAAGGATGGAAACCCCTTTCGATTTTGCCTCAGAATTGGTGGCATGAAATGTTATTGGGAAGTGACTGTTGTGTAGTTTGGGGGTTGAGTCAGTTCGAAAGTGCGTTTCTTGTATTAGAGCAATATGAGTTTTAGCTTGTTTAAGTGAGTGGAGGAGGTGGGATCGTTTTTCAGGCGTGTTTAAACCTCTAATGTTAACAGAGAGTAATTTGAGGGTATGTGGCTGAGAGTGGTGCATTCCGTTGTGAGTGGAGGAGGCCGAGGTAGCCGCCATAGGGAGGGGTGGGGGATAGGATAGAGGATAAGAGGTAAGTGGTGTGTTTTGTTTTAAATGGGTGTGATTACCAGCGGGGTGCTTATGTAGTCAGGGGTGAACCGACGAGGCGCGGAGTTAAACTCCTACGAGCCTCTATTGAGGGAGGTCGGTGTGGTACAGAGCGCGCTCGAGGCACAGCGTCCTATAAGGATTACTGAACCCCGGAACGTGCCTGTGTGGGGGTTGACCTAAAACCTGGTGGTGGAGAAAGGGAGATAGTATGGGATTAAGGTATAGGTTATATGGTGTGGTCCGCCACCACGGGATGGAAAGTAGCAGTGGAGGAGGTATAAAGCTGTCAACGAGTTTTCATGGGATGTGTAAGGTATGCTTCTGGTGTCGTGTGTGGATGTGTATATATAGATCAAACCGTTGTGTCAGTAATAGGGCCTTCAGCTTCAGGTCAGCCCAACAGTGTATGTTGGATCATGGGGCCTCACCTCGTCGTGGCCTGAAATAGGGGGTATTCCCTAATCCATGCCACCTTCCTTAGGTCTGCAGTGCCCAATGTCAAAAATGACGTTGTGTGGTAAGGCAGCGAACAGGCGCCTTATCTTCCACACACGTCACCACAAACAACAAAAATAGCGAACATGTGGGTAATAAACGTGTCTAATAACATGGGATTCCTAAGGAGTCCCCAGTCTCCAGGACTGCTCCGGGAAATCTACGTGGCCCTGTGGACCGTCCCAGAGAAACAAAAAATGCGTGTGAAACATTAACAGTACGAGCATAAACCAAGTTAAACTGTCTAATCAAGAAGGAGGATTACAAGACTTAAGACATGAAAAAGAAAAGAAAAGAAAAAAAAAAAAAAAAAAAAAAAAAAAAAAAAAAAAAAAAAGGGGTTAGTGACATGTTACCGGGACAGTTCCGTATTGTGAGAGGAGTAGAATGTCCAAATCAATGGCGACAGCAGTTCTTGCACATAAGACATTGGTTGCTATATGAGCCTTCGTTGGATCTGGTGAAGATGCGATGTGTGTGAAGAGGAGGCATCTGTGGAAGGCGCCGTGGTGATCAGCAGAACTGTGCGTAGAGGATTCCTGGGAGTGTCATACGGCGTGCAAGTAAGCCGTTCGTATGGGCGTGACTGCACGTCATATTCAGGCGGGGTTTACATCCGCTGAGCATCATGGGGAGTGTAGTTTTGCGTAGTTCGAATCCGTGTAGTCCATCCGTGTACTTGCGGCGCCATCTGCTGAGGCAAAGTGAGACAAATCCCGAAGTAGATGTGCAGGAGTTGACAAGGGGATAAATCGCCTGCTGACATGTGCTGCCTAAGCAGCAAACAAAACGTCAGGCGAGAAGGGTAACTGAGTTGCTGTTAGTGTTGAGTTATTGTCAATTATAGGCCTCCAGTGTAAAAAAATAAAAATAATAAAAAACAACAAAAAACAAAAAAAAAAAAAAAAAAAAAAAAAAAAAAGTTCCTGGTATATAATTGATGTTAAAAAGGAAAGATAGGCGACCTGCTGAGGGTCAAACTTGGCGATCGGAGACCGGTGGTAGGGTTGCCATAGCTCGCAATTAGCGGCCTCTCCGAGCTCTCCGTTCTCGCGGTGGAGTAGCAGGGTTAGCCTCTTGTGATCCGGGACGGTATGTGGCATGGTTCCTCAAGGTGGAAGGTGACCGGTGCCTGCGATGTCCATGGCCTTGCGTTTCCATAGGTTCATCTCCACGCCCTTCTCGGTGGTTAGGCCTGGGGCGAAAAGCTGCATACCAGAGAGGTACTGATATCAGCGGTAGGCCGAGTGTGGAGCAGAAGTGTGGCAAATCTTCAGGGACCTTAAGAATAGCCGTGCGGCCATTAGAGGAGGCTGTGAGGCAGAATGGAAACTTCCATTTGTATACGATATTTTTGTCTCTAAGGGCATCCAGCAGGGGTTTGAGATCGCGCCTGTGCTGTAACGTAATACCCGAGAGATCTTGATAGATTTGGATAGAGTGGCCCTCGTGTAAAATCTGCTGCATACCCCTGGCTCGTTTAATTATGTCTTCTTTTAATTTATAATCTACAATGCAGCAGATGACATCCCTCGGAGTCTCGTTCTCCCTGCCTTTTGGCCGCAGAGCTCTGTGTAGTCTCTCCATTTCGATGGGAGTGTGGGGGGGACGGTGTAGAATATTGTTGAAGATGGCCACTACAGAGTGCGGGACCTGTTCTCCTTCAAAGGACTCCGGAAGACCTCTGACTCGCAGGTTATGCCTTCTGCCTCGATTGTCGAGGTCTTCCAGATGTCGCTGCATGTCCCGCATTTGTAGGGTGTGGGAGTCAATGCGGGTAGTGACCGTATAGAGAGATTCTTCTTGACGTTCTGTGGAGCATTCAACGGCTCGTACCCTGTCATTGAGCTCCCTCATGTCCATCCTGAGTTCTGAAATGGCCGCGTACAGGGTCTCCTTAATGTCATCTGCAACTGATCTAAGGTCCTGCAGGTTAATTGGCGGCGGGGGTAGGAGCTCTATTCCTGCATTCCCGGTATGGTGATGTGGGAGCTGTTGTGGCGAGGTGTTGTGGTCGGATGGTGGTGGCAATAGCTGAGGAGAGTGAGGGGGCCCGGGGCGGGAAGGCGCCATGTTGTTTCTGCCGGCCCTGAACATCTCCGGTATGTTCTGGGCTTGTGAGCCTGTTAAATCTCTGGGAGAGCGGGAGGCAGATGAGTTTCGGGAAGCCGTTCCCATAGTTAAGGGGTGAGGTGCCGCGTATATACCTCTGTAATTTTGAAGATTTCTCCCGTGGCAGACAGAGCTCCGGAATCACACGTCTTTCTCCATGCCAGGTCAGGCCACGCCCCCCTGTGTTTGTCTTTTTAGTGGCAGCGGGACACTACTTGTGCTTGCCACCTCACCAGCTTCAACTGCACTTATGGGACTTGCCACGTCACCACGTGTTACTGCAGTGCTGGTTTGACTACGACCGGGGTGTACTAGGCCGCTGGCGCTTGCCAGTTCACCAAAACACTACCAAAAAAACTGTTAGCGATCGCAGGGATCAGGCCTGACTCTGCGAACGCTGCAGTTATGCGTTTAGTGTTTTGTAAGTGACAGTGATCGATCGATACCGCACTTGGGTGGGCTGGGCTGGGCCGGGCGGAGGGGCAAAACGCAGGTGCTAGCAGGTATCTGGGCTGATCCCGCTAACACTGCGTTTTTGGGAACCCTAAACTGCTGGTGACGCTAGTATAGATCTGATCGGATCAGATATTGATGCGATCAGATACTATACCACTAAGGGAGGTGTACAGTGCGTGCGTGGGTGTTAGCGGTACTGGCGCTAATCTGACGCTGCCTGGGGCTGGTGCTTGCCAGTTCACCAAAACGCTACAAAAAAAACTGTTAGCGATCGCAGGGATCAGGCCTGACTCTGCGAACGCTGCAGTTATGCGTTTAGTGTTTTGTAAGTGTCAGTGATCGATCGATACTGCACTTGGGTGGGCTGGGCTGGGCCGGGCGGAGGGGCAAAACGCAGGTGCTAGCAGGTATCTGGGCTGATTCCGCTAACACTGCGTTTTTGGGAACCCTAAACTGCTGGGGACGCTAGTATAGATCTGATCGGATCAGATATTGATCCGTTCAGATACTATACCACTAAGGGAGGTGTACGGTGCGTGCGTGGGTGTTAGCGGTACTGGCGCTAACCTGACGCTGCCTGGGGCTGGTGCTTGCCAGTTCACCAAAATGCTACCAAAAAAACTGTTAGCGATCGCAGGGATCAGGCCTGACTCTGCGAATGCTGCAGTTATGCGTTTAGTGCCTTGTAAGTGACAGTGATCGATCGATACTGCACTTGGGTGGGCTGGGCTGGGCCGGGCGGAGGCACAAAACGCAGGTGCTAGCAGGTATCTGGGCTGATCCCGCTAACACTGCGTTTTTGGGAACCCTAAACTGCTGGGGACGCTAGTATAGATATGATCGGATCAGATATTGATCCGTTCAGATACTATACCACTAAGGGAGGCGCATGCTGCGTGCGTGGGTGTTAGCGGTACTGGCGCTAATTTGACGCTGCCTGGGGCGACGCATATCACCGCCGGGCGATCGGGGGGCTAAACCTTTATTCGGTAATAAACGGCGGGTGCCCTGACACTATAAAAAATAAACGAACTAACCAGCGTCAACCGTAACGGTTATACGGTGATCAGTGGTGAAAGGGTTAACTAGGGGGCAATCAAGGGGTTAAAACATTTATTAGGTAGTATATGGGGGTCCCTGACGCTATAAAACGCTGACGGCGAACCTAAATATTTACCTCACTAACTAGCGTCACCAGCGACACTAATACAGCGATCAGAAAAATGATCGCTTAGCGACACTGGTGACAGGGGGTGATCAAGGGGTTAAAACTTTATTAGGGGGGGTTAGAGGGGTACCCTAGACCTAAAGGGGGGTAATACTCACTGTCCCAACACAGTAACTGTCACAAACTGACACTATGCAGTAATCAGAAAAAAAAAAATAAAAAAAAATAAAAACTGCTGGTGTCAGTTTGTGACAGGGGGGGGGGGGTGATTGGGGGGGGGATCGGGGTGATTTGTGTGCCTGGCATGTTCTACTGTGTGTGTAGTGTTTGTGCACTCACATACTTGTCGTCTCTCCTCGGGCCGGAACGGAAAATACCGACCCGAGGGGAGATGACATCACTTCCTTTGCTGCTGTTTAGCATACAGCAGCAAAGGAGTGTTCTCATTGGCCGGCGGCGATCGCGAGGGGGGGGCCACGAACGGATGGTCTCCCCCTCATCACCGATCGCCGCTGGACATAGGACGACCGCCTCGGGCACCGGGGGGGGGTCCGATCGGACCCCCCACCCGCGGAAGGCAAATCACGTACCCTGTACGTGATTTTGCCTGTCCGTGCCACTTTGCCGACGTACATGGGCGTGAGGCGGTCGTCAAGTGGTTAAATAAGCCCCTTGTTAAACCCATTCGGAAGGAGCCGCAGTCAATAGAGGGGGATCCCTCGGGTGAGCCAGACATGACAGATAAGGGCAGGGCTGTGGACTGGGGATCACCAGAAATGCTGGACAGGTATGGGTCTGTTGAACGCCTGTTTGAGTGATCGACCCCAGAGAAAGGTAACTTTAGTGAGGAGGATGAACTGTTCTTAGAAAGCTCTACGTCAATGGAGGCTTATACAGGAGCTACAGGGAACACATCTGTCTTCATAAAACCTTCCGTACCACCCATCAGACTTTCATCCAAATTCTCAAATACCCTCTCTTCTGGATCATCCTCATATCAGCAAAAGGCTATTAAAGCCCAGGATTCGTATGTTCTGCCCGGGCAGGGAAAGGCCAAAAGAATTGCCACAGTTGTCCAGATTCCAGAGAGATGTCCAGAAGAGGGTAGCACAAAAGTGGGGATTAGATTACCCCTATGTTCCTGAACAAATAATGGACATTGTAGAAGCTTCTCGAGAACAATGGGAAGGAGATTTGGTGTGGGTCAGATTTCAAGATATTTATAAAGAATGGAAACTGGGGAGGGCTATTTACAAGGACAGAGTTTTGGTCCTTAGAGCTGGACAACACACCCGCAGTTATTCCATATCTGTGAAGGGAACAGGGGATTCTCGCAAAAGACTACCCGATCCTCGCTATTATCTGTGAGCAGGAATCTGGTGTAAGAGCCGCCACAAATATGTTTAAAGTTTCTACCCAATAACTACAAGTGCGTAGCTGGGCTAGGGTGGGTTTTCCCAATGACTACCTATATAGGGCAACAGTTTTAGTGCCTACCTGATCAGTAAGGACACCTTTCTACTGCTGTTCCTGTCTGTACCTTTGTTAGTTTTGTTCCAGTAAAATGTTATGAACTCCTGGTTGGAGTCATTCACAAAGTGTTTTTGCTCATGGATTTAAACGTCTTTGTTTGGCATGTCTACTCAGGCTCTGTTCTGCAGGAGTCTCCAGACTTCTTTTGAGGGAACACCAGTTCTGGTAGTGTCACACATGCCAATAAGGTTTATGGCTGTGAAGATAGCATATAGATTAGGATGTGTGTCTATGTTTTTGTTTTCAGGTATCTTTGGGAAAAGACGGCTGTCTGTTATGGTACAGATGAAGACCTGAAGTAATTAAGGCATTATTAATCTTTATTATTTGTATTAATTCTTCTTGTATTACCTGTAGTGATAGGGATGCATAGATAGAAGTTGCATAACATTGTAAATGTGAAATTTTGTGAATACACCTATGTTTTATTTCCTTCATGTTTCGCAAACATCACCACAAAGTAGGGAAATGTTGGGTAGGTAGGACTGTTTCCTGGTTTGAGGGAAATTTTCTTTTTTTCCCACAACTGGGGACAGTTGTGATTTCATGAGTGGGTGTATGTAGCACCCACCTACTTAGGTGTGTGCTAGATTAGATAGTTAGGTTTAAAGTTAGGCTAAATTGCCAGTGTTTTACCCTGTGGTGTAAGTTGGTGGGTTTAATTTGTTTGAGAGGTTGGTTAGAGTAGAGGAAGATGTGGCCACCTGCACTCTGCCTGTGCAATTCCACCTCTTTCTAAGAAATGTTCTGGAAAGTGGGAGGAATAACGGAATAGAGTGGCAGGTAGTCTTTTGGAGACCCCTCTGGGCCAATCGTTAATTTGCTTGGGCAGAGGCGGGACGTCTATAAAAGAGACAAGGTCACATGTTCCGGAGGCTGGAGTGGAGAGATCAAGAGAAAAAGGATGTAGAAACTGGTGCAGCTCGGGTGTTCTCCCCTGCGGGGGAGGGGAGTACGCCATGTGGAGAGGAGACTCCAGGAGAAGATTTCATTAAAAGGTTGCTATTACTGACAAACACAAGGACTGCGAGAGGACCCTCTGTGGAAGGCATGAATGGTCGCCCGGGAGCACACGTGAGTGTAACCCAGGGGAGTATCGTCCTTAGAGTTTAGCTTGGAAGTGCTATGCAGTCAGGAAATAGTAACTAACAGGAGGAAGGAAAGCTGCATTACACATTTGGAACCAGTGCAAGATGGAAGTTATTCACAGAGGCTTTACATGTGCTGGATTAAGTGTTGTGTTCTCATTGCATAAATCTTTGGGAGTTACTCAGAGTGGCTCTTCAATGTAATATTGTAATGAATACTAGAAGCGAAATAAAGTTTAAATGTTTATGGACTGTCTGCCGTATCATTCTGTGAGGGAAAGGTGGTAACGGGAACACACTTCAGGAAGGAACGAACTACCCAGCAGCTCCTACGCTTCACATGATACGTGTGACATGCATACAAGAGTTGAAACCCCTAATTACCAACCTGAGGGGGCATTGAGAACGTGAAACTGCAATATCTTACTTAATATATGATGCTTAGATATTCTCACCAGCGGTTAAAGACAAATTAACAAATACATGAAGTGCTTCTATCCCCTCCACAAACTGACTCGGAATGCCCCCAGATACTCCGAGGACATAATGCCATATTGAGTCGCATAATCAGAACACTTGCCAGCTGTAACCTCAAAACAGAGGATACACTATAAAAGAGAGACCTGCTACAGGGTTCTGTCATCAGCACTATATATAAGTGCTCATGACCTACTCCCAACTGGGAAAACTCATAGATATGCTTAGGCTACCTTGCCATGGCTATCTATCCGTTGAATATTCCTTCCCAGAATGACCAAACGTACCTACCACCACTTCCCTGAAATTATTACTATATAATAACCTCATACCAACTTGCTAGAAGCCGGAAACACATCATCCAAATTTTTACTCGGCTGTACTCTGATAATGCGAAACGTATATGCCATAGGCTTCATCAGGGTATCTTTTGCCGTTTATCCTTTTTTTACTTTGTATATCATTTATATTTTATTTCTTGTCTCCTATCTCATCTTACCAGTTCACACGCAACTGCTAGTTATCACATGTGTCTGTTCACTTAGTTATAGGTTCAAGATGTTAAATTTACAGACAAAAGTTATAGGACAGATGGGTGTTTAACCTGGCGCAGATGGTTCTACCGATCACTATCCAATGCAATATCCTCTCTTGGAAGCCACCCTCTCACAGTGCTCCCACAATTCTCATATTACTTAATTCTAAACCCACTACATTGCCTACACATACACTTAAATGCAATCTCCTCCTCCGTTTGCAAACAAACCCAATATGGCAATTTGTCTGACGGGGTAATTGGATTACTCCTTCTCCCTCGACAGGCCACCTCCCACACAGTGGTAGCCCCTCTTGCTATGAGCTCTAGGACCATACCACATCCTAATACCACTGAACTCTTCCGACAATATTATATCTAGGGCATATTCCATACCCGGGCAAGTGAGCAAGTTGTCATCTGTCGCCGGATCACACCCATCTGCAATACCCCTTCTCCATTAAGATCCTCTATTTCCCCTTCCTATCCTCAAACTAGTTCCCTCTATACCCCCCCATCCCCCTCCCCCACTTCAATATCTTCCCAGGCCCGATCCCTAACTCAGACTTTACCTCCTTCCCTGCTGCAACTCTTACAATCTAACTAATTGTCGTATACAGCACTAAGGACTGTTAAATCGAGCCCCCAAATATCGCAAACACCCTAACCATGGGCCCCCCCCCCCATGGGTAACCAACCCCTTGTTAAAATCTTCTCGCTTAACGCAAGAGGACTTAGTATACCAGATAAGCACTCCCAGCTCCTTCTTACAATACAACAGAATAAAGCAGATATAATATTTTTGAGGGAAACGCACTTTCATAATGTCTCTCTAAACCCTCTCCATGACACCTCTAATGGCTCATCTTCTCTCCCCTATAAAGCTCTATGCTCCATTAAGTCGCAGCTACTAAATCTACTACTTCACAACTCCTGGCATACAATGAACCCAAATGGTAGGGACTTTACTTTTTTTTCAAAACCCCACCAACGATAGTCAAGAATTAACTATTTATCTCTCAGAAAGACTTACCCTTCCTCAATTGAACATCTATCGACCCCATGTTCCTATCAGACCACCATCTCATCGCCATGTCTATATCATTCCTAGAGGTACATAATCACCCACCGTCTTGGAGGTTAAATCGCTCTCTACTCACAGATCTCTCTGTCACATCTGAGGTTAAGCTTCACATTAAACAATACTTCACGGAAAACAAACCCACAGATACCTCCCAAGTAATTACATGTGAAGCCCACAAATGTGTAATAAGGGGCACTCTAATTGCAGCTGCTGCCAAATGAAAACGGGAAAGACAGAGACATATTACAGAACTAACCACCCATATTCAGAAGCTGGAGTGCGCACATAAACAGACGCAAGCCTTAGACACTTTCCAAACCCTTCTACAGACCAGAACCTAACTTTTAGAAGTTTTGGGCAAAAAGAAATGTTACAACTGTAAGGGGCCCGGGGCCCGAGGGGCCCGCCCGCGCCAGAAGAAGGCAGGATGGGTGAAGGGGATCTGTGCTGTGCAGTACAGAAACAATCTCACAGTTTCTGCCGTTCTCGTGTCATTGACTCAGACATCGAGCTCTTTACTGGCTACTATGTGCATGTGCACCCCTCGTGTGACAGTGATCTGCCTGTAGTATGCTTCTCAGCAACATGTCAGCTTTGTGAAAATGAGCTGGGACCAGGTAGGAAGCTACAAGTAGGGGCTGTGAAGGTAAGGGAGGGGGGCTGTTTGTGTACAGGGAGGGGCCAGAGGCTTGTGTGTGTACAGATTTGTGTATGTGGGGCTACCATATATACATGTGTGTGGGGGGGGTGGCTGACATATATACAGGTGTGTGTGTGTGTGTGTTTGAAGGGGGCTGACATATATACAGATGTGTGTGTGTGTGTGTGTGTGTGTTTGTGGGGGGAGTCACTGATATATATATACAGGTGTGTGTGTGTGTGTGTATGGAGGGTGCTGACGTATATACAGGTGTGAGGAGGCTGACAAATATACTGGTTTGAGGGGGCTGACAAATATACAGGTGTGTGGGGGGGCTAACATATATACAGATGTGAGGGGGCTGACATATATACAGGTCTGTGTGAGGAGGGCTGCCATATATACAGGTTTGTGTGTGTGGGGGGGGGCTGCCATATATACAGGTCTGTGTATGTGTGTATGTGTGCGGGGGGCTGACATATATACTATATATATACAGGTGTGTGTGTGGGGGGGGGGGGCTGACATATATACAGGTGTGTTGGGGGCTGACATATATACAGGATTGAGGGGTCTGAGTGCTTGCAGGTGTGGTGGCTGAGGGCGGATTTGGTAGGATGGCCCATATAAAGCCCTGGGGAATGTTGGTGATCAGGCTCGGGGGGGGGGGGGCAGGGGGCCCAGGCCTAAAGCTGTGTATAACGCAGAAGGTCCACTCAATAAGGTGAGCAGCCTAGACCCTTGGTGGAGGTTCACATTGGTGGTGATACAACAAATACAATCTTATCCTATCACTGCACCCTTTCCTTGCCAACTGAGGGATCCCCCTTCTGCAAGTGGGCAGCTTTTGATCTCCTCGGACTAAGACATACTTTTTGGGACTTTGCCTCATGCGTTTTATTTATGTACGTTTAATATGTACATTTTATGTGTATTTTATGTGTATACATCTGACCTGTATTGAGCGCTGCACTGCTATATTTTGTGTATGTCTTTTTAGGTTTTGTATATTAACCTACAATGTCCAGCTGCTGAGTTTTAGTAATTAGGTTTTGCACTGTCTGTTTCTTCTGTTTAAGCATTTGGAAAGTCTGCCGTAACTCCGTTGGGAACTAGGTCTGCCGGAAAGTCCGGTCGTGTGTAGGCAAGTCCGTCCGTAGTCCGGTCGTGTGTAGGCAAGTCTGTTTGTAAAAAAAGTCCGGCAGAAGTCTGTCAAAAGTCCATCGGAAAGTCCGTCAGACCAGTCCGGTCGGAAAGTCCGCCTGTGTGTACGCTGCATTAGATTCTCTAAACAGTGAATTCATGGCAAATACATGGGGTTTGAGGTTCCTGTCTCCAGAGAATTTATGGTGAAACTTACCAGACCATATTTTTGAAGGGCTCACAATGCCCTGCCTAACATACTAACTGTGGTCATGAGAGTATAATGGCTAATAATGTGGGCTTTATTATGTACCCTTACTATAAAAGAATGGGTTTGCTGCAGCCATTTGTAAGTTTGTGCTGGAGTAGTTTAGGGAGAGTTA
This sequence comes from Lithobates clamitans, assembly GCA_037952925.1. Taxonomy (NCBI): domain Eukaryota; kingdom Metazoa; phylum Chordata; class Amphibia; order Anura; family Ranidae; genus Lithobates; species Lithobates clamitans. The sequence goes on from JBBGZY010000482.1 coordinate 2,165,162, forward strand.
AAGTGATTGTAAAGTCTAGTTAAAAAAAAAAATAACAAACATGTTATACGTACCTGCTCTGTGCAGTGGTTTTGCACAGGGAAGCCTGGATCCGCCACTTCTCGGGTCCCTCTTCAGTGCTCCTGCCCCTCCCACCTGTTGAGTGCCCCCACAGCAAGCAGCTTGCTATGGGGACACCTGAGCCGAGCTGCAGGTCCCTGTGTCTATTCAGACATGGAGCTGCCATTCGGCCCTGCCCCCCCTCTCTCCAGATTGGCTAACTGACTTTGATTGACAGCCACGGGAGCCAATGATGCCACTGCTGTGTCAGAAGAGAGAGTCCTGGATGGCCGAGGGACTCATGGAAATCGCTCAACAGAGATGAGATTAAAGCCCCGTACACACGTTCGGACTTTCTGCCAACAAAACCGTCAAATTTTTTCCAAAGGATGTTGGCTCAAACTTGTCTTGCATACACACGGTCTCACAAATGTTGGCCCAAAATTCCGAACGTGAGAACACGGTGACATACAACACATACGACGAGCTGGGGAAAAGGAAGTTCAATAGCCAGTGCGGCTCCTTCTGCTTGATTCAGAGCATGCGTGGACTTTTGTGCGATGGACTTGTGTACACACGATCAGACTTTCCATCAACAAGTTTTGTTGACGGAAAATTTGAGAACCTACTTTCAAACATTTGTGTGTGGAAATTCCGACAGCAAATGTTTGCTGGAGCATACACACGGTCGGACTTTCCAACAACAAGCTCACATTGAACATTTCCCGTCGGAAAGTCCAACCGTGTGTACGCGGCATAAGTATTACGGGGTGCCGGGGAGGCTGCTGCACACAGAAGGTTTTTTATCTTAATGCATAGAATGCATTAAGATAAGAAACCTTCTGCCTTTACAACTCCTTTAACGGTGCATGTAGGGCTAGTGATAGGCTATATACTGTATATTGTGCTATATTAGTTATTTTATTTATTTGTTTTAAATTTTTATTTATTTAAACTGTTAAACAAAAAAAAATTGCAGTGCCTTGTTTTGCACAAATATGCACAAAAATTGCCAGAACTAAAATCTCAAACCCACAGGATTTGCCTACACATGGTAGCAGTAAACCCTATTAAAAGATAAAAACTGCCCCATCTCTCTTTCTTATATTGTGGTCTAGCCAAGCTGCTTACATGCCCTCCAGCCAATGTAAAATGTTTTTACCTATTTTCTCTCAGATAATTCAATGTAATGTTAATTTCAAGTTAAACCTACATTATCTTTCCCTTTATATTATATCCTCTCTCTCTGTACATGTATAAACTTTTCAGCGCTGATGAATATAGTAAATAGTGAGAAAATTATATTGCCAAAACTGTGAACTAAATAACTTATTTTTCTACCAATAACCAGCTGCTATAAATAAATATAAACCCCTAAGTGATATAACAAAATGATAATTACAGCGCTGATTCAATAATTTACATCACCGAATTGGCGCTGTAATGAACATGTTATTACTGTAAACTCTGTACATATTGTCCAGCCCTTGTAAAATATTTGTGGCTATTATCTCACAAATAATATACTCTAGTGTTTTATTTCAAGGTAAAAACTGCCTTTCCTCTCCCTCTTATATTGGGTTCTAACCAAACTGCTTACATACTGTCCAGCCACTGTACTATATTTGTGGCTATTTTCAAATACAATATATTCAAATAATTTCTTTCCAAGATAAAACCTGCATCATCTCTGCCTTTTTTATTGCCGCCTAACAATTTTATACTGTCCAGCCAATATACAGTGCCTTGCAAAAGTATTCACCCCCCTTGGTATTTTTTGTGTTTTGTTGCCTCACAACCTGGAATTAACATGGATTGTTTGAGGATTTTCATCAATTAATTTACAGAACATGCCCACATGCCCCGGTCCATGAGTTTTGGTGTTCGGCCGTCTCTTGGTAGGTTTGCTGTTGTGCCATGTTCTTTCCATTTGGTTATAATAGATTTGATGGTACTCCTAGGGATCATCAAAGATTTGGATATTTTTTTATAACCTAACCCTGACTTGTACTTCTCAACAACATTGTCCCTTACTTGTTTGGAGAGTTCAGTGGTCTTCATGGCAGTGTTTGGTTAGTGGTGCCTCTAGAAGTTGCAGCTTCTGGGGCCTTTCAAAAAGGTGTGTATATGTAATGACAGATCATGTGACACTTAGATTGCACACAGGTGGACATCATTTCACTAATTATGTGACTTCTGAAGGTAATTGGTTGCACCAGAGCTTTTTATGGGCTTCATAACAAAGGGGATGAATACATACGCACATGCCAATTATCAGTTTTTAATTTCTGAAAAATAGTTTTATGTATATATTTTTCTAATTTTACTTCACTAACTTAGACTATTAAGTTCTGATCCATCACATATAATTCAGATTATAAAAAAAAAACATTGAACTAAAAGGCTGTAATGTAACAAAATAGGTAAACAGCCAAGGGGGTGAATTCTTTTGCAAGGCACTGTATAATATTTGTGGCTATTGTCTCTCAGATAATACAGTCTACTGTTTATTTAAAAATAAAAACTGCCTTTTCTCTCTCTGCTGCCTATTTAAGCCATTGTGTACTGTCCTGATGCTGGCTAATTTATACCAAATATGCATACAGTATCTTTATTTTGAGTGTTTCGGAAAAAATTGGAAATATGGAGATAGAAGGGGGTTTGGGAATAGTGTATGGGGGTTATTAAGGTAATTTACTTTATTTTGATATTATTAAACTGTTAAGACAGTGAGGTGTGATACTCCAAAAAAGACACTCACAATTATACTATAAAACTTTTGTACTACTGACCAATATGCATGAGGTTGAGGGATTTAGCTTTGTTTTTTAAAAGGAAACATTTCTATTGATTTTAGATTTGTTGTCGTTGCTACCTCCATCGCTCAGGCCTATTAACATGATGAAAAAAAGGCTATCTTTTTTAGGTGGTTCTGGCTGTGATACCCTATTTTTCCAATTGGGGTGTTTCTGCTTTATTTATGCCAAGCAAAATAAAAAAAATGTAAAAATGAATTACACATTCAAAATACGTGTCTCAGCAAACACTCTCTGTGAAAAGTGATTGTAATATTCAGTAATACCACATACATCTTTCAAAAATCAAATTTTAAGGATTAGTGTATCTTTCATGTCACATAAACAGGACCTGTTCCCTCTATACATTTTATTCTTAACTTTTGCTTTGCCAAATATCCCCCATGGCAGTGCCTAGTGCCCTTAAAAATGTCCAGAATTTAACAGCAGGATTCTGAATGGATTCACTGCAAAATTTGGGTTTGCTGAACTATGAACCAGATTTGCTGAACTTTCAGCATATAGAACTGGATCAAATGTGCTCATCATTACTAGTGTCAAGTGATCATGACCATTTTAACTGTATTTGCTTGATAAGCTTTTAAATGTTCAAAGTAAAAGTAACTTATGAAATGGCCTAATTGACTTTCTAAAAGCTTTCTTAACTTCAGTATTCCTGAGTGTATAAATAAAGGGGTTTAACATTGGGGTGACAATGGTGTACATCAGAGCAAGGAATTTATCATATTGACTGCCTTTTGGCTTGATGTAGACAATAATGCCTGTACCAAAGAACAGACTGGATACAATAAGATGGGAGGAGCATGTAGAAAATGCCTTCTTTTTTCCTGCAGTGCTATCAATCTTTAACACAGTTCTTATGATATGAATGTAGAGAACTACTATTATAATAAAAGGACAAATCACTGATGTAATGGTTACTGATGTGGTAGCATAATTGCTGAGCATTGGGTCAGAACATGCCAAATTCTGCAGTGGTGCAAAGTCACAAAAGAACTTGTTAATCTCATTGGGACCACAGTATTCCAGAAGAATTGTAAAAGCAGTTGGTACAAGTGGAAAAATGAACCCAGCTATCCATGAAAGAGACCCTAATACATAACAAAATGCATTGCTCATAATTGTTGAATACCGCAGTGGATTATTAATAGCCAAATATCGATCTAATGACATCAATGTAAGAAGAAAACATTCAGTTTCCCCTAAAGCATGTAAAACATACATCTGTGTAAAACAGCCAATTACAGATATGCTATAATCACAATTTGCAAGGATAGATAGGAGTTTGGGAACAGTTACTGAACTAAACATAATTTCTAAAAAAGCAAATATGGTGATGAAGAAGTACATTGGGATATGGAGAGCTGGATGTGTTCTAATTAAAGCAATGATAGCAATGTTTCCAAGCATACATTGGATATAAGATAATAAAACAACATAAAATATTATATTGTAGAATTTTTGAAGGCTGGAAAAACCCACTAGCAGAAATTCATTTACAATAGTCTTGTTGACATTGTGCATTGTTGACTTGGAAAAAAAAACCTGAGGGAGACAAAGAAAAAAAAATGCATGCTTTGGTTTTAAAGAAATCTTGTAGTAAGAGAAATATCTAGGCTTCCTTTGTGGTAAGTGTTGGGAGAAAGGTTAAATGTTAAAGTGGTTCTAAAGTCAAAAGGGTTTTTCTTTTCATTAGCTTTATATTTCCCCCACCCCCCACCCTAAATACTTACTTGTCACCTCTCTCGATTCAGCACTCTGCCCATCTGTAGCAACACTGGTCTCTGTCCCTCTTCTCATAGGGTAGCAGACAACAGCGGGAGCCATTGGCTTCTGCTGCTGTCAATCAAAATCTGTGGGGGTATGGCTAAGCTGCACTCTGTGTGTGTCTATGAATAAACATAGACCAGTTTGGGAGCGTGCCCACACATGTGCCCTCAGTGCACACAGATTGCTATGGGGGACACACACAGGGAATGAAGAGTGCCAGCAGGGGATCCCAACTGGATTTTTTTTTTCATTTTAGGTAAAAAAAAAAAAAAAGAGCCTTTATTATGACTTTAAGGGTCAGTTCAGGGGTTGCGTCAAATTTTTAGTGTCTGTTGAGGAGAGGATTAACGTGTAACTAAAAGCAAAACATTTTTTTCATTTTGAATAGAGTGAAGAGGGGATAGAACCCCTGCTAGGATTTTATTGCTGCCTTTGCCCCTATTGGGGAGATACACCCTCTAAAAATTTGAGCTCTCTAATGTAAGTGATTGGGGCAGAGCTAAAGCAACACAATCACTTCTATAAATGCAGAAACAATCCCCCCCCCCGTAACCGACCTGGGTGGGGGGAATGCAGAGGAGACTTTAGGGGTCTAATAAATCCTTGATGGACCCATAAAGAGTGCCTAACACCTTGTATACAGTATGCCTTTACAGAGGGGGCTTGCCAACCCCCTCCCCTTGCTATAGTATAAAATCAAGTAAAAAAAAAAAAGTTTAAATCATGTTAACATAAATACAACTGCCAGTCCTCCTACCCTGTGTGCATGCACACAAACACACACACACAGCACACATGGGTTCAAAAAACAGTTGTGCAACATATATTAGGTGTCACCATGTGCAGATTAGTGAGAGGAATAATTGTAGGCCTATTATATACAGTTAACTCTAAACTGATTAGCTGAAAATGTTTTTAAAATGTCACCTGTAGGAAACTGGGTATCGTACAGTAGTTAGCTGCCACTTTAAGGGTGCAAAAAAACCTTAAGTCTTGACATACTGATATCAATTTACTTGGCTCATATTTAACTTTACATTTTATAGAAAATCTGGGGATGTTATTGTGTTTATGTGCAATAAATTAATTTGAATGTACTTTTACTGAAAATATTGATGATAAACAGTTGAGCTAATATCGTGGGGCATAACATTTTATTCTATGGGACATCTGATTTTAGAAAATGTATAATGTTTTGTGGTTTCAGTGTGTTTACATGTGAATAATGTGCATTTTAGCATATGTGATAGAACAAGGCAAATAAGAGGCGCCAACAAAAAAAAGGTTAAATATTTATTAAATAGATTGTAGACCAAAACATGTTTCTTTTTTAGTTGAAAAAAAAGTGATGTATTTTAACTTAATGCAAACACATTAAAATGTATAGTTTAGTATTTTTCAGTAGATGAAATCTAAACATTTTAGCATTACTTTTAAAATAGTATTTACCCCTTGGAGGTAAGGTGGCAGTGGGCATACTGTATTTTTGCAAACAGGTAAAAGATGCAAACCAAAAAGATTAAGAAAGCTGTATAGACTTTTATGTAAATACGTAAATGGGGTATGAGGATTGTTTCTGATTTTGGGTAAAGCTCCTATTGATAAAAACATTAAGAGGTGTACAGCAATCACATTGCACAGACAGATTGAACAATGCAATTTTAGTTTCTATGTTGTACTTTCTGTTTGTTTTTTCCATTATAATCTACTATACGTTCCAATTGGGAACAGTGTTATCCTGTTAAACTTTTCCATTTCTCGAACAGACCTACATTTTTAATTCTAAAGATATAGGTTTATGCTTACTATTGCTACTGTAAGATTTTTTGTTTTACTATGTATTCTTGTCTGTATTAGGCCCCTTTCACACGGGGTGGATCAACTGGACGGACTCCGCTACCCCAGTAAGAGATCGATCAGTTGATCCCCGCTGAGCAGGCCAATGACCAGTCCGTCTCTGCTCACTGTGCAGGGACAGACCTGTCAGAGCCCTACTGTTCTATATGGGGAGATCGGATGAAAATGGACAGCCTGTCCGTTTTCATCCAACTCAATCCACTGGACGGATGGTGACCATATCGCCATCCGTCTGTTTTGAGCGGATCTTGTCAGATCGGATGGCAGGCGGGTGTCAGCGGACACATCTCCACTGACATCCGCCTGCCCATAGAAGTCAATAGGTGGCCGCTAGACATGTGCATTTGTTTTGGTCCGAATGCATTTTCGTCCGAATTTCAGGTATTTTCATTATCGAAAGTGCAGAATCTTAAAAACTAAAGATCCGACATAAACAAATGCTTTACTTTAGTTTTCGTTGTTACAACAGTTCGATATAGATAGGAGATTCGACATGATGATGACAATAACAATCTGTGTCCATCAAACCTGTGGTCGAATGTGCCCAACCTTAGCTCTATTAGTCCAAGATTATTCTACACAGAGAGAAAAGATTCGACATAGAGAAAAAAGATTCGACGTAGGGGAGAAAAGATAAATAAAAATAATGATGATGATGAATGTTATTGGCTGATAGGGATGAGCCGAACACCCCCCTGTTCGGTTCGCACCAGAACACGCGAACAGGAAAAAAGTTCATTCGAACACGCGAACACCGTTAAAGTCTATGGGACACGAACATGAATAATCAAAAGTGCTAATTTTAAAGGCTAATATGCAAGTTATTGTCATAAAAAGTGTTTGGGGACCTGGGTCCTGCCCCAGGGGACATGGATCAATGCAAAAAAATTTTTAAAAACGGCCGTTTTTTCAGGAGCAGTGATTATAATAATGCTTAAAGTCAAACAATAAAAGTGTAATATCCCTTTTAAATTTCGTACCTGGGGGGTGTCTATAGTATGCCTGTAAAGGGGCGCATGTTTCCTGTGTTTAGAACAGTCTGACAGCAAAATGACATTTTGAAGGAAAAAACTCATTTAAAACTACCACGGCTATTGCATTGCCGACAATACACATAGAAGTTCATTGATAAAAACGGCATGGGAATTCCCCAAAGGGGAACCCCGAACCAAAATAAAAAAAAAAAAAAAGACGTAGGAGTCCCCCTAAATTCCATACCAGGCCCTTCAGGTCTGATATGGATATTAAGGGGAACCCCGGCCAAAATTTTTTTAAAAAAATGACGTGGGGTTCCCCCTAAATTCCATACCAGACCCTTTAGGTCTGGTATGGATTTTAAGGGGAACCCCGCGCCAAAAAAAAAAAAAAAAACGGCGTGGGTTCCCTCCAAAAATCCATACCAGGCCCTTATCCGAGCACGCAACCTGGCAGGCCGCAGGAAAAGAGGGGGGGACGAGAGTGCGCCCCCCCCTCCTGAACCGTACCAGGCCACATGCCCTCAACATTGGGAGGGTGCTTTGGGGTAGCCCCCCAAAACACCTTGTCCCCATGTTGATGAGGACAAGGGCCTCATCCCCACAACCCTGGCCGGTGGTTGTGGGGGTCTGCGGGCGGGGGGCTTATCGGAATCTGGAAGCCCCTTTAACAAGGGGACCCCCAGATCCCGGCCCCCCCCCTGTGTGAAATGGTAAGGGGGTACAAAAGTACCCCTACCATTTCAATAAAAAACTGTCAAAAATGTTAAAAATGACAAGAGACAGTTTTTGACAATTCCTTTATTTAAATACTTATTCTTTCTTCTATCTTCCTTCATCTTCTGGTTCTTCTGGTTCTTCTGGCTCTTCTGGTTCTTCCTCCGGCGTTCTTGTCCAGCATCTCCTCCGCGAAAAGAAGAAGAGAAGAAGACGAAGAAGATGAAGAAGATGAAGAGAAGAGCGGGAGCCTCCCCCCCATGCCATGGGTGCGGAGCGGCCCGAGGAGAAGAAGATAGAAGACGCCGAGGAGGAGATCCTGGACGAGAACGCCGGAGGAAGAACCAGAAGAACCAGAAGAACCAGAAGATGAAGGAAGATAGAAGAAAGAAGAAGTATTTAAATAAAGGAATTGTCAAAAACTGTCTCTTGTCATTTTTAACATTTTTGACAGTTTTTTAGTGAAATGGTAGGGGTACTTTTGTACCCCCTTACCATTTCACACAGGGGGGGGCCGGGATCTGGGGGTCCCCTTGTTAAAGGGGGCTTCCAGATTCAGATAAGCCCCCCGCCCGCAGACCCCCACAACCACCGGCCAGGGTTGTGGGGATGAGGCCCTTGTCCTCATCAACATGGGGACAAGGTGTTTTGGGGGGCTACCCCAAAGCACCCTCCCAATGTTGAGGGCATGTGGCCTGGTACGGTTCAGGAGGGGGGGGCCGCACTCTCGTCCCCCCCTCTTTTCCTGCGGCCTGCCAGGTTGCGTGCTTGGATAAAGGTCTGGTATGGATTTTTGGGGGGACCCCACGCCTTTTTTTTTTTTTTTTTTTTGGCGCGGGGTTCCCCTTAAAATCCATACCAGACCTGAAGGGTCTGGTATGGAATTTAGGGGGAACCCCACGTCATTTTTTTTTAAAATTTTGGCCGGGGTTCCCCTTAATATCCATATCAGACCTGAAGGGCCTGGTATGGAATTTAGGGGGACTCCTACGTCTTTTTTTTTTTTTTAATTTTGGTTCGGGGTTCCCCTTTGGGGAATTCCCATGCCGTTTTTATCAATGAACTTCTATGTGTATTGTCGGCAATGCAATAGCCGCGGTAGTTTTAAATGAGTTTTTTCCTTCAAAATGTCATTTTGCTGTCAGACTGTTCTAAACACAGGAAACATTCGCCCCTTTACAGGCATACTATAGACACCCCCCAGGTACGAAATTTAAAGGGATATTACACTTTTATTGTTTGACTTTAAGCATTATTAAAATCACTGCTCCTGAAAAAGCGGCCGTTTTTAAAAAAATTTTTTGCATTGATCCATGTCCCCTGGGGCAGGACCCAGGTCCCCAAACACTTTTTATGACAATAACTTGCATATTAGCCTTTAAAATTAGCACTTTTGATTTCTCCCATAGACTTTTAAAGGGTGTTCCGCTGGCATTCGAATTTGCCGCGAACACCCCAAATTGTTCGCTGTTCGGCGAACTTGCGAACAGCCAATGTTCGAGTCGAACATGAGTTCGACTCGAACTCTAAGCTCATCCCTATTGGCTGACTGTAACCAAAGAGGAGGAGCAGTAAAATAGCTAGAACTAAATACACACGTACTTTGGCTTGTGGTGTCTGTTGAAAGTTGAAAGAAGATTAGACGGAGCAGGTAAACTATACGGCGTCGTACAGTTTAGCTGAACATTCGACAGACACCATAAGCCTTCAATGACAGATTCGACCTCAATTTGGATTTTCGGACGATTGCAATTTTTAACGAAAAATGAATTGAATAAAAACGAATTTCGGGAGTAACTAAATACATTTATTTTTTGGACGAAAACGAAATTCCGAAATGAAATATTTCAGTGTGCACATGTCTAGTGGTCGCTCGGAAAAACAGGCAGGCAGATCTGAGCTGGCCGATGGCGCGTGAAAGGGGCCCAAAGCATTAATGAGTTCTTATTGCTTTGTAACTATAACAGTGTGAGAACTGTTATTTTTATTTCTGCATAAAACACAAGATTAGTAAGGGACCTTTGTAACACCTAAGTTATAACAATTGTAAATGTTATAAAATGAAAACAAACATTCCAAATATATTAAAAACAAGATCTGAAAAAAGATATGCCTTTATTTCGACAAAGAAAACCTAATTTGCCTCAAAAGGCTATGTTTAAAATAATTTTAAAATTGTGATATTTTTTCAGCCTTTTGAGGCAGATTTGATTTTCTATGTGATAGTAAAAGTATACCATTTAAAAAAAATGAAATTGATGTGTGTGTTGCCTACTTTATGCCAGGTTTTTCCTTTCATCGAATAACCTTCTGAATTGTTGTCTTGGTGCAAGCGTGATCTGATTTATGATAGTAGTGGCTTTTGCATTTATGAACAAAGAAAAACAGCAAAGTGAAATTACCATGTAGCCTGTGTTACATAAATCTCTTGAATCTATTTTTTATATTCAGCTGTAAAGTCAGTAAAGGTAACATATGTGGGATATTCAAACATGATATTGAGAGCATGTTATATCCTTTTAGATGACACGTACACGATCCCTGTAATTTTTACAATTAGTGTATTTTTAATATATCAGTTGAAAATAATAAATGCAGACCTTATATCACTTATGAATAGCTTTAATAAAATCTAGCATTGCCATGACTTCTTTATAGTAAAAGCAAATTGAACTTGTGATTATTCTGACTGGGGATTAACTCCCATATGATAGTTCAATTAGAGAAAAAAAACTGTTCAAAAAATGAGTGAATTCTCAATAGATTTGAAAATTAGAAAAAAATAATAATAATGTAACATGGCTTTTCACAGTGTCTAAACTGGTAAAAACATAATCACTTAGAATATGTATTTACCTTTTGTCATTGTGACTTTGATATTTTTATAGGTGGGGTTGGGTTGCAGTGGGCTACATTTAGAAAATATGAATAAACTCTTAAAGGATCCAAAAGTTGAATTGCCCCCCTGTGAAACTTTATTTGGGGAAAATGACATAGAAGATCAAAGTAGCTTGGCACAGACATACTAATAAGCATGGTCAGACAGGGCATTTTTCTTATTTCAGACATGCTGATGCTGATCTCAGGTTTACAATAACAGATAAGAATGAGCAAATCTGCATTGCTGGCTTTGCTTGGACATCAGTTTAATCCTGCCTGAAATCCACAAAACCCCAAACCTAGCAGAAAATCCCAGTTGAAATCTATGGGGAGGGGGGCAACTCTAAATTCTGGCCATTTTCAAGGCTAATAGGTAAGCTATTAAAAAAATGGCATGGGTAGCAGGGCACTGACATCTATAAAATAAAAACAGATGTAGACAATATTATAGGTGGGGAGAGGGTCAATTTAATTTCACTTCACAGGCGACATGGGAAAATACTTACCCTTTAAATTACATGCTTGGGAGATGCCTTTAAACTGTGATGTTACAGAACAGTATGATTTTCACAGACTGCGTCAGCAACACCATGTTCTGTCATCACATATTTTAGATGTGTGTCATGAACCTTGGAATACTGGATTGTCCTGAAGCTTGGAATACTAAAGTATTTCTCATTTGATTCTATTACACAGTGGGGGGTCTTCTGCCCTGTCTTAAGGCTAACCCCCTCCAGACGGCTCCATGGTCTGGAAGGAAGGCATTGTTCTGTGTTTGACCATTTGTTTATGTACTTTAATTACCCCCTGGGGCTTCTCTATGTAATTACACATATCAGTCCTCCTATTCAAGCTATTGGACCAATCTCTGCTGACCCTGTTTTAAGTCCTCATTTGCATGGACAAGAGGACCTGAGTGAAGACTAGAGTGTACTTTACAATTGACCAATAGAAAAGTGGTTGATGGGGGCAGGGTGTTCAAACTACTGTGTATAAAAGTGTGCTGTGTTCATCAATAAAAGTGAGATTCCTGTTTGAACTTACATACAGCCTGCCTTGTGTTTGTTCTGAGCTATCACAACTGGATTTGAATGGCACATAGCTGTAGTTCTAATCCCGGAGCATCGGATGACCGAACCATCAGACGTTGCAATCTGATTCAATAGCCACAGAGGAGTGTCGGGAGAGTGGAACCGAGCGAGCAGAGGCTCGTTACATTGTTTGGCAGCCATGGAATTTGCTCTCCAGTTACTGGGACACTCCAAACCAGCCTGCAGGAAAGCCACGCTGAAAGACTTACTTGAGAGCCGGGAGGGACCGGTGGGATCGTGCTTTCTTGCCGTGAACACATCCAAACCATCACCTGGATCCAAGGTCCAGATAGCAGAAGAGGAGAGGTACAGATACCAGCCACCAAGGAAGAGGAATTCAGAAGGAGGTTGCTAGAGATGCAGATACAGCACAGAGGACCAGTGTCAGAGCAGGCCCTGCTGGGATGTTTTGATTCTATCCGCTGTGAACTCTGGAAGGAAGCGCTAGCCCGTGAGCAGCGAAACCAGGGAAAAGTCCTCCCCTCCATCCATGTAAGGTACTGGTCGCAGTATGAAGTACGAATGCTGTTATTGGGGGAACAACCGAACCAGGAGTGGACAGCTGAGTTAAACAGGCTGATCTGGGGAGAAATGCGGTTGGACGAGAGCTACAGAGCCCTCCAGTGGTATGTAGCCCAAGTGTGCCCATTGACAGCGGATGACAGCCCCATGGAAGGCTTTGACTACGATGGCCTGGGATTGTTGTACTGGAGGCTGTCCAGGGACCCTGACTTTGGGAGTGATGGAGAGTGGCATTTGGAGGAAATAATGGAAGACAGAGAGTGAAGACTGAATGTCTCGGGGCACAGGAAGATTTGGAGTTCTGGCCATTCAGGAATGGGAGCTGGAGATTGCCTACAGACAGCTGCTAGACTCTGCTCAGCAGCAGGGTGGGGCTCCCTTTGCCTGGGACTATCAGGAAATACCAGTTGACAACTCTGAAATCCTGGCTGAAGAGTCGACAATGTGGCAGAGTAACAGTGTGCTTTTCCAACCTGCCCCTTCAGCTATGGATGCGGAGGTCTTATGGCGGATGGAGCAAGTGCTGACTGACCTTGATGAACCTGTTTCTGCATTGAATTATCTTGGGTGGAGGAATGTGCCTGTCCTGCAGAATGCCAGAGAATTGGCAGTGGAAAATCTGGAGATCGCTATCCCCAAAGCTGAAGTGCTGACAACAGGGCAGAGCTCTGCTAACCTCTGCCCATCACTGATAGCATCTTCTGGGTTCCACGGACAGGAGAGGGTGAACCTTTATCCCCAGACACCAGTTGCCGAGACAGGGGATTTGATAGACTTTTCTGCTGAGGAAGAACAACCTGGTGAGCCTCCAGCAGAAGAAGAGCTGTTATTAGGGCCAAACTTCACTGTGCTCTGCCAGCACCAACAGCAGTATCTGTGGAGTCAGAAGGAACTTCCCCAGCTGAAGTGCTGGCCACCGGACAGAGGGTCCAAGACCTCTACCCCACATCGGTGGAGGTTCCAGACGCTCAGGGGGAAAAGGAGGTGGTCACTTCCCAGCAGCAGATCAGGATACAGAGGGAGAAGGGAGAGGAGGTGTTTGTCCTGCCTCCCCAACAGTTGGCCAGGACGGAGGAAGCGGTCTTTCTTCCCCAGCAAAGATCCGTGCACCTGGGGAACAGTACCACAGACATATCGTCCCAACAGCCAGATGAGGGAATGGAAAAGGAAGCAGCTGGCTCACCTCCCCAATGGCAGTTACACAGTTTGGGAGTGGAGGAAGCCAGCCTCCTGCCCCAACGGTTAACCAGAGCGGAGGATGTGGAGTCCCCAGCAGAAGTGCTGGCAACAGGGCAGAGTGCTGCTGGCCTCTGCCCTCAACTAACAGAAGAGGGAGTTCCTGTGGTAGTGTATGGGACTTTGGTCTCCACTGACACAACCCCAGAAAATGGTGTGACACTGAGACAGGAGGATGTCAGCCATGCTTGGCAAGCACTGTGGGATTTTCACCTACTAAAAGTGGATGGGACTTCAGCCCCCACTTGTATACCCCAGGGATGCTGGGCAGTCGGCCCAGATCCCCAACAGCATGATGGAGTGAGCCCAGTCACCCTGTCTTCTCTCCAGCGGCTAAAAGGACTCCAGGGAGAAGGGCCAGTCCAGGCCTGTCCCCAGTGGCGGACATGTTCTCTGAGAGAGGCAGAGGTTGGCTGGGTAAGTAATGCTCTGTTTGGAACAATTTGTTTGGGGTACTGTGTGGGTACAGGCATTAGGGGACTGGAACTATGGACTAACTTCAGAGTAAATCCGTCTGGGGTCTCCTCCTGTGTTAGTCATCTGCCGACAAGGGAGAAATGTGACAGACCTAGCCAGGACAGAGGCTTTTGGAGGGGACTGAATGCTAGCCTCTTGCCGACCGATCGTGGGCCCTGGCATTTGGGGGAACAGTGCTCTTTGTGAGCTGTATGCCTGAGGACCCTTGAGGTGGTGTTACTTTGGATTCAGGTCCATATTCCCCCAAGAGACACAGACTCTGGGAACCCTGTATGTGCCATATTACATAGAGTGACCGATTCATACTGTTGGAACCTTAAGACTACTTTTCCAACATCTTCGAGTTGACTGTTGGACTGTTTCCCAGGGGGGGGAGTATTGTCATGAACCTTGGAATACTGGATTGTCCTGAAGCTTGGAATACTGAAGTATTTCTCCTTTGATTCTATTACACAGTGGGGGGGTCTTCTGCCCTGTCTTAAGGCTAACCCCCTCCAGACGGCTCCATGGTCTGGAAGGAAGGCATTGTTCTGTGTTTGACCATTTGTTTATGTACTTTAATTACCCCCTGGGGCTTCTCTGTGTCATTACACATATCAGTCCTCCTATTCAAGCTATCGGACCAATCTCTGCTGACCCTGTTTTAAGTCCTCATTTGCATGGACAAGAGGACCTGAGTGAAGACTAGAGTGTACTTTACAATTGACCAATAGGAAAGTGGTTGATGGGGGCAGGGTGTTCAAACTACTGTGTATAAAAGTGTGTTGTGTGCATCAATAAAAGTGAGATTCCTGTTTGAACTTACATACAGCCTGCCTGGTGTTTGTTATCACAACTGGATTTGAACGGCACATAGCTGTAGTTCTAATCCCGGAGCATCGGTTGACCAAACCATCAGATGTTGCAATCTGATTCAATAGCCACAGAGGAGTGTCGAGAGAGTGGAACCGAGCGAGCAGGGGCTCGTTACAATGTGTAATTGTTTTTTTTTCATTATGCTTGGCTCAAATAAAACAGCAGCACCCCGATCTGAAATTTCAACTTGGAAAAAAGGCTGTTGGCCGCAACACCTCATTGTGTTTGTTTCCTTCTCCTCCTATGTATAGAGTAGCCAATTTCCCCCAAATTCTGCTACTGTGCCTTTTTGGCCTTCAAGTAGAAAAGTAAAAACATTTTTCTTTTTTGAATAGCATAAGGGAGGATTATGCCCCATGTTTTGTTTTTTTTTTTGCCATCTGTGTCCTATTAGGGGGTTATTCCTTCACGTCCTTCCCATAGCCAAAACATAAAGTGAGAGGATATTCCTCCAAAGTGAGAGAAGCCTTGCTTGTCACCAGAACTAATGTTGCCATTGGATGATTTCTCCTCTATTCCTTAACTGGTGACAACTCCAAATTTAGGATCACTTTCACTTTTACTCCCAGTGATAAAAAATAAACTTGCCAAATAAGAGGGTGAATATCTTTAATGACAGCAATAAAAAACCTGACAAGTATTGTAATCCCTCTCCACTCTATCCAAAATAAAAAAGAAAACGTTTTGCCTTAAGCACTTCTTTGTCAGCTTGGCAAAACTTCTGGCTTTGCATCTGCTCCCAATCCCATAACTGTATAACCTGTGCTTCACCACAGTGGCAGGTACCCAGCCAACATTATTTTGCCTAGAATTCAACCCCCCCTGCCACCCCCCATTATTTCCCCCAGAAGGCTATCCCTGCCCTCCTGTAGCATGTTGAATGCAATGAAGCAGCAGAAATCAGAGGAGGAATACAAGGAGGAGGGTTGGGCTGCTGGTGGTGAAGAAGAAGAAATAGGGCAATCATCAAGGGGAACATTTTACTCCTTCCAAATCCTGGGAGTTCTACAAGGGTGGGGTGAGATTAGGGAACACACAGGGTCTTCTGATGCAGGCAATTTTTTTCTGGAGGTCACTATCCTGAAGTCATCCTGAGGTCTGGAAAATAATCCTTTTGTCTCCCTCACTGAGGATATATCTGTGAAAGCTGGAGGGCAGACAGCTCCTAGGACATTGTGTGTAAGACCTGTGTTTGGGACTTTCATGTGTGCCTGAAGCTTTAAGATAGATGTTTGTGGATGTATTGGTCATTTTGGAGTATTCTGAATCCCTGAACCCCTCTCCTGTTTCAAGTTTCTCAGCAATTAATTCTAAAAAGAGATCTCCTAGATTGAGCGTGTGTTGTCGAATGTGCATAGAACTGTTCTTGTGACTGGCACAACAAAGGAAACAAAATGGGAAGCGCAACCTAGCGCAATAAATTCTAATAATGGAATGAGACAATATAATACCACTCACATTATTCCAACTTTTATGCTGCCATATCATGAATGATGAACATCAGTTGTGACAGCACTTCTCCGACACAGCCAAACCACCTGGATCATCAGCTGTATGTCTTGTGTGCAGCCCAAGCAGCTTCCTCCTACAGTCTTAGTATGTGAGTGGAGGGGGGGTGGGCCCACACACAGGCCACTCTGACAATTTAACACTGACAAACGCCAAGACCAGAGCAGGAGACCAGCAGACTTGTTATTAAAAAGAGGCGTGCTGGTAACCTAGTCACATGATGCGTTTCGGAGGCATGGCCTCCTTTCTTAGATGTCATAATGTTGTTTTAGATTATGTTATATCTAAATGCTAAGTTTCTTGAGTGTTTTCAGTATACATAGACAATGTTGGTGATGATGGAAAGTCCTTGGTTTGGCAGATACTGTTGGAGGTATTTAGGCATTGTACGCAACACCATTGATTTTGATTAGGAGTGGAGACATTCAAAATGTTGTATGGAAAGAAAAATATATATCTACAGCAGCAAGAAAGTGTCATTTGTTTTTATTTAACCCTTTCATAACTAAGCCTATTTTTGAAATTTGGTGTTTACAAGTTAAAATCTGTGTTTATTGCTAGAAAATTACTTAGAACCCCCAAACATTATATATATTTTTTAGCAGAGAATCTAGAGAAAAAAAAAATGGTGATTGTTGCAATATTTTATATCACACAGTATTTGTGCAGTGGTGTTTTAAACGCAAATTTTTGGGAAAAGGGACACTTTCATGCATTTTAAAAATTCCAAACAGTAAAGTTACCCCAATTTTTTTGTATAATGTGAAAGATGTTACGCTGAGAAAATAGATACCAAACATGTCATGCTTTATAATTGCACGCACTCGTGGAATGGCGACAAACTACAGTACCTAAAAATTTACATAGGTGATGCTTTAAATTTTTTTTACGGTTACCAGGTTAGAGTTACAGAGGAGGTCTAGTGCTAGAATTATTGCTCTCACTCTGACGATCGCGGCGATACCTCACATGTGTGATTTGAACACCGTTTACATATGCGGGCGCGACTTCCGTATGCGTTTTCTTTGCTGCACGAGCTCGCGGGGACGGGGTCGCTTTTATTTTTTTTTTTCTTATTTATTTTATTTATTTTTATAAATTGTGTTTAAAAAAAAAATTTTGATCACTTTTATTGCTGTCACAAGGAATGTAAACATCCCTTGTGACAGTAATAAGTGATGACAGGTACTCTTTATGGAGGGATCGGGGGTCTAAAAGACCCCTGACCCCTCCTTTGCACTCCACAGTATTCAGATCGCCAAAAACGGTGATTCTGAATACTGTGTATCTTTTTAAAACCAGCGCCATTGGCAGCCGAGTAAACGGGAAGGGACGTTATGACGTTGCTTCCGCGTTTACAATTAGAAGGCTGGAATGAAGCCACCCACAACTTTGTTCCATCCCGCGCCCAGCCGCCGGAGGCAGCCGATTGGTCACCGGGCCTCCTGATGGCACGGGAGGCCCGGTAAGAGCGGCGGGAGGCGGCGGGAGGCAGCGGGAGGGGAGACGTCCCCTCCCGTACCTCTGGTATAACAGCTGAGCAGCTTTTAGCCACAACGATTGTTATATCTGGATAGCCGATCACCTGCTGTAAACAATGGTACTGGGATGATGCCTGCAGCTGCGGACATCTGCGTATGCTCAGCGGAAAGGGGTTAATATGTGTTAGACAGAATACTATTGGCATGCTACAAAGTCATATTTATAAAAAAAAGCTATGGGTAAACTGTCTTGTGCTTTCATGCAATTAGAGGCCTTGTCCTATTACTTTGCCTATGGCACATATAAAGATTGATCCCACTAACATGCTGGTTAGATATGTCATCAAAGGGTATTCAACCTTAGCTGAGATTTTTGTTACGGTAGAAATAAGAAAAAATGTAATTGAAGGCATAAACAGCCAGGTACTTCTACCCATAACTTAATAAACACATGTTTTAGTGCAACATAACTAAGCAGTTATGATAAACTAATTTTAGTAGCACATGAATGTGTAAATTTTAACTTTGAGTGGCTTCTCTTCAACATTTAATACCTCCATTGCAATGAAAACTGCTTTTGCAATGATCTACTTATCTTTCTAAAAGCATTCTTCACTTCAGTATTCCTAAGTGTATAAATAAAGGGGTTTAGCGTTGGAGTGACAACAGTATACATTAGAGCAAGGAATTTATCATAGTGACTGCCTTTTGGCCTGATATAGACAATAATGACTGTACTATAGAACAGACAGGCTACAATAAGATGGGAAGAACATGTAGAAAACGCCTTCTTTTTCCCTGCTGTGCTGTCTATCTTCAGAACAGTTCTTATGATATTAATATAGAGAACTACTATTGTAATAAAAGGACAAATCACTGAGGTAATGGCTGCTGACATAGTGGCAAAATTGCTGATCAATGGGTTGGAACATGCCAAATTCTGAAGTGGAGCCAGATCACAGAAAAATTGATCAATCTCATTGGGACCACAATACTCCAGAATAACTGTAAAAATTACAGGTATAAATGAAATAATGAACCCAGCCATCCATGGAAGGGAACCTAACACACAACAAAATGTGCTGTTCATAATTGTTGCATACCGCAACGGATTGTTAATAGCCAAGTATCGATCTAAGACCATCAGTGCAAGAAGAAAGCATTCTGTTTCTCCTAACGAGTTTAAAGAATACATCTGTATAAAGCAGCCAATCGCGGATATGCTGTAATCAGCCTTGGAGAGGATTGATAAGAGTTTTGGGATAGTTACAGAGACAAACATAATTTCTAAAACAGAAAATGTAGTTATGAAAAAGTACATTGGTATCTGAAGAGTAGGGTGGATCCTCACTAAAACAATAATGGCAATGTTTCCAAGTATACATATTATATAAGCCAATAGTGCAACACAGAATATTATATTATGAAATGATTGTAGGCTAGAAAATCCCAATAGAAGAAATTCTGTTACCATAGTCTTGTTGGCATTCTGCATTGTACAGTAGTATTAGTATTGCCTGAAAAAAAAAATATATATGTTTTTCAAAGGAACTTGCAATGCAAAAAATAATATGTAGGCTGCCATTGTAGACTACATGCTGAATATGCTAGTTACATTGCTATCATGTTATTCCAGTTGCTTCAATAATGAGTCACTCACCAAGAACAAGCATGCAGCTGGGTGACATCAGAATCCCTAATTCCTAATTGTTCCTGATCAGTAACCTAAACTATTAAAGCAATAGGATCAACAAAAGCAAATATTTCCCTTCTTAAAATAGGCACGACTTGACATTCCCAAATTATGACACAGATAGCAATACAACCCCTGGCAAAAAGTATGGAATCGCCAATCTTGGAAAATGTTGATTCAATTGTTTCAATCAAGTGGAGGAGAAAAATATGGAATCACCCAATTCTAAGGAAAAAATTATGGAATCACCATGTACTTTGCAGTTCTAAAATAAACATCTGCATCAGATTACATCCTGAAAAATGTCATCACCACCAAACATCCTTTCAATTGAATTTCTTTGGTGCTGTTCCATGAAGAAGACTGCCTAAAGAAAACATGAACATTTCCACAATCAGATGATATGGGGTTACATGTCAGGTAAAGGTACGGGGGAGATGACAATCATTAAATCTTCAATAAATGCACAAGTTTATATTGAGGTTTTGGACACTTTTCTTATTCCATCAATTAAAAGGATGTTTGCTGATGATTACATCATTTTCCAGGATGTAATCTCATGCAGATGTTTGTTTTAGAACTGCAAAGTACATGGTGATTCCATAATATTTTCCTCAGAATTGAGTGATCCCATATTTTTTTCCTCAGCTTGAAAAATGGTTGCAACTGACTATAGTTTTCTTTCCTTTTTTATTTTTTTAACTGTTTCTTAAAGCCAGAAGGTTGGAATGGTAAATAAAAATATTTTTGAGGCATGTCTGTAATTATTTTTTTTCTACACAAACAATTGAATGAACATTTTACAAGAGTGGTTACATAGTTACATAGTATGTGAGGTTGAAAAAAGACACAAGTCCATCAAGTCCAACCTATGTGTGTGATTATATGTCAGTATTACATTGTATATCCCTGTATGTTGTGGTCATTCAGGTGCTTATCTAATAGTTTTTTGAAACTATCGATGCCCCCCTGCTGAGACCACCATCTGTGGAAGGGAATTCCACATCCTTGCCGCTCTTACAGTAAAGAACCCTCTACATAGTTTAAGGTTAAATCTCTTTTCTTCTAATTTTAATGAGTGACCACATGTCTTGTTAAACTCTCTTCTGCGAAAAAGTTTTTTCCCTATTGTGGGGTCACCAGTACTGTATTTGTAAATTGAAATCATATCCCCTCTCAAGCGTCTCTTCTCCAGAGAGAATAAGTTCAGTGCTCGCAACCTTTCTTTATAAGTAATATCCTCCAGACCCTTTATTAGCTTTGTTGCCCTTCTTTGTACTCGCTCCATTTCCAGTACATCTTTCTTGGCGACTGGTGCCCAGAACTGGATAGCATACTCCAGGTGCAAAATTGTCCTGCAAGACATTTAGGAACTGGCGAGCCTTCCACACTTTTTGCCAGGTGCTGTAGAAGCTAATAGAATTTGGTTCTAACCTTTCCATGCTCTACCTAATACAAAATTAAAGGTTTTGACTGGAGATGTAAAGTAAATGTAAACAGCACTGTATATCATAAACAATTGCAAGGTTTATTTTTATATAAAATACTGTTTTCCCTTTTTTTCTTCCTTTTTACATCTCAGTGCTTTGGTTCTCCTTTATTCTTTTGGCTGCTTCCTGTCTGTCTGTACTTGTTTAAGCATCAGCTTCACATCATTGCTGACAGTGACCATGTCTGTGCAGAGAGTGTCGGCATGGACACCAGGAGAGCATTTAAAAGGATGAAAAAGAAGGAGCATAACATGGAAACAGTTGTCACAATATAACATGATCACTGGGTTTTATTTTGCTGAATATTGCCCAATTTTAAAAAATATATATTTAAACAACTTTTGAAATTACTTTAACATGCTAACGCTTACATAAGATTTTAGATTTAATAAATCGGAAATTAGTTTAGATGGATTTTAAAGCAGAACAGACAGGTATAAAAGGCACCAAAACTGCAGCTCTGTAATCAATAATCATCCTTAAAGGGTAACTCCACTTTCGTGGGGAAAAATATAGCAAACAAAAAAAAAAATAACATAGCATGCACAAGTCATTGTAATTGAATGTTATTAACCACTTTAAGACCGGGCCTCTTTTTTACATGTGGTGTTTACAAGTTTTTTTTGCTAGAAAATTACTTGGAACCCCCAGACATTATACATTTTTTTTCTAACATCCTAGAGAATAAAATGGCGATCGTTGCAATACTTTCTGTCACACCGTATTTGCGCAGCGGTCTTACAAGCGCACTTTTTAAAAAACAAAATACACTTTTTTGAATTAAAAAATAAGACAAAAGTAAAGTTAACCCATTTTTTTTTACATTGTGAAAGATAATGTTACGCCGAGTAAATTGATACCCAACATGTCACACTTCAAAATTGCGCCCGCTCGTGGAATGGCGACAAACTTTTACCTTTAAAAATCGCCATAGCCGACATTTAAAAAATTCTACCAGTTGCATGTTTTGCCTTACAGAGGAGGTCTAGGACTAGAATTATTGCTCTCGCTCTACCAATCACGGTGATACCTCACATGTGTGTGTTTTACTTTTAATTTTTAAACTGTTTTTTTTTTAAAAAGTGTCACTTTTATTCCTATTACAAGGAATGTAAACATCCCTTGTAATAGAAAAAAAGCATGACAGGACCTCTTAAATATGATATCTGGGTTCAAAAAGACCTCAGATCTCATATTTACACTAAAATGCAATAAAAAAAAAGGTTGTCATTTAAAAAAAATAAACAAAATAAATGCCGATGGCTCCGGTAAGCGGCGGAGGGCAACCTTTCCCGCCTCCGATAAAAGTGATCTTGTGATCCGCTGCAGAGACCACTTTTATCTTGTACCGGACCGCTGGCCGAACACGGGGATACCGGAGTTATGGCAGCTAGCTGCTGCCATAACCCTGGTATCCGTCCCCAAAGTAGGGACATACATTAGCATGCGGCTGTCCGGAAGTGGTTAAAAATGACCCTTCCTTTTCTCTGTAATTTTCTATATATGTAATGCGATATGGTTACATGGGAGTTGTTCTGTACACAGAATTCTGTGTACTGACCACACCCCAGAAACAATATTTCCTGCTTGTGGGATTGGCTCACCAATTTTACCAGAAGTCTGCCCAAGATACAAGTCAGATTTCAAGCATCCCCTGCAACAAAAATTTCATTTTTGGTGAGTTTTTTCCAAAAGGAACACATCTAAAGGGATGCAGGCCCAGCAGCTTCCTCATTAGTGCCCTGCAGTTGACTGATAATTATGAAACCACTCCCATTAGACCTACTATGCACAGAGGCACAGACAAATACACATTACTTTCACATTTCTTCAGAATAACAAAAGGTAGGAATCTGCAACAAAGGTTGTTATACTCCTTGCAATGTACATAAATCAATGAGGGGGATGTTTTTTTATTAACAAAAGAGAAGTTATGCTTTAAACGTATTTTCTTTATAGTTCATAAAAGGACACAGGACCAGTAATTGTTTTTTATTATTAC
Source organism: Lithobates clamitans (assembly GCA_037952925.1). NCBI lineage: Eukaryota > Metazoa > Chordata > Amphibia > Anura > Ranidae > Lithobates > Lithobates clamitans. Next base: position 2,188,571 of record JBBGZY010000482.1, read on the forward strand.
ATTATACTGCCGCCATCAGGAGGAATTTGACTCTAGCAAACAAAAGGCCTTTGGCTAGCTAAATAGAAGCCCCAGAAAAAATAATTTCAAGTCCATAAGAAATGGCACAAAAATTACCTAGGTGCTCAAGTAATTGTAAATAAAATTAGGATGAGCCTATGATGGATGGATTAAAAAAAGTCTTTCAAAATCCTTCATAATACATCCTTCATTTTGCTCCATCTGGTGGACTTGCTGCAGCTCTTTTCAGAGATTAGTAATACTATAAAACAGAAAACAGAGGGCGCAATCTACGTGCAGCATGAACATATTTATTATAAAATCAAAGACAAATGGAAATTCACAAGGAAACAGGCAAAAGCACTCTAAGATCTCCAAGCTGACACTGTCTTCCCTGAGATCCAGTGCACCATTTTCCAATGTATCAATATATCGCTGACAGGAGCTAGATCAGCCAAAATGTATAGAAACAGATGACAGAGTGGGAAGCTCAGGAGGTTAGATCACCTGTCGGAGATGTGTGTGGTAACTAGTTTTGAAGCTGCCGGCTTCTTTGTCAAGCTAACTGTCCTATCCAAGGTGTGTTCTCATACCAACAGTGGGGCCACAAGGTTCAGCTGAGCTGCAGTAAACTCTCAAAAATACAAAGATATGGGGGATTCTGCATATACCTAACATAAGAAAAATAACCATGAGGTAAAAGTCATATATAAAAATGTTACAAAACAAAAAAGAGAGGGAGAGAGAGCGCACATCCGCCCTAGTGTAGAACAGCTTCATTAAAATTAATCAATTAAAAAACTTCAACCAATGCTCTTACATTTGGCAGAAGATATGTCATCAGTGTTTTCAGGCTACTCTCCTAGGTTGCCACTGTAAGATCTGAAAAGGAGGAAGATCTCAAGAGCGCTGGGTGACAGCCCGGGATCCTAGTCATGATGACACAGCCATAGTTCGGCACAGCGTGCATAACCCACTGCACATGTGCCCGGTTCAGCCGGCACCATGCACCATCAATGAAACAGCAATACGAGTATTCTAGTAATACTTCTTTTTCTTGTCTGGCCAGGATGATGTAAAACTCCAACCTTATCAAGCTTCTGGTGGACTACCCATGTCTCTCCCAGATTGACTGAATCTCCTACAGTGGGGAGGGAAAGTATTCAGACCCCCTTAAATTTTTCACTCTGTTATATTGCAGCCATTTGCTATAATCATTTAAGTTAATGTTTTTCCTCATTAATGTACACACAGCACCCCATATTGACATAAAAACACAGAATTGTTGACATTTTTTCAGATTTATTAAAAAAGAAAAACTAAAATATCACATGTTCCTAAGTATTTAGACCCCTTGCTCAGTATTTAGTAGAAGCACGCTTTTGATCTAATACAGCCATGAGTCTTCGGGAAAGATACAACAAGTTTTTCACACCTGGAATTGGGGATCCTCTGCCATTCCTCCTTGCAGATCCTCTCCAGTTCTGTCAGGTTGGATGGTAAATGTTGGCGGACAGCCATTTTTAGGTCTCTCTAGAGATGCTCAATTGGGTTTAAGTCAGGGCTCTGGCTGGACCATTCAAGAACAGTCACGGAGTTGTTGTGAAGCCACTCCTTTGTTATTTTAGCTGTGTGCTTAGGGTCATTCTCTTGTTGGAAGGTAAACCTTCGGCCCATCTGAGGTCCTGAGCACTCTGGAGAAGGTTTTCATCCAGGATATCCCTGTACTTGGCCGCATTCATCTTTCCCTCTATTGCAACCAGTCGTCCTGTCCCTGCTGCTGAAAAACACCCCCACAGCATGAGGCTGCCACCACCATGCTTCACTGTTGGGAGTGTATTGGACAGGTGATGAGCAGTGCCTGGTTTTTTCCACACATACCGCTTAGAATTAAGGCCAAAAAGTTTGGTCTCATCAGACCAAAGAATCTTATTTCTCACCATCTTGGAGTCCTTCAGGTGTTTGTTAGCAAACTCCATGTGGTCTTTCATGTGTCTTGCACTGAGGAGAGGCTTCCGTCGGGCCACTCTGCCATAAAGCCCCGATTGGTGGAGGGCTGCAGTGATGGTTGACTTTCTACAACTTTCTCCCGTCTCCCGACTGCATCTCTGGAGCTCAGCCACAGTGATCTTTGGGTTCTTCTTTACCTTTCTCACCAAGGCTCTTCTCCCCCTGATAGCTCAGTTTGGCTGGACAGCCAGCTCTAGGAAGGGTTCTGGTAGTCCCAAACATCTTCCATTTAAGGATTATGGAGGCCACTGTGCTCTTAGGAACCTTAAGTGCAGCAAAAATTTTTTTGTAACCTTGGCCAGATCTGTGCCTTGCCACAATTCTGTCTCTGAGCTCTTCAGGCAGTTCCTTTGACCTCATGATTCTCATTTGCTCTGACTTACACTGCGAGCTGTAAGGTCTTATATAGACAGGTGTGTGGCTCTCCTAATCAAGTCCAATCAGTATAATCAAACACAGCTGGACTCAAATGATGGTGTAGAACCATCTCAAGGATGATCAGAAGGAATGGACAGCACCTGAGTTAAATATATGAGTGTCACAGCAAAGGGTCTGAATACTTAGGACCATGTGATATTTCAGTTTTTCTTTTTTAATAAATCTGCAAAAATGTCAACAATTCTGTGTTTTTCTGTCAATATGGGGTGCTGTGTGTACATTAATGAGGAAAAAAAAATGAACTTAAATGATTTTAGCAAATGGCTGCAATATAACAAAGAGTGAAAAATTTAAGGGGGTCAGAATACTTTCCGTCCCCACTGTATATCAAGGTCCAATCTACCAATCAGCTTCATGGTCGCTGGCTTTACTGGCATAGCTGCTGAAGCCCCAGTCTTAGGAAAAAGGGGTCTCTGATTCAGGAAATCCCACATTTCCCATAAGGTCCACCATCACACTTGGAAGATTTACTTCAATCAGTGCAGACAAAGAAAGTTTTGCCCCAGAAAAAATGTAGTGAGACAAATTCAGAATTTTTGCGATCAAATCTCATGATTTGTCAGAAACCATGAAAACAGACTGAGACAGAAAAAAGAAAGTGGAGTGGTGGCACATGTATGTGCTGGTCTGGCCAATCCGGTAAGCAAACAAACAGAGAAAGGCCTAGTGCTCAAGACACAGCATACCCCTCAGGATTTTGAGGACAGACCAGAGATATATAAAAAGTTTTCTTTATTAATACAAAAATGATAATACAATAAGACAATAATAAAATCAATGACAATTGCAATAGTGCAATAGTCTCAAACATGATAACTGCTAACAATAGAGCAGCGGAAAATCAGTGCAAGTGGCTGTATAGAATGATGCCTGACATGTTTCAGACTAACTGTACTTCTTCAAAGGCTTTTGTGTCATCAATAGCACAATTATTCTATAAGGTAAACATAAATGTCAGTATAGAAATGCAATCAAGTTAAAATCGCTTTATACAGAGATTGAATGATCATCTGATCAATGGACATAACAATGGAGAAAACACATATTATCTTGCATACCTGAGCTGATCAACGCCAATACACAGGGGGAAGGCAGAGTGGCTACAGCCTGCGCAAAAGATGCCATTGCAGTATAGGATAAGGATATGTGGCTGGATGTAAAGTAGCCAAATTCCAGAGCATGAGAAATAAGGGCCGGATGAGCCAACAGGTGCTGCAGGAATTCCCACTGATTGGAGATCACTCCAGTCAGTATATGGTCAGCCCAACAATTGAAAAAGTATACTTGATATCTTCCTATAGGGGAGATATAGTTGAGGATAGTAAGTGTATAAAAAGTGGCAGGGTAGATAGTATGCAAATAATAAAAAAGTCATATAAAGTACTTGGTATAAACTTGCCTTAACAAAGATGTATACAGACCAATGGATCCAAACAGCAAACAGACACCAGCGATGTGAGTGCTGTTGCTGAAAGAGGATGATAAATAGCCAGTAAAGCCATTAGTAGACAGCTGAGTGTGGGCTGCAACCAGCACCAAAGCCAGCTGAGGCTGATGAGGCAGAGCATTGCGCCAAAAATGGCTGCAACACTCTGCTCTCAGAATTCCCAGGCAGGGCAGCTCGCGGCACGGCCACGTCTCATAAGGCGGAACCGTGTCCCGCATCATCCTGCTACCGACGCGCGTATGACCCACCTATCTACGCTCCAATGTGGAACGCAAACAGGAAGGAGCACAGCACAAAGGCTGCGCTCCGAAGGGTAAGGAGAGCCAGACTGCCATACATGGAAGGCGATCAGGCATCTCCAGCGCACCAGGCAGCATGTGGAGGTACCCAGACCAGAATCCCATGCGCTGGAAATAAATGTGTGGCCCAACCAAGAAGGAAACGTGGGGACAAAATTGAACTACAGAAACATGGCAAAAAAATGCACCCCCTATTGATAGGAGGTGGTCAGCTCAGGCGAACAAACCCTCATTTTTATACATCATTGGAGATTGTGGAGAAGATCTAAAACAGAAGAACACAACAATTAGAGAAATATAATATACAATATTGTTGATGTAGACTTTGCTGACATTTTGAAAAAGAGAAAATACAAGTACAGAAACATTCCAATAAAAATAGCATAATGCATATCAAATATACTCAATCAAAATTCTATTTCGTGTTTGGGCTATTCATTGAGTATATTTGATATGCATTATGCTATTTTTATTGCGATTCGGCACTGCGTCGCTTTAACTGACAATTTTGCGGGGGTGCGATGTGGCTCCCAGACAAAATTTATGTCCTTTTTTCCCACAAATAGAGCTTTCTTTTGGTGGTATTTGATTTGACCCGGCGGTTTTTAATTTTTGCGCTATAAACAAAAAAAAGAGCGACAATTTTGAAAAAAACACATTTTTTTTACTTTTTGCTATAATAAATATCCCCCAAACATGTATAAAAAAACAATTTTTTTCCTCAGTTTAGGTCGATACGTATTCTTCTACATATTTTTGGTAAAAAAAAATCTCAATAATGATTATTTATCGGTTTGCACAAAAGTTATAGCGTTTACAATACAATAATTTTTTTTTTAAATGGTGGCGATCAGTGATTTTTATCATGACTGCGACATTATGGCGGACACATTGGACATTTTTGACACATTTTTGGGACCATTGTCATTTATACAGCAATCAGTGCTATACAAATGCACTGATTTCTGTGTAAATGACACTGGCAGTGAAGGGGTTAACCACTAGGTGGCAGTGTAGGGGTTAAGTGTGTCCTAGGGGCATGTTTCTACCTGTGGGGGGCATGGCTGTGTGTGACACATCACTGATCTCTGCTCCAATGACAGGGAGCAGAGATCAGTGACACTGTCACTAGGCAGAACGGGGAGATGATTGTTTACATTAGCATCTCCCCGTTCTTTCTCCTCGTTCTTTCTCCCCGTGAGGCGATCGAGTCCGCGGGACCCGCGACCCGACTCACGAAGCTTGCCATGGGCATGCACGCCTGCTGGCCACCTCTTAAAGGGGAAAGTACAGGTACGTGATTCTGCCTGTACGAGCCCTTCTGCGGCAGTATATCTGCGTGAGGCAAGCGGTTAAGTAGGCAGGACTGACGAACAGGTTGTCATCAACAGCTGAGTAACTGTGGAGAAAGATGGGAGCTGGCAATTAGCCGACAGCTGAGCAGCCAGCTCAGAAGAAGAAGGGCTGACCCCAGCCGTGACTGGATCAGCATTTGGCAAGTCACTCATTCTTTGGTCAAGACTTTTCTACAAGACATCTGTCACGTTGTTCCTCCTGTACAACAGTCTCTAACTCTGTGGTACCTTAATTTTGTTCAGTTGGCTTTTCAAAGAACCTATTAGGAATATTCTTTTTCCACTCTCACAAGATTGCATTCTTTGTCACTAACACCTCTGCAAAACATGTGTATGAGTTGGCGATCTTATCCTGTAAAGAACCCTTTTTTGTCTTTCACAAGGTGGTATCGAGGTCTACAGATAACTTTCATCCAAATGTTGTTTCAACCTCTCACCTCAACCAAAACATTGTTCATATTTCTGTCAGGCTCTATTACATTAGTAGAAAATATACCTTCACTACCTGGATGTCATTTGTGTTGTACAGGTTTACCTCTCAACCACAGCTTCCATTAGAAAGACCAACACTCTTTTTTGTCATTCTTGATGGTTCCAGTAAAGAGAAACCAGTTTATTGTTCCATCATTTCTCAGTGGCTCAGACAAATCATTATTCAAGTTTATGGCCTTAAAGCGGAGTTCCACCCAAAAGTGGAACTTCCTCTTATCTGATTTCTCCACTCCCCCCTCTGGTGACACATTTGGCACTTTTCGGGGTGAGCAGATACCTGTTTTTGACAGGTACCCTGTCCCCACTTCCAGGAGACCAGGCCATGGCCTGTCCCCCCTCCCCCCTCCCCCCTTTCTGTCAGGCCAATGAGAGAGCGAAGGCTACACTGCCAGGTTCCCTTACTGGCAATGGCGGCAGAAGCACCCGATAGCTGATGGAAACATCAGTGCCGAGATCGCTGAACTCTAGGACAGGTAAGTTTCCTAATGTTAAAAGTTGCAGCTACAGTATGTGTAGTTGCTGACTTTTAATTTTTAAAGGGGCAAGTGGACCTCTGCTTTAAGAACAAAGTACCACCTTTTTCTATCAAGGCACACTCTACTCTACTAAGTCTGCTTCTTGGGCTTTTTTGCATCAGACAAGTGTTTCCCAGTTTTGCAAGGCTTCCACCTTGCTCTACTGTAAACATGTTCTCTGCATTTTACCAGGTGGATGTTCAGGCCTCATTTGATACAAAACAGTGATATTATGGTGGAAAAAAATTATGGGTACACTATCCGCACATAACTTGCCTAGTGGAGGACAGTCTTTATGAAAAAAAAAGCACTAAATGAAAGTCCACAATTCCACATTAAAAGTTCATAAAGTTCCATTTATGTCAATAGGTTTTTCGCTCTACTGGCAACTCCGCCTGAGACAGGAACACAAGGGAATGCCAGCTACTGTAACTGTTGCATAAATGAATGTTTTATTGATACTAAAAAGCCAAGTGCAGATTCACATGGCAATAAATTCAAAGTGCTTATCTGCAACCATGTGTGAGGTGCTAAGGTAAATCCGTCTGGGGAACCTTGTAGTGGCTGACAACATACAGTCAGTAGATGGACGAATAGAGAGCCGAGTTAACCAATCCTGGAAGTGAAAAAAATAACACCTGGAGTGTGGAGGTGAATGTGACAGAGGTAGGCCTGTTTCCATGGAATCTCAATTCAGATCTTTATTGGTTCCTATGTCAAACCAATGAGCTAGGTGGGGATGGAAACTCTATTTAAATAGGGGAGTGGTAGTAAGGAAGCTCAGCTGATCCCAAGGACCAACCGGCATACATGTAACGGTGTAGGAGAGGAGAGACCCCCACCTAGCAATTGGTTTGACAAAGGGGTAACAATAAAACAGTTATTTATGCTACACTTAGCTGGCATCCTTTTATGTTCTCTTTCTAGGCCTCATCTGATGCCAGCTTTAAGTATAGAGACTTTGATGAAGCTCCTTGAGCTCCTGTGATTTTTTTTTTATATGGGCCAGTTGGAGTTTTATTTGCTGTGTTGCCCACCCCTTAGTTGGACTGCTTTTGGATGTCCCAATCAGAATAACTGTTCCTTTATGAATAATAAAGAAGACAGGATTTTTGTAGTTGCCGTAAAACCATTTCATTAACAGAAAATCTGTTTTATTAACACAAAGGATCGGTAGTTATTGTGGTATGATTTGGTTATACTGTTGCTCTGAAACGCATTGAGTTTTATTGATTTTAATAAATTTGTGACTTTCATTTTTTTTAATTATTTTGCTCCACCTCTTTTCTCTGCATTGTGTGGACTCCCAACATCTAACAGCATTGTTGTTGAGCGTGGGACACCTGATCTTGGGATGTGTTCTTAAAAATCTCTTGGAAGTCGACTGTGTATTCCTGCTATGTAAGCAGGTCACAAATAGATATTTTCTCAGCCACATGCCAAAGTGAGTTTCATACGTCGTTTGTTTATCAGGAGCAATGGAACACTAGCAAACAAAAAAGCTGTTGCCCAGAAAAATATAACACCTCCCATTTCCAGCATGCTTCAGTTTTGTAGAAAAGCATTATTTATCAGTAGATTACAAAAACAGTGCCTGAGTTCTCTGTGGCCATTACTGGGGGATACATTTTAATTTTTGAGTTTTTAAATATATTTTATATATTGAAAATGCAGCAGGAAGCGCTGGAACGCATAAAAGAGGGCACCCAAAACTGTCTTGGTCAGCATAATGTGGCCATTAGGAGAAAGGCACACTACCCTTGTTGAGTTTTAAATGTATTTTGTGTGACGTAAATGCAGTTGGGGGAGCTGGAACACACACACATGGAAACCCAATTGTCAGGACCTGGATCACCTTCTGATGGCACTGTGGTTCCCATAGCGTAAGGTTGCAGTTCTGGTGTCCACCAGCAGGTGTCTCCCAGTAGTCAGCAGATCCCAGCAATTAGTCTCCACCTGATACTGACTGCTGGGGGGGTATTTTGTCCATCCTCCACTATTCCCTTGTGCTTCAGTGTTTTGCACTGTTCGCCAGATACTGCTTGTTTAACCCTGAACTTGATTCCTGCCTGACCTGCTCCTGTCTTGTATTTGTACCTTGTACCCCACTGCCTCATATCTGGCCCCCATGTTCCTGATCCCAGTCCTGCCCCCTCCCCCTCTTTGTATTTCAGGTATTACCCTGTTTATCTGTGTTCCTCATTTTGTACTGTATATATTATATTGGAGCTAGCTTGCTTGTTAGGTATTTTGTCACTGGGTTTGTGGTTCACTTACATCTTCATATTTGCTATATATTCTGTTTATCAACTATAAAACAAAACCTATCCATGCAGTATATAGTCTGGTCTCAGTTTTCTAAGTGTGGCTATGCAAAACTGCCCATCCCTGCTGCTGGATGCCTGCTCTCAATATTCCTGACATCTAAACCCTAGGTGGAAAGGAACAGTGTTTATCTTTATGACAGTAGGTATTTTTTGGCATACATAAATTGTATATTAGAGCAGGGACTTTTTCAGTTCACCATGTTCAAACATTAAAGGGATTAAAAACCCTCGTGTTTTTTTCACCTTAATGCATCCTATGCATTAAAGTGAAAAAACTTCTGTCACTGATCAGCCCCCCAGCCCCCCCGTTTTACTCACCTTAGCCCTGTAATTTCTACGCCAGAGATGCGCTCTTCCCCCCTGCCCATTGTCTCGGCTCTTGATTGGATAGATTCATAGCAGTGCCGCCATTGGGTCCTACTGCTGTCAATCAAATCCAATGATTCTGGTGCTGGTGGGTGGAGCTGAGTCTGGCATTCTGCATCTATGGACACAAATGCTGGACTGGGGAGCGTGCATGCAAGGTGACCCCCTTGGAGAGCGCCTCTCCTAGGGGGTTATACGATGTGGGGAGGAGCTACCAGCACCGCCGGGGGACCCCAGAAGTGGAGGATTGGGGCCACTCTGTGCAAAATGAACTACACAGTACGGTAAGTATGACATGTTTGTTATTTAAAAAAAAAAAAAGCAAAGCTTTACAATCACTTTAATAAAAAAAAACTGTTTTGACACTTTAAAGAGAAGCTCACAAGCATGATTAAAGCTGCACTTAAGGTAAAAAAAAATCACCCCACATTGCAAGGTTTAAAAACTCTATGGGTGAGACTATCTTTCATGGATTCCTCTGCAAGGTATTTGTATGCCGTATATGTCGCTCAGATGTGATGATAATCTATTTTTAACATATGTAATTATTATATGAAGTTTTATTTATATGTTTTCATTGTAGAAAGTGAGACCTGTTTTTCTCCAACAACCCCTGAATGTGTCCTGACGAAGCTAGACAGCGAAACGTGTTGACGCACAGGGACTCACTACTATGTACACTATGCATGCTTATTTCTGCCGTGTATTATGTATATGTTTTTATCTCTTCATACTTTTTTTGCTCCCTGTACCATGTATTGTTATTTAAAAAATATATTTATCTATATTTTCCACTGTCTATGTTGCCTTTAAAGTCCAACCCTTGTGGCTATCATATGCCCAATTTTTTTCTTTTATATCACATCTACATATATGCTTCAAGTTTCTAATGGTCCTAGTCATATTCTGGATATAACCATATATCCCCTTTTAACATTAAATAAAGTATATTTTATCAAAAACATGTTTATTTTATTTAAAGTGTATCTAAACTAAAAAGAAAACATTTTATATAGTGAAGCTTACCAAACCTAAGTGTCATTAAAACCACATTGTTAAAAACTGTCAATAAAAGCTCTATTACATGTTGTTCACACTCACCCAGTCATTATAAAATGTGTTTTCTGTATTCTGCAAAAAAACTAGTTAATCCTGTTGTTCACCGTACCTCTCTCCTTGTCTGTGTCCCCGCTGCAGCCTGAGATTGTGTAGACCAGTCCTTGCCACATCTACTGAGCATGCTCCACTTTCAGTTCCCTTTATAAGCTGTTCATTTACCTTTTTCTTATCTGTGCAGCCCACATGATATAGAGTCACACACATGGGCGTATACATTCTGGATAACTGACAGCCCATTTCCTTCCTCCCTCTTCCTCCATGACCACTAAACACAATGGAGGTGGGATACTATGCATTGATTGACAAAGGCATCAATTCCCTGTAATTGTAAACACATACAAACAATAAATTAATAAATAATGTTCTCAAATGAATAATAAGTGCATATAAATCTACACACATCAGAATACATCAATAAACAATCTTCTTTAAAATATTTTCTATATTTCAATGCTTAAAGCCCCTTTCACACAGGGTAGATCTGCTAGCTCAGCGGGGGGATCGCTCTGTTAATCCCGCTGGCACATGACAGGTCCGTCTCCGCTCACTGTGGTGAGACGGACCTGTCAGAGCCCCACTGTTCTCTATGGGGAGATTGGATGAAAACAGACAGCCTGTCCAATTTCATCTAGCAGTATAGTGAGGCTAATAGAAGGAGCAGCCAGCTCAGAGTGCATAGCCTTTCACCACTGCAGCCCTGATTGACAAGATTCCAGACCTGCCCAGGTCCAATCAGACGCTGGTGACATCACTTCCTGTTTCACGGTCCATGCTGGGCAGTGTGGAGCTTCTTGGTTCCTTTGCTCCTGGAGAAACACTGTGATCCATTCCAGCCTGCTGCTCAATCCTTTCCAGCTATCTGGAACAGCGGTGGGACCTAAAGAGCCATGTGGAATGCCAGGACTGCACTTTACTTTGATGAGCATGCATTTTCTATCATCGTGTAAGTGTTTTTAATCTTATCCTATTAAAGTCATCCTATTAATACTACATTCAGGTCGGCGCCTCCCCCTCCCTGTTTTTTTCTTACATGTCTGATTTCATCTGATTCGATCCACAGGATGGATGGCAAACATATCGCCATCCGTCTGTTTTGAGCGAGTCTTGTCGGATCGGATGGCAGGCGGGTGTCAACAGACACATCTCCGCTGACTTCCGCCTGCCCATAGCAGTTAATGAGTGGCCAGCTCGGATCCACCTGAAAAAACAGACAGACGGATCAGAGCAGGTCGATTGCGTGAAAGGGGCTTAATACAAATATTTGTAATGCTTACATAAAAAACAAACAAAATGTTGAAAATAATAAAAAAAACTGTCTATCAATTCATCATGATTAAACAATCTTCTTTAAAATATTTTCTATATTTCAATGTTTAAAGCCCCTTTCACACAGGGTAGATCTGCTAGCTCAGCGGGGGGATCGCTCTGTTAATCCCGCTGGCACATGACAGGTCCGTCTCTGCTCACTGTGGTGAGACGGACCTGTCAGAGCCCCACTGTTCTCTATGGGGAGATTGGATGAAAACAGACAGCCTGTCCAATTTCATCTAGCAGTATAGTGAGGCTAATAGAAGGAGCAGCCAGCTCAGAGTGCATAGCCTTTCACCACTGCAGCCCTGATTGACAAGATTCCAGACCTGCCCAGGTCCAATCAGACGCTGGTGACATCACTTCCTGTTTCACGGTCCATGCTGGTCAGTGTGGAGCTTCTTGGTTCCTTTGCTCCTGGAGAAAAACTGTGATCCATTCCAGCCTGCTGCTCAATCCTTTCCAGCTATCTGGAACAGCGGTGGGACCTAAAGAGCCATGTGGAATGCCAGGACTGCACTTTACTTTGATGAGCATGCATTTTCTATCATCGTGTAAGTGTTTTTAATCTTATCCTATTAAGAGTCTTGTCGGATCGGATGGCAGGCGGGTGTCAACAGACACATCTCCGCTGACTTCCGCCTGCCCATAGCAGTTAATGAGTGGCCAGCTCGGATCCACCTGAAAAAACAGACAGACGGATCAGAGCAGGTCGATTGTGTGAAAGGGGCTTAATACAAATATTTGTAATGCTTACATAAAAAACAAACAAAATGTTGAAAATAATAAAAAAAACTGTCTATCAATTCATCATGATAAAGTGCTTCAATCAAAAAAATATTAAAAGGCAATCTTTATTCCCAGGTGCTTGTAAAAATTGATACTTCATTATGAAAAATGAAAATGACAAACAATAGTGAACTGTCCTTAAAGGGGTCGTAAACCCTAAGGGTTTTTCACCTTAATGACTTTTAGGCATTAAGGTGAAAAAACTTTTGTGCTGCAGACCCCCCTTTTTCTTACCTGAGCCCGATCGTTCCAGCGACGGGGACGAGCAGAGTAGCTCCAGCCGATGTCTCGGATCCTCATTGGATAGATTGATAGTGAATGCAGCCCAAAGTTCAGCTTTAAGACTAATTGCTAAAGGCCTGTACACAAGATACGAAAATCAGAATAAAATTTTCATCCGACAAACGATCTGCCAATTTTTTTGGTGCTTTCGGCAGCCGGTTCCGGTTTTTCGTCCGACAAAACCTGGATGTGCAGACTATAAAATTTTTGTCGTACATGAACTCAGCATCCGATTTTCATTTAATTAGTACGGTTTTCATCCAAAGAAAATCACAAGAGCAAGAATTTGATCGTGTGTACAAGGCATTAGACTAGATAATTGTTCACTAATACTTGGCATGTCAAACAAACTGAGTTAACACCATTGGTAATCCTTTTTGTTACGCTGATTGCATGAGTGTTATTTCTCTCTTTTAAAATAACGTTAGCTAGAACAACAAAGAGAATCATATCATTTTAGCTATGGCATTTTACGGCAATTATAAAGGCATTAAATTAAAGTGCTTCTAAAGGCAACATTTTTTTTTTTTACCTTAATGCATTCTCTGCATTAAGGTAAAAAACCTTTCAAAAATTCAAAATCTTCCCTCATATCAAGCACTTTGTTATGAGGGAAGATGGAGAAGTAGATAGTGCCAAGGGGGACCCCAGAAGAGAAAGATCGGTGCTGCTCTGTGCAAAACTACTGCACAGAGCAGGTAAGTATGAAGTGTTTAATTTAATGTGATTGTTAAATAGTATACCAATTTTATATAAGCATTTACATTCCCAGTCAAAGCAGTGCTGAGGAATGTTTGTTATACCTACAGAATAACACATGGGATAACCATTTACCTATATTGTGTGTAAAATTATTGGAATTAAATAAGTATTAGATTGTTGAAAATAATACATATGGTATATCTATTGACACTGCAAAGACCTAGAAGATGTATTTTTTTAAAAATTACTTATTTGGGGTCTTCAGATTGTGATCCCCATAATTTATACAATTATTTTATGTTTATAAGCAAGCAAGTATGCTAAAGGCAGATATTTTGACATTGCCGAATGGCTCTATTAAAATCTATTATTGACATAGCTACTTTTATAGTAAAAGAAATTATATCGATGATGCCTGGGGATTATCTCCCCAATGATATTTTAGCTACAGAAATATACAGTACAACCTACATCAACAAGGATTATTAAAGAAATCCCAATGGGTTTGAATCTAAAAAAAAAAATTACCGGTATGAATAATTTCAAATGGAGCATGGCAATCAACTAGGATACACAACACTGTTGTATGAAACTTTTTTTTAGAAGTGTAAATTGTTCTGATAACTAAAAGGTCAGAGCATAAATTATTAACTCAATTTCAAGTATACCTTTGTTAACCACTTCAATACCAGACAGTTTAATTTCCTTCCTGCCCAGGCCAATTTTCAGATTTCTCACTGGCACACTTTGAATGACAATTACCCAGGCATGCAACACTGTACCCAAATGAAATGTCTATACATTTTTTTTTAGATAGATATATCTTTCTTTTGGTGGTATTTGATCACCACTGTTTTTTTTTTATATTTTGCTATACAAATGAAAAAACCCCGAACATGTTAAAAAAAAAACTACCCTTTTCTTAGTTTTTGGTATAATATTTAGCAAATAAGTAATCTGTCTTTATAAATTTAAGCCAAAGTTTACATCTGCTACATTTCATTGGTAAAAATAACCCACATTAGTAATTTTATTTAGTCTATGTGAAAGTTATAGAATTTACAAACTACAGTATAGTTTGGAAGGTTTCATTTTCTTTAATATGGTTTTAAGTTAGACAATTACAATTTTATTTTAACTTATACTCCTAAGACTCTGGCTGGTGATACATTATAAATTAAACACATTTATGACACGTTGTGTTAATGCTTTATAAAATAAAATTGGAGTAGATGAGGGTGTGGACATAGTGAGAGGATGCATGTAGAGCGAGCTCCGACCCCTCCATCCTGCACTGGCTAACTCCCTGGATAACATGCCCTGAGTGTCTGGGAGACTGAAAGCAGCTGTATTGAATAACTGCATTGAACTGCATGCTGATTGCTGATCAAGGATCTTAGTTCCCTGTACTTCCCCTTGCTCTAAGAGAGACTTACCATAGCCTATACCAGCAGTATAACTGGATTACCCGCAACAGAGCTGTTACCTGCTGGGTCTGTGTTTCTTTCGGAGCTCCAGGGGTGCTCATGCGGAACTTGGCAGTGCTGACTGGCTTCCCTTTTGCTTGGTGTTTGGCGTGATTCAGCCCCCTCCACGCTCTCTGCTCCTGTGCTGGAAAGGGTCGGCTTAGTCTCGGCTATCGGTGGCAGCCGGTTCCATTGCTGCTTGCAGGAGTGGGCGGTGCTCATGGGGTGCCCTGGCCTTGGGAGAGCTAGGATGGACCCAAGGAGAGAGGCTGATGTCTTCTACCTTGGGATGGTCATAATTGGCCTGGCCATAAATGTTAAAACTCAGCGGAGCTCGGCAGAGACTGGCAGGTATCGGCAGAAGCCGCAAATCAAATCAGAGGAGCGTGGCCAAATTCGATAGTAGGAACAGGTAAATGCAGCAAAATGTGATTAAAGAATGTGATTAAAGAAAAACACAGAGAAAACTGTAATTTAAAGAAGCAGGTAAAAAGACAAAAGAAGCGAAGAGATATAAATAAAACAAAAGAAAATTAGCCAAGTAATAAATAATTAAGAAGGGGACAACAGGAAGAAAGAAGAGGAGGAATGGAGAGAAGGGGTGGTAATTAAATGGCCAAATTAGGGAAAGAGGGGCAGGGGATTTTAATGCTGAATCCTCTGCGCAAGATGATAGTGGACCTCCTCTACAAATACAAAGCGGCAAATCCACAAAAGAGAAGGCTAAAGAAGCCGCAGCAGCAAAACTTGCAAAATTTGCATTGCCATTAAAAGACAGGGAAAATAAAGTGTCATAATATATTGTTAGTGAAGAATTGAAAGTCTTTTGCACTGATAAAGTTACTATGCATGAATACTCAGAACATTCAGATCAAAAGAGAAATGAAGTGGAAGAGATGGATAAAAGTGTAAAACTACAATCAGCCAAATGACTAGCAAATAACACCAATAACACCACTAGAGCCTTTTAGATGCGTTAAAAGCGATACAACAATGCCAGAGTTCCAGAGGTAATTTGACCGGGCAAGTGCAAGACGTACAGAAAATAAGGGAAAGAACGTCTGTTTTGGAAAACCGTGTCAAAGAATTAGAGGATTCAACACAACCATTGAGCAAAGATATTAAAGAAGCAACGAAAAAATCAGATTATAATGCTCATAAGCTGGAAGATCTCAAAAACCGTTTTTAACGTAACAACATATGGTTGCTGGGTCTCCCAGAGAACTCTGAGGGAGCAAACCCTAGAGAATTTGCGCAAACATGGCTTTGGGAGACGATTGGAAAAGAACATCTTTCTATGTCCTTCTCGGTTAAAAGAGTACTTTGTGTACCAAGTAGGCCACTACCTGTAGGAGCCCCTCCACGGCCATACTTAATATGACTTAGTAATCAACGAGATATAGACCAGATTGTCAGAAAAGCCAGAGTTTTGAAGGAAGTCATGTTCAATGGAACAAAAATGATGTTTTTTCCAGATTTTTCTCCTGCAATTCAAAAACAGCGGGCTAAATTTCAAGTTGTAAAAAAGGGAGTGCGGGCTCTGCAGTACCCTGCTAAATTAAGAATAGAGGCAAAGTAAGCTGTATATTTTTCTGACAAACCACAGACAGCTGTTGAATGGCTGGATAGGCACTATGGATAGAGTAGTGGGAGGGAGTAACATGGGGGGAGGGGGAGGACAGAAGGTAGGAGAGGGTTTTTTTGTTTGTTTTTTTTCTCCCCTGCCTCTCTTCCCCCTCCCTCCTCTCCAGTCTCCATTTTCTTTTTTTCCCTATTCATGGGAGTTGGCCAGGTCCTTATTTTTTTGTGGTCAGAGGAAAAATTCCAGTGTTAATCACTAAATGGATTCTCTCTTTTTTTTTCCTGAGGGAAATGTTTGGTTGCAACTTTAAATTTTTTGTAATTATGGGTATTTGATAGATTGTGGGGATCCTTTTTTTTGCTCTCTTGCAAAGTAATGGAAAAACATTTTCAGGTTTGCACTGTGATGTTTTTTATACAGAATCATTCTGGGGAAGACCGGGCAGGGGGATGGTAGATCACCAGGAAAAAGCATGAGATTTGCATAAATATAAGCAATTTTTCCATTTTGTTTTTTTTTTTTTCCTTTTTTTCTTCATTATTTTTTTCTTCTTATTATTATTATTATGAATACTGAAGTTATATTCTTACATAGATATCTCTCATGCATTCATCAAATAGTTCAAATAAAAATTGTAATGAACTCCTTGCAAAGAACTTTAAATGATCTCCCTTGCATTGCTAATAGGAATTATTTTTTCCAGGAATATGACCCAGGAACCAGGGATAATTTAAAACTGTAGTAACATGCCAATTCCAACGCAAGCATTAGGGATGAGCCAAACACCCCCCTGTTTGGTTCGCACCAGAACATGCGAACAGGCAAAAAAATAGTTTGAACACGCGAACACTGTTAAAGTCTATGGGACAC
Source organism: Lithobates clamitans (assembly GCA_037952925.1). Lineage (NCBI taxonomy): Eukaryota > Metazoa > Chordata > Amphibia > Anura > Ranidae > Lithobates > Lithobates clamitans. The sequence goes on from JBBGZY010000482.1 coordinate 2,205,938, forward strand.
GAACATGAATAATCAAAAGTGCTAATTTTAAAGGCTTATATGCAAGTTATTGTCATAAAAAGTGTTTGGGGACCTGGGTCCTGCCCCAGGGGACATGGATCAATGCAAAAAAAGTTTTAAAAACGGACGTTTTTTCTGGAGCAGTGATTTTAATAATGCTTAAAGTGAAACAATAAAAGTGTAATATCCCTTTAAATTTCATACCTGGGTGGTGTCTATAGTATGCCTGTAAAGGGGCGCATGTTTCCCGTGTTTAGAACAGTCTGACAGCAAAATGACATTTCAAAGGAAAAAAAGTCATTTAAAACTACTCGCGGCTATTAATGCATTGCCGGTCCGACAATAAACATAGAAGTTCATTGATAAAAACGGCATGGGAATTCCCCACAGAGGAACCCCGAACCAAAATTTAAAAAAAAAATGATGTGGGGGTCCCCCTAAATTCCATACCAGGCCCTTCAAGTCTGGTATGGATATTAAGGGGAACCCCGGCTAAAATAAAAAAAAAATGCTTGGGGCCCCCCTCAAAATCTATACCAGACCCCTAAGGTCTGGTATGGATTTTAAGGGGAACCCCGTGCCAAAAAAAAAAAAAAAAAACGGTGTGGGGTCCCCCTAAGAATTCATACCAGACCCTTATCCGAGCACGCAACCTGGCAGGCAATAAGATGAAGAGAAGAAGATGAAGAGAAGAAGATGAAGAGAAGAGCGGGAGTCTCCCTCCATGCCATCATGGATGCGGAGCGGCCCGAGGAGAAGAAGGGAAGAAGACGCGGACGCCGCGGAGAAAGATGCCGGTCGAGAACACCGGAGGAAGAACCAGAAGAACCAGAAGAAGAAGAAGATGGAGGAAGAAACCGAGGAAAGATAGAAGATAGAAGAAATAAGAAAGAAGCATTTAAATAAAAGAATTGTCAAAAACTGTCTCTTGTCATTTTTAACATTTTTGACAGTTTTTTAGTGAAATGATAGGGGTACTTTTGTACCCCCTTACCATTTCACACAGGGGGGAGGGCCGGGATCTGGGGGTCCCCTTGTTAAAGGGGGCTTCCAGATTCCGATAAGCCCCCTGCCCGCAGACCCCCACAACCACCTGCCAGGGTTGTGGGGATGAGGCCCTTGTTCTCATCAACATGGGGACAAGGTGTTTTGGGGGGCTACCACAAAGCACCCTCCCAATGATGAGGGCATGTGGCCTGGTAGAGTTCAGGAGGGGGGGCGCTCTCTCATGCCCCCTTTTCCTGTGGCCTGCCAGGTTGCGTGCTCGGATAAGGGTCTGGTATGGATTTTTGGGGGGACCCCACGCCGTTTTTCTTTTTAATTTTGGCGCGGGGTTCCCCTCAAAATCCATACAAAGGCCTGAAAGGTCTGGTATAGATATTGAGGGGGACCCCATGCCATTTTTTTAAATTTTGGCCGGGGTTCCCCTTAATATCCATACCAGACCTGAAGGGCCTGGTATGGAATTTAGGGGGACCCCCCATGTCATTTTTTCTTTTAATTTTGGTTCAGGGTTCCCCTGTGGGGAATTCCCATGCCGTTTTTATCAATGAACTTTTATGTGTATTGTCGGACCGGCAATTTATTAATAGCCGCGAGTAGTTTAAATGACTTTTTTCCTTTGAAATGTCATTTTGCTGTCAGACTGTTCTAAACACGGGAAATGTGCACCTCTTTACAGGCATACTATAGACACCCCCCAGGTATGAAATTTAAAGAGATATTACAATTTTATTGTTTCACTTTAAGCATTATTAAAATCACTGCTCCTGAAAAAACGTCCATTTTTAAAACTTTTTTTTGCATTGATCCATGTCCCCTGGGGCAGGACCCAGGTCCCCAAACACTTTTTATGACAATACCATGAATATAAGCCTTTAAAATTAGCACTTTTGATTTCTCCCATAGACTTTTAAAGGTTGTTCCGCGGCATTCGAATTTGCCGCGAACACCCCAAATTGTTCGCTGTCGAACTTTCGAACATGAGTTCGACTCGAACTCGAAGCTCATCCCTAGCAAGCATTAGTATCTCGGAATATTAGGGGGCTTAGTGACCCAGTAAAGGGACAAGCTATGTTCGCTACATTGAAAAATTTTCTCCGTCTATTATTCGCCTGGAGGAGACCCATTTAAACATACATAAATTAAATTATTTGAAACAAGCACAATATAAAAGATAATATCATTCTACATATACCACATATTCTAGAGGAGTATCTATACTGATAGCAAATGAAGTAGACTTCTCCTGTAGACAAGTCCAAACGGACATAAAAGGCTGCTATACTTTCTTATATTGCATACTGTATAGAAAATCATATGTGCTAGCTAACATATATATATACCCCCCATACTCCCCATAGGTACTTAAAGAGCTATTGAATTTTACATCTGACAAAATGGAAGTTCCCTGGCTAATAATAGGAGATTTAAATAAGTATCTTAATCCTTCTTTAGATAGATTTAGCCTGAACACAACTTCAGTAAGTTCTGAAAGTGATATGAATGCTCCAGGCAGGTCAGATTGGAATGAACCTCTCCTCTAGTTTGAAAGCCAAAGTCATATAGCAATGAGATTTGAGAAAAATTTCTGGACAGCCGCACTCCAAAAAATAGCCTTTATTCGTCAAACGGAATAAAAAAATACATGCCATAGCAGAATGGACAGAAGAGTTGATGCGTTTCACACTATCAAACAGTGCTTAATCATAGCTTCCGTTTGACGAATAAAGGCTATTTTTGGAGTGCGGCTGTCCAGAAATTTTTCTCAAATTTCAGTAATTTCTGCATGTACTCCTCTATGATGTTGCCAGTCATATCTGAAGCTACATATACAGCTAGAGGATTGTCCAATCACTCCTCATTGGTTCTTAAGTTGACTTAAAATTGAACTCACTCTCAGTACTTTATGGAAAGTCAACCCCTATTGGTTTTACCTTTTTCCATCAAAACACAAAATAAAGCTCGATATTTTGGCTTATGGTACTATTAACACCTTGCTAACCAGTGCACGATGATATACGTTGGCACAATGGCACGGCTGGGCAAATGGGCATACAGGTATGTCCTCTTTAAATCGCGGCATAGTGGGCTCACACACACCCGCTGCATACTCCATGTCTGCCATAATAGCAAAGGGGTTTGGGACTTTAAATGAGGCAGATGATCAATGGTCAGATACAGAGTTGATTTATTCAAATGGTAAACATGTCACATTACAAGAAATGTAAAAAAGTGTTAAAAGACAATTTCATATGCATACATGCATGAACATTGAAGCAGTCCATCCCAATGATCTATCCTTGTTTGGGTAAATAAGGTACCAATCAATATGTTTGTATCCTGTCCAACATTGGTGGCGTATCATACTTATATCATTAGCGTATCATACTTGGGTGATTAGTGATTTTAGTATATGTTAGCATCCCATGTAGCTCAACGCGTTTCGTGGTTGAAACCACTTATCAGGAGCAGATGCCTTTATATGTCTAAAAAGAACGTAATGGCAGACCAGGTATATGGCAAAAAAGCAACATAACGGAAAATTATTCTTGGACAGAAGGGAGAGGATGACCATCCCAGTCATTCACATGTCACTCGAATGGGGGATATATGCGGTGTGATAGAATGGGGACCGCTGAATTGGACTGTCACGGGAACTGAGGTGGCAAAACCCACACACGAAGCGAACACACACACTATATCCCCTGGGAAGAAAGAGTCTCCATAAGTAATAAGTATTAAAGATGTCTGAAAACAATCTTTGATTTGATTAAGTAATGAAGAGTGTGGGTGGTGAGGGTTAATGAATGCACCACTATACCCAGGAAAGTAGAGGAAAAAGCCACAGAAATGTGGTGTTTGGAAAAGTGATCAAGGCTAGGTATAGAACCCACATACCAAGAATAGTGAAACTGCAAACTAATATAGTTGATAACTGAAGGAACCGATATTGTTTAACATAGCAAACACCAAGATATTACCTTGGACTTAGTGACATGATAGGATCCGTGTGTGAAGTACAAAACCTAGATCAGCAAGTGAAGATAGTATATGTGTGCGTGCACAACGTACGTGCATGTGGGTGGCCACCAGCGTCATGCTAGCATGAGGGTAAGGGGAGGCGCCTAACCAACGGGCGGCATCCACCACCCGGGAGTGGCACCAAAAAGATCCCCATGTGATCAGCTGAGAATGGAAAACATGCCCACACCGTGACGCCCTAGAATGACGCCACAGGTGTGGTGTGGTGCTTGGCGCCAATGCGCAGTGTATGGACCGCCCGATCCCCCAGTCCTACCCATCGTAGTGAGGGGGAGAGGGGGAGGGGCGTCAGTGCGCATCGCAGCTCCCAATCAACAGACAACAAAGGCGGCCCCATAAGACAATGGCTATTCATAGGGTGGAGAATGCTAGTTCAAGCAGGGAACAAAATACTGTAGTATCTGTAGTAAGATTGTATGTACATACCGGACTCAACAAGAGTGCCGGTATTGCCGTGGCAAGTGGGGTCTCTATGCCACGGCAACTAAAGTCAGCTGATCAGGTGCCTCCATCCCTATTTGGGCATACAAAACAAAAGTGTGGGACTTTAAATGAAGCCCATGTGAACACAGGCCTCCATCCCTATTTCGATCCATAACACCGCAGATCGCCGCCATTACTAATAAAAAAAAATTATAATAAAAATGCCATAAATCTTTCCCCTATTTTGTAGACGCTATAACTTTTGCGCAAACCAATCAATATATGCTTATTGTGATTTTTTTTAACCAAAAATATGTAGAGGAATACATATCTGCCTAAACTGAGAAAGAAATTTGTTTTTTTATATATTTTTTGGGGATATTTATTATAGTAAAAAGTAACAAATATTGCTTTTTTTTCAAAATTGTCGCATTTTTTTTGTTTATAGCGCAAAAAATAAAAACCGCAGGGGTGATCAAATACCACCAAAAGAACGCTCTATTTGTGGGAAAGAAAGGACGTCAATTTTGTTTGGGTGCAACAGCGCATGATTGCGCAATTGTCAGTTAAAGCGACGCAGTGCCGTATCGTAAAAAGTGCTCTGGTCAGGAAGGAGGGTAAATCCTTCCGGGGCTGAATTGTTTAACAAGTCTACTGTATCTCTACAGATCTATTGGGATTCATTAAAAGCCTATCTGAGAGGTCTGTTTATTTCTCAAATTTCAAGAATAAAAAAAAGATCTAGGGCCTGGGAACATTCAGTGGCTTTAGATGTCTTAAAGCCTGAACTTCAATACATAGCGAACCCTACTATAGAAACACAACAGATATGGATTAAAAAACAACAGATATATTCTGGTATCTCTCATAAAAAAGCAGAGCAGAAAAGTTTTTTCCTTCAGCAACTTTATTTTGAGGATTGGGAAAACACGGGTCATCTTTTGTCTTTAATTGTAAAATCCCAAAAACCAATGTCACAAGTAGTTGAATTACAATTTTTTCCTACTGAAATTGCGCAAACAACTTTGGAGATCTCTTCAGCTTTTCTTGATTTTTATAAAAACCTGTATAGTAGCAAAGTGTCCTATAAGGAGACAGCAATAGGGAGATGTTGGACCAACCCCTGTCACTACTTCACATGGCCTCTGCTAATTTGCCTAATTTAGTCCCAGGTGCAGATGAGTTACCAGGGGTGGTTTATAAGGTTTTTGGAGAAGACTCGTTGCCTGAATTGTTGGAGGTTTTTAATACTGCATTGGAAAGTGGTTACTTACCATCCTCTATGAATGAAGCAATAATTATAGTGTAGTTAAAACCTGATAAAACCCCTAGTAACCATGAATCATATCGTCCAATTTCATTACTTATTTCAGATGTGAAGCTACTGGAAAAGGTGTTAGCCATCAGATTGATGAAAGTAGTTGTCAGGAAAGGTCCCCTTCGCTGGTAATATCGATCATTTGGCAGGCAGTACTGAGGTCCACCATCAGGTGTCTCCTGGCAGTTTGGAGCTGTCAGAAGAGCTTTTTCCTGCTGGTATTCTGTCACCTTTGGGCCGCAGTACTGGCGTCCACCAGCGGAGGAATCCTGGCAGTATGGAGCAGATATTCCCCTCTGCAGACAGGTGTCACCTGACCTTAATAAGCAGCTGCAGTATAAATACCCAGCAAGTACACACTCATCTTGCCCTGGTATTTTCCTTGAGCCCTGACCTGCAGCCTGCATCCTGTTAACCTGATTCCTGTTGTTCCTGTTCCCTGTCTGTTTCCTTGCTCTGGACCCTGAGCCTTGTATCTGATCCGTCCCTCCTGTGATCCATCCATCCTCTCTTGTCCTGTTTGTTTCCCTTCCCCAGCCGCTTACCTCCCGTTGACGACCCTGGCCTGGCTCTGTTTATGATCTTGGTATTTCCCTTACTTGTATATATTTGTTCTGTTATTATTATTATTTGTGGGGTTCTGTTTTGTATTGGTTGTGGTGCACTGAGTGATATTGGAGGTGGTTGTGCTATATTTATTCATTTATCTTTAATAAATCATTTTTATTTTCACTTATACACATCTGGGTTTCCTCTGTTGTAGTCCACACAGTTCTGGTCTTTTCTGGTACATGACAGAATACCAGGGCCATCTCTGACCAGAAGTGGCTGTGCAGAGGAACCATCTTGGTTCTGCTGTCTTTGCTGGAATGAATCCGAATGTGATCCCATATTATGCTCTGCTGGCGTCAGAAAGTGGCGAGTATCTCCGCCAGTCACTAAAAGAGTGGACCAATGACCAGCTACTTGAGCTCATCCGTTTGGCTCACTCCCTGGTTGACCAGGGCTGTATGTTGTTTGGGGGTGTGCAGCCTTTGATCCAAATATGTGCTGAGCTAGCCCTGTCCTGTGTTCCTAAGACCAGTGATGATTTTTCTCCCTCTTTCAGTGCTGATCAGGTGGAGTCTCTGGTGTGGTTGTTAGAAGATGATTCTGCATGTTTTTTTGAGCACTATTCCATCTGTTCTCAGCAGAAGCTTTTGGAGTGTATTCACTCAGTACAGACCCTTGTTAGACAGGCAGCATGTGATCCGTCCAACCCATAGTCTCAGCATGGTCTAATGTGTTACAACCAGCCCAAACCAATCCACAACAAACCACCTCTGCAATCAGACACCTACCTGCCCACAAGCCTGTCTCCCCATCACCCACACCAAACTCAGTTGCAGCTCAGTATACATTGCTCCCAACCAGATACTTATATCCAGTCTCTGCTCCCTGTACCTATCCTGCATTCAACCCACCTGCCTCTTCTCAGCTGCCTACTAATCCACAAAAACTTCCCCAGCTACTGTTATCTCTTCTCCACCTTATCCCAATCCTCCTTTCCAGTCTGCTGCACCCCCCACCTACAGAGCATCAGTGACTAAACCCAAGAAAAAAGGAAAGTTTCTTCCAATTAAAAAAAGATCCTGCCAGTAAACCAACCTGCCTCCACACCAGGTAATGCAACCCAGTCTTACGTCCCAGTGCTTGCAACCCAGTCCGACGTCCCAGTGCTTGCAACCCAGTCTGACATCCCAGTGCTTGCTATCCAGTCTGACGTCCCAGTGCCTGTTATCCAGTCTGATGTCCTGATGTCCACTTTCCAGCCTGATGTCCTGGTACCCGCCTTCCAGCCTGAGGTGCCAGTGTTCCAGCCTGAGCTGCCGGTGTTCCAGCCTGAGCTGCCAGTATTCCAGCCTGAGGGGTTGGCGTTCCAGCCTGAGGGGTCAGTGTTCCAGCCTGAGGGGTCAGTGTTCCAGCCTGAGGGGCAAGTGTTCCAGCCAGAGGTGCCAGTGTTCCAGCCAGAGGTGCCAGTGCCGCTCTCCAGCCTGATGAGCCCGCTTTCCAGTCAGATGAACCTGCCTTCCAGCCTGATGTGCCTGCTTTCCAGCCTGTTTTGCCCTCTATCCAGCCTGTTGTGCCCACTTTCCAGTCTGATGAGCCCGCTTTGCAGTCTGAAGTGCCTGTGCCTGCTGCCCAGCCTGATGTGCCTGCTGCCCCGCTTGATGTGCCTGCTGCCCAGCCTGATGTGCCTGCTGCTCAGCTTGAAGTGCCCATGCCTGCTGCCCAGCTTGAAGTGCCCATGCCTGCTGCCCAGCCTGATGTGCCTGCTGTCAAGCTTGAAATGCCCATGCCTGCTGCCCAGCTTGAAGTGCCCGTGCCTGCTGCCCAGCTTGAAGTGCCCATGTCTGCTTCCCAGCCTGATGTGCCTGCTGCATAGCCTGATATGCCTGCTGCCCAGATTGAAGTGCCCATGCCTGCTGCCCAGCTTGAAGTGCCTGTGCCTGCTGCCCAGCCTGATGTGCCTGCTGCCCCGCTTTATGTGCCTGCTGCCCAGCTTGAAGTGCCCATGCCTGCTGCCCAGCTTTAAGTGCCCATGCCTGCTGCCCAGCCTGATGTACCTGCTGCCCAGCTTGAAGTGCCTGTGCCTGCTGCCCAGCTTGAAGTGCCTGTGCCTGCTGCCCAGCCTGATGTGCCTACTGCCCAGCTTGAAGTGCCCGTGCCTGCTGCCCAGCTTGAAGTGCCCATGCCTGCTGCCCAGCCTGATGTGTTCCTATTCTCTGCCCAGCCTGATGTGTTGCTGTCCGCTGCTCAGCTTGATGTGTTCCTGTCCGCTGCCCAGCCTGATGTGTTCCTGTCCGCTGCTCAGCCTGATGTGTTCCTGTCCGCTGCCCAGCTTGGTGTGTTCCTGTCCGCTGCCAACCCTGGTGTGTTCCTGTCCACTGCCCAGCTTGGTGTGTTTCTGTCTGCTGCTCAGCTTGGTGTGTTCCTGTCCACTGCCCAGCCTGATGTGTTCCTGTTCGTTGCCCATCCCGATGTATTTCTGTCTGCTACCCAGCCTGATGTGCCACTGCCTGCTGCCAAGCTTGAGGTGCCCGCTGCCCTGCTGGAAATCATGGACTCTCCCCAGCAACGGCTAGTTGGAGCATCTGGAGGTCGCTTCTTCGAGGGGTAGTACTGTCAGGAAAGGTTCCCTCCGCTGGTAATATCGATCATTTGGCATACAGTACTGAGGTCCACCAGCAGGTGTCTCCTGGCAGTTTGGAGCTGTCAGAAGAGCTTTTTCCTGCTGGAATTCTGTCACCTTTGGGCCGCAGTACTGGCGTCCACCAGCGGAGGAATCCTGGCAGTATGGAGCAGGTATTCCCCTCTGCAGACAGGTGTCACCTGACCTTAATTAGCAGCTGCAGTATAAATACCCGGCAAGTACACACTCATCTTGCCCTGGTATTTTCCTTGAGCCCTGACCTGCAGCCTGCATCCTGTTAACCTGATTCCTGTTGTTCCTGTTCCCTGTCTGTTTCCTTGCTCTGGACCCTGAGTCTTGTATGTGACCCGTCCCTCCTGTGATCCATCCATCCTCTCTTGTCCTGTTTGTTTCCCTTCCACAGCTGCTGACCTCCCGTTGACGACCCTGGCCTGGCTCTGTTTATGATCTTGGTATTTCCCTTACTTGTATATATTTTTTCTGTTATTATTATTATTTGTGGGGTTCTGTTTTGTATTGGTTGTGGTGCACTGAATGATATTGGAGGTGGTTGTGTTATATTTATTCATTTATCTTTAATAAATCATTTTTATTTTCACTTATACACATCTGGGTTTCCTCTGTTGCAGTCCACACAGTTCTGGTCTTATCTGGTACATGATAGTAGTACACAAAATGGTGCATAAGGATCAATTAGGCTTTTTTCCAAATAGATTCACGGCAGTGAATATAAGGCGTTTATTTCTTAATTTACAGGTTCCGTCTGAAAACCTGGGTGATAAATCAATATTGTCACTTGAGGCGACTAAAACTTTTGATAGCATAGCATGGGATTTCTTGTGGCATTGTTTAGAAAAATTTGGCTTTGGAACCCAGTTTATAAGATGGATACAACTTCTTTATACTGCCCCAGTGGCACGGGTGCTTGTAAATGGACATATATAAGCACCTTTTTCACTGCAACGAGGAACAAGACAGGGATGCCCATTATCACCTTTGTTGTTTGCTTTCGCCCTAGAACCTCTGGCTGCCTCGATTTGCCAATCAAAGAATATCATTGGGTTTTGTAGCTCTATGGGAGAGGATAAAATCACCTTGTATGCTGATAATATACTTCTATTTTTGGGAGATACCTTATCTTCATTGGAGGCAGCAATGTCTTTAATAACACATATGGCTCCTTCAGGCTTTAAGATAAATTAGGATAAGTCAGTACTTTTACCAGTGGACCACTTGGTGACTAGGGATGGGCTTTATGTTCAGGTTGAACATGAGTTCGACTCAAACATTGGCCGTTCGCCGAATTGGCTGTTCGCCGAATAGCAAACAATTTGAGGTGTTCATGGCAAATTTGAGGTGTTCATGGCAATTTGAGGTGTTCACGGAACACCCTTTAAAAGTCTATGGGAGAAATCAAAAGTGCTAATTTTAAAGGTTAATATGCAAGTTATTGTCATAAAAAGTTTTCGGGGACCTGGATCCTGCCCCAGGGGACATATATCAATGCAAAAACATGTTTTTAAAACTACCGTTTTTTTCAGGAGCAGTGATTTTAATAATGCTTAAAGTGAAACAATAAAAGTGAAATATTCCTTTAAATTTCATACCTGGGGGATGTCTATAGTATGCCTGTAAATTGGCGCATGTTTCCCATGTTTACAACAATCCAAGAGCAAAATGACAATTCTAAAGGAAAAAAAAGTCATTTAAAAGTACTCACGGCTATTAATGAATTGTCGGGTCTCTGCAATACACGTAAAAGTCATTGAAAAAAACAGCATGGGATTCCCCCACAGTCCATTACCAGGCCCTTTGGGTCTGTTATGAATATTAAGGGGAAGCCCAAACCAAAATAAAAAAAGAATGCGTGGGGTCCCCCCAAATTCCATACCAGGCCCTTCAGGTCTGGTATGGATATTAAGGGGAACCCCGTGCCAAAAAAAAAATGGTGTAGGGGTCCTCCTAAAAATCCATAGAGAGAGAGAGCACCCCTCCTCCTGAACCGAACCAGGCCACATGCCCTCAACATGGGGAGGATGTCCCCATGTTGATGGGGACAAGGGCCTCATCCCCACAACCCTTGTCCGGTGGTTGTGGGGGTCTGCGGGTGGAGGGCTTATGGGAATCCAGATCCCGCCCCCCCGTGTGAATTGGTAATGGGGTACAGATGTACCCCTACCATTTTACAAAAAACGTGTCAAAAATGTTAAAAAAGACAATAGCCAGTTTTTGACAATTCCTTTATTAATGTCTTCTTCTTTCCCCACTTCTTCTTCCATCTGCTTCTGGTCTTCCTTCGGTTTTCTTCTATTTTCTCCATCTTGTTCTTCCCCTTCTTCTTCCTCTATCCTCCTCTGCTTCTTCCTCCAGTCTTCTCGTCTGGCATCTTCTTCTGGCTTCTTCTTCCCGGATGATCTGCCTCAATGGGAGTCTCCCGCTGTGTGACGCTTCTGCTTATGTGACAGCTCTTATATAACTGAGGACGGGGCCACACCATGATATTTCCGGGTGACCCCGCCCCCTCTGATGCACGGGGACTTCCCTATGGCTTCTCCTGTGGTGTCAGAGGGGGAGGTGGTCACCCATTTACGTAAAGGGGTGACCCCGCCCCCCTCTGATGCCCTGGGAAAGCCATAGGACGTGCATCAGAGGGGGGCGGGGTCACCCAGAAATGTCACGTGTGGCCCCGCCCTTAGTTATAAAAGAACTGTCACAAGAACAGAAGCATCACACAGAGGGAGACTCCCATTGAGGAGGATCTCCGAAGGATGAAGCGCAGAAGAAGAAGCCAGAGGAAGATGGCGGGGAAGAAGACCAGAGGAAGATGCCGGAGGAGACCAGAAAATGAAGCAGAGGAAGATAGAGGAAGAAGCAGGGGAAGAACAAGATGGAGGAAGAAGAAGAAAACTGAAAGAAGACCAAAAGAAGATGGAAGAAGAAGCGGGGAAAGAAAAATACATTAATAAACGAATTGTTAAAACCCGGCTATTATCTTTTTTAACATTTTTGACACTTTTTTTGTGAAAAGGTAGGGGTACATTTGTACCCCATTACCAATTCACACAGGGGGGATCTGGGGGTCCCCTTGTTAAAGGGGGCTTCCAGATTTTGATAAGCCCCCGCCCGCAGACCCCCACAACCACCGGGCAAGGGTTGTGGGGATGAGGCTCTTGTCCCATCAACATGGGGACAAGGTGATTTGGGGGGCTACCCCAAAGCACCTTCCCCATGTTGAGGGCATGTGGCCTGGTACGGATCAGGAGGGGGGCACTCTCTCGCCCCCCCTCTTTTCCTGCAGCCTGCCAGGTTGCGTGCTCGGATAAGGGTCTGGTATGGATTTTGAGGGGGACTCCATGCCATTTTTTTTTTAATTTTGTCACGGGGTTCCCCTTAAAATCCATTCCTTCAGGGCCTGGTATGGAATTTGGGGAGACCCCCACGCATTTTTTTCAAATTTTGGTTCGGGGTTCCCCTGTGGGGGGAATCCCATGCCGTTTTTTCAATGACTTTTATGTGTATTGCGGGGACAGACAAATCATTATAGCCGCGAGTAGTTTTAAATGTATTTTTTTTCTTTAGAAATTCATTTTGCTCTCAGACTGTTCTAAACACGGTAAACATGTGCCACTTTACAGGCATACTATAGACACCCCCCAGGTACAAAATTTTAAGGAATATTACACTTTTATTGTTTCACTTTAAGCATTATTAAAATCACCCGAAAAAATTGACATTTTTAGAACTTTTTTTTGCATTGATACATGTCCTCTGGGGCAGGACCCCGTCCCCAAACACTTTTTATTTTTTTTTACATTAAAGAGTTTTTATTGAAAGTTAATGCAGTTTAACATTCAAAGCCATTTTACATTGTTAATCTGAAACATATATCCATAGCCTTTAATTGACATCCAGAATCATAGCAACCCTCTGAAATAACTTCTGAAATACCGACTGTAAATTTTGCAGACCTACGTCCTACACTGGGTTTGAATAAAAAGGAGATTGCTATTAAATTTCCCTCTCATTTCAACCTGATTGCTAAATGGATCAAATTAACTAATATGCGAACGAACATATCTATTATGTAACTTTGAATTCCTGAAGTAGAGGCTCAATTTTTGTTGTTCATAGAAAGTATAGAGTAGTAAAGGGAAAGTAGAGAAAGTAATAGAATAAGAAGAGATTAGAGTCATCTTATAAAGTGAAAATGTCTCTCTCTCTCTCTCCTTGGTCACCCTAGCACATCCGGCTCTGCACGTAAGTGTCACAGGAATTCAGTACCCAGAGGGATATTTAAGCATTCATTAATTGATCATATGTTGGAGAGACCCTGAAATAAAACCAAGGGGTCCACGTTTTGTGATATCGTTCTATGTCATCTGCGGTTTGGGCCAATAAATCTTCCATACGACAGACCTCGGCAACCTTTTGCAACCACTCTTTCACCAAGGGGGCCTGAGTACTCTTGCAATGTAATGGAATCAGGGCCTTGGCAGCATTTAAGAGGTGCTTCGTTAGGGATTTTTTGTACCTTCTGTACAGAAAGTTAGAAATGTGGAGTAGACAACATGCTGCATCTAAGGTGATTCTGGTCTCCGTGATCTGCCGTATGATATCTCTCACTCCCGTCCAGTAAGTTTCCAGAATTGGGCATTGCAACCAAATATGGAGGAGTGTACCTGTCTCCCTGTCGCATGGCCAGCATCTGTCAGAGCCCCCCGGGAACCATGATTTCAGTTTAAAAGGTGTGAAATACCATTGAGTTAGAAGTTTGTACGCCGTCTCCTGTGTTTTCGTACTGATAGAGCATTTATGTGCCAATGTACAAGCTGTTAGCCATTGATTATCAGTAATATCTTTTTGTAGTGTTCTGGACCATTCTATTCTAAATCTGTCCGCAATGGTTGTTGTAGGGTGCTGGGGCCATGAGTAAGCGGCAGATTCATAATATATTCTCTTTTTAAAAAATAGTGATCTCTGTGTCTTGGTGTGAATTATAGCTTGTAGTGCTTTTCTCGCTTCAAGCAGTTCCCTAGCTGTCTTGACAGCCAAAGATTGTTTGTGCGAGGCTTCTAGTGTTCGTATTTTGTCCGACAAGTCTTGAATATCTTTGTCCTGCATTTTTTTGCATTGTGCGCCTAACTTGATCAGTTCCCCCCGAATCGTGCATTTATGTGCTTCCCAAATCATCATCGGATCCATGTCCTGTGTATTGTTATGAATAAAAAAGTCGGATATGGCCTCCCGAATGCAGGGAAGTAAATCCGGGTCCGACAGTAAAGATGTGTTTAGTCTCCAGGTGTTAACCCTATGCGGCGTGGAAAGCAGATCTACCCCCAAAGATATGGGTGCATGATCTGAAATGGTCTGAATGCCAATGTGTGCTTCTGTCACTGTCTGTAGATCTCTTTGGGATATATAAATGTGATCAATGCGGGAGTATCTGTCGTGTGGGATCGAGTGGAATGTGAAATCTCGGGTGTCTGGATGGAGGAACCTCCATGCATCTACTAATTGTAGAGTGTTTAGGCATTGTTTGATTATTTTAAGGGCTCTGTATGTAATGCAGGACTTTCCAGTGGAGGAGTCCACAATGGGATTTAGTGGGACATTGAAGTTGCCTCCCATTATTAATGTCCCCTCTGCAAAGCCCTGGAGTTCTCGCGTGACCCTCCGACAGAAAGTGACCTGAGAAGAGTTCGGGAAATAAACATTAACCAGCGTCACAGTCCTGCTTCCATAAGTGCCCTTAATGAAAATATAGCGACCCTCTGGATCTGTCAATCTGTCAGTAAGGGTAAAGGGGGTGTCCTTGCTAAGTAAAATAGTTACTCCTTTGGTTTTTGCCATTAGTCGCATGGTATGCAGTGGGGAAGTATGCATTGGTTATTTTAGGGACTTGGTTGGTTCGGAAGTGGGTTTCCTGTAGGAAAACAAATAGAGGCCTACCTTTTTTCAGCTCTCTGAGAAGTGACACTCTTTTCTTGGGGATATTCAGTCCCCTGACATTGTGCGAGATCACCATTGGCCTCCCCCCAAATGACGAGAAAGCCATCTCTGCAGATCAATTATGAGGGAGAGATCAATCTAGTTCTGTAAAAACAAATCCGGATTACGCAGTGTTTACAGAAATGGTTGGTAGACCAAGGAGAGAGCTCAGTAAGGAGATAGATATAGAAAAGAGAGGAGTATAGAAGAAAGAATAAGGAAAATTGGATTCAGAAACAGATATGGAATCCTATAACAACGGAGAGATTTTTCAGGTAAATCTTACTTTAGATAATACACTGCTTCTCTAAAGCAAACAGTTAGTGCACCTGGGTCAAAAAACCTCCGGCCCAGGTGTACTTTGAGGGTACGTGGGTGGTTTACCACCGAAAAGGTAAAGTCACAATCAGTAGTGTCGTGTTCTGGGATAGATCCCAAAGCACGAGACCTTTATGTGCGATAAAGTTAAAAAATGTATTGCCACGTGACTTAGTAAGTGTAGACTGAACAAAGTGGAACTAAGAAAACAAAAAGAGAACGACACAGCCTTAAAAAATTTGGCTATAAAAAAATAAACTAATGTCTTGGGGATTCAGCCCAATGTTAAGGTTCACTAGGAAAGAGTCCCGCTTTACTTCCCTGGCTTCTGTTTAAAGCGCCTCTGACTTCCATTAGGTGTAGTCGTCTTCTTTACTTCTTCCTGTGGGCTTATGATAATCACAGACCGAGGTGAAAGGTATCAGGGTGCTATCAGGTGTCATGACCACAAACAGTATCTTGCAGAGTTGCCCAATCGATCACTGGGATTTTAAGATAAGATCTGTTACTGCTAGGTCCGGTAGCTTATCCAATCAATTATTGGTGTGGTAGGGAAAGTTCTGTAACATCCTGGACCGTTAGCTTATGAGGGTCAAAAGACGATTCTCTGACAACTCTACCTCGACCGCAAAAAAGCAAAAAAAAAAGAAAAAGAAAAAAAAAAAATATAGGAAGATATTTAATTGTAATTGAACAGACTCCTAGTGTACAGTGGAGATTGATAGAAGTCAAGGTGTCAGTGTCCAGGGTTGTAAGCAAAACTCTTTAATCCGCTGCTTGAGACCTGTTGAAATGTTGTCTCCTATTTGGTGTTCCCGAGTGTTAACCGCCGCCTCGGCCCTGTTTCAACCGCTTAGGTAGCTGTTTTTCGGGAGTGGAGGTTGGTGAGGCATGAGGACTTCTTGTGGGTGGTGGGAGGACAAACTCCTGGTACCATTCAGGTAAATCCACTCTGTCTAACCCCAGACCTGCACAGAAATCCGTTATGTCAGATGGTGAGCGCAAGATGTGTTGTTTTCCAGCCAGTGTTACTACCAAAGCGAAGGGGAAGCGCCACGTGTAACGCAAATCATGTTCCCTGAGTTTGTCGAGGAGGGGACGCAATGCTCTGCGGTTCTTTAGAGTGATCTGGGAGAGATCCTGAAACAGCATAATGTGTTCTCCATTGAAGACAATTTGATCATTTCTCCTTGCCTTTCTCATAATCTCCTCTTTAAGTGGATAGCTTTGAAGACAGCAGATTATATCCCTTGGGGGAGCTGTATCTGGACCCCTGGCTCTGAGAGCCCTGTGTGCCCTCACAAACTCAATGTCCATGTCCTCCTGTCTTTCCAGCAGGGAGTTAAAGACGCGTTGTAGTGCCGGTATTATCTGGTCAGAGTCCACAGTCTCAGGGATCCCCCTCACCCTAATATTGTTCCTCCTCCCACGGTTGTCAAGATCCTCTAAATGTCTATTCATTTCAATGAATTGTTCAGCATGGGAGTCAGAGATCTTTTCTAACCTGCGTATGGCCTTGTCTCTGTGTCTACCCGCCGCCTCCACAGCCTCCATTTTGTCTGTCAGTGTGAGTAAGTTTGATTTCAGGTCCGTGATGGCGGCGGAAAATGTGGATTTGATATCTGCTGCAAATCCGGACATGTCCGCGTATGTGAGAGGCTTGTTAGAGCGGCTGCGTCCCCTACCTGATTCCTCCTGAGCCGATTGCGAGTCTTCGCTGAAGTCCTCCTCATCTTGTGGAGCCCGCGCCATCTTGAGGCCTGTAATGTTGCCTCGAGGAGACGGCTGTGCTTGGAGGAGATCTGCAATGCTTCGGGCAGCAGAAACGGCTGCTAAATTGCGGCGGGCTCTGGCGTGAGGTGTCTGTTGGGTCAGTTTGCCCATCTCCGGGTTTGTGCTTTTGGGCTATCCGGCTTTAGGCTGTGTCGGTCCGGGAGCTCCACTAGCACACGTCCATCAAGGTCGCTTGCCAGGCCACCCCCCCCAAACACTTTTTATGACAATAACTTGTCATAACATAAGCCATTAAAATTATTACTTTTGATTATTCATGTTCGTGTCCCATAGACTTTAATGGTGTTTGCGTGTTCGAACAAATTTTTTGCCTGTTTGCATGTTCTGCATGCAAACCGAACCAGGGTGTGTTCGGCTCATCCATATTGGTCTGCCAATCTCTGCTTCTCAGGTTGCTGTAGTCTTCACTCTTAAATATCCAGGGGTACATGTTACTCACAAGTGGATACATATGTGGAGAGGAATATGACCCAATTACTTAAGTGGCTTGGGCAAGTGGGACAAATTTGGAGTAAATTGCCTTTAAGTATAATAGGTAGAGCCAATTTGATAAAGATGATTTGGATGCCACAACTATTATATTTGTTACATAACTGCCCCATATGGTTACCACAGAAATTCTTTAAACAAATAGACACCCTGTTTAGAGATCTTATATGGAGATATAAACATCCTCGGATCAGTTTGGAAACTTTGCAGTTACCTAAAGACGAAGGAGGGTTGACTGTCCCTAATGCCAGGTTTTATTATCTGGCACCTCAATTTCAGCAATTAAATGTATGGAATACTATAGATTGTAAGGACCCCATACAACAAATGATACTTTCCCAATTGCCGCTAGATCCACTAGTGCAGTCAATAGTTTCTTACCATTTTTATAACAAACGTAGATATCCTAAATTCTATTTGGTGCATAGGATCTGGACCACTGTTCAACAAGAAACTCATTATGAGGGATATACACAATATATGCCCATATGGAACAATCCACAACTGCCTGAAGTGGCGAAACGTAAGGCAGTTATTTTGTTTCTTAGCAAACTTTATAATGATGTTTTGCAATCTTATGATGAATTGGTAGCGAAATATCATTTGTGAAATAAATTATTTTTTCAATACTTAGTTACGGCATGCCTTGCAGACTCAAGCAAAGACCTTTTTTTTTAAATATAATCCTTCATCAATTTTAGCTTTGGCGGTAACTAGACGTACTAAAGATATATTCTTCTATTCAAAGGAAGAATCACGTACCTGTACGTTGCCCTTTAAGAGACCATTTAAGAGGCGGCTTGTGGGCATGCACGCTGCTGGGATGGCGGGTCTCGATGTCTGCAGGGATACCCACGATCATCTCACGGAGAGGAAGAACAGGGGAAATGCTAATGTAAACAAGCATTTCCCCATTCTGCCTAGTGACACTGACACTAATCACCGCTCTCTATAATCGGGAGCAGTGACCAGTGTAGTGTCACACACGGCCCCTCCCCCCACAGTTAGAATCACTCCCTAGGACACACTTAACCCCTACAGCCCACCTAGTGATTAAACCCATTACTGCCAGTCACATTTACACAGTAATCAATGCACTTTTAATTGCACTGATCACTGTATAAATGTGAATGGTCACAAAATCATGCCAAAAGTGTCCGATCTGTCCGCCATAATGTCGCAGTCATGATAAAAATCGCTGATCGCTGCCATTACTAAGAAAAAAAATTATTAATAAAAATGCCATAAAACTATCCCCTATTTTGTAAATGCTATAACTTTTGCACAAACCAATCAATAAAAGCTTATTGCGATTTTTTTTACCAAAAATTTTTAGAATACCTATCAGCCTAAATGGAGGAAAAAAAATGTTTTTTTATATATTTTTGGGGGATATTTATTATAGCAAAAGTAAAAAATAATGTGTTTTTTTTTTCAAAATTGTCGCTATTTTTTTTTTATAGCGCAAAAAATAAAAACCGCAGAGGTGATCAAATACCACCAAAAGAATGCTCTATTTGTGGGAAAAAAAGGACGTCAATTTTGTTCGGGAGCCACTACGCAGGACCATGCAATTGTCAGTTAAAGTGACGCAGTGTTGAATCACAAAAAGTGCTCTGGTGTTTGGCCAGCCAAATGGTCCGTGGCTTAAGTGGTTAAGGCATCCTTATCATCCACACAGTGTTTGACTAAACTATTTATTATCCATAAAGCTCATTATACTGCTTTAAAACTGTATTCCTGGGGTAAAGCAATTACACCCAATTGCCCATGATGCACAAAAGGTACAGGTACACTTATACATATGATGTGGAGATGCCCCAAATTGCACCGCTACCGGAAGTTCATATTTGACACTTTAAATTCCTTGTGCTCTACACAAATACAGCCTGATTCAAAAATAGCCTGATTCAAAAATATACCAGAAGATTCTCTCCCAGTTGAAGCGCATGTGCTGTGGCTGAGAACTATGCATATGGCACGTAAACTTAATTTGCAAAAATAAGTATCAAACTGCCCACCATTGACAGATCAATGGATTAAGGCGATTAATCTTAAAGCGGAGTTCTACCCAAAAATGGAACTTCTGCTTTAAGTGATGGCGACCCCCTGACATGCAACATTTGGCATGTCATTTTTTGGGGGGGCTGCGGATACCCATTTTTTCAGGGCCATCCAAATCCCACTTCCTCCTGGGGCTCCGCTGCACCGGAAGGAAGTTTACCTCTACCCCCTCCCTTCCGTGCAATCTTCTGGGACACGTCACAGGTCCCAGAAGATTGCCCGGCAAATCTCAGCATGCAGCGAAGCTCAGGCGTGCACAGTGCATGCCCGGCGCTCACAGTCATGATGCCGGCGCAGAGGAGAGGAGGGGGAGAGGAGCAGGGCTTCGTTCGCCTGCATTGCTGGACCGTAGGACAGGTTAGTGTCCGATTATTAAAAGTCAGCAGCTACACTTTTTGTAGCACTGACGTTTATATGGGTGGAACTCCATTTTATTTAAGATGAGAGGAACTGACCTATAAACATAGGAGATGTCCTAAGAAATTTGAAAAGATTTGGCATTGGTGGTTAGTGTCTAATCTGGTTGAACAATCAAACTAATATCTTAATGATACTGGAAACTAATAAAGAAATATAATACTGAAGTAAAGCAAATACACATAAAATAGATACCATCTTATAATAATGTGAAGGAAGGATTTAAAATAGGGTCTGATGAACGCTGTTAGAAAGGGGATGTGTTTTTTTTTTGCCCAGATTTTGATAGGTGGAATGTGATGGTAATTTTATAAGTGTTCTGTTTTTGTTGTATTATGTGAAAAAAATCCAATAAAAATCAGTTGATTGAAAAAACCCCACACATTTATAATCTTTCATACTGGTGTTTATACTTACAGAGAGATTAAAGCTGAACTCATGGAACCCTTAAAAAACCTCTTTTAAAGTGGAACTACCCCCACACTACTTGTCTGTGCTGTCAGCCCAGTCCTTGCAGCCTCTTTCCCCTATGCTCTGGCCATCTAAGGCTTTCTGGCATCATCAGGACTGAGGGGCTGCTTTTACCCACTGAGGCAACCATCTGACCAGAGCTCCAGAGGTCGGTGTGCTGATCCTTCCAGGGTTCCAGAGATGGTCGGTGCCACACATCCCACCAGAGAGGGACCTCGGGTGCATCTCTGGGTGTTTGAGGACAAGAGGTGTTCCAGTCACAAGGTGGCCAGGCCGACCATCTGAAGAACATTCTGCCAGGACATCTCCCTCTGGGCCTTGGTTGCAGGACTGGTGAGCGGGCACTTGCCCACTTTAGGGACGCTGTGTGCAGCAGCAATAATTGTTCCTACTGGTGTAAGCAAAGGTAAGGTAAACTTTGCTGAGCAGCCTCAGTATCTATCTTGTTTGCAAGGATACTGTCAGTACACTGCACATTACTCTGCTTTGCCAGGATATATTCCAAAGACTTCTTGCTTATCCTGCCAAATAGGACACCACATGCACCAACGCCAGGCTAGCCTAAGACACTGGACATCTCTATTGTGAGGACCCCTGCCCTCTTCCAGTTATAGGGGATTAAGTGATCCTGTTGATTTTCTCTAAAGAGGAACTCTAACCTAAATCTTAAAATGATAGATTGCTTTGTTGCCTATTACATCTCACATCTACCACCTGGACCTGTGATCCCAGGATTTCAGAGAAACAGGCTGACCATCATTAAGCCAGTCCTGTTCCCCTCTATACCTGAGTACATAGGTCACTTTAGAACTGTTTAAGTTGTTCTAAACATGCCATTTTGAAGTCTGCATGAAGTTTGAATCTATATCGTTAAAAATCACAGTTTGCCATTCTTGACTATTTAATTATTGTTTGTTTGATTGAGGAACTTCCTCCCAGTAAACAAATCCCTTGATTCACTACAGTTGTGTCTGTTGTTACTGTGCTGCACTTACACTCCTCACTAGGTTTGCCAGAGGGGTTGCGAAGGTTCTTGGTATTGAGAGGCCGTATAGAACCAAACGTATTCAAACGGCATCTTCAGAGGTGGCGCTACATGAGAAAGAAAAGTACATTCCTGAGAGGACAATCCCTTTCACCAAGAAAAGAGAAGTGGCAAAGGTTATCAGAGGAAGAAAGTAATTGTGGATTTAAAGGGCCATACAGGGTTCACCTAAAGAAGTGCATGTCCACAGAGAGATGCAGAGGAAAAAAGGAGATTGCTTAGTAGGGAGGTCTGATAGTACACCCCAGCAGGGGAAAGTGAGTCTGGACCTGGGAACAGTTCTATACTAGAGGTGAGCACAGTGGTGAAAGGTGGTGGGAGTTACACTATATACTGTATATATAAAAGAAAATTTGATATACAGTACAAGGGTGATGGATTAGGAAGAATGGCACAATAAAGTTGTATGCTATAAGGAAGAGTTGTTACAAGAATGTACTAATATATGTTATATAAGAACTGCATAGTTTCAACATGTGGAGGAATATGATTGAGTGATATATTTTTTGATTGATTTATATTAGTATTGATTGTTTTATATTTATGTACACAAATGGGTTAAATAAAATTTGCAATTTGTTGGGAAAGTTTAGGGGAGACACAGACAAAATGTTACACTTTATTCAACTGTACCCTGCTAGGAATGTTATGGGCCAGGAGGGAACAGCACAGTTCAGGGGGGCCAGGAGGGAACAGTATAAGGGGCAGGAGGGAACAGTACAGTATAGGGGGGACAGGAGGAAACCGGAGGGCACAATACTGGGATTAGTAGTGGTTTTCCTCAGGCAGAGTAGCTCAGGGAAGCTACTGGAATAGATCATATCTCTTGAGCCAATTCTTGTTTGTCATCCTCTCTCATCGCTCCTAAGTGATATCACACACAGTCACACACAGGAACCTGGGATGGAGAGGAGGGCCATCTGGGATTGTTGCGGGACAGTGATGTCAGCTGTGCTCTGCAGCCTGTCAGCTATGTGGAGATGAGATCCACCATTCATCTGCCTGTGATGGATAGCAGATTGTGGTGGAACCCCTGGGGACTTCTCACAGAATGGAAACCCCAGTTGAGAAACACTGATCTAGAATGTGGGAACATTTCCACAGTGCATTTTCTGCTGAGAGCAAAGCTGCAATTTTCAAATATTATGAGAAGAAATATTCTTTTCCAAATGCTATAAGGATGACAAAACAATTCCTTGCAAGCCAGAGATGCCCTAAAGACATTAAAAATACTTTATGGTGTAGCGCACCCTCTTAAGGACCCGTGGGTGAACACGATCCCCCACTCCTGAACAGCCAGGCACAACAAATTTTCACAGCCACTCCAGAGTCAGAGAACAGCCCATAACTTTGTTTTGGTTATTTATTGAGAGTTAATAACTTGGACATGGATGGGAGATTATGGGATGCCCACTTCACTTCAGCAACAAAACTTTGGCAATAACTTCATATGTACATCTTCATATGTACAATCTATGTACAGTCTATATACAGTCTCCTATACACTCCTCCTGCACACACTTGCTTACTGGCTACAAATGAATCACTGATGGTAGATGTGACAATCTCCCAGTCATATTTTAAGCAATGGCCCTTTACAAGCAGGAATTCAAAGCCCCTTGTTGTGTAGCAAAATATAGTGATCAGCTTAAACGTTTCCTCCTGTGGCTACAGATCCTAGCACCACCTCTTCAGACATTGCCAACCCACCTGGCTGCAGCTACCCCTTTTTTACTAGCCTTTCAGACTAACTTCTCCAAACCAGTCCTCCAGACTGACTTTCACAGCCCACCTGGCTGACTCTCAGGAGAGGGAAGGTTGAACACTGGCAGTCCCCCCCCCCTTTGTAAGTCCCCAGTAGTGCTTACTCGCTCTGCCCTCTCTCTTTCTCCCATGCCTCCACGGAGGGCTTCCCCTGTGTGTTGTGGCAGGAGCCTTCCAGCACCCGAGTTCTGGCCCAGAGTCACGCCCCAGACTAGTGGGCACCCAAGGGCCACCAACAGCCTTCTTAGCACTAAGCACTGTATCTCCATCTTCCACCAGAATGCCCTTGATGGCATAGCCCATGTCTATTTATGAGGTAAACTATGCCCTCTGCCAGCCCACTACTGGGGATTGGCTGGAGCCTCATAAATATTCAAAGCAGCTCTTCCTCACTTCACCTATTAGCTCTAGAACATTCTCCAATGTCCCAGATACAAGGGGAGGCATCATAGGAGCTGTCAGGATGAGTCATCCAGCCCTGGGTCACTGAACCCTAACCCAGATTCAACAGCTCAGGCTTAGCCATAAGCTAACTAAGTCTACCCACTCTAACAAAACCTACTCTACTTCTAGCACACACTAGAAGGTGCTACAATGGAATGACATGATGAGGACCAGAATGAAAGTGCAATTAGCTTTTCCCTTTAGAGTCCTGCTTCTGGATCATCGCAAAACATTTTTTCATCAGCAGCAGCTGCAAGTAAGGAAGTGTTACAAACCATGGCCTCACATAAATACACAATCCCTTTATTTATAGATAAAATGATATCTGAAAATCAGGAGAACATTGATCAAGCTCTTGCAAGGGCAATATATGTTTCTCGATCAGCATTGTCAATAACTAAAAATGCATATTGGCAGGAAGCTTTTACATTATTATGAGGGAAAATAGGGGGTGCTTACCTGTTCAGATGTCCTTAACATATACAGTCCTTGTTATTCCTTTTACAAATACAAAGCACAATTTTAAAAAGCATGTTTGGTTTATTTACTGAATAAACTGTACTTTTATATACACTGCATTTCTCATTCCCAGTGGAACAGAATGAGTAGTAATTTGTAAAATTACGCAAAACTGAATTTATTATTTTATTTTTTTTTTCCAAAATGTTATTTTTTTTCCAGAAAAAAAATGGTAAAAAACATTTTTTTTCCCCATGGCTTCAAATTTTCTGGAAATTTTCCATCTCTACTCATACCTTACCCAATCCTTGGTGATGGAAAGTTTAATAAAAGACCACATAGATGATTTCTTCCTGGAAAAAATATTCTAAGCAATAGACAGCATGGATTAATGAAAGACAAAAGTTGTAAAACAAATCAGATTTTTTTTATGAGGAGGTGAGCAAAACCTTGGACAAAGGAATGGCTGTGGACGTAGAATATTTAGATTATGCCAAAGCGTTCGATACAGTTCTCCACACATGGCTAATTAAAATTAAAGTCCAGGATCCTGCATTCACTATATCTGGTCTCCCATAGTGCACAGAACATGGAAATGTATTCATTTTAGTAAATATAAAACTGCTAAATACCTTTTTCACCAGCAGTATACTGAATAGCAGTCTTGTGACTTCAAGGTTGTCTTTGTTTAGAACACTGACATTTGACATACCATTGCTATCACTGGCTTATGGGGTTTATGCTGATCACTAACGCTACCCCACCCTCTTTACTGTTTGTATTATGCATGTTGCAAGCACGAAGACCAGAGGTAGAGTAAGAAAGGGGGAAGTTGGGGGCATGGCCGGCTGCAGACCGAGATGACAGCGTTAGAGCTGAGCTCTGCTTCTCAGTGACAGACAACAGCACAAAACGGCTTTCCAGGGGGCCTTTTCAACTCACCAATGGAGCGATCTGCACCCCATCAGCCCGGGGACCATGCCGAGGAAAAGAAAAGAACACAGGAAGCCTGAGAGGCTGACAAAATTCTTTACACTGCAGCCGCATGGAGGTAGGCAAGATGGCTCCGGTTCAACATCCTCCCCGGCCCATAGCTCATACTCCTTACCAGCTTAATTCACATCCAACAGCAGAAATAGTGGATCTCCCACTAGCCCGCAGTCCTATCCTAACACACCTCAGTAAGCTAGCCCTGCCAAAGCTAAATTCTGGATGGATGGCTCTGGATGCAGCCCAGCTGCCAGCCCTAGCACTGATTCTGGAGAAGACACCAGAGAACTGCCTGATAGTTTAGAGGTATTCCTCACTACCAATCAACCTGTAATGGATATGGTTTTAAAAGATATTCTCTTGTCATTGCAGAGCTCACTCCAGACCGAAATGATGTCCTGTATGCAGAAATTCAATAAGGAGATTCAAGTAGTTGAATCCAGAGTGAACCATATTGAAACTAAGATGGGGGAGTTTGCAGCAACTGTTAACAACCTGGTAGATTCCCATGATGGGAGGGAGGATAAAATAGAATGGCTTAAAATAAAAATGGCAGACATGGAAGATAGAGCCAGAAGGAATATTTTAAAAATTAGAGGAATTCCTGAATCTGTCCAGCAAGGGGATCTGCGTGCCTACACTCTATTCAAAGAAATCCTCCCTGAGCTTACAGAGCTGGATGTCACTATAGACAGGATCCATCGCCTGCCTAAACCAGAGTATCCCCCTGACCAGATACCAAGAGAAGTTATATTGTGTTTATACTTTTACTACACCAAAGAAAAATGAATGACAGCAATGCGTGGCAAGGAGCACATTCCTCCACAATACCAAAACCTGCAATTTTTTGCAGACCTATCGCAACACACTCTCCAAAAGAGGAAAAGTCTTACCACTATTACTTAAGCCCTCAGAAATCACAGGATCAATTACAGGTGGGGATATCCCACAAAAAACACTATTGCCAAAGTAGGGAACACCTTTATCATAGATTCACTAGAAAAAAGCCTAACCCTACTGAAGGAGTGGCAGATCATACCAGAACATGATGGCAACTCCAAATCTCCCAGGAATGTTCTACATGTAGAACCGGAATGGAAAAAGGTCACAGCAAAAAAATGCCAAAAAACACTAATGACCCTGAAGAGCAGAAATTAAAACCTCAAATCCCTGGGGGTAGAGAGGCCTGTCTCCCACACAAACTTACCCCTCAGAGTTTAACTGAGCAGCAGTGTGCTGCATTCGGGTTACCCTTATCTGGTTTTAAACGTTAGTTCACAATGTTTATACCTCTCTGGGTAACTGGAGATCTCTTGGTAATACTGCAATACTACATACACTACATACTGTGACTAAAGATACACGGTCTTTACACAGGTTCCACAACAAATTAAATTCCAAACTTGACCACAGGAGGGAGCTCTATACACATGGACAGCTTTACAGCAACACAGAATATCAAATTAGTATACCTTCTTTGTCCACATGGGGGTGACATTTCTCTCTCTTAACACAAAAGGCGTTAACCACCCTGCCAAAAGGAAAACAATGTGGAAAGAAGCCCTGCAATTTAAATGTGATGTCCTGTGTGCACAGGAGACACACTTTAGCAGCTTAGCACCTATTTTTTCCGCCAATGCGGACTCCAAGAAAAGGGGTGTTCGCACTACAATTAGAGACACTGTCTCCTTTAAACTTCATGAAGAAAACAAAGACCCACAAGGACGGTATATAATACTAATTTGTGATATTAACGCCACAACATATACCATCACTAACATATACGCTCCAAATGCTTGATTGATGCATGGCGATGTCTCTATGCAGCAGAGAAGGACTTTTTCCTCTTTCTTCCTATTCACGTATAGACCGTTTTTTAGTGGATCAATGGCTCCTGACAAGGATAACTTTATCTTCAATCAACACTATCACATGGTCAGATCATGCGTCAGTGGTTCTGACAGTTAAGGACTCATTCTCCTCTAACCCGGTACCAGTATGGAGAATTAACCCACTTCTCTTACAAAGAGAGGACACCAAAAAAACACTGGAGCAGCACCTATTACAGTACTGTGCAGATAACGAAGCTTCTATAGACAATCACTTTAAGTTATGGAATGCCCATAAGGCATTCATGAGAGGTATCTTTGTTAAATTGGGTGCAAGGATGAAGAGGCAGCGTCAAAAGCAGCCACAGGACCTTATAGATAAAATCCACAATTTAGAAATTCAAAATAAACAAAACCCCACATCCCCACTCTCTTACCAAAAAAGTTCCGCTATGACCTCCGACTCCTTCTGTTGGAAACCTCTAGAAGATTAAAAATGAATCACTATGTCAACAGCAGGGAAAATTCTGGTGTAACGCCTTTGTGGTTGCAGGTATAAATCTAAAAGCCCTTTTTTTTTTTCTATCAGTGGGATGTACCTTTTACTCTTGTATATGACTGGTTTGTATATGGAATTATGATTGTTCAGGCTACTATGTACAATGTAACTGTGATTTGCCTTGGACTGTAAGTATTTACTTTTTCAATAAAAACTTTTTCTTGGATTAAAAAAAAAAAAATAAATCTAAAAGCCCGTTCATTATGCATCCACTTACTAAAGACAAACGCTACCATCCTAAAGACATAGCAGATGCCTTCAGCCACTACTATGGATCATGGTATAACTTAGAAAATGATCCACATACATATCAACCCACTTCTGAATCAATTAATAACTTTCTAAAACAAGTGTCCCTCCCCCAGCTAACCCCAGCTCAGTAACTCCATCTAAATTCACCCTTCACAAATCAAGACGTGCTTCAAGCTATTGATACATTGCCACTAAATAAATCCCCGGGCCCATGCCCAGATGGATATATTGGGGAATACTACAAGACTTTCAAACAAGTACTATCACCCTACTTGGCCAACATATATAACGCTGCTCCTCATCTTTACCCCCAGAAATGTTAAAGGCATTAATAATGGTTCTTTCCCTGGCTTGGGTAAGGTTATCTACTCCCCAGAACTTTAGACCTATATCACTCCTTAATAATGACTTAAAACTATACTCCCATTTTCACCAAATGGGAGGGGTCAAAAAGGAAGGGTGGGGTCTGGCGCCCCCCATCCTAAAACTTCACCAGCCGCCACTGATACTCTCCACATACCCCTCATACATGATGGAGGAACTGCGTAGAAGTGGGTACACCATACCCAATACTTTGGTCCTGTCCTGCTATCGCCACCTTCTGGATGGGGGTATTTTGATTACTTACACAAGTGTTGAGCATAAAAAAACCTATGTCACCAGGCTTCGCACTTTTGTCACTAGACATAGAATCATTACCGTCAGATACTAGAAACATGCTGTATCTGTCCACATTCTTTTAAGTGCAAGACTTGTGTTGGTGAGTCATTGGAGAGATCAGCTAGTTCCATCAATCCAAGAAGTTATAATGACAACCAACACTCACGCTGCGTATGAGACGATGTTAACCTCAGCACAAAATAGACACCAAAAGGCTAACTATCTGTGGAAGAGGTGGGTAGAATGGTATGAAACAACATCTAGGAACTAAATACGATTTTCTATCAAAAATTACAATAAAGTCAAAGACTTTGACTGTATTACACTTGTTTAACCTGGTTACTCAGTTAAGTTACTCAGTTAAGTTTTTCTTTACCTTCATTAATTTTCTTCCCTTTCCTAAACATAGCTCAGTCCTGGTTTTTAGTACTAGGACTGATTATGGACATGTATAGACAACATGAATAGACCAGCAATGGTTTCTTGTAACACTAATGCTAAATATCTAATTCTGTACCTATATCATTATGTATGAAGCTAACCAAATCTGAATGTCTTAAATGTCCTTTATGCTTTTCTTCTGCATTGACAATTTGTTGAAAACCAATAAAGAAATATTGAAATGAGAATAGGGAAAGTTTCCTCAAGTGTCCTTCCCACTGGCAAAGTTGGCTGCAAAGTTTTTGTTTATAAGATTTGTTGAAATGTTTGAATGTAACTGTGCCTCGTGTTATTGGATGTTCTTGGTCCCCCAAGTGGACAGTAATCCCCTGCAGCCACAACAGTTCCACAAGGGGCACCCCCAATGAGACACGTCCTCCCTCCGCAAAAGGGGGTAAACCAGAGCCAGTTACAGGGAGCTGGCTGGTCACCTCTCCCAATCACTAGAGAAAATCTAAATAAATCAAAATAAAACAACTGCAAAAAGAAAAAGACAGGCCTGGATTCTTTCCTAAATGTACGTAACATAACTGAATACTAACATTTATAGGTAAAGTTGATCCAGGGAATATCCTATTGCCTCTTGGGGGATCAGGAAGGATTGTTTCCCCTGCTGGAGCAAATTGAATCATGCTTTATTCAGGGTTTTTTGCCTTCCTCTGTATCAACTGTGGGTATAGGATTGTATGTATGTCAATATATAAATACAATTCTTTTTTTTCTTTTCCTTTTATTGGTTAAACTAGACGGATATGTGTCTTTTTTTCAGCCAGACTACCTATGTAAATATGTAATCCTTGGCTAGTACATCTGTATCCTTCCATCACTGGAAGGCAGGGTTAAGAGGATCTTCAGCCATTAAGAAAAAAATCAACAGGCACCACTGCTGTAGAAGCTGACTTTTAATAAAAGGAAACTGACCTCTCTAGGGATCCAGTGCTGTCCTCACCTGGGCCAGTTCTTTGCTGGTCTTTGGGTCCCCAGCACATCCATGTTAACTTTGAGAAGCTGACTGTGACTCCTTGCAGCTTCACAACTGGCTCCCCACTTCACATGCACGAGCCATGTTTCCCACCGTGAATGGTTCTGCAGCCTCCTTGGACCTTTGAAGTATCCCAGCAGGCTGCGGGCAGTGAGGGGAATGCCGGACTTTGATTGCCTAGGTAAAGTGGGAGCGGGCACCTGTCAAAACTAGGTCCTTGCTCCCCCCAAAAAAAAGGTTCCAAAATTGAAATGGGGGAGGAATAGGAACAGCGGAACTTCTGTCTTTAAATTAAGTTCCACTTTAAGATCCCTCGCTGCCTTCCCCTTCTTGAGCTATCCATCACCAGCAAGGAACAGAAACTGTCCAGGTCATGGCACAGCCTGATGATGCCCAGACAGTATGACTCCCAATTCTTGAAAGGTTTGCCAGCCTGGGCTACATTTAACTGCACAAAAAGTATAACAAAAATTGAAGTGGATGGTCATTAACCCCTTCCTTCCCATACCTCGTAACAAGGTCATTGGTCTCCGTAATGTGGATTCAGATGCAGTTACTATTGAATACCAACCGCTAGGGGGGAAACCAGACAATGACCTCCTCGATACATGAGGACCTGTCACCTTACCAGGTACCATGCCTAACAACTGGTTGCTTGGTTGCTTGAACTTGCGCTTGGTCACTCTTAGCAACTAAACTCCTTCTCCTTGTCTTGCCAAGTTAACTCTTTGTAGTGATGTTGCTTCATACCCCTTTGTGCTTTACAGACCCTGGTTCTTTAGATACGCCAGATCCAACATGCACCCCTTTGAATAACTTCAGAATAGAAGTTCTTCTGGACCCAGTCAGGGAGCTGAGTACACTTTGGGAAAAAGTGCAACGCCAAAAAAAGAAATGCTTTAACCTCACGTTTTCTGAGTGAAAAGCCCTAAAGGAGCTGAAAGAGCTATGAAAGCCAGGACAAATTGTTCTACAGATAAAGCTTTTAGAAAGGAAAGTGCTCAATTATTTAACCGATTTTAGAAATGAAGGTATAAGCTGAGTAATCTTAAATAATCATGACAGGGTGAGAGACATTCCTAAGGAGTCCCAAGAGACAAAACTAGATGGATGAGACAGGAACAATGTGTTTATTAGGCACCTATTCCAGACAATCTGGCCAAATCTATAATATAATCTGAATATATTGGCATGTTCTCCGTGATGACAAAGATTTGATGGAAATACTTCCCAAAAATTCGTTGATCACTCATAGAAGTGGGTGAAACCTGAAGGACATATTGGTGCATAGCCACCTTGAAAGGAACCCAAAACCACAGACTGTTTCCCATGGCAACCAAAACATTCAATAGGTAGCTTTAAATGTAGTCATTGCAAAGCATGCATATGGAGTTAAGTTAACGAGTTTCAGAACTCCATGAATGGGGAGACTATTGAGATCCAGTCATTCTTTAAGCGAAATACTGAAGGGGTCATCTAAGTGGCAAGATGCCCATGCCCTCTATTATATGTGGGCAAACAATCTGTCACTTTAGACGTCGGGTGCTGGAACATCTCAATAACGTGATATTAAAGAAAGACAAACCTATCACCAGACATGTGTGGCACAAACATAGGAAACCAAAAAGCCTGAATTTTTGTGTCACTCAGCAAATTTGTTTAGGTCAGAGGAAAGGTGACTTAAATAAAACATTGTTTAAGTGTCAGACAAAGTGGATATTTTGCCTTGGATCACGGTCACCTTATGGTTTAAATCAGGAGCTTATACTGTATATCTTCTCTTTTGTGTGTCATTGATTTTCTGATTTTTGACGTGTTTTTTCCATAAAAAAATTTACAACAGTTAGTGTGAAATAATTGGTGGGACTAAATGAGCAGTTATATGTGACAGGACTAATTGGCTATATCTTCTCTTTTGTGTGTCATTGATTTTCTGATTTTTGACGTGTTTTTTCCATAAAAAAATTTACAACAGTTAGTGTGAAATAATTGGTGGGACTAAATGAGCAGTTATATGTGACAGGGCTAATTGGCTGAGTCACTGTGGGGTTTTTTTGTTATGTAATCCTGGCAGAGCCTCTTTGGAGTTTTTTTTGTAATCTTACTGAGGAGATAGACATTTTATATTCCTGTGTAAACGACTACTGAAATTGCATTCTCATTTTTCACCATAAGATGGCATTGTTTAAACAAATGGTTGGTATTTACTGAGCATGTGTGACCACCCAGGAAGGGGCAGGGCTTGATTGTTATATATAGGAGTCAATGGGGAAGAGCTTTTTGTTTGTTATTTCTACCCATTTTGTTTGTTATTTCTACCATGTAGTGATAGCAAATACATGGAAATAGACATCATTACAGGAATCTGGTGCCACTTTATATTTTTCTGCACATTTAATGCAATACTGACAACACTCACTGTTTTAAGGAGTGAAATATGTTGGGTTATTTTTTGTTTTATTTTTTTAACACTGTATAATGTTTTTTCTGGTGTTAGTGGGCACAATACTCTTTTGAGTGGAGGTTTGGACAAGCTCATTTCTCCATAGCTGTGAGTCTCTACTTGGTCATATAGGGAAGTAGGCACTAGTTTATACAGGGCAAGTGGTTGGTTTAATAGAGTGCCTGGTTTTAGGGAGCAGTTAAGTTGCAGATATTCACTGTACCCTGCAGATAAGAGACAAAATCTCATATCTAGATTATATATTTGATTTCCCTGTCGTACATGTTTCATAAGCTGATGGATGGGACACTGAATTGACAAGTGAAATATAGTGACCATTTGTTAGAGCTACATGGTTTTGAAGGGTGTTTAATAATTTGGCTTCTCCATAGCAGAGTGCTGCAGATTGTATGCAAGATTTTTATCTGCCTGTGTGTGTTCATACAGCTAAATTTAGAGTGAGTTCCTCCAGTGGTAGCCAGTGGTATTGCAGACTGTGATAACATTTTACACCTGGTTTTACCTTCTAAAAGTTTAAGAATGACTAGGGTTGAGAGTTATTATAAACATTGCAAAAGAAGTAGGGGTGTGGAGGGTAATACAGGAGGCACTATGTGCAGTAAAGGAATGTGAATGGTGAGGAATGAGGCAGTAGGTACAGCAAAGGAGTGAAAATGCTATAAGGGTGGGCAGGAGAGAAATGAAGATGTTATAAGGGTGGGTAGTATCTGCAGAAGAGGAATGCAGATAGTATACGGTAGGCAGTATGTGCAGGAGAGAAATGCAGATGGTATAAGGATGGGCAGTATGTGCAGGAGAGAAATGCAGATGGTATAAGGATGGGTAGTATGTGCAGGAGAGAAATGCAGATGGTATAAGGATGGTATAGGGAGGGGCAGTATGTGCAGGAGAGAAATGCAGATGGTATAAGGGGGGCAGTATGTGCAGGAGAGAAATGCAGATGGTACGGGGGGCAGTTTGTGCAGAAGAGAAATGCAGATAGTGTAAGGGGGGGCAGTATGTGCAGGAGAGGCATGCAGGTAGTATGTGGTTGGCAGTATGTGCAGGGGAGGTGTGCAGATGGTATGAGGGTGGGCAGTATGTGTAGAAGAGAATTGTGGAGAGTATGATAGGGGGAGGTGTGTACATGAAAGGTGAGTGGAGAGTATGACAGCAGACGTAATGTGCAGGAGAGGGGAGGGTATAACTGTGGACAGTATGCACAGAAGAGGAGTGCAGAGAGTATGGTGCATTTATTGTTTGGTAGAGCTGGTACAGAGAGAAGGTTATTGCAGCCTACACAATGTACAGCCAGATTGTCTAAGACATAAGGAAAAAGAAATAAAAATTATGGAAGTATAGGGCAAACAATTGATATTTCTTATTATTAATTTACTGTGGTGACAGGTTCTCTTTATGCCTATTAGACTCCCAAAGAAGAGGATAGATCCTCCGAAATCAGATACACGAGAAATTTGAGTACATTGGTCAAATATGTAACTGTGTCCATGCATTCTTGCTACTTAGAGTAGAGTAGAGTTAAAGTATACCTAAAGGCAAAATGTTTTAGAGTGGAGAGGGACTAGAACACCTGGCAGATTTCTATTGCTGTCTGTGTCCTTGTTACGGAGATTTAACCTCTCTATTAGCCTTGAAAATGAATGATGAAATAATCAAATATTTGATTTCTTGATAACAGATTCCCATTACTCATTTGCTTAAAAAATGTAATAATATACAATACATGTGCTCAGAATAAAGATCACATATAATCAAGTAGCCTTAATATGGGTGTTGACAGAGCTTGGACAAAGTCTATGTAACATACTATATGAAGAGTCTAAAGTTCTCCCCTTCCCCCCAGCCTTTTACTTCAGTTCCCAGTATACATATTTCCCTACAGATATCCTTCCTGCCACCATTACTTGCAGTAGTTCCAGGGATCAGGCTGGTAGCTGGATGTCAGAGAGCTTCTCAAGCAGGGGCAGCAGCAGAGAGAGGAGGCAAGAATACCATTGATTTCATCTTCCAGCCCAACTGGCAGCCATTAATGTTTAGAGGGCTAAGCATCTAAAAACTAAAAATCCAGATGTGGTTCTTAGTGCGCATAGACTGGTCATAGACAAATCAATAATATCAGGCAATGTGGAGCATTACTTGAAATTAGTGTGTTCCTCTGTAGCAAGAAGATATGGAGTTTATTGACTAAATGCTAAGTGAACTTCCTCAACAATATAAATTGCTACCCCTTTTATCCACCCCGCTCCTGCTGAAGTGACCAAGGTGGGTTGTCTCTTCTGCCTACCCCTCAGTACAGACCTGGGTGTTGGTATGGTCTGGTTGTGGAAAATGATGGGCAGATTTCTGATTCAGAAGAACTAACGTGGATAGAAAGTATGAAGACCTGAAGAGGAGCTGGTAGTCCTGGTAAGCAAAGAATAAATGCTGCTTTTCCCTAAAACTAATCAGATACATTTATAAAAGACAAACAACAAATAATGTGAAAGGACAAATAATGAATATATCTGATAATTTCATCATGAAGCTGTTACTTTGCATGAAATTAGATACATGTATGGATGTATAGTATATTGGATTCATTATAACTTGCAAAGGATTTGTATTTCTGTTCACAAAGTCTTAAGATGTACACAACTTTAATGTAAATGTAGGCAGGTACAGTCTACTTTTTTTGTTTTCAAAAAAGCTTTTATTAGGCAATAAGAGTAAACATAGGTAAATGAAGTCAATCATATCCACAGGAGTAATAATATACAGGCAATAAGCAGTATTTATGAACATTAGGCTCATAAAAAAAACCAACAGGCTGGAATGCCCCTAAAATAATCAAATCAGATATTCATATTGACATTATAATAGGACTTTGAAAGTCTTTCATTTACCAAAAAAGCATTACAACAAGGAAAAGAAAAACACATAGTAACCTAAATAAAACGGTCAGTATTGAAGTCTAAAGAAGAACCAAGGGTTCCATTTGGCATCAAAATGGGGGATAGAGTCATGTAGGATATGATACATTTTGTCTGCTAACATCATGTGGTCTATTCTTGCAACTACCTGCGTAAATGGAACCGAAGGTGTCTTCCAATGTAGAGCAATCGCCCAGTGGATAGCAATACAGATTGAATGGATCAATTTTACAAAAGGTTTGGAAGAGTAATGCCCCGTACACACGGTCGGATTTTCCGATGGAAAATGTCCGATCGGAGCGTGTTGTCGGAAATTCCGACCGTGTGTGGGCGCCATCGGACATTTTCCATCGGATTTTCCGACACAAAGTTGGACAGCAGGAGATAAAATTTTTCGACAACAAAATCCGATCGCGTCAAATCCGACCATGTGTGGCCTGTTCCGACGCACAAAGTGCCACGCATGCTCAGAAATTCCGACACGGGACAGCTCGTTCTGGTAAACTTAGCGTTCGTAATGGATAAAGCACTTTCGTCACGCTGCAATGTAAAAAATGGTTTAATACAGCGCACTCTCTTCTTCTTTATAATGTGACAAGAATTAAGTCGTTTTGATGCTCATATTCACACACACTTCTCACAAACTTTTTTCGTTACTATTTATCGGGATTCCCTCAATATATTTTGATTTCTCACATCTGACAACATATTTTTTATTTTTATTTTTTTTACTTTAATGTAGAATCTTTTTTGTGTTTCTCTTTTTATTTTTTATTTTTTGTTGGTGATTTTGATTTGTACTCCCGAAAATGTTTGTGTGTTTTTTGTGACAAGTTCCCACAACACCATTGATATGTTGTTCTATTTAATCTGTAGGAGGAGATTGTTTGTTGTTGTTGTCCCTTGTTAATTTCACATTGTACTTTAGAAATGTACCTGAATACTCACCAACAAACTGTCCTTTTTGGATGAAAACACACACAGGAGAGTAGAATTTACCTAAAAATATTTTATTAAGGGGTCACAACTATAAACAATGAGGGAGGCAACGCTGGAGAAACTGCAGAAGTGGGCGAAGCCTTGGACCCCCAGGGCAGACATCAATTATTTAAAAGCAAAATTGGTGGCCTGAGGAGTCCTTATCTAAGGGAGGGCAGTCTGGTCCAGAAGTCCCAGAGATCCGAAAAGCAGCAGATGACATCTGTGTCCCCAGGCTGTGGTCATACGAGAGACTGCATCTTCTGTCAGACCAGACTGAACCCAGGTCATCACTCTAAGGTCTTCTTTCCACGCTTCCTTCCAGCCTTTGGCTGTGGTGGTGGAGTTGTGGCAGCAGGAGGAGGAGGAGGAGGAGGATCGTCCCTCTCCATGACATCTGTCTTGTGTGTCAGTTCCCCACTCTCCCCCTTCCGAAGGACTTTATAAATCAGGTCCTCAGAAATCTTGCGTTGGCCCTCCTGCATGCCCAGCAATTTGGTGGCAGCCATGCAGGCAAAGGCCTCTGCAGGACTGAGGAAGGCTCTGAGGGACGCCGAAGCCTCCTGGATCAGCCTGTACACTGAATCCTGCACAGGACTGGGAGTGGCCTTCCTGGCCCTTTTGTATGGAAGGCGGAGGGGAGGAACCTGAGACTCAGTCAGGCTGCGACTTGTCCCAGGCTTCTCTTGGCTGACACTTAGCCCCGCCTCCTCCTGGCTGACACTAAGCCCCGCCTCCTCCCGACTGCCACATTCCACAGCCTCCTCCTGGCTGAGGTCTTCCTGTGTATGAAAAAGGGACATAGTTTTAGTATTGTTTTCATCAATCACACACAATTTTCACCTCCTGACTGCTGCAAATTGAATGTTAACAAATATAACAGACTATCCTTCTGAGCCCAGCATTTTTCATTCTTGTCCCAATTTTGGGTGCCCACTACTGTCTATTGATATGTAAAACACTTTTTTCAATCAGCAAATAGTGATCAATAATAACATCTAGTAAACATCATTTATTTATTGCCCAGAAATCTGTAGAAGAATGCTATACCTGACTCCAGCTGGGCTCCTCCACTTCTTCCTGGCTGGAAGGCCCATGTTGGACATCGGAAGCCTCAGCTGGGATGGAAGGAAGCGTGGAAGGAAGAGTGGAGAGGGATTCCCTGACCTCAGTGTGGTCTGACAGAAATCGCAGTCTCTCACAGCCTGGGGACATAAACGTCATCTGCTGCAGCTCCGGACCTCTGGGAATCTGTGACCTTCTTGCGCTCCCTAAGATAAGTGCTCCTCAGGCCCCCAATTTTAGCTTTTAAATAGGGGATGGTTGCTGTGGGGACCACCGGCGTCACCAACTCCAGCAGTTTCTCCAGCGCTGCCTGCCTCTTTTGTTTGTGATTATAGTGGGGGTGTCTCACCTGCCACAGACAGGGCAGCTCTCTGTACTTGTCTATGAACAGGGGCAGTAAATTGTGGTCGTTGAACCCATCCATTTTCTCTGCAAGACACAACACAAGACAAACCCTAATGTCAGGCCAAACTCCCCTAATCTTGTTACAATATAGGCTTCAATTTCGAAGCAGTATAGGCCCAAGTTTAGATCCTACCTTCGTTAGCACGATCGGCGTCTCCGATGCTCCTTCCTCCGCTCACAGATCGTACGTAAGACGCGCGCGTTACGATTTATACACACTGTGCATGCGTATAACTCCGCCCGCCCCTGACGTTCTTTCTATTCTATTCCCCGCCCCTTTTTGTTCGGCGCAGTGGAGGAAGAGCACATGGCGGAGAGACAGCAAGATAGTGCTAATTACAGCAACGAGGAGGAGGAGGAGGAAAGGCCGGAGCCTGAAACATCCCGATCCAGAAGGAGATTAAAGGACTCAAATATGTCCTTTGGGGAGATGTTGGAAATGGTGGACATCCTGAAGAAGGCCGACTATGATGGAAAGTATGGGCCTTACCCCAACCACAATGTCCGAAAGGCCAAGATCATGGCGAAAGTGGTCAGGAGTCTGCACCGGAAATTCGGGGTACAACGATCGAAAGATCAGCTCAGGAAGCGGTGGTCGGACCTGAAATTACGAGAACATGAGCAGTACAGAAAGATCCGGAGAGTGCTGCAAAAAAGTAAGTAGTTGTGCTGTGTTCCTATTGTTCTTGTGTTTATTACGTTCGTGCTGCTCCATGTGCTTTTAGGAACTGTTGTACAGTTTAAAATGGCAACTTTCATGTTCATGGGCACATTATTCGTTCGGATCACACATTTTTTTTTCGGACTATAAAACACCATTGTTTAGCCCATATGTATTTGGCCACCATTTTGACGCCCTATACTTGTCTTCAAAGAATTGGGTTGTGTAGATGGGTTTGTTACTAGAATGAAATGCAAACTAGATTGTGTGTAAGGAGAGGACACTGAGCAGCTGTTTTCACATCTGGACACTGGAGCACTAGTGTGGGACCCCAGAACACCCTTTTTATTAAGGGGCCCACACAGGTGCTCCAGTGTATACTATAGGGGGGTCTCCATCTGTGAAGCTTGTACCAAACAGGTAAAGTATTGCAGCTTGACAAAGGGCACTAAAAAAGCTACATCTTGGAACTCGGCTGGAATAGATCATTGTACCCCACTGCCAAGCAATGTTTCATCTTTATAGTTCTGCCATCAAATATCTGTGTGCTAAGTATACCATTTTTGTTTTACATAGGGGAGAAAAGACTCGGAGGACACCCCTCATCTGAGGAGACCAGAGCCCCCCCCCCTCTGGAAGAAGGGGAAATACCAACACAAGCTGAGCAGGAGGAAGAAGACGTGGTGGAAGTAGTCACCACAACAGGTGAGTGTCTGCGACCACAGGCTCAGATAAGAGATGGATGGCGGCATTTTTTTGAGACCTAATTTATTTTGGGTTTCCTCTCTTTTTAGGTGATCGTGAGGTTGTGGATGAAGATCCTTTCACATCCGAAAGTGCCCAGATCCTGATCGGGGAGATCATGGGGTGTAATTTACAATTGGAAAACATCAAGCAAAACATCAATGATGTTATTCCAAAATATAAAAACATCATTGATGTTTTGGGGCGAGTTTAAAACCCCTCCAAATCACTTTCTTCTTTTGTGTGCTACAATGTGCGAAATGTTTTTGTGATTTTTCCCAAAGCCAAATTTGGAGGATGCACACAGTGTGCCAACATGTGCTATCTGCCATCACGGGAGATCAATGGACGCGTTTTGGGGGTGCAACCCCTTCCTCAATAATAAAGTAGCGGTGAGGAAGGGCTTTCTCCCCCAAAACACATCCCTTGATCCCCCCTGATGGCAGATAGCACATGTTGACATTGGGAAATTGGTGTGAATCTTCCAAATTTGGCTTTTCCAGGGGTGATTTCCCCCCATCTGAACGCAATATCAAACACAGTTCCTAAATACTGATGTCTGATATTGCCTTCAAGTTCTACCAAATGTGAACTTTGTAAGATCAAGATTTGTATCTTTCTTGTGGGTTTTACACAGGCCTGTTTTATATAAAATGCACATTTTGATTTTGGATAATGACACCACAAAATATGTTATACAATAAACATGTCGGTTTGTCAGAAAAACCTTTGATAAATGCACATGTGATTGTGCAGGTATTAAAAAGATTGCTCATCAAGAATGTGTGGATTATTGTCTCAACTCTACAACACTTTTGGGGTGATGTAATTGTTGTTTTATGAGAAAATGGGGGTAATTTCCTAAGGGCAAATCCACTTTGCACTAC
The DNA here is from genome assembly GCA_037952925.1 of Lithobates clamitans. Taxonomy (NCBI): domain Eukaryota; kingdom Metazoa; phylum Chordata; class Amphibia; order Anura; family Ranidae; genus Lithobates; species Lithobates clamitans. The sequence continues at coordinate 2,245,995 of JBBGZY010000482.1, forward strand.
AAGTGCAGTTTCAGGGCAGTTGCAAGTGCACTTGTAATGAAAAGTGTCTTTGCATTTAGTAAATAACAGCCAACAGTGCTTTGTATAAGGTTACACAATCACGACATTTTCTGGACTCCACACATTTCTGTCAGGGTCAGCTAAAACAAACACAAGCAGTAAATGTCCACAAAAGAAGAGCCTGGGTGAAGCTGCCTGTCGAGAACTTGAGGTCCTGCAGGCTTCTCCCTGTGGCCAAATACCGCAAGGTAGCGACCAACCTCTGCTCCGGAGTGATGGCTTGCCTCATGCAGGTATCCTGCCTGCTGATATAGGGGGTCAGCGAAGCCAACAAACGGTGAAACACGGGGTCCGTCATCCTGAGAAAATTCCTGAAATCATCAGGATTCTTCTCACGGATCTCACGGAGCAAAGGCATATGACAGAACTGGTCACGCTGGAGCAACCAATTCTTGGTCCATGAACTCCTCCCCACCCTGTTCATGGACTGGACTTGTGTCAAGGTCAGGACCCCAACACCAAGCCCCCGCACAGCACGAACTCTACGAGGAGTACGCATACGAAACATGGCTAGAAAACGGTCGGCTGCTCAGAACGAAGTAACAGAACACACTGAAGAACAGCAAGGCCTGTGAAGAGCGACCTGAAAAACAGCAACGAGCGGACAAGATTGCACAGAAAACTCCGATACGAACTGACTGCACGCACTGAAGAGCAGATACAAACCCACAAGCACAAACTGAACGGCAGAAAACGATCTGAAAGCCACGAGTCTGAAAAAGCGTGAATCGTCTCTCACCAAACTTTTACTAACACGAGATTAGCAAAAGGAGCCCAAAGGGTGCCGCGCTTGGTTCTGAACCGGCCTTTTCTAGTCTCGTCGTACGTGCTTGACGTCACCGCGTTCTTGGCGATCGGAAATTCCGACAATTTTGTGCGACCGTGTGTAGGCAAAACAAGTTTGAGCCAACATCCGTAGGAAAAAATCAGAGGATTTTGTTGTCGGAATGTCCGATCAATGCCCGACCGTGTGTACGGGGCATAAGGCTGGGATTGAAATAAAATACAGTGTTGGTAAGTCAAACTAATGGTTTTACCAGCTAATTTATCTATCAATTTCAGGATTTCATTCCAAGTGGGCTGTAGTTTTTCACACTCCCAAAAAAGATGCAGAAAGGAGCCTTGGTGGGTACAACCCCTAAAGCATAAGGGGGAAGGCTGTGGAAAACTTTTATTCAGGCGTAAGGGAGTATAGTACCAATGTGTCACCAACTTAATGGCAGTCTCTCGAACCATAGTGGATTTGGTACAGCTGCGCAAGTTCTGCCAGCCTTTTGCCCAATCTAGATCACCGTCTTCAAGGCAGAGTTCCCGTTCCCATTGTATTCTATATGTTAAAGAGGGCTTCTCGGTCGTTGCTTCTAAAAGTTTATAAACCCCTGAGATAAGTCCTTTTTGATGAGGGGATGTGTGGTATAGGTCCTCATATAGTGTGTTAGAGTCCGAATCGGGACCAGGGTAGTGCTGTTGGAAAAAATGGCGAATTTGCAAAAAGTGATAAAATTCCCCAGCCGGGATATGATAGTTCGTTTGTAAATGTGAAAATGAGGTAAATTTTGAATCCAAAAGGAGCTTATCTAACGTAGTTAGATTTAGATCAATCCAAAGTTGGAAGGAAGTTGGTCTATCATATGCCGGGGGGATTCTAGAGTCTCCCAGGAATGAGGCTCCTAGGGGTGTTGGTGATATAAGGTTATATGTCTTCTTATATTGATCCCAGAGCCGCAGTCCCACCTGGGAGATCAAGTTCTTAGAGCCCAAATCTGGTTTAGAAGAGTTATTAAACCACATCAAATCTGGGAGATATTGAGGTGTGATAGAGTCTTGATCAAATTGGACCCAGGGGACTCTGGAGTTTTTAATGTTCCATTGGGCCTGTTGCGTATATCTGCTGGCTAAATAGTAGAACCAGATCTGAGGGACACCCAGACCACCTCTTTTAGAGGAGCGGTACAAAACTTCCATGGCAAATCACGGGGGTCTGTCACGCCGAATAAATCTATTGAAAAGGGCCTGGATCGTGTGCAGGTTAGTTTTAGAGAGTCTTATTGGAAGGGATCTAAACAGGTAAAGTAGTTTGGGGAGGATTGTCATCTTAAGTACGGTAACCCTACCTAGGAATGAAATGTGCGGGTGGTATCATAGTTTAAGAATTCCTTTCAGTTTAGATATCATCAGGGGGAAATTAACATCAAAAAGTTTGCAGAAATCTCCGGTCAGGTTAATACCTAAGTATGAGAGGTGTGATTCAGCCCACGTAAAGGAATAGGATTGTTTAAGGCGGTGTAATTCCTCAGGTGAAAAACCTACAGGCAGGGCTACCGACTTTGCCATATTGATTGATAGGCCAGAGATCCCTGCAAACTTCAATAGGGTCTGCAGTAGGTTTGGTAGGGAAATTAAGGGGTTAGTGAGGAACATCAGAACGTCGTCCGCGTACATTCCAAATTTGTATACCGAGTGGCCTTTAGAGTACCCAGAGATATCTGAATTTTGAAGTATGGCAATTGCAAGGGGTTCAAGTGCTAAAGAGATCAAAGGAGAGAGAGGGCACCCCTGTCTGGTGCCTTTGCCCAGGCTGAAGAACCCCGAGCAACAGCCTGGGAGTTTGATTCTCGTTTTAGGGTTCCGATAAAGGGCCAGGAAAGCCTGTAGAAATTCACCATGGAAATCCATACGTTGTAGGAGAGTGGTGATATAGTCCCAAGAGACACTATCAAATGCCTTTTGTATATCTAGGCTAAGCATGAAGAGTTTCCGAGAGAACAAATTGGCATCCTGAATTATATTAGTAGCTAAGCGTATGTTATCTGTGATGAGTCTGTGGGGAATGAAACCTGACTGGTAGGGGGACATAAGGGACGGGATTATACTTGCGAACCTGTCCGCTAGGATTCTGCTAAATATTTTTAAATCATTGTTTATGACAGATATGGGTCTGTAATTTTGGGGAAGTGTATGATTTTTATTCAGAATTAAGGACATATTGGCTAATAGCATCTCTTTAGGGAAGTTACCTGCTTGCAACACCCAGTTGAAAAGCTGAACCAATCTAGTAGCAAGAGGGGCAGAACATTTCTTATAATATACAGAAGAGAATCCGTCCGGGCCTGGAGTGGATCCTGATTTTAAGGCTTTTATCACATTCATGACCTCCGAAAGTGTAATGGGCGCATTAAGCATTTCCAATTGTGTAGGAGTGAGACTCGGTATGGGGATTTTTTGAAACCAGGCTTAATCACTCTGTGAGGGTCCCAATTGAGATGGTGCCAGCAAAGTCAAGTAAAATTATTCAAATATTTTAAGGACCTCCTGGGGATGAGAAGTAATAGGGCCAGGGGGAGTCGCTAATCTATAAACGTGGGGCGGATGGGTAGATTGATTCAGCTTTCAAGCGAATAGAGTAGAAGAGGTGCCCTCATGAAGTAAAAATTTGGCTTTAGACCATCGGAGAGCTTTTTCTAGTTTTTTTTGATAGGATGGAGTCTAATTCTAGTCTTTTTTGATCAATAGAGCGCCTAGTGGATTCTAAATGTAGGGAGTCAGTATTCTTATAAAGACTATCCAGCTCCTTTGTGAGGACTAAGATTTTATGTCTGTCATTCTTGTTCCGAACCGAGGCTATACTAATACCCTTTCCTCGTAATACCGCTTTATGTGCAGTCCAGACCGTAGAGAGGGGAGTTTCTGGAATGGCATTAATGGTAAAATATTCCTCAAAAGTTTGTGCTACCTCCGTTTCTACTGCTAAATCCGAGAGGAGTGCCTCATTTAATTTCCATGAGTGAGTGGTGGGAGCTAGTCTGATGAATTCAGTAGTAAAAGCAGTTACATGATGGTCCGACCAGGCACAAGGATGAATGGTCGCGTCCGTAGAGTTAGCCAGAATAATAGGGGTGGTATAAATATAATCTAATCTCGCGTAATTATTAAGGGATTGGGAGTAAAAGGTATACTCCTTCGCTCCAATGTTATGCGTTCTCCAAGTGTCTACCAGTTGATGATCCAGCAGACCATTGGAGAGTGATCGAGGAAAGGATTTAGAGGTAGGCGCCATAGTAGATCTATCTAAGGTGGAGTTAGCAACCAAATTAAAATCCCCTCCTATTATCATATGGGTTGATTGGTAAAGAGATAGGCGGTCAAAGAAAGATTTAAAGAAAGAAGCTGGGGAGTCATTAGGGGTGTAAATACTAGCAATTGTCAGTTCTCTATTGTGAATAAGACCCTTAATAATAACATATCTACTGTCCTTATCTTTAAACACTTGTTTCACTTCCATAGGGTAGGTGGAATGCAGGAGTATGGCGGAGCCCCTGCTTTTCGATTGGTGCAAAGAATAAAAGGCTTGGGGGAAGCTTCTGTGGAAGAATTTGGGATGTGAGGATTGGGCAAAATGCGACTTGTAAAAATGGAACTTCTGAAAAGGATAGTTGCACAAACAATAAGCAAGCTGACCTAGGTATTCAAAAAAAAGAAGAAAAAAAAGAGAAATTCTGTTAACCATGTGAAAGTCATTGTAACCTAGAACTGGATCAGGTAAAAGAAATAGACCTGATAGGAGAAAACAAAACCAATGAGACTACTAGGTCTCTAACCCAGCCGATCCGTAGCTCCATTCTATGACCTGTCCTTGAGCCCAAGGCCGCAATTTCCTGAGAGAGAGAGTGTATGAGAGGTTTTATGTAGCTCTGTCTGGAACTTAGTGGCCAGCCTAGAGTACATAGCTTCCAGGCTGGTTTCCAGGTCAATTTTAGTAAGGGTAGCTGTGTACTCACGATTAGTGTCCAGTTCAGCGGCCTGCTCCGGCAAAGATCATGGCGATGAAGCAGGGGAAGAAGGTTTACTTCTCCCCGCGGCGCCATTTTGGGTCATGCTGCCGAGTTTCCACGTGCAGAGGAGATAGTGTGTCAGGGTGTGTTGAGATGATCCTTGGGGTTTCTTCTTCCTCGCAGGCATGCACCATGTCTGTGTGGCTCGAGAGGTGATAAAATCACTGTTTAGATGGGTGAGTGTGACCCTCTGGAAGACATTAAAGTCCCGGGCGAGACGGAGCTACAGCATCAGACGTCCATCACACTCGGTGCCGCGCATGCGCCCCCCACAGTCTACTTTTTCAACCGCAGCAGCACTGCAGAGGGTAAGGAACTGAGAGGAACAAGTTTTCCTGGGTCATAGGGGACTATCCATTTGGATGCTGCCACCCCATGTGATTCTGGCAGCCACTTTGGGTTGGGCATAGCCTAAGACCCTAGCCCCCAGGCTTGGGGTGCATTTTGTGTGTGGGAAGTGTAGGGACAAGTCATCCACCTGTCAGGAACAGTGGTTAGCAGCAGGGAGAGGTTCCAGTCTGGATGAGTAGGTAATGGGGGCATTCCATCCTTCCTGGAAACCTTCCCATTTGGGTACGGACAGTCCAGGCCACATTCCACCCCTCAAGACAGACGCTGTTGTTATACCTGAGACATACTGTTATACTCTTTGCTGCAACATTCTGTGAGTCCACCCTCTCTGGTTGTCTTCCCGATGGCTTGTTGTGCTTTACTAAACTCTAACTTCAATACTATTGTGTTACTGCAACTGGACTTTAGGTTTATTGCTGCCGCACCTACCAACACACATACTCACCCACACAGCAAATCCAGTATTGTCCTGCTATAATCTGCTGTTCAGTTGACAAAGCCCTAGTCCCATGCCATCATTTTGATCCTCTTAAGCTGGCTTCCATTTATGGGTTTCAACAGCCAGCTACTGTTGAAGTGCCAGGTCCAACCTCTTGCCTGCCCTCCGGCAGCTCTTTGTCCCTGGTCCTGCAACCTCCTAGGAGATATGATGTGAATATACCACGAAGTTGCAGGATCAGGGACACATTATTCTGGCAGCAGTGATTGGGGATTGGTGAAAAAAAGTAATAAAAAATAACTACAGAAGATAATACTGGATTTTTTATTTGTAGGGGGATTAAACAAAACAAGCTCTCTTCTCGAAGGTAATTTTCACTTTAAGTACAGGACTGATGACTTGTATACTGTATCCTAAAAAAGGGTGTGTTTATTCGAAAATCTTTATAAGCAGAAAGTAACAGCCTGCGTTGATGTCTTTAGCCTTGTGTTTATCAGTTTGATATCATTTTGAGACGCTCCTGGGATTGTTCAGAACTCAATAACAGTTGAACTTTTTCTGCAACTGAACTCCTTTGACCTGCATATGACCTGCTTCAAGCTGGTTTGAACCCCATAGACTTGTATGAAAATGTAAAACCTATTTGAAGTAAACAGTCACCCCCTGAGACAGGCTTCTAGGTGGGGTGCAGTGTGGCATGGAGACAATAATCCACACAGGCAGATGCAATAGTACTTGTATTGAAGCAGTACAACAACAGTTCAAAACAAGCCCAGTGGGACAGCCACACAGCCGGAACCATCATAGTTCAGTAGAGCGACAAGGTAGATTCAAGCTGGAGTGACAGCATCTGTAGAGAGGGGACTGAATGGCCGTCTGGTCCCAATCAGGGGTTGATAAGGAAAGATGAGACCCTATGCTTACCCCCCTTGTCAGGAACCCTTCCCTGGCACCGATACTGTCCCTCACAGAAGGGTTACCTGTCCCTACTTTGTTCACTCGCCAAAGTGCGCTGAAACCAGGAGCCAGGGCAATGAAAGGCTTGCCTGACCCAAGATGGCCGCTTGAGTCACATGGAGTGACAATATTCAAAAAGATTCCCCAGTGACCCAGGAAACCATAGAGTCCTATGAGATTGGCCTGTAGTTGTTAACTAGTGTTTGGTCATCATCATCATTAGGGATAACACAGATATGAGCTTCTAGTGTACCTTGTAGGCCATTGGGTTTGGATGCTAGGGAGTTAAAAGATTTTAAAAATGGGATGGATAGGGTGTCTATAAAAGTCCTGGGCTTTTTCCCATTTTTAATTGCTTCAAAGTATTGTTAAGTTCTTCTATGGAGATTGGGCGGTCTAGTATGTTTGAGTCTAGTTAGGACAGTGTTTTTGGGCTATATTTTTAAAGGAAGTTTGTTATTGCTGACTGACGAGCGATTTGTTCTTTTGGTGAGGTTTCTTCAGGTGGAGGTTATAGAGCTTTGTATAGTATTGAGAGGCAATATATTGATTAGAATATGATAGACTACCATCTGGGGCTTTTATGTGGTGGATCATAGATTTAGCTCATTTGCCATGAAGAGCTCTTGCTAATAGCTTTCCACTTTTGTTTCCTTTTTTTTTTCCTTAATTTTGTTGTTAGTGCGTATTTGCCTTTAATATTTCTTTCTAGTTTTATAGTTCTTTCCTAGCTTGCATGAGTTCCTGAAGTGTCTGCTCAGCCTGTGATTGTTTATGCCCTGCTTCTAGTGATTGGATTTGTGTAATGATTTTATCTCCCCTCACTTGATGTGACATTGCTGCTCCTTTGTTCAACTTTTGTCCCAGTAAACAGGGGCTGAGATAACAACCTGATAGAGGTTTAAGCTGTTTCCAACTTTGTTAAGGAAATTCCTTTTTTTCACTGTCTGTGTGCCTTTTGGGGACACTTTCCCTCATTTCCTGTCATTAAGTACTGAGGAAAGAGGATGTAACCAACAACTTCAAATAGTTTTGTCTTGAGTAAGTTTGTGTTAAGTCTTACAAACTACACCTTTTCTTTCAGGACTTACTTGGTGTGATGGTGGGATAGCTTAGAATTTACAGCGAGCATCTGAGATGATGATCTCAGCTGAGAAAATAATGCTAAAAGTTGGGTAACACAGTGGCTTAGGCAGGCCATAGATTATGCAATTTTCATTTACTTCCACCACGGGTAGAAGGAAAGACAATTTCTTGATTCATCAACATAGTGTTGACAGCGCTATTATGTTCTGCTGGTGGCATTAATCTTTTGGGAAAAATCAAACAGGCAGCTTTTACACATGTCAATTGTAGATTGACTTGTGTACAACCACGATGCCCATACATTAATCAAAATTTGGCCGGTCTCTGCTAAACTAACCGAATTTTGATCCATGTACGGGCAGCTTAAGACATTTGCACTTCTGCCTTCAGTGCTTGTTGTGCCTCCTGGGATATGTAAACACTTATTCCAGGAGGCCTTCACAGAGAAGGAGGGGACAGGCCTAGCAGTGCATCATTGGGAGTCTTGTTGACTGAACCCCGAAGAGCCAATGGGATTCCTAATTATGTCCTGACAAAGCATACAATCACGTGTGTGAAACGCATTGATGTAGGCAGCGCCAGCAAGGCCCTGCGCTCCATTATGCGTTCCACCAACTTGGCGGCATCAAATCGGCCACCTGCACAGCTTCACCAGGCATAGTGCATCGGCTCTATATGAACTTTCCAACACACATAATGGGAACCCAAGGGCTAATCACCTGGTCCACCGTGTCAGCTTAAGATCCCTTTCACACTGGGGCAGTTTTCAGGTGTATTAGCACTAGAAATAGCACCTGAAAACTGTATCTAGCGATGTTTGACAGGATTGCAGTAAGGGAAGGTCTGTCGGCTAAAGACAGGGCAGATGTACTGGCTCCTTTCCTGTCTGCAGATCCCCAACAGGCATACTGTGACTTGGTCCCTGAATCAGCATGGGACTTTAGGCTCCTGAAAGCAGAAATCCTAGCAAGGCTGGAAGTGACTGTCGCTTTAAGGGCGAACCCAATCTATGGCTGGCACTTTGATAAGGCTAAGCCTGCCTGTGCGCAGCTCTACCACCTCATACACTTGTTCCACGACTGGCTAAAACCTGAGGAAAATACACCTAATCAGATTGCAGATTGTGGAAGGAGTCGCACTGGACAGTTTCCTGTATGGGCTGCCCAGGGAGCTCCACCGATCCATAGCTCAGTCTGAGCATCAGTCCCTGGATGAGATGTCTGCTGCTGTTCAGCGCTACAGTTGTGTGGAAAATTTCCAGGAGAGTCCTTCTTTCCCCGGAGAGCTGGCCCGTTCCACAGAAGTGCGTTCCAGCACCAGAATGATTGCATGGTGTCTGCTCGGGTGAATATTACAACTGCCAGGAGCACCCCAGGGTCAAAGCTTCCGGAGAACCATCAAGGTGAACCCTGTGAGGTTCGCTGTTGGTGCTGCCATCAACTGGCTCCTCTGATGGCCTGTGCCCAAAGAGGGAAGAAAAAGTGGAGTGCGACATGGGTCATCATTGCTTCATGTATGTCCATGCGTTATGTGCTGCAACCAGCTTGAATTCGTATGAATGTGTAGTGCGGGTCAATGGACAGGAGGTTGACTCTGGGAGTGTCGTCGCCCTGCTCCGAGCTGACGGCTTCAAGAGAAAGCTGGTACCGAGGGAACAGGTCAGGGTCATCTGTGTACATGGGGATGTTAAATACTATTTGTTGGCCTGTGTGACCCTCTATACACAGAAAGGAACTGCTACTCTGAAAGTTGGGGTTCCCAACTTTCGTTGGTCCCCTGGAGATGTTTGCGAGATTGGAAGCAGAAAGTACCTCCTCTGAGACAAATTTGTCAGATCTCAGGGGGTCACGGGAAGATTACCTTATTGCTTAGATGAGGGATCCCACTTTGATCCCCGCCAGGGAACAGGCCACAATATTAAACAGTGAACCACAGCACCCTGGGGCGGAAGTGCAGTTCCCCCATTTTGTTGTGAATCACGACTTATTGTACAGCGTAACTAAAGTCAATGATGAACTGTTGAAACAACTGGTGGTACCCAAATCTTTTAGGGCTAAGGTGTTACATTTGGCTCATAGTCATGTACTCAGGGGTCACCTTAGAGTGGTTAAAACTCAGGAACGGGTTACAGTGATTTACAGCATTTTTATTGGTCCAGTGTGTATTGGAAATTAAGGACCACTGTAAGTCCTGCCCCACCTGTCAAATAACTGCTCCAACACCCCATTTTCACAATCCACTGGTACTGCTTCCAATTATCGAGGTGCCCTTTGATAGCATTGCATGGACTTGGTGGGGCCCCTTACCCAAGTCAGCTATGGGACCTCAATACATTTTAGTTGTCCTTGACTATGCCACCAGGTATCTGGAAGCAGTCCCTTTAAGGAATTGCTCATCCAAGGTCATCGCACGGCAGTTGTTTCAGATGTTCATGAGAACAGGGCTTCCATTCGAGATCTTGAAGGACCAAGGTACACCCTTTATGTATAAAGTCATAAAGGCACTCTGTAAACTGTTTGAAATTAAACACTTGCGGACCTCGGTATATCATCCACAAACTGATGGGTTAGTGGAGTGATTGAACAAAACCTTGAAGGGAATGCTTAAAAAAGCGGTTGAGGAGGATGGTCAGGATTGGGACTGCTTGTTGCCTCCCTTGTTATTTGCCATATGAGAGATGCCCCAGGCCTCCATGGGATTCTCCCCCTTTGAGTTGGTTTATGAGAGACACCCCCATGAATTACTGGATATTATGAAAGGGACGTGGGAACAAGAAGCTTCCCCGTATCGGAGTGTGGTAGAGCACATCTCCCAAATGCATGATCGGATAAAAGAGTCATGGGTACAAACGATCTGCCAAGGTTAAAGAGTTTAAACCTGGGGATCGGGTGCTGGTATTAGTGTTTGCAGTAGAGAGTAAGTTTCTCACCAAGTGGCAAGGACTCTTTGAGATAGTTGAGAGGTTGGGGGGGTTAACTATAAAGTCCAACAGCCCACCAATCCAAAACCCAACCAGATATACCATGTCAACTTGATCAAACCGTGTAAGGATAGATAGGTGTTGACAGTCAGTCAGAAGGTGCCAGAAGATCCCGAAGTCCAAATTAGGAAGGTAAGGATTGCAGAGGTCCTGTCCCCTTCACAAATACAGGAGTCCTGGGAGTTTTTGCAAAGAAATCGAGACTTTTTTTCAAATTTGCCCGGCTTAACATAGGTCATTGAACATGATATCATCACAGACCCTGGCACTTGATTAAACCTTAAACCCTGCCGCATACCTGAAGCTCGCCAGAATACTGTCTTGGCTGAGCTTAATAGTATGCTGGACCTTGGGATCATTAAGGAGTCTTTTAGTAGCTGGTCCAGTCCTATAGTACTGGTAAATAGTACTTTGATTGGCGTGGCACCTTGGGCCGCGTCGCCTCTGCGCAGACACCACTGTGAGTCCAGAGCTACAACTAACAATATGATATTCATGGCTTATAATTACCCCTTTACATATTCACACCATTCATCACCGCTATCTCCCCAACTCATAGGTACCACCTCGGTATCGCTCCTGATGAGTGGCTATAAGGCCCCGAAACGACGTAACGACGTAGAGCTCAAATCTACCGCTAGGTGTACACTATATGAACTTATATGCATAATACGTTCCTACTCACATGTATCCATTTCTTTGTATTTGTTATTTTTTATGCATTATTTTTGATTATATTTTTAATATCTTAGAGCTAAGTGCCAACATATGCAGAGCCATGTGCCTAATTATGTACTGTATGAATTTGTGTAAAACTATTTATGTACCATTCAGGCTCAATTATGTACTGTATGAACTTCTGTAAAACTATTTTTCCTTATTAATAAATCGCATTTTTTACCTAACTCATACCTCTGCTCCCATGTGCCTTGTACAAAGTCCCACATTTGTTCTCCCCCTACAGTACTGGTAAATACTAAACACATGCAGCGCTAAAATAAATGATAGGGATGTTTGTCTACATCCTATACATATATAACATCATATATCGTGAATAAATAACAAAACAGTGTGTTCATAACTTATATCCTATACCAATATAAGCAGTGTGTACAATCAGTATTAAGATTTGGGGTGAAATCCATCCAAAGAGAGTAAAAAAGTTGGTGTTGATGCCTTTTATCCAGTGTTGTCTTTGTTATGAGCACCTTATATACGAGGATTACTGCACGCTAGAACGAGTGTCCCTGGGATAGGATCCTCACTGCCAGCCATTGGAATATACATCTTTATAAAGGGGAAGGCTTCCAGTGACCAGTTGAAGGTCTGTATATGTGCTCTTTCCTTCTGCAAACTCATTCCACCTGAGAGAGACATCTTGATCGGTCATAGACCCATACATCATCGGACATCTACGGTCACCCCGGATGGGACTCTCCGCCAGGATTTCTCCAGCCTGACACCCACGGGATCCCTCAAGCTCGCATGACACTCCACCGTATGGTGACTGTGTCCATCCCCTCTGGTAAGGATATTCACTTCTGCCATTTACAGCTTTGAGTCGGAATTTTAGAAGATCCGTGCAGGCCCGGATTTACTCCCTTTGCCGCCTCAAGGCCGGGCCCTTCAATGCCGCCCCCTCCCCCCCCCACACACACACACACACCACCAGAAAGAGCCCCCAGACATGATACGGTCAAAGACTGCAGACATGATACAAGAGATGGTCAGAGACTGCAATCATAGTACAGGAGATGGTCAGAGATTGAAGACATGATACAGGAGACGGTCAGAGACTGCAGTTCCTATGGACATTAGTAGATAATGGCCGATAGGCCCTCTCACCTGACCCAGCGATACAGCAACGGTTCCCTCTGATCAGGAGTCAGCTCACTCTGAATTGCCCATGGCGAGTCTGTTGGGTAGCACCCAGATCTGTATTCCTGCAATGACTCCATTCCTTTCTCCGCCAGGGATGGCGCCAGGCTGTGTGCCTTTCCCTCTGGTGGCGCAGGGCAGCGGGGTTCTCTCTCTGATGGTGTTCCCTCAGCACTGCCCTCTCCCTCTGGAGTCCTGGGTGTACTTTCCTGGGTGTAGATCCCCCCAGGACAAACCACCCCCCTCCATTAGTACAGACCCTCCCCCAGGACAAACCCCCATCCATTAGTACAGACCCCCACCAGGACAATCCCCCCTCCCTTCATTAGTACGGATCCCCCCAGGACAAACCCCCCTCCCTTAGTACAGACCCCCCCAAGGACAAACCCCCCTCCCTTCATTAGTACAGACCCCCCAGGACAAACCCCCCTTCCTTCATTAGTACAGATCCCCCCAGGACAAACCCCCCTCCCTTAGTACAGACCCCCCTAGGACAAACCCCCCCCCTTCATTAGTACAGACCCCCCCAGGACAAACCCCCCTCCCTTTATTAGTACAGACCCCCCCAGGACAAACCCCCCTTTCTTCATTAGTACAGACCCCCCCAGGACAAACCCCCCTCCCTTCATTAGTACAGACCCCCCAGGACAAACGCCCCTCCATTAGTACAAACCCCCCAGGACAACCCTCATCCATTAGTACATACCCCCAGGACAACCCCCCCTCCATTAGTACATACCCCCCAGGACAACCCCCCAGGACAACCCCCCTCCATTAGTACAAACCCCCCCAGGTCAACCCCCCTCCATTAGTACAAACCCCCCTCAGGACAACCCCCTCTCCATTAGTACAAACCCCCCCAGGTCAACCCCCACCCCCTCCATTAGCACAGACCCCCCCAGGACAAACCACCCCTCCCTTCATTAGTACAGACCCCCCCAGCACAAACCCCCCCATCCATTAGTACAGACCCCAGGACAACCTCCCCCCCTTCATTAGTACAACCCCCCCAGACAAACCCCCCCTTCACTAGTACAGAGCCCCAGGACAACCCCCCTTCACTAGTACAGACAGAGCCCCAGGACAACCCCCCCCCTTCACTAGTACAGAGCCCCAGGACAACCCCCCCTCCCAGGACAACTCCCCCTCCATAAGTGAACAGATGGAACAGATGGAGACAGGCTTGGGCGGGAGTGAGAGACACAAGAGAACACGCGCCCCCCCCGCCCCCCGCACAGAGACCAGCCGCTCCGATCTCCGGCGGCTGCTCTCCTTCTCTGACAGGAGGAGGGAGGGGGGACAGGCTGAAGCCTCGAAAAAAACAGCAGCAGCGGCGGTGGGAGCGGAGGGAGCCGCGTCTGGACACAGAGAGTAGGAGGAGGGAGAGGAGCACTCTAGCGCTTCAGCGCCCCCACCTCTCTGGTGCCCGGGTGCGCTGCATGCTGCTAGGTTAGTGTGGGGGGCGGCCGAGAAGTCATTGCAGGAGCGGCGCTGGGCCGCCCCTGTACCACTGCCGCCCCGAGGCCTGGCCTCGGTGGCCTTGTGGGAAATCCGGCCCTGGATCCGTGTGTAAAGTGTCATCTTTATACATATTTGGCTCCAGCTTCTACTTTATGTGTAAATGTGGCACCCCATATGCCCATGAACCTCCAGTTTCTGTGGACATTTATGTGGTTTATCACATATGAATGGACTTTTTTTTTTCCTTAAATTTTGGCTATCTGTGAAATGCTCACTGAATGCACACACTGCTTATATTGGTATAGGATATAAGTTATGAACACACTATTTTGTTATTTATTCATGATATATGATGTTATATATATATAGGATGTAAACGCACATCCCTATCATTTATTTTAACGCTGCATGTGTTTAGTATTTATTCATTTCTACACTGTTAACCACATTGTTACATGCTGGCAGCTATCAGTTGCACTGATTTCCTGTAATAGCGCAATTATTTACTTGTTCCTATAGTACTGGTACCCAAGCCAACTGGAACCTGGCGGTTCTGTAATGACTTCCGCAAGTTAAATGAAATCTCCAAGCCAGACGCATAGCCCATGCCTCAGGTCGATTCGTTAATCGAGAGATTTAGGACCGGCCTGGTACATTACCGCCCTGGACTTGACCAAGGGATATTGGCAGATTCCACTTTCCCCAGAGGCTAAGGAAAAAACTATGTTTGCCACTTCAGAGGGCTTATGGCAATATGCCAGAATACCCTTTGGTTTGCATGGGGCCCCAGCCAGAGGGCCATGGACTTCATTCTGAGATCCCATAAGGATTTCTCTGGAACCTACCTTGATGACATAGTCATCTTTTAGCCATGACTGGGAGAGTCGCTTGCCAAAAGTCCAGTTGGTCTTGGATGCGCTCCGAAGGGCAGGGTTCACAGTGAACCCAGAAAAAAGCAAGATTGGGTTGGAGGAGGACCACTACCTGGGTTATATTGTAGGCAAGGGTGTGCTTAAACCCCAATTAAACAAGGTTGAGGCCATCCAGAAATGGCCCCATTCACTCACAAAAAAGAAACAATTCCGTACCTTCCTTGGCATTGTAGGCTATTATAGGAGGTTTGTCCCCAACTTTGCCAGCCTAGCAGCACCTCTGACCGATCTCACCAAGGGAAGGAACGCAACAATTGTTCAGTGGAGTGCCGAAGCAGTGTTCTGCCGTCTGAAGCAGGCAGGCTTTTCCAAAAGGAGTTCCTGGTACAAACCGATGCATCAAAGTTGGGTCTTGGTGCAGTACTGTCCCAGGTAGTTGGGAGAGATGAGCACCCCACTGTGTACTTGAGCCGAAAGCTCTTATCTGCTGAGAGGAATTATTGTATTTTGGAACAAGAGTGTCTGGCTATCAAATGGGCATTGGAGACACTCTATTGCTACATGTTGGGCCGACCCTTTAAGCTAGTGTCAAACCTTGCCCCCCTCTACATATATGGCCCAAAATAAGGATGAGAACTCCAGAATCTCCGGTGGTTTCTGGCCCTACAGGGCTTCAATTTTGTGGTGGTGCATAGACCAGGGAGAGTACATCAGAATGCAGATGCCCTTTCCCGGGTCTATTGCCAGTTTGCTTGCGGTGTCCATACCCCTGGCCTGCAATGGGGGGGGGGGTATGTGAAGAGTCAGCCTGGGGCAGGGACAGGAAAGGGTTAATTGAGGGGGCAGGTATTTCCCCTTCAGACCTGCTTATTAATCAGGTGCTCTAAAAATGTCAGTGGAGCTGTGTGCTTGGAATGAGAGAGACATCAGCATGTTGGGAGGAGAGCTCCATTGCTGGATTATGGCCTGCTGGGGTGAGCAAAACCTTATCAGAGACTGTAGCTCTGGCTAGAGCTGTGTACTTTATATATCAGCATAGCTCCCAACTGTCCCTGATTTAGAGAAATGTCCCTCTTTCCCTCTCATTTGTCCCTCATTTTGGTCTGATCTATATAGTTGCATATAAAATTCACTTTTTATCTTTCAAAAAGTGTTTTTGAGTGCTAAACCTTTCATTCAAATTCTAAATTGCTGCATCTGTAAATGTTAAAAGCCAATATAAAGGAATAGTAGTGGTAAAAAAAAAGCCCATGACTACATACGTTTGCTAGTAGGTGTCCCTCATTCCGATCTCAAAACGTTGGGAGATATGTATCAGCCTGCTGGCTGCAGAGACTGTGTGCATCTGGGTTACAAGACAAGCCTGATTTTGTTTGACCTTTTTCTGAATAAAGCTACTTTTATTTTACCAGATTGTCTCTGAGCTGGCTGTTCACACCTCTGATCCCTTACAACACCTACAGTTATATTGACTTTGGAGTACATTTTAATTTTGGGTAAAATGGAAATAAACTATGATTTCAGTTATCATGGCTCATTTCCTTTGTGACGCAGTTCATGAAGCTGTGACATTCTCCACTTCTCATCATAACACAGTAAGGCGGCCAGCCATGCAATTAAATACTAATGACTAGTCTGTTAAGGTGTGATAAAAGCTGTTGGTGTAAAATATCTCCTTCCTGATTCACTACCAAATAGGAGACAATAGCAGGTAAGAAAGAGATAAACAATCATGATGTGAAGGAAATTATGTCCAGACCCAATACAATATATTATATATACAGCACAAGCAACAGAGGTGCAGGGTGGAATTTCATGGTTTGGCTGTACTGACTATGCTCCATAGCACAGATGGCCGTCAAATTTGTTGCATAGTTGGTAAGACTGAATAAAGACATCAGTCCATCCAGTTCAACCTGTGTAGGTGTTTGTCATTACCATTTCCCATACTCCTGTATACTGCATTTGATAAGATGCCCATTTTAGAAGGTTTTTTTTTTTTTTTTATTATTTATGAACACTTCTTGCTGACACCACCAATACCGCTCTAACAATAATGAACCCCTTAGGCAGTTCAGGGTTAAACAGATTCTCCTCCAACATCACTGAGTGGTCATGTGTCTTCTTAAGCTACCTGAGACTGAACAGTTTTTTTTTAACTCTGCTAGAATTACCATTGAGATACTTGTATATAGCTATCATATCTCCCCTTAAGCTTCTCCTCTCCAGGAAAAATAAGTTTAATGCTTGTAGTCGTTCCTTATAGCTAAGATCCTCCAGCCCTCTTATTGTGTTTTTGCCTTTCCCTTGACTCTCTCCAGTTCCAGCACATCCTTCCTGAAGACAAGTGACGAGAACTGGATAGCATACTCAAGATGTGGCCAAACCATTTTTTTTCAGAGGTAGAATTATAGTCCTGTCTCCTGAGTAAATACTCTTTTAAATGCATGCTAATATTCTGCAAGCTTTGCTTGCTGCAGCGTAGCATTGCATTCTATTGCTGAGCCTTTGTTCCATACCTCCCAATATTTTGAGATGGGAATGAGGGACACTTACTAACAAATGTATGTAGGCATAGGACACGCCCACTGCCACACCCCCCTTAAAGGAGAATTAACCAAAAAAAAAGGTTAACTAAATCCACAAGGACTTTTTTTTACCACTACTATTCCTTTATATTGGCTTTTAAAATGTACAAATGTAGGGAAACACTTTTTCAAAGATAAAAAGTACATTTTATATACAACTATAAAGATCCTGGATTCCCCCAGAGGTTCCCCTTCAGGGAGTAACTTGCTTTCATATTCATAGCCTTTACATTTTTCAACATTAAAACTCATTTGCCATGTATTTGCCCACCCCTTTATTTTATTGGGGTTTTCCTGTAATGTTTCTATATCCTGCTGTGACATTATTGCCCTACTTAGCTTTGTATCATCAGTAAACACTGAGATTGAGCTATTTATGCCAACCACTATATCATTTATAAATAAATTAAATAGATGTGGTCCCAGGACAGAGCCTTGGGGTACCCCACTTACCAATTTAACCAATTTCCGACCGCTGCGCGCCGATTTATGTTGCCAGAATGGCACGGGCAGACAAAAGGGCATACCCGTACATCCCGTTGAATTAGCCGCCTAGTGGGCGCACGCCCGCGGGTCCCACAAACTCGATGTTCGCTGGCAGCCCGCGATTGAGGAGAGGCAGAATGGGGAAATGCCTATGTAAACAAGGCATTACCCTGTTCTGCCTAGCAGCATGACAGGGATCTACTGCTCCCTGTCATCAGGAGCAGTGATCTGTGATGTTGTAGTGAGCCCCCCCTCACAGTTAGAACACATCCAGGGAACACACTTAACCCCTTGATCACCCCCTAGTGTTTAACCCCTTCCCTGCCAGTGTCATTTATACAGTAATCAGTGGCTATTTGAAACTCTGATGGCTGTATAAATGTCAATGGTCCCAACATAGTGTCAAAAGTGTCCGATCTGTCCACCATAATGTATAACCATCGCAGTCCCAATAAAAATCGCAGATCGCCGCCATTACTAGTAAAAAAAATAATAATAATAATAAAAATTCCATAAATTTATCCCCTGTAGACTTTACAACTTTTGCACAAACCAATCAATATACACTTATGTATTCTTCTACATATTTTTGGTTAAAATAAAAAATATCGGCCTCAACTGATGAAGAAATTCGTTTTTTTATATATTTTTGGGGGGGGTGTTTATTATAATTAAAAATATTGCTTTTTTTTCAAAATTGTCAGTTTTTTTTTGTTTATAGTGCAAAAAATAAAAACCGCAGAGGTGATCAAATACCACCACAAGAAAGCTCTATTTGTGGGAAAATAAATTGTGTGGGTACAACGTCGCATGACTGCGCAATTGTCAGCTCAAGCGGTGCTGTGCCGAAGTGCAAAAAATGCTCCGATCAGGAAGGGGGTAAATACTTCCGGGGCTGATGTGGTTAAACTGTTCTGAGTACATGCCAGTGTTGCCAACCTACCAGATTGAAATTTACTGACATCACACCCACAATTTACTGGCACAGTCAACTTTTTACTGGCATATCCAAAAGTTACAAAATGACAGTTTTAAGCGAATATTTCAGTATTTAGGCTACAAACAAATACAATATGAAATTAGCAAAGTTATTTAAGGTGGATATTAAAAGGGTTGTAAAGCTTTGTGTTTTTTCACCTTAATGCATCCTATGCATTAAGGTAAAAAAACACCTGGCAGTCACTGGCCCCCCAGCCCTCCCGTTTTACTTACTTTACTACCTGAGCCCCTTCATCTCTTCGGCAGGGACGCGCTGTCCCTCTCTCCCCGGGGTCCCGGCTCTTGATTGGATAGATTGATAGCAGCGCAGCCATTGGCTCCCGCTGCTGTCAATCAAATCCAATGACACGGGTGCTGGGGGCGGGGCCGAGTCTGGCATTCGTGTCTGTGGATGCAAGTGCTGGACTCGGGAGAGCATCCGCAAGGTAGATCAGAAAAAAGCTGTGATCTTGGTAGATAATTTCCCTTCTCCTTATTTCTCTGCACATCAAATAACATTATCTTCTCTATTGGAGAAGAGAAGCGCCAATGCTAACCTCTTGCCATCTATGTAATGCAAATGTGCAACAGCAAGGGAGTGAGCCTTAATACTTAAACTCTACACATATGCATTCATGGTGGATGAGGTTTCTGTGCTGAGGGTGCACTTATTGTGTACTACCAGCACAGGGACTGCAATGTCAACAACCACTCTAGGCCTCCAGTTATGATCAGGAGCCAGTGGGTTAGACTCTCGATCATATGACCATTGTGACAGCCAAGCACAATGGTCACATAAATGGGAAGTCCATCCTGCACTCCAGCTTTAGACTTGGTTAAAGAGCCATAGTGGTCAGGTGGGAAGAGGTTAATAAACATGCCTCTCTCCTGAGGTGACTAGCCACCATGCGATAAGGATAGATAAGGATATCTTGGATTACTAGGATTTTAAAACATAAAACTTTCAGACAGAGATAAACAAAATTGACTTTGTTTCAGTCGCAGTATTTTCTAGATAATATTTTATTGATGTCTATT
The DNA here is from genome assembly GCA_037952925.1 of Lithobates clamitans. Taxonomy (NCBI): domain Eukaryota; kingdom Metazoa; phylum Chordata; class Amphibia; order Anura; family Ranidae; genus Lithobates; species Lithobates clamitans. The sequence goes on from JBBGZY010000482.1 coordinate 2,266,001, forward strand.
TATATTCTCTTAAAGTGTATGTGAACCTTCACCTTGTAAAACAACCCATTCAGTTTAAAATAGAAATGAAAGGCAAAACAATTGTGTATACATTTAAAAAAATATATAAATACTTTTTTTTTTCTTTTTTCATAAAGAGCTTAGAGAGCTATGGAAAGAGAAACAGCAGCACACTGATCTTCCCAGTGAATGGTTTTGCAGGGGGGGGGTTTGAGTCAAACAAGTCTAATCATTAGAGGAGAGCAGGCTGAATTCCCAGCACAGCTAGAAAGCTCTCACACCTAGTGTGTTTCGCGTTTGTTTATATAGGAAAGCAGAGGGACTGGCATGAATAATAGGGAATACACACACAAAGGAAGCAATGCAGAACATGATACTTTTTCATACAAATACATGGTACAACAGGCACATATCATGAATGTTACTGCGCTATAGCTGAAAGATGGCTACAGAGTGTCGCTGTTGTCTGGTAGGGCGTCCCATAACCATGCCCCTTGCATGCCACAGCCGTTCTTGGATCATGGTAAAAGGCCAATCGCAGTGGCCCTTTACCATGGGATCAGCTATGCCTAATGTCACAATGTAAACAGACTTGCCGCCTATCGGCTCTCCTTTCCTCATGCGCTGTCACAGTATGAGGAGAGCCAGTAATCAGCAATCCTGACAGGGGACATGTACACAGATAATCAGGGCACTGTTCATAAATGCCCATCAGTGCTGCCTTTCAGTGCCTCCTCATTAGTGCTGCCTATCAGTGCACATCTGTGCCGCCTATCAATGCCCATTTGTGACGCTTATCAGTGCAGTCTCATCAGTGCACATCAGTGAAGGAGAAATATTACTAATTTGCTAATATTTGTAACAAAAACTAAAAAAAAGGGTGTTTTTTTTCCAAATGTTTCCTTTTTTTTTAATTTTGTTTAGCAAAAATTAAAAAGCCCAGTGGTGATTAAATGCCACCAGAAGATATCCCTAAGGCTTAATGTACACGGGATGTTTTTACAACCTCTCCTGAATGATTTAACTTGACAGATAGTAACTAGGGATGAGCCGAACACCCCCCGCACCAGAACCTGCGAACGGACCGAAAGTTTGTGCAAACTTTAGAACTCTAATAAAGTCTATGGGACTCGAAAGTTCGAAATCAAAAGTGCTAATTTTAAAGGCTAATATGCAAGTTATTGTCCTAAAAAGGGTTTGGGGACCCGGGTTCTGCCCCAGGGGACATGTATCCAGCAAAAAAAGTTTTAAAAACAGCCGTTTTTTCGGGAGCAGTGATTTTAATGATGCTTAAAGTAAAAAAAAAAAAAAGTTAAATATTCCTTTAAATATCGTACCTGGGGGCTGTCTATAGTATGCCTGTAAAGTGGCGTGTGTTTCCCGTGCTTAGAACAGCCCCTGCACAAAATGACATTTTTAAAGGAATAAAAGCTCGCGGCTTTAATGTAATGTTGGGTCCTGGAAATATAGATGAAAATCAGTGAGACAAACGACATGGGTACCCCCCCAGTCCATTACCAGGCCCCTTGGGTCTTGTATGGATAATAAGGGGAACCCCACACCCAAATTTAAAAAAGGAAAGGTGTGGGGCCCCCAGGCCCTATATACTCTGAACAGCAGTATACAGGCAGTGCAAACAAGACAGGGAATGTAGGTTTGTTGTTAAGTAGAATCTATTTGTAATTTTGAACTATTTTTTTAAGCTTTTTGGAAAACATAATGAAGGGTTATCACCCCTGTAACATTTGTTTTGCTGTCTGTGCACCTCTTCAGAAGATTTCACCTCACTTTCTGTCCCAATGACAAATGTTTTTTGAAAATTTGGGGTTTTTAGTGAAACAAGGATTGGTGATACAAAAATTGGGCCTTTGGTGGTGGTGCTGGTGCCACATAACTGTAAGTCCTCACAGTTACTCTTGGTGGGCGCTGGAACGGGACCTGCTGTGAAATATTATATCAAGAATTGTAATTACATGCACCTGTTGAACAGGGGCAGAAAAATTGGGCCTTTGGTGGGGGTGTTGCCACAACACTGTAAGCCCTCACAGTTACTCTTGGTGGGCACAGGAATGGGCCCTGTTCAACATGTCCCTGTTGAACAGGGGCTGAAAAATTGTGTCTTAGGCACTGATGCCACAACACTGAAACCCCTCACAGATGCTATAGTTGGAGTGCAGGAATGAGCCCTGCTGCAAAGTATTGCATCAAAATTTGTAATTAAGCGCCCCTGTTAAACAGGGGCTGAAAAATTGGGCCTTGGCTACTGGTGGCGGTGCCCAGAACCAAAAATGTTCTTACAATCTATCAGCATGAAAATTGAGGAGGAAGAGGATTGTGACTCAGCATAACAGGATAGTCACTCAGCATCAGCATAGGCAGTCTTGAAGGGATCTCACATTAAAAAAAAAAATCAATCGGTTACATCAGCATCAGGTGCTTGGTAGCTGGTGATCCAAGACTGATTAATTTTTATGAAGGTCCGCCGATCGACTCATTCGTTGGAGAGGCGCACCCTGTGATCGGTTAAAAAGCCTCCAGCAGCACTGAATGTGCGTTCCGAAAGAACGCTGGATGCAGGACAGGCCAGTAGCTCAATTGCATACTGTGCAAGCTCTGGCCAGTGATCCATCCTCAAGACCCAGTAACCCAAAAAATTTTCGGTGGGAATAGTGTCCAAGTCTGATTTTGCCCCTAGGTAATCCTGCAAGATGTAAATCAGATGCTGGCGATGATTACTGGAACCGATCAGACCTTGGGGCTGTGGACTAAAAAATTATCTGAACACATCGGTCAGACGGCCACCTTCTCCACCGATCCTTCTGTGACTGACCGAAGCCTCAGCAACACGTTGTCCAGGAGGACCATTAAATTGTAACCTCCCAGGCTCTGAAAACGCATTGCACAAACCTTTCTGCAAGGCCTCCCGAAGATGTTTCATCCTCTGCTCCCTCTGCGACAGCAAGATAAGGTCCGCAACCTTACCCTTGTAACGTGGATTAAGGAGGGTTGCCAGCCAGTAATCATCCCTTCCCTTGATACCACGAATACAAGGATACTTCTGCAGGCTTTGCATGATCAGGGAGGCCATGCAGTGTAGTTTTGCTGAGGCATTTAGTCCAGAGTCCTCTGGGTCACTAAGGACGACATGTTCTGCAGTCACCTCCTCCCAGCCACGTACAAGTCCATGGGTTTCTTCAGACTGTAAATGATCCCTTGAAGCCTGCTGCTGATGCTGAGTGCCAGGCTCGACCAACATGCTGACACAATTCTCCTCCTTGTCCTCTTCCTGGGTGATCGGCGGGCACGCAGGAACACTGTCTGGATAAAGGGGGCCTTGAGAGGTAAGGAAGTCCTCCTCGTTCTGCCTCAAGTGCCCAGTCCATTATTCCACGCAGCGTGTGCTCCAACAGGTGGACAAGAGGGACAGTGTCACTGATGAATGCACTGTCACTGCTCACCATCCTCGTGGCCTCCTCAAATGGTGACAGGACAGTGCATGCATCCCTGATCATAGCCCACTGGTGTTGGGAAAAAAAAATGAGGTCCCCTGACCCTGTCCTGGTGCCACAGTCGCATAGGTACTCATTGATGGCCCTCTGCTGCGTGTGCAGCCGCTGCAGCATGGCCAACATTGAGTTCCACCTGGTGGGCATGTCACAGATTAGGTGGTTCTTGGGCAGGTTAAATTTCTTTTGGAGGTCTGCCAGCCGAGCACTGGCATTATATGACCAGCGGAAATGCACACAGACTTTCCTGGCCTGCCTCAGGATATCCTGTAAGCCTGGGTACCTGCCCAAGAACCGCTGCACCACTAAGTTAAGGACGTGAGCCAAACAGGGCACATGGGTCAGTTGTCCCTGTCGGAGGGCGGAGAGGAAGTTGGCGCCATTGTCGCAAACCACCATACCTTCTTCAAAATCTCTGCCCCAGTGTGGCTCCTATCCCCCAAGCACACCAGCTCAAGCACCGCATGGCATCTTTTTGCCTGCGTGCTTGCATAGCCCTTTGAACGCCTACGGAGCAGCGCTGGTTCCGAGGACAAATCAGCACAGGAAGAGGCCATGGAGGAAGAAGAAGAGGAGGGGGTGAAGGAGAGAGGTGTGGCAGAATCACCACTAGTAGTATTTTGGAGGCGTGGTGGCGGAACAACCTCCAACACTACTGCACCCTGTTCTGCATCTTTCTCAGCTGCCAGAAGAGTCACTCAGTGTGTGAAAGATAGGTAACGTCCCTGTCCATGCCTGCTGGACCATGAGTCAGCAGTAATATGCACCTTACCACTGACCATCCTGTCCAGCGAGGCCAAGACATTGCCTTCCACATGCCGGTAGAGAGCCGGAATCGCCTTCCGTGAGAAAAAGTGACGTTTGGGAACCTGCCACTGAGGAACTGCACATTTCACAAACTCACGGAAGGGGGCAGAGTCTACAAACTCACGGAAGGGGGCAGAGTCTACCAACTGAAAAGGCAGCAGTTGAAGTGCTAGCAATTTAGCCAAGCTAGCATTTAACCGCTGGGCATGTGGATGGCTGGGAGCTAACTTCTTTCTGTGGTGTAGCAGCTGGGCCAGGGAAATTTACCTGGTACAATCTGATGTCGGTGTACCGATAGCAGATTGCCCTCAAGTACTTGGCTGTGACACACCTAATTCTACACCTTCATTCCTCTCAGTGCAGGTTTCAGAGAGGACTGAAGGTATAGTGGGGTTGGAGATCCCAGCTGATGAGGAGCAAGGAGAGGTCCGCTTTGTTCTTTGGTGTGGATCTTTTAGGTACGCTTGCCAACGAACTGCATGGCAGGTCGACATATGTCTGGTCAAGCATGTGGTGCCCAACGGGTGATGTTTTGGCCACGCGAGATACGCTTGAGACATATGTTGCAAATAGCAGCGGTGGGATCTGATGCACTTGTCTCAAAAAAGCCCACACCAAAGAACTTTTGGAATAACGCACAGAGACAGCGGAGCTCTGCGGTGTGATGCAGTCGGTGTGCTGCCCTTAAGCCGGACCCTGGAGGGCATCCTGCTTCCTTGGAGATGTGCCTCCTCCTCCTCCTTCTCTCTCCTATCAGGTACCCACGTGGAGGCAGTGACCTCATCATCCCCTCCCTCCTCATCACTGGAGCAAACCTGGCAGTATGCTGCAGCTGGGGGAACATGACTGCCAGATTGCTGTCCTTCTTGGGCACCCCCTCTCTCTGGGCTCACGTTACTGCCTTCCTCTAGGTACCATCATCGGAGCTTCAAAAAACACTGGGCATCATCCTGGAGCATGTACCCAACACTGTGGTCAAACAGTTCGGGGGACTCTTTAGGAGGACATGGTGGAGCTAGGGAAGGAGTGACTGATGCCATTGAGCCGAGGGAAGAGGCCACGTTGGCAGCTGCTTTGCCAGACAAAGTACCCTGAGCCTGGGTGAAAGAGGATGAGGATGGCTTGGTCATCCACTCTATCAAGTCTTCCGCATGTTGCGGCTCAACAAGGCCACCTACCGAAAAAAAGGACAAGCGTGTCCCACGGCTGATGAGGATGCACCATCTCCATGACCAGCACTGTTGCCTCTAGACACAGAGCCTGCTTTATTGGTTTGTGACTGTCTGCATCTCCTTGTTGGCCTTCCAGACATACTAATGGCCTGCAGTGAGATGTAGCTGCACAAAGCTGGCATGTAATATATACTGATACTGCAGCTAGCAGAATCAACTGCCTGCCTGTAGTATTATTAGTATGAGAACACCAGCAATTGTCTCCAGATAGCTTTAGGTGCACACTGTGCAGAGGACACAGTACACTAACTGTAAATACTGCAGCTGTCTGCCTGTGGTACTAATAGGATCAGAAGAACACCACCAATTTTCTTCAGGTAGATTTGGGTGCACACTGTGCAGAGGACACAGTACACTAACTGTAAATACTGTAGCTGCCTGCCTGTGGTATTAATAGGAACAGAACACCAGCAATTGTCTTCAGGTAGCTTTAAGTGCACACTGTGCAGAGGACACAGTACACTAACTGTAAATACTGTAGCTGCCTGCCTGTGGTATTAAAAGGATCAGAACAACAGCAATTGTCTTCAGGTAGCTTTAGGTGCACACTGTGCAGAGGATGCAGTACACTAACTGTAAATACTGCAGCTCCCTGCCTGTGGTACTAATAGGATCAGAACAACACCACCAATTTTCTTCAGGTAGCTTTGGGTGCACACTGTGCAGAGGATGCAGTACACTAACTGTAAATACTGCAGCTGCCTGCCTGTGGTACTAATAGCATCAGAAGAACACCACCAATTTTCTTCAGGTAGCTTTAGGTGCACACTGTGCAGAGGACACAGTACACTAACTGTAAGTACTGTAGCTGCCTGTCTGTGGTATTAATAGGATCAGAACAACAGCAATTGTCTTCAGGTAGCTTTAGGTTACAAACAGCTCAACAACAACAGAGGGACAGGGCACTGCCCTGGACACAGGCCGCAATCAAAGATGGTGCCGGAACGCGGAGAGACACGAGGCGACACAAGCACAGATACAGGCATGGCCAAATCTCAAAGAAAGGAGGCTGAACAGACCCAGCCTGAACCGGAGCAGGTCAGGGACCTCTTCTCCTCTGAATCATCCGGAGACTTGGATCCAAATCAACAGGGTGAGTCCCCACTACAGTCCCTATCACTGCCCCCATCTCCGGCCACATATAGGGACATACAAGAGCCTGCAGACTCCCCAATGTCCTCCATGGACATGAACATGGCAGAAATGACCAATGTCATATTTAGCCAACCCAGCCCTGACATTTCTGCACCACAGCCAGTACACTATGCGGGATATGCTGTATTATTAGCATGCTTTTCCACATTGCTGCAACAGGAGTTGTCTAAAGCTTGCGCCATCATTACCACTGACCTTAAAAAGGACATACATTGCATAGGAGAAAGATTTGAGATGATTGAAACCAAAATGGACAGCACAGTCAAGAAGGTTAATCAAAATTCCAATATGATTACTGATCTCCAAGACAGGCTGGAAGAGGCCTACACTGAAATTGAAGATTTGGAAAACCGGTCACGCAGATATAATGCGCATATACGAGGCCTCCCTGAAACTCATACTGACTTAAAAGGTGCCATGAGAGAGCTAATGAAAGAAATGATTCCTGATATAAACCAGCACCAAATGGAGATTGATCGAATTCATTGAGCCCTGACAGCACCGAGGTCAGATGGCTTACCACGCGATATCATTGTCAAGCCGCACTATTATCGTATAAAGGAAAAGTTGATGTTCGCAGCACGCAATAGACAGGACTTGTCATTATTCAGAGCACAAATCCAACTTTTCACTGATCTAGCCCCTTCAACGGTGCAAAAACTGAGAAACCTGAAGCCTCTACTACTCCATCTTGCCAATAAACAGATACAATATAGATAGGCCTTTGTTTTTAAAGTTGTCTTTCACATATAAAGGAAGATCCCACTCCTTCTCTACATTTCGAGATGGCAAAGATCCACTGCTGAACTTGGGAATTATCACAACAAGCAAACAGACCCCTCTCACCGCTGTGGCAGGACCGAAAGAACCTACAGGCTGGAAAGTCTTCCTGAGTTACCTGAGCGTGATAACCACCACTTCCCCTGAACGGGGAGCGCCAAAGTTTCTTCAAGTTTGACCAGTTAAAGTCCACAAATGACAGTAGTTTAAACACAGTTACCTCCATTGAACGAGAACAGTGCTGGTTACTGCATAACCTGATCGATTATTTGTTAGATCATAATTTATTTGTTATACGTTGCCTGCCGCGAGTTATAATGGGATGGTAAGGTGCTGCACCTGTTCCCTCAGAGGGGGAGACAGATGCGGCCCCCCAGGATCGGTCCCACAGGGTAAGTGTGACAGATTGGGAATGCGCCTGCCCTGGACTCGCTGCCCTCGAGAGCGGGGGGGGGGACTGGTGCAGAACATCCAAAAAGTTTTACAAGAATATAGTAGAAATAGTCAAGTTTCTGTTTGCTTACCTATAAGTTACAGTTATTTGGGTTAGGGCGGCCATACATGCCACCCATTCACGAGACTACCTTCCTCTGAGGATGAGGGTACCCTCGTACACACACTCCCAGACATTGCATCCGTGCGGGGTTGAATCCCAAATTAAAGTGAACATGTTAATGCTTACTAAGAGAGACGACACGGGCTTAAGGCCTAATGATCATTTTTTCTTAATTCATTTTGTCTTTTTTTTCTCCCACTCTTTCCTCATCCCACCCTTCGTCCCGAATCGTGGCTCCACGCTCTAACCTCATAACTTGGTCCTAGAGGATAAGGAGGCTGATTCAAGCTAACCCCGAGAATATGCATCATATCATTATGTGACACAAGGTAGAAGTGCTCTACCCTACCACGATGGCTAAGACATACCCCACTGATTATGCAGTAATCACCCACAATGTTCATGGCTTTAACTCCCCTACTAAAAGAACCAAAGCTTTACAATACTATCATGCGCAAAAAGCTGATGTACTCCTATTGCAGGAAACCCATTTCTCTAAAACCTCCGCCCCCCTGATATCTGAATAGCAAATATCAACAATATTATATAACCTCTGGACAGGAAAAAAAGGAGGAGTAGCAGTCTGATTTTCAAAACGGACCCCCTTTACACCGTTACTATAGTTAAGGATAAAGACGGCAGATACCTTATGGCGGTGGGACGCCTTCATGGCCAACTGGTGTCGTTCATATCATATTATGCCCCCAATTCTGGATAGATGGAATTCTTTGGAAAAATGCTTAGGATATTGATGCCCAGAGTACAGGGATAGGTGATCATGGGGGGAGACCCCAACATACCATTAGATAGGATTATGGACAAATCAGACCCCACCAAAATGATTCTTAAATGACCACCAACTGGGAGCAGTAAGGTAGCACCTACTCTTCATTTCTATGACTTGATCGATGCCTGGAGGGAAAAAAAAACACAGTCAGGGATTATACGTACTTTTCACAGGTACACCATACCTACTCCCGGATAAATCACATTTTGGTACATACTCCTTACTCCCATACATAACATCAGTTAAGATTCTGTCCACCCCTTGGTCTGATCACTTCCCAATTAAAATATCCACAACGGAACTCTGGATCAAACCTCGTCCCTCTCCATGGAGACTTAATGCAAGCCTACTAAATGACCCCACAATTTACACCGAAATTGAGAAAGAATTACAGGAATATTTTCGGACCAATAAGTCATCGGAAACATCCCCTATGATAAATTGGGTGGCCCATAAAGCTGCTATACGGGGTAGATTAATCCAAATAGCCGCCAGAGCAAAAAAAAACGAGAACAAACAATAAAGCAATTAGAAGCTAATCTAGACAAACTAATGAAAGAACAACATACAAATCCCCAGGTAGATATAAGACATAAGATAGACGAAGCGAGACTAGCACTAAACTTAAGCTTGACAAGCAGAGAAAACAAGCAGAGAAACATATTCGCTGGTCCAAACACAAATATTATACAATGGGGGATAAACCAACCACAATGCTGGCTAGAAAGTTAGTACCCACGAACATACACACCAACTTTACCTAAGTTGCAACTATCAAAAGGGCACCCCACTCAAAATCTTGAACTGATTCTCCGGGAATTTCACAACTTCTATGTTAAACTATATAGCCCACCAAATAAATATTCACAAACCAAGGCAGCAACGTTCTTTCAAGATGTTCTGCTACCCCAACTCACACACGCTCATACAGAACAGATGGATAAAGAATTCACGGATCTGGAAATCAGGATGGCTATCAAAACTATACACCCCTCTAAAGCCCCAGGTCCAGATGGATTCTCAGGTCATTATTATAGAAAATATCAAGAAATTTTAGTCCCCCACTTATGTTCTTATTTTAATGATCTGAGACGGGTAACAAAATCCCCAAACACGAGAACGCAGCGTATCTACATGTTCTACCAAAACCGGGAAAGGATCATTTAGATTGAGCTAATTATCGCCCAATCTCCCTGATCAACACTGATCTAAAAATAATTACTAAAGTTCTAGCCCTTAGATTAAATTCTTTCTTTGCACAATATATTCACCCAGACCAGGCAGGCTTTGTCTCAAACTGCCAAGCATCGGACCAGGATTATAAATCTAATCTCGGTTATCCAATCTGATTGGGATAGTAAGGGACCTAGACAGGGCATGCTGCTTTCGTTGGATATCCAGAAGGCCTTCGACTCCTTATCTTGGGAATATCTATTGGACGTTCTACGTCGTTTTGGGTTTGGCGAGCGCTTTCTGGCCCTCCTTCAAACACTGTATGAAACCCCCACAGCATCCATAATGCTCAGCGGATATCCATCCCAATCCTTTGATATTAGGAGAGGAACTAGGCAGGGTTGTCCATTGTCCCCTGCCCTAGCAATAGAGCCATTGGCTATTAAGATCCGAACCTGTCCAGATGTCAAGGGCATTGTATGTGGCGATAGGGAACATAAGTGCTTACTCTTCGCTGACGACCTCCTACTGACCCTGTCATCACCTATCACCTCCCTCCCCAATCTATATTCTATTTTCGGAAATTTCGGGCCTTGAAATTAATCATAGTATATAGCATTGAACCTTTCTCTGCAGAGGTCCACCCAGATAGAGCTTGAACAATCCCACCAATTTAAATGGGAGCCGGAAGCTCTTTCGTACTTAGGAATAAGACTGACTTCCTCTATATGAACCTTATATAAACAAAACTATCCCACTTTGTTCAAAAGACTGATAGAAGATTTAGCCAAATGGCAGATACACCCCCCCATCATAGTTTGGTAGACTACACTCAATAAAAATTAATGTATTGCCAAAGGTCTTATACTTATTTCGGACTATACCTGTGTCACTGGTCCGCTCTGACCTGCAGACATTCCAAAAAAAGATTCTTCAGTTTATTTAGGGAGACAAGAGGCCCAGGGTGAACAAAGGTACAATGTACACTCCAAAACAGGAAGGGGGACCTGGCCTGCCCGATTTACTGAAATATTTTAACGCAGCCCAAATGGCCCAACTTACTAAATTCCACTCCCAACAACCCCAAGCTATATGGATGACAATGGAATCTTATTCCTGTCATTCTAACCCAATTTTACATATTATGTGGCTGCCAATGAGGGAGAGACTGATCATATTATGCCCTACCCTTTCCTTCTCACTAAAAATTTGGGTTAGACTTTCAAGAACTCAAAAATTCAAGTCACCCTATAATCCGCTAGAATCTCTTTTGAGAAATAGAGTCTTCACCCCGGGCCTTAACCCCCTGCGTGGACCAACAAGGGTCTAATACGGATAGCAGACCTCTGTGACCACAAAGGTATGCTGACCGAGAGAACCTTGATGGAAAAATACCAAATGCCAAATACTGAACATTGCAGATTCACCCAAATACACCATTATATACAAACTCTAGCTCATAAAGGTGATTTAACAACAATGACTCCTATGGAAAATATGTGTAGACAATATGACAAACTCAGGGGTCATATATCTGCTATATATACGATATTGACATATATCTCGACAAAACTGAGCGGCAGGGTAGCAGAGGCCTCAAATCATCAAAGAAGGCTTCTTACATTTATATTTATTTCAGCTAAAATCACAATAGCAAGAAACTGGAGGTCTGCAGCCTTACCGTTCGACCAACTTAAACACAAAATGTCATGGCTTATGCTAAATGAAAGACTAATAGCAATGGTACAAGATAAAATGAAATTGTTTAATAAAGTATGGGATCCATGGATCAGATACCTGACGAATGATCCCGGAACGATCACAAACCAGGACCCTTCTTGAAGGACCAGTCTAGAGCGTGGAGACCCATCCCCCCTTCCCTCTCCCTGACCCCCGACCTTTTTTTTCTTTCGAGATCTAGTCTCTTTCTTTTCTCGGTAAGACAATAACTTAATGCGTTCTAGAGGGGCCCCCTGATACCTGGGGGGCCGGACCCCCCCAATAGATAGAGGGGAGCCGGTGTTTCCCGGGAGGTGGGCTGCATTCTAAGGCCTATGTTATAGAACATGCGCATGGCCATGGCCATAGGCTACAATATAAGGATTAAGGTAGAAGATCCACAGCAAAATATGTTTTATACACCACAAACACTGGAACAAACAAGGTACAGCCTATAGCAGTATAGGCTTATTGGTTCTGAATATACAAGAGGTAGACTCCTTGCATAGTTTATATTTATGATATACTGTGGCCGCTGTGCAATGTAATGCTGACATCTTTGTAATGGTTATATGAAAACTTTAATAAAAATCATTGAAACATAAAAAAAATTATAAAAATGTCATGAGTACAGTGTTGCATGGGCAGAAAGGGTGTATAAAGTGCCCAGTAAGTAAGTGGTTAAATTCATTATCCATATCGTCCTGTTTCCTTTATCCCTCAACAACTTTACATTTTTTCTCAACCTCCTTAATATTTTTATTCAAAATATCTTTTTCATATCTTTCGCAAAACCTTTTACAATAAACTGGGTGGTTATTACTGCAGCCTCCCTCCTATCGTCTCTCACCCTACTACAGGTCCTAATCAAGCTCCTAAATTGCCCCCTAGAAATATTCATATGCCAACTACAGTATATAGATGGCAAATGATATTCAGGAACTGTTAAAATCCACTGTTTTTGAAATTTTTAGAGAAGATTACATTATCCCCAATAAAGGTTTCTAAATCGTAAAAAAAAAAAAAAAAATTCTCTGTACTTCTGTGAGGGTAAAATGCAGATTATACGTTGTACAGCAGGCACATATTAGGAGTATGACATGTTGGGTTTACATATTCTTTAATGTCTACAGATTTGCATCAATTTGTAGTCCTTATATTTGTACGGAGTAAAGTAAAAGCTGTGTACCTGACTCTGGTTTTTAGTTTTGGATATACTGTTATGAAAAGATCCACAAAGATTTCAGAAGCAGGAAATAGCCTCAGACACCTGGGAGATCTGGACAACATTGTAGCCATAAGTCATAATGTATTTCTGTGTCTAGGTGTTCCAAAGCATGACTGGGATTCTGCTGTAGAAGAAGAACTAAGAGTGAGTAAAAACATGGCGGAGAGCTGGAGAAGAGCCATCAGTCCTGGTAATCAGAGATCAGTCACTGTTTATCTTTAATTTATATGATACATTTTAGTGAAATATAATTTTATATTTAATTTAACTAATTATATGAAACCTCAAATACTGACTATATCTATTAATCCATTAATTGACTTGATAAATCATTCCTGCAAGTTAATCTACAGTATAGTTTACATAGATGATATACAGTATACATGGATGCAATGACGTAGTTATAATGAAGGATTTAAAGCTACACAGTTCTGAGATTATCCAGATTTTTTCATCTAAGTGGGAAAATCACAATAGGTGAGTTCAAAGAATAGGTGCTCACAGCAGGCTCTTCTTATAAAAAATATTTAACAATAGCATCATATAGGATACAATATGATTGGGCGCTAAAGCTTAGCAATGTAACTAACCATAAAATTCGATATTTACCGAACACATAGGCAAATTTAATTATTATCAAATTTATATATCTAGTGTGCATATAAGATAGCGCTGGACTGGTGTAAGGTCTGGTATTAAATGGAGGTGATCTGGGTTATGTTGTCTTTCAGGGTCTCTGGACTGGGAGGTGATCTGAGTTACATTGTCTTTCAGAGTCTCTGGACTGGTCAAAAAAGAAATGCCTCTCTCAAAGCCTCCACACCTGAAATTGGTGCTCCTGATTAAAATTCCAAAGTACAGTCACATCAATGGTGGATAAAACAGGAATAAATCTCTAACGCATTTCACATCAAATGATGCTTACTCATAGCTGAGCTCAGCTATGAGTAAGCATCATTTGATGTGAAGGGTGTTAGTGATTTATTCCAAGCCAAAAATAAAATAAGCATCTAATCAATTAAAACAGTATAAAAAATATGAAATGGGGGCACATGCGCAGCTTCTGATTATGGTGGACGTTTAACTTGTCGGCTCTGGTCCCTGTCAGTCTTCTGGGACTCCCACCACCCACTACGCAGCTTTGCTAACTTCGGAAGTCACAGATCTTTACTCCTGATACTGCCAGGCATCCTATGGACAAAATTGGGTGCCAGAAACCAGTATCGCCTCCCCCTACCAAGGACTGCTTTGTTCTCGGGCCTGCATCCCCCTTCCTTGAGTATGTGAGAGAACCCACTGAAACCCACGGACCCTCTCGGGGCTGAAGGGGGACATTTCTCTGTTGCCTCCTACTCCCGACATATTGAGACAGCCATCCCACTGGCTACAGAGGTCCTGGACATAAAACTACAAGCGCTGCTGCAGAACATCACCCACAATATTACCAAGGAGATGGGGAAATTTGCCCAAAAACTGAGAGGTGAGATTGCTCATTTGGGGGAGCGTACAGACACCCTAGAAACTAAATTCAATGAACTAGTGCAGTATGTACATGTCTTGGAGGAAGATAATGCCTCACTTAAAGTGGTTGTAAACCCCCCCCAAAAAAATAAAAAACCCTGTAAGACAAAGGCATAATGAGCTAGTATGCATCGCATACTAACTCATTATGAAATACCTTAGATCGAAGCTGTTGCAGCGGCCCCACACACCGCTATGACCGGCAACATGTCTCCTAGTTATTTCCGGTTTCGTGGGCTCCAGCGCTGTGATTGGCCAGAGCCGTGATGACGTCACTCCGGTGCATGTGTGCGGGAGCCGCCAGTCACAGCACGCCGCTGAAGAAATGGCACGAGCGAGCCATTTTTTTAGTGCGCATGTGCCGATGATATATGGTAAATATCTCCTACACCATGCAGATTTAGGAGATATTTACAGTACCTACAGGTAAGCCTTATTATAAGCTTACCTGTAGGTACAAGTGGTGTAACAGGGTTTACAACCACTTTAAATAAACTGTTTCCCAGCTCCAGACGCAACAAGAAGACCTTAAAAATAGAGAGCAGCGCCAATATTTAGGGATTCGCAGTATCCCAAAAACTGTAGGAGACCCTGCCATTTGCTCATACCTTCTAGGCCTCTTCACCACCCTCGCCCCTCATAGTCGTGATATTGACTGGTGTATGGATAGGGCCCACAGGTCTTTGGCCCCTAAACCCCCTGCCTTTCCGTGTCTAATGATGGGGTGCAATATTCCAATACGTGACCTTTAGGAAAGTGAGGCTTTTCTCCATAATCTGGGTTTACCACCTCCTCCAAAAGATCTCTTGCCTTCACCTATCACATATAGACCAACATCTGCTTCTAGCAAAATCTGGACTGCAGCTCAGCAGAAATAACAAAAATGCCCCTCAATGCCTCAATGTCCTTCATCCTCCAGACATCCAACTTGACTGCACCTTCTATATCCAATGGTTATCTCTAATTTTTGTCTGTTACTGCGCCATTTAGGTGCTTTGAATCCCTAATCAAGGATACTCTACCATACCCATGGGATAAACTTTCTGTTTTTTTTTGTTTTACTGGTTACCTTTTTAAAAGTTTTGTGTTCCACACTGTTAGATGGAGGGGACCCTTCCTTCCAGATCATGGAGGTCTTCATGCTCCTTTCTACTATCCATGGACACAACCACAGAACCCCGAGATGCCTTACCTTTCAGGTTGCCTACTGCTAATTTTTTTTGTTTGTTTTTTTTCCAGGTCTTTTTTGACCTTGTTTGGACTATTTAGTTAATAATGATTGGTTATTATGTTGTTTAGTGTTATCTATCTTCTACACATCATGGGCACCATTCCCCATTGGTAACCCTCTGCTATGGCTCTATGCCTTCTTTATTTCAATGTTAAGGGTCTAAACTACATCCAAAAGGGATGGTTGGCCTTGACAGAATTTAAATCCTCAGGGCTAATGTTATCATGGTCAATGAAACACACTTCTGTGCAGGAGGTTCCTTTACGTTTGCATCTAAACACTTCCGCACCACTTTACTGCTTCTGATCCTACTGGGAAAGCTGGCGTGATGATTTTGATTAAACGATCTTGTCCTTTCCGGATTGAATCTACATATTTGGAACCCCATGGTAGGTTTATTTTCCTGGATTGTGACTACATGACCCGCTCTCTTACATTGGTTAACAGTTAACTGTATATGCCCCCAACTCAGGTCAGATTTACTTTCTTACAGAGGTTTTTGAGAAAATGCTGACATTTTTCCAACCTTTTATGATTATTGGAGGTGATTTTTTAACATGGCCATGTCTCCTGTGAAGGATTGACATTTATCATTTCAATCCACCCTTTCTACAAAGGTACTTTGGTTGTCTTCCTCTTTTCGTAAACTTGTCAAAGCTCACAAGTTCTTAGATGTTTGGAGGTCTAAACATCCCACTCAGAAACAATTTGTTTTACTCATTCCCCCCGCAAATTGTATTCTAGACAACTTCTTTGTAACGTCCCCACTGTGCAAATACAGTATGCTTTTGAAATCAATTCTATTACCTGGTCAGACCACGCATTTGTGGTTTTTAACCTTACCTTAACTATGTAGCCAGGAGCTGGATACTTATGTATTCCTGCAACCAAAAGACGCTGTGGGGTTTCCCTCTAGTGTTCCAGTTTCGGCTGTCTTGTTACTTACCTCTTGTTAAAAGATTTAATTGGGCTTACAAATCATAACAGAGAGGAGAAGTATGCAAACATGAATTTAGAAAATGAAGTTCAGTACAGCGTGATCAGCTAGATGACCAGAGCTTACTATGCATAACAAGAGATCACCATATAATGGTGTACTAGGTCATCAGAGAAACAATGTATTCAGCAACTGTGGGAATACAGGCAAAACAAATTTATTGAGTAGTAATAGAAGGGGCTGTATCTGGAGAGAGGGAGTCTGTGTGTTGCTGAAGAAGGGGAGAGCTTCATTGCTAGAGGAGAGAAATGAAAAGAGGGGAGAGAAGAAGGAGAAATATATATGTAAATATATAAATAGATATGTGCTACCATGGTAAAAAGGACTGTTTGGTCGAAAGTCAGCCATGAGAGACCCAGGGTTGTCATAGTGAGTGAAATTTGGAGACCTGATCTTTTTCAATGGCTTACATTTTGGCACGTATCATTGCGTGATTTACCCTGTGTTTAGCCTCAGCTTCCATCAAAGAGGGGGATTTCCAAGCTTTAGCTATCATTTGTTTTGCTGCTGTGAGGAGTAGGGAAAAAAGCTTGAATTGTTTGTGGGATAGGGAGTCTGGTTTTAGATTGAGAAGTGCTGTTGCTGGGTCCGGTGAAACTACAACTACCAGCTGGCTGATAGAGAAGAGCAGACCGCTGGGAGAAACTATAAGAGGGAAGGCTTGAGGCATGGTGTGCACTCTAGGGACCGGCGTGGATCTGCATGCAGGGAATCTGCTCCAGGGTGAGCTGCAGCTGAGTCGTGGTCTGTTCTGGCTGAGTTATCCAGCGACTAGCTGGAGGGACACCTGCAGACAGTTCCCCTTCACTGTCTGGCCGCAGCCTGGAAGCCACTCTTGTTCCATACACCCTTCAGAGATATTGGATTCGTGTGGGCCATGTTGCAGTGCAGTGGAGGCCAGATGCCATCCCTTGAGCGACATTCCTGAGAGATCATCATGCATCATCAGCAATCGCTGTTGCTTGTAGTTCCACAGAATGTAACATCTTTAAGGCATTGATCACTGTGAATACAGTTTTGATTTACACAGGAAGATTGTCTGCTGGTTATACACAACCTATTGGATCAACTACTTTTGCTTTACCATCCAATATTTCTTGCATGCAATTAAAGACCTAAGAGCTAGCTGAGGATTAACTGGATTGCAACATATGACTACTTTTACCTCCCTTCCCACTTCAGGGATTTGTTTTACTGAAGCTTGTAGAGCTACAGGTCACCAATAACTCTCTGTAAGAGCAGGTTGAATTGTAATACGGTTCTTGTTTGCAGAACAGCAGATAAACAAGTACAGCTTTAGCATTTATATGTGAAGGAACAGTAGAGAGGGGTATGACACTCTTAAGAGCCATTCCTCTGCTCTCCTGTAACTTATTCACATATGCATTATATGCACTTATCCGAGCACAGAGATTATAGTGCTTACTGTTGAATGTTTGTTATTGATAGTGGAACAACTATCACTTCTAAGATTCATTATTTGGAAGACAACATTTTAAAGTGTAAACTTAGTTAATTTTACTATCATCTCATTGAGTAAACTATTTTTGATTTAATAAATTCTGGTGTATTTCCTTATTACTGTTATCTAAAAGAAAAAAATGTTTTAACCCAGGGTGTCAGAACTCATGGGTTCAGGATAACCAGAGGGGTATTGATTTATCTTGCCACCCTCAAGAGAGCAGCGCTACATCTACCTCCAAAGCCTGCCACTGCCGTTTATTACAAATCTTTTCTACACATCCAAGTCATTAAAGATCAATTAACCTGGGCATTGTCTCAATCCTTTCAATTAAATAGAAATACAGTGCCCGGGGTTTCCACCCTATGGGAAACACATAAGGCATTTTTCAAAAGGCCCATATATATTTCTGCAGGCTCTCATTTGAAGAAAGAGAATATCCTTCAAAGGTCCTCTCTTCTCTCTCTCTACTGTGAAAAGCGAAATCTTTATTGCTTTCTTCCCCCTACCATGGTTAATCTACGTATTATTTCTCTCCAGAAACGTATTAAGTCTTTAGATATGAGCACAATTGCCAAATCTCTCTTATGGGCTAAACAGAAATTTTATGAATACTCAAACAAATCCCATAGGATGCTAGTAATTAAACTCAAACCCCATTTTCTTCCATTCCTTTCCTGACTCCTTTATGCAACCTGATGGCATCCCTACCTACTGCCCTCAAACCATGGCTAAGGTATTTGGAGACTTTTATCATAGGTTATATAATTGCTTATCCTAAGATTCTTGCTCTCATTTTACACAAGAGAAGTTTGATGCATTTTTTTGCTTCTCTATACCTAACAAAATTATCATTGTCTAACCTCTCCCTAGTAAACTCTGCTATCACTGTTGAAGCGCTATCAGAGGTAGTCAAATATTTACCAGCTCACAAATCCCTAGGACCAAATGGGTTCCTATACTCCTATTACAAATCTTTTTTTCCGACCCTTGCCCCACACTTGCTAGATGTATTTATTTCCCTGATGAAAGGTCATATTACCCACTCCCAGTTCCTGCACGCTTTTATTACAGTTATACTGGAACCAGATAAGAATCATCCCTCTCTGATAATTATCACCCCATAGCCTTATTCAATTCAGACTATAAAATATTCACTAGAATTCTTGCTAATAGATGTACTCGCATAATCCCTAGTCTTATACATAAAGATCAGGTTGGATTTGTCTCAGCCAGACATGCTGGCAACAATACCAGACACATTTCAATTCAAGTTCAATTTTGGTCTCATCTGACCAGAGCAGCTTTCACATGTTTGCTCTGTCCAGCACATGGCTTCTCGCAAACTGCAAATGGGACTTTTTATGGCTTTTTTTCAACAATGGCTTTCTTCCATGAAGGGCAGATTTGTAGAGTGCACGGCTAATAGTTGTCCCGTGGACAGATTCTCCCACCTGAGCTGTGGATCTTTACAGCTCCTCCAGAGTTACCATGGGCCTCTTGGCTGCTTCTCTGATTAAAGCTTCGTACATACAATCAGATTTTCCGCAGAAAACACCTCAGACTTTTTTCCGAAGGGCGTTGGCCCCAAACTGTCTTGCATACAAATGGCCAGGAATTGTCGGCCAACAAACACGAATATACTGATGTACTATGTGGTTTTTCAGCTCTTTAGCGCCACCCTTTGGGCCCCTTCTGCTAATTTCGTTTTAGTAGAAGTTTGAGTGTTGTTTCCTGCTTTTCATTTCGCGCTTTTCATTTCACGCTTTTCAGTTTGTTTCTGAACGGCCGTTCCTCAACTGGACATGTTGCGGAATTGGAGGAGATAACGTGTTATTTATTATTGGCCTTGGAGTTATCGCTTTGACCCAAGTCCAGGAACAGGAGGAGGAGGACTTCTTGGACCAAAAATTGGTTGCTTTATTAATTGTGACCAATTATGTCATATGCCTTTGCTGCAGGAGCTCGAGGAGAATAATACGGATGATTATTGGAATTGTCTCCAGATGATGGACCCCTGCTTTCACCATGCATGAGGCTTTTATTTTATTTTTTGGTTGAATAATGATTTCATTTGGTATATTTTCTATATTTTTTGATGCATTTTTGGTTAAGATCTATTGGCAGATAGCATGTCTAATTTTATTTTGTTTTCTTTTTTTAGTGCATAATAAAAAAAATTTGGAGAATAATACTTGGTTATGTGTTTTACTTCAAATGACAGTTTGGGAGTAGGCAGTTTTAAAAAATACAATGTAAAATTGACAAGGGACACCAACATAGTTGTATCTTTTGATCTTAAAAACTACGGGTTAGTAGTGGTGTTGTGGTAACTTGCCCAGAAAAAAAAAGAAGCATAATAATATTATTCTTGATATCACTAGAAAAAAAAGCCTTTTAACCATTTCCAGACTGCTGCAAGCTGTTATACATCCTAACTTTGAAGAGGGATATCTTTGTTATGGCAGCAGCTAGCTGCCATAACCCCGGTATCCTCTTGTTCAGCGGGTGGTCTGTGTTCCGATAATAGTGGTCTCTGCGGCAGATTTACCACAAGATTACTTTTATCGGTGGTGGGAGAGTGCCCCCCCTCCGCTCTCCGGTGCCCTCCGCTACTTACCAGAGTCGCGGAGGTGATTGGATCCTTGTCCTTCCTGGGTATGGAGACAAGTGAGGGGAAGATGGCCCCCACCCGTCTCCATACCATTGCAGGGTGGAAGCGACGTCAAAACATCACTTCCATCCATAGCTCTAAAAGGGCCATTTTTATTTTTTTTTATGACAAAATTTTTATTATTATTTTTTTTAATTGCATGCTAGTGTAAATATGAGATCTGAGATCTTTTTGACCCCAGATCTCATATTTAAGAGGCCCTGTCATGCTTTTTTTCTATTACAAGGGATGTTTACAAAGTTTAAAAGTGACACAATTTTTTTTTTAAAAGAACAGTGTAAAAATAAAAAAAAAAGGTCAAATAAAAAAAAAAATTTAAACACGCCCAGTCCCGCCAAGCTTGTGTGCAAAAGTGAATGCATACGTGACTAGCGCCCGCATATGTAAATGGTGTTCAAACCACACATGTGAGGTAGAGCAAATGTTGCCTATGGATATTTTTAAGGGTAAAATTTTGTCGCCATTCCACGAGTGGGTGCAATTTTGAAGCGTGACATGTGGGGTATCAATTTACTTGGCGTAGCATTATCTTTCACAATATAAAACAATTGGGCAAACTTTACTGTTTTATTTTTTAATTAAAAAAGTATTTTTTCCCCCAAAAAATGCGCTTATAACACCACTACGCAAATACGGTGTGACAGAAAGTATTGTAATGACGGCCATTTTATTCTCTAGGGTGTTAGAACCCCCAAACATTATATATTTTTTTTCTAAGTAATTTTCTAGCAAAAAAAAAACAGTTTTTAACTTTTAAACAACAAATCTCAGAAAGGGGCTTGGTCCTTAAGTGGTTAAAATTCGTTTGGCAGAACTCCATCAGTACCACCAGCAAAGGAGATTCATTATTATCCCATTAAAGAAGAAGAGAATGTGCGCTGCATTTCGAGATTTCATAATTTGCCGCGTTACGAATGTGAATTCTCCTTAATGAACGCTAGTTTACAAGACCGACTGTGTTTGTACTTTGGACTTTCGTCCAACGGACTTTTGTACACACGCTCGGAAAATCCAACAACAGATATTTGCCCCCGGAAAAATTTAAAGGCTGCCATCCAACATTTGTTTGTGGAAAATCTGACAACAATTGTCCAATGGAGCGTACAAACGGTTTGGATTTTCCGCCAACAGCCTCTCATTACACAATTCCCATCGGAAAATCCGATCGTGTGTAAGAGGCTTTATGCTCTCCTTGCCTGGCCTGTCAGTTTAGGTGGACGGCCATGTCTTGGTAGGTTTGCAGTTGTGCCATACTCTTTCCATTTTTGGATAATGGATTGAACAATGCTTTGTGAGATGTTCAAAGCTTGGGATATTTTTTTTTTAGAACCTAACCTTGCTTTAAACTTCTCCACAACTTTATCCCTGACCTGTCTGATGTATTCCTTTGCCTTCATGATGCTGTTTGTTCACTAAGGTTCTCTGACAAACCCGAGGGCTTCACAGAACAGCTGTATTTATACTGAGATTAAATTGCACACAGGTGGACTCTATATACTAATTAGGTGACTTCTGAAGGCAATTGGTTCCACTAGATTTTAGTTATCTGAGATAAGGGAGCTGAATACAAATGCACGCCACACTTTTCACACATTTATTTGTAAAAAATATTGAAAACCATTTATCATTTTCCTTCCACTTCACAATTATTTATCACTTTGTATTGGTCTATCACGGGGTCTTCAAACTACGGCCTTCCATTTGTTCAGGAACTGCAATTTCCATCATGCTTAGTCATGTCTGTGAATGTCAGAGTTTTACAATGCCTCATGGGATGTGTAGTTCCGCAACAGCTGGAGAGTCATAGTTTGAAGATTCCTGGTCTATCACATAAAATCCCAATAAACGCATTAACATTTTTGGTTGTAACATGACAAAATATGGAAAATTTCAAGGGGTATGAATACTTTTTCAAGGCACTGTAAATACTCCAATCACACACAATGCTTCCAATTCCACCATTGCTTTTCATACTTAAGCTAATCAGGTATAGTTTCACAGAGATTAAAGGATAAATTCACCTTTGCAACATGTTACAATTGAGCACTAGGGATGAGCCCGATGTTCAAGTCGAATGTAAGTTCGACTCGAACATTGGGTGTTTGCCTGTTCGTCGAACAGTGAACAATATGTGGTGTTTGCGGCAAATTCAAAAACTGTCGGAACACCGTTAAAGTCTATGGGACACTAACATGAAAAATCAAAAGTGCTAATTTTAAAGGCTTATATTGTATGCAAGTTATTGTCATAAAAAGTGTTTGGGGACCCGGGTCCTGCCCAGGGGACATGTATCAATGCAAAAAATTTTTTTTAAAGACGGCCGTTTTTTTGGGAGCAGTAATTTTTTTAATGCCTAAAGAGAAACAATAAAAATAAAAAATTCCTTTAAATATCGTGCCTGCGGGGTGTCCATAGTATACCTGTAAAGTGGTGCCGTTTTCCGGTGTTTAGAAGAGTACCACAGCAAAGTGAAATTTCTAAAGGAAAAATTGTCATTTAAACCTGATCGCGGCTGTAACGAATTGTCGGGTCTCAGCAAAACGGAGACCCCCACAACCACCGGGCAAGGGTTGTGGGGATGAGGCCCTTGTCCCCATCAACATGGGGACAAGGTGCTTTGGGGGGCTACCCCAAAGCACCCTGAGTATAACAGGTAATTCTGCGCTACCCGAATAGTAAGCAGCTAACAGCTAATAGGATATTAGCATAGAACAGGAAACAAAATGAGTGTAGCGCTAATATGACAAATAACCATATATTACATAGTATAAAAACCCTAAGGTTCCTCAAATCAGCACATCAAAATGTGTGGGGGGGGGGGCATAAAAAATATATCAATAGATAATAAAGTCCTCAAAGTCCTCAAATTAGCACATCAAAATGTGTGGTGGGGACATAAAAAATATATATCGATAGATAATAAAGTCCTCAAAGTCCTCAGGAAATGTATTGTGTAGATTGTTGGGATGAGAGTCCTCAATATATATGCGACTTCATATTAAAATGTATCAAAAATACAAAAAGCATATGAACTGAAGAAACACCACAACCGAAAGTGAGGAGGCTTACCGGAATGTTTGAATCCAATAAAACGTACGTTCAATTGGGTCAAACAAGCTTGAATCCTGAATCGTTGATGAAATTCCGTGGAGGATGGAAGGAGATCCAAGGATAATCTGTGTGTTGATGTAGGCCTCCGGGGTGTTATCCGCAGTAAATGATGATTACATTGGGCAAGGAGAAACAAAAAAAAAGGCCACATAGTGTAATCCCGTATGAAAAATGTATATCAAATTTATTAAAAAAAGAAAAACACTCACATGGGCAATGGATAAAAGACAGCGCTGTGCAAGTAAAATGGTGGCAGTGGGGTCCCACTTGACGCGTTTCGTCTCCTTGGACATCGTCTGGGGGGACCCCCCACTGCAGCCAACAAGATTTATATAGGAAATGTAATCCCCAATCTGAGAGTCAACTCACATTGGATTCGGCATGTAAACCATGCCACTTCCACTATCTAGGTAAGATGGCCGCTCGGCTTGCGTTCTATGCCTCATTTTGAGACCGGAAGTCTCTAAATCAATTTCAGCATTACCTCAGAATGTCCAACGTATTTAACGTGGGAGGCTTTGGATAATATGTGGAGTGTCAGTGTTGTGCCATGCAGACAGAACAGAGAGTAAAGTGAAAACAGGAAAGCACGAGTGAGCTGAAAGTGAATGGCATGACGTCACAGGCATGCACCCCAGACATGCGTTCCAAAGGACCGTGGTGTGTTGGTGTGTGCGGAGGGGAATGATGTAATTCCCCTCTAGTGGGTGGTGTCCCGCGCCAACGTACACTGGCATCATGCATCACCCCGGTAACAAAAGTCACATGCTCTAGGCAGGGGGTGACGCACAGAAGGCATACTTACTGGAAGGCGTATCAAAAGGGCGTGCTGTGCCGATGCATCATGGCATTGTAAGTCACCACGGCAATGGAGTCACATGTCCTGAATACCGGGATGACGTTCGCAAAGCACCATAACAAATGGGATCATAATGAACAGTGACGGGAAAAGTAAAAAACAGAAAAACTTGACCCGGACAGGCATACATTGTGTTACAAATTATGTGAAATAAATAACCACGGGTAGTGGTGTGTATAAATTAAATGCGTGTGCCCACGAATGGGGAAAAAAAAATTATTTACACGTGTGTATGTGCTTGCGAAAACGTAAAAAAATGTGTATAGTCAGAGGTGAAGTGAAATTCAAAATATGTTGAAAAAAAAATAGAATAATTTTTATTCCCTTAAACAATTCAATCTCGATGTGTATATATAAAGTGGACTCTCATGAGGGGATCATGTGCTGACAGTTAAGCATATAAAAATAGGGAACTTCAGCCCCATGTTAGACAAATCTACACATGACCCAAAACGTGTAGCATAAGTCCATAACCAAAAAGAACCCTAAAGTTTAAAACATAAAATTGAAAACCTATGTGACAATATATATGAAAACTGTTGGCATGCCTATCTTTCTCCTTTTCCATTGCTTTATTTCAATACACCTTTTAGGTACATACTGTATATACTCGAGTATAAGTCGTTCCGAGTATAAGTCGAGGCCCTAATTTACCACAAAAAAATGGGAAAAACTTAGTGACCCGAGTATAAGACGAGGGTGAGAAATGCACAGCTACTGTAAGTGGAAAAGAGGGTCAACAATGCCCATTTGCAGCCTCACTGTGCCCATTTGCAGCCATAGGTCCCCCGAACTTCAAACTCGGCAGTTAAGGGTTCCTAGATGCCCCCTAGCTGCAGCCAAATTTTGGGTCTCTGAACCCAAATGGTTCAGAAATGACATTGCTGCAGACTGACACAGCTAACTGATTTTGGGGCCCCGTATCTCGGGGCCACTTAGTGCTAGGAATCCCAAGTTTGGTGTGCAAACTCAGTGGAACTAGCACCATAAAATATCCAAAGTTGGGGTTTCTAGCACCAAGTGTCCCCGAGATACAGGGCCCCAAAAATCGGTTCAGAAAATGTCAAGCACTTTTCTGCAGCAGAGAATGACATTTTATGAACCGGCTTTGGGGCCCCGTATCTCAGGGCCACTCCTAGGAGCTTTGGATATGTTATAGTACCAGTTCCACTGGGTTAGCACACCAAATTTGAGGTTCCCAGCACAAAGTGGCCCTGAGATATGGGGCCCCAAAGTTGGTTCGGAAAATGAAATTTTTTTTCTGCAGAAAAGTGCTTGACTCGAGTATAAGTCGAGGGGGGCACTTTCAGCACAAAAAAATGTGCTGAAAAACTCGACTTATACTCGAGTATATACGGTATATGCTTCTCTTTAGCATGCCTATCTTTCTCCTTTTCCATTGCTTTATTTCACGCCTTTTAGGTACATATATGCTTCTCTTTATTTTATTCTAATACACCTTTTTGGGTACACATATTCCTTGTATTTATTTACCATTATCATTTCTATTTTTCATGTGCAAATATGACGCTCACATACAGAGTTTTTATATATATATTGTCACATAGGTTTTCAATTTTATGTTTTGAACTTTAGGGTTCTTTTTGGTTATGGACTTATGCTACACATGTTTTTGGTCATGTGTAGATTTGTCTAACATGGGGGTGAAGTTCCCTCTTTTTATATGTTTAACTGTCAGCACATGATCCCCTTATGAGAGTCCACTCTATATATACACATCGAGATAGAATAATTTTTATTCCCTTAAAAAACAATTAAATTTTTTTTTCAACATATTTTGAATTTCACTTCACCTCTCACTATACACATGTTTTTTACATGTTTTCGCAAGCACATACACACGTATAAATAAAAAAATGTTTTCCCATTCGTGGGCACACGCATTTAATTTATACACACCGCTACCCGCGGTTATTTACTTCACATAATTTGTAACACAATTTACGCCTGTCCGGGTCAAGTTTTTCTGTTTTTTACTTTTCCCGTCACTGTTCATTATGATCCCATTTGTTATGGTGCTTTGCGAACGTCATCCCGGTATTCAGGACATGTGACTCCGTTGCCGTGGTGACTTACGATGCCATGATGCATCGGCACAGCACGCCCTTTTGATACGCCTCCCAGTAAGCGTGCCTTCTGTGCGTCACCCCACTGCCTAGTGGGGTGATGCATGATGCCAGTGTATGTTGGCGTGGGACACCTCCCACTAGAGGGGAATTACTTCATTCCCCTCCGCACACACCAACACACCACGGTCCTTTGGAACGCATGTCTCGGACGCATGCCTTTGACGTCATGCCATTCACTTTCAGTGAACTTGCGCTTTCCTGTTTTCACTTTACTTTCTGTTCTGTCTGCATGACACACCACTGACACTCCACATATTATCCAAAGCCTCCCATGTTAAATACGTTGGACATGCTGAGGTAATGCTGAAATTGATTTAGAGATTTCCGGTCTCAAAATGAGGTGTGGAACACACGCCGAGCGACCATCTTACCTAGATACCGGAAGTGGCATGGTTTACATGTCAAATAAAATGTGAGTTGACTCTCAGATTGGGGATTACATTTGCTATATAAATCTTGTTGGCTGCAGTGGGGGATCCCCCCAGACGATGTCCAAGGAGACGAAACGCGTCGGGTAGGACCCCACTGCCGCCATTTTACTTGCACAGTGCTGTCTTTTATCCATTGATCATGTGAGTTTTTTTCTTTTTTTAATAAATTTGATATGCATTTTTCATACGGGATTACACTATGTGACCTTTTTTTGTTTCTCCTTGCCCAATGTAATCATCATTTACTGCAGATAACACCCCGGAGGCCTACATCAACACACAGATTATCCTTGGATCTCCTTCCATCCTCCACGGAACTTCATCAACAATTCAGGATTCAAGCTTGTTTGACCCAATTGAACGTACGTTTTATTAGGTTCAAACATTCCGGTAAGCCTCCTCACTTTCGGTTGTGGTGTTTCTTCAGTTCATATGCTTTTTGTATTTTTGATACATTTTAATATGAAGTCGCATATATATATTAAGGACTCTCATCCCAACAATCTACACGATACATTTCCTGAGAACTTTATTATCTATCGATCTATATTTTTTTATGTCCCCCACCACACATTTTGATGTGCTGATTTGAGGGCTTTGAGGACTTTATTATCTATTGATATATTTTTTATGCCCCCCCCCCCCACACATTTTGATGTGCTGATTTGAGGAACCTTAGGGTTTTTATACTATATTATTATTATTATTATACAGGATTTATATAGCGCCGACAGTTTACGCAGCGCTTTACAACATTAGGGCAGACAGTACAAGTACAATACAATTCAATACAGGAGGAATCAGAGGGCCCTGCTCATTAGAGCTTACAATCTAGGAGGGAGGGTCAAGTTATACAAAGGGTAATAGCTGTGGGGGATGAGCTAATGGAGAAAATAGTGCAGTTGTTAGATGGAGGCAGGATAGGCTTCTCTGAAGAGGAAAGTTTTCAGGGATCGCCTAAAAGTGGATAAAGTTGGAGACAGTCTGACAGATTGGGGTAGGGAATTCCAGAGGATGGGCGAGGCTCGGGAGAAGTCCTGGAGGCGGATATGGGAGGAGGTGATGAGGGAGCTAGAGAGCAGGAGGTCTTGGGAGGAACAGAGATGGCGATTAGGTTGGTATTTTGAGACTAGGTTAGTGATGTAGCTGGGGGCAGAGTTGTGGATGGCTTTGTAACTTATTGTTAGTATTTTGAATTTAATTCGTTGGGCGAGTGGTAGCCAATGGAGGGATTGGCAGAGAGGGGTAGCAGACACTGAGCGGTTTGTAATGTGGATGAGTCTGGCAGCAGCATTCATGATGGACTGAAGGGGGGGATAATCTATTTAAAGGTAAGCCAATGAGGAGTGAGTTGCAGTAGTCAAGGCGAGAGATAACCAGGGAGTGAATCAGGAGCTTTGTGGTTTCATTGGTTAGAAAGGGACGTAGTTTAGAGATGTTGCGGAGGTTGAGGCGGCAAGCTTTGGAAAGTGATTGGATGTGGGGCTGAAAGGAGAGTTCAGAGTCCAGGATAACACCTAGTACCCTGACATGTGGGGGCGGGTGGATGGTTTTGCCATTGCTCTTGACAGAGAAGTCGGGGGAAGAGGAACGTGGGGGAGGAAATATTATAAGCTCGGTTTTGGACAAGTTGAGTTTGAGGAAGTGGTGTGACATCCATACAGATATGTCGGTTAGTAAGTTAGTGATGCGTGAGGAGACTGATGGAGTGAGTTGAGGGGTGGAGAGATAGATTTGTGTGTCATCAGCATAGAAATGATATTGAAAGCCGTGAGAGGCCCAGCTGACCCAGGGAAGAGGTGTAGATTGAAAATAAAAGAGGTCCAAGAACAGAACCTTGGGGTTATTTGTCATATTAGCGCTACACACATTTTGTTTCCTACCCCAAAGCACCCTCTCCATGTTGAGGGCATGTGGCCAGGTACGGTTCAGGAGGGGGGGCACTCTCTCATCCCCCCTCTTTTCCTGCAGTTTGCCAGGTTGCGTGCTCGGATAAGGGTCTGGTATGGATTTTGGGGGGACTTCCACACAATTTTTTTTTTTTTTAATTTTGATTCAGGGTTCCCCTTAAAATTCATATCAGACCCAAAGGGTCTGGTAATGGACGGGGTGGGGTCCCATGCTTTTTTTTTTTTCAATTATCTGTATCTATATTGCCGAGACCCGACAATTCATTAAAGCCGCAATCAGTTTTAAATGACAATTTTTCCTTTAGAAATGTCATATTGCTGTGGTACTGTTCTAAACATGGGAAAAATGCGCCACTTTACAGGCATAATATAGACACCCCCCAAGGCATGATATTTGAAGGAATATTTAATTTTTATTGTTTCACTTAAAGCATTAAAAAAATCACTGCTCCCAAGAAAACGGCAGTTTTTAAAAAAATATTTTTGCATTGATACATGTCCCCTGGGGCAGACAGGCTCTGCCAACATGGCCACATCATTAATTCACAGTTTCCTGTGAGTGAATAAATGAACTACAAGTACCATATCCATTCCAGCAGAGGGCTTGTAATTCTGGGCAAGGGCTCTGGTGAGACACAATTTCCCCTTTAAACACGCTGACTCTAGCATAAGAGGGATAGCAGCAGCACACAGTCTCTAGGATCTCTCTCACCAGTCTCGATTTTGTAAAGTCGTTTAAAAGGCTCTGCTCTAGGGAGACTCCGAGGGACCAATTTGATGACCCAAACTTTCAAATTGGCAGAGGATTGTTTATAACATTCCAGAAATGCTTGGGGATACTAAATGTAGCTATGCCATCTTCAACAGAGCAACAATGCTCTCCTAATCTCTTCCTGTGTAATAAAGGAAGCCACATGGACAAGAGAGACAATATATGAAAAATTCTATGGAACAATTCTAGAACTCCTAAAGCATATAGGTTTTATCCTTGGTGGTAAATTCTCTGTCCATGTTGGACATGTAAGACACCTGAGCTTGTGACACTGGTACATGGTACATGCCCTTAATGGTCAAAAAAGTCAGAGAGGGACGGGTATTACTACTAACTGGTTTAACCATACTACTCCGTCCTTCTCACACATAATAACATGTACCATAGGGTTTTAGTCTGATCTGAAAGATGGGAAGAGCCCTTTGGCACATCTGCACACATGCCTGAGTAACAAGGATAGTGGGGCCAGAAGAAGGAAAACCCTCTTTATCTTTAGATGTTTTATTGTTGGCATTACATACACTGAGGAGGTTTCCCCTCACTTCCTGTCCAAGGAACCCCAAGTCTTTAGGAAAGGGAGTTAAAAAAAAAGCAGTGACCACATGAAAAAAAAAAGAAAAAGACAGGGGTCCTAACTCTTCTCAACTGTTGGTTTGGGGGTGGAATTGAGGCCAAATCTCCTTAACAGGAACACTAAAGGTTCACATTTACAAAGCTAAAATGTCCATGTCTGTATGTGAGAGGCTTATCTTTGCTTTGTGAAGTGAGCCACTACGACTCAGGTTGACATAAAAGTAGAACCATTTTTTATTAACTATCCCCTTTTTTATGTTGAAAAAAAGGGACCAAACCACATAATATTCTAGGCCACGACAAGGGAGGGGGAGGGAGCTCACAGGCAGAGGTCTTGAAGACTGGCGGAGCAGGCTTGATGAAACTGCCTTAAATAGGGTTTTCCCCCTTCTATAAAATTCCAGGA
The DNA here is from genome assembly GCA_037952925.1 of Lithobates clamitans. NCBI lineage: Eukaryota > Metazoa > Chordata > Amphibia > Anura > Ranidae > Lithobates > Lithobates clamitans. The sequence continues at coordinate 2,297,041 of JBBGZY010000482.1, forward strand.
GGTCATGTGACATAACCTTCTGGAATGTTCCCAAAGGTCAGCTTACCTTCTGGAATGTTCCTAAAGATCAGCTGGCCTATCCCTAGTCACCTGTCCTTCTATTGGTCACCTAACCTTACCTCATAAATCACCACTGTTTACCCCTTAACTGAAGCCTAGCTTCCCCCACCTACCTAACTGACCAGTTAAACTAAAAACTGTTGCATTCCCATGAGCTCGAGGGGCCTCTAAACAGTTCCCCTCACTTTCATTCTCTTGTAAGTCCAGGGGGTCTTATTTCATTCCCCTGAGGGTAGGTCCTTGACACTCTAGGCTCACAGAAAATGGGATGAATGACACTGGACATCATTCAACCTGAGAGGGTGGCACCATCTAATGTTAAAAGATACATTGCTGGAGAGAGATTGATTATTACAGCCAGAACTGTGGTTTATATTTTAACTGTATATATATTTTTACTTTAACTATTTTATTAAAGTGTAATTAGACTTTAAACACTTCAGCTCTGGAAGGGTTACCCCCCTTCATGACCAGGCCATTTTTTGCGATACAGCACTGCGTTACTTTAACTGACAATTGCGTGGGTGTGCGACGCTGTACCCAAATAAAATGTATTGCTTTTTTTTCCCACAAATAGAGCTTTCTTTTGGTGGCATTCTATCACCTCTGCGGTTTTTATTTTTTTGCAATATATACAAAAAAAGACTGACCATTTTTAAAAAGAAAATATATTTTTTATGTTCTGCTCTAAAACGCACCCAATAACAAAAATGTAAAAAATCAAATTTCATCATCAATTTATGCCAATATTTCTTTTGCTATATATTTTTGGTGAAAAAAAGAAAAAAAAATCCCAATACTTGTATATTGATTGGTTTGCACAAAAGTTACATCGTCTACAAACTATGTTTTTGTATCTAATTTTTATTAGTAATGGCAGCGATCATCGACTTATAGCGGGACTGCAATATTGCAGCAGACAAATCGGGCACCTAACTGACACTTTTTGGGGACCAGTGACACTAATACAGTGATCAGTGCTAAAAAATATGCACTGTTACTGTACTAATGACACTGGCTGGGAAATGCTTTCCCTGGCTGTGCTTTCTAACTGTGGGGGAGGTGCTTTGACTGGGGGAATGTAAAGATCTGTGTCCCTGCTTAGCAGGAACACAGGATCAGCACATTCCCCTCCACAGAATGGCGGTCTGCCTTTTTCCTGAATGATCTGTGGGTCCTGGCAGACATAGCGTCCGCCTGACCCACTGATTGGCTCCCGCTCTTTCCAATCGGAGAGGGTCTCTGGCGGCAAACGTGCGCGCCCCAGACCCAGGTAGTGTCAGATCACGTTGTGTTCTGGTGCAGAGCGGCCACCCTGCCACAGTAAATCTAAGGCGGGTGGTCACTAAGCAGTTAAACATTTAAAAGACAAAAGTTCTAAGTAAAGGTTTAAAGCTAGTTAATTTGGATGTGCAAATATAAATCTCCAATCACAGTGGCAATGAATGTATTGATCTTTATAGTGATTCCTATCTCCAGTGCTCCTTTCCACGATTGCATAGGGTCTTAATTCCCATAATATCTAAAGTAGAAAGTGTATTTTTGTGTGTTTTTTTTTTTTCTAGAGGACACTGAGAAGTTCCACCAGCAGCTGTGTGCGAATGATGATCCATCACTGAGGAGGATATACGAGTATTACAGAGATGATCTGACCCACATCCTGGAGAACTTGAACCCTCATGCTGTCCTAGTAGAACTAAAATCTCGGAACTTCTTAAACACAGACGTAAGCAAAAGATATTTGTAAATGACCTACCTACATAAGTGTAAATGTCATTTGAGATGCCTTATGTAGTGTTTTATAATATGTCCATATATAATGTTTTTAGCGAGACTTCAGAAAAATGGAAGAGGGTTGAACAGGTAACATTATCACTTTGCCATAGAGCTCTATACTGCCATCGCATAGACTTCATGAACATAGAACACGTTTGCTTTTACACAAATATATGTTGTAGTCCAGATGGATGTTTAAAATATTAAGTTCCAGTAATATGACGGAGTTACTACAGCAGTTACTACAGCAAAGATAACTGTATGAATGCTTCATCTCCAATGTTACATTGTAGCTTTCCACATCTTGAAAGTCTCAAATCCATAACTCCACATACACGTTAGACATGATACCATCTTCCTATAGCTGTATTCAATTGGGGATCAGCAGCAATTTTTGACCAACTTGATTTTGTACTAAAATTTACATTTTCAACCTTTCTCAAAATTGTACAAAAAGAGGCAGGGGGTAGAGAACTAGAATTCCTGAACAGGTGAGCTTATCCTTATTGTATACAATTTGTATGTAACTGTTTAATGTATTATTCAATGACTCTGCTGCAATAATTACTTTCTCATACATTTTTTTGATCTGTTTGTATTTATTATAATTTATTCTATGTTGTACTATAGATATTGCTCTCCTGAGGAAGCAGTCAATACCGCGAAACCGGTCGAGAATTCAAGCTATCTATATATCCACCATTAGTTTTGGGTGTAATCCATATGGTTGTATATACTGCCTCTGTTTTGAACTACAACTGTATGTGATATTGTAATAATCTTTTAAGAATGTTCTCTATTAAAATTGAATTTTTATCAAATTACTATTCCCCTTTTTACCTTTTCTTACTAAATATTTAGTTATATCGAGTACCGCAACAGTCCCCCCCTGTTTTTCCTTGTGGGGGGTTGAGATATCGGCCGACAGGAGCAGCCAACTGCGGCCGTTCTCTACCCCCTGCCTCTTTTTGTACTAGACATTTGGGATGATGGTACTTTTATCTGGTAATTAAATTCCTCCAATTTAGGCGCCCTTTCCTATACTTTCTCAAAATTGGTTTTAAAAAGTTTTCATTTGAAAGCCAATAGCATAGTTGGCTTACGTGTCTCATGTGTATTTGGTTGGCCTGGTGATATTTTATAAATGTTATGTAGCATCTAAAGTTATAAAAATGAAAACCACCAAAAGGTCATTTAAAAATATACAAAAAAGTCAAGAACAAATCACTTTTTTAAATGAACGGGCAAAGTGTGTTCTTTAAAAACATACAGGAGGGCTCAAACGTCTAATGCATTACCATTGGTGACGAGCATAAGCCAAATACATACTCACAAATTGTGAATTAAAGCAAGTATATTAGATACCAAATCCAGCCATGGGGTGATGTCATCTGACCCAAACCCATGCAGGTTGGTAGTCTGATGTGTTTCAGGGGACATACCTCTGAGTAGGTACAGTATGTTTTTGGCTTATGCTTGTTAATAAAAGTGTTTTTTGGTAATGTACTTGGTGTTTGTGCCCTACTGTGTGTTTTTACAGGGTTCCCCAGTCTGAGGCGTTCTGCATTGGGGAAGCATTACTGCCTGCAATACCTTCCGGCTGTGTTACTTTCTGAGCACTGGATTGTTCTTGTATGATTAAAAGTATGTTCTAGCTTGATTTAATAATAAAATACCTTTTTGTAATTTAAACAAATGGATGTGGCATATACAGTATGTGCTGTATATACTGTATACTTATACTCTTGACAATGTAAATGATTGTTGCTAGGTGACTACATTGTAGATCTTGTAAGTCTGCTTTATATACAGTAAGCTAAAACCTTGTATTAGTTAAAGTATTTGTGACATTTTGATTGAATATTCTTTTGAGGCATTTTGGATTTACCATCCTTTCACCACCTGTGGGATCATGTATCAAGTTATAATGTTATAGATCAGGGGTCTCTAAACTTTCTAAACAAAGGGCTAGTTTACTGTCCTTCAGACTTTAGGAGGGTCGGAATGTGGCCAGTGGGAGTAGAAAAGGTCCTGACATCAGTGGGGGAAAAAAAAACATTTTCATTGAGAGTAATTGCACCCCATTATTGGTGTAAGCGTGAGGAATTGTGACCCAACATTGGTGTCACTGGGAGGAATTGTGCCCCCTTTATTGGTGTCAATGGGGGGAATTATTCCCCATTGTTGGTATTAGTGGATGAAATAATGCCCCAAGGGCCAGATAAAGGCAAACAAAGGGCCACATCTGGATCACTATTATAGATCAACAATAGACATTGTGGCCATTAATTGCCATTGCAGGACTTGGGTTTGAATGTGGTAGTGTGGATTTGGCTTACATAGAAGAAATTATCTTGCAGATTTGATGGTTGAATGCTGTAGGGCAAACATTATGAATACAGACTGATCCTAAAGACATTGTGAGGTTCATAAATGGATATTGTATGATTACAGGATTCACCTGCTTCATTCACATGAATAACATTTGTAAAAAAAGATGTCAGATGTTTATAATTTGCAGTAATGCAAATGGTCTTTAAATATTTTAAAGGTTTAATGTGTATGTATCAAATAATAACGTTTTTATATAGTGACATCACAGTAAGACTGGGAACCCTTGGATTGGGGAGAAATGCATCCAAATGTCCCTTTCTTGGTAGGAACAGATGTTTGTGGGCTAAATAAAGTGTATTACGCAAATGGTGCCATTGAGTTGAAGTGATTGGAGGTCATGATAAAAGCTGGATGTTCTTAATTAACACGGCTTATTGTGACATGCCACTTCATGACCTCCAGCTTCCTTGTGGTCCTGGTATGGAGTCAAATGACATCTCAGAGTTGCAAAGGAAGTTGGTGATGGCTGACTTCCCCCTTGTAGATACTGCGATCATAGGTGAGAATAGTTAGCTCTACAATGCCCAGCATAGGTCACTGATTGCTTTTCCCACTCTACCATTCAGACATTGGTCAAAGTATATCCACTCAGAACCACCGGCCCAACATATCTTATTAGTACTGGTCCAGGTGGCAAATGCCTCTATTTCCCCAGCCCAGTCCTCCCCTGGGCTATATATTTCAAATGTATATAATCAATAAGAAGTAATGTGATATACATTTAGGATGGACAAGATCTAATAATATTTACCTACTGAGTGGTTCTCATTATTTTCTTGAATTAAGAAATGAATCAAGTCTAAGTAAAAGTGAGTTAGAAGTGTGTGAATATGTCAGTTCTATGTTCTCAATTCTCTGAATTCTAAAAGTTATAGCTTTAAACTAACCATACACTTTAAGACTTTGCATGTTTATCCACACAGATTGTATGAAAGAAATGTATCAAATCCCCAAAAGCATGGATAGAAGAATTTTTCAAGCTGACCATTGCATTTAAAAAGCAGGCACTATGGTTGTCAGGATACCCAAACTGTAGAACAGTACCTGTATATGGATGCAGATGCTGTTCAGTTGACAATTTTCCCACCTGGTGTGATATTTGCGGGGCAGGATCACTAGCAAGTCATCTTTGCAAGTCATCAGTTTTTATTTATTTAATACAGGCAAACAAAAATAGCTTTTATTCAGCAAAATTCAAACAAAAACAGTCCATAAACTTCTGGTACAACAGAAAGCTGGCTCACCAATAGCATAATCCTGTCCCACAACAGGGTTAAAGTTCCCTCCTGCTTCATGGGTCCAGAAAAAGCTCTCAGGAGTCCAGCAGTGTCTCAACAGATACACAACTTACAGCCCTCTTATTCTGGTCTGTTCCATTCAACACCTTATGGACACTTGCTATCTTCTTCCTGCCCTTTTCAACCCTCCCTCACAGGTGGGTTAATCCTTTCAAACCAAAGTACCCATAGTCAGGGTTTGAGGCTCTTTCCCACCCAAAAATCTCTCCGAACCTCCAAATTTCAGGACCATATAATGACTTACAGCAGAACTACACTGAATGTGAACACCCCAAAGCAAAATTTATATTTAATTCATTTTAAATGAATTAAGTAGCAAACTCCCCCATGCTTTATTTTGCTGAGTGAGAAATCACTTTGAAAAACACCCCTCCTAATATTTCTGGCCGTGGCCTTCTTGAGTAAAGGCAAATTATTCATGTAGCATTTACTTCCTGGGGTCCATACGCCCCTAGTTCAGGCATACAAGTAGGAGGGTGTGCTTAGCTCCTCACATCCAGAAGACTCCTGGGATGTATGACATAATTTGCCTAGACAAGAAACCAGGAAGTAGCTGAAGAACCATAAAAAAATTTAGAAATGTATATCCTATTTACTTTACTTTACTAATGCCAGCAGCATAGGAATTACAAATAGATTGAAGTTCCACTTTAATAACACTGGGTAAACTCCAGGCAGCTTCTTGTCATACCCCTAACCCCTTCCCGACCAGCCACCGCAGTTATACTGCGGCAGGTTGGCTCCCCTGGGCAAACCGATGTAGCTGTACATTGGTTCGCCTTTTGATCACTAGGGGGCGTGGCGCCAGAGCCGATGCATGTGCCCCGCGATCGCTCCACACAGAGACAGAACATAGATCTGTCCATGTAAACAGACAGATCTCCACGCTGTCAGGAGTGAGGAGAGCGATCTGTTGTTTATACTAAGTATGAACAATGGATGGCTCTCCTCACCCAGGCAGTCCCATCCCCCCACAGTTAGAATCACTCCCTAGGTAACACAGTTACCCCTTGATTGCCCCCTACTGTTAACCCTTCCCTGCCAGTGACGTTTACACAGTAATAGGTGCATTTTTATAGCACTGATGGCTGTATAAATGCCAATGGTCACAAAAATGTGTCAAAAGTGTCTGATCTGTCCGCACCAATTTTGCAATCACGATAAAAATTCTGATCACCGTCATTACTAGTAAAAAAAAATTATAATAAAAAACCTGGCATAAATCTTTCCCCTATTTTGTAGATGCTATAACTTTTGCTCAAACCAATCAATATACGCTTATTGCGATTTTTTTATTACCAAAAATCTGTAGAATAATACATATTGGCCTAAACTGAGGAAAAAGTTTGCTTTAAAAAAAAAAGAATGGGGATATTTATTATAGCAAAAAGTACAAAATATTGTGTAAAAACCACAAAGATGATCAAATACCATCAAAAGAAAGCACTATATGTGGGAAAAAAAAGGACATCATTAGCACACACACCCTGCACCCATCAACTAGGTTTGCACAGCATCCCCGGCATTCCTCCAAGTGTGCTTTGCTTAGCTTGTCAATATATGCTGCCACAGCTGCTTTATTTGCACAGCATCCCCAGCATCCCTTTAAACGGGCCAGAGCCACATGCTAAACTCTGTGGGGCTGTGGGTTGGACACCCCTGATGTAGTGCAAGGGCCTGCCTGATTGGATACCGAGTGAATGGATGGATAGGTGTGTCCTACTATTCCATAGTTTTGGTAAATACAGTATAAAGGAAATTGTACAGTGATTGTACAATCAGATTGTATAGTGTATGGCCAACCTTTTATACACCTAAAATGAACTAGTCGTGCTTTCAGTGACATTAATTGTTAACGGCACCCCAAATGCAGAAGCAAACGCACATTTTGCCACGTAAAAAAAAAAAAATAGCAACAAATGCAGCAAAATGTACAAAAACCCCCCTGAAAAAGGCACTAAAATGTCCCATGAGCTACTTTGCTGCATGTAGGGCAGTCCATTGAAATCAATCGGCTGCGCTTTGCATGTTGCAGGAAAAACAAGCTAAGAATTCTATGGTCCCACTATGTTAGATGTGAATGGGGCCTGAAAGTAAAATCAATGTGTTTACACAAGAACAATGAGGCTCCATCTGCGAAAATGAACACTTTGCCGCATGTTTCAGAAATATGCTGCAAATGCACATGGTGCTTGCCTTACCATTAAATTTTAATGGCACCCCAAGCATGGGTATCAGGCCCATGTTTACCATGCGGCAAACGGGCTGCAAATACGCCGAAAAGTGAGGTAATAAACACACTCCACTCAAAAAAGAGTTCCGAAGCTTCTTTGGAGCATTTGTCATGAATAGGGCAGTCCATTCAAATGAGTTGCCTGCCCTATGCGAAATGAGCAGGAAAGCTCCAAAGTGCCCCCCAAAAAAGCACATACAGAGATGTGAATGGGGCCTGACAGCTGAGTGCCTCCATCCGCTTCCTCCGATGTACTTCTTAATTCACTCGCATGTCATCTCTCGCCTCGACTACTGCAACTCCCTTGTCATTGGCTTACCTCTACATAGTCTATCACCTCTTTAATGTATCATTAATGCCGCTGCCAGACTCATCCACCTTACCAATCGCTCTGTGTCTGCCACTCCTCTCTGTCAATCCATCCACTGGCTTCCGCTCGGCCAAAGAATTAAATTCAAAATTCTAACAACTACGTACAAAGCCATCCACAATTTTGCCCCCAGCTACATCACTAGCTTAGTCTCTAAATACCAGCCTACTCGTTCTCTTAGTTCCTCTCAAGACCTCCTGCTCTCTAGGTCCCTCGTAACCTCCTCCCATGCTCGCCTCCAGGACTTTTCCAAAGCCTCTCCAATCCTTTGGAATGCCCTACCCCAATCTGTCCGCTTATCTCCTACGTTATTAGCTTTTAGACGATCCCTGAAAAGCCTTCTCTTCAGAGAAGCCATTCCTACCCACACCTAACTGTATTTTCATTTTTTCCATCAGCTCACCCCCCCAGTTATTACCTTTTGTTTCCACTTGACCCTCCCTTCTAGATTGTAAGCTCTAACGAGCAGGGCCCTCTGATCCCTTATGTATAGATTTATATTGTAAGTGTACTGTCTGCCCTCATGTTGTAAAGCACTGCGCAAACTGCTGGCACTATATAAATCCTGTATAATAATAATATAATAATAATGTACATGTATAAAGGTGTCCATACATGCGGCCACAGAGAGTTAACCACTTGCCTACTGGGCACTTTTACCCCCTTCCTGCCCAGGCCAATTTTCAGCCTTCAGCGCTGTCACACTTTGCATGACAATTTCACGGTCATGCTATGTTGTGCAATTACTAGTTATGCATGGTGAAATATACAAACATATACCGCGCTGTCCAATGATGCAAGAATAGCAGTCAGCACAGCAGTGATTCGAAATCCAGAGATAAATATGTTAAAGTAAAGTGCAGAGCTAAAATATGAATATGAACAAATTAATGGGGTGGGCGACTACATGGCAAATGAGGTTCAATGTAGAAAAATGTAAAATAATGCATTTGGGTGGCAAAAATATGAATGCAATCTATACACTGGGGGGAGAACCTCTGGGGGAATCTAGGATGGAAAAGGACCTGGGGGTCCTAGTAGATGATAGGCTCAGCAATGGCATGCAATGCCAAGCTGCTGCTAATAAAGCAAACAGAATATTGGCATGCATTAAAAGGGGGATCAACTCCAGAGATAAAACGTTAATTCTCCCGCTCTACAAGACTCTGGTCCGGCCGCACCTGGAGTATGCTGTCCAGTTCTGGGCACCAGTCCTTTAGGAGGGATGTACTGGAAATGGAGCGAGTACAAAGAAGGGCAACAAAGCTAATAAAGGGTCTGGAGGATCTTAGTTATGAGGAAAGGTTGCGAGCACTGAACTTATTCTCTCTGGAGAAGAGACGCTTGAGAGGGGATATGATTTCAATTTACAAATACTGTACTGGTGACCCCACAATAGGGATAAAACTTTTTCGCAGAAGAGAGTTTAATAAGACTCGTGGCCACTCAGTACAATTAGAAGAAAAGAGGTTTAACCTTAAACTATGTAGAGGGTTCTTTACTGTAAGAGCGGCAAGGATGTGGAATTCCCTTCCACAGGCGGTGGTCTCAGCGGGGAGCATTGATAGCTTCAAGAAACTATTAGATAATCACCTGAATGATCGCAACATACAGGGATATATAATGAAATACTGACACATAATCACACACATAGGTTGGACTTGATGGACTTGTGTCTTTTTTCAACCTCACCTACTATGTAACTATGTAACTATGAATACAATTCTATTAAATAAAATGTACTAAAATAAGTAAATGTCCATACGTGAAAATATGGGGTCCAATTTAGGTCTTACTAGTGATAAACCAAAATGTAGTCCAGTGAAATGAAAAAAAAACAATCCAGGTGTATCGAAACATTAATATATCAGACTGTAATTGTCACATAATTAGTGAAAAATTGATAGACGATCCACCACCAAAGTTACCAATCTCTTACTGGAACGATTGAACTCAGATAGGTGTACACCTAATGAGTCAATCAGGCTTTTGTGAGATACCAGGGATGGTTCAGGTTCACAGAAAAAGGCTTAATCTCAAGGGGGTGGTCAGACCAGTGGATATCAGCAGATAGGACAATATATAGGGCAGACAGCCCAACCATTAGATATGGAAAGAAAAAGGAGGGCACATAGCGTAATTTCATATGGAATGAATGAAATTTAATCAGAAAATATAAAGGTTACACTCACATTTCCAAGGATAAAAACAGTGCTTGTAAGACAGTAACAGCGGAATCAGATAGACACTGACGCGTTTTGCCTTAAAAGGCATCATCTGGGGAGATGATGCCTGTTGAGGCCAAACGTGTGAGGTATCGCGGTAGAGTGATAGCAATAACTCTAGCCCTAGACCTCCTCTTTAAGTCTAAACACGCAGTCTATAGAATTTTTTAACCGTCGCCTATGGAGATTTTTAAGGGTAAAAGTTTGTCGCCATTCCACGAGCGGGCGCAATTTTGAAGCGTGACATGTTGGGTATCAATTTACTCAGTGTAACATTATCTTTCACAATATAAAAAAATTGGGCTAACTTTACCGTTCTCTTAATTTCTTAATTCAAAAGAGTGTATTTTTTTCCAAAAAAAGTGCGCTTGTAAGATCGCTGCACAAATACGATGTGACAGAAAGTATTGCAACGACCGAAAAAGTAATTTTCTAGCAAAAAAAAAAAAATGTTTTTAACTTGTAAGCACCAAATCTCAGAAAGAGGCTCGGTCCTTAAGTGGTTAAAGAAAAATCAAAGTTATTTTTCAAATGTGAAATTCCCCATAAATCTCCTATTTTAAATTTTTTTTCATCCTCTTCAAACCAACTGATATTTTCAATCATACTGACACTGGATGCTAAAAATGTAAATGGTACAAGTCATATGTGTTATCTTTCTGATAGTGTCCTATTACTAATAGCAAAAGCACACAAGTCAGGCAGAGTTCAGACATTTATCAGTAGTACCCAATATAACTCTGTTGTGACAATATTTTCTTATCTGTATGCTGGTGTTCAAAGCAACCAGAATCATTTTTAAGTTTTTAATGAGAAATTTTAAGTTATTTTATAAACTATAGGTATGGAACAATAATAAGAAATATTTTCCAGAAATACCTGTCAATGGAAAAAGAAGCGTCTTCCTTCTATCACACACTGTTACAAGATATTGAGAATCTGGGAAGAAAAGCTGTGATTGGACTCTGGGAATGTCTCTTTGCACTACAGCATGATCATCCTCATCCTAATGTATTGGCCATTCTAGGAGAAATCAACCAGACAGGTAACAGACTTTGTGTTTTTAGTCAACATTGTGATAAAATAATGATTGACACCAATTATCCCAAAATAATGATTGACACCAATGTTCCCAAAATAATTATTGACACCAATTACCCAAAATAGTAATTGACACCGATTACCCCAAAATAATGATAGACTTGGGGTAATCAGTGTCAAACGCCATTGTCAGTGATAAGCGCAGTACAAATACAGAGCAGTTCTCTCCACTATCATTGCTCTCCCCGCTTTTCCACTTTGATAGATTTTCTCTTGTTGCAATTCCTTACAAAACCTCACTGTCAGTTTGGAATGTATTTTTGATAGCATAGATAGGATTTCTACTCATGCCATTTTGTGGAATGTAAAACCGTGGGACCATATTATTCCTCCCTCTTTATCTGCAACATCATGTCTGGTCTTCTAAATACTAAAATATTTCACTCCGAAAGCTGATGTAGATTACATAGAAATAATCTAATGTTTTAGAAAATTATAAATTGCTGCATAAAAGGTAAAGTGTATGTATACCCTATCAATGATCTTCTCTTACTTGTTCCTTTGTGGTCTGTTAGATATAACAAATCACTTTCAATGGCATATTTGTCTAAATACCGTACTACAAAAATGCCATCCAGTTCTGTCCTGTACACTCTGCAATCCTATCAGCAATGTCTTGTGATGTGTGTGTGTGTGGCTGTCCTCGTGGAGTGTGAGTGCTGCAGAATCTGACTGTCTCCCCTCCTGTTAGAAGCCTTCTACTCCTAAAATCCAACCCCCATCTTTTTCCTATAAAGGCTGGCTTAAAGGTTCCGCTGAGTCTTATTGTTCCACAGGAAACCCGGGAACTTACACAAGGGTGGGAGTAGACATTCCCGAGGTGTGGGCTAAGCGGAGCCTTGTGTAAAACCTTTTAACTAAGGCTGGCCATACAATATAAGTTTTCTTTTGACTTCTAAATCAAATACTATCAATCAGTAAGTAAGTATACTCATTTAAACGCAAAGTTCTTAATAATAATCCTATTCAAGAAATATTGTAATATAAAGAAATTATGATCTTTAACTAAAACTTTAAAACTTCTAGCATCTAAAGAAATATGAGACCTTTCTTCTCATGTGATAGGGGAGGTGAGAGGTTAATTCACTCTTAATTATTGCCATATGTTGGCTCTCCCAAGAAATGCTTATGAGCTTATAACCATTTATATACTTTCACAAGTATAAAAAGATATTATATAAAACTTCACTTTTTCTATACATAGAAGAGAAATAAATGATATATATATATATTATATATATATATATATATATATATATATATATATTCAAGACAATTCTAATCATTTTGGCTCTATACACCACCACAATGGATTTAAAATGAAACAAACAAGATGTGGTTTAACTGCAGACTTTCTGATTTAATTTTAATTTGAGGATATTTACATCCAAATCAGGTGAACTGTATAGGAATTACAACAGTTTGTATATGTGCCTCCCACTTTTTAAGGGACCAAAAGTAATGGGACAGATTAACAATCATCCATCAAACTTTCACTTTTTAATACTTGGTTGCAAATCCTTTGCAGTCAATTACAGCCTGAAGTCTGGAACGCATAGACATAACCAGACACTGGGTTTCATCCCTGGTGATGCTCTGCCAGGCCTCTACTGCAACTTCAGTTCCTGCTTGTTCTTGGGGCATTTTCCCTTCAGTTTTTTCTTCAACAAGTGAAATGCATGCTCAATCGGATTCAGGTCGGGTGATTGACTTGGCCATTGCATAATATTCTACTTCTTTCTCTTAAAAAACTCTTTGGTTGCTTTCGCAGTATGCTTCAGGTCATTGTCCATCTGCACTGTGGAGCACCGCCCAATGAGTTCTGAAGCATTTTGCTGAATATGAGCAGATAATTTTGCCCGAAACACTTCAGAATTCATCCTGCTGCTTTTGTCAGCAGTCACATCATCAATAAATACAAGAGTACCAGTTCCATTGGCAGCCATACATGCCCACGCCATGACACTACCACCACCATGCTTCACTGATGAGGTGGTATGCTTTTGATCATGAGCAGTTCCTTTCCTTCTCCATACTCTTCTCTTCCCATCACTCTGGTACAAGTTGATCTTGGTCTCATCTGTCCATAGGATGTTCTTTCAGAACTGTGAAGGCTTTTTTAGATGTTGTTTGGCAAACTCTAATCTGGCCTTCCTGTTCTTGAGGCTCACCAATGGTTTACATCTTGTGGTGAACCCTCTGTATTCACTCTGGTGAAGTCTTCTCTTGATTGTTGACTTTGACACACATACACCTACCTCCTGGAGAGTGTTCTTGATCTCACCAACTGTTGTGAAGGGTGTTTTCTTCACCAGGGAAAGAATTCTTCGGTCATCCACCACAGTTGTTTTCCATGGTCTTCTGGGGCTTTTGGTGTTGCTGAGCTCACCAGTGCGTTCTTTCTTTTTAAGGATTTTTAAGGATGTTCCAAACAGTTGATTTGGCCACACCTAATGTTTTTGTTATCTCTCTGATGGGTTTGTTTTGTTTTTTCAGCCGATCGATGGCTTGCTTCACTGATAGTGACAGCTCTTTGGACCTCACATTGAGAGTTGACAGCAACAGATTCCAAATGCAAATAGCACACTTGAAATGAACTCTGGACCTTTTATCTGCTCCTTGTAAATGGGATAATGAGGGAATAGCACACACCTGGCCATGGAACAGCTGAGCAGCCAATTGTCCCATTACTTTTGGTCCCTTAAAAAGTGGGAGGCACATATACAAACTGCTGTAATTCCTACACCGTTCACCTGATTTGGATGTAAATACCCTAAAATTAAAGCTGAAAGTCTGCAGTTAAAGCACATCTTGTTTGTTTCCTTTCAAATCCATTGTGGTGGTGTATAGAGCCAAAAAGATTAGAATTGTGTTGATGTCCCAATATTTATGGACCTGACTGTATATGTATATATATGTATATATACAATTCAATTATTATTTAAGATCTCATCCATTCATAAATTTTGATATTCTAACAGGGGGTGCACATAAGTTATTTTTTTTTCCATTTTGGTGTGGGGGTTCCCTTTCAAGATCCATTCTAGACTCACAGGGCCTGGTATGGATCTTGGGGGGATACCACATTGTTTTTTTCATTTGGGCGTGGGGTTTACCTCCAAGATCCTCGGAGCACAAGTCACACCACAAGTCAGATCATTTTGCTCTGGCTTGGATGTGATTTCCATTCAAATCAATGGACTGAAAGCGCAGCCTAATGCTGTATCTTAACGTTTACACACATTTACAAGCAGTTACAAGCATTTGGCATTTAAAATGCTGGTAAACTTTTGTCCTGGATGCGATTTATCTGCTTTAAAAAAAGTCAGTAAATGTAACTGCCTCTAAACGACTATAAAGGGCTAATGCCGCGTACACACGAGTGGACTTTTCGACCGGAGTGGTCAGACGGACCGAGTCTGGCGGACAATTCAACCATGTGTGGGCTTCATCGGACCTGCAACGGAATCTTTCGGTCGAAAATCTGACAGACTTTAGATTTGGAACATGTTTCAAATCTTTCAGATGGACTCGAGTCCGGTCAAAAAGTCAGCTCGTCTGTATGCTAGTCCGACAGATGAAAACCGACGCTAGGGCAGCTATTGGCTACTGGCTATCAACTTCCTTATTTTAGTCCGGTCATACGTCATCATGTAAGAATCTGTAGGACTTTGGTGGGATCGTGTGTAGGCAAGTCTGTTTTTTCGGAAAGTCCGTGGGAAGTCCGCCGAAAGTCCGTCGGATAGACTGTCGGACCAGTCCAGTCGAAAAGTTTGCTCGTGTGTACGCGACATTAGTGTACATGTACATATAGGATAACATTGAGGAGAATCCAGGGGCTGCTGAAAACGCCCAACTGCTCCTAAACGTTTGTTTACCAGCTGCAGTGTACATGAGGCCTAAATGTAACAAAGGTATTAGTTACTGTATTTATCGGCGTATAACACGCACTTTTTCCACTTAAAATCAGGGGGAAATCGTGTGTGCGTGTTATACGCAAATCCCTGCTGCCTCAGAGTGGAAGAAGGGGACGAGCGCAGCTGAATTACATACAGCCGCGATCTCATGT
Source organism: Lithobates clamitans (assembly GCA_037952925.1). Taxonomy (NCBI): domain Eukaryota; kingdom Metazoa; phylum Chordata; class Amphibia; order Anura; family Ranidae; genus Lithobates; species Lithobates clamitans. The sequence goes on from JBBGZY010000482.1 coordinate 2,312,567, forward strand.
GTATCCGGCGCTCAGTCACACACAGTCCTGCCCCCCTGGTGCGGCATTGGACCACTGTTCTGTCTATCATATGAGCCGGGTGGGACTGTAAGTGACTGAGCGCCGGATACACAGGAGATAGCAGATCTGTGTAATCCAGCACTGGCATGGCTGCAATCATCGGCAAAGGTGAGTGTGCAGATGGATATTAAATAGGCTGCTATGATGGGCATGTTAGAGGCTGCAAATGGGCATGTTAGAGGCTGCAGATGGGCACTAAACAGGCTGCAATAATGGACACATTAGAGACTGCAGAGTTAAAGGCTGCAGATGGGCACTAAACAGGCTGCAATAATGGGCATATTAGAGGCTGCAGATGTGCATAGATCAGGCTTCATTGATGGGCACTGGTGAGGCTGCAGATGGGCACTGATAAGGCTGCATTGATGGGCACTGACCCTTATTTTAAAATTTAAGTTTTTTTTCTGAAACTTCCCTCTTAAAGTTAAAGTGCGTGTTATACGCCGATAAATACAGTATATTTTGCTGTTTGGATAACATTCTAATGTGTAATTTTTTTTATATATGAAAGGTCAGCTTCAATCATACATGACTTAGACCTAGTATCTTCTATTTCTTTTCTATAGGTAAGGGTCTGGTGGATCAGATTCTTTTGGATGAACTTGGATACTCACTGACTCCAGAGTTGAACGGTAAATAAAACACATGGGGTTGATTTACTAAAGCCAAAAAGACTGTACAACTCTGCAAGTTCACTTGGGTGTAAGCAACAATACTGTTTTTTGTTTTTTTTTCTTTGGCTGTGATTGGGTATTCATTGTAAAATGAAGCTTTGCCTCATTTACTAAACTCTGAAGCAACTGCACAGTCTTTTGCCCCGTACACGCGGTCGGACATTGATCGGACATTCCGACAACAAAATCCTAGGATTTTTTCCGACGGATGTTGGCTCAAACTTGTCTTGCATACACACGGTCACACAAAGTTGTCGGAAAATACGATCATTCTGAAAGCGGTGACGTAAAACACGTACATCAGGACTATAAACAGGGCAGTAGCCAATAGCTTTCATCTCTTTATTTATTCTGAGCATGCGTGGCACTTTGTGCGTCGGATTTGTGTACACACGATCGGAAATTCCGACAACGGATTTTGTTGTCGGAAAATTTTATAGCCTGCTCTCAAACTTTGTGTGTCGGAAAATCCGATGGAAAATGTGTGATGGAACCTACACACGGCCGGAGTTTCCGACAACAAGGTCCTATCACACATTTTCCGTCGGAAGTTCCGACTGTGTGTACAGGGCATTAAACTTTATTAAATCAACTCCGTAGGGTACTGTGTCTGATAAAATATGACTCACTTTGTGTAAGATGCAGTGATGGTAGAATATTTGCAATTTTCTTGTACAACTTATTAACCATTTAACCTCCTGAAGATTTACCCCCTTCATGACCAGGCCATTTTGTGCGATGCAGCATTGCATCACTTTAACTGACAATTGCGCTGTCATGCAATGCTGTACCCAAATAAAAAAAAGCTTTACTTTGGTGGTATTTGATCACCACTGTATTTTTTTTTTTTGCACTATAAACATATACTAATAAAAAATAAAAAATAAAATGATCAAAAAATTTAATTTCTTCATAAATTTAAGCCAATATGTATTCTGCTACATATTTTAGGTTAAAAAAATCCCAAGAAGCGTATATTGATTGGTTTGTGCAAAAGTTATAGCATCTACAAATTATGGAATATATACTGAAATTTTTATTGGACACTAACTGACACTTTGTGGGAACCAGTGACACTAATACACTGATCAGTGCTAATAAAATGCACTGTCACTGTGCTAATAGCTGATACTGGCTGGGAAGGAGTTAAAGCGGACCTCCATCCCACCCCCCCCCCCCCAAAAGCTGCTGATTTTTAATAGTAGGATATTTACCTGTCCAAGGATCTCTCATTGTCGGCACCCTAGCTGATTTTTCAATCGACTCTCGGGTGCTGCCACCACCATTCCTTGTAAGGAAAACTGGCAGTGAAGCCTTGCGGTTTCACAACCGGTTACCTAGTGCACGTACACAAAGTGCGCTGCGCTTTGTGAATGACCAGCGGGGAAGGGGGAGGGAGACCAAACTTCCGAGGGACCTCGCTGCGGCAAGGTCACTCGGAAGTGGGGGTGGGTACCTGTCAAAAACAGGTAACCACCCCCCCCCCCAAAAAGGTGCCAAATGTGGAAGCACAGGGGGGGCAAACAAGCGGCGCTTTCCCTTTTGGTTGGAGCTCAGCTTTAAACATCTAGGGTGATCAAAGGATTAAATGTGTGTCTAACCAGTGTTTTTGTGTACTTCGTGTGGTGCTTTTACTACGGGATGTGATGGATTTTATTTCCTGCTTTTATAGGTAAAGAAAATCCATCACACCCCCGCTGTGAGGATGGAGCTATGTCTTGTTTACATAGGCAAAGCTCCATCCAGCCTCTCCCCTTGATGATCAGCAGGTGCCGGCGGACATCCATTGGCCGGCACCCGCTGATCAGCTTCTGCTGTAACTAGCAGAACCCCTACATAGAAGTGCAGTGTGCTGTATATAGACGTGATTCTACACAGAACTGCTGCCCTGTAGCAGTAAATATGCTATAGGTTGGTCATTAAGTAGTTAATTATGATATGGGTGCACCAATTACATCTGTCTGTCTTTTGGGTCTCTCTTCTGGTTTTGTCAGGATCACATTCCTTGAACATTGCATTTTATTCAGTTCAGAAGCTCATTGAAGGAACTGGATCTGTAAAACTATATCTCACCAATAAACAAATGTATTTCCCTTTACCAACTGCAGCTTTCTGACTTAAATTTTCAAATTGTTTTAGTCTGTGTACGTTGTGACATCTGGAGCCACAAATGAAAAAAACATTTCTGAAAAAAACCATATATGATCTCCAGGTCAGCAGGGCTGGGAATCAAGCTGATTTGTTTATGATTGATAGAGAAGATTTGGATCTGTCACTTGATAGTGGGGAACATACAAAGATACGTATTTCTAGTCAGTGGTGGCTGGTGCTCCATTTTCTTGGGAGGGGCGGCCCCCACCCAGCCAACCATGTGGGCTGTGGTTGCTAGTACTACATTTGGATAAAAAAAACCTGTAGGGGGTGTGGATATTAGCATTGTCACTGCTGATTCTCAAGCCTGTAGCTTCTCAATTAGCACCTGGCCACACCTAGTCCTACTGTTGTGGAAATTTTGTGAAGATGTATTTTAATATGTATTGTCATAGTGTTTCTCAGTGTTAGTTCTCCTGCAGCCTGCTGTAAAGAGCTGACTGGGGCAGACTGGTTGAGATCCATTTGGTAGTGAAAAGCTCCTTGGGGATGTAGAGAAGTGTTTGCAGAGTGGGGATATGTCTGCCAGCGAAGGGCCCCTGTGCGATGAACAGAACAATCATCTGGGGGGGATGTGTTCGCTCTGCAAAGACATTATCGGTTTAGCGGATGTGCGGTCATGTCACCCCTGTATGCCTGATCAACATATTTAGGGTGCCATGGCGTACATCTGCAGATAATCTCCCATCCACAGAGACATAGTATAGTCCAGGTATGATTTGTTCTCTGAACAAAGAAAAAAAGGAATTAACAAACAAACGGTAAAAACGGGAGTCTTTGAGTCATTATGGTCGGGGGCAGAGTTCATGATCTCAAACTTGCTGTTTCTAGCTGAAGATAGCTTACAGAGACAGCGGGCGGGAGATGGTACATGCTGCCCCTGCCCAGACACGCCCATAGGACTCCCCTAGTCATTGTTCCATGGTTGTTGTATAACCCCTCCTGTTTGAGGGAATGCCTGTGCTTGATTGGTCAATTGTTAAACCATGAGGCTCTATTGTTTATATAAATAAAGTTGGCTCCCAGGAAGGGATCAGAGCAGATGAAGGAGCGATGGAGCTAAGATGGTGATTACGTCTGTTTACTGGGGAAATGCCCAGTACGTGCCATTGCTTCAGTTGGCTTAAGTGCGAATGTGCCAATGACGTCGGCACATGCAAATACAGGGATATCTCTTAAACCGTGCAGGTTTAGGAGATATCCAGTGCAGCTACAGGTAAGCCTAAATATAGGCTTGCCTGTAGTTTAAAGTGGTCGTAAAGGGTTTACAACCACTTTAAAAATGCATTATTATTATTATAATACAGGATTTATATAGCGCCGACAGTTTACGCAGCGCTTTACAACATTAGGGCAGACAGTACAAGTACAATACAATTCAATACAGGAGGAATCAAAGGGCACTGCTCGTTAGAGCTTACAATCTAGGAAGCATTATACCATTATACTGAAAGGGCGCATATTAGCGCAGGTGAGATTGATTACATTTAGCATAAAGAGAAATCTCCACAACACTACCCACTGTTTTCTGGATTGACAGCACTGCCTCTGTTACTAAACCCCTCCCACAGAGGGCTGCAGTGTCTGGGAGGGGGAGCATGTGAGACACAAATGAAGGAGGATTTGGCTCAATCAGGGAAGGTAAAGGAAGATTTTTGCTTACTTTATGAAATATATGCATCACACAGTAACTGGACTTGGAGTTTTCTATGTGTCCTAGCCTCCAGCCAGCCTTAACCAATGCAAATAAACACAGCTCAACTGACATGGCGTGAATAAATTTGGGCACAGATGCACTTTTAAGCTTACACCGGTGTGTTATATGATAGATAGATAGATAGATAGATAGATAGATAGATAGATAGATAGATAGATAGATAGATAGATAGATAGATAGATAGATAGATAGATAGATAGATAGATAGATAGAATCTGAAAAAATAACAAAATATGTATACAGTTTATGAAAACTGTTTACAAAACAGCCAAAGAAAATCAGGCCTAAGGCCCATGGACGACAATTAGGCTCTTATTTTAACCGTTTGCTGCCCAGCCAAAGTCGTAGGGCAGCACGGGCAAGCTGGGTCATGTACATGTGGCAGACACAGCAAACTGTGGCTCCTGGTACCTGGCCGCTTTGAGTGGCAGGGGTATAATTTCATTCATAACAGCTGTGATTCATATAGTGATGCTGTGATTGGCCCACAATTTTCACATGGTACCTGAACCAATCACAGCACCCTCTACCATGTGATAATTGTCAGCCAATCACAGCATAGGAATCACAGCAGAGGAATCACAGCTGGTATGAATGTAACTCATTCATGACAGTTAAAAACATTGCTGTTACAGTGTTCATCACTGTAACAGCGATTAAAAAAAAAAGAATCCCTGATTCCCCCCCCCCCCCGCAGAATAGTACAGTGTAACTATGATGACACTGAATTACTCTGATAAAAGTGAAAGCAAGTATAAAAAAGAAAAGTTAAAATAAGTTTTAAAAATGTTTAAAAAAATGTAATAAAAATATTTGTTTATTCATCTATTTATTTTTAACATACTGTCACCAGTCAGGGTCCCTGATTACAACGACAATGGTCATATGATGACATTGTACTGCTCTGCTGACAGTGGTGATCAAATACCACCAAAAGAAAGCTCTATTTGTGGGAAAAATGTGTATAAATTTCATTTGTATACAGTGTTGTATGACCACCCAATTGCCAGTTAAAATCGCACAGTGCTGAATAGCAAAAAATGGCCTGCTCATGAAGGGGGTAAAACCTTCCGGAGGTCAAGTGGTTAAGATGATAAAACATGAAGAACTGTGCATATTGCTCTGTTCTCATGTAATATCTGGTTGTTGGATAACCACACCTGTAGCGCACTACCCCCGTAGGAGCTGCTGGGTAGTTCATTCCTTTTCACTAGTGTGGTTCTGTTACCCCCCTTCCTTGAACTAATGACACAGCAGACAGTCCAGAACAGTTAAAACATTAACTTTATTCCTTTCTCTTGATGCATGGCAGAAAAGATTGTGCAATATATACAGTCTGTATTTTCAAGATGTATGAGGTGCCTCTACATCTTTGGTTCCTGTAATGCTCTACATATCTCCTCCCTCCTGTTTACTACTACTTCCCAACCGCACAGCACTTCCAAATTATATCGAAAGAACATTACTCTGAATAAAAATCTTAGGCTGACTGATTTAATTTCTCCAGGCCTCTACATGCTGTCTTCTTCTCTTACATTTCCCATTCCCCCTCTGAGCATGTGACCCACAGTTTATATAAGCTTGATAGCCCCTGCCCACTCAAATTAATGATTGGTTCAGGGTAGCCCATACAACTATCTGCATCTGTTTCCAAACCACCTACCCTCCAGCACCCCTCACTGGAAGAACAGGGCATCACTCTTAACAGAATACAGGTGATCACACCCCCAGTTCTACTCTGTCACTTTTCCCAACCAAATCAAACCCAACCAGGCTTAAACCAACAGGGTAATGCACTGGAAATTTCACCTAACACTAACCTTCACTAACTAGTTAGCACACACCTAAGTAGGTGGGTGCTACACACCTATAACATCAGCATTTGAAATTAAAATGTAGTAATGATAAAAACTATGTTAACAATATAAATATTACAGAAAAAAAAATATCAACATTCTTATCTTCTTCTTTAACTTGAGCCAGAAAATATTTTCATTATATTCCCAGATCTTCAGAAAAAGCACAAGCAACATCTGATGGAGAAGACTGAGATGCTGGTGGAGCATAGACCCCCAGGAACTACCCTGGAACCACAAAGATTCCCCATTAATGAGCGTTATGTGAACCTGATTGTAGTCTCCACTGATCAGTTCAGACGGCGTCCCCAAAATGAGCTAATACAGACTGGGGTAAAACATGAGGAATACTTGAAGGAAACACAAACTAGACTGGAACACATTTCCCCCAACAGGCTGTTCCGATGGAACCACCAGTCACAATGTGTACCACATGCAGTAATGCTGAGTGGAGTGCCAGGCATAGGGAAGACCACACTGATGCAGAAGTTTGTCTATGACTGGGTGACTGGAAAACACTACCAGAGATTTGCTTTTACCTTCTTTTTCAGATTCCAGGACCTTAATAGACTGGGAGAGGTCAGCTTAGAGGAGATGATTGTTCAACAATATACACATCTAGAGTGTCAGATTGGAGATATTTTAGAAGATCCAGAGAGACTTCTCTTTATGTTTGATGGCTTAGATGAAAGTGTTCACCAAATGGATTTCAGATCAAGTAAACTATCTAATTCAAAGCAGAGAACACATTTTGGTGAGATTGTGGTCAGTTTGGTGAGGCAAAGTCTACTTAAGGGTTGCTCTGTACTGATAACCAGCCGTCCAACCAGACTGGCATCAGTTGATACTCGTGTTTTCCAGAGAATAGCGGAGATCATGGGATTTCACCATGAAGACAGATTGACCTTCTTTAATAATTTCTTTGGAAACAAGGAATTATTAGAAAAGGCTTTTCATTATGTGCAGGAGAATGACACACTGTACACTTTTTGTTATATCCCATCATACTGCTGGATCATCTGTACAGTGTTAGCAATGTGCTTCAGAGCCCAACCAACAATCACCGATCAGCTAATGATGACATTGCCCAAAACAGTGACACAACTCTTTGTGACTTTTGTCTCCAACATTCTGGCCAATCACAGCCAGAATAAAGATAGTGGTCACGCTGCCCAGGAACTGCTGACATCTGTTGGGTGGATGGCAGAACATGGAGTCATGAATCACATGATTGTATTTGATGAGCGTCATCTGGAGTCATTCAATGTGAGGAATGATAAACATCTCTTTTCATGTTTCATGATGGAATCTGGTCAGCCTCCTCATGTGGATTACACATTCTTACATCTCACTCTTCAGGAGTTTTTTGCTGCTTTAGTCCATTTTATTAACTATAATCCTGACAATTTACAGAAAACACTTGATAAAGCTGAATCTTACAAAGATGGCCGTGCTGAAATATTTCTCCGTTTCCTCTGTGGTCTCTCAGACTCTTCTACAAGATCCATGTTTAAGTCCCATGTTGGAATATTGTCTACTCCAGCTGCCAGACATGTCATCACCTGGATCCAGAAGAAAACTACAGAAGAACAAAGATCTGACAAACCCATAAAAGGCAGCAGAGAAATTCCTAATGTATTCTACTATCTCCACGAAAGCAGGAATAAGGCTCTGGTGTCACAATGCATTGCATCAAAAAAAATTGACTTTTGTAGTTTCCCCCTCAGTCCTCTGGACTGCTCTGTGCTGTCCTTTATCCTTCAATCCCGCAGAGAGACAGAAGAAATAAAACTACGAGCATGTAATGTTCCGAGTGAAGGATTGAGAAAACTTATACCAGCTCTACACACCATCAAGAGTTTGAGGTAAATATTAAATCTGATTCATCACATTACATTAAATTATATTTTCAGGTGTTTTTTCTGGAGAGGTTGCTAATAATTAGTGTGATTTGTTTTCTATTATATGCAGATTGTTCATATCTATTTTTGAGATTACATCAGATAATACATAAAGTAGAACTAAAGGCCAAACATTTTTTTTGAATAGAGTAAGGGAGGGTATAACCCCTGTAAGTTTTTTTTGCTATGTAACCTACTGGGGAAATTTCCCTCCACTTCCTGTCTCATAGCCAAAACAGGAAGTGAACAGAAATCCCTCAAAGGGGAAGAAGGGGGCACACCCCGAAAGCTTGTCTTGAAAATGTGGATGCTAGTGAAAATAAAAAAAGTAATATGGACAGTAATCAATTGTATTTATTCATGCAAAACATTTATCCCAAAAGGAAAAAAAACTGTTTGCTGTAACTGATTAGGTGTGAGCTGGCGTTTGGCTTCAATTTGTTTAGTGTTTTTTTTTTTTTTTTTATCTACTAATGTATTTAACACTACCCTGACCCATTTAGGATGTTTGAATGATTTATTAAGTCAGTGATATTGATCATTTAATTGATGTATGGCAGTGCTTCAAATATGAAAATAAATTATTTAATATAATTACTTTGACCAATTAATAATTCCCTAAAATTTGCTGCTCATTGCAGATATTATTTTAAGCACAAAAAGATTAAGTGAAGGAATGGACTACAAAAATAAATATTAATTTACAATTAAGTCACCAACAATACATATAACAGTAAATTGATAATATAAAACAGACACCGAACTTTATATTTAACATCAAATCCCTCAATTCATCAAAATGTATTTATACCAGGGAACTATATGTGTTAAAGTGGTTGTAAAGCCTCAAGGTTTTTCACCTTAATGCATTCTATGCCCCCCAGACACCCCCCTTTTTCTTACCTGAGCCCGATCTGATCCAGCAATGTGCACGAGCGCAACGGCTCCAGCCACTGCCTCTCTCCTCACAGATTGATAGCAGCAGAAGCCATTGGCTCCCGCTGCTGTCAATCAAATCCAGTGACATGGGAGTGGGGGGCGGGGCCGAGTCCCTTTCTGTGTCAATTGACGCAGCAGTGGGACTCAGGAGTGAGCCTGCACGGGTGCCCCTAAGTAAAGCGGCTTTCTGTGGGGTCACCCAATGAAAGGGAGGAGCCAGGAGCACCGGTAGGCACCCCAGAGGATGATGTATGTGTTAGCTGCTCAAATACGTTTGTTTCTGACAGCGCGATATTTCTATATATATTTTTTTGGTTATCTGATCTACTAATATCGCTGCAGTCACACTCATTACGTAGTTTGTGTCTTTAAATGGATATTTTTGACTACAGAGCAACACGCAAAGTCAACACTGAAGGTGTTTTCACAATAACCAATCATTATAAGGAAATAGGAGGTTTTTTTTGCGTTTAAAAAACACCATAACTTCTGAATTACATCTTCAATGGGACGTAGCCTTCCTTGAACAATATGTATCAGAAAACATGGTTCCCAGGAGTTTGCGGTGGGAGGTACACCCACAACAGGGTGACCCTGATCTACCATCCCGGTACAATTATTTCAATGAGATGGGCATCAATTTGCTTGGTTTCCTTATCACGAGAAAAAACAATAGGCTTCAAATTTTAGATAATGAAATTAAGGAACTGAGGGATAAACTTTCATCATATAAAAGCTCCTCGGAGTACGGCTCTCTCTCCTCTAACCTCCAGTTACATCTGGAGAAAGAGGACAGAGACCAGAAAAACAAAAAACATAAAAAGTATTCTAGGGATGTTGGAGATTACAAATCAGGAACAGTTTTCAGGTGGCAGACAACCATCACATCTGCCCCTGACCCCTCTACTGTAACTAACTAACCAACCAGACATACGACCTGGTGAGAACCAGGGAAACACCAACCCAATTAATACTGGGCTACCCAGACCACCATCTAGACCCATGATGAACTCCCATAATAATAGGGAAGGCCCACCTCCCCAAAGAGGAGGACCTCCCAGATACTATACCCCTCCTCACACACATAGAGGTGGTATCAGTAATCATAATACAAAAGGACAAAGAGGAAGACCTAGGGGTAACCAATATGAGTCCAGGCCTCCTTATGAACAAGGTAATAGGACATATGCAGACTGCCCTAGGAGGTTTAATCATCAAAGTATACCATCCACTCATGATTCCCATTATTATAACCAGACCCCCATTAACACCCAAAATAGGTTCGCTCCCCTCTATGATAATCATGATGATTATCGTGATGAATAAAAAAGCAGATAAAGATATTCAGCGCTGACTAAACAAACGGACAATTCAAAAATTAAATGCTAGCAGACACAAAGGTAAATTCAACAACACCTAAATTCCATAAATAAAAAACAAACAGTGCTGCGCAAATAAAAAATGTCCTTCAAACAATGCATCAGTTGGAACATATGGAGCAAATGGAGTGAAGAGGTAGGACCACCAGTGCACACTCAAGACGACATGGGGTTAAGTCTTAACGTGATTGTGATCCCTTCACCACACATAGATGGCCCCTCACCTGAAGCATTCAACCTGTGACAGGTCATAAAGCATAAATACCATCTAGTAGATAAACCGATCCAAATGGTGACAGCCCTGTGTTCAGCGTTCCGCACTCATCGGATAATGGACAGTAGTATATGCAAGAAAGTAATAACACATATAGTGCTCTCTGCTTGTATATTTATTATAATAAAAGCAAGGTAAAATATATTGCACTTACACTAACCGGCACTGAGATCCGAGTGTCGGCTAAGCAGCGTGTGATCGTGTCGATTAGGCTGATGACCGCGGGTGACGTCATGCGCTCCTGGCCCCCGTACGCGTTACGTCGGTGGGCGGGACTTCTTTAGCGTGGGGCGGGATACGCATAGACGGCCCGTTTTATTTATATATAGTGTCATGGTAACAACAAACCACCAATCACAGGACAAACTTAGCAATCCCGGGACTCAATGAGCACAGCACGTCACGCAGGATGCAAGGCATATTCAGCTCACATACAAGATGAAGAGCTGATTAGTAGGCTGTACTTATATGCAAATCTACATATCCAGAATATTTTATATAGGCTTAAGGGAAATACACCTAAGAACAACACCGGAACATGCAACTCCTCATATATAGTAAAAAATGGCTAATGAGTTGCCTAATACAGCCTGCGATAGCAGGCCTAAAATCGCATGCAAAATCGCATATACAAAAAATATTAAAAGAATATTAAAAAATGACATCAGACCGCAGCCATCACCTTGACATAATCACATACGCATACTCAATTAAAAACAAAAATTAAAATAAAAAACAACATTAGAAAAAGAACCATAAAAATGAATGAAAAAATATAGCAAATTATCTGTTAGAAATAAAGCAATTTAAATCAAAATGAACGTTCATTCCCGCTGGGGATAGGACCTTAGTCTCGTAGATCCAGAAGGATTCTCTACGGTTCAGTTGTCTGATATAATGGCCACCTCTCCAATTGCAAGGAACTTTTTCAATTCCCCAAAATTTGAGGCATTTTGGGTCCCTATGATGACAAAGGCAGAAATGCCTAGACACACTGTGGGTTTTTACCTCCCGTTTGATGTTGCTAATGTGTTCGCCTATTCTGACATGTAATGCTCTGGAAGTGCGGCCCACATACTGGAGGCCACAATCGCACTCCAGCATGTAGACCACACCCACAGCCTATTGGTCCCTATTTTAGGTGGATCAATAACCCCTGGTGCTAGCCGGTCTCTTAAAGAGGGGGCTTTGCGGTATATGAACCGTGGGTACTGAGGTAGGACAGATCCCAAGGTACGATCACCTTTTAAAATAGGCCAGTGTCTAGCTATAATTTGCTCCAGTTTTTTATACTGAATGTTGTAGTCTAGTATAATGCGAAAACTGGTCTCATTATTATCTACTTCCGTAGATTTAACTCTATCAGCCATAATGGTATTCTTATCTGTAGACAGTACTAAACAGAGTCCAAGGCCTGTTTATGGTTGTATATAGAGAGCCAACGTCAGCAGTGACAAGTATACTAGACGAGGTACACGGAAGGGTAGATAGAATTTGGAGGATTTGTTTAACTTCACGTAGATAAGCTTTTGTTTCAGTGACAAGTGGCTGAAGAAAAAAATCAAGATATTGGCCTAACCTGGAGGAGACGGAGTCAATTCCGTTCACAATCGGGCAACCAGGTGGACACTCAGAGTTTTTATGTAATTTTGGTAAAATATAAATAATTGGAGTTCTACAATAGAATGGGTCCAAATAGGCCGCCTCCTTGGGATTCAAAATACCCTTACTTTTACCTTTTTCTACTAGGAAGTGTAAATTATTTTTAAAAACTAACATACGGTCACCCCTCAGTACTTGATAGGTGTTACGATCATTCAATAGCTTTACCATTTCGGCCTGATAATATGCTTTACTAAGCACTACTACCCCACCACCCTTATCCGCTGGCCGGATAACTATATCCTTCTTTTGTTCAAGGGAGGATATACCTCTTTTAATAGCCTGCGAATCTCTAGCCTTCTTGATCTTGAGTTGATCAAGATCATGACAAACCATGTTCCTAAATACCTCCAAATGCCTGCTGTCACTACATAAGGGGTTAAAAACAGAACGGTTGCGGAGGTTGGAGTGCTTGGAGGCAGTGTCTAGTTGGGAAGTGGTCCACTGTGCTGGATTAGAGAGAAAATATTTCTTAATGTTCAAATTACGAATATATTTCTGTATACTGATATATACTGATACTGAACATGGTTTGTCATGATCTTGATCAACTCAAGATCAAGAAGGCTAGAGATTCGCAGGCTATTAAAAGAGGTATATCCTCCCTTGAACAAAGGAAGGATATAGTTATCCAGACAGCGGATAAGGGTGGGGGGTTAGTAGTGCTTAGTAAAGCATATTATCAGGCCGAAATGGTAAAGCTATTGAATGATCGTAACACCTATCAAGTACTGAGGGGTGACCCTATGTTAGTTTTTAAAAATAATTTACACTCCCTAGTAGAAAAAGGTAAAAGTAAGGGTATTTTGAATCCCAAGGAGGCGTCCCATTTGGACCCATTCTATTGTAGAACTCCAATTATTTATATTTTACCAAAATTACATAAAACCTGGTCGCCCGATTGTGAACGGAATTGACTCCGTCTCCTCTAGGTTAGGCCAATATCTTGATTTTTTTTCTTCAGCCACTTGTCACTGAAACAAAAGCTTATCTATGTGACACTAAACAAATCCTCCAAATTCTATCTACCCTTCCGTGTACCTCGTCTAGTATACTTGTCACTGCTGATGTTGGCTCTCTATATACAATCATTGACCATGAACAGGCCTTGGACTCTGTCAAATGGGCTTTGGCAGCCACCAATTTCCCGAATGACCATATCTCCTTTTTACTGGAAAGTTTGGAATTTTGTTTGTTGAACAATTACTTCTGGTTCAATGGTGATTACTTTCTACAGACGCGTGGCGTTGCCATGGGGGCTAGGTTTGCTCCCAGTGTGGCCAACTTGTTCATGGCCCACTGGGAGGAAGATACCATATTTCATGATCCCCCATCGCAGCTGTTGTGCTACAGAAGGTACATCGATGATTTAATCATGGTGTGGGAGGGTGATCTGGCGAGTCTTCAAACCTTTATGGATAAACTTAATGATAATAATAAAAATATTGAGCTAACGTGGACAATCAATCAGCAACAGATAACATTTTTAGACTCGGAAATCTTTAAATGTGAGGCGGGTTTTCAAACGAGAAATCATTTCAAAGCAACGGATAGGAATGCCTACATTCCGTTGACTAGTTGCCATCACAAATCATGGCTTTGCAATATTCCAAGAGGCCAGTTTATCCACCTGCGTCGTAATTGTACTTCTGATGAGGACTTTCTAACACAGTCACAGGTTTTGGCAACTCAGTTTAAAGAGAAGGGATATTCGCAAGCTATGGTTGATTCTGAAATCGCCAGAGTACTGTCTACAGATAGGAATACCATTGTGGCTGATAGAGTTAAATCTACGGAAGTAGATAATAATGAGACCAGTTTTCGCATTATACTAGACTACAACATTCAGTATAAAAAACTGGAGCAAATTATAGCTAGACACTGGCCTATTTTAAAAGGTGATCGTTCCTTGGGATCTTTCCTACCTCAGTACCCATGGTTCATATACTGCAAAGCCCCCTCTTTAAGAGACCGGCTAGCACCGGGGGTTATTGATCCACCTAAAATAGGGACCAGTAGGCTGTTTGGTTTCTTGTCTGGCTTTTACGCGTGTGGCAAATGCGCCACCTGCAAAAAGGCCAGCAAAAATATCAAAAGGCGGAAAGAATTTGTTTCTAATGTCACACATAAAAGCTATCAAATTGAGGGCTTAATTACGTGTACGTCTGTGGGTGTGGTCTACATGCTGGAGTGCGATTGTGGCCTCCAGTATGTGGGCCGCACTTCCAGAGCATTACATGTCAGAATAGGCAAACACATTAGCAACATCAAACGGGGGTAAAAACCCACAGTGTGTCTAGGCATTTCCGCCTTTGTCATCATAGGGACCCAAAATGCCTCAAATTTTGGGGAAATGAAAAAGTTCCTCGCAATTGGAGAGATGGCCATTATATCAGACAACTGAGCCGTAGAGAAACCTTCTGGATCTACGAGACTAAGGTCCTATCCCCACCGGGAATGAACGTTCATTTTGATTTAAATTGCTTTATTTCTAACAGATAATTTGCTATATTTTTTCATTCATTTTTATGGTTCTTTTTCTAATGTTGTTTTTTATTTTAATTTTTGTTTTTAATTGAGTATGCGTATGTGATTATGTCAAGGTGATGGCTGCGGTCTGATGTCATTTTTTAATATTCTTTTAATATTTTTTGTATATGAGATTTTGCATGCGATTTTAGGCCTGCTATCGCAGGCTGTATTAGGCAACTCATTAGCCATTTTTTACTATATATGAGGAGTTGCATGTTCCGGTGTTGTTCTTAGGTGTATTTCCCTTAAGCCTATATAAAATATTCTGGATATGTAGATTTGCATATAAGTACAGCCTACTAATCAGCTCTTCATCTTGTATGGGAGCTGAATATGCCTTGCATCCTGCGTGACATGCTGTGTTCATTGAGGCCCGGGATTGCTAAGTTTGTCCTGTGATTGGTGGTTCGTTGTTACCATAACACTATATATAAATAAAGCTGGCCGTCTATGCGTATCCCGCCCCACGCTGAAGAAGTCCCGCCCACGGACGTAACGCGTACGGGGGCCAGGAGCGCATGACATCACCCGCGGTCATCAGCCTAATCGACACGATCACACGCTGCTTAGCCGACACTCGGATCTCAGTGCCGGTTAGTGTAAGTGCAATATATTTTACCTTGCTTTTATTATAATAAATATACAAGCAGAGAGCACTATATGTGTTATTACTTTCTTGCATATACTACTGTCCATTATCCAATGAGTGCGGAACGCTGAACACAGGGCTGTCACCATTTGGATCGGTTTATCTACTAGATGGTATTTATGCTTTATGACCTGTCTCAGGTCGAATGCTTCAGGTGAGGGGCCATCTATGTGTGGTGAAGGGATCACAATCACGTTAAGACTTAACCCCATGTTGTCTTGAGTGTGCACTGGTGGTCCTACCTCTTCACTCCATTTGCTCCATCTGTTCCATCTGATGCATTGTTTGAAGGACATTTTTTATTTGCGCAGCACTGTTTGTTTTTTATCGTGATGAATACACAGGAACCTATTATGGCCAGGATCAATATAGCCATGATTCTTCCAGGAAGGATTTTCAACAGGTCAGACAAGGACCGCAAAGGCCCATAGACCCAAGAGAGGGTCCAGAGGGGGGAGAAGAATCCAAGGGGAAAAGAAAAAGAGTGTAACAGGCCAAGGAGTATTCAATCTGAGTACTAAACAGCTAACCAAGGATGAGTTGGCCATCCTTGATAAAGGCCTCAAGTTTGCCCCACCCAAATCATTAGACAAATTCAATACGTTTATCGATATCCATAAGTTTGTCAGAAAGATTAACATTCAACGTTATCTTGTTTCCAATACAGTACCTCCCATAGAAAGGCCTGTAACCTCAGGGACAGTACACTCAGGTCTGGCGAATCCCTCTCTGTTCAATCCTCCTGTACCCACTGCCCCTGCAGTCACTATCTTTTATAGACTTAATATTTAAGGATCTAGCCAAACTACCCATCAAAAAATACTATAATCAGTCTATGAACATAAAGGGTTTTAAGTCACTATGTGATCGTAAAGACCTTATTGTCCGCCCGGCAGACAAAGGGGGGGGGGAATTATTGTAATGGATAAATCTGATTACACTGCAGAATCGTACAGGATCCTGAGTGATCAGGACACATATACAGAATTACCCCTGAACCCCACCAATTGGTATAAGAAAGATCTAGTTACATTGGTCAATAAGGGATATGACAGACAGATATTAAACAAAAAAGAGAAGGCATATCTGATACCCACGGCACCTAGGATTCCCATAATCTATCACTTACCAAAAATCCATAAGGACCCCCTGCATCCACCAGGAAGGCCCATTGTAAGTGGTATTAACTCGATAACATCTCGTATTGTCTGTTATGTTGATTCTTACTTACAACCACTAGTCAAAAAAACACCATCATATTTAAAAGATACTACAGATACTATTAGACGGTTGGAGGGTGTTCAGTTGAAGGGAGATTATCTATTGGCCACGGCAGATGTGGCATCACTCTAGACGTGTAATTCACATGATTTGGGTATTGAGGCAGTTACATATTTTTGAATAAAGATTTATCACTTACTGACATTCAAAGACAATACATTGTGGAATTACTAGAGTTTGCCACAACACACAATTATTTTTGGTTTAATGATAAGTTTTTCTTGCAACACAAGGGCGTAGCAATGGGGGCTAAATTTGCCCCCAGTCTCGCAAATCTTTTTATGGCCAAGTGGGAGGAGGATGTTGTCTACTCAGAACAGAGACCTAATCTGATCCTCTGGGCCAGATATATAGACAACATCCTCCTCCTATGGGATGGTCCTCCCGAATCCCTTGAGGGCTTCTTTTCATTTCTTAACCACTTGAGCCCCGGACCATTATGCTGCCTAAGGACCAGAGGTCTTTTTCCAATTTGGCACTGCGTCGCTTTAACTGCTAATTGCGCGGTCATGCAATGCTGTACCCAAACCAAATTTGCGTCCTTTTCTTCCCACAAATAGAGCTTTCTTTTGATGGTATTTGATCACCTCTGCGGTTTTTATTTTTTGCGCTATAAACGGAAAAAGACCGAAAATTTTGAAAAAAAATGATATTTTCTACTTTTTGTTATAAAAAAAATCCAATAAACTAAATTTTAGTCATACATTTAGGCCAAAATGTATTCGGCCACATGTCTTTGGTAAAAAAAATGTCAATAAGCGTATATTTATTGGTTTGCGCAAAAGTTATAGCGTCTACAAACTAGGGTACATTTTCTGGAATTTACACAGCTTTTAGTTTATGACTGCCTATGTCATTTCTTGAGGTGCTAAAATGGCAGGGCAGTACAAAACCCCCCCAAATGACCCCATTTTGGAAAGTAGACACCCCAAGGAAATTGCTGAGAGGCATGTTGAACCCATTGAATATTTATTTTTTTTGTCCCAAGTGATTGAAAAATGACAAAAAAAAAAAAAAAAAAAATATTTACAAAAAGTTGTCACTAAATGATATATTGCTCACACAGGCCATGGGCCTATGTGGAATTGCTGCTTCTCCTGAGTATGGGGATACCACATGTGTGGGACTTTTTGGGAGCCTAGCCGCGTACGGGGCCCCGAAAACCAATCACCGCCTTCAGGATTTCTAAGGGTGTAAATTTTTGCTTTCACTCTTCACTGCCTATCACAGTTTCGGAGGCCATGGAATGCCCAGGTGGCACAAAACCCCCCAAAATGACCCCATTTTGGAAAGTAGACACCCCAAGCTATTTGCTGAGAGGCATATTGAGTCCATGGAATATTTTATATTTTGACACAAGTTGCGGGAAAGTGACACTTTTTTTTTTTTTTTTTCATAAAGTTGTCACTAAATGATATATTGCTCACACAGGCCATGGGCATATGTGGAATTGCACCCCAAAATACATTTAGCTGCTTCTCCTGAGTATGGGGATACCACATGTGTGGGACTTTTTGGGAGCCTAGCCGCGTACGGGACCCCGAAAACCAATCACTGCCTTCAGGATTTCTAAGGGTGAAAATTTTTGATTTCACTCTTTACTGCCTATCACAGTTTCGGAGGCCATGGAATGCCCAGGTGGCACAAAACCCCCCCAAATGACCCCATTTTGGAAAGTAGACACCCCAAGCTATTTGCTGAAACAAAGGTTCTTAGATAAAGGTTATGATTTAGTCACACTTGAATCTGAGATACAACATGCCTTAGAAACAGATAGGAGATCACTTTTGAGTCCTAGAACCTCTCGCATACCCAGTGACACCTATAAATATTCTCTGATGACTTCCTCCTCAACTCAGCACAGAGATATTAAAACTATTATAGAACGCCACTGGGAGGTTTTGAAAAGTGATCATGTTCTAGGCAACATCCTACCAGAAAGACCCAAAATCATTTATAGAGGGGCTCCCTCTATACAGAATAAAGTTGCCCCAAACATAATTGATCCCCCTGTACATCCTACCTTCTTTCACGAACTAGTAGGCTATTTTCCATGCAAAAAGTGCACAGTGTGCCAATAAAACAACCCAATAAAAATGTTCTGCACATGTGCAACAAAGCATGTTGTATACCTTATTACCTGCCCCTGTGGAAAACATTATGTGGGCCGCACTACTCGGACCTTTTCCACTCGGGTAGGGGAACATGTGGCAAAAATCATTGGGGGCGATATCAAACATACTGTCCCTAGACATTACAGACAGCATCACAATCGAGATCCGTCCGGAACACAATTCCTTATTATTGATAGATATGTTCCCCCTTGGCGTGGAGGGGCTCTAACCCGTGGTGTATCACAATTAGAAACTTATTGGATATATAAGATCCAGTCCCACTCGCCATTGGGACTCAATGTCGAGTGGGACATTAATGCTTTTATTAATCAATCATAGAATATCATTGCCTTCTCATATCTGTCCCCGATTTATTCTCCCCTTGACCTGTTATTTGTTATGTTTTATTTGTTATTGTTATTTTTTATTTTATTTTATTCTTTATTTTTTATCCAATCTGAATATTATCTAATATTCATACTATGATTATACAACATGTATTGGCCATTTTGACTTATAATATCCATTATGATGGACCTCCATGTTGGACCGTGGACCCTTCTTATTTGATTTTTAATTTTCAAATAACATTTTTATTTTTAGCTTTTTAACTTCTTGGATTTATATCCTCTTAAAGTCTTTGGTACTACTATGTATGTTGAGCCATAGGAATCATGCGTATATATGGGATGTACCAATTTATATGCCATCTAATAGCCAACAGAGGGGACGTACTTTATGTGCTGCTCTCTCTCTCTCTCTCTCTCTCTCTCTCTCTCTCTCTCTCTCTCTCTCTCTCTCTATCTATATATATATATATATCTATATATATATATATATATCTATATCTATATATATATATATATATATATATATATATATATATATATATATATATATATATATATATAATTTTGATTGTATGTCTCCACATGTATTCCACCCTATTGACATACTTCCTAACAGGACTTTTTGCATCTCCTCAGTTTTAGGTCAGTGTTTTGGTGTTTTGTAACCAGTTTTAGGGCATTCCCCTTGTGCGCTTCATCTATTCCCCTTTCGCTACTAGACTCGGGAGACAGCGCCGTGACGTCATGACGCTGTCCCCTCTACTCACAAGCTGCTTACTGTAGAAAGATGCGGTTCATGCCAGCACTTCTGAAGCGAGTCGTGGAGCGCATGATGCCGTGACCCGTGCGTTCCATTCCATCTACCTGAGAGTGAGGCTTGAGGCGCACGCGGCCGACGCCATCTTGCCGATACCCGGAAGTCGCTCTAATAGAGTGAGGAAGCGGATTGGAGCCACAGTCCAGCATGGGGGTCCCTTATTATATAAAAAGGCAATGTTTTGGGGTGGTGCAGCACCCCAGATGATGTCCCCTAGGACGAAACGCGTCGGGATGAACTGCTGACACCACCAACATTGCCAGATATCTGCATTTTAAAGCGCTGTTTTTTCTTCTGAAATGTGAGTGTTCTTACTTTCAATAAATTAATTTTAAACTACAGTATCACGCTATGTACTCTCACGTTTTTTCATATATACTCTGGATGCCTGAGTGGATTTATTCTCTTTGCCATATATAATACTCGCAAGTACCTGGGTCACCTGGATTAACGTTCACGCTATACAGATACCACCGTGGATCCCCACAGTTACAAGCTAGATTGACTCAGTGGGTGTACACCCATCTGTGTCCAATCTTTCCGGTAAGCCCCCAATCTAAGTGGTGGTGGATCTTCTATCAACACATTCACAAGTCTTTTCACTTTTTTGGTGTTACATACCTTCTAAAGACTCTCACTTTTCAAGGATATTTGATGACAAGTGTATCACCAGCACTTTTTTGTACTACAGATTTAATGTGTATTACTCTAAAGGATCATTATACACATCTATGTATTTTACACACTGGATTAGACCATGAATATGGGTATTGATTATGTTTATAGTTGTTAGCGCTGCACTTTTCTTTATACCCCAGAGGAAGAGGACCGGTGCTGCTCTGTGCAAAATGATTGCACAGAGCAGGTAAGTATAGGCATGTTTGCTATTTTTATAAAAAAGAAAAGCAAGGTTTACAACCCCTTTGATTAATTCAATTACCACCAGAAGGTACCATTACCAGATATCACTAAATCTAGCAGGCAATTAAATCTGTGTTTGACTGACTTTAGCCATTATTTTGCTGCAGTTGGATTCAGGGGCAAGAATCTGTCTATAAGTTGTGCCAATATGGAAATAATGTAATTATCTAATCTCTAGGGGTTATGATACCGTGAGTGGAATACCACATCAAACCAGAAAGATTAGATAACAGCACACCATAAGTTACCCTCAGAAGCAAGATGGTGTTAGATCGCTTTGGATGAATGGATATGGCCTTAAGATGGCTGATGACAAAACCCTTAAGATGGCTGGATATGAATAAAGAAGAGCAGGACCTTCAGATGTTGATATTTCCAGATGGAGCAGATCCTTCCTTCAAGATGGAGCTGATCTTATAAGATTAAGCAGATCTAAGATGGAGTCCCTCCAGTCTCTCCCTGATCCCCTCCCAAAAACTGCCTTAACTAGGAGTCATCCCAGAAGTCGTGGTTTGTAAAAATGACCGACCTCTGATTGGAAGACAATATTATAGATTAACTGTTTGTTTGTACAGACAATAACTTAACTTGACCACTAGATGGGGCCATAAGACTAGAAATCCCTATATTAAGTTTTCTGGGAAGAAAAATAATTTATTAGATTAATCTTTATAGGATAAACCGGTTTTATTCTTAGAATACTCTCGATATGTTAATTTATTTAGAGGGCATATAATCATATCCCTCCAAGGTGTTTGTGGCATTTATGATATAGTACAATAGTATATTAAATATGAAACCTTGACTAAAAAGATGTCATTTTATTCAGCGATCCACATTAAAATATAAATATACTCCTATAATATTTTGTACACACTTTATACTATTACCATCTGACTTCTGAGAATGTATAAATTATAAAACACACATTTCTAAGGCTACTTTCACACTGGGGCAGGGGGGCCTTAGCGACACATTTTGCCCGCTAATGCAGCACTTTTATTCCCCACTAGTGGCCAAATAAATGGATAAAAGTGCTGCTGCCGAAGCGCTGCCCATTGATTTCAATGGCAGGGGCAGTGGAGGTGCAATGTATACCGCCCAAAAGATGCTGCATGCAGGACTTTTTCTAACGTCCTGCAAGTACACCGCTCCAGTGTGAAAGCACTCGGGCTCTCACACTGGGGCTACAGGGGAGGTGTTTTTCAGGAGCTTTACAGGTGCTATTTTTAGCCCTTTAGCGCCTGAAAAACACCTCAGCGTGAAAGGTCTTGTTATTAAGGATTGCAATCACATATAAACATTATAATAATCGGTCCTTTTAGTCAGGGCTTTTTTTCAGGGGGAACTTGGTGGAACTCAGTTCCACCACCTCTGGCTCATACCCTTTGGTGCCTGCTCACCACAATCACTTGTAAACACAGAAGTCTGGTTTCTGTGTTTACAAGTGACAGCTCTGCACTCTGTGTGTAACCCCCATGAACTCTGCACTCTGTATGTAAAGCAATACTGATATTTAATGCCCCTTTAAGACCCTTCTACTGTTTGTGAACAATGACAACACCCACTATTTGATGTGATTTGGAGGGTGTGTTTGGGGGGGGGGGTCCTGGTTGAGTTCCAGCATCTATTGTTTGAGAAAAAAAGCCCTGCCTTTAGTTAATATGATATCTTGTATAGATGTACTGTATATAAATTGAAAAGTGTCCTAATATTTTAAAGTTATTATTTTTGATAGAATCCATGAACTTTGAATTATTTTGTTCTAATAGTGAAATATAGACAGTTCTACTGTCAACTGTAGAAAGATTTCAGGAAGTTCATTCTTTTAATTAACTCTTGTGTACCTGCTCGGTCCAAATGCAATAGAAAGAACAAAGTATAACAGTTGTGAACAGATAAAAACCGTGCTAGGAGCCCAAAGAATGTAACAATAGAAAGCAGCTGCCACAATACCCTAATACATGGTATACATAAATTGTAAAACAATAGTGTATAAATGTAAACATTAATTATATGCATATAAGTGTGAACAAATAATAAAACAAAGAGTCCCAATTAAGAGTCAGAAAATAGTTTGAGCAATCTTCTCTATATATGACAGAAGTAAAAGGTTTTACTTCTGTCATATATAGAGAAGATTGCTCAAAATCAAGATGGCCACGGTTGATTCACACATGTGCAGTGGCATGTGTTCTGGCTCTGGCCTACGTGTTTCGTCATATGTGACGTCACATATGACATGGAGTAGTTGGAGTAATGAAGTAGTTGAAACTCTTCAATGCCAGAGTAATTCTCTTTTAAAACCTTCCAGTGTTTCTTAATGATAGAAAACATCTTGTCTGATACTGAATGGAATTGTGACAGACGGAATCCTCCTTCTCTTCTGTTTAGCCTGTTGCTTACTCCTTTCATCATTAACTTCCTTAAATCTCATAGCAAGGCCCTACCTTAGCCCTTGCTGTACGTATTTCTTAGAAAGCTTCATCACTTGCTGGTATGTAGATTTGGGATGGAGAAACCAGTAAGACACAGGAAGGAGTTTACCAGCTGAGCTCATTAGCACACACCCTTTACCCATCAACTATGTTTGCACAGCATCCCCGGCATCTCTCCATGTGTGCATTCACCTGGCTTCTCCAGGGTCCCTTCAGATGGGCTCAAGCTGCATGCTAAATTCCTGGGGGCCACATGCAGTCCACGGGACACCCCTGATGTAGTGCAAGGACCTGCATGATTGTTTCCTCCTATTGTATAGTTTTGGTGAATTTAAAGGAGATTGTTCAGAGATTGTACAATCACATTTATACACCTAAAATTACCTTTTGCCACATGCCGCAGTACAAAACGTGCAACTCGCACCATGCCAAAATTTCCCATGAAATCAACGGGCTGTCCTATGCGCTTGTTGCCTGTAGGGCAGCCCACACAAGTCAATGGGCTGCCCTATGCATGATGAGGAAAAACTCTCCGAAACACCCAAAACAAATACTTGCGAGTTTTCACTACGTGGAAATGTGAATGTGTCTCCATCCACTCCTTCCTGTGTACTTGTATGAAGATTGTCAGGTCACCTCGAGGCTAGGTGACAGATGCACTCTGTAGGAGTCAGAAGTGCACCGCTAGGTAGTGGACCCTAGGACTGACTGCTGCGGATTGAACCCTGGGAGGTTCAGGAAGCAGGTCTACTGGATCAATGACACAGATCCCACTGGGAGCTAGAGCATAGATTCCCCAGGGCGCGGAGTCTAAGAGCCAGCAGGTGTTCACCAGAGCCTTTAATGGTAAGGATGGACTGAGCTGCAGTCTGGCTCCAGGTCACGGCCCCCAGGGTCTCACAGCTCACGCTCACGGTAGACTACAGGAAAAGTGGAAGGAGGCAGCAGGCTGGAGCAACAAGGAAGTAAGGGACAAGTAAAGGTCGGGGCCACAAGCAAATAAGGACAACAGAGTACACGCCAAGGTACAGGGTCACAGGCAAACAGGGATGGTCGGGGACACGGCAAAGGTCAGGGTCACGAGCAGACAGGAATAGTGAAGAACAGGCCAAAGTCGGTAACAGGAATCAGACGCAGGAACACAGCAAGTACACACGGAGGCTAACACACAATGGTTGATCAGCACTGCTGGCTTGCAGTGCACAGGTTAATATAGGGTTTCCTGATAGGGCCTGGGGTGGGGCCATGCTTAGAGGAGAGGTTATAAAAGCAGTCAGGTGAGAGGCAGCTGGTCTCTAGAGAGGAATACATGGAGACAGGTGAGCTGACAAAGAAACTCTATTGCATAACCATGACAAAGATGTCCATACACAATGCAATCTGATGGTATAATCTCTGTACAATTTCCTTTAGATTTCCCAGAACTATGGAATAGGTACCTAATCTATTCAATTTGTATCAAATAAGGTAGGCCCTGGCACTACATAGCTGATGGGAGATCTAAAGGAAATTGTAAAATCAGATTGTATAGGCAGTAGGTGGAAGGTAGTATTGTAATGAGGAAGGTGTGGTCCATATTGGTGAACACACCCTATCACACACTCTTCTGTGATGCAACAAGGAAGTGAAGGCTTCTGGGAGAGGGCCTACAGGAAGTGAATACTGGGAGATGAATACAGGAAGTAATGGAATCTGAAAATCATTTTAAAAAGTCAAATAAAATTCAAATAGACAAGATTTTAAACTTCCTGTGGATAAGTTAAGTGAGAGAAAAGCACATTGGGATGGCTGGGCCTGAAATGGCATTGGAAAATCTTCTATTTATTATGAAAAGTGAAAAGGCTCTGACGCAGCCGGTTAGTTTTCAATTTCTCTTTATTTAATTTTTTTTAAAACATCAAATATATCGACATTTATACAACACTTCATCAATGTTACAAATACATAAAGGTTCCTACTATAAATATTCTATAATCCTTCCACCTCCTATATTAATTTATTCCTATCATCCATCCTAACTCATCTCATACCTCAAGAAAAAAAAAAAAAATTATAGTATAATGAATTTGGTTAATGGTCTATTTATCTTTGATAATTTCTCTTCTATATATGATTTTAATTGCTGGTATTTCAGCCAGTTATTTTTATACTCCACTCCTATCTCCTGCAGATTTGGCATTTTCCCATCCTCTAATACTTGTACCATCCTTATATCTTCATTCCTATACCACTTCATATATTTTGTAGCCTCATAAGCTGGCGGGAACTCAGGATTGAAAAATAAGGGCGTCATAGGCCCAATCCTAGTAGAAAGATTCCCCTTTTTAATTAAAGTATCCCATACTCTTAATGTCATATTGACAAAAATTGTTAGTTTGCTTTTTTTTGGTCTTAGATGGGGGCTCATCCATGGCAGGAATTTCATTTGTGAACCTACAATCTCTTCTTCTAGTCTGACCTATTGTTTTGTCTCCTTATTATGGAACCAATCAACAATCCTAGACAATAATGCTGCTTGTAGATATTTAACAAAATCTGGTAATGCCATGCCTCCATTTTTTTTCTTTCTAATTAATATTTCTCTCCTAATGCGGGGAGTTTTGTGAGCCCAGATGAAGCTCACTACAGCTTTTCTTAACTCCATCAGGAGTCTTTTAGGGGGAGCTAGAGGAATTGTTTGAAAAACATATAATAATTTTGGAAGTATATCCATTTTAATTATATTAATTCTTGCCGTCCAAGATCGAGCTAACTTATCATATTTCTGTAAAAGCTTGATTAATTTATGAATTGTCACATCATAGTTCAACTCCTGTAACATTTCCAAATCTCTCGGGATCATTATTCCTAGATACTTAATTGCATCTTGTTTCCATTTAAACAGAAATTTTTTTTGCATCAGTGAGTATGTTTGTTCTATTACCGATTTATATTTAATATCTCAGATTTATCATAGTTAACTTTAAAGTTGCTTATTTCCCCAAATCTCTTAAATTCCTTTATTAGATTTGGAACTGTAATAATGGGATTAGTTACATATATTAACAAGTCATCCGCATATACCGCAGTTTTGTATTCCTTATCTCTGATTTTTATACCTTTGATATCTTTATTATTCCTTATTGACGTGACTAGATGTTCCATTACCAGTATATATAGCAGTGGAGAAGAGGACACCCTTGCCGAGTTCCATTTGATATTTCTATATATTCTGATAAAATTCCATTTGTCCTCACTTTTGCTCTTGAGTTGGAGTATAATGCAACAATTCTATTAAATATCTTTGGACCCATACCTATTTGTATTAATGCTTCCTTTAAGAACCGCCATCCGACTCTGTCAAATGCCTTTTCTGCATCCACTGTCAGGAGGCATGTCCAGATGGCGGTTCTTTGAGCATGTTCTACCAGTGTACATGTTTTTATGATATTATCTTTAGTTTCTCTTCCCTTCATAAATCCCGTCTGATCTAAATCAATATAATTAGGTAAAATAGGCGATAATCTATTTGCAATAATTTTTGAGTATAATCTTATATCTATATTGGTCAGGGAGATTGGGCGATAATTTTTGCACAGTGTATGATCTTTATCTGGCTTAGGAATTAATATAATGTGGGCTTCTGTACTTTGTGGTGTAAATATTTCTATATTAGATATAGAGTTATAGGTTTTTTTTAAGGATTGGAATAATTAGGTTTTGAAATTTTTTATAAAATCTGGCAGTGTATCCATCAGGACCAGGGCTTTTCACTAGGACCAGCCCGGCAATAGCTTGTTAAATCTCCTCTGTAGATATTTCCCTCTCCAGATCTTCAGTTATTTCTCTAGAAAACCTAGGCAATGCTGTCTCTTCTATGTATTTTTTTATCTTCTTGCAATCCTCGTCCCTTTCCCTATTATCTTGATTTGATCTAATATTATACAATTTGGAATAATAAGTATGAAATGATTTAGATATCTCCTCAGGATCATAAGCCATTAGCTTTTAAGATTTTTACAATAGATGTCTGGGATTGTTGATCCTTTATTCTTCTTGCTAATAATTTGCCTGTTTTATTACCATATTGATACCATTTTGCTCTATTTTTGTCTCTTATCTGAAGTGATTCCTCATCAAGCACTACTTGTAACTCCATACGTTTATTTTTTAAATTTATTTTATCTATTGAGTTAAGGCTCCGTTTATGTTTTCTCTCTAATTTTTAAATTTATGACATCAACTGGAGTTTTTTTTTTGTTCCTTTATTTTTTTTAAACGTGAGCCGTGCTTGATGAACACACCCTGCACAATGCATTTTAGTGTTTCCCATTGTATGGGGATTGTTGTTTCATCATTTTCATGAATAGTTAAGAATTCCTTTATTGTTTTAACGATATCCTCTTCACATTCTTTATCTTTTACTAAGTTATCATTCAATCTCCATGTCCCTCTTGATTGTTTTGAATTCCAAATATATCGGGGCATGATCTGACCATATAAAGCCCCCAATTTCTGTTGATGGAGTCATCATCATTCCAAGATTATTAATAAAAAAATAGTCTATTCTATGATACGAATCATGTATGTTTGAATAGTATGAGTAGTTTTTTTTCATTTAGGTGCTGAGCCCTCCATACATCCACTAATAAATACTTTCCCATTAAGTCCCTAAATTCCTTTAGTTGACTCTTTTTTCTATATGTCTGGGTATTAGTTGTGTCCATAACAGTATCCATTATAAAATTAAAATCTCCCCCCACAATGATTACTCCTTCCGCCTTCTCCATCGCACCTGATAGGACCCTTACTCCGTTCTTAATTTGATCTTGATTTGGCAGATACAGATTGACAATTGTCAAGATTTTCCCATATATCATCACCTTTACCATAAAAAATCTGCCATCTTTTCCTTGTTCAACCATCATTATTCGATGGGGAGTGTCTCTATGAAGTGCGATAGATACCCCGCTCAATTTGGAATAAGAGAATGTATCATGTACCCAGGTGACATAGTTCCTATTGTTTAATTTCGGAATGTGATCTGAGCGAAAATGCGTCTCTTGAAGCAATATAATATCAATTTTTTGTCTGTTGAATAAACTTAAAATTTGATTTCTTTTTGAGGGAGAGTTGAGGCCTCTTGTATTAAAAGAACATAGTTTAAACCCACCCATAAAACAGAGAAAAAAAAAAAAAAACTCACAAATCTATTGCCACCTCTCACGCACCTTATTAACTTTCCCACCCGCCCACACTCTTGCACTCTCACTCAACTTCCAATCTATCTCTGACTTCTATTAAGTCTATCTTACAACCGTAAGTTCCCTAATGAGGAGGGGCTAGACCTGCTGTTTCCGGTTTACCACCCAGTGATCTGCCACATGCCGCTTTTTCTATTAAAATTTTTTCCTTTGCCCTTTTCTTTTCCTTTTCTTTTCCCTTTCAATTCTATACCCTTTAAGCTGTACTACTAATCTATCTTTTCCATTCTCTTATTCATTACTCTTCTATTACTAAATTACAACCCATGTATCCTTCTTCTCCCATATATATTTCCCACACTACCGTCTTTGCCCTAGCAATGGGTAGAAGGGGAACTATATTAAGGGAGAGGGAGAGAAAAAACTATCAAAACCTAAATATACTCTTGTAAAAAAAAACAATACCCAAAACCTCAATATTATTTCCTATTCACCTATAATTAAATAATTTCAGTAATTCTTCATATCAAACATAATTAACACCTTACTTCTGTGATGATAACCCATTAACTCTATATAAAAAGAAAAAAAACATTTTCCATTTCCACATTATAATTACAATGAACTTAATGATATGTTAAACATATAATATAGATTATTATTTATATAAAAATAACAAGAAAAAAAAAACAAACAAACCATAATAACCAAAATAAAACCATAAAAACCATAATAATTCTTCATGACAAACAAATTATACACCTTACTTCTGTGATAATAATAATAATTCCTAGTGTTAGTGCATATTCTCTTTTACTTTAATAATCCCCATGAAAACACCATGATTTTGTATATAATACCTTCTAAATCCACAAAAAGACAACTCCCCCCTGCACCCTCCTTCCCTCACCCTCCCATCTACCCCTCTCTCCCTCCCCCTAGCTTAATTCAAGACCTCTTCACAATCCCTTTCTTATTTTTAATGAGTCTATGTATGCATTGGGCCAGTCCGGTAATTTTACTTCTGGGATTTGAAGAATTTTTGAAAAGTTATCCAGATCCCTAAATACCGCAATAAGTCCTTTGTGTTGAACAAACAAATGGAAGGGATATTTCCATCTGTATTGCATCTTTTTCTTTTTTAACTGCTCCAGCAGGGGGTTTAATGCTCTTCTTCTATCCAGTGTATATTTAGATAAATCCTGAAAGAATATTAGTTGTTCCCCTTCGTACTGAATGTTTCTATTTTGTCGTGCTGAATACATGATCTTATCCTTATCTTGAGCATAATACATTTTACAAATACCATCTCTTGGCTTGCTAGGGTCTGGTCTTCTTGATCCCATTACTCTGTGAGCCCGGTCTATCATAAATTCCTTTCCCTCCTGGTCCTGAGCCAATTCCTGGAATATTTTCTGCAAAACCGCTATCATATCTTTTGAGCTCACATTTTCGGATAAACCGCTAATTCTAATGTTATTTCTTCTATTCCTATTTTCCTGTTCGTCCATTGTGTATGTAATATGCTTTAATTGTTTAATCTTGTTCTAGGATTTTTTCCTTTATTTTTATCAAATCCTGTTCCACTCCAGACATTTTTGTGTCTATTATACCCATTTTTTCTTGTGTGTTCTTAGTAAATGTTTTGAGCTCCTGTATCTCTTTTTTGTATGATTTTTCCAGCCTATGCACATAAAGGTCCATATCTGCCCTAGTTGGGAGGGATTGTATATATGATCTCATATCCCGTGTTTCTTTATCCGGCTCTTTCTGCTCTATTGATGTCCCCAGTATATCAATTGTTGAGGAGGATTCCACTACATTAAGCGTTTCCTGAGACGTCTGTAGTATTTGTTGTGATTGAGGGGATTGCATTTGCAGCTGTTGAAAATACTCTTTAATGTCAGTCGTTTGTGCTGTTGTTTGCACCCCTGTGGTGTTTTTAATTACATTTTCTAAATTATCCTTTCTGTTTTTTGTGGTTGTGGTGTTTTATTCCCTCTCTTGGGTGCCATAATTGCTCCTAGAAATCAATCCTTAGGGAGGGCAAGGGAAGAGGGGGAAATATTCACCTTCAATATATTTCTATCACCAAGGCTCCCCTTATCTTCTTTAATTCCAATAGCTCCTCCACTTAGCAGTATAGTGTTGTATATTTTAGGTCAAACCACTTCTGAACAGTCTATAGGAAATATGTTTATAGGAAAGTAGGTTTTATATTGCATAATCATTTCCATTAACTCACTGCTCACTTCCTTCCGTTCATTCCGCTCCCCTCCTCTTCTAGATCTAGTTACAGATGTATGTAGCCGTATATATCTTTTTACTTAGTTGTTTTTTGTTTTCCTCTTTATTTTTTCTCTTTCCCTTTCTTTTTTCTTGCTTTTTACTATTTCCACCATACTCCGTATTCCTGCACTCTCAGCTCCTCGTTGTTCACTGCCGTCAGTGTTCTCGTATGCTTCAGAGCTCTCCGGGATCTCTCCGATCACTACCGCCAGCTACCTCTCCCGAGGAAACCGCCGGAGGGCGGGACCTGAATGAGCAGCCTCCGCAGCCCATGTCAGCTAGCATGCGGATGCACCCGCCCGGATTCCTTTGCTCGCTCCCGACTTCGTCCCCGGCTCCAAGCTGCGGCACCCCATGGGACGATCCCCTCTCTCCCCCGAGGCACCTTCAGTCTCTTCAATCGAGGGCAGGTAGGCAGTTGTGCTTTCTCCGTAAACCAGGATCTGAGACAGAGGGTTCGAGGCAGGTACCGGTTGATTATTCCCCAGACAGCTACTAGGATAGCTCGCCATACAGCTACACAGTCATTGACCTCCCAAGCCTTCCTTGCTTCTTTGCTTGCAGCAGCATGTTGGCTTCACGATCCTACTGAGTGGCCATCTTGGTCAGCAGCTCCTCCCCTCATGACAGCTCCGACACAGCCGGTTAGTACCGGCGAAACCTGTCAGGCGGTTTTTCCATGGACCTTACACTGGATGATACAATTATGGGAAAGATAAGTGTGCCCTCGCCCTTGTGTGGATACTTTGGCTTCCTTGCATGTGTATTCCTGCACAATTGAAATGGGGGCCATCATTTGGTTCTGTCTGTGAGGACTCTCATATACCTGAGTGTATGGCACCAAATCCATAACCCACCCTATACAATCTGTTCCATGTGTGGACTGTCTTTCTGTACCAGTATTAATACTGGCAGAATGCGTGGAGTCTGTACAACTTATATGAAGATACACATGGTTTCTTGTCTCTAGCACACAGGGTACAATATATTGATGGTGCCCTAGTGGCTTAAAGTGATTGTTTTTTTTTTTCTATAAAAATAACAGACTTTACAAACATGTTATACTTACCTGCTCTGTGTAGAGATTTTGCACAGAGCAGCCCTCATCCTTCTCTTTTCGGGTCTCTCTTCAGCTCTCCTGGCCCCTCCCTCATGTAGAGTGCCCCCAAAGCAAGCAGCTTGCTATGGGGACACCCGAGCTGAGCTGCAGCTCTGTGTGTCCATTCAGTCATGGAGCCCTGGTTCGGCTCTGCCCTCTCTCTCTCCTGATTGGCTAACTGACGGCCAAGGCACTCGTGGACATTGCTGAATAAAGATTGGGCTCAGGTAAGTATTTGGGGGTGCTGGGGCGGCTGCTGCACACAGAATGCTTTTTATCCTAAGGCATAAAATGCATTAACATAAAAAAGCCTTCTGCTTTTATAACCACTTTAATGTCTATTCCTTAGATGTACCTCTACTTCCATATGTGACTCTACATATCTACAATATGATTGGAGCCTGGTTGCTTTCTTATATAATGGAATATGGACTAAGTGTCCTCTCATATGGATCTGGGTAGGGCAGACCTTCACCACGTAAGGCTAATTCATACACATAAGTCTGTGTTTAGCATTACTGAGTTTTTTGAGCTTGGTATACATAGACATCTACCTATGTGTGGATTAATCATCAGCCTTTTCATATTATGTTTATATTTATAGTGTTTGTTAACCCCCCAAAAAAATAGAGATCCTGGTCCCTTAACCACTTGTCGACCATCCGCCGCAGTTGTACTGCGGCAGCATGGTACGGCTGGGGGAAAAGACGTTATGTAACATCGCTTCGCCATGTGGCCACCAGGGGGCGCGTGCCCACAAAGCCGATGCGAGTTCCCGGCGGTCCCGATCACTGGGCGTTCCCGCGATTGCTCAGGGCACACGGAAAACCAGGATCTGTGTGTGTAAGCACACGGTTTCCGGTTCTCTGAGGGGAGAAGTGACAGATCGTCTGTTCATACAGAGTATGAACAGTGATTTATCTCTTTCCCTACACAGTCCCCTCTCCTCTTCAGTTAGAACACACAATAAGGAACACATTAACCCCTTGATTGCGCCCTAGTGGTTAACCCCTTCACTGCCTGTGACATTTTTACAGTAATCAATGCATTTTTATAGCACTGATCACTGTAAAAATGCCAGTGGTCCCAAAAATGTGTCAAAATTGTCCGACGTGTCTGCCATAATGTCACATTTCCAATAAAAATCACAGATCGCCGCCATTACTAATAAAAAAATCAATAATAAAAATGCCATAAAACTATGCCCTATTTTGTAGACACTATAACTTTTGAACAAACCAATCAATATACGCTTATTGCGATTTTTTTTTTTTTTACTAAAAATATGTAGAAGAATACATAGTGGCCTAAACTGAGGAATTTTTTTTTATATATATATTTTTGAGGGATATTTATTATAGCAAACAGTAAAAAAATAATGCATTTTTCAAAATTTTCGCTCTTTTTTTGTTTATAGCGCAAAAAATAAAAACCACAGAGCTGATCAAATATCACCAAAAGAAAGCTGTATTTATGGGAAAAACAGGACGCCAATTTTGTTTGGGTGCAACGTTGCATGACATCGCAATTGTCAGTTAAAGTGATGCAGTGCCGAATCGCAAAAAGTGCTCTGGTCAGGAAGGGGGTAAAATCTTCTGGGGCTGAAGCGGTTAAAGCAGATTAAACAGCACAGTGCTTGTGCTGTGTAATCTGCATCCCTCTAAACTGTACAAAATTTGCCTGATCCTGCCACTTCCCCCTCTCTGCGATGACCACAATAACCAGGGCTGCTGAGCCCTGACCACTGTGATCAGTTTTCTTCCCTCCATCATCTGCAGCCTTGCTTTGCTCTCCTTTCACCCCCTCCCTCCCTGCCTGTCAGCTCTGTCTTCTGTGTCTCTGTCTACCCCCCCGCCGCTATTAGTAAAAATAAAAAATGATTAATGCTCACTGCCAGCCCCTCTATTATGGCCTGGCATACCACACTGTAAAAGTCTTTTATAAAATCGAGGCATGTAAATATATTTTTAGAGCGATCTTCATGCCGGTCACGTGACTCTCAGCTGGTTTTCAGGGCTACTGCAGGAGGGGCTGAGCTGCCAATGTACATAGTTACATAGTAGGTAATGTTGAATAAATACAATATTCCATCCAGTTCAACCTGTGTAGGTATCCGTGTGTCATCGTCTATACTTATTTTCCCAAATCCCTGTATGTTGTGTTCTTTAAGATGCACATCCAAGAATCTTTTAAAAAATATCCATACTTCACGTTGCCATCACAAATTGTGGAAGAGAGTTCCACATCCTTATTGCCCTGACAGTGAAAAAACCCCTTTGCAGTTTAAGGTTAAACCGCTTCTCCTCCGATCTCATTGTGTGGCCCCATGTCCTTTTACACTCCCTAAGACTGAATCATTTTTTTTCCTATGCTGAGATCACCATTGAGGTATTTGTAAATCGCTATCATGTCCCCCCAGTCCCAGGCAGTTACTGGTACCTGGATACTTGTAACATTTTGCTCATGCTTTTAATACTGTATGTTACCAATAAAGATAATTATATGTTATATATTTCTATCCGAACGTGTCATATTCATTTTTTTATTTTTCATTAATGAAGGGGTTGAAGTCAAGTCTTTTTGTCTAGTTTTGTTAAAATGAAACATTCAGATAAATAATAGTGGACAATCTATTTTTAAAAATTACCTGTGCATATCTCAGAACCCGAGGAAGCAGAGGAATCAAAAGCTGGAAGCCGACAATCCACTCTGTGTTGTCTAACAAATTCATAGTATAGTCTTCTTGGTCCCTTTCAAACTTGCTCCATTTTTTCTCTTCTATTGATTTACAAAATGTTATAACAAACTACTAAATTCACTGATTATTATGAACTCAAGATGGTATGCAAATGAGATTTATCAAGAGATATCTGATGAAAGTTTGTACAGAAATTTGCCTATGGATCCTACATTGGAGGTGTAGCACTACCCCAGTAGGAGTCGCTAATGTCCCAGGTCCCCACTGTTGCAGAGACAGCATTTCCTTCATAAATGCCAATGCAGAAACAGTCCTTGGCTTGTTTTTGATGTTTTATTAGGGGTTGATCACTTGGAAGGGGTAGGGAATAATGGGATGCCCAACTTGAAAAAATGTCTAGAACTATGAACAAAGGGACACTTCCCCCTATTTACAAAAAGTCCTCTTCTTCCTTCCTCCTGCACAAACTTGGTTTTCACAGCACAGCACCTGCTGCTCACTCCTGTAGGAACTAGCAAGATATTGCTAGTTCAGCAAAGGCCCATTATAGGCAGGAACTCTCAGCCCTTTGACAAAGTAGTGCAATATGAGTGAACAGCATGACATTCTTCCTTCTGTTTCCTTGTGGCCACTGATCCCGGCTCCACTTGCTTGCAAAAAATGTTAGCCCGCCTGGCTGCCAACAGCCACACCTGGCTGCTTGCTCCCAGTCTTCCTGACTGACTTTCTTCCCCAGTCCTGCCCGACTTCAAGAGAGGCCTGCTGCAGATGGCAGTCTTACCCCTTGTCTGTCGCTGCACCATGCTCATCTACTCGCTGTCTCTCCTTGCTCCTTCACGCTGCCTCTCCAGCACCAATCCTTCCACTGCCTCCTGTGTTAGGACTCTTCCACTCCAGATTTCCTGAGCACTTAGCCTGAGGTGGAACCCCCCAGGAAGGGGTCCCTCATAGGCCACTGACAGCCTCTCCTCCACACTGCTTCTCCATCGTCCACCCGACTCTTTTGCTGGAATGGCTCATGTCTATTGTCCCAGCCCCCTGCCAGTCCACCTCTGGGGATTGGCTGAAGTCCCATAAATATTCATGGCAGCTCCTCCTACCCCCACGCCCTCTAGTTCTAGAAGGTTCTCAAACCTTCCAGATACCAGGGGGTGGCGCCAGAGAGCTGCCAGGATGAGTCATCCAGCCCTGGCCTCTAGTAACCCTGACCCAATTCAATGACTCAGGTTATTCCTGGCCAGAATATGTTTTTTCCTACTCTCAACACATATAGCACACACTAGAGGGTGCTATAGAGATTAGGAGAATGATTATAAATGTGGTTTCTTTCTCATTTCAAAAGATGGCTTAATTAATTGATCCTGTGTTGTCCGTTCTGTACACACTTCCTAAAATATGTAAGGATTCATTTTTACCACCTTGTCTTTCGATAGTAATGGGGAGGGGATCAGTTTGTGCTTCCTTAGTGCTTCCCTAGTGCTTCCCTAGCCATATAGGATCATTTCTCCATTGATTGCAAAAGGCACATTTCAAGGTATAACATTTCAAAAGGTATAAAATTGAAAGATATTCTTTCACCTCTGACCAATTTTTAACCATTGCTCTGCAAATAAACTATCCTCCACTAACATACGTAATCTGAGGAAAAAGTTCAGCATATTAGAGAATAAAGTTAAAACTGTACTTTTTCAATAGTTGAATATTTGTTTGTTTTCTTGAACAATACCTTTCCCTCAAAATAACCCCTAGAGGCCTATACATATTAAAACATTGCAACTTTTTAGAGCCAGACTTAATACCAGTTTGGTAATTTGAGGCAAATTTCTGCACCACAAAATGGCTAGGCCTCATAGTCCAACAACATAACAGGAAACTCAATTAATACAACAATACAGTCAACTCCCTCATCTCTGACATCTTGCCCAACAGCATAGCTTCCTTTTTTCCAGAATGGGTAAAAATACTTAACAACAAACTACTCCTACATGAAGAAAACATTAAAGGAAAATTGGGTAAATTAAAAAGAGATCTGGAAGACTACCAATCCAAATGTGTCTTCTCTTGGAATAAAAAACCACAACCACCTCCATTTATGAGCCTCTACCCAAAACCCAATTTTAATTTAGGCCCTATGAGAAAATACAAATATAATATTTCACAAAATACTTACACCACAAATAAGCCTTCTTTTTCAACCATCTATCCGAGAACTCAAGCTATCACTAATATGGAGAATGGATGGTTTCCAACACCTAGTCCTGAACCTACGATTGGCAAAGAATCAAGGACTAGGACCCAGTCAATTCCTCAGTTAAGGATCTTTCTGTTTTAAATAATGAAGATTGTATAGTCTCCCAGCCTCCTTCAAACGCTCAGTCCCAACCCATCATGGATAATTCCACTTCCCTTGCAATAGGGAATCAGACAATATCCTACCAACACACATACACACCTTTCTCTGTAGATGCAATTACAACTACAAACAGTAATTCACAAACTTTTTCATTATCCTGTGTGGAAGACATTTCCATCCTACCCTCACAGAACACATCTAATCAGTCAGTGACCTTGCCACTTTTGACCAATCCCTCAAATATGATAAACCATCCAGATTTTTTAGAGGTTCCCCTCTCCCGACTCCTACAGAGAAAAAGAAAAGACTTGACAATAGCACCATAAAAATATTCAATTTGTCTAGATATCCCCTGTCCCCAGAAGATTTGCTTTTGTTATAAAAGGGTCTTAATTTTGCTAGTACACGTGTCCCTAATCTATATACCTTGTTTAAAGATTTAAATAAAGTTATCCGAAACCTTACAGCCAAAAAGTTATACGCCACCAAAACATATCAAAACCCAACCACCATAATTCTTTTTTTATTTTGTGAAAAATATTTATTGAGCTTTACAAAATACAGTAGTATAAAACAGAGTACATAATAGCTAGAAAGCATGTACACGTAAATTCTCTAATCAGTAAGATAGTTTTATACCTAAGCACAGGGTGGGGGGGGGGGAAGGGAAGGGGAGAAGTAATTCACATTTACCATCGAAACAGTGTTATTAATCAAAACAATGCCTGAAAAGCTGTACCTTATACCGTTGTACCTTCAGGAGTGGAAGCAATGTTTGAACATAACTAACTAGTGAGCAGATAGTATGGTCTAGTTAAAACAGTGAAACCAAATGATAGTACTGAGGTTAGATAGAAGAGAGCAGTGGAAGTCAAAGAGCATCATGGGCTTGTGATTGTCTTATGGCGGCTTAAAAGTAGAGGGGTCAGAAGCGGGAGGTATTTTGAGGTTGCCAAGAGAATTGGTAAGATCTCTCTTTAGGTACCAATCCGTAAAACGGAATGGTTGCATCATATCTTGTATTGCTTGTTGAGTGAATGTGGCTTTGATATACCTTCTCCATCATTTGAAAAAGCGTGAGGTAGAATGAAAGTTCGATGTTATGGTGTCTAATCTCTCCAAGTAAAAGAGTGAAGACATGGCTTTCTTAACCGCCGGCAGATTAGGTGGTGTTGACGTAATCCAGTGAGACATACGGTATAAGCCTGTGGGCAACTAAGAGGCAAAGATGAGCCCACTGTGAAATATTTTGTAGGCCCACCACTGATGAGGAGGATGATGGTGGGATACTGAACAAACATAAGAGACAGTCTCTCGGTATCCGCGTTTTATTGATTTTGTTGATGTAGGTTATCATAGTGTTCCAAAAGGTAGTGACATTGGTGCAGTCCCAAAGTTGGTGGAGCAGTGTAGGGCGAGGCATGGAACACCAGGGACATTGTGCTTGTGTTGGGTCTGCTTTGTTAAATCGGAACGGAAAGTAGGCCCTATTAAGATTTTAAATTGCGTCTCACGCCATGTTTCTGATGCCGTAAGTTTGTGGATATGTCTGTATCCCTCAAGGATTTTTTCCGGTAGGTCTTTGTCACCCATTATGTGAGACCATTTTTGGAATGGTTTGAGGCAATATTTCCGTGATTGGTGTTGGATGAAGCAGGAGTAGAGATTAGAGATAGAATACTCATTGCTTTGAAGTACAGAGTCGATGAAGGACATTTGAAAAGGATCGGCCTCAAGCCCACAGTAAGACCTTAAATAAGTGGTGAGTTGGTGATAAAAAAAAACATGTGTTGGTGGCAGCGAGAATTCCCGCATCAAGGTTTGAAAAGGTTTAAATTCACCTGGTTTGTCTTGGTAGATGGATGTTATGCTCGTAAGGCCCCTGAGTTTCCATTGACTAAAAGCTTTGTGCAGAGTGGATGGGATGGAAGATAGGGTTTCCTTGGATCTTTAGGTGGCGGGAGATGCTATAGGGCAGTCCGAGTAATTTTCTGACCTCTCTCCAGGTGATGACTGTATCTCTGAAATGTACACTTGTCTTGAGGTGGGGAGGCAAAGTATTAGGATTAGAATGAAGGATGGCTTAAAGGTCATATGGGAAAGCCATAGCACCTTCAAGTGCAGAGTTGGAGTATTTAGACTTTCCAGTCAACCAGTCTAGGCCCTGTCTAAGTAAACAAGCTAGGTTATAAAAACGTATATTGGGTAGTCCCGCTCCACCCTCGCTCTTCGGGAGACATCATTTTTGTAGCGCAATGCGTGGTTTCTTGCGAGACCATATAAAAACAGTTAACGCTCTCTGGATTTTTTGTATATCAGAGTGTCTCAATAAGAGAGGTATGGTCTGCATTGGATAAAGCAGGTGTGCAAATGACACCATTTTAAAAAGGTGGCATCTCCCAAAAAGCGAGAGAGGGAGGGCCCCCAAAGCTTCCAACTCCTTCACAATTTTGGTTATCAAGGGGGGATAGTTGAGGAAATATAAAGAAGATGGCTATCGTCCTATACAAATACCCAAGTATGTGATATGATGAGTTGCCAGTGCGAGTGGAGATAAATGTCTCCATTTAATGGATAGGCGTGGGTGTAGTGCTAAAACTTCACTTTTTCAAAACTTATGCGGAAGCCAGAGCAAAGTCGGAAGGCCGTAAAGAGTTGTTTGAGTCTGTCAAAGTCTGATATGGAATCGGTAGAGAATAAGAGTATGTTGTCCGCAAACAGGGCGGAGCGGAGAATTTGGTTACCTAGAGTGATGCCAATAACCCCATTAGACGAATTGAGTATTCTATCTAAGGGTTCAATCGCAATGTTGAATAACAACGGGGACAGGGGGCATCCCGGCCTCGTTCCCTTTGCTAAGGGGATTTTGTTGGAGACAAAGTCAAGGGTAACAAGACGCGCCATTGGGGAGGCATACATTTGTACTAAGAATCGCATAATTTGACCCGAAAAGCCGAATTGTTCCATTACTCTGAAAAGCCAGGATAAACCAATGTTATCAAAGGCTTTTTCAGCGTCAAGAGACATAATAGCGACATCTCGGTCAGGGTGGGTTTTAGCGTATTCTAAAGCCAATAAGACCTTGCGAATGTTCAGGGTAGCTGAACGTCCTGAAACAAAGCCGGATTGGGCTGGGTGTAGTAAAGAAGGAAGTAAGAGAGCTAAGCGTGATGCAACTATTTTAGACAGGATTTTTACATCAACGTTAATTAATGAAATTGGACGGAATGATCCTGGCAATAGAGGATCTTTGCCTCTATTTAAAGTTTAATGTGTGCCTGCGTCCCTGTGGGAAGATAGGGGCCCCCATCCCACATGGCTGCGTATAAATGTTTCAGGGTGTCAGGGATAAAATCACTTGTTTGAAAAATTCCGCCGTGTAACCGTCCGGACCTGGGGCTTTGGCAGATGCCATGGATTTAATCATAAGCCGGATGTCATCTGTGGTGATAGGAGCATTGAGCGCCTTCAATTGTGTATTTTGAAGTTTGGGCAGATGTAGCTTAACTAGCAGAGCTTCTGCCATAGGTTGGTCAGTTGGGTCAGCTACATATAAATTTGTGTAGTACTCTGCAAGTAATTTGCTAATTTCAGCAGGCGAGTTAACCGGGGAGCCGGCTGTGTTTCTCAGGGTAGAGATGTGAGTAGGACGTCTTGGTCCTGAACATAATTTAGCCAGTAACTTGCCCGCCTTCTTACCAAACTTGTGGAAATGAAGAGTAGAGTATGATGTTTTGGCCGCTTCGTGTTATTCTGCCCAAAGGTCAAAAGTATGTTTAGCCTGCCTCCACTCTTGTATGTTATCAGAGGTACGGTTTAGTGTTAGCCGCTCATGAGGCAAGCGTAAAGCTCCGCTGGCCTGCCTATATAGTTTTCTGGCCCGTCTTTTAAATTGGGTGGTATATGAGATGATTTTCCCCCATAAGAAAGCTTTGCCAGCTTCCCAAAAGAGGTTTGGGTCAGAAATGTGAGCTCTGTTTGTGGAAATGTATTCTTCCCATGCTTCATATAGTACGTGCCGGAAGTCTTTACTATCCGCCAGGTACGAAGGGAAGCGCCATGTGGGGGAGGGAGAGGAAGGCTTGGCCTGAGTTATGTGAACAGCAATAGGACTGTGGTCTGAAATTCTGGCGTCATTTATGTCTGAATCACTTATTGCAGAGATTAAGGCTGGGGAGGCAAAGAAGTAATCTATGCGAGAAAAAGTGTTATGTGGGGGCGAGAAAAAGGTATATTCTCGATCCCTAGGGTGCATTAAACGCCAAATGTCAACGAATTGCATTGAAGCGATGGATTGAGCTAGGAGAGTAGAGTCTGGTGTAGGGGGGATATAGGTACGTGGCCTACGTGTTGGGTCCCACGTGTGATCTGCCAGTGTGGTCGTGACAGAGTTCAAGTCCCCACCCACTAAGTGTAACGTCTCAGGGGCAGTGAGTACCTACTGCACCGTGTCTTGAAAAAAGGAAGTGTCAGGCGAGTTAGGAGCATAGCTGTTGGTGATAGCAACTGTTTTGTCTCCTAAGGTCATATGTAGGATTATTTTGCGGCCTGTGGAATCAGCGCTGACATCCCTGACATTATGGCGTAAGTTTTTGTGCAATAATATAGCAACTCCCGCCTTACGGCCTATTGCCGGTGAGCCATATACAGAACCCACAGTTTTCGAAGGCGTGTTAAATCGTCTGTGGACAGGTGTGTCTCCTGGAGCAGAGCCACATCTGCCTGGAGACGCTGCAAGTGCCTAAGGATTGACATGCATTTATTTGGAGAGCGAAGCCCTTTAACATTCCACAAAACAAACTTTAGGTGACTCCCATTGGTTGAAGATGACATGTCTGGAAATAAACAAGGCCTTGGGTTAGAGTCTTTCAATGGAGCCTCTCTGTAGGTACAGTAGCAACCATCCGGGAGTCACCAAAGTGTTGTAGGTCTCCTGAGAACATAGGTACAAAACAGGTAAACATGAATTTTAAATCTTCTAAACGACAATAAAGAATGAACAGTAACAAAGCAGATTTTCGGTTAAATACAAACAAAATAAACATAGTTGACTCCACTTTTTTCCACATGAGGTTAAACTACCTAACATATCCCCCGCTGGTCGCTAGCTCCCCACGTAGGGGCAAGATGCAGGATATGGGGAGTGGAGGGAGGGGGAAAGGAAGGGAACAATGGGAGGGGGAGGAGGGAGATGGGTAGTGGGTACCAGGGAAGGGTAGTCAGAGGGGAAAGATCAGGAAATGAGCATAGCACATCCGGACAATGGGGTAGGCTCAGATGAGTAAGGGCTCAGCTCATGGGCCTAATCTTCAGAGGGGCAGTGGCTGCGACTGTTACATGAGCCTCTAGAGTGGCCCTCTAGGCAGACAGCATGTGGGTTTATTGGTAAGTGGACTAGCAAACTAAGATGCAAATAAACGTTGAGCAACAGGCTGACATAAATACTGTGTCAGAAAGTTCAGTCATAAAAAAGTGAAATTAAAATAAAGATAAATAAAAAGAAAGAGATAAGGGGGGTAATATTACCCGGCTGTGGAAGCACGACGACTGGTGAAGGTGGGTCTCTGAAGTCCTTCAGCAATTCTCAGAGCGGTCCTCCTGTTGGGTGAAGCGGCTGCATTTATATGGAGGTTTGGTCGGGCTGCGTTGATGTTTAGGCGGTGCGGTTGGAGAAGATGCTGATGTCAATGGTGAGCCCTCTGCAGAGTTGCTGTGTTCCATCTCGGTGCCCCGGGCATTTATGTCATTTTCCGCCTCATCAGGTGTGGTGAAAGTGAGGTGTTCTCCTTCATGCGTTTGGATACGAAGGACAGCTGGGTAAGCTAAGCAGAACCGGATTTGGTTGCTGTGTAAAGTTGAACAGATCGGCAAAAATGTTTTACGTTGTTTCATCACCTCCATGGAATAATCCGCAAAGAGCAGCAATCTTGCTCGATCAAAAGTTAAGGAGCGACAAAATTTTTGCATTATGGCATTCTTGTCAGCATAGTTGAGGTATTTGACGTGATGAGGTTTGGCGCGGGTTTCTGAGTATTGACCCATGCGGAGTTGCTCAGAGATGGTTTTTGCACAGATATTCGTGAGCTGGGTAGCGGTTATCGATTCTGGCAATCCAGTTATGTGCAGATTATTCCTTCTCGAACGATTTTCCAAATCGTCGAGTTTATTCCATATGTCCCTGTTCGTGATAGTAATGCATGCAATCGAGGCAGAGGTAGCTGTGAACTCCTCTTCTAAGGATGATATCCTCTCCTCCACATGTGTGATTCTCTGTGCCTGTGCTTGCAGTTCTATGTGGAGCTGTTCCAGTCCTCTGTGAACTGCTGCATCCACAGTGGCCGTTAGTGTGGGGCCCAGCAGTGTAACCACTGCTTGTGCGATTCCAGCGGGGGAGGCAGGATCCGTACCTGCCAGTTATGGATCTGAGGGAGGCTGTGGCTTAGTCTGCAGCAGCTCTGACATGCCTGGAGTGGCCGCCATCTTGGCTGTGTCCGCCGCTGTCTCTCCTGCGGGGGGGGTATTGTGGAGGATACCGCCCAGGCATATGATTGCTCAACAAAGCGATCCATGTGCGCCTACAATGCAGCAGGGATGAAGGGGGGTCTCCCCAGATCAGTGGTCGGGTTTAAAGGCAGTTTATGTGAGGAGCGCTGCGGGAGCTGGAGATATCTACCTCCTACTCATGTGGCGCCAGAACCGGAAGTTCCACCATAATTCTAATCAACCTTCTCTCCTTATGGATATATCTTTTGACTCTGCTGACAAGGAGATGTTAAAAATCCTAGAAAAACTATTATGGGAAAATTATAGTTTAGATTCAGAAATATTTTCTGACCATACACTTCCAATACAACACACTGATTTCAAACCCAAATATACATTCAACCCTACACAGATCAAGGGATCTTTTTTTAGATACTTTCATTATCATGGTTTATATAGATTTAAAAAGAAATGTGTTGGAATGGCTAACTAATTTATTACAACCTATCTCTATCTGAAACTAAAGCATTGAAAGCTCTGAAAGAGAATCAAGATATTATAATTAACCAGCTGACAAAGGGAGAGAGATACTCCTGTTGGACAAATCAGATTACATTACAAAAGCTCAGAGATTGCTATCAAATCCTAAAACATACCTAACATTAAAGAAGGATCCCACTAACTCCTTTTTAGATTAACTAAAAATTCTAACTGCAGAAGACCAAGCAACTAAAGTTCTCTATAAAAAAGAAATTGCCTTTTTAGTTAAAGAGTTCTATCAGATTCCATATTTTTACTGTTCACCAAAACTACATAAGGACCCAGTATATGCACCCGGCAGACCAATTCTCACCTCGATGGGAAGTGTGACTTACGGCCTGTCGCAATATATAGAC
Organism: Lithobates clamitans; assembly: GCA_037952925.1. Classification (NCBI taxonomy): domain Eukaryota; kingdom Metazoa; phylum Chordata; class Amphibia; order Anura; family Ranidae; genus Lithobates; species Lithobates clamitans. Next base: position 2,357,283 of record JBBGZY010000482.1, read on the forward strand.
TATTTTGTGCAACCTTTAGTAAAAGAATTACCATCATACTTCAGATACACTGTTCATTGATACCCTCAAGGACTACACCTGAGAACCAAGCTACAGCTGGTTATCATTGGATGTTTCCTCTCTGTATACCACTATTCCTCATCGGGTTTCCAACCAGTACAGTATTTCCTTCCTTCTACATTGTTCTGATCTAAACCATAGACAAATCAGTTTCAAAGTTAAGGCCAGCAAATATTATCTGGAACATAATTATTTCCTGCTTGATGATCAATATAACCTCCAGATCAATGGCAAAGCCATGGGGGCTTCCTTTGCCCCCAGCTATGCTAACCTCACAATGGGGTTGTGGGAATCAAAACATAGTCATCACCACAACCCCCTTGCACAGTAAATTATTTTTTATGGGAGGTATATTGATGACATCATCATTATCTGGGATGGCCCATCCACCATGGTTCCAGATTTTTTCCAATATTGTAATAATAATTCTTTTGGATTGTCATTTACTAATGTATATGATCCTCATACTCTTATTTTTCTTGATTTAGTGCTAGGGTCTAATGACAACCAGATTATCACAAAGAAACTGCAGGAAATTCCTATGTTCACTCTAGCAGTTGTCACCACCCTAGGTGGAAATATAATATCCCCAAAAGTCAATTTCATAGGCTTTGCAGAAATTGCACTTTAGAGGCAGAGTACTCTAGAACAAGGGAAAATTCTATCCAAAAAATGTAAAGAAAAAGGTTATACTCTTGAACATATGGGGAATACTTTTAGCACCTACAAAAATCCTCCACAAAAAAAAACATATTCCCCCTAAAGAAGGCAACCCGACAAGATTCATCACCCAATTTCATTCACAATACAAATGGAAGGAGAGAGGATGGATCTTCAAAAAGCACTGGGTAATCTTGTTACAAGATCCTATTCTAAAACAAACCCTACCCCCTCAACCAAGGTTCACTTACCGTAGAGCACAAAACATTAAAGGTCAGATAGCCCCCGTAAATTCAAAAAACTGCTCGTATTGGTCCTATTTTTGGCGGATATTTTTTCAATCTAATAGGCATGTAAGGCAGAAAAAATGCCTAACTTGTATCTTGGTCCCCATGGCCTCAAGTCCTTTGAGGCAATGGTAAAACTTATACTATAACACATTTTTTATACATGTTCCTCCGATCCTGTTGTCTATGCCCTCAAATGTTCATGTGGTCTACTATACAGTATGTAGGACCCTAAGGACCAGATTTGGTGAACATAGGAGGGCAATAGAACAAAGTGAAAAAGAAAAATATAATAAATATAGTGTACCCAGACATTTTAGAGATGTGCATTCAAAGTCTACTGATGGTTTACAAGTCTGTATCATCGATCAGATTCCAAATTCATTTCATAAAGCAGAGAGATATAAAAAGTTGTGTGAGCAGGAAACATACTGGATTTTCTCTTTAAATACTTTACCGCCTATGGAGCTTAGCGAAGAAATTGAAACTCATACTGTACTATAAATAATGACAATTTTCCATTTCTCTGTTTTCACGCAAAGCACTTTTTACCTATAGAAAGATACCATGGTCAGTTTTAATATTATTTTGTACGTAGTTACATCTCCATATATTAATATTTTTATATACAGTATGTTGGTTGTTTCCTGAGTTTACCCTATTTTAATTTCCATTTTGTATAAGAGCTTCTGCTCTACATGCCCTTTTCTTTATCATAATTGCATTCTCTTTCCCTCGTTTACCCTCCCCATTATTACATTTATACACTATGCATTTTAAATATCAGCATTTTTGCAATGTTTTATATTTGTTTAAAAAAATCTAGTAATGTGCGATAGAGTTCCCCTTTAAGGTTCCTTATGCACTAGTTTGCAGTGACTAGGAGATCTGCCCCTCCCCCGCTTGTTTTCCCTATATTGAATTCAGTCCCATCCTCTCCCTTTCAATGTTGAGGACAGTTCCACCCTTCCTTTCTCATTGTATAAATAGCTAAACATCCTCCTGTGGCCCTTCCGTGTTTGACAAAGGAGTTGATTTGCTCTGAAACATCTTACTATCTCTTCTGTGATGTCAGCATGCCTCAACGTCCTTCACATGTCCACACCAGCGCTGGCTTGCATTCCAGCCTGGTTAAAATTTCTCCTTTAGACTTCCCTGCTTGTCTGTCAGTCCAGTGGAGCCGCTCTGATTCATACACAGCCTCACAGCCACCCTCCATCGCAGGAGACACATCGGCTGTACTCAGTTCATGACAGATCTGCCTGCCATTCCTACCATCATGCAGCCATGGTCCCATCCTGTTGCAGTGGGATATACAGAGTCTACCAAGCCACCCCTGGACTATTAGAAAAAGCTGTTCTCTATGGTAGACTTCCACCACCGGCGGATTCCTTCTCTGGCTTGCTGATCACACGGGTGACCCGGTAGAAGCACCGGAGGGCAGAGGGAGAGGAGGCTGAACAGCCACTATGATTGTTCTTACAATGCAGGGAATTGCTGGCAGAAAAAAAAGATATCTGAATGATGCCTGTAGCTGCAGGCATCATTCAGATATCCCCACTCATATGACAGCCTTGGGCAGGAAGAGGTTAACATACTTAGGGTACATGCCCTAGGGCAATTTTATATGTGATTTTGTAGTTATGACATTTGCTTGCTTTTAACTGTATTCCATTTTGGTCCTTTGACTCTGAACGGCATATGAAGAAAGTCCCACTTCCATATTTCATTATTTTGTGCTGTATGCATGGGATGATGCCCTCAGAAGCTTAAATCTATTATGTTGATTTACTGGATGCTCCACAACCACACTATGTTATTTCATGGACTCTACTGCCCCATTATTGAACCTCAGAGCTGTTTTACATAAAGGTTCTGTGTTTGATAGTTTCCTCCACTGAGGTGGTGCTGTATGTCAAAATTGTCTCCAGGCCATTAAAGTACAGCATTCTGACTATATAGAACAGGCATATTTCTTCTCAAGACTGTCCCAAGCACCCATGAAAAAGTCAGATATTCCCTGGTGCTGTATATACAGATGTTGCTTGAGTTGGGGAAGTCTTTTCTCCCATTAAATTGAATGTTGATCACAATTGATGCCAGGCTGTCAAGCCAGGGAGGTGTGCTCAGAACAGTGATGGCACAGTGAACTTGGTCCCTACAGAAATCTTGACTTCTATCGACATCTTGGAACTCAGAGTAGTTCCCATAACCCTTCAGGTGGATAAGCTGCCTTCAGGTATTGCCAACATAAGTTTAGTCAGACAATGCCATGGCTGTAGATTACATTAATCAGCGAGGCAGGGCCAGAAGTCAAGCAGCTGAAAGGGAAGTGTATTAAATTTGGGGCAGAACATGTTCCAGCATTGTCAGGTGTACTTATTCTAGGGGTATAAAATTTGCAGGTGGATTTCTTAGTCACCAAAAGCTATACTTGGGAGAGTGGTTCCTGCAACTCAGGGGCGTTGCTAGGTGGCAAAAAGACCAGGGGCTTCAGCCCGAAGTCCGATGCTGGCACCGGTGGGGGGGGGGGTCGAGAGTGGTCATGGCACAGGGTTTTTTGGCTGAGCGGTGGGGTTGCGTGGCGTGGGGTAAGCTGACTTGCTGGTTGCTGCCTTGGGCTTAGCAGTGCCCATCAATTTTGACCACTAATCTCAGCTACCTAACACACTGACCTACCTGATATACATACACTGACCTACCTAACATACACTGACCTGACATACATACACCTACCTAACATACACTGACCTACCTAACATACACTGACCTGACATACATACACCTACCTGACATACACTGACCTACCTAACATACACTGACCTGACATACATACACCTACCTAACATACACTGACCTACCCAACATACACTGACCTGACGCACATACACCTACCTGACATACATACACCTACCTAACATACACTGATCTGACATACATACACCTACCTAACATACACTGACCTACCCAACATACACTGACCTGACATACATACACCTACCTGACATACATACACCTACCTAACATACACTGACCTACCTAACATATACTGACCTGACATACATACACCTACCTGACATACATACACCTACCTACCTAACATACACCGACCTGACATACATACATACATACACCTACCTGACATACATACACCTACCTAACATACACTGACCTACCTAACATACACTGACCTGACATACATACACCTACCTAACATACAGTGACCGACCTGACATACATACACTGACCAAACATACACTGACCTCACCTACCTGACCAGGAGACAGACTTCATGTGTCCAGGTGTCCTGCAGTTCAGTTCAGCCGTAGCGTGCGGTGTGCAGCCCACCCATCATGTGTCACAGCAGGCAGCCAGAGGAGGAGAGGAGACTGCTTGAATTTCATTGCCTGGACCTTGAAGCTCCGGGCTTTGTCCTGCACGTAGTTATACAAAGTAGAGCCTGCCTCCCAGTCCCAGCATGGCCAGCAGGCACAAGACGGTATGGACTGTTTAGTAGGAAGTGGGTGGAAGGCGCGTGATCAGACGCTTACATCAAGAAATGTATGGTTTATTTATGTAAAAGAATACAGACATATAGTCATATAGATATAAAATCATACAAATACTACATAATATTAAAAAAAGGAAAAACAGGTAACAAAATAAGTACTAGGAAGTTAAAATTGGGGTGTGCCCATATTGAGGCAGGTATTTAAGAAAGGCTGACGCGTTTCGAGGAAAACCTCTTCATCAGAGCCAGGAGAACTGGAGCACAGTCTGTATGGGCCGGTAGGCCGACATGTGTACATGGGGAGAGGTGGTGTTGCTAGTAGGAGGATGTGTCCTGTGATGGACAATTGATTATTCCAAGTTCCATACCCAGGTGTTCTAGATGGGGTATAAATAAGAACAATATATACCGTACACTACAGACTGGAGACGTAAGATAAGTTAAGTTTACATTGAAAAATGCATTCATAAAATGATAAAAAGTATATAATAAAATATATTAGAAATAAAAATTACCATATCAGTACAAAAAATTAATGATAGGTAGTGGGATTTTGAAGCACAGAGCATGAGATTGTAGTCTAAATACATACAAATAAAAAAATCTACGCATACATAAGTGTACACACACATACTCGTGTACACATACATGCACATACTTACACGTGCATAATACAAACGCATGTAAATGCATAAAAAAAACAAAAAACATATATGCATATGAGAGGGGGGGAGGGGGAGGGGGGCGATGGTAAATGAAGTAAAAAGTGCACTGAGACACATTGAGAGATATTGTCTCTCCGCATGGTAAAACCGGTTGTGCTTTTTTCCAAAGGACATGTGCATGCGTGTAAAAACTCTGCCAGCACGTAAACGCTGTGCTGGAACAGATATGTGGAGGTATGCCCCTGTTCACTAAAAGCACAAATGGGGGCACAAAGATGGCCATGTGGTTTGTGCAAAAACAGAAATGTGTTCATTCAAATGGAAATCCACAAAAATGTATACAAAAATGCATATATCAAATGTACATAAAAATCTAAAACGCATATGCATATATAAACATATATATAGATAAAGAAACAATATGCATAAAATAAATATATGTATATATTCACATAAATCTGTACACAATTATATATACACATACACACATATGCACACATATATATATATATTTATATACATGCACACATATACATGTCCACATGCATGCACACACATGTGGAGACCACCCCTACACAGCATGTATTGTGCCTATGTAGAACCAGTGTCATGGCGGTAGGCGGTATGGAGAAGACTCTTCTGCCTCCTGCTGCACACTCCGGTGCCCATGATCAGACGCATCGAGATCCGGAGCTCTTCACTCTGCCATTCGCCCCCAGCACAGCTCAGGTCACCAACACACCCCAGCGCCGGGCTCCTTTTCTGGTTATCCTCATCCCCTCCTCTACAATCATTGGTGCAGTCACTGGCACATCTCGCCAGATCGCTCCTCCGCTGCCCTGATCTATCTGAGCACCGAGTGGGGAGCGGGGACCTCAGTGATGTGGAGCGGCGGCATTGTAATTCCCGCCTGCAGCGCCCATGATGGACGTCCAGCATTGGACCAGCAGGATGTCCATCATAGCTCCAGAAGGCGGGACCTGCTATGTCATTCAGCCACACTCGGCCACACTCGGTGGATCAGATCGGTCCCCGCTCGTCGGCTCGTTCCTTCCTGACACTCGGGGCTTTTCAGGGACCAATTTGGGGCTTCAGCCTCCCCTAGCCACCCCCTCCCGACGCCCCTGGCATGAGAGGTGGGAGGTCATTCCTCAACAAGAATCCATGGGACATGTCTGGTCTTTTTTTTTAAGACAAGGCTGGATCAGCGATTGACCCAGAGTACATTCAAGGGTCAAATATCAGTGTTGGCTATTCTATTTTAACAGCCTTTGGCATTGCACTCCCTAATAAAGACTTTTTTGCAGGGGGTAGTTCATATTTTTACCCCCAGGCTCCTCATATTTTTCACTGCAGGCTACTCCATTTGAACCCATCAGGAACATTTCCTTGGTTGGCCTTACTCCCAAGGTGATTTTTCTTTCTAGGAGGGTGTTGGCTCCTTACAAGATAAGACACCCAGCTCAATTTCTGTTATCTCACAAGGATAGGGTGGTCCTTCAGTCTAAGGTATCCTTTTTGCCTAAGGACGTAGTTCTTCCACCCTTTTGTCCAGCTCTGAAACAGCACTTCACATTCTGGAATTGATTGAAGATGTTAAAGTCTATCTTGCAGCCATTGCCTCACTGAGACAATTGATTTCCCTCTTTGTGCTTCTGGAGGGACCTTGCAGAGGCTCACTGCATCTTGCTCCACCATTGCTAGGTGGAGCTGTCAGGTGGTGGCTCTGGGCTATTCAACCAAGGATAGGATTCCTCCTTTAACAGTGAAAGTTCTTTCTACTAGAGCCATTAGTGTATCTTGGGCATTTTCAGGATCAGACTTCTTTGCTGCAAATCTGTAACCGGTTTTCAGTTCACGCATTTACTAAGTTTTATTTTGTGGATGTACTGGCCTTGGCTGATGCTGTGTTTGGTTGCAGGGAATTTCAGGCTGCTGTATGACTCAAGTCTGGCCCCTTTCGTTTTTGTTTTTTGTGCGGGGTATGTTTGCTGATTTTTTTTTGCTGTGGTTTTCTCCCCTCGTTGCTTGAGGACATTCTAGTCCTCTCTGAATCTTCCTGTGTCCTATGCTGTAGGATAAAAAAAAAATCAATTTCTTGGAGTATAGTACAGGACACAAGACACCCCTCCCCTCAATGGTTCTTTGATTTCTTACTAGAATACTGAGGATTGCTGGCAGAGGGAAGGGTTATATGGAGGGCCACACAGTTTTTTTTTTCCTGTGTGATGATGTCCCATCATCATGCGCTTTTTATTCACAATAAATACCTGTTCTTAGCATACTTCACTATTGGTCCCTCTTTTTCCTTTTGGGTTCCTGGTTTTTATGACTGAGAAATTATTTTGAAGGACTATCAACTCCCATCATCAAGTCTACCATCCTGTGGACATCCTTTGGATATCGTTATAAGTCTGTATTGACCCCCGGGACTGAAAAGCTGGGTGTCGTCACGATCTGGTGAGTGGGGACACATGTGGGGGTGTCTTGGTACGCCTGAAAAATGTTTCTGCAACACTTTTTGCACATCAGATGTGAAGAATTTTCTGCACTTTTTGCACACCAGATTTGAAGCATTCTCATATTTTTTTATGGACTTTATATATTTTTTGTCTTCACATATAATAGGTCTATGTTTGTAAGCGCTGTATTTATATATTGTCACTGTGGTCAAGTTTTTAGAACTTTGTGTATAGCAGCTTTATTAATTTTGTATTACCCTATTTTTTACACCATCAGTGCAAGTTTATATATTTAGATCATATATTTTTTCACAGTACAGGACACAGGCCACTCTTCCTTCTGTACTTGTGTATCCTAATTTTGCATGCTAAAATTACTGAGGATTGCTAGGGGCAGAAGAGGTAAATGAGTTGTCCTAACGGGTTTGTTTTCGAGTGTTCTTGAAGGTGGCAGCAAAGGTCTTGATTAACCCTTTTGCTGCCAGAGCTGTTTGAGAAAATAGTTTTAGGCCTCAAGATTAATTTGTTGTTACCCACAAACCCTATAAATTTTCTGAAAGCAGACACACTGGAGAATAAAATTGTGTTTTTTGTCATTTTTGATGTCACATGATATTTTCGCAATGGTTTATCAAAAGTTTTCAGTAAAAAATAAAGTTCATTTTAGGGGTGCACAAACAGAATATTTTACTCACTATTTGGTAAAATGTTAATTAAATTGCACTGAGTAAATTGATATCCAACATGGCAAGCTTTAAAATTGCACGTGCTCGCAAAAGGATGAGGAATTTTGATACCCTATATTTTCCATAGGTTGCACCTTAAAAATTCCTAAAGGTCATCACTTGAGAGTTAACTGGGAGTATTGGCCCTATAATTATTGCTCTTACTCCAGTGTGCATGGCAATATGTAACATGTAGTGCAAGCAATATTTTCATATGTAGGAGCACCCGGCGTGTGAAGGTTATTCTCTCTTGAGCAGCGTCGATTAAGGGGGATATGATCAACATGTATAAATACATAAATGGTCCATATAGTGAACCTGGTGTAGAGTTATTCACTTTAATCTTATCATAATGGACAAGGGCACTCTTTGAGTCTGGAGGAAAAGAGATTTAACCTTCAAATATGGAAAGGCTTCTTCACAGTGAGATCTGTGAAAATGTGCAATAGACTCTCTCAAGAGCTGGTTCTGGCCAGCTCAGTAGAATGTTTGCAAAAATGCCTGGATGCATTCCTAAATGTGGAAAATATACCTGGATACATATATTTATAGGTAATAACACCAGGGGTCGTTGATCCAGGGAATCGGGAAGTCATTGTTTTTTACCCACACTGGAGCAAATTGGATCATGCTTTTTTTTTTTTTGTCCTCGTCTGTACCACCTGTGGGTCTAGGATTATGTATATGAGGGGTTTTCCATTCCATGTGAATTTCTTTCTCTCTGTTGGTTGAACTAGATGGACTTGTGTCTTTTTTTTAACCAGACTAACTATGAATGTGGGATCATCTTTTTATTCTTCGAATTGCACATCTGATATTCAGTGTAAGGGGATCTCCTTGTTACTACACATCTACTATTCAATGTTGGGGGGAAGTTCTTCCCATTACTTCACATCCGCTATTCAGCATCAAGAATCTTCCCATTACTACGTATTTGTTATTTAGTGCCAGTTATCATTATTTCCTATGAATGCAGAGCTCCTATCAGCAGAGATAAATATAATGAATAAGCATTGCGCGTAATTGGACAGGACAATTTTTATTTGATATTCTAACATTTTTCTTATCAAATTACATTTACTGGAGTTTTATTAAGTGATCTAATATAAATGATTCCAATAAAGAGAATTGAGTTCCATTCATGTAGAGAATAGCTACATTCATTCCTGGGGGAGAAATTAATTTTCTTCTGGTAACATTCTTCTCTTCTTCTACAGTTTGTATAATAATCAGCTGACCCACAGTTCCTGCCCCCACCTGGCATCAGGAATAAGAAATAACCAGACACTGAGGACACTGGACCTGGCTGAGAACAATCTGGAGGGTCTTCATTTCAGTGATCTGATGGCAGCTCTGACAACAAGCCGGATAGAGGAATTACTGTGAGTTAGCAGGACTGACTGAGACAGTAATATCTGGGACATTTTTATACCTTAACCACTTCTAAACCAAGGTTGTTAATTATGTACCACATCCACTAATTATACAACACCAGCTTTTGGACTTTACTGGTACAAAGAGGGCAAGCACATATAAAATATAATAAAATTTTTTGCAAAATGAAAAGCACAATTTTAGAAACAATTTAGGAAGATAATCCTCTTTAGATCCAACCAGTGACACTAGTTATGCTATTCATGGTTATCTCTGTCTAACATTAACCAAGAAGCCAACGTGTCACATCATCTGCTTCTTCAGGACCTTGCATTCTCTGAGGCAAAAGAATAGCCTGACTTCAAAAATACATTGACAATGAATATATGTATAATGTAATAATGTTGCATATGCAAAACCACAGGCAACAATCTGTGCAATTCGCATATCACTTTTGAGTTTCAGACATGTGCAGTGAAATGGTGGTGAGCACTGATAGCAATAGTTGTGGGACATAATATGCCACTATAGCGAAGTGGGGAATGACAGGCTAACCTAGGTTTTTTTGGGAAGGCAGTGCCGCATCCAATAGACAAGATACATATAAAGAAGGGTTCCCCTAAGCGGACTTTTAAGGCACCTAAAAATTTTTTACATATATTGAATAACAAGTTATAAAAAGTATACAAAATGTTATTTGAAGACAAAATGTGTTAAAAACATTATATACATTATATTAATGAGACATTAACATGCTTAGGAAATTCATTATTATCGCCAAAGGATAGATATATGAAGAGACTCTTCTCACACCCAACACGTTTTGGGATATAAAGTATTCAGTCCTTCTTCAGGGGAGTAGAAGAAAGGAGAAGAAACATTCATCTAGGGTTATTAGAGTGTAAAATGATAAGTAAATTACCACAACATGTAGATAAATTGAATTATCCACTTGAAGTTAAATAATCAACAGATCACTTACATAGTATTGGGTGGTGAAATAGTTGTTCTTGTGTTCTGTTAAATTGCATTAAAACCTTAAGTTGAGATAGAATTGGACATTAGTGCTGGTGGGGTTGCTGTCCCTTTAACATCATGGTCATCATGGAAGCGTATGGATGTATATCAATTGGTAATATCCTCATTAAGAGGATGTTTCCCCCCACATTCCGCGGATGCGTATCGGCCAGAGTGGTATACTGAGGCAAAAATGGAATCCCTGAGAGTAAGAAAAAATTGGGGTAAGTCCAAACAAAATAAGGTAAATGTTTGAACTGAAGTATAGAAAGTGAAAATAAAAAAATGTTGTATAAATACCTAGTGTCGGTTGTAAGTTGGTAAAGTTGGTGGTATGGCAAAAAATAATAATTGAGGAGGGCCAATAAAGTTGGTAGCTGAAAGCAAAAAAAAATATGTGTGTGGAAAATGTATAATAGCTGTCAAGGGTGGTTTAAAAATTGAGAATAATACATTTGAAAAAGAGGGGGTTTGAGTATAGTTAGGTTAGGGTTCACACAATCCAGAGTAATGTAATTGGTATTGTGTAGATAAGGGATTATACAATAATGATGGTATAATTGGCATTAGGGTTATACAATGCTGGTAAAAAATAACACAGTAGTATTTGGGTATTCAGATAGCCAATATGAGTAAGAAGATGGTATGTTGAAGAGAAATAACTATCCAGATTAGTGTGTATATAGTATCTAATAGCCTCATATAGGTAATTGTAATTATGCTTATCACTAGCATTTCAGACAAAGGACTAACTGGAGGTTATGCAAATAGGGAGGTGAAAAGAGAGTAACAAGTACAATATGATAAAAAGTTACCTTGTTTGAGACAAGTTTAAGCAGACCAGCCACACATCCCAGCGTCCAGCTATGCAGTGCTAGAGGTGGGAGTGGGTAGGTCTCGTATATATGTATGAGGAACTCTAATCAGCTGGCGAAATAAATTGCGCTCAGCTGGGTGTTGGAGCTCGTTGTCAGCCAGACCTTAAATGCTGCCTCCTGGGTCAGATGTGCGCGGTGCAGCCCCTACCGCGCATGTGCTAACGTCAGCACGTTGGGGCAGCGTCACGCACACCCGACCCACCAACACGATCTACCACAGCGGTGGACTAAGCATGTCCACTGGAGTAGTAAGGTGGAGGCTGTGGGCGGTGTTGGTGAACGTGCAGCTGGCCTCTCATGACGCCGCCCAGATAGTAAATCTGGGCGGCTTTCCGTGCTGGGCAACCACTCTGGTCAATCACACCCAGAGGAAATCTAAAGGGAAACAAAAATAGTGATGTTAGGTAGTAAAGACCGAAGTTATTCCAACTAAAAGGACATGAAAATACATGCATCTGCTAAAGAATGCAAAATTGGATGTTAACGTGGGAACAGCAACACCAATTGATGGTAAAACGGTATATAGGATTATACCTTTTGTAAGCAGGGGCTTGAGAACAAACGGAGCCAATTGATAATAAAAGACAAAACACAGTAAATTATACATCTTGTGAACAATCATATGAAAGCAGCAAAAGCAGTTGATGGTAAAAAAGCGAGATATGTAAAAATATACATTTCATAAATAAAGGCATATAGCAGATACAGCGATATGTAACATAATAAACATAAATGATAAGCATAGTGATACGGAAAGGGAAGAATATTTATCTTTCTGTGTTCCAAAAAACATATCCATAGCCGTATGCATCTTGGTTAATTACATATGTCACTTGTTTGTGTTACATGATCTCGCACCCATGTGCATATTGTATATTACCCATAGATCTAAATGCATATAAAATTTGAATAAACATATATGTCCACACATATGAGTGTACGGTCATATGGGTAAAGATAGTGAAAATATAAAGGTTATAGATCTAAAACATTGTGGTAGTTTATAAATAAACAATGAGTGACACTGGACCAGTATATTAGTGTATATGTCTACAGATGTCATACGGATAAAAAGACGACCCCACATACAGATGTTGGAAAGAGGGGATGGAAAAAGTGAAGAGGGTAGCATGGTTAGCGTGGCCCATTTCAGAAGGTAAATTAGAGATAGTTCAGGTTTACTTTTCCATTCCACCAGAGCAGAATCCTTCAAGAAATGGTTTGAAGCAAACAGCTTCATTTAAGCCTGGGGGCGAGGTGGCCTTTAATGAGTAGATCCATCTCAGTTCTCTTTGAAGGAGGACCTTATTCCAGTCCCCCCCCAGGGCTGGGATGTATCCAATCTAGAATAAGAAATTTAGCCTTAGGAAACGTTCCGCCATGTACTAAGGAAACATGGCGTCCCAGGGGAAGGTCAGGGTCACAAGTTGCATGCTAAGTATATGCCTATAGGCTCTTCTCCAGAATTCTAGTTTAGTTTTTCCAATGTAGAAGCAACTGCAACTACATTGGAGCAGATAGACCACTCCTGGGGTTCTGCAATTGGGGAAGTGTTTAGGGTGGAATATTTTTCCATTCGGGAGAATAGGGTTTCTCTGTGTGAGCATATACTTGCAATAATGGCATGAGCCGCATGCAAAAGTGCCTTTATATTTGCAGTGTGTTCTCATTGATTCACTTCTAAACTCGCTATTTACGATTCTATCACTAACGGAGGTGGCTCAAAGATGGATCTAGGGTCAACATGTGCCAATACTTCTCAATGATTTTTTTGACTTGGTGTTGTTGCTGGTAAAAGGTAGTGATAATTCTTAGTTGATTTGTGTCCTTGCGTTTAGTGGCCTGAAATAGAGTATTTCTAGGTTTCATCAATACTTGTTTGAAGGATTTTTTCAAAGAGGTATGTGAGTAGCCTCGTGCCAAAAGCCTATCCCGTAGATTACCTGCTTCTTTTATGAATGTATCCTCATCTGTGCACTTACGTTTAATTCTCAAATATTGAGAGTATGGTATAGAGTTAATCAGGGGTTGCGGATGGAAGCTTGTAGCGTGGAGTATTGTGTTACCTACAGTCCTCTTTCTGTATAAATTGCTACATAAGTTTCCCTGTTCACCCTTGTAAATTTCTATGTCTAAGAATGTTATCCGGTTCTAATCAAAAGACATGGTGAAATTTAAATTAAAGTAATTTTTATTCATTCTTGATAAGCACTGCTCCTCGAGCACGTTAGCGGGCTGTCCCAGATGACAAGAATGTCATCGATATAATGATACCATCCCATGATGTGGTTGGTATAAAGGGTCAAGTTTCCGTCAGTCAGAAACATTTTCTCCCACTCCCCCAGGTACAGGTTGGCATACGATGGGGCACAACATGTCCCCATTGCAACCCCCTGCACCTGGAGGTAGTGGGAACCATTATGTGTAAGGACATGCTCGAGCAGTGCAAGGATGAATTCGTTGTACGTAGGGTCGGTGGCAGTATTTTGTTGGAGGACATGTCTGATAGCTGCTAAACCTCTCTCATGTGGGATTGAACTGTATAGAGTTTCTATGTCTATTGTTACTAGGAGAGCTTGGTCCGAAACATTAAGTTTGTCTTAATGTTTAAATGCCTTAAAAGTCTGCTTAGGGGAACCCTTCTTTACATGTATATGCCACTATAGTAGTATTTATCCGACATTGTGGGCCACAATTGGTATATCAACTAAATATCACAGAAAAAAAAGAGGGAGAAAAACACCATAAAGACTGGAACCTTACAATAGAGATTGAATAATTAAGACAATCAAAGCCCACGCTACCTACTTTTCAATGTTTGTGGTAATTCTAAGATGGGGAATAGGATATCAGATATGACATATAATGGCCATCAAGCTCAAAAGGGAACAATAGATATCACTCATCTAAAATAACAACCAGAGAGTCCATATATCTATATAATATTCATTGGCTAATAAAGGACATACAAACATATGTACTTCTGTTCACACAAAGTTGTGGACAGTCAACTCTAATCCTAAAACCAACTCAATCCAAGGGATCTCCAACTGTACTAAAAATAAGGATACCATCAGAATACCATTAATCTCCAGCTGAAAATGACAATGGATCAGGCAATGTCCTAAACCACGCCATCAAGCATACCTGATATAGGTAATTAAATAATTTCAGTTGGGCAGACAATATATATAGCTTCAATCTTAGCAGGTGTAACGGGCAGATCCCCCATTTAGCCACTCAAAGGTAAAGGACTCAAAGGGATTTGAATATGTTTGTGTCAAAAAGTATGTTAAGGACTATCCAGAGATAACTTAGGTTCCCTATATTGAAATGTAGGAAGTAAATATATAAATGTGGATCATGTGACTATTGTAACTGAATTTTGGAAGGTATCTCTTTTGTTTTGTCGAATGGAGTGATGCATGTAGCAAGGCACTTTGTGGATTGTCACAACTGGTACATATGTAGCTCTTAAATCATGGAGGAGTCATGATTATGCTTGTTTTGGTGGAATTGGAGAGGGTCTTCAAGGATCCTTGAGGTGGCAATTTTGGAAAAAACCTACTGCAAAGGGAGGTAAGGTGCATATACAACCTAAATGCCACCTCCCCTCCAGGTCTCAAAGCGCTTGGGTTCAAACCTCGTCTTTAAAAAAAAAATGGTCTAACCTCTTAGGGACCCCTGCTTATAGCCCCCACACTTGGTGCCTTACTAACGTTGTATGATGCCATGGGATTATCCTGTGCAGGGGTATTTCAATTTGGGCCAAAGAGATTGTTTAACTCTACTTATTTATGTTAATGCTAAGGAATTGTGATGAAATGCACTGTGTATGCATAGGCATTAATCTGTGTACAAATAATTTATAGCATATCACTTTTGTACGTAGGATGGTGGATTGTTGGTGGATGCTGTTTCTTGTTTCACCACATGATTATAAAATATGTTGTATTGGTTTTAAACAGATCATTTGGGTAAACCTGTGACCAGGGATAATCATCTGGGTGGCTGGATGGATCGGGAAATTCGTCCTTTGTCTGCCCTAGGAGGAGGAGTAGACGTGGAGTCGGCTGGGCTCGCTCTTTCAGATGGGAGCAATTTGTTGTATTAGGTTGTGGCTCTCCCAGCTGGGTTGTTTAATCACGCATATGCGGTTGGTGGTCAGATTGACCAATGCACATGCACAGCCGGGAGAGAAGAGAAGAAGTGATGTCAGAGCTGGGACAGGTGGTACTCTGTCCGGCCACCACCTGCCAGTTTATCGGCATTCTTTGCTTTATATAGAGGCTATGGAGCCAGTTGGAATATGGAGTGGTTTGGTGATGTTAAACATTGAGTAGGTGAGTGGCTGATTATACGTATAGTAAATGGGCCAGTTATGGGATGACTGTGGCATATTTATGATATGGCTTTATATTTGCTTTTTAAGGGGTTAGCTTTGACCGGCTGAACGGGGGATCTGCCCATCACATGTGCTAAGATTGGGGCTATACATATTGTCTTCTCAATTGATAATATTTAATGACCTATATCAGGTATGTTTGATGGTGTGGCTTAAGACATTGCCTGAGCCATTGCCATTTTCAGCTGGAGAGTAATACTATTCTGCTGTTAAATTTTCGTTACAGTTAGAGGTCTTTTGAATTGAGTTGGTTTGAGGGTTAGTGTTGATTCTTGGGTAAATTTGTGTGGACAGATGTGCACATGTTTTTATGTCCTTTTACTAGCCAGTGAATATTGTATAGATATGGGCTCTCTGGTTGTTATTTTAGATTAGTGATATCTATGGTTCCCTTTTGAGCTTGATGGCCATTAGATCTCATATCTCCTATTCCCCATCCTGAAATTACCAAAAATGTTGAAAAGTAGGTAGAGTGGGCTTTGAGGATTGTCTTAATTAATCAACCAATCCCTATTCTAAAGTTGGTCTATCTGCTGTTCCTTTCTTTTTTTTTCTCTGTGATATTTTGTTGATATACCAAATGTGGGCCACATTGCCACTATAGCAGCATTTATCTGACATATTACTGGCCAATAACTGTTGCTATCAGTGCTCACCACCAGTTTACTGCTCATGTCTGAAACACAAAAGTGATATGTGTTACCAAAAGTATATTTTTTCAGCCGGATTATTCTTATTTGCCTCAAAGAATACAGGGTTCTGAAGAGCAGAAAAGAAACGCGTCAGTCTCATAGTTTGTTAGGCAGAGATAATTGTGAATACTATATCTAGTACCACTGGATGTAAAGGGGATTATCTTCCCAAATTGTGTTTAAAATTATGTTTTTAACATTGTAATACATTGTATTATATTTTATATGTGCTTGCCTTCTTTGTACCAGTAAAGTCCAAAGGAAACTTTTTTTGGGTCTGGTGTTATATCTAAACCACATAAACAATATATGTTAATAATATAATGATATGTGTATAAGTAATGAAGTAGCGCTAATTAACCACTTGACAACTGGGCACTTAAACCCCCTTAATAACCAGACCAATTTTCAGCTTTTGGTGCTCTCACATTTTGAATGACAATTACTCAGCCATGCAACACTGTATCTATATGAAATTTTTGTCCTTTTTTTCACACAAATGGAGCTTTCTTTTGGTGGTATTTAATCACCGCTGGCTTCTTTTTTTTTTTGCGTCGTAAAAGAAAAAAGACCGAAAAATCTGTAAAAAAATGCATTTTTCTTCATTTCTGTTATAATATTTTGCAAATTAGTAATTTTTCTTCATATATTTTGGCCAAAATTTATACCGCTACATATCTTTGGTAAAATTAACCCAAATCGGTGGATATTATTTGGTCTTTGTGAAAGTTATAGAGTCCAAAAGCTATGGTGCGAATATCTGAAAATTGATCACACCTGAAGTACTGACGGCCTATCTAATTTCTTGAGACCCTAACATGCCAGAAAAGTACAAATACCCCCCAAATGATACCTTTTTGGAAAGAAGACATTCCAAGGTATTTAGAAAGATGCATGGTGAGATTTTTGAAGTTGTCATTTTTTCCCACAATTCTTTGCAAAATCAAGGTTTTTTTTTTTACTTTTTTTTTCCCACAAAATTGTCATATTAGCAGGTTATTTCTGACACACCACATATGCATACCACAAATTACACCCCAAAACACATTCTGCTATTACTCCCGAGTACGGCGATACCACATGTGTGAGACTTTTACACAGCGTGGCCACATACAGAGGCCCAACATGCAGGGGAGCACCTTCAGGCGTTCTGTAGCTTCCAGGCCAATTCTGACATTTCTCTCCTACATGTAAAAATCATCATTTATTAGCTAGAAAATTACATAGAACCCCAAAACATTATATATGTTTTTTTAGCAAAGACCCTAGAGAATACAATGGCGGTCGTTGCAACTTTTTATCTCGCACGGTATTTGCGCAGCAATTTTTTTAACGCGTTTTTTTTTGGGAAAAAACTGTTTTGTGCTTTACAAAAACCAAAACAGTAAAGTTAGCCTAATGTTCTTGCATAATGTGAAAGATGAAGTTATACTGAGTAAATAGATACCCAACATGTCACCTTTCAAAATTGCACGCGCTTGTGGAATGGCGCCAAACTTTGCTACTCAAAAATCCCCCTAGGCGACGCTTTAAAATTTTTTACTGGTTACATGTTTTGAGTTACAGAGGAGGTCTAGGGCCAAAATTATAACTCTCGCTCTACCGATCGCAGCGATACCTCACATGTGTGGTTTGAACACGGTTTTCATATGTGGGCGGGACTTACGTATGCGTTCGCTTCTGCATGCGAGCACGCAGGGACAGGGGCGCTTTAAAATTTTTTTTTTTTTTTTATTGTTCATTTTACTTTATTTATTTTAGTTTGATGCTTTTTTCCAAAAAAAAAAATTTTGACCACTTTTATTCCTATTACAAGGAATATAAACATCCTTGTAATAGGAATATGGCATGACAGGTCCTCTTTACAGTGAGATATGGGGTCAATAAGACCCCACATCTCACCTCTAGGCTGGGAAGCCTGAAATAAAAAAAAAAAACGATCCTGGCTTCGATCGTAGCTGTGAGTCGGTAGAAGCGCGGGAGGGGGGGACATCCGCTCTCGCCTCCCGTAAGAACAATCAAGCAGTGGAACAGCTGCTATGATCATTCTCATGGTGTAGGGAATCGCCGGCTGAAAAAGCCGATATCTTAATGATGCCTGTAGCTGCAACCATCATTCAGATATCTCCGCACAAAGTCAAGGACGTTGTATGACGGCCGGTGGGCGGGAAGTGGTTAAAACGCATTTTTTTTTTTTAACACAAAGTTGTCCATTTATACAATATTTCTACCACATAACATGTACATACCAAAAATGACACCCCAAAATAGATTCCCCTGCTCCTCCTGAGTACGGCGATACCACATGTGTGAGACTTCCACAGCCTGGCCACATACAGAGGGCGAGTACAGCTGAGCATGGCTCAGCATGGCAGGGTATGGCGGGGTATTGCGGAGTATGACGGAGTATGGCGGAGTATGGCGGAGTATGGCGGAGTATGGCGGGGTATTGCGGAGTATGGCGGGGTATTGCAGGGTATTGCAGGGTATGGCAGAGTATTGCGGAGTATGGCGGGGTATTGCGGAGTATGGCGGGGTATTGCGGAGTATGGCGGGGTATTGCGGAGTATGGCGGGGTATGGCGGGGGCATGGCAGAGTATGGCGGGGGCATGGCAGAGTATGGCGGGGGCATTGCAGGGTATGGCGGGGGCATTGCAGAGTATGGCGGGGGCATTGCAGAGTATTGCGGGGGAATTGCAGAGTATTGCACAGCATTGCAGAGTATTGTGGGGGCATTGCAGAGTATGGCGGGGGCATTGCAGAGTATTGTGGGGGCATTGCAGAGTACTGCACAGCATTGCAGAGTATTGTGGGGGTATTGCAGAGTATTGTGGGGGTATTGCAGAGTACTGCACAGCATTGCAGAGTATTGTGGGGGTATTGCAGAGTATTGCACAGCATTGCAGAGTATTGTGGGGGTATTGCAGAGTATTGTGGGGGTGTTGCAGAGTATTGTGTGGGGTGTTGCAGAGTATTGCACAGCATTGCAGAGTATTGTGGGGGTATTGCAGAGTATTGTAGGGGGTGTTGCAGAGTATTGCACAGCATTGCATTGTAGTGGGGATGGCTGAGCATGGATGGATGGATGCCTGGATGTTTCTGTGCAGCGCTATGGGCACTACACATACAGCCCACAGCGCTGCAGACATCCATCCATCCGCCTCTCCGGTCACTGTGTACCGATCGGTACACAGGCGGGGAGGAGAGGGGGAGGAGAGGAACCGGCGTCATCAGATGACGCCGGTCTGTTTACATGTGAAATGACGGCGCGATCACATGGTAAACGGCCGCGATCAGCGGCCATTTACCGGGATCCGTGATGCGTCACGGATGTGTTCGGTCACGGATGTGTTCGGGTGCGCGCCCCAGGGGGCGCGCTAGAGGGGAATTCTGGGAGGACGTCATAGTACGCCCTCCCAGAGTTATCCAACCGCCCTGCAGCCGTCATTCAGCTATGGGCCGGTTGGTAAGTGGTTAATAGACAAACTGATAAAGTGCTAAATATGCAAAAAGAATAAAGTGCTATACATGTTCATTTAAAAAAACTGTCATAAAGAAAACACTGCATCAAACTCAAATGTGCACATTAATGAATCCCAACACCAAAACGGAATGCTCTGAGATAAAACTTCTAGATCTTCCACCACGAGTGCTCAATATAAAGATGGCCACTCACCAGAGCTGTTTGACCCCTTTTTATAGGATGGTCAAGAAACACATTGGGAACCCCAAATCGGTTCCACTAATGGCATGGATCCACTCCAATGACCATTCAGGAAGGAGCTAGAATGTAAAAAAATGACTCCACCAGAGACACAGATGAAAGTCTCATAGTGTAGTAATTTTTAATAGAATAAAAACAGCAGCTATAATAACAGTTACACTCACATGTGATAGTGCCTGGCTTGGCACTAGGTGTAAACAGCATGTGTGAGTCAACTGATCCCTGGGGGTAGTGTGCAATCCACGTCTCACTCCGAAGGTGCAAAGCCTGGTGTAGTGTATCAAAAAATGGACCCGAAAAAGATGGATCCTCCGTCCTTTCAAAGAGTGAACATATGGAAGAGAGATCTTGGCCGAATTGCATAAGATTGTGGAGACCGATGAATAACTGCAGTGATTCCTTGGATCCATTGAGGAAGATTCAGCAACAGTCTGGTCGTTTATCGATGCACCATTCGACCCATTGGGGTCTATCCATAAGGTGAGAGGCTAGCACCACTGGGGGATGATTCTAGAAAGTTACCACTACCACCTTTTATCTGTTAAATTGGACTCCCACATTCGTCCCTTTCCCCCTCATCTCTATTTGCCCACATAGGATCACCTTTATCTATACTCTGAATTAGAGACTGATCATCTCTCTGAATCACCTTGGATGCTCTTTATTATGATTTGACTATTTTTATGAAATTATTTTATTTTAAGCCTTCTTTGATGTGATGCACTTTATTGGATTTTATTTAACAAACACCATTTGTACACTATTTTGATGGGATGCACTTTATAAGACTTTATATTGAACATTATCTATTAGTTACTCTTAATGAGTTGCACTTGGAGAGATTCACTTCTATATATACTTTTTGCGTATTTAGCACTTTATCGATTTGTCTATTAATTAGCATTATTTATACACGTACTTAGGGGTGTTGGCAACACTATAGAAGTTTAGTCACTTTTTATATTACATTAAGCACTTTTTATTTAGCACTTTACTTGCCATTAATAAACGTGTTCTTTGGTAGCGCATTAGTACCTGTTTTTAATAATATAATGATATGGATCTCCTTTTTGTCTGTGTATATAGCCAATGCCGGACAGTAGTCTAAATATTGTATTTCATCGCACTCTTATCAGCCATGAAATATTTGTTTCAAAAAACATTGCTAAAATCTGATATTCTGCTTTATCTGTTAACTAGTAAAATAATTAAGATTATGGGAGATCATACACAGGGCAATCTGATCCTTTTGCAATGCAAATGAGCTTTCTGTCATCTGACATAACCATCCACTAATCAGTGTCAGGGGATCTCCCCATTATTTCCTATGAGCACAGAGCTCCTATTAGCAGAGGTAAATAGAATATCAGATAAAAATCATCCCGTTCAATCACTAGCAATGCTGATTCCGGCATTACACTGTCTGCTGATACCATTCATGCTCCATACACAAGGAGATTATAGCACAATACAAGTCATGTCAGTGGTATTCTGTGGTCATCCTGTGTATGGAGATATCACTGTCTCTACAAATGGATGACGATATTGGGGTGTCTACTCCATTATAACATTTTTCTTATAAAAAAGTTTTTACTAGAGTTTTATAAAGTGATCCAATATAAATTATTCCAATAAAGAGAAATTAGTTCCATTCATGTAGAGCAGGGGTCTCCAAACTTTTGAAACAAAGGGCCAGTTTACTGACCTTCAAACTTTATGGGGGCCGAACTTTGGCCAGTGGGAGTAGAAAATGCCATAGGCTTGGTCAGTGAAAGTTAAAAAAAAATGACATCTGTGTCAGTGGGTGGAATAGTGCCTCATTGTCGGTATCAGTGGGAGGAATGGTCCCCCATTATTGGTGTCAGTGGAAGAATTAGTCTCCCATCTCTGGTGTCAGTGGGAGGAATAGTGCCCCATTATTGGTGTCAGTGGGTAAAGTCAAGAAATGGGCCATATCCAGCCCGGGGCTGCAATTTGGAGACCCTTGATGTAGAGAATAGTTACATTCATTCCTGGGGTAGAAATTAATTTTATTCTGGTAACATTCTTCTCTTGTTCTACAGTTTGAATAATAATCATCTGACAGACAGTTCCTGCCCCCACCTGGCATCTGGAATAAGAAATAACCAGACACTGAGAAGACTGGACCTGGGTGAGAACAATCTGGAGGGTCCTAATTTCAGGGATCTGATGGCGGCTCTGACAACAAGCCGAATAGAGGATTTACAGTGAGTATATGTCAGAAACCATAATTAAGACTGAGACAGAAGTACAGTTAAATCACACTTGTTTAATAATAATAAAAAAAGTAAACAGAGTAAACACAGTCAAAGCATAGCCAGAGTTTAGGAACCGGAATGGATAGTCAGACAAGCCAAAACATCAGGGAGCCAGAGAACAGCATAATAGAACAGCAAGCAGAATATGGAGCCAGAAGGAATGTCACCCAAGCAAGTCTTTAACAGGAACACAGGAGAGCGTCTCTAGAGATGTGACCAAGGCAAAGGCAGAGATCATCTGGACTGGACGGCTTAAGTAGGCAGGACTGATGAGCAGGATATTAGGTGAATCACTGTGGAGAGATAGGAGCTGGCAATTAGCTGACAGCTGAGCGACCAGTTCAGAGAAGGAAGGGCTGAGCACAGCCTTGACAGTACCACCTCCTCAATGACCCCTCCCCCTCAGAGGACCACCAGGCTTGAGGGGAAAACGTCTATGGAAATCATGGAGGAGGACGGGGCATGTACCTCCGAGGATGAAACCCAAGAGCGTTCCTCTGGACTGTACCCTTTCCAATGCACCAGGTACTGTATGCGCCCATGGAACCTATGGAAGTCAACAATGAACTGTACTTCATAATCCTAATGGTTTTCAACCTATACATGGTGCAGACATGGCACCGAGGTGGTAAAAGGAGACATGAAATACATTTGAAATATGCATATTAGAAGGAAGGTCTAATGTGTCAGCCACTGAGTTAATCCTACAAAGAATATGGAAAGTCCCAATAAACCAAGGTGTGAACTTCAGAGTGGGAACACAAAGTCGGAGGTTGTGAGATGACAGCCAGACCCTGTCCCCAACTTCGTAGGAAGGTGCAGGCAGGTGTCTGTGGTCAGTCTATACCTATCATTAACATGTTGTAAAGGCTCCTGGACTTGTGCCCTAGTGGAACAAAGACCACAGAGATGCTCCTCTAATGCAGGAATACTCTGTGGAACAAATGAGTCAGGCAACATGGAAGGTTGGAAACCATAGTTCGCCATAAATGGGGACAATCGGGAAGCAGAATTCAAGGCACTATTGTGAGCGAACTCCGCCCATGGTAAGAAGTCTGATCAGTTGTTATGATGGTCAGAAATATAACAATGTAGGAATTGCTCCAAGGACTGATTGGCTCGTTCTGCAGCCCCATTAGACTGCGGGTGATACTCAGAGGAGAAAGCAAGCTGATTTCCCAACTGTACACAAAAAGCTAGCCAGAACCGGGACACAAACTGACTACCCCTGTCTTAGACAATCACTTTGGGTAACCCATGTAAGCGAAAGATCTCCCAAGCAAAAATGGAAGCCAGTTCCTTAGAAGTGGGCAACTTCTTAAGTGGAATACAATGAGATATTTTCGAAAACCGGTCAACCACCATAAGGATAGCTTTGTTTCCCTGGGAGTTGGGTAACTCCACGATAAAATCCATACACAGGTGGGTCAAGGGCCTCTCTCCATTGGGTATGGGTTGTAGGAGGCCCACTGGAAGGTGTTGTGTAGTCTTACTCTGAGCACAAACGGAACAGGCAGCTATGAAGGCGGTTACATCAGCACGTAGACTAGCCCACCAGAATTGTTGGGAAATAACCCAAACGAGTTGACTCCTCCGAGGGTAACCAGCAGCCTGGGGAGAATGGTAAGTCTGGAGCACAGCAGTACAGACACTCTCTGGGACAAAGAAGCATTCACAAGGTTTCTCAGGAGGAGCATGGACCTGAGCTGCAAGAATTTTGTTTACCTAAAGGAAAAGTGAGACTGGTGCGAACCATAGCCAGAATACGATCAGGAGGAATCACAGGAACTGAAACCAACTGCATCTTGGAAGTGGAGGAAATTTTTTGTGACAAAGCGCCAGCCCTTACATTGTCTCATTCTTACCCGGTACTAAGAATGTAATTGAAACTAAACAAGAAAAGAGCCCATCGCGCCCTTCTGGGAGAGAGGCGTTTAGCCTCAGACAAGAATGCGTGATTCTTATGGTCAGTAATAATGAGAACCGGGACAGTGGTACCTTCGAGGAGATGTCTCCATTCTTTCAGGGCTAAAATGATTGCTAACAGCTCTCTGTCACCAATCTTGTAATTGCAGTCCGCAGGTGACAATTTCTTGGAAAAGTGGCCACAAGGATGCATAGCGCTCAAAGGTAGGACGTTGAGACAGAATAGGCACCAACTCTAGTCTCAGAAGCATCAACCTCCAGGATAAAAGGTAACATAGGATCAGGATGTGCCAACACAGGAGCAGAAACAAAGGCAGCCTTGAAACTCTCAGAGGCCTTAATGGACTCTGGAGACCAACTCTGTGGGTTTCCGTCCTTTCTGGTCATATCAGTCAGGGGCTTGACCAGAGACGAGAAGTTACGAATAAACTTCTGATAATAGTTGGCAAAGCCAAGAAAGTGCTGCAGAGGACGTAAACCCACGGGTCGGGGCCACTGTAGGACTGCTAAAAGTTTCTCTGGGTCCATCAAAAAAACAGCAGTGGAATTGACATAACCCAGGAATTTAACCTGTTCACGATGGAATTCTCACTTCCCCAATTTACAATAGAGATTGTTCTCTCTTAGTTTCTGAAGCACACGACAGACATCTGTGTGGTGGCTCTCCAGGGACTTGGAAAATATGAGGATATCATTGAGAAAAACCACCACACATAACTGCAACAAATCTCAGAGCACATCATTAATAAATTCCTGGAAAACTGTTGGGGCATTACATAGGCCAAAAGGCATTACGAGGTACTCCATAATGGCCTGTTATGGTAATAAACGCAGTTTTCCACTCGTCGCCCTCCTTCATCCTCACAAGATTATATGCCCCTCTCAAATCAAATTTCGTGAAAACCGTTGCACCCTTGAGGCAGTAAAATAACTCCGTAATCAATGGAATTGTATAGGCATTCTTAATCGTGAAACGATTGAGACCCCCTATAATCAATATAAGGTCTCAGTTCACCACTTCTTTGTGAAGACACAAAGAAGAAACCAGCACCAACAGGAGATGAGGATTTGTGGATGAAACCTTGAGAAAGTGCGTCTGCAATGTACTCCTCCATGGCCTTATCCTCCAAGACTGAAAAAGGGTAAACCTAGCCACGAGGGGGTTGGGTACCAGGTTGAAGGTCAATTGCGCAATCATACAACCGGTGTGGAGGCAAACCACCAGCTTGACTTTGGTCAAAGACATAGCTAAAATCGCGGTACTCACAGGGAGGAGAGTGAAGAGGTGCACAGGACCTTGGCTAACTTCTGGAAGCATGTCTTACTGCATTGTGGCAACCAGGAGAGACCCTCAGCACGGAGCCAATCAAAAGAGGGGTTGTGCCTCTGTAACCAAGGATACCAATAACCAGCAGAAATTTAGGTGAGGAAATAACTTGGAATTGGATTATCTCACGGTGAAGAGCCCCTACAGCCATGGACAATGGAACAGTCTCATGAGTCACATGGGCAGGCTGTAGAGGTTTCCCGTCAAGAGCCTCAATGGCAAGGGGAGTGTCATGCAGCTGCAGCAGAATTGAGTGCTTCGATACAAAGGCAGCATCAATCAACAGGCCTGCAGCCCCAGAGTCGATTAGAGCCTGTATCTCGACGGATGACTCAGCCCAAGAAAGGGTAACCGAAACCAGGGTTACCACCTAAGATCTGTCCGTGACAGGACCTCAAGGTTTGGGCGCTCCCTGGACAGGTAGGACAAGACTTCAAAAAGTGACCTGCCTGGCCACAATAAAGGCACAATCTCTCCCTCCTCCTAAGGGTTCTCACATCCACAGAGAGATGTGTGAAGCCCAAGTGCATGGGTTCATCTTCACTGACCAACTCGGTACCAGGAGGTATGGGAGGTGAGAGAGGCAAGGGTGGGACTGCAAAGTGCGGAGACAAATGTACAGAAGGCTTCCACAAGCACTCCTTAAAAGAGAGTCTCTCTGAGTCTGGAGTCAATGAGGATGGAAAACGTGATCAACTTCTCCAGCTCAGTGGGTATATCTCGGGCTGCTATCTCATCCTTCATGGTTTCCTGAGAGACCATGAGAAAAAGCGGCCATGAGGGCCTTATTGTTCCACGCGACCTATGCTGCCAGAGTACGGAATTCAATGGCATAATCGGCAACAGTTCTCGTATTCCATTTGATGGACATGAGGCACTTGGCAGCAGAAGCGAACTGTGTGGGAACATCAAAAACCCTTGTAAAAGAAGCCACAAACTCATGGTAACTCAAGACAACAGGTTTTTGGGTCTCCCATAGAAGGTTTGCCCAGGCCAAGGCTCTCTCAGAAAGCACAGATATCATGAAACCTACTTTGCTTCTGTCCGTGGGAAACACCTGGGGCAGCATCTCAAAGTATATCTCAACCTGGTTGAGAAACCCTCTGCATTGGACTGGATCACACCCAAATCGCTGGTGAAGCGGAGCACAACCAGACATACTTCTTATAGAGGTACTACTTGAGGCGGGTGCCTGCACAGAGACTGGAGCAGCAGCAGGGACGGCCTGCAGCACAGGTTGTACTGGAGCAGCCACAGTGGGAGATTCCAGGTGAGCCGTGCGACTCAGGAGCGTTTGTAACACCATGGCAAACTGATCCATGCAGTCATCCTGCTCATCCAATCTGGAAAAAATATTACCAACAAGTGGATTGACTGCATTTTCTGAATTTATGGCCTTCGCTTACTGTCAGAAACCATGAATCAGACTGAGACAGAGGTACAATTAAATCACACTTGTTTAATAATATTAAAAAATATTATTATAATATAATAATTATAATAAAAGAACAGCAAGCAGGATCTGGAGCCAGAAGGAATGTCAGCCAAGCAAGTCTTTAACAGGAACACAGGAGAGCATCTCTAGAGATGTGATCAAGGCGAAGGCAGAGATCATCTGGACTGGACGACTTAAGTAGGCAGGACTGACGAGCAGGATATCATCAACAGGTGAGTCACTGTGGAGAGATAGGAGCTGGCAATTAGCCGACAGCTGAGTGGCCAGCTCAGAGAAGGAAGGGCTGAGCCCAGCCCTGACAGTATAACAGGACTGACTGAGACAATAATATTCTGGGACATTTTTTGTATTTAACCACTTCAATACCAAGCACTTTTATCCCCTTCCTGCCCAGGCCAATTTTCAGCTTTCAGCGCTGTCGCACTTTGAATGACAATTGCGCGGTCATGCAACACTGTACCAAAATTAAATTTTTATATCTTTTTCCCCACAAATAGAGATTTCTTTTGGTGGTATTTGCTCTACAAATAAAAAAAGACTGAAAATTTTGAAAAGAAATTGTTTCTTTGTTTCTGTTATAAAATTGTGTAAATAAGTATGTTGTCTTCTTCAATGAAGGGCACTAATGGGGCAACACTGAGCGGCACTGATAAAGTGGCACAGATGAGGTGGCACTGATGAGGAGGACTGATATGCAGCACTGATGGGCACTGATATGCAGCGCTGATGGGCACTGATAGGTGGCACTGATTTGCAGCACCGATAGTCACTGATAGGCGGCACTGATAGGTGGCACTGATAATCACTGATGGGAGGCACTGATAGGCATCCCTGATGGGCACTGATTGGCATTACTGGTGGAGTACTGATGGGCATTGCAGGCATCACTGATGGGTCTGCATTGATAATCAATGCACTGATGATCAGTGCAGACCCCCCTACCTGTCAGGAGAGCTGCTTATCGGCTCTCCTTTACCTGCTCCTTGTCAGTGCGAATGGAGGAACGCCGATAAACGACACTTCCTGGTTACCATGTGATCAGCTGTGATTTGACACAGCTGATCACGTGGTAAAGAGCCTACGTCATAGCTAGATCAGGGATGGGGTGTGTCGGATTAACACACTGCACCACCCTGGGGGGCTAGCACGAGCTGTTTATCCTGCTGGACATCATATGACGCCCAGTCAGGATAAGTGATCCCTGCTGCGGCCATCATTCTGCTATAGGCCGGGTGTGATATGGCTAAACTTGGTAAAAAATATATAGAATAATAATGTAATTCTCTATTTTATCAGTATATAGGTAATCTCAGAATGTCACCTAAATATTAGATCTTATCACACTGTTTTAGCAGAATATCAGATTTTTTTTTTCCAAAATGATTTTTATTAGGATTTCCATTTACAGGGAAAGAAACACATTGTTGTACTGTAGATAATATGTGTACATACATGAACAAACACTAAGATACAGTTTGTTAATTCAGTCTAAACAAAACTAAGTCACAAAGGATTGCAGAGTATGAATTATAAAAAGAAAGAAAAGAAAAAGGTGGAAAGTATAACCCTCAGTAACCCTTGAATTTTCAGCCAAGGCTTCCCGGAGTTGGTGTATTTTTCAAAGTTGTTGTTTTGTAAGGCAGAGGTGAATTCATATTCTTTAATTAGATTTAGTTGGATTTTAACATCTGAGATGTTAGGGATTAAGGAGCTTCTCCATTTGCTCTTTATAAGTATTCTGACTGCAAACAGAATATGTGTTATTAGGGTTCTGAATTTGTGTGGGAAGGATTCTATTCTCATACTTAGGATGGCTAGGGATGGAGTAGGTTTGGAGATAATACCCGTGATATCTGGTATCAAGGAGAATACTTTTCTCCAGAAGGGATAGATGTGTGGACATTCCCATAGAATATGGATTAGGGAGCCCTTGAGGCAACAGCCCCTCCAGCACGAATTATCGTCTAGCTTTGCAAATTTGTGCATTTGTACAGGAGTGAGATACCATCTATGATGGATTTTTTGTGATAATTCCCAATAGGTAATGCATTTGGAAGCCCCTTCATGTCGTAGGGCATTGCGCCATTGGGAATCCGAGAAAGAGATCTGTAAATCTCTTTCCCATCTCTGGACGTTTTAAAAAGCATATCCTTGTTCTGTAGTAGGTTGTACATAAGGGTTATTCCCTTCATTTTGGGAGAGTTGGATGTCCAGAAAGACCATGCTTTGGTATGAATTCTAACTGTGGGGATTGTTTTTTTTTTTTTTTGTAGGTATGAAGATACGCGTCTAAGTATGTGCACCCTGTGGTGGTATGAGGTGTCTAGATTGTATGGTTTGGAATGGGAGGATTTGGTCGTGGTGCATTATTTCCTGTAGTGGAAGATTTTGTATTTGTGACCAGTGTTTGAGATAGATCGGGGAGTATGAATTTGAATACTTCTGTTGGAGGGTATATGGATTGGCTGTTTTCTGATAGAGATGTGTTTTAAAATAAAAATCGCCAAGCCTCAACAGCGGCTGAGATCATTGGGTGTTCTATTTTTTTGGGTTTCTGGTGAGTTGTCTAGGCTAGTAATAGAGAGCTTTAACATCGCCTGACACTTTAATAGAGTCTGATGTGGCTGCACACCCCGTAGTAAACGTTACCAAAAAGAAGTGAAAGGTTCCCAATGGGGTTTTTTTAGCAGCAATCATTGAAAAAAGTTTAAAGGTTTTTGAAAAAAGTATATTTTTATTAACAAAATACTCTGAATATAGTTTTAGAAAACACAAGACTTAAAAACACGAGCTCCGGTTTTACAAAGAACGAGACATGCTAGGTAAATATACAAATCGAATAATAAATTGTTACACAATAGATTACAAGGATTTGCTCTCAAGCCCCCGACAGGGCTTGAGAGCAACTAATTCAACAGGTGCTCTGGTTCCTCTGCTACATCCTCTGCTTGCGGGAGAGGGCCACTCAATCTGTGACCATTTGCAAGCCCCACGGGTCAGTTTTGCCTTCTTTTGGGGTGCAGGCTGGGACGACTATTGAATGGAGTCCAGGATCACAAGTGGGGGATTCTTCTGTTTTTTCTACGTTTTTAAGGAGTCTCCAGATGAACGAGCTCACATGGTATAGAGGAGCTTTAAGGGCCCCCTGAGGAAGACCACGACCCTACAAGGTTGAAATGCATTGGGGTCTCCTCTAAATACAGGCAAGCATCAACATAGCTTCAACTTCACAGGAAGTAGCTGTATGCATACTTCCTGTAATCTATTGTATAACAATTTATTGTTCGATTTGTATATTTATCTAGCATGTCTCATTTTTTGTAAAACCGGAGCTCATGTTTTCAAGTCTTGTATTTTCTAAAACTAATTTCGGAGTATTTTGTTAATAAAAATATACTTTTTACAAAAACCTTTACATTTTTTTCAATGATTGCTGCTAAAAAAAACAATGGGGAACCTTCCACTTCTTTTTGGTAACAGTAATAGAGAGCTTAAGTTGCCTTTGGGGACAAAAGCTTGTTCTATAAATTGCCATTGTTTGTTAAATGTGGGCGTGATCTGATTTGATCTAGTGTCACTGCTATGTAGTATGCCCTGAACGCATTGGCTATATATTTGGGGCAATACATCTTGTCTCCCATAGTAGGATGGAAGATGTGGGAGATTTTATTTTTAGCTTTTTTGTGTTTGGTTTGGTTTGCTAATAATTTACCAGCTTTATTACCGGCTGCATAAAAGGTGGATAGTAATTTTAGTAATAACTTGGCGTGTTTAGCGTTAAGGAGAGATCTAAGATCATTCCTGACCTGGAAGATTTTATCGCTAGTGAATTGTGTGGGGTTTGATTTATTTATCATTTCCAATTTTTCTATTTTGTTTAATAGTTCTGTTAACTGCTGCATCCTTTGGCAATTCACTTGTGCATTCATTTGAATAAGTACACCTCGAATAAATGCCTTGTGGGCTGTTCATAGAATAATTGGCTTGCTAACTAAAGGCATATTGATATTAAAATATTCTTTCAGACGCTCTTGTGTTAAGGTTGTGTTAGTGGGTATTGACATTAGGTATGGATCATTACTCCAGTTGGTGACAAAGCACTTGGAGGTTTTGTCTCCTATACATATGGACATTGGTGCATGATCCGACCATGTTATGGTGTGGATTTTTGTCTCAATGGCATCTTGTAGAAGTTGTTTGTCCCCTAGAAACAGGTCAATTCTTGAGTAGGTGCAGTGGTGTCTTAAGAAAAAGGTATAGTCTCTTTCCATGGAGTGGTGACACCTCCATATGTTGAATAGTCTGTTTGTATTAATGGGATCAGTGTAGATTGTTGATGTTTAGCAGAGGATCCTTTAACATCGATGGAAGGGTCTAGAGCTAGATTGAAGTCCCCGCAGAGAAGCATATGGCCTTGTTTTCTCTTATTTACTTTTTTCAATAGTTTGCACAGAAAACGTTTTTGGCCTGAATTTGGTGTATAGACATTGATGATGGTAAAGGTTGTGTTATTAATTTCACATACTAGGATAAGGTACCTCCCCTGTGGATCCGCAGTAGAAGAGATCAATTTAAATGTTACTGTGTCTTTGATCGCTATCAGCACTCTTTTTGTTTTAGGAGTTAGTGAAAAAAATATGCAGGAAGTTTTTATGGGACATACTTGGAGCTTTATCCTGACAAAAAAATTTGTATATTGGAGACACAATATGTCGCTTTGGAGTTTGTGGGCCTCAGACCAGAGGAAGAACCTCTTCTCCGGGTGATTTAAGCCCTTTAAGCGACGTTATGATAGGCATGCTACAGGTGTCGGGTTCTCAATGATAAAGGTGGAAATATAGAGTTAGGTTTAGTTAGAGCTGTTAGCGTGGAGGTGAGCTGGAAGTAATGTCTTCTGTGCTGAGTGGAAGACTTACTTTTATAGAAATATTCTGAAGGATTTGTGGCAGATTCAGGAGTTTGTCCGAAGATGTAGGAAGTAGCTCAGCTGATGGTGAGAGGGTAATAAACTTTAGACTGTAAGAAATAGGAACAAGTCAGTAATTAAGCAATTAAAAAGGGTACAGTGTTTCCAGAAGGAGGTTAGGTACTAAAAAGAGATAAAGCAGAACACTGCTTGAGGGGTCTGTGCCGGGACTAATAACGGGAGTGAAAGGTTGACAAGCTGGGCTTGAGCAGACAAACTAGATCTTGCACGTAAGTTATACATTGCTCTTTAACATCAGGTGGTCATGTCATCCGATGGGTCAAAATCATCCCAATCACTGATGTTACGCATGCCTAAAGTGCGAGTGTGCTGTCTTTGTTCCAATGGTTCTAAGATATGCCATTGTCGCAGCAGGGCAAGGCCTTCATCCAAGGTGCGGACGAAGTGGGATTTGTTATCCTTAGTGATGATAAATTTAACTGGGTGTCCCCATTTGTATTGTATCTGATGGTTTCATAGGGGTTTAATAATAGTTACAAGATTTTTGTGTTGCAGCATGGTATGTTTAGATAGGTCAGCATAAAAAGCCAAGTTGGTGTATGGCTGGGGATACTCAGAGTGGTTGCATGTAGCACACATCAGATTTTCTTTAACATGGAAAAAATGTATCCTGACAATATTGTCTCTTGGGACTGTATCAGGCAAGTGTGGCAGTTTTGGCAGCCGATGTATGCGGTCAATGGAAAATTCTCCTGGGGCGATGTTGGGTAAAAAAGCGGACATCAATTGTATGAAGTATTCTTTCAGTGCGGATGGTTGGACAGACTCAGGTTTGCCTCTAATTTTTAATTATTCCATCTTGAGCGGTCTTCTAAGTCTGCGATTTTGGCTTTCATAATGTCTATATCTTCAGCTCCCTTGCTCTGTGCATCCGCTAAATCACTGAAGGAGGTGGTCACTTCTCCCATTTTAGCTTCAATGGCTGTGACGCTCTCTCCCATGTGTGATATTTCTGAGGTAAAGTGGTGCATCATTCTAATAAAATCAGAGTGGATGGAGGTTTGCAATGTAAGGAGCATATCTGTCAATATAATATCTAATACTGGCTGGTTTGTAGAGGGATATGCATCTATAGAGTTGTTTATAGCTGGGTACACAGGGGGTGCTAGTGTAGCAGGGCTCACCTCATCTTTCTGTGCTGTGTCCTGTGACAGCTTGGATTTGTCAGGACTCATGGAAGCAGTGGAGGCCAGGGAGCTGATCCCGGGTAGGTGAGGAGAAGGCAGAGAGTCTTCAACAGCATTCAGCTGTGTCTGTGTGGATGACGGCTGCATGTCCGCCAGCACCATTTTCATGGTTTTGTCAGGGAGCGGATAGAACTCCATGAGTTTCCACTTGGACATGATCCTGGGGGTGTAGTGAGACAAGTGACCTATTTGGCTTGTGTGCTGAGGGTGATTATCCATCGCTTTGTGTTATAGAAAGCCACCATCCCTCAGAGCAGATTAGCAGACAGCCATCTAGGTCGGCTTCCGGCCACGCCCGAGAATATCAGATTTCCAATTACCTCAACTCAGTAAAGTTTTATCCCCTTTATGACCAAGGTTTTTATTGCTATTCAGCACTGCGCTACTTTAACTTGCAATTGTTCGGTCAAGCAACACTGTAAGCAAATCAAATTTTTATCATTTTTTCCCCACAAACAGAGCTTTCTTTTTGTGGTATTTGATCACTGGGTTTTTTGTTTTTTGTGATATAAAAGAAAAAAATTTGAATAAAATAAATATTTTTTACTTTCTCTTATAAAACAAATCCAATACAATCAAAGTTCTTCATTAATTTAGGCCAAAATGTATTCTGCTACATGTCTTTGGTTAAAAAAAAATCCCAATAAGTGTATATTAGTTATTTTTTGTGAAAGTTATATTTTTTACAAATTATGGTATATATATTTGAAAATTGATCAGTTCTGATGTACTGGCGGTGTATGGACATATCACCGTCTGAAGACATGGATGACAATATTGGGATGTGTACTCCATTATAGCATTTTTCGTAAAAAATTATATTTACTGGAATTGTGATCTAATATAAATGATTCAAATAAAGAAAATAAGTTCCATTCATGTAAAGAATAGTTACATTCATTCCTTGGGAGACCTTACTTTTAATGTTTTTTCTCTTATTCTACAGATTGGATAGAAATCAGTTGATAGACAGTTCCTGCCCCCACCTGGCATCTGGAATAAGAACTAACCAGACACTGAGGATACTGAGCCTGTCATATAACAATCTGCAGGGTCCTTATTTCTGTGATCTGATGGCAGCTCTGACAACAAGCTGGATAGAGCAATTACAGTGAGTATAACAGGACTGACTGAGACAGTAATATTCTGATACAGTTTTATATCTAAACCACATAAATAATATATAAATATGAAAATGTAATCAAAATCAATATTTAGACTCCATTAATATCCACTTCCTGGCTGTTGTCTAATTCTTGGATCGTATCCCATTCTGTTATCAGCCATGAGATAGTAATTTCATAAAACATTGCTAAAATCTGATATTCTGAGATCTGATATTGTCTGGTAGCTTGGGTAGCCCTTTTTTGGGGGGTTATTAGGAGAACCAGAACCTTGTAGCGGGATTTTATATGATTCATATTCATTTGCATATGTGTTATTGATATTATCATTTTTCTTGATCATATTCAAACGCATATTATTAATATTAATTCAATATTAAGCAATAATTGTTAGTCTCTAGAAACATTTAAGCCAATAGGGAAGTCCTGCAAATGCCTTGCAACCACGTGCAATACATGGGGTTAAAACAGGCAGTGAGGAAGCAGCAGATGGCTTCGTCAGTGCCTGACAGTAGCCGCTGGAACGTGATTGGGCGCAGATGCCAGGGAGACTTTGATGCATGTCTAAATCTACCTTTAGGCCCCTTCCACATGCTTGCTCAGTGGGGAATCTGTTCACTGATCCCTGTTGAGCAGGCGGATGGCTGGTCCATGTCCGTTTTGCTTATGCAGAACAGACACAGCCTGCTCACCTACACCTGACTACCATCCGATCCACTATATAGATATACTGTATATAACGTCTGTTTTTAGTTGATTAGATGTAGGTGGGTGTAAACGGACATAAGTCAGTTTACATCCACAGCTCCATAGAGGATAATGGAGGATCCGATTGGGTCCGCCTGAAAATGTGAAAGGGGCGTTACTATGTTTTTAGGTTTTTTTTATTTGTTTTTATCAGGCACAATTTTAAAAATGTTTTATATTTTTTATGTTTTTTTTGTGGGGGACAGGGCTTTGGAGGGAAATCGGGACTGAACAGACCCCTGATGTCTCTTTTTTGAGAAGGAGGAAGGGACTGAAGATAGTCCCTTTCTCTGCACTGTAGGTGAATGAGATAGGAGTCTCCATAGAGCCTGCATAGTTCTTGTGGAATTCACTGCCTGGTTATGTTGTTTGTAATTTCCTACATCAACTTTCACAGAGTGGAAGAGTGTGTTTGATGGCAGTGCCTCTGTGATCAGAGGGGAGTAATTGGTAGCAGAGTGAATACTGCAACCAGCATGTAACTTTAACCATTAGTATATGTATGCACACTAGTATGGAAAAAATACAAGCTTTACATAAGAACAAATGAATTATAGTACATACATCCATGGTACAAACAGGTATTATTAGCAAAGGGCCCAACAAGAGTTCTGGTAGATTTTTTCACTTTACTCAGGTATATATAGTTATTAATAGAGATACCTCTAGGTAAATGCTGCAGCAAATTCCAGTTGTTAGAGACCAAAATACAAGATCTGCAGTGATGGGGAGACACTCCAGCTGTTGTCCAACCAGCCTGGAATGCAACTTCTCACACACAGAAACTGTGGTGTGGCAGTGGAACTCAAAGTCAGCCTATCTGCACTTTCTGCACTTTAGTCCCTAGCAGTTTCTAATGTGACATGCAACAAGACCTCTAACTACCAGAAGTATCTTTTAAATGTCTAATCTGGCTACAGCTCCCTGCTGGGGTTACTCCATGGGAGCTTTTCCCATCCATCCCAGTGGGAATTAAGTTTGGTTACTTAGTTACAGTTTGGATGCCCAGAGAGTGGAGGATAGAAGATCTTTACTTATACAGTCTTGTTAGTGGCTTGATTTTAGCGCAATAAAATCCTGTTTTCACTAACCACTACACTTAGATGGCACTTGTTTGTTTCCCTGTCATTGTTTATACAGCATAGAGTTTCACTATTACTCTTTAATAACAAGCTGTCTGAAAAGTGGGTTTTTAAAGGATTTATGGACTTTTAAATTACTTTTATAGACTTTTTTTCCCATTTGGGACTAACAGACCCCTTTGGTTTACTATCCCTGCACTACATTCCTTTACTGTCTAAACTCGCTCTAGCTTATTCTGGTTATTGTGCCACTTCCTCCTTCTAGGGTTTTTCAAAGCCAGCCTCCCAAAGACAGGAAGTGCTGATACATAATTATACAGGACACTGTGATATTATAAGCAAACAGTAGGGCATTCGATCCCCACTTTAGTAAAATTCATAAGGTTATAGTAGTATGTCATACATAGGGGAAGCTTATCTTATTGCAATGAGCAATCAGAGTCTCATGTGAGCTTCCTATCACCTAAAATGACCATCTGCTATTCTGTGTCAGGTGATCTCCCCATTATTATACGTCCTCTGTTCAGTGTCTGCGGATGTCCCCATTACTGTAAATATGCTATTCAGTGTCAGTGGGATCTCTTCATTACTGCACATCCACTATTCAATGTTTTGAGGATCTCCCAATTACTACACATCTGCTATTCAATGCCAAGGGAAAGCTCCCATTAATGAATATTATCTATTCCTAGATTGTAAGCTCTAACGAGCAGGGCCCTCTGATACCTCCTGTATTGAATTGTATTGTAACTGTACTGTCTTCTCATGTTGTAAAGAGATGCGCAAACTGTTGACGCTATATAAATCCTGTATAATAATAATCAGTTTTAGGGAATCTCTGCATTACTGCACATCCACTATACAGTGTCAGGGAATCTTCCTATTAATAAACACCAGCTATTCTGTGTCAGGGGATCTCATCTCCCAGTTACTACACATACTGTAGTAAATTTTACAATGAGATTTCAGATAACTCCTCGGGATGTTTAAAGTGGTTGTAAACCCACGGACAAAACAAACAAACAAAAAAACCTGCAAGACAAAGGCACATTCATTACCTTAATAGCCCTCTGGGAAAAAAAATTTGTAGCTATTTATTTTAACTTTATATACCTATAAAGTCCTCCCAATGGTAATAATTTGTATAAATGATAGCCACTTTTTAGCCAGGATGGCAAAAATAACTTATTTTCTCTGCTCTATAAAAACATTTCTACTAGGGAGAGGAGTTTATGACCCAAAATTTTCTGTGCAATGAGGATTATTTTCTGAAGAGCGTTCCTGTCAGCTCGGGTACAATTTGGGTACCTTACTAAAATTATGCACACCAATACAATCTCAGTTGATGAACAATAAAACATCTCTAATACGTTCTCCCCTAAAGCATTATAATAGTTGCTGTGATTTAAAAAAAAAAACAGCATATACATTTACTGGTCATGAAAGATTCAGAAAAATGTATACACCAAGAAACTTGAAAACAGAGGCCCTCTCAACACCACTGATTAAATGAAAAGTGGAGCTATTGTAGTCTCATTTTTCCTAAAACCTATAATTAGCTCTTTAGTTTTCCTTGTGTTAAAGGTTAAATTAATTTCTGCATATCATTCTACTTGACAACCTACGCTCTGTACATGCCCTGCTTTAATGCAACCCACCACCATTGTACCATTAGCAAATGTAATAATGCTGTTTGTACAGTAGTATGGGCTACAATTATAGGTATAAAGAATATAAAAAAGGTGGATCAACAAACAGCCCTGCAAAGATCCAGTTTTTAACTGTCACTCAGAAGAGAAATATCAACTAATTTTAACCACCATCTGTTTGCCAAAAAAATCCTTAATCCAAAGGTAGATGGAGAGTGTCAGACCCAGCTTCAGCAATAGAATAATTGGTGTTAAAGGCTGAGCTAAGAACTATAAATGGCATTTTCACATAGTTTCCTGAGCCCTCAAGTTGACTCAATACCATATGCAGACCTAATGCAAAGGCATCTTCTGTACTCTTCCCACAATTCATTGTCAGGAGAATATATTTTAAATAAATACTTGGGATTGGATGTAAGTTCATGTTTGACATCTGAAATGATTATGTGAGCCAAAACTTTATTGGATGGTACAGCTTTCATCTTTTTACACTTTGATTTACACATCCAAGTGTACACACCTGTTGAGTGTCAGGGGATCTCCCCATTACTAAACATTTAGTATTTACTGTCAAGGGGATCTCCCCATCACTACATATGTACTATTCTGAGTCAGAGGGATCTCCCCATTACTATACATCTACCATACTGAGTGAGGATGTCTACCTTACTACACATTTGTTTTTCAGTGTCAGGGTTATTTTCCCATTACTATACATTCACTATTCACTGTCAGGAGGTTCTCCCCATTACTGCTCGTCTGCTTTTCGATGTTAGGATCTCCTATGAATACAGGGTACTTATCAGCAAACGCAGTGGCGACTGGTGAAGTTTTAAGATGGGGTGCCAGACCCCGCCCTTCCTTTATGACCCCTCCCACTTGGTGAAAATGGGCGTGGTTTCAGCAAAATAGTGGGCATGGCTTTAAGGTGGCGAGGTTAGCGTCTGAGATGAACGAGGGATGGAGGGAGAGGGATGGAGGGACAGCAGGCCAGATCATACACAACAATAGAAATATGTGTAATCTAGAAAGTTTAACAATCAGCAGATAACGATATTCCAAACACCTGGTGTTAGCACTTCAATCATCCTGGCACCATGGTTGTTATTGAAGCACATTATTTCTATTATTACATTGTAATATAAAATTAAATCATTCAACTCACCATAATGCAGAATCAGTGGGAGCCCTGAGCGTGTCACTAGCCATGTCACCTGCCACCAGATGCCATCAGATGTCCCCAGCGGAGTCCGTCCTTACATGCAGCCTGTGTCCCATAAAATGCAGCCTGTGTCCCACCAAATGCAGCTTGTGTCTCACTAAATGCAGCCCGTGTCCCCCAAATGCAGCCTGTGTCCCCCAAATTCAGCCTTGCCTGTGTCCACCAAATCCAGCCTTGCCTGTGTCCCCCAAATCCAGCCTTGCCTGTGTCCCCCAAATGCAGCCTTGCCTGTGTCCACCAAATGAAGCCTTGCCTGTGTCCCCCAAATGTAGCCTCACCTGTGTCCCCCAAATGCAGCCTTGTCTGTGTCCCCCAAATGCAGCCTTGCCTGTGTCACATCGAACCACCCTCCCCCCCATTCTCCGTGGGAGCACAGCAGTACTACTTACCTTGCTGTGTGTTGTCCTCTCCTGCGGTGTCTTCTTCCACAATGGTGATGGAGGGGTCCGTCCACTCCTCTCATACTTCCTGTTTCCTCTCTCCTGGGCGCAATGGGAGAAAGAAAACAGGAAGTGACATCAAACTGAGATGTCAATCAAACCGCCCGGCTGTAGTAATTGATACTACGAGCACCGGTCCCGCAAATGAAGCTCCGTGTCTGCAATCTCGTGATTGCATAGACGTGGTGCTTCCCACAAGTGCACTGTGTCCGGCGTCCAAACACAGTGCACTTAAGGACCTTTTTTTGAATTTTTTTTTAAAGGTCCAGTATTAAATTTTTTTTTTTACTTTTTTTTGTGACTGCCTGGGGGGGCGGCGCCCATGCGCCCCCTATGGATAGGCCGCCACTGAGCAGAGATAAATAGAATATCAGATACAAATTATCCTGTCCAAACACTGGCCTCATAATGTTTGCTGATACAATTCATGAGCTGTCATGTCAGTGGTATTCTGTGGTCATCCTGTGTATGAAGATATCACTGTCTCTACACATGGATGATAATATTGGGGAGTCTACTCCATTATAACCTTTTTCTCATCAAATTTTATTTACTGGAGTTTTACAAAGTGATTTAATATAAATGCCTCCGATAAAGGGAATTCATTAATTCCTAGGGAGAAATTAATTTTCTTCTGCTAACGTTTTAAAGTATTTTCTTCTTCTACAGTTTGGTTAATACTCACCTAACAGACAGTTCCTGCCCCCACCTGACATCTGGAATAAGAAATAACCAGACACTGAGGACACTGAACCTGTCATATAACAATCTGGATGGATGTCATTTTAGTGATCTGATGGCAGCTCTGACAACAAGCCGGATAGAGGAATTACAGTGAGTATAACAGGACTGAGACAATAATATTCTGGGAATGTTTTATATCTAAATTATATAAATAATATAATAAATAAATACGAATAATGTCAATTCTATGGATCCATTTTTTGCATCTGTATATAGCCAAGCCTAGACTGTTGCCTGTATCTTGGATCTTATCACACTCTATTATTAGACATGAAATAGTCATTTCATACAACATTGCTAAAATCTGATATTCTGTATTGTCTGGTAACTAGCAAAACAGATGAGATTATAGGAAATCATAAACAGGGAAATATGATCTTACTGCAGTGAGCAATCAGAGCCTCACATGAGCTTCCTGTCACCTAACATGATCATCTGCTATTCAGTTTCAGGGGAATCACTCCATTACTACCCTTCTGCTATTTGCATGTCACCGGATCTACCAATTAACCACTTTCTGCCAACAGTATCCAAATAAAATTTGTATAATTTTTTGAGACAGAGCTTTTTTGTGGTATTTATTCACCAAATAAACATTCTTCATAAATGTGGGCCAATATGTATTCTGCTACATTTCTTTTGTGAAAAGAACAGATACTGTGTATAAAACTACCAAGGTATTTAGTAAGGAGCTTGGTGAAATTTGTAAATTGAAAGTATTTTTTACCACAATGTTTGGGAAAATTATGAAAGTAAACAAAATTAGGGGGGTTGTCATAGTTATTTCTCACACATAGCTTAGGCATACTTGCAATTACACTCCAAAACACTTCATGCTACATGCTACTTCATGCTACTCCTCTCAAGTATGGCATAGTCTAGCCACATAGAGAGGTCCAAAATTCAAGGTGCACCAGACGGTCTAGGCGTTACACATCTAATTTCCTAACTATCTATTGCCTTTTTGAGACCCTGAAGCATCAAGACAGTGGAAATGCCCACAAAATGACCCCATTCTGGAAAGAAAAACACCCCTTGTATTTTCTAACAGGCATAATGATTCTTGGAAAATGCATTTTTGGCCACAAGTTTTATAAAATGTAGAAAGAATTTTTTTTTTTTTTACACAAAGTTGTCAATTTCTAAGATATTTCAAACATAGGGGCATTGACATACTTAGAATTACATCCCAAAACACATTCTGCTACTTTTTCCTGAGTATGGGGATACCACAAGTCTTTTTCACAGCCTAGCCTCATAGAGAGGCCCAATATCCTAGGCAGGGCTGTGTTTTGGCCTAGGCCGACAAGGCCTAGGCCTAGGGCGGTACTTTGCGGGGGGCGGCAAAAAAAGCCACCCCCCCGCATGAGAGAAAGTCCCCCCACCCGATTCCCGGCTCCCGTGGCTGCCCCCCGCACACATGCAGCCCACGGCGGCTGCCTTGCTGTAGTGGTGCTGTTGTGTATGGGCGTGCTTGGCAGAGGGT
The DNA here is from genome assembly GCA_037952925.1 of Lithobates clamitans. NCBI lineage: Eukaryota > Metazoa > Chordata > Amphibia > Anura > Ranidae > Lithobates > Lithobates clamitans. The sequence goes on from JBBGZY010000482.1 coordinate 2,399,400, forward strand.
GGAGGGGCATGTGTATGGGCGTGCTTAGCAGAGCTCACGCCCCTCCACCCTCTGACAAGCACGCCCATACACAGCAGGGTCACCCGCTACAGCAAGGTGGCTGCTGTGGGCTGCATGTGTGTGGGGGCGGGCGCGGGAGCCGGGAATCAGGAAAACGGGTGGGGGGACTTTCTCTCATGCGGGGGGCGGCGTGTGTCTCACGCCCCCATAAGCGGCCGATGACTGGCGGAGGTGGAGCCTTATGCTCCGCCTACCCTCCTCCAGACTGCTTGACCCTTCTCCTCGGCACTGGGGCAGGGTCTGGCAGTGACGTCAGGAAGAGAGAAACAGAGAGAGAGGCACAAGGGAACCCAGGTAAAGTTATTGAATAAATTATAAGAGTTTTATGGGAACAGTGTTGGCATTTGATGGCACAGTGGCTACAATTGATGGGGCACAGTAACAGCGTTTGATGGGGCACAATGGCTGCGTTTAAAGGCACAGTGGCTGCAAATAATGGGGCACAGTGACAGCGTTTGATGGGGCACAATGGCTGCGTTTAAAGGCACAGTGGCTGCAATTGATGGGGCATAGTGACAGCGTTTGATGGGGCACAATGGCTGCGTTTAAAGGCACAGTGGCTGCAATTGATGGGGCACAGTGACAGCGTTTGATGGGGCACAATGGCTGCGTTTAAAGGCACAGTGGCTGCAAATGATGGGGCACAGTGACAGCGTTTGATGGGGCACAATGGCTGCGTTTAAAGGTACAGTGGCTGCAAATGATGGGCACAGTGACAGCGTTTAATGGGGCACAATGGCTGCGTTTAAAGGCACAGTGGCTGCAATTGATGGGGCACAGTGACAGCGTTTGATGGGGCACAATGGCTGCATTTGATGGCACAGTGGCTGAAAATGATGGGCACAGTGGCTGCATTTGGTGGGCACAGTGGCTGCGTTTGGTGGGCACAGTGGCTGCGTTTGGTGGGCACAGTGGCTGCGTTTGGTGGGCACAGTGGCTGCATTTGATGGCACAGTGGCTGCGTTTGATGGCACAGTGGCTGCGTTTGATGGCACAGTGGCTGCGTTTGATGGCACAGTGGCTGCGTTTGGTGGGGCACAGTGTCTGCGTTTGGTGGGGCACAGTGGCTGCGTTTTGTGGGCACAGTGGCTGCGTTTGGTGGGCACAGTGGCTGCGTTTGATGGCACAGTGGCTGCGTTTGATGGAACAGTGGCTGCAATTGATGGGCACAGTGTCTGCGTTTGGTGGGCACAGTGGCTGCAATTGATGGGCACAGTGGTTGCGTTTGGTGGGTACAGTGGCTGCATTTGGTGGGAATAGTGGCTGCGTTTGATGGAACAGTGCTTGCATTTGATGGGGCACAGTGAGGCTGCAATTGATGTCTTTTTTTCTGAATTTCTTAGTTTGTTTGCACCCCCCAAAAAATTTTGAGCACCAGCCTCCACTGGCATGTGCAAATTGCTCCATGCATGCTAAAATCAATGCAAACCCTTTAAACAGTCCACATTTAGTTGCAGTCTCCAGGGAGTGGGGAAGGGTACCTGTCAAAAACAGGTACCTGTTCCCCCCTCCCCCCTGAAAGGTGCCAAATGAGCCTAAAGAGGAAGGAGTGTGGTTTACAGATGATAGGGTGGGTCTTAAACAGGAAGGGGTGTGGCCTTGGCAGCAAGGGGTGGGGCGTATTTAAATTAGGGGGGTGCATGAGTTTAGTCAGGCCTAGGGCAGCACAAAACCTAAGTACACCACTGATCCTAGGAGCAGCTTTAGGCATTCTAGTGGCATAAATGATCACATTTTCTGACTACCTATCACAATTTCTGAGACCATGGAGCACCAGGACAGTGCAAACACCCACAAAATGACCACATTTTAGGAAGCAATTACCCCAACGTATTTTCTAAAAGGCATAGCAAGTACTGTAATCACCTCTGTATAAGTGGTTAGTGAATATAGCATAGTGTAACTTCACCTACAGTAGTCCCTGTTCCTAAAATAGCATTTTGCTATAGAACAACTATGTACCAGTAGGTTAGGCCTGCTATGTTCACTGGCTGGAAGTACAGGAAGCTAAACAAAGGGTAAACAAAAGAGTACCTGTGGTTCTAGTAGTTCAGTTGTCCACAGAAGATCAGTACTGGTGCCAGGCAGAGATGTGATCGGTAAACTTGCAAAAGACTGGCCCAGGCAAAAGGCAGGAACATGGTCGATAACGGACCAGGCAGCAGGCAGAGATGTGATCAGCAAACAGACCAAGGATTGGTCAAGGCGGCAGGCAGAAGCATCAGGCTGAGGACCTCGGTCAGGTAAGACCTGGACACTGGGGAAAAGGCTTCTTCCCACCCAAAGCTCTTCAAAATCTGGTGTAAAACTTGTTCACATAGAGGTGGTATCACTAATAGACAGGGTTGATACAAGGTACCACACAATTTTTACACTGCTCCCCAAGTTTGACATCCAGGGGGATCCAGTTGGCTGTCTTTTCCTTCATCAACCCGGAAGTCATGAATGTATCCTGTGGCCCTCTCAACAAGTTTGTATAACTTCACCCCATACCTGGCATGTTTACTGGGTATACTGTATACAGTTTGATGCCCAGGCTATCTGTAAAATGGATGAGGAACTCATCAACAAATATATTTTTGTCAGGAGTATACACTTTGGAGAGCTTTGAAGAAAAAAATTGAAAAGCTGAATAATTTTGCACAGCTTGTCATATGCAGAATGATTTTGGAAAGGACAGAGAGAATTGTCATTGAAGTGTAGAAATCTCATAATTGTTGTATAATGAATCCTGAGCATAATGAAAGAATACTTTCGCATATGGTGCATGGGGTGTGTGGACTAATAGGAGTGAAGTTAATTTTTCTTTGTGAATCCTAAATTTAGGGTAAGGTCAAGAAAGATTTTAAATTTTACAACTGTGAAGGGCTTTTACTGAAACAGACAGGCATAAAGATGAATTTGGATTATTGGCAGGATCATACAGATTACATTGGTACACAATTAAAATGAATACATCATTGGTGAAAAAGAAATAAAAAAATGAATGGGCATAAAATGTTCGGTTTCTATCTGAGGACCTGGCTGCACTGTAAATGGGGGAGATGATAGGTGCTGCTGAATTAGAGTAAAGCCATAAAGGATTTGAAAGCACCTATGGGACACTAGTATGGGCCATAATCCTTTGCGGCTGATGTGACACCCTACTATTTGTATTTGGCCTTTCATCTGGGTGTACTGCACGTTCTGGTGCTCGCCACTTCGGCAGGATGTACTGTGCTGCTGTTTAAGATGCCTTATTCTTTTTGTTGGAACCCTTTCCTCCCTGAATAGGTTAATGAACCACTGCTCTTCATGGGTTCCTATTCAGAATCCATATCTGACAGTGAGAGTTCCCCACTGCTCTCATCTTTCATGCTCAGACTCTGGAAGGCCTCCTTGTTTATGTAGGTTTTTTGGGACATGACATTCAGGTTACGCTGGCTCTGGTGATTTTGTACTGGTATGTAGGGATGAGCCGAACACCCCCCTGTTCGGTTCGCACAAGAACATGCGAACAGGAAAAAAGTTTCCTCGAACACGCGAACACCGTTAAAGTCTATGGGACACGAACATGAATAATTAAAAGTGCTAATTTTAAAGGCTTATATGCAAGTTATTGTCATAAAAAGTGTTTGGGGACCCGGGTCCTGCCCGGCCGTTTTTTCAGGAGCAGTGATTTTAATAATGCTTAAAGTCAAACAATAAAAGTGTAATATCCCTTTAAATTTCGTACCTGGGGGGTGTCTATAGTATGCCTGTAAAGGGGCGCATGTTTCCCGTGTTTAGAACAGTCTGACAGCAAAATGACATTTCGAAGGAAAAATTCCATTTAAAACTACCCGCGGCTATTGCATTGCCGACAATACACATAGAAGTTCATTGATAAAAACGGCATGGTAATTCAACACAGGGAAACCCCGAACCAAAATTAAAAAAACGGCGTGGGTTCCCCCCAAAAATCCATACCAGACCCTTATCCGAGCACGCAACCTGGCAGGCTGCAGGAAAAGAGGGGGGGACGAACCATACCAGGCCACATGCCCTCAACATTGGGAGGGTGCTTTGGGGTAGCCCCCAAAACACCTTGTCCACATGTTGATGAGGACAAGGGCCTCATCCCCACAACCCTGGCCGGTGGTTGTGGGGGTCTGCGGGCGGGGGGCTTATCGGAATCTGGAAGCCCCTTTTAACAAGGGGACCCCCAGATCCCGCCCTCCCCCTGTGTGAAATGGTAAGGGGGTACTTACCCCTACCATTTCACTAAAAAACTGTCAAAAATGTTAAAAATGACAAGAGAGTTTTTGACAATTCCTTCATTTAAATGCTTCTTCTTTCTTCTATCTTCCTTCATCTTCTTCTTCTTCTGGTTCTTCTGGCTCTTCTGGTTCTTCTTCCGGCGTTCTCGTCCAGCATCTCCTCTGTGGCGTCTTCTATCTTCTTCTCCTCGGGCTGCTCCGCACCCATGGCATGGGGGGAGGCTCCCGCTCTTCTCTTCATCTTCTTCTTCATCCTCTTCTCTTCTTCCTTCTTCTCTTCTTCATTTTCTTCTCCGGGCCGCTCCACACCCATGCTGGCATGGAGGGAGGCTCCCGCTGTGTGACGGAGTCTCCTCGTCTGACGGTTCTTAAATAACGGGGGGCGGGGCCACCTGGTGACCCCGCCCCCCTCTGAGGCACGGTGACTTGACGGGACTTCCCTGTGACATCACGGGGAATGCCACAGGGAAGTCCCGTCATGTCAGGTACAAAATTTAAAGGGATATTACACTTTTATTGTTTGACTTTAAGCATTATAAAAATCACTGCTCCTGAAAAAACGGCCGTTTTTAAAACTTTTTTTGCATTGATCCATGTCCCCTGGGGCAGGACCCGGGTCCCCAAACAGTTTTTATGACAATAACTTGCATATAAGCCTTTAAAATTATCACTTTTGATTTCTTTCATAGACTTTTAAAGGGTGTTCTGCGGCATTCGAATTTGCCGCCAACACCCCAAATTGTTTGCTGTTCGGCGAACTTGCGAACAGCCAATGTTCGAGTCGAACGTGAGTTCGACTCGAACTCGAAGCTCATCCCTACTGGTAAGATGATGTTCAGGTACTGGTGTGATAGTGATCAGGTACAGTTGTTGCTAGCTGCACTAATGACACGGTACAGATGATGTCGGCTGCATTGATGACACCTAACTGGTGTAATGTTGATCAGGTACTGTTGTGATGGTGACACTAGTGCAAATGTTGATAGCTACACTGGGGACTGTACTAGTGTGATGGTGGTCATGTACTTTTGTGACCATGACAGATGTGGTTCTGGCCAGCTCAGTAGATTGCTTTAAGAAAGTCCTGGATACTTTCCTAAATGTACATAATATAACTGGGTACTAGCATTTATAGGTAAAGTTGATCCAGGGAAAATCCGATTGCCTCTTGGGGGATTAGGAAGGACATTTTTCCCCTGCTGTAGCAAATTGAAGCATGCTCTGCTGCAGTTTTTTGCCTTCCTCTGGATCAACTGTGGGTATAGAATTGGGTATATTGGATTGTACGATTTTTTTTTTTTTTTTTTTTTTTATGGTTGAACTGGATGGACTTGTGTCTTTTTTTCAACCTGACTAACTATGTAACTATGTTGATGGCTACAATGGTGTATATCATTTATTGTCTTTTTATTTTGTTGTTAAATAGTCCGCATATTTATTACTTTTATTATCAATTATTATGTACAGTATATTGTGGCTATATAAATACAGCTCTTCCAAATCCCCCGAGTAACTTGAGAAAGGAGCGTGCATGCTTGCACTCTCCATCGCGCATGCTCCGAAACTCGCTGTGTACCCTCATTCTCTGGTGACGTCATATGCCAGCACTGCAGTCCACACTGTGCTCCACCAAGAGTCCTGCTCCAAACGATCTGGATAAGAGTGATCGGCTGTTTCCCTCCTGCATCTCGGCTTCCAGTTTGCGGACCATAGCCATCTTACACCTTGATGTCGACCCAGCTTTTATGAGTCTAACTTTTTGCATCCTATGTGAGTTGCCCCTTTTTATATGCTAATAAATTTTATGAAGATATTACACTTAGAGGCACTTTTCTGCTTTCTTTTTCCTTGTTGCTATACAAAGTCGGCTACCACTCTCCAAAGAGCTTGCCTTAAGTGAATTTCCCCTCCCAAGTGTCTTTTTACAGGGCAGCCCTTATGGACTTTTAATATGTTTTCTACTGGTAAAATGGACTGTTTAATGGACTTTTATACCACCCACTGCAACAAGCGGCCTATATTTACATTTGTTATCGCTGTGATTGGTCACAGTGATCACATGACACAAGGCCAATATCATTAACTCTGTACCCTAATCTCATTGATCCAGGCCCAGTGATCACAGATCGCACTGCTACATGCCCCCTAAGGTGTGCAAAAGCAGGTAGAGTATGAGGATATACGGGTACATCCTCCCAGAACAGCTCTTGTCCTACCCGCTGTATAAGTACAGTGGCCAGGTGGGAAGCAATTAATGTACATCTGCTATTCAATGTCAGGGGATCTCCCCATTACTTCCTATGAGTACAGAGCTCTTATCAGCAGAAATAAATTGAATATCAGATAACAATTACCCCGTCCAATCACTAGCAAAGCTGATTCCAGCCTCACACTGTCTGCTGATACGATTAATGCTCCATACACAATGAGATATAACTCATATTTTGCTTTAGTCAGTGGTATTCTATGATAATCTTGTGTATGGAGATATCACATGGATGACCTACTGCATTATAACGTTTTCTGATCCAATTATATTTACTGGATTATAAAATGATTATAAAATGATCTTATAAATATTTCCAATAAAGAGAAATTTAGTTATTTTCATGTAGAGAATAGTTATACCTTCTGGTAACATTTTTCTCTCCCTCTACAGTTTGTATAATAATCACCTGACAGACAGTTCCTGCCCCCACCTGGCATCTGGAATAAGAAACAACCAGACAATGAAGACACTGGACCTGTCACATAACAATCTGCAGGGTCCTCATTTTAGAGATCTGATGGAAGCTCTGACAACAAGCCAGATAGAGGAATTACAGTGAGTATACTAGGACTGACTAAGATCATAATATTCTTGGAAAATTGTATATTTAAACCACATTAATTAATAATGATGATGTAATTACAGTATATGGATCTCCTTTTTGTCTTCATATATATTCAATGCTGGACTGCCATTTAACTGATGGATTGTATCACACTTTGTTATTGTCATAAATGATGAATCAGACCGAGACAGAAGTACAGTTAAATTACACTTGTTTAATAATAAAAGTATGAAATTTAATTGATTGCATTGCCCTCGAGTGGTAATCAAACACCTTTGGTATGAATGTGCCACATCCTACATAATCTATGAATGCTGAAATTTGGAAATAATAGACTTTGTAGGCAGGTATAAAAATAATAACAAATTTTGATAGTTCACATAAAATTCATACATATACAACACATTGTTTATAAAAGGGTTGCGGGACACAGTGGTTTGTCCTAGATGATATACTTGTCATATAATTCCTGTGGAGCAATACTGAGAAAATGCCAACACTGAGATGTATGTATTCCTCTTGGTTGTTCCCACAGTCCTCATAGATTAAAAAGAATTGCTCGCTCTACATATTTCATGACCTGAACTGTCCCTTTTTCAGAACCTCCATATTTCTAGTTAGAAAGTCATACTTTTATTATAATACAGTACACAATTTTTGTACCAAGATACAAGTGTGCATGTGTATTCAGAACTATACATGAACTCACCAATAGTATGGTGCTTAAACAAAAGGTTTCAGTGCTCACCTACACCAGGAGGATTGTGACCGTAAAATGACCCCCTCCAAAGGAGGTGATAACTAGGGACACTGATGCTGGGCGACAATTACAAAATAGGCACATATGTCAGGATGTGGGGATGTACAAGGTAACTGAACATAAAGAGTATTTTAATAAGTATTAACAGTTACTTCAATTAAAATTTGAATAAGCTATAATGCTAGGTCCTATACTCACACATCGATTGATATGTAGCCATTACTGTTCACATAGCCTTAAACAGGTACTTTCCCAATCTATAGATGAAACCATAGAGTTGGTTCTCCCATGGTTTTTAACCATGTGATGACACACTTTAACAAGTCATTTGGACTGAGAAAGAAAGATGGTAGCTGACAAACCCAAAAATACCTTAGTTCACTGATCTGGGATAGAGGGAATCAGTCGTGGTAATGTGTGCGCATGCACAGAAAGTGTGCACACATCCAACACCAGCAAACTTTTACATCCACTTCCTAAAGGACAGAGGCGACAGGGATGCCATGAGGACAGGGAGGATATATACACACACTGGTGCCAAAGTAACTACTTAGCTGATAGCAGAGCATTGTACATGGTGAAGTACCTGGAATTGTAGAGGTTCCGGGTCCCAAGTATGGGGCTGCCTATTTGCTGTTTCACGGGGTATGGTGGACACCTCCTTCCCTCAGAGTGCCTGGGGAATGATGTCCTATCCTTGCTATTTGTACACCCCAACAGAGCTCGGTCAGACTGGCGTCTGATGTCACTCAGCCCTGCCACTTGTGCACTGAGCATGCGCCAACGGGTGCATGCTCACTGGAACATCAGACGCGCCATCTGCGCAGGATCTAGAGGGTGCCTATTCTGGGGTACCTGGACAATCTGCTTCTCAGAGAGCAATCCATTCTTCATCTGGACCACAATGTATCTCTCATGGTACGCTCTTTGGAAAGGTTGGCTGAGTTCTCAATCTCTGGAAACCTGCGTTAGTTCAAGCTCATCAATTGGAATATCTGGAACTGCTCCTGGACACATTCCAGATGAAGGTGATTCTTTTCCTAGAAAAGAGCCTTGCAGTAGGAAATGAGGCGGCATTTCTCAGATCTCTGAGATTTCCCTTAATTCGTGTCTGCTAAAAGTGTGGAGGAAGAGGGTTGTCTCAGTTAAGGTGACTCCTTTTGCTTAGTTCTGTTCCAGACCTTTATAACAGAATGGTCTGTTGTCAAGGGACAGAATAACTCAATTGTTGGACTCACCAATGTCCCCACATCCCAGTACTCTACCGTCTCTAGACTGGAGGATGTATCCTCTAACCTATAGTTGGAGACAGGAACATTTTTTCTCCCTTATATTTTTCTTGTTGGGGGCTGATGACAAACACCAAAAATTAGGGGGCACCAGAAGCCTCATCCTGATTTTGACTTGGACAGAGCTCCATGCCCCCACTCTGTCTGCAGATCACATTCTGAAAATAGAAATTAGCAGGCTGATTTCCTCAACCACCATCAGTTGTTGTCAGGGGAGTAGGCTTTCCACCCGGAATTGCTCAGGGCACTGTGTTTGAGGTGGGACACATCAGATGTGGATCTGTTGACATCCAGGTTCACTGCAAAACTGGACAAGTTTTTTTTTTTGGCTCTTGGCATTGCTGTAGATGCATTGTGAGCTTAATTGGACTAGTTCTTTCTGAATATTCCTTTCCTCCATTACAGCTTCTTCTAGTGTCTACACCTCAGAATTTGGATGGAGGGAATGCTGGTGAGTCTGTTCACATCAGCTTGTCAGGAGAACATGATTGGTCTCTACCTGCTTGCTCAGGCCTCCAATCTTCCATCCTTCCTTAGAGTCGTGGGTTTTAATGGCATGCTATTCAAGCCAGAGTTGTGAAGGATAGGGGAAGATTTACCACAGGATCAGGATATTGTATATGGACTGGTGCGAGGCTAGGAGGTTTTAATCCTCTCAAGTAGGTTGTGTGCCAAAATTTTGGCTTTTTTCCAGTTGGAGGTTGATATGTAACTGGCCTTGAGTACAGTTGAAGAGAACATTTTGGCAGTTTTTTTTCTAAGGCCAATTGCTGCTCATTTCTTAGTGTGTTCCCTATTCAGGGTGTTACCCATATTGTACCTCCAGTCATTTGACCTTTGGGATATCAATGTGGTGCTGTTGAAACAGCCATTTGAGAAAATTTGGGACCTTCCTTTGGTCCTTTTGATGCAGAAGATTTTGTTCCGGGTTGCCATTACTTTGGCATAGAGGATATCAAAGCTGGGGGCTCATTCTTACAGGAAGCTAATTCTGGTACTTCATCAGGCAGGTGGTTTTAGCCTTCCTACTAACTGGGACATTGTGTAACTATCTGTTTTCTCCAGGCCTCGGTCACCCCCACACTTAGATTGTAGTTCGGGCTGTCATGATGTATTTGATATTGTTTGTCACAGTTAGCCAGTCAGAGGCTGCGTGGCCCTTCTTTTTTCCTTCTAGAAGGACAAAAAAGAGTCTAAGTCCTCAGACAAAGAGATGCCTCACTTATATGATTTATTGATTGCTGAAAAACAGAGGTACTTCCTATGAGGGATTATAAAGGGCAGGACTTCCTCTCTTCCTGTCCAATCACCTGTAGGTGGCACAAGTAATGAAGAATATGGTGGCTCTGTGTCTTGTGATGTATTCCAAGAAATGGATTTTACAGGTAACTCATCCAGTTTTGTCTTATAAATAATAAAATAGAAAAGATTATGAGAGGACTTACACGGAATAATCTATTTGACCTTACTGCAATGAGAAATCTGAGCCTCATCTGCTTCTCAGTATCGGCAGATCTCCCCATTACTGTAAAAAAACATCTATTATTCGATGTCAGGTGGATATCACCTTTACTACACACCAGCTATTCAGGGTCAGGAGGATCTCCCAAACACTTCCTATGAGGTACAGAGCTCTTCTCAGCAGAGTTAAATAGCCACTGTGCTTTATCTGATATTCTATGTGGTTAGTACTTTCACCTGAGTGATGTGAATGTATAATATATGTAAATTGCTGTGTAAATTTTTCAGCTCTATATAAGTACCTGTAATAAATAAAATAAAATCACCCTATTCAATTATTAGCAATGCTGATTCTGGCCTCACACTGACTGCAGATACAATTCATGCTCCATACACAAGGAGATTACACAAGGAGATTATAGCACAATACAAGTCATGTCAGTGGTATTCTGTGCTTATCCTGTGTATGGATATATCACAGTCTCTACACATGGATGACAATATTGGGGTGTTTACAATATAATAATTATCTTATAAAATTAGATTTACTGGAGCTTTATAAAGTGATCTAATATAAATGATTCCAATAACGAGAAATGTGTTTAAATCATGTAGAGAATAGTTAAAATCATTTCTGGGAGAGAAATTAATTTTCTTCTGGTAACAATAATCTCTTCTTCTACAGCTTGGGTAGAAATCAGCTGACAGACAGTTTCTGCCCCCATCTGGCCTCTGGAATAAGAAATACCCAGACACTGAGGACACTGAACCTGTCTAGGAACAATCTGGAAGGTCCTTATTTCAGTGATCTGATGACAGCGCTGACAACAAGCCGGATAGAGAATTTACAGTGAGTATAACAGGACTGACTGAGACAATAATATTCTGTGACAGTTTGATATCTAAACAACATAAATAATATTGAACTACTTCAATACTGGGCACTTTTGACGTGCTTCCTGCCCAGGCCAATTTTCAGCTTTAAGTACTGTCACACTTTGAATGACAACTGCGCAGTCATGCAACACTGTACCCATATGAATTTTTTATCATTCTTTTTGAGACAGATAGAGCTTTCTTTTGTTGGTATTTACTCACCACTGGGATTTTTATTTTTTGCTAAAAACATATGAAAAACTACCAAAAACTTTGAAAAAAAAAAGTTTTTCTTAGTTTCTGTTATAAAATTTAGCAAATAAGTAATTTGTACTCCTTCATTGTGCACTAATGAGGTTGCACTGATGGGCACTGATGAGGTGGTACTGATGGCAACTGAAGAGGAGGCACTGTTAGGCGACACTGATGAGGAGGCACTTACTATCAGTGTAAACCGTGTAGCCATTGTGCCCTGTCAGACTTGCTGGTTATCGGCTGTTTTGCAAATAAGTAATTTTTCTTCTTCACTGATGTGCTCTGAAGGGGCTGCAGTGATGAGCACTAATAGGCAGCACTGAATGGCACTGATTGGGGCTGCACTGATAATCAGCACACTGATGAGTGTGCTGATTATCAGTGTAAATGTCCCCTGTCACGCTTGGCAGTTACTGGCCCTCCTCTCCTCATGCTGTAACAGTACATGAGGAAAGGCATGCTAATATCAGGCAAGTTTGTTTTCATGTGATCAGCTGTGATTGGACACAGCTGATCACATGGTAAAGGGCTGTTGTGATTGGCCCTTTACCCGATCTTTGGTCAACTGTGTCTGAAGCACACAGTGATCACAGGGCACACTGGATGCGTGCCCCAGCGGGCACACAGGGGATGTGGTTCTGGGAGGCATTCACGGACACGCTCCCAGAACTGGATGACCATGCTGTAGCCGTCTTTTGAGTATAGCAGGGTCAAGAAGTGCTTAAATATAAAACAAAAGTTGGATAAAATATGTAAACCACTCAGTCAAGTGCTCCTGGGCAGCAAGTTGTTATACTAGATCAGCTGCTTCTATAAATCCACTTCAAATAAGTAAGCGATACACATAATCATAAACCACAAGCAGCGTTTTGTCACTAAGACTGGGGTATTACACGTTTACACACAAACTCAATGGCAATAATTTCCTCATGCAAAGTCCACCATTTACAGTAGGTGAAAAAATCAGTCCTTAAAGAGGAATTAAACTTCCTCTACAGAATTTTACCTATAACAAGTATGATATTCCTGCGCTACCATGCAAAAATGGAAACGATATGAGGGGGACAAGCAGCTTGCACCGAGAAGGGTCCAACCTGGCCCTAAATATTAATTAAAATAGAAAGGGGGGGATGGTGCTGCGCTAATCCTGGTGTGAACGAATCAAAATGATAAGAAAGTACTAATGAAGTGGCGTAAAGCCTAATTTCAAAGAGTAAATAATAAATATTGGATCATGCGTTGCTCAAATGTATGCTGTGCTCATTTTCAAATTACGGATACGAGCTACATGTGAATAAAGTAAATACACAACTGATTAAAAATACAAACGCTTCACCTGTGGTGTAAAGAGCAATAAAGGTGTGTATTTACACCCTCCACTGTAACAATATACGAGCTCGCCGCTCGTTCGGATACAACTCATTACATGTTGCACCATTTTGTGAGTACCCTATGTGACTTTTCAATAAAGCCTATAACTTTTAAAAAATCACTACACTATGTGGCACCTTTGTTTTCCCTTTGGTCGTTATGCCCCCTGCATTATCTGAGGCATATTGAAGGACAGCTTGGGACCCAGGACTGATCCCCATAGGAGACATCATATACACTGATTGATTCATGCTGTAACCTCAGCGCAGTAAGGTAAGGGGCCATTGCCCTCTATTATAGGATTGCTGCATGAAGAGGATTGGTGTTTTCACTTCACATTTTTCACCCATCTGAGGAAAGCGATGCTAGAATCTAGCTGCTGCCTTCACGATTCCCATTAAGCACGTCTAAAGAAGCTCTATAATTGTTGCTGCACAAAGTCACTTTCTTCTTTTTTTTGGATTGTGAACAATTTTATATCATATTGTGAGCACAGATTGCTGACACTGGACACTTTAATATCACTTATACTAAGATTTCTTAGGACATTTATATTAACACTGCACCGGAGTGCGGTTTATGTTATTATTTTTTATTTGTATGCGTTTATGTTTTAAATGTATTTCTATAGTGGTTTGCACTGTAGGTGAAGGATTTGTTCCACGTATATCCATATGTTTAGATTCATTCATGCATAGTTTTCATGGTGCACTTTTTCTGATTCTATTTATCACTTGTATTGTGATCTCTTAGGACACCCATAGTGACCTTGCACCTGAGTGCGGTTTATTGCTTCATCCTGATTTCTATTCCATATGTGTTGTCACTTTGCATACATACCTTATTGTGATCTCTCAGGACACCCATAGTAACCTTGCACTTGAGTGCGTTTTACTTTATTTTCATTCTAATTTTATTTTTCTATATGTGTTTTCACCATTTATACACACCTTTATTGCTCTTTACACCACAGGTGAAGTGTTTGTATTTTTAATCAGTTGTGTATTTACTTTATTCACATGTAGCTCGTATCCATAATTTGAAAATGAGCACAGCATATATTTGAGCAACGCATGATCAAATATTTATTATTTACTCTTTGAAATTAGGCATTACGCCACTTCATTAGTACTTTCTTATCATTTTGATTCGTTCACACCAGGATTAGCGCAGCACCATCCCCCCCTTTCTATTTTTAATTTTACCTATAGGTAAGCCTATAAAAAGGCTTGCCTATAGATAGTGAAAATATCTCCTAAACCTGTACAGTTTAGGAGATATTTCCAATGCATGCAGCCAGTGACATCGCTGGCGCATGAGCTCTGAAGGAATGGCCCATGGGTGCCATCCCATCCGAGCTGGTGCTGTGAATGGCGGCTCCCACGTGCATGTGCGGGAGTGACGACATTGCGGCTCCGGCCAATCACAGCACCGGAGCCCACTAACCCAGCAGAAGCTCTTGGAAAGATGTCAACCGCTATGAAGTATTGCTTTGTTTCTAATATATCTCTATATATTATATCTCTATTCAAGGAACACATTGGAAAACATATGCTGAAAAAATTTAAGGGAAGTGGGAAGGAGTTAGGGGAGAAGGGGGTGGTGGAAACAGCAGTATGACACAGTCTGCTCTGAGTTCAACCAGTCACAAATAGGTTGGTATCAAAACTGCACATGCGCATTGCATAAGCTCCCGCCTTAAAGTGGTTGATTGTAAAGGCTGAAGAATTTTTTAACTTCATGCATACTATTCATGAAGGTAAAAAACCTTTAAGTGTGCAGCTCCCCCCCTCTGCCCCTCCCCCAGTACTTATCCGAGCTGATCCAGCGATGTGCATGAGAGCAGTGGCTCTCCTGGGTCTCTCCCTTCTCACTGGCTGAGGCACAGCAGCGCGATCCATTCGCTCCCACTACTGTCATGCACAACTAGTGAAGGGGGAGCCAGGGGTGGGGTGGAGTTGCACTCTGTATGTCTTATGGACACTCAGAGGCGGCTCGGGAGAGAGCACACACACGTGCCACCAACGCAAGAAGCCCCTAGCAGGGGGGAGGGGTCAAGATCTGGGCTGTTCTGTGCAAAACCATTGTACAGAGCAGGTAAGTATAACATGTTTGTTATTTTATTTATTTTTTATTATGAACCTTTAGTATCACTTTAAGTCTGGTTTTACTTGCACTTGCTCCCATCCACCGACAATTACAGATGGGAGAAGAACAACCTGCTTTAAACAAACTGTCTATAAATTTACAGGCAGTTGGCAACCCTGCACTCTGTTATTAACCATCAAAATAGTTGTTTCATGAAACATTGCTAAAATCTGATATTCTGTAAAATTGATTAATTTATAGGAGATCATGCAAGGGGGAATCTGATTTTACTGTAATGACCAATCGGAGACTCAACTGTGCTTCCTGCCACCAGACATGACCATCAGCTATACAGTGTCTGAGTGTCTCCTTGCTGTTATCATGCATCTGCTATTAAATGTCAGGGGGATTTCCCATTACTACACATCTACTATTTAGTGTCAGTCCCCATTACTTTTGATGAGTACAGAGTTATTATCAGCAGAGATAAATAAAATATAAGCCACAAATCATCAAGGGATTGGATGTCAGTTCATGTTTGACACCTGAAATGACTATGTGAGCCAAAACTTTATTGGATGGTACAGCTTTCATCTTTTTACACTTTGGATTAATCTATTTTTCAGTCAGGGGATCTCCCCATTACTACACATTTAGTATTCACTGTCAAGGGGATCTCCCCATCACTACATATGTACTATTCTGAGTCAGAGGAATATCCCCATTACTACACATCTACCATACTGAGTGAGGATGTCTACCTATTAGTACACATCACTTTTTCAGTGTCAGGGTTATTTTCCCATTGCTATACAGCCACTATTCACTGTCAGGAGGTTCTGCTTGTCTGCTTTTCGGTGTTGCGCAATCTCTCCATTACTACACATCCATTATTCAGTGTCAGGGGAACTCCCCATTATCTCCTATGAGTACAAAGCTCTTATCAGCAGAGGTAAAAAGAATATCAGATAAAAATTATCCTGTCCAATTACTAGCAAAGCTGATTCTGGCCTCACAATGTCTGCTGATACCATTCATGCTCCATATACAAGAAGATAATAGCGCAATACGAGTCAGGTCAGTGGTATTCTGTTGTCATCCTGTATATGGAGATATGACTATTTCTACACATAGATGACAATATTGGAGTGTCTACTCTTATACAACATTTTTCTTTTAAAATTCTATTTACTGGAGTTTTATAAAGTAATCTAATGTAAATTATTTCAATAAAGAGAAATTAGTTCTTAGTTCTTATTCATGTATAGAATAGTTACATTCATTTCTGAGGAAAAAAATGAATTTTCTTCTGGTAAAATTCTTCTCCCCTAGTTTGTATGATAAACACCTGACAGACAGTTCCTGCCCCCACCTGGCATCTGCAATAAGAAATAACCAGACACTAAGGATACTGGACCTGTCTATGAACAATGTGGAGGGTCCTTATTTCAGGGATCTAATGGAAGCTCTGACAACAAGCCGGATAGAAGAATTACAGTGAGTATAACAAGACTGACTAAGACAGTAATATTCCAGAACAGTTGCACATCTAGACCATATAAATAATATATAAATATGATAATGTAATTATATGGATCTCCTTTTTGTCTCTGTATATCCAATCCCAGTCTGTTGTCTAATTCTTGAATCTAATCTCACTCAGTTGTTTCATAAAACCTTGTTGCAATCTAAAACTGTCTCATAGATACAGTATAGTAAAAACAATGTTTAATCTGGTAGTTAGTAAAATAGATGAGATTATAAGGCCATACACGAGAATCTAATCTTACTATAAGAGCAATCAGAGCCTCATATGAACTTCCTGTCACCTGATATGATCATCCAATATTCAGTGTCAGGGGATCGCCCCATTACTTTCTATAAGTACAGACCTCCTTCCAATAGAGACAAACACAATATTAAATAAAATCATCCCATGCAATCATTAGAAATGCTGATTCCAGCCTTACACTGTCTTTTAATCATACTTGCTGTATAATATTCCATCAGCATCTGTACTGCAACTGTTTTATCGTTGTACGGCCTGTACAGTGGAATAGTAAATTAAACTGGTAATCATAACTGCTATTCAGTAGCAGGGAATCTCCCCATTACTACACATCTACTACTTCATGTCAGGGGATCTCCCTATTACTTCCTTTGAGTACAGAGTTCTTATCAGCAGAGATAAATAAAATATCAGATAAAAATCATCCCATCTAATCACAATGTTGAGTTTGGCCTCACACTGCCTACTGATATGATCCATGCTCCATACACAAGGAGATTATAGCACAATTTGAGTCATGTCAGTGGTATTCTGTGGTGATCCTGTGTATAGAGATATCACCATCTCTACACATGGAGGACAATATTGGGGTGTTTACTCCATTATAAACATTTTCTCATAAAATTACATTTACTGGAGTTTTATAAAAAGATCTAATATAAATGAGTCCAATAAAGAGAAATTGGTTCCATTTATGTAGAGCTGGGTAAGCAACCTATCAATCACAACCTGCCCATTGATCATGGGCAGGGATAGGTAGACCACATCCATGCCCTAACGACCCTCCATCTGAAGTGCTTCTTCTCTATAGTGGCAAAGGGCAGGGACATGTCTAGTGTACTGCATTGCTCCCCACTGGCCCTCCTCTTCTGCTCATCCCAGGCGCATGTGTCTGACATATGGGATGGACAACAGAGGAGGGCTGGTGCTGATCTTTGTGCCAGAACAATAAATAGCATATGTCACTGATGCTTCAATGCTCTGTTTATGGGGTAAATCTCTGCCCACTGCCCCTGTACACTGCCCCATTGACCACTGTCCTCTGCTCTTGGGAATCAGTAGGGCAGAGGTCAGGGGTTAGTAGGGAAGCAGAGGACCCCTGTCCTCTGCTATGCTGACCCCTATCTACTGCCCTACTGCCCTACTGCCCACAAAACACTTCCTTGCTGACTCCTTTGCATTGCCCTGCTAATTACTGTCCGACACCCTGCTGACCGCTGTCCACTGTCCTTCTGACCCCTATAATCTGCCCTAAAATATTCTGACACCTGTACTCACCCTACAAACTACTGGCCCCTGTACTCTGCCCTAGAAACTACTGATCCCGGTAAACTGCCCTACATATTAGTGACCGTTGTGCACTGCCCTACATACTACTGACCCCTGGACATTGCCCTACATATTACTGACCTCTGGACACTGTCTTGCTCAGTGTAAGTAGTATATAGAACTTACCCAGCAAGAAGGGTCAGATCTCAGAGCAGGCAGCCAGGCTAGAATTGAGGCCAGCCAGGCATGAAACTATGAAAGCAAGTAAACCTGCATCACAGTTGTTCTGCCTTCCTGATGGAATCCTGAAGTAGACTTGGTGACCAATCATTCTACAAAAGATTGGAAATTAAAGTGAATGGCAAGTTTCTTACTGAAGCTAATTTTTAAGGTAGGCTAAATTTACAGTGACATTTTTTTAAATTACATTTTCTTATAGTTTTTCTTCATTCCATGCTTACTTGTTGTTGGGGCCTTGTTGTTTGACTTCCTTAAAAAAAAAAAAAAAAGCGCCCCTGTGATGTTTGATCTCTTCCATGTTATTCAGGTAGACCTCCATCCCTCAAAGGTTACCTATCCCTGATATCAATTATTCATTTTCTTCTGGTAACATTCTTTTATTGTACAGTTTGGATAGAAATCACCTAACAAACAGTTCCTGCCCTCACCTGACATCTGGAATAAGAAATAACCAGACACTGAGGAAACTGAATCTGAATGAAAACAATCTGGAGGGTCCTCATTTCAGTGATTTTATGGCAGCTCTGACAACAAGCCAGATAGAGGAATTACAGTGAGTATACAGGGCTGACTAAGACAATACTATTGTCAGGAGAGCTGCCCATAGGCCTGGCACAGTGGCCGATTTCCAATATGGCTGCGCCCGCTTGGAATGCGCACAAATGCACATGCGCCACGGCGCATGCAATGGGTGACAAATCCTCCGGCCTTTAAAAGAGTGACTGTTGCATATGGACATTGCTGATTGGTCTTCAGTTTCCATTCTTCTGTTTTGCTTATGCTTCTGGATTACCCGTTACTGACCACGCTTGCCCTTGGATACCTCTTGTCTCTCTCCCGGCTCTGACCTCAGATTGTCCACAGATCTGCTCTTTTCTCTTGTCCTGTGTATGACCTTGGCTTGACCATGTCTCTGATCTCCTGCCTGCTGACCACTGGCTCACTGGTCTTTGCTACCATCCCTGACTAGCCTCCTGCTTTGCCCTGTATGCTATGATTCCTCTTGGTGTCTACCTCCTGTACCCAGCCTGCTGTACCTGCCTGCAGTACTTACCTGTTTCTCCAGCTTGTGGTACTTACCTGCTGTATCCAGCCTGCTGCACTTACCACTGCAACCTGCTTCTTGCTGTGTGCAGTCCACACAACCATCAGCTCTCCTGGGTTCTGCTGTTCACCTTATCTACTATCCACCTGCAGAGGAATCTCCATGCCTACATCTCTGTGGCACAGTCGGCAATCCCTGCTTCTTTGGGCCTTGTGTACCCTGTTTCCACCTTCAGGGACACTGAGCACTCAGCAAGGAGAGCCCTCTCAGCATTTCAGCTTCAGGACCACGTACGTGGCAAATGTTCTGGGATTGTTTTATATCTACACCACATAACTAATAAACAAAACAAATTAGTATTATGACAACCATCAATAATGCAATTGTATTGAAAAATTAAATTTAGTCCTACATATCGGTTGTGTACCAACAATGGAAAGCCGACATGTAGGGTAAATTAAAGGCGCTCAAACACACTATAGATGTAATTGGATTGCATCAACTTCCGTGCCAATGTGTGATGATTAGGCAGGTTCCCTGGATATGTAACAGTGTATTTAATTATGGAGTGATGGTGAGACCTTTTATTTATAAGCCAATCACCTGGGTGTGATAACCTCTAATGAGCACAAGCAATATACAAAATAAAATTGTATACAATAGTGGTGACACCCTCTAATGATAAATTAGTGATCTGGATGTGCCATGCTGAATTAACAGCATGCCTCAGAAGTGCATATAAATTCAAAACAAAACTGTGCTAACCCAAATGGTATAGTGATGGTATGATCTAATCATTGAATCAATCAGCGGAGTGTATCACACCCCTATCAATCGGCAGATTGATTAGATAAAATTCATATGATTACCATACTGATGATACCCTCTCCTAATAAATAGGTAATCTGTGTACAGCACACTAAATACAAAAATATCTGCAAAAAAATTAAAATATAATATACAAAAATTAACCACCTCTTATATTGTGAAACAATCACAAACCTAATTAACGTGACAGCAAATAAAATAAGTGACAATCATGCATATGGTTCAGTTCATGCTGCAAAGTTCAAAGCTTTGAATACAGTCCATGAGTAGAACCAGCCTACAGTGGGCTGTCGGTGATCACAACTGGTGACAGTGAGCAAAAATATATATTAATGAATCCAGTGCTCTACACAAATGATTCTTCAGTGTAAAATTAACAACTTGTTGAGAAAACTCCGTGTTTCTTCCACCTCACCACTGTGCTAGTGAATCGCACTCTCCAGACCTGCACTCACCGAAATAATGTGCCTGCACTCTCATGCAAGGCAAAACCAGCTTTCTTTACCACACTCATGGGCAAATATTGTATACGAGGTTTCACAGGAATGATGTTCAATGGATCCACATAAAAGAGAAGGAGTGCTCCAATAGTGTAATTCAGTAACAACAATTTATTAAAATCACTGCAAACTTCATACATAGCACTCACATTTAGAAAACTTGAATAAGCTCAACACTTGTAAAAAACTCCAAACTTCAACTCAGTGGATTTGACAATAACAATGGTCACGGCGGACCCGAGGTGTACGGCTGCTAAATGTGTTCTCACCGCTCCCTCTGGATACCTCCGTCTCCCCGTGCGCTCGTATCCTATTCTCCTGTGTGGCTACTAGCAGATACGTCACAACTCACAGCCACGCCCCTTCTTTATGGTATCCTGGAGTGTCTGATAATTAGTATGGATGAAATCCACTCTGTCCTGAACCGCCGGGACTGAAGATTCCGGAATGACGTTGGGTAATAATGAAGGGTGGAAGCCGTAATTCGCCCAGAAGGGTGATTGGTTGGTAGAAGTGTGTATTGAGTTATTATAAGAAAATTCTGCACAAGGTAATAGTTGAATCCAGTCGTCTTGAGAAAAAGAACAGAAGCACCGCAGATACTGTTCCAGCGTTTGGTTGGTCCTTTCAGTCTGACCGTTACTCTGTGGGTGGTAAGCTGTGGACAAACACATTTCAATAGAAAGTAATTTGCAGAGGTCTCTCCAAAACCTAGAAGTAAATTGTACCCCTCTATCTGATACGATGTTATTTGGTAATCCGTGTAGTCGAACAATTTCCTTAGTAAAGATTTTTGCTGTATCTAAGGCAGAGGGAGTACCTTTCATAGGCAAAAAATGCGCCATTTTGGACAGGCGGTCTACTACCACCAAGATGGTAGTAAATTCTTCTGAGGGGTCAAATCCACGATAAAGTGCATGGAAATCTTCCTCCATTGTTGTTCTGGGACTGGCAATGGTCTTAACAGGCCCCAAGACCTGGCGTTGGATCCTTTGTTCCATTGGCAGATGATGCAGGAGCTGACGTAGGTTTTACAATCAAGTTTCAAAGTGGGCCACCATAGGGACCGCTGAACTAGCTCAGTTGTTTTTCGGACCCCAAAATGACCAGCTAGCTGATGGTCATGAAAGGTCTTCAATACTTGTAATCTGGCTTGTTGGGGAACGAAAATCTTATCTTGGTGCCATAGGAGTCCCTCTTGGGTTCTCAGGGAGGAGACTTCCGCTTCAGTACCCTGACTAGAGGCCTGCTCAATAGAGGATCTTAGGTCGGGTTGGATCAGTAGAAAGTTTTGGGGAGACAAAATTGTACTAGGTGCAATTTCTTCAGGAGTGTCCGGAAACATCCGGGATAAGGCGTCCGCCTTTCCATTCTTCGACCCTGGGCGATAGGTTAAGTGAAAATTAAACCGAGAGAAAAATAGAGCCCATCGAGCCTGTCGGGGTCTTAGGCATTTGGCCGTACGGAGATATTCTAAGTTCTTGTGGTCTGTAAAAATCAGGATGGGATGAGTGGCACCTTCCAGGAGATACCTCCATTCCTCGAGAGCTGTCTTGATTGCCAAAAGTTCCCGATCCCCCACATCGTAATTTCTCTCTGGAGGGCTCATTTTCCGTGAGGAAAAGGCCACGGGATGCAGCAATGCTTTGGGACTATGACGCTGGGATAGAATCGCCCCTGTGGCGACTTCTGAGGCGTCGACCTCCAGGAAGTAGGGTAGAGCAGGGTCAGGGTGTTGCAGAATTGGGGCAGAAGTGAAGGTCCTAAGCTGATCGAAGGCGGACTGTGCCGCTGCTGACCACTGAAACTTGGTATGTTGGCGGGTTGTCTGAGTAATAGGTGCTACAATGGTGGAGAAATTCTTTATAAATCTTCTGTAGAAGTTGGCGAAGCCAATGAATCTCTGTACACCCTTCTTGTCAGAAGGGGCCGGCCAATCAAGGATGGACTTTACTTTTTGAGGATCCATGGCGATTCCACCTGTGGTGATGATAAGACCTAAGAATTGAATTGAAGTTTTTTCGAAATCGCACTTTTCAGATTTGACGAATAACCCATGGGTTCTGAGGATGCACAGTACCTTCTTCACGTGTATTCTATGGAGTTCCAGAGTGGCAGAAAAAATAAGAATTTTGTCAAGGTAGACAACAACAAAATGATCTAAATGTTCCCGGAAGATGTCATTTATGAAATGCTGAAAGGTCCCCGGGGCATTGCACAACCCAAACGGCATGACTAGGTACTCAAAATGTCCAAATCTTGTTCTGAAAGCCGTTTTCCACTCGTCCCCCGCTCGGATCCGGACGAGATTATAGGCACCACGGAGGTCGAGTTTGGTAAAGATGTGTGCTGTGCGGAACCTTCGAAAAAGCTCAGGGATGAGCGGGAGTGGGTAGCAGTTCTTAGGGGTAATTTTGTTTAACTACCTGTAGTCCACACATGGTCTCAGTGTCTTATCCTTCTTCTCAACGAAGAAAATTCCGGCACCGGCAGGGGAAGAAGAAGGACGGATAAAACCTTTTTTAAGATTCTCATCAATATATTGTCTCAAGGTCTCAAGCTTAGTCTCGGAGAGGGGGAATATACGACCAAAGGGAATAGTAGCTCCTGGTAGTAACTCGATGGGGCAGTCGTAAGGACAGTGTGGCGGTAAGGTGTCTGCTTTCTTTTTATCGAAGACATCAAGAAATTCTAAGTAAGCTGCTGGTACATTAGGATCTGGACTCAGAGAGGATTGTACAGTCAGGCAACTGGAAAAGTTCTGGAATTCGGGGGTCAAACAATGTTGTTGGCAATAGGGAGATGTAAGGAGTACCTCCTTCTTGGACCAATCAATCTGAGGATTGTGTGCTTGTAGCCATGGGATTCCTAGGATGACCAGGAACATAGGGGAACTTAAGACATCATATCTGAGAAATTCCTGATGACCAGAATTGGTAGTGGTAAGGATGGGTACGGTTTCCTGGGTGACATGACCCAAGCTTGGCAAGGAGCCGTCAGCCAGATGGACTGTTAGTCTCTGTTCCTTATAGTTCAACGGAATAGCTAGATCTTTAGCCAAGGCCAAATCCAAGAAACAACTACATGCCCCGGAATCTAGTATTGCCTGGAGATTGATCTCCTTACCTGCCACTAGCAATGTAACAGGAAGTGAGATATGGGCAGAGGAAGACCTGGATACTTGAAGGTGAGTACGGAGGGTCGGTTTTTTTGGTCTTATGGGGCAGTAATCTATGAAATGTCCTGATTCCCCGCAGTAGAAGCAAAGTCTCGCCTGCCGGCGATAAAGTCTCACCCCAGGAGTTAATGCTGGACGGAACATGCCGACTTGTAAGGGAGCTGATGCAGACTGAACTCGGGGCAGGTCCCGAGTGGAGCAAGAGGCCTGGTCATGTTCACCCTGAGGTTCCTGTAAACGTCTGTCAAGCTGAATAGTTGACTGGATGAGATCTTCAAGTGTGGCCGGACTCTGTAACCTGGCTAACTCATCCTTAAGGGCCTCTGATAACCCCATTCGATATTGGTATTTTAATGCTGCCTCATTCCAACCAGAATCTATGGACCAGGTGCGAAACTCCACTGTATAGTCCTCCGCAGGGTGCTGACCCTGATGGAGGGAATGTAGAGTTGCTTCGGCAGTGGCTACCCGTATAGGATCATCATATAACCGAGCCATGACTTCAAAAGAACTGGTCCATAGTGTTGATGGAGGGGCTGCTTTGTTCCAACAGGCCATGGGCCCAGGTCTGTGGCTCACCACGTAATAGGGAGATAGTGAACCCCACCTTGACTGTTTCACTGAAAAAAGTCTGTGGTTGCAAGTCGAAGTATAAGTAGCAGGAGTTTTTAAAGGACCTAAATTTTCTTCGATCGCCACGGAAACATTCTGGCGTTGGGACACATGGTTCTGGAGGGACCATGATCCCAGCAGTTGCCGCTGGAGGTGGACCTTGAACCAAGGAGGAGGATGACTCGGGTAGGTGCTGCAGACGTTCCTCCAACCGGAAGTATTCCTCCTGAAGCTGCTGAATGGCTGGGGTGAAGGCCGTGATTTGCTGGAGAATGGCCTTCATCGGGGAGTCACCTCCGTCGGTCTCTGACATGGCTGGATTATACTGTCAGGACCTTGGTAGGAGACTGAGTTGCTGAGAGGGCTCCCCTTGCGGCCGAGTGCAGCACAACCCTGAATATGGCACAGGGATGTGGTGCTCACAGAAGCACGGGTTGCCTGGAAGTAGGAGCTGGTGTTGGTGGCTTGATAAAGAAAGTCCGTAGAGGCAACGTGCTTAGGGTCCAAGGAGGGGACCAATGGAAGTCCAAATAGGAAAATCAGAAGCCAGGCCAGGGGGTCAAACACAGTAAGCAGTCCGAGAATCAAAGCAACAAGTCCAGGTACAGGAGACAGAGGAATGCGTAGTCCGTTTAGCCAAGCCGGGGTCAGATGCAGGAAGCAGGCAGGAAAAGTCAGAAGCAAGCCGGTGGGTAAGCCAGGAGGTCCAGAGGAGTCAAAAACAAGCCGGGTCGGTACACAGGAAGTCAGGACAACAGGAATCACAATCACAGGAACACAGGAAGAGCTGACGATAATCCAGCAATGTGGCACTGTCAGTGGGACATTTAAATAGACAAGGCGCAGCATCACATCGTACGCACACCTTTCCGTTCGTGCGTTCGCACCATCGCGACGTTGCTACGCACGCGCATTCGTCTGAATGTGGCGCCAGGCGTCCGCCTAGTAGAAACATTGCACACCCGTGTGCGTTGATGCGCATTAGCGCGACCTTGCCTGTGCTGGTTTGCTAGCCTATTTCCCTGACAGTAATGGTTTGTTTGGAACAATTTATTTGGGGTACTGTGTGGGTACAGGCAGTAGAGGACTGGAACTACTTACTAACTTCGGAGTCAACCCGTCTGGGGTCTCCTCCTGTGTTAGCCTTCTGCTGAAAGGGGAGAGATGTAACGGGAGGGCCCATGGAACTCAGAATACATCTTATGTCTAAGTCACCCTGTGCCATCCTGGCACAGGGTGAGTGAGAAAATATATCTTGGACTACTTAAAATGGAACAGTAATATTTGTCCACAATATCTCCCAGGATGTATGTAGAGACTATTATTGGTTTGGTTGATTCTGAACTCAACCTGTTAATTGAGTGAGCTGATCACATTAGCCTCCAGGACTGGCTAGGAGCCGAACTGTTGATGAATAGGCTGAGGAGAGGGGAGATTGTTGTTTGTATTGTTAATTGTAATTAGCTCCAGCTATTGTGTTTATACTACTGTGTGAAGCTCGGTGCCCACAAGTCTGTCATCTGGTCTGGGTACATTTTTTAGTTAATTAGCTCATGTTAATTATGGTAATTAGGTTACAGTTGTATTGTTAGAGGAGGTTCCAACGGCATATAAAGTCTTGTAATTTTGATTCTAAAAAAAACAGTTCATGTTAGCAACAAGCGTCGCCTTGTTTTGTGCTCAGAGAGGTTGGAATATCTGATATCTGTATACAGACTGGGAGTAAGTGGTATATGACGGAAGCACTCAAGCGGAGTGAGGGACGTTCCGTGACAGTGTCTGTGGAATAGCAAATAAAATGTGTAATCATAACTGCTGTTCAGTGTCAGGGGATCTCCTATTTCATGTCAGTGGCTCTCCCCATTACTTCCTATGAGCACAGAGCTATTATCGGTATTATCGGCAGAGATAAATAAAATTTCAGATAAAAATCATCTCGTCCAATCACTAGCAATGTTGAGTCTGGCCTCACACTTGCCTGTTGATATGATCCATGTGCCATACACAAGGAGATTTACCACAATGCAAGTCATGCTAGTGCCATTCTGTGGTGATCCTGTGTATGGAAATATCATCGTCTCTACACATGAATGGCAATATTGGGGTGTGTACTCACATTAAAAAAATCTTATAAAATTCTATATACTGAAGTTTTATAAAGTGATCTAATGTAAATGATTCCAATAAAAAAAGAGTTCCGTTTATGTAGAGAATAGTTACATTCATTCCTAGAGGAGAAATTCATTTTCTTCTAGTAACATTCTTTTCTTCTACAGTTTGTCTGATAATCACCTGACAGACAGTTCCTGTCCCCACCTGGCATCTGGAATAAGAAATAACCAGACACTGAGGACACTGGATCTGTCATGGAACAATCTGGAGGGTCCTCATTTCAGGGATCTGATGGAAGCTCTGACAACAAGCCGGATAGAGGAATTACAGTGAGTATAACAGGACTGACTGAGACAATATTATTCTGGGACGATTTTATATCTAAACCTCATAAATTATATAAATGCATAAGAATGTAGCCAATCCCAGACTGATTTTTTCTAATTTTTTTATCTTTTCACACTCGGACATGAAATAATGTTTTCCTAAAAATACTTGCAACCCCTTCTCACTCCCATCTGTATATAAACATCCTTTGAACTGTGCAGCACCCTCTGGGGTCACTCTTATCTCTATGGGGGAGCTAAAAACTGCTTTGGGGAAGTGGGGTGGGGGATTTGATCAGTAGCCACTGATAGAATTTGTAGCTTGGCCACTACAGTGATACAGAAAGGCAATGAAAACGAACCTGCAGGGATGAGTTTATATTCTTTTGTGTTGCAGCATATTTAGAATGTGTAGAAGTGATCTAAGTAGCTGTACAGTCACCTGACCACTTCTACATCAGTGTGGGTGGGTGATTAGGTCCTCCCACCCCTGTGCATTAACTTCTGCATTCCAGTCCTTAAGCTCAACCTGTTACAATTTCAGCCTGAGAATGCTGGAGGCTTTTAGGATGGGGAGTAGGTTGGAGGAGATCTGATGAAGCTGGACCCAGAAGTCTTTAGCTCAGAGCACTTTCAGGTTTAGATCTGTCAAACTCAAAACAAAAATGTCAGATGTGTAAATAGATCAGAGCCCTTTATCCCAAATCTGCTTTGTTTGTGATATGGTAGACTTTAGAGATCTAATAGACCACTGAGGTCTCCATAAAGAGAACCTGTCACTACTATCACAGAGGGCTTTTCAGTCCACTTGTGATAGTAGCAAATAGAAAAAGTATACATTAAAAATATGAAATTGAATGAAATAATTTTAAAAAAATTAAAAAATAACCTCCTCTCCCCCATACATGCAATCACATACACTATAATGTCAAAAGTATTGGGACGCCTGCCTTTACACACACATGAACTTTAAAGGCGTCTTAGTCTGTAGGGTTCAATATTGCATTGAGATACAAAAAACACAGTCACTTCCAGCGCTTTCAATTTCTGTTTTTCTTGTATTCAATATTGAGTTGGCCCACCTTTTGCAGCTATAACAGCTTCAACTCTTTTGGGAAGGCTGTCCACAAGGTTTAGGAGTGTGTCTTTGTGAATGTTGACCATTCTTCCAGGAGAGCATTTTTGAGGTCAGGCACTGATTTTGGACGAGAAGACCTGGCTCCAGACTCCATTCTAATTCATCCCAAAGGTGTTCTATCAGGTTGAGGTCAGGACTCTGTTCAGGCCAGTCAAGTTCCTCCACCCCAAACCCGCTCATCCATGTCTTTATGGACCTTGCTTTGTGCACTATTGTGCAGTCAGGTTGGAACAGGAAGGGGCCATCCCCAAAATGTTCCCATCAAGTTGGGAGCATGAATTTGCCCAAAATGTCTTGGTATGCTGATACCTTAAAGGGGCCAAGCCCAACCCCTGAAAAACAACCCCACACCATAATCTCTTCTCCACCAAATGATTGGACTAGTGCACAAAGCAAGAATGTGCATGCTTACAATGACACCAAAGCATTCATTTTGTGTAGAATGAAACATACCTGGTTGATCCTGCCTTCAGCTGTCCCTCCTATGTTCTCTGTGTCCCCATTGCAGGCTAAGATTGTGTAGACCAGCTGGTGTCCTCTGTGGTGCATGCTTATATTTCAGGTCCCTTGTAAGCTCTTCATTTCCTCCTTTTTCTTATTTGTGCAGCCCAAATGACTATAGAGTCACACATGTACTGTAGGTGTATACACAATAATAAATTACACTCCCCTTCTCCATGTCCTCCTATTGCTAAACACTATGGGGGTGGGATATAGTATGCTGATTAATTACATTCACTGAGAGACTCACTAAAAAGCTTAGTTTTAACATAGATCAGTACTAAATATTTCAAATGTAATTGCTAATTCCTGTAAAAAAAAGAGCCTTGGGTGCAGATGCCATCTGAGCAAAATGAAAGGTAGTGTCAATCATCTTTGATTCCGCCTACAACAGATTAATGCACATGTTTGTTGATCTTGATTGTGAAGTTTGGGGATGTATGATGATGAGTGTTCTTCCGATGATATGATGTTGTGATTCCTTTTTGTCACCTGACCTATGATTGGTGGGCCATTATAATCATCAATTCTGTTTCATTCTATGTAGTAACTCATTGGCCACCAGGTGGTCCCCCAGAACTCGAAATCAATTTTGTAAAATAATTTGTTATAGGATAAATTAATATTTTACTATTTGTGTATGTGACCTAAAATATATAGAATGCCTTGGAGAGTCTGGTAATTTCTAATTTATGATCATTACTCTTTTTTTGTAGCAGTAATTAAATGAAAACTAATTACAGAGATTGCATGATTTCATAATTAAATATTAATATTAATACAATTCCCACATTAAAATTTTGTATTTGGGTATGGTTACATTAAAAAGCACTCATTTCTAAAATAATGATTACAAATAAACATCCATAACTATAGTAAACTTAATAGATCATTTTAAAGTGGGAGTAAACTCCCATGAATGATTTTTACCTATAGGTAAGCCTATAATAAGGCTTACCTATAGGTACTGTAAATATTGTGCACCGTTTAGGTGATATTTACTGTTGATGTAGCCAGTGACATCACCGGCGCATGTGTTTTGAAGGTACGGCATACCTGTGCTGTTCCTTTAGAGTCCTGTGCCATAAATGGCGGTTCCCGTGGCCACTCACCCAGCCAGGAGTCAGAGAACCCGGGAAAAAAGATCAGGTGAAGATGGAAGCGCCTTCAGCTGTGACAGCGTGCCATTGGAGGGCTTCATTATGAGGTACCTTTCACATAATATGCTAGTATGCGATGCATACTAGCACATTACTACATTGCCTTGCTTTTTTTTTTTTAAGCCAACAGTTTACTATTGCTTTAAGATAATATGCTGTTTCATCCTGATTACATCTTTTCATATATCATCATGTTTTATGCATAGAATCATTAAGTTACCCTTTGAGAATCCTTTCCAACATTGTATACAACAATATCAAGGTTTTATTTTATACAATATTAAAGTTAAATTGGCACATATTTCTTCTTGGAATTAAACTATCCTGTTTACAACGTGCAAATGTTTAATGTTTGAACATCCTTTGTGTGCTCTTCTCAGCTTAAGAGCAATGTCTGGTTAGGAGACCACATGTTTGTTCACAAACATGGAAGAGTCACTTGAATAGAGTGTGTTTTCTTTCATCCTAAAAACTGGTGAAGTTGTTGAGCCTTTGCAAACATGAAACACTTCCATCTTGCCCATATGTACTATTCCCCTCAGAATCTAGGTATAATGATGTTTTACATCTCCCTTTGTTCTGAAGTTTAACCCTTTTCGTTGCCAGGTCCGTATTGTGCACGGACCTACAGCACTGCTTCCAGCTGGCCAGGTCCATACACCATACGGACCTACATTCCTCCTCTGCTACAAGATCATGGTCAATTCAGTGACCATGAACTTATAGCAGAATTGCCATGATGCTTTGTGGATTGGGCTTCAGAGGCAATCCATAGCACCTTCTTTTTATTTTACTGTTCATGTGCTTTCAGAAAATGTATGATTTGGGGGGTCTTACCAAAACTCTGAAAGCTGTAAGTGAAAAATAAAACCCTCCCGAATTTTAGAGAAATTTACATATTTACGTTTTTTGCGTAATTTTGATTTTCACCATTTCACTAAAAGGGTACAATTTAAAATTGACATATATTTGTTATTTATTAACTCAATGCAGGTTAAACGTTTATATTTAATATGAATGTTTGTAAAATGTACTATGTTGCTATCTGCTAATAATGATTTTAGTGTGTTTTTTTTGCGAGAATATTGTGTTGATAAACATTTGCGCAAATATTGCGGAGCATTACAAATCAGTAGCTCCTTTTTTTATTTTACTGGTCAGGTGCCTTCAGAAAATACAAACTCTGAAAGCTGTAAGTGAAAAATGAAAACCTAAAGATTTTTAGAGAAATTTGGATAGTTACATTTTTGTGTATATTCGATTTTCACCATTTCACAAAAAAGTAGTGCAATTTAAAATTTACAAATATTTGTTAACTTAATGCAGGTTAAGCTTTTATATTTAGCAGTAATTTTGTAAAATTTGCTCTGTTTTTATCTGCTAATAATGATTTTAGTGTATTTTTAGCAAAAATATTGTTTTGATAAACACTTGCGAAATTTTGTGAGGCCTTAAAAATCGGTAGCATCTTTTTTTTATGCTACAGGTCGTGTGCTTTTAGAAAATATATGGTTGGGGGGGGGGTCTTTTACAAACTCTGAAAGCTGTAAGGGAAAAATAATAAAGCAATGGAAAAATAGCAAAAATGGTCCTGCCAGCTGAGTTTAAGAGTCGAGAACAGGGCCTGGGAGCGAAAGGGTTAAACAACCTTGACAACCCTAATGCCTCGTACACACGAGCAGAATTTCCATCGGAAAAATCTTGGATGGTTTTTCAGATGGAATTCCGCTCAAGTTTGTCTTGCATACACACGGTCACACAAAAGTTCTCTGAACTTTCGACCATCAAGAACACAGTGACGTACAACACTACGACGAGCCAAGAAAATGAAGTTCAATACTTCCGAGCATGCATCAAATTGTTTCCGAGTATGCATAGGAATTTTGCGCATCGGAATTGCTGCAGACGATCGGAATTTCTGATCGGAATTTTTTCCAACCGAAAAATTGAGAACCTGCTCTCAATCTTTTGCTGGCAGGAATTCCACCAGCAAAAGTCTGATGGAGCATACACACGGTCGGAATATCCGACCAATAGCTCTCATCGGACTTTTGCTGTCGGGATTTCTGATCGTGTGTACGGGGCATTGGAGATTGAGAGTTCATACAGTATAATTCATTAACAAGTTCTATGTGGTGGTAATCATTACATATATACATATATATATATATATATATATATATATATATATATATATATATATATATATATATATATATATATATATATATATATATATTTTTTTTTTTTTCCCTTTTTTTTTCATAGAAACTCTAACACTCTACCAGCATCTCCTAAATCTTGTCTACTGGAATAGGTAACAGATCTTGCTCTAACAAAACGCAGAACACATTAGTCTGCTTTATTTCTACACCAGAAAAACAATAGCTAAAAGCTGCACCCCTTACCATTACTTTTTTGAAGCGACTTTTAAACAACAACCCACTGCTCTATCAAGCCTCATATGAGGTGTGACAATTAAATTCCCGGAATGCTTGTGGCATAGCACTATTGAGTCACAAAGCCATTTGCACTTCAGCGTGTTCTGACATGTTCTAACTTGCACTTATCTGGGTCACAGACCAGTTGACTTATGCCACATACACACGATTGGACTTCTCGTCGGAAAAAGATATGATGGCTTTTCCAACGGGATTCCGCTCAAGTTTGCCTTGCATACACACGGTCACAAAAAAGTTCACTGTCAATCTTTTGCTGGCTGGAATTCGGCCAGCAAAAGACCAATGGAGCATACAAACAGTTGCATTTTGCAACAAAAAACTCTCATCGGTCTTTTGTGGAAATTCCGATCGTGTGTACGCGGCATAAGTCTTTATGAAGTAGTATCAGAAATTACATATGTGTGCATTGCATTGTTGGTAGAAGTGACAAGAATCTGGAGCAGCGAATTAACATAAAATTTTACATTAATTTTACATTGGCAAAAGTGCAAGCAAAACTTTAGCTCTCTTACAACAGGCTTATAGTGAACCTTCCATGAATAAATCAAGTGTTTTTGAATGTAATAGGTGGTTTAAAGGGGGACAGGGAGATTTCCATGATGACATAAGAAGTGGGTAGTTGGGGGGGGTGTGGTGACTGCCCAGCAACATGGCCGTGTGAGCTGGGAGCTCTTCACAATCGCTAGGATATAATCCACTTATATCCTAGCGCCCTCAGTACCATCTACCTACTATCCTCACTAGCATCCAATGTATGAACCCCTGTAGCATGCCCAAGTGGAAGAGGGATGCACCGCAACCTCACAAACTCTCTGGCAGCCGGACCTCTAGTGGCAGCCACACTGATAAATCCATCTGCCTGTACGATCAACACAGCATCCACAGTGGTGGCAGGCTCTGGTACATCTTCACGCACATTTGCTAGCCCAGCTAAATCAAAGCCCTGCAGGGATCTTTCTCCATCATGTGCTGAGGAAATGCCTGATGAGGTATGCCTTGATAATCACAACAGTGCACCTGCTCATACTCCACAGACAAACCCTATGGCAGCATTCCCAAACAATAGGCAACCAGTGTCTGATACAAAGCCTAAAGAGGAACCCCCAAGGGTCTCTTTGCAATCAGATCTTCTAACATGCCTAAACCAACAGAGAGCAGAGATTTAGGAGACCGGGTGGATCACGTGGAGACCCCTCTCTCAGACTTTACTGAAAACTACAACACACTAGTTGATGCCCATTCTGCACAAGGGGAATACATTGCGTGGATCAAAGCAAAACTCGTGGACCTCAAGGATAGATCCCGCAGGAACAACCTAAAATTTGGAGGCATACCCGAGTCGATCCTTCCCTCACAACTCCCCCATTATGTGAGAGATCTGTTTCTGGCAATCATCCTGAACCTCTCCTCAGCTGATCTGAAAATTAACCAAATCCATAGATTGCCTAAGCCAGCATTTTTACCAGCAAAAAATCCTTGAGATGTTATCTTGCGGATCCATTTTTTCCAGGTAAAAGAACAGCTGCTAGAAGCTTTCTGCCACCCATCGCAACTTCCAGAACAAGCACAGCATCTCTGCTTACTTCCTGATTTCTCCATACCCTGCAACAGCGCAAAAATGTACTAACCATCACAAAGGCACTTAGGAACCACAACATGCCCTACAAATGGAAATACCCTGCTACACATGACATCACACGCCAAGGCTTAACCTCCCATATCAAAACCATGAAAGAAGGCCTCACCCTCTTACGCGAATGAGATATTATTCCTGAACCACCTCCGGCTCACCATGACCACACGCTCCTTCCAAACAGGCTCCTGACTGGCAACCTACCAGCCACAGGCGTAACACCTGAAGACCCCATCTGAGGGCTCCTACACCATTCTTACTACTACGGAATTCATTAGCTCCCGGCAACCTAAGGTGTGTAATCCATCACACTCCTTAACCAGCATATGTGCAGCAGCACAAGCTGCCGTTATTCCTCTTCATGTACAAGAGGACATTCTTTTTTAAAGTTACCTATGTTTATACTTTTCAGTTTTTGTATCTTTTTCTTTCTCCAGTTCCCAGTTGGAACTTGGTTCAATTTGGGTCACTTGTCTCACACGAGGCTCACAGATACAGAACTTCCTCTCTACCTTGACTCCATACTCAAAAACTCTGACAACTACATTCATGTTATTTTTCATTTGATTGGAGGCATTTCCTTTATTCAAGACTTATTTCTCATTGTTCACCATAAAAGGCGAATCAAACCCTGCTCATCTCTACTTCCTCGTAGAAAACCATGGGTCTCAAAGTACTGACATTAAATGTCAATGGCCTAAACCACCCTGCTAAAAGGAATTGCATGTGAAAAGAAGGCCAGAAGCATGACGCCAATTTATTGTACATCCAAGGACTACATTACGACATTAACTCTTTTCCACATTGCTCCCACAAATCATATCCCCACATCTTCCTTGCTTCTACCTCAGCAAAGAAAAGAGTTATACTAGCCATGAGAAACTCAGTATTCTTCAGACTCAAGGAATCCATCCTAGACCCAGAGGGTCGCTACATCATCCTCCTATGCCAAACCAACTCCAATCTGTATACCTTTGTTAATGTGTTCCCAGCGTTCACCAGATCAGGTTCCTAAAGAGTAGGGATGAGCCGAACACCCCCCTGTTCGGTTCGCACCAGAACATGCGAACAGGAAAAAAGTTTGTTCGAACACGCGAACACCGTTAAAGTCTATGGGACACGAACATGGATAATCAAAAGTGCTAATTTTAAAGGCTAATATGCAAGTTATTGTCATGAAAAGTGTTTGGGGACCTGGGTCCTGCCCCAGGGGACATGGATCAATGCAAAAAAATTTTTTAAAACGGCCATTTTTTCAGGAGCAGTGATTTTAATAATGCTTAAAGTCAAACAATAAAAGTGTAATATCCCTTTAAATTTCTGGGGGGTGTCTATAGTATGCCTGTAAAGGGGCGCATGTTTCCTGTGTTTAGAACATTCTGACAGCAAAATGACATTTTGAAGGAAAAAAGCCATTTAAAACTACCCTCGGCTATTGCATTGCCGACAATACACATAGAAGTTCATTGATAAAAACGGCATGGGAATTCCCCAAAGGGGAACCCCGAACCAAAATTTAAAAAAAAATGACGTGGGAGTCCCCCTAAATTCCATACCAGGCCCTTCAGGTCTGGTATGGATATTAAGGGGAACCCCGGCCAAAAAAAAAAAAAAAAAATGACGTGGGGTTCCCCCTAAATTCCATACCAGACCCGATTTTAAGGGGAACCCCGCACCAAAAAAAAAAAAAAACGGCGTGGGGTCCCCCCAAAAATCCATACCAGACCCTTATCCGAGCACGCAACCTGGCAGGCTGCAGGAAAAGAGATGGGGACGAGAGTGCGCCCCCCCCTCCTGAACCGTACCAGGCCACATGCCCTCAACATTGGGAGGGTGCTTTGGGGTAGCCCCCCAAAACACCTTGTCCCCATGTTGATGAGGACAAGGGCCTCATCCCCACAACCCTGGCCGGTGGTTGTGGGGGTCTGCGGGCGGGGGGCTTATCGGAATCTGGAAGCCCCCTTTAACAAGGGGACCCCCAGATCCCGGCCCCCCCTGTGTGAAATGGTAAGGGGGTACTTGTACCCCTACCATTTCACTAAAAAACTGTCAAAAATGTTAAAAATTACAAGAGACAGTTTTTGACAATTCCTTTATTTAAATACTTCTTCTTTCTTCTATCTTCCTTCATCTTCTGGTTCTTCTGGTTCTTCTGGTTCTTCTGGTTCTTCCTCCGGCGTTCTCGTCCAGCATCTCCTCCGTGGCGTCTTCTATCTTCTTCTCCTCGGGCCGCTCCGCACCCATGGCATGGGGGGAGGCTCCTGCTCTTCTCTTCATCTTCTTTATCTTCTTCTCTTCTTCTTTTCTTCTCTTCTTCTCTTCTTCTCTTCTTCATTTTCTTCTCCGGGCCGCTCCGCACCCATGCTGGCATGGAGGGAGGCTCCCGCTGTGTGACGGCGCTCCTCGTCTGACAGTTCTTAAATAACGGGGGCGGGGCCACCCGGTGACCCCGCTCCCCTCTGACGCACGGGACATGACGGGACTTCCCTGTGGCATTCCCCGTGACGTCACATGGAAGTCCCGTCAAGTCACCGTGCGTCAGAGGGGGGCGGGGTCACCGGGTGGCCCCGCCCCCCCGTTATTTAAGAACTGTCAGACGAGGAGCGCCGTCACACAGCGGGAGCCTCCCTCCATGCCAGCATGGGTACGGAGCGGCCCGGAGAAGAAAATGAAGAAGAGAAGAAGAGAAGAAGAGAAGAAGAGAAGAAGAGAAGAAGAGAAGAAGAGAAGAAGAGAAGAAGAGAAGAAAAAGAAGAGAAGAGCGGGAGCCTCCCCCCATGCCATGGGTGCGGAGCGGCCCAAGGAGAAGAAGATAGAAGACGCCGCGGAGGAGATGCTGGACGAGAACGCCGGAGGAAGAACCAGAAGAACCAGAAGATGAAGGAAGATAGAAGAAAGAAGAAGTATTTAAATAAAGGAGTTGTCAAAAACTGTCTCTTGTTATTTTTAACATTTTTGACAGTTTTTTAGTGAAATGGTAGGGGTACTTTTGTACCCCCTTACCATTTCACGCAGCGGGGGGGCCGGGATCTGGGGGTCCCCTTGTTAAAGGGGGCTTCCAGATTCCGATAAGCCCCCCGCCCGCAGACCCCCAAAACCACCGGCCAGGGTTGTGGGGATGAGGCCCTTGTCCTCATCAACATGGGGACAAGGTGTTTTGGGGGGCTACCCCAAAGCACCCTCCCAATGTTGAGGGCATGTGGCCTGGTACGGTTCAGGAGGGGGGGGGCGCACTCTCGTCCCCCCCTCTTTTCCTGCGGCCTGCCAGGTTGCGTGCTCGGATAAGGGTCTGGTATGGATTTTTGGGGGGACCCCACGCCGTTTTTTTTTTTTTTTTTTGGCGCGGGGTTCCCCTTAAAATCCATACCAGACCTGAAGGGCCTGGTATGGAATTTAGGGGGACTCCTACGTCTTTTTTTTTTTTTTAATTTTGGTTCACATGCCGTTTTTATCAATGAACTTCTATGTGTATTGTCGGCAATGCAATAGCCGTGGTAGTTTTAAATGAGTTTTTTCCTTCAAAATGTCATTTTGCTGTCAGACTGTTCTAAACACAGGAAACATGCGCCCCTTTACAGGCATACTATAGACACCCCCCAGGTACGAAATTTAAAGGGATATTACACTTTTATTGTTTGACTTTAAGCATTATTAAAATCACTGCTCCTGAAAAAACGGCCATTTTTAAAAAAATTTTTTGCATTGATCCATGTCCCCTGGGGCAGGACCCAGGTCCCCAAACACTTTTTATGACAATAACTTGCATATTAGCCTTTAAAATTAGCACTTTTGATTTCTCCCATAGACTTTTAAAGGGTGTTCCGCAGCATTCGAATTTGCCGCGAACACCCCAAATTGTTCGCTGTTCGGCGAACTTGCGAACAGCCAATGTTCGAGTCGAACATGAGTTCGACTCGAACTCGAAGCTCATCCCTACTAAAGAGGCTGTTTAAGAAGCTGAAGTCTGTCCAACATGGCAGCCTCATCATGGGCAGTGATTTCAATGCAGTGAATGACTCCGCCTTAGAAACCTTCTCCCCAGGTAAAAGACTGCACCCATAACTTGCTTCTCCACGCATAAGATGTTTATT
The DNA here is from genome assembly GCA_037952925.1 of Lithobates clamitans. Lineage (NCBI taxonomy): Eukaryota > Metazoa > Chordata > Amphibia > Anura > Ranidae > Lithobates > Lithobates clamitans. The sequence continues at coordinate 2,437,516 of JBBGZY010000482.1, forward strand.
ATGTGTGGAGATGCCACCACAGTACTGAAAGAGACTATGCGTTCTTATCTACCAAAAAAAAGTCTATTCAGCAGTAAGACATATGTCTAGGAGAGAAGTGTGTGTTACAACAGACCTCTTCCTTCGCAATTCATAACATTACATGGTCTGACCACGCCGACATGTTCATTGTCTTTGAGGAGAAGGATGCCTGTCCAAAGGTGTTTGTCAGGATTTTGTATAATCGCATTGTTGCAACACCAGACAATCGGAAAAAACTCTCCAAACACTCTGAGGAATTCTTTTGTATAAATACCTCTACTACCTCCAACATATTCTCATTATGGAATGCCCATAAGGCATACATGTGAGGGCTTATTATACAGAATTCAGCTCAAGCCAAATGACACTTTAAAAGTAAACTTACAGAATTGCTCAGTTTCATCCATAGCCTTGAAACCCAAAACAAGTTATCCCCACAGAAGCCATCTCGACCAGCCTGACTAAACTGAGATATAATCTCTGTGCTTTACTATGCACAAAATATGACCACTATTTAAGATGCCTCAAACTTCACCATTACACCCATGATAACACAGCAGGCAAACTCTCATAACCTTAAATCGCTCAGCGCCAAAGTCAGAATACATTTTATCATGCACTACTTTACTAAACAAAAGCTTAATAACCGCCAGGACATAGCCAGTGCCTTCTCTGATTACTACAATGAACTTCACAATTTAAAGGAGGACATGTCCACTCCTCAACCGACCCCAGATCTGATCAACAAATTCCTCAATAAATTGAATCACCCTTCTCTATCCCCTTCACAACTTGAGGCTTTAAATACTCCCTTCGCCAATTGTGAAATCGCAAGTACTATTAAATCTAACCCCATAGGGAAGTCTCCTGGCCCGGATAGATTCTCAATAGAGTGTTTCACTGATATCCTTTCACTGTATTCGGTATAGGTATTCATGGAAGTGGAATACAGAACATCATTTCCAGAGGAAATGTTGTTGGCCAATATCATTACTCTGCTTAACCACTTCAGCCCCGGAAGGTTTTATCCCCTTCCTGACCAGAGCACTTTTTACAATTTGGCACTGTGTTGCTTTAATTGACAATTGGGTGGAAATGCAATGCTTTACCCAAATAAAATTTGCTTCCTTTTTTCCCGTAAATAGAGCATTCTTTTGGTGGTATTTGATCACCTCTGCGGTTTTTATTTTTTGCGCTATAAACAAACAAAGAGCGACAATTTTGAAAAAATATATATATATTTTTTACTTTTTGCTATAATAAATATCCTCAAAATTTAAAAAAATAAATTTCTTCATCAGTTTAGGCCAATATGTATTCTTCTACATATTTTTGGAAAAAAAAAATTGCAATAAGTGTATATTGGTTGGTTTGCGCAAATGTTATAGCGTCTACAAACTTTGGGTAGGATTTATGGCATTTTTTTGGCATTTTTATTATTATTATTTTTTTTACTAGTAATGGCGGTGATCTGCGATTTTTAGCCTTATTGTGATGGACAGATCGGACACTTTTGATACATTTTTGGGACCATTGACAATTATACAGCAATCAGTGTTATAAAAACCCACTGATTACTGTGTAAATGTCACTGGCAAGAAAGGGATTAACACTAGAACAAAATATTACAGCGCACACATGCAAAAAAAACATTTACCTCCAGCAAGGCTTATTTAAAACACCTAGACATTTACAAAAAACATTATCAAAAAATATGGGGATTTGGTCACACTATATTGCTATATAGTGCTTAAGCCCACTTACTGCAAAAAAGTACCCCATGATTAGTGGGTCCTACACTATCCATAGATTGGGAGATCCTGCTTCTCTGAACCATGGGAGAAAAACACTCCTCTATGTGGGAGAACTTGAGGTCTCCACCATTGACACAGGTGGACACTAATGAGAGGTATTTAATGAGGGAGTGGGGTGCTCCGCACCCAAAAGGATTTGGTCAGAATCCATACAATAGACAAACAAGATATTTGGGGAGCACACCCTAAAAGATGCTTTAAAGATGGTGCAGCCTTAAGACCATACAACAGAACAAAATATTACAGCGCACACATGCAAAAAAGACATTTACCTCCAGCAAGGCTTATTTTAAACACCTAGACATTTACAAAAAACATTATCAAAAAATATGGGGATTTGGTCACACCATATTGCTATATGGTGCTTAAGCCCACTTACTGCAACAAAGTACCCCATTACTTTTTGCTATAATAAATATCCCCAAAATTAAAAAAAAAAATTTAATCAGTTTAGGCCAATATGTATTCTTCTACATAATTTTGGCAAAATATAATAAAAAATAAAAAATCGCAATAAGCGTATTTTTGCTGGTTTGCGCAAAAATTATAGGGAAATTATATTGGAAAAGATTTATGGCATTTTTATGGCATTATTATTATTTTTTTTACTGGTAATGGCGGTGATCTGCGATTTTTAGCCTTATTGCGACGGACAGATCGGACACTTTTGACACGTTTTTGGGACCATTGACAATTATACAGCGATCAGTGTTATAAAAACGCACTGATTACTGTGTAAATGTCACTGGCAGGGAAGGGATTAACACTAGGGGGCGATCAAGGGGTTAAATTTGTGTACCCTCAGTGTGTCCTAACTGTATGGGGATAGGACAGAGTAAGAGAGGAGACACATCGCTGTTCCTACTTATTAGGAACAAACGACATGTCTCCTCTCCTCTGAAAGCACAGGGATTTGTGTGTTTACACACACAATTCCCTCTACTGGTGCTCATGCACACGATTGCGCGTGGCCGGCGGCGATCACGTCCACCAGCCATGCGCATCGGGTCCCCCGCCGTTCAGCCGGTGCATGCCCTCTGGTGGCTGAAAAGGTGAAGGACATACCCGTACGGGTTTCGCCCAGGAGAGCCATTCAGGAACCGGGTAAACCAGGCAAAACCCCAGACACACCTGCCAACTTTCGACCTATTTTGTTACTAAATGCAGATGTTAAAATGTACGCTAAACTCATTGCTCAACACCTCCACGACATCCTGCCATCCTCAATACAACCTGATCAACATGGGTTTAAAAAAGGTAGACAAGCATCTGATGCCACCCGACACATTATTAACATCACCCACTTTGCAGAAAAAACACAAACGCCGTCTCTGCTCTTATCCATAGATGCAGAGAAGGCATTTGGCCGAGTTCACTGGAAGTACATGAATCAGGTTCTGCTAAAATTTGGATTCACTGGCACTATACAATCGGCCATTATGGCATTATACTCCACTCCCTCTGTGAGAGTCTACTCATCCAGCCTATTATCTAAACCAATTGTAATATCTAATGGGACAAGACAGGGGTGCCCTCTTTCCCCCCTCCGTATTTAATCTAATCGTAGAACCCCTAGCTGCAGGTCACACCCAAAGATATCAGGCTTTTGTTTCCACTCATGTCGCATGTGGTCAATCTGTTGGCAGATTATATCATTCTAATGTTGTCCAACCCTTCCACATCCTTGCTATATGCCCACTAAATACTATCATCCTTTAGTTATATATCTTATTATAAAGTTATTTTTCCAAATCACTGATTTTAGACCTAGGCCTCCATACCAATGTAAGACAGAAACTCTCTAATGATCTCCCCTACCCCTGGACAGATAAAGGACTCCCCTACTTAGGAATATTGGTAACATACTCCTCAGCAAAACTAAATGAAGCTAACTGCAAACCCCTTCTTAACAAATTGTCTACTGACATACAGCACTACTCACACTGCAAAATCTCTTGGATGGGCAGAATAGCTACATTTAAAATTATGCTCCTGCCACAATTAATCTATTTATTCAGGACCCTACCTATCCCTGTTCAATCACAATACATATGCTCTATACAGTGGTGTAGCGTGGGTTGTCAGCACCCGGGGCAAGGCAAGTAATTTGCGCTCCCTAACCTGCGGACTTTTAGCTATCCCTGAGTCCCTTCAAATACAATAGTACTGACCTACCTGATTCCTATACTGACCACTACACTGAGAACTACACTGTCCACTACACTACATTGTCCACTACACTGACCACTATACTATACTGTCCACTATACTAAATTGACCACTATACTGTCCACTACACTACACTGTCCACTATACTACACTACACTGACCACTATACTACACTATACTGTCCACTATACTGACCACTATACTACACTATACTGTCCACTATACTACACTATACTGACCACTATACTACACTACACTGACCACTATACTACACTACACTGACCACCATACTACACTGTCCACTATACTACACTACACTGTCCACTATACTACACTACACTGACCACTATACTACACTATACTGACCACTATACTACACTACACTGACCACCATACTACACTGTCCACTATACTACACTACACTGACCACTATACTACACTACACTGACCACTATACTACACTACACTGACCACCATACTACACTGTCCACTATACTACACTACACTGACCACTATACTACACTACACTGACCACTATACTACACTACACTGACCACCATACTACACTGTCCACTATACTACACTACACTGACCACTATACTACACTACACTGACCACTATACTACACTACACTGACCACTATACTACACTACACTGACCACTATACTACACTATACTGACCACCATACTACACTGTACTGTCCACTACACTACACTGACCACTATACTACACTACACTGACCACTATACTACACTATACTGTCCACTATACTACACTACACTGACCACTATACTACACTACACTGACCACTATACTACACTGTCCACTATACTAAACTACACTATACTAACCACTATACTATACTACACTAACCACTATACTGTCCACTATACTACACTACACTGACCACTATACTACACTACACTGACCACTATACTACACTACACTGACCACTATACTACACTATACTGTCCACTATACTACACTACACTGAACTACACTGACCTCCATACTAAACTACACTATACTAACCACTATACTATACTACACTAACCACTATACTGACCAATATACTACACTACACTGACCACTATACTACACTGTCTGTTATACTACACTGTCCACCATACTACACTGTCCACCATACTACATTATACTGACCACCATACTACACTGTCCACTATACTACATTACACTGACCATCATACTACACTATACTGACCACCATACTACACTGTCCACTATACTATACTGTCCACTACACTACACTGACCTCCATACTAAACTACACTATACTGACCACTATACTATACTACACTAACCACTATACTACACTATACTGACCACCATACTACACTACACTGTCCACTATACTGACCACCATACTACACTTCACTGACCACTATACTATACTGACCACTATACTACACTACACTGACCACTACACTGACCACCATACTACACTACACTACACTGACCACCATACTACACTACACTGTCCACTATACTGACCACCATACTACAATACACTGTCCACTACACTATACTGACCACTATACTGTCCACTACACTAAACACCATACTAACCACTATACTACACTGACCTCCATACTAAACTACACTATACTGACCACTATGCTAACCACTATACTATACTACACTAACCACTATACTGTCCACTATACTGACCACCATACTACACTGTCCATTATACTATACTGTCCACTACACTACACTGACCTCCATACTAAACTACACTATACTGACCATTATACTATACTATACTGACCACTATACTATACTACACTAACCACTATACTACACTATAGTGACCACCATACTACACTGTCCACTATACTGACCACCATACTACACTACACTGACCACCATACTACACTGACCACTATACTACACTACACTGCCCCCATACCGACCACTACACTACACTGACCTTCATACTAAACTACACTATCCTGCCTACAGTCTCTCTCTCGCGCCCCCCCCCCGGCCAGTAACAAGACTCTCACTCACCTTCTTATCTTGGCCTGCATTGATCCGGAGGAGGAGGAGGAGGAGGAGAGGACAGCGGTGGCTCACATTCATCTCTCCCCTGCGCTCTGGCTGCAGCCATGTTCAGTGTCCGGTGCCCTGTGATTGGGCGTATGGGGGGTCATGTGTGGAGGCGGGACTTCAGGAGCGATCTAGGACAGGCCAGCCCTATGCCTCACGTGACCCTCATATGCCCAATCACAGGGCGCCGGCCACTTAACATGGCGGCCGGGCCGGGGACACAGGATCGAGAAATTAGGAGGAGGCAGCCAGTGACACATACTGGCGCCCCCCGGGGCCACGGCACCCCCTGCACCCCCCACGCTACGCCACTGGCTCTAGAGAATCCAAAACAAAGGAATTTTGCCAAAAAAGCTTGATGCCCCTATGTACACCTCACCAAAAACAAAAAGGTAGGAGAAGTTGGCTTTGTAAACATCCAAGATTATTAGACAGCTACACAACCAGCAATGGTTTCTCCCTTCTCCAGATAGCCTATGGGTCGATATAGAGTCTTTGTTTTTAAATACTTTATACCTTAGGGCCATACTATTAGCAGACAGGTGAAAAAAGGTTGACATAGCCCCTCTTCCTGACACAATTAAAGCAGTATTCCTGGCTTGGAGATCCCTGAGATCCCTAATCCAGAGACATACAAAGATCACAACACATTAGTCCTAACCCCACTCTCTGCCTTGGAGTTTCTCATTCCCCACCTCTCACTAAGACACTGGCAAACCGCAGGAATTAAATGGGTAGAGGATTTATTCTCTAAGTCACAACTTAAATCCATGTCAGACCTACGATATCCCTTCTAAAGACTTCTTCACCTACATACATATATAAACTTTCCTAAATAAACTTCTTCACCTACATACATATATAAACTTTCCTAAAAGTTCATAAGAAACTCTCCATGCATATACATCCCATAGTTTGGCAATTCTTCATGAATCCAAAACCCACCCCTAAGGGTATCTCAGTTTTCTACTCCCTTCTGCACAACAAAAGCACATTTACTAAAACTCCCCCAATGACACAGCGGGAACCTGACCTATACAGATAAGCAGTTGCTAATGGCTATCTGACACTCTTTTGGTGTCATACGTTGTCAACCGTTGGGAAATATCCCAAAGGGTACTCTCACGTTGGTAAGTGGACGCCCAGCCCACTTCTTCATATGTTATGGTCCTGTAAGAACTTAACAACTTATTGGAACAAGGTGTTTCAGCTTACTTTGCAACTCACCCGGATATTGGTTAAACCTGATCCAGCTCTTGCCTTGCTGTACCTTGGAATTGAGCGTATCCCCATAGAATTCCACACAATTACTGTCATTATATTCATGGTTGCAAACAATCCTAATATAAAATAAATGCAGCGCTAATAGTGAAAACCATAAACAAGTGTAAAGAAAAATAAACATCAATATGAATAATCCACAATAGTGATTAAAATGGATGAACATGTGTATCCAAAAAATAGGATTTTTTAAAACAGCTTACCTGTAAAATCCTTTTCTTTCGAAGGACATCACGGGACACAGAGCCACAGTAATTACTGATGGGTTATATAGGTATCACTGGTGATTGGACACCGGCACACCCTATCAGGAAGTTCAACCCCCTATATAATCCCTCCCCCTTGCAGGGATACCTCAGTTTTGTAGCCAAGCAATATAGTGTATTAGAAGAGGGGCGGGACCTCTGTGTCCCGTGATGTCCTTCGAAAGAAAAGGATTTTACAGGTAAGCTGTTTTAAAAAATCCTATTTTCTTTCTCGAACATCACGGGACACAGAGCCACAGTAATTACTGATGGGATGTCCCAGAGCAATGCTACCTGAGGGGGGGGAACCACGACCAAGTAGGGTGCAATCAGACCTGAGGACCCTGTACCGCTGCCTGCAGCACACTACGCCCAAAGGCGATATCCTCATGCCTACTCACATCCACCTGATAGAATCTGGTGAATGTATGAACTGGAGACCAGGTTGCGGCCTTGCAGATTTGAGCCATCGAGGCCCGGTGATGCACTGCCCAAGAAGCACCAATAGCCCTTGTGGAATGTGCCCTGATCTGAAACGGAGGAATCTTCTGTTTCAAACCGTAAGCTTGAATGATCAACTGTCGAATCCATTTAGAAATGGTAGCTTTTGACGCTGCCTGTCCTCTATTGGGACCCTCTGGCAGCACAAACAAAACATCCGTCTTGCGGATCTGAGCAGTTGCCCCTAGATAGGCCTTAACTGCTCTTACTACATCCAACGAATGTAGAGATCTCTCTTCCGGAGAACAGGGATCTGGAAAAAAGGAAGGTAGAACAATGTCTTGGTTTAAATGAAAATCAGAAACCACCTTTGGTAAAAAACTAGGATGAGGGCGTAGTACCACTCTATCCTTGTGTATAATCAAATAAGGATCCTTACAGGAAAGAGCTGCTAATTCTGATACTCTTCTAGCAGAAGAGATGGCCACCAGAAAAATTAATTTCCTTGTCAACAAGACCAAAGGAATCTGACTTATTGGTTCAAAAGGCCGTTTCTGTAACACAGCCAGGACCAAATTCAAGTCCCAGGGGTTTAGGGGCGCTTTAACCAGAGGATTAAGACGCATCACCCCCTGCATAAAGTTTCGGACCAAAGAATGCGAAGCAAGTGGCCGCTGAAATAATACTGATAAAGCAGAGACCTGGCCCTTGATGGTACTCAAGGCCAGCTTCATCTCTAATCCCATCTGTAGAAAATCAAGGATTCTACCTATAACATATTTCCTGGGATGCCAACCTCTGGATTCACACCAGGTTATATAAGCCTTCCAGACTCTATGATAAATCATCCTGGAAGCTGGCTTCCTTGCATTAATCAAGGTAGATATGACAGGACCTGAGAGCCCACGACTCTTCAGAACGTGGGTCTCAATAGCCAAACCGTCAAATTTAGCGTTTGTAAGGCAGGATGGAACACTGGACTTTGAGATAACAGGTCTGGGCGTTCCGGTAGTGTCCACGGGGAACCTACCGTCATCCTTACTATTTCTGCATACCAAGTCCTTCTGGGCCAAGCGGGGGCCACCAGAAGTACCAACTTCCTTTCCTGCCTGATCCTGCGAAGGAGTCGTGGTAGTAGCAGAATAGGCGGGAATGCGTAAATCAGTGAGAACAGATGCCACGGAATCACCAACGCATCCGTCCCGCATGCAAGAGGATCTTTTGTCCTTGCCACAAATCTGTCTTTTTGTTGAATCGGGATGCAAAGAGATCTACATCTGGAACCCCCCATCTTTGGCATATGGCCCAAAAGACGTCGGGATGCAGAGACCATTCCCCTGGAAGTAACTGCTGGCGACTTAGATAGTCCGCCTGCCAATTCTCTATTCCCGGGATGAAAACTGCCGATATGCATGGCACATGCATCTCTGCCCAGACTAAGATCTGGTTCACCTCTTTTTGAGCAGTTCGGCTCCGGGTGCCTCCTTGATGAATGACATAAGCCACTGCTGTGGCATTGTCGGACTGGATCCTGACCGGACAACCCTGTAGCCTGATAGTCCAGGCCTTTAGAGCTAGATGTATCGCCCGGATCTCCAGAATGTTGATGGGTAAGGTCCTCTCTGTCTTGGACCATACCCCTTGGACCACAGCCTGTTCCAGAACTGCTCCCCAACCTGACAGACTGGCATCTGTTGTTACCACCGTCCAGGTAACCGGTAGAAAGGATTTCCCCTTCTGCAGGTTTTCGGGTATGAGCCACCAATTGAGGCTCTGATGCACCGCATGCGACAGGTGCATCGGAAAGTCTAATGCCTGAACCTTCTTGTTCCAGGTCGACAGAATACTGTGTTGCAGCATCCTTGAGTGAAACTGAGCATAGGGAACTGCTTCGAATGAAGACACCACCTTCCCTAGTAGCCTCATACAAAGGCGGACTGAGGGACCCTTCTTGGTCCTTACTGTCAGAATCAGCTCTCTCAAAGCAGTGATCTTTGCCTGAGGTAGAAATATTTTCTCCTGGCTTGTATCTATAATCAGACCTAAATACTCCAGTCTTCTTACTGGTTTTAGGAAAGACTTTTCTAAGTTGAGGATCCAACCCAGGTGTTCTAGATACCTGACCGTGGTCCTCAAGTTTCCATTCAAAGAGGCTACCGACCGGTCTATCAAGAGCAGGTCGTCTAGGTATGCTATGGCAGCTATACCCTGAGCCCTTAATCTGGCCAGAGGAGGAGCCAAGATCTTTGTGAACACTCGAGGTGCAGTGGCTATCCCGAAAGGCAGAGCCACAAACTGGAAATGGCGCCCTCCTACCTCGAAGCGCAGAAACTTCTGATGAGCAGGAAAAATGGGCACATGCAGATATGCATCTCTGATGTCTATTGATGCCAGAAATTCTCCTCCCTGCAGGGTGGGAACTACTGTTCGAATTGATTCCATGCGGAAGGATTGAATCCTTAGGAATCGGTTCAGATCCCTTAAGTCCAAAATGGGCCTGACATCCCCATTTGGCTTTTGGACCGTAAAAAGGTTGGAATAGAAGCCCAATCCCTGGTCCTTTGCGGGAACTATCATAATGACCTCCTGCGACAAAAGTCGCTCTAACGCTAGAAGGAGCGACTGCTTCTTCTCTGGGTCTCTGGGAACATTTGATCTGAGGAACCGAGGAGAAGGGAATTCCTGAAACTCCAGCTTGTACCCTAAGGTTACCGTGGAGATTACCCATCTGTCCTGGAAGTCCTCATGCCAGAGCTCTGAGAACTGTCGCAGTCTTCCCCCCACTCGAGTGAGCGGGGGCGCCCCCTCATGCAGAGGTCTTAGTGTTTTGCCTAGTAGGCTTCTTTCCCCAGGACTTCTTTTGTCCCTGGGGTTGACTCTTGTCTCTGGACCCCGATGGAGGCGGCCGTCGAGACTGCCTGGAGGCTGAAGCCCCCGGCGCTGGGGAAAGAGTCCGTTTGAAAGAGGGACGCTTACTCTTCTTCTTGACAGGTAAGAGAGTGCTTTTCCCACAAGAGATTCTCTTGATATAATTATCCAAGTCCTCTCCAAACAACCTTGCACCACGAAATGGAAACCCAGCCAGTAGCTTCTTACATGGTGCTTCGGCTGACTAATTTTTCAACCATAGGATTCTACGTATATGCACCAACCCCAGTAAAAGACGGGAGGTTTGCACGATAGAATCTCTAATGGCGTCAACCACAAAGCATAAGGCCGCTGGAGGGTTAGCAAACCCCTGGGCCTGCTGTTCAGGTAATACTTTGATGACCTGCTTAACATGGTCTCTTAAGTATTGACAGACTCCAATCGCTGCTACTGCAGGTTGGGCCACTGATCCTGCTAAGGAGAAAACATTCTTCAATAGGGATTCCATCCTTTTATCTACAGGATCCCTGAGCATCTGAGCATTGTCTACAGGACAAGTCAGGCTATTATTTACGGAGGAAATGGCGGCATCAATAGCTGGTATTCCCCACATTTTAATAAACTTTTCTTCCATCGGATAAAGTGTTGAAAACTTTCTCGGCGGAAAAAAACGTTTGTCTGGGTGATCCCACTCAGAATAAATGAGCTTTTCAAGTAAAGTATGAACAGGAAAAGCATGTGCTGCTTGGAAAGGTTTCAGTGACCCCAAAGCAGAAGAGGATTCTTTAGTAGTTTCAGGTATGGGCAACTTAAATGTGGAGCGGACCAATCCAGTGAGGATCTGCACTAAGACTTTCTCCTCTTGGGAAGTCGCAGAGGGTCCCTCTCCACCTGATTCCCCCGAAGAGGAATCATCCGTCCCATCCCGATCCTCTGAAAGTGATTCATCTCCTTTATCCCAGAGCTCCTCTGTCTGAGGGTCTTGGGGAACAGAGGAAAGCCTAGTGCGTTTTCTTCCACTGAGTGAAGACGTAATCACGGCCATTAATCTTTCCTCTAGACCATTAATGGTTGAGGAAAAAACCTCTTGTGTAATATATACAGGGGCTGAAGTGCCAGAAGCAGGTGTAGCCCCTGACCCCGATGGCTCTCCCTGGCTAGCCGTCCCTGGCCCATCTTTAGGGGGGGAGGATGCTGCCGACAGGGGGCCCTCAGAACCTGAACGAGATCCCCTAGTGTCTCTGGTTCCTGGGGTGCTTGAACCTCTTCTACCCATAGTGCAAAGCAACAAGGTGTGAGGTATACAAATGAACACTGCCCACTGAGCGATGTAGTCTGGCTAAAAGCCTTGCTACCCAATGCTCAGTCCGGTGTTACTTCAGTAAATGCTGCCTAGGAGAATGCCTGTGTCCCACCTTACATGTGACCGTCAGCTCTGTGTCTCTCAGAAGGCTGAGTGCACCTGTACAGAGTGCCTTTATTAGCCTGCAGCTGGCCTGAGTGGGAGTCTAAGCACCTGTGCTGACGTCCCGCCCCCTCCTCTACCGCCCCCCCCTCGAGTTTTGAAAAAAACGAGCGCTTCCCGCACTGCCGACTCTCCTGTCATGCTTCTGGAGAAAAGGCTGGGGATGGGGGGGGGAAGGAGGGAGGCTGGTAACAAGATCTGCCTGAACGGCTATCTTCAGAGATGGTGGCCATTAGGCCGCAGAGCCCGGGTGGTATAACCACTTTCTAGACCCCTGTGGCCCCTCTCTAGCCTGGGGGGGGAACATTCAAACATGAGAAATCCCCCCATCCACCTTACCTGTTTTCAGCCTGCTTGAGACGCTGGGACATAATCAGCGATTACAACACCTGAGACAGACAGTCAGCATGTGCAGGTTTGTGCTCTTGGCAGCCCCCGGTGGTCACAATAGGCATAGCATGCATTTACCTTAAAGGAGAAAAGCCACTAGAACTCAAAAATTCTGTGGAATCTCCTCTTACCTTATCCAGCCGCAGGGTGCTGTTTACACAGACCCAATCTTCACCTCTCACGGTGGGCTCCGTTTGAAAAAACCATCAGAGACTGGGGCCCCCTACGAATAGGGGGATCCAACAGTTCTGGGACCATAAAGCACCTCGCCAGAAATTAGGAAGTTTAAAGCCATTTTCTGATCTGCGGGGTCCAGCTCTCTAAAAAGAGAAGCATTACGGGTAAAACCTCATTTCTTCAGACACGAGGCCCGGGTACCATTCAATTCAGCCATGAAAAGACACTTTGAATGGATCCGGTTTGCCTGGCTTGCCCCAGTATAGGATCTTAGGATAATCCCTTTGGAGCTCAGCACAGGACATCTTTACACGTCCATCACCTAAGACACTGGCGTAAAAACTGAGGTATCCCTGCAAGGGGGAGGGATTATATAGGGGGTTGAACTTCCTGATAGGATGTGCCAGTGTCCAATCACCAGTGATACCTATATAACCCATCAGTAATTACTGTGGCTCTGTGTCCCGTGATGTTCGAGAAAGAAAAATACATATATAAAAAAAGAAGTGTCCGTGCTGTCATAAGAACAGTGTAATTCAAATTCATAAGTGATCTAATTCCACCACGTGATCCCCCACCATATATATATATATATATATGTATATATATATATATATATATATATATATATATATATATATATATATATATATGAGAGAGAGCAGCAGGTGTCACTCAACCACAGTATCAAAGATATGGCAAATTCAATGGCAACTCCATGGATGTACAAGGACATATTCCTACCATGGATATGCAATGAAAAGGAGCATCCAGCTCCTTACATTAAAAAGTGCCTACCCAGCACTGGGGCTGCTGGCTTGTCACACATGGATGAGGCTGGCTTATCATTCACACACAGGCTAGATCTTGAGCGCGTCCACCTCCGTGGAGAGCGTGCGTTCGGTGAAACGCACGCTCTCCAGGGAGGTGGACGCGCTCAAGATCTAGCCTGTGTGTGACAATCCAGCCTCATCCATGTGTGACAAGCCAGTAGCCCCAGTGCTAGGTAGGCACTTTTTAATGTAAGGAGCCGTTTGGCTATTCTTTTTATTCCTTTGTTTTAATAAACGGTATCATGCTATGGTTGTTTTTCAATTGTATTACATTATTGTTTTCACAGTACTTGTATGGTACCATGTACACGGTATGGTGGAGAGGAGAGCACAGTTTGGAAAATCCATGATTCCACATCAGGCTGCAAGATTGTAGCACAAGTGATTTCTGACCTTCTTTTTGGCTAAAGAGGTCAGGACTGTCTGGTGAGCAGGTTATTTTACATGAGCACGTTGGGTGTCTTTGGATGTCCATAAGCGGTGGAGGATATCTGCACCTACTGATTGAACCAATCACGTTTTCTTTTGGAATATTCACCGAAGAATATGGACTATTTATGCCATTAATAATCACAGTGATTCACTGTATATATGTTGTATATTTATTATATATCATTGCATTTGTTCACTAACTGGTTTATTCAGGTTTTAATTTAATTAGCAGCCACAGCGCCCCCTATCACCACTATATACTCATTGCACAGTAGGTATCCTACAGCACTTGGGGAGCAGCTTAACTAGCACATTAATTAGGCATTGGCGGGAGGTTTTCACTATTCATTATTAATGGTTGTTGGCTGGTCTGAGTATTTCAAAAACTGCTGGGATTTTCACGCACAACCATCCTTAGGGTTTACGGAAAATGGTCCAAAAAAAGAGAAACTATCCAGTGAGCGGCAGTTGTGTGGACGAAAATGCCTTGTTGATGTCAGAGGTCAGAGGTGAATGGGCAGACTGGTTCCAGATGATAGAAAGGCAACAGTAACTCAAATAACCACCTGTTACAACCAAGGTATGCAGAATACCATCTCTGAACGCACAACACATCGAACCTTTAAGCAGTTGGGCTACAGCAGCAGGATACAACACCGATTGCCACTCCTGTCAGCTAAGAACAGAAAACTGAGGGTACAATTCACACAGGCTCACCAAAATTGGATAATAGAAGATTGTAAAAACGTTGCCTGAGTCTCGATTTCAGCTGCGATATTCAGATGGTAGGGTCAGAATTTGGTGTAAACAACATGAAAGCATGGATCCATCCTGCCTTGTATTAACGGTTCAGGCTGGTGATGGCGGTGTAATGGGGTGGGGGATATTTTCTTGTTACACTTTGGGCCCCTTAGTACCAATTGAGCATTGTTTAAACGCCACGGCCTAGCTGAGTATTGTTGCTGACCATTTCTATCCCATCTTCTGATAGCTCCTTACAGCAGGATAATGCACCATGGCACAAAGCTCAAATTATCTCACCACTGGTTTCTTGAACATGACAATGAGTTCACTGTACTCAGAGGCGTAATCTAAGGATCTAAACCTAGCAACACCCATGGTGGGGGTTCTTCATGGTTTCTTGCACTGGGGCCCTGAAGATTCTAAAAGAATTGTTGCTCTACATAAAGATAGCCTAGGCTATAAGAAGATTGCCAAGACCCTGAAACTGAGCGGCAGCACGGTGGCCAAGACCATACAGTGGTTTAACAGGACAGGTTTCATTCAGAACAGGTCTCGCCATGGTCGACCAAAAGAGTTGAGTGCACGTCGTCAGCATCATATCCAGAGGTTGTCTTTGGGAAATAGACATATGAGTGCTGCCAGCATTGCTGCAGAGGTTGAAGGGGTGGGGGGTCAGTCTGTCAGTGCTCAGACCATACGCCACACACTGCATCAAATTGGTCTGCATGGCTGTCATCACAGAAGGAAGCCTCTTCCAAAGATGATGCACAAGAAAGCCCACAAACAGTTTGCTGAAGACAAGCAGGTTAAGGACATGGACTACTGGAACCATGTCCTGTGGTCTGATGAGACCAAGATAAACGTATTTAGTTCAGATAATCTTAATCAGTTCAGATGATGTACAAAAACAAGTGTGTCTTGCCTACAATCAAGCATGTGGTGGGAATGTTATGGTCTGGGGCTGCATGAGTGCTGCCAGCACTGGGGAGCTACAATTCATCGAGGGAACCATGAATGCCAACATGTACTGTGACATACTGAAGCAAAGCATGATCCCCTCCCTTCAGAGACTGGGCTGCAGGGCAGTATTTCAACATTACGACTCCAAATACACCTCCAAGACGACCACTGCCTTGCTAAAGAAGCTGAGGGTAAAGGTGATGGACTGGCTAAGCATGTCTCCAGACCTAAACCCTATTGAGCATCTGTGGGGCATTCTCAAAGGTGGAGGAGCGCAAGGTCTCTAATATCCACCAGCTGCGTGATGTCGTCATGGAGGAGTGGAAGAGGACTCCAGCAGCAACCTGTGAAGCTCTGGTGGACTTCATGCCCAAGAGGGTTAAGGCAGTGCTGGAAAATAATGGTGGCCACACAAAATATTACCATTATTAATGTGAGGGGTATACTCACTTTTGTGAGATACTGTATATAAACACACACACACACACACACACACACAGACACACACACACATAGTGCGGATCCCCCCTTAAATCAGGGTCCCCAGAGAGCGCCCCCGTACATTTGGATCCTCCAGAGAGCCCTTTCCTTACATCAGGGTCCCCAGAGAGCCCCCCTTACTTCAGGGTCCCCAGAGAGCCTCCCCTTATATCAGGGTCCCCATAGAGCCCCTTCCCCTACCTTACATCAGGGTTGCCAGAGAGCCCCCCCTTACATCATAGTACCCAGAGAGCCCCCCTTACATCAGGGTCCCCAGAGAGCCTCCCCTTACATCAGGGTCCCCAGAGGAACCCCCTTACATCAGGGTCCCCAGAGAGCCCCTTCCTTACATCAGGATCCCCAGAGAGCCCCCCTTACATCAGGGTCCCCAGAGAGCCCCACCTTACATCAGGGTCCCCGGAGAGCCCCACCTTACATCAGGGTCCCCAGAGAGCCCCCCTTACATCAGGGTCCCCAGAGAGCCCCCCCTGACATCAGGGTCCTCAGAGAGCCCCCCTTACATCAGGGTCCCCAGAGAGCCCCCCCTGACATCAGGGTCCTCAGAGAGCCCCCCTTACATCAGGGTCCCCAGAGAGCCCCTTCCTTACATCAGGGTGCCCAGAGAGCCTCCCTTACATCAGGGTGCCCATAGAGCCCCCCCTTACATCAGGGTCCCCAGAGAGCCCCCCTTACATCAGGGTCCCCATAGAGCCCCTTCCTTACATCACGGTCGCCAGAGAGCCTTCCCCTACATCAGGGTCCCCAGAGAGCCCCCCCTTACATCAGAGTCCCCAGAGAGCCCCCCTTACATCAGGGTCCCCAGAGAGCCTCCCTTTACATCAGGGTCCCCAGAGGGCCCCCCTTACATCAGGATCCCCAGAGAGCCTCTCTTACTTCAGGGTCCCCAGAGAGCCCCTTCCTTACATCAGGGTGACCATAGAGCACCCTTTACATCAGGGTGCCCAGAGAGCTCCCCTTACATCAGGGTCCCCAGAGAGCCTCCCTTTACATCAGGGTCCCCAGAGGGCCCCTCCTTACATCAGGGTCCCCAGAGAGCCTCCCTTACTTCAGGGTCCCCAGAGAGCCCCTTCCCTACATCAGAATCCCCAGAGAGCCCCTTCCTTACATCAGGGTGCCCAGAGAGCCCCCCTTACATCAGGGTTCCCAGAAAGCCCCCCTTACATCAGGGTCCCCATAGAGCCCCTTCCTTACATCAGGGTCGCCAGAGAGCCTCCCCCTACATCAGGGTCCCCAGAGAGCCCCCCCTTACATCAGGGTCCCCAGAGGGCCCCTCCTTACATCAGGGTCCCCAGAGAGCCTCCCTTACTTCAGGGTCCCCAGAGAGCCCCTTCCCTACATCAGGATCCCCAGAGAGCCCCTTCCTTACATCAGGGTGCCCAGAGAGCCCCCCTTACATCAGGGTTCCCAGAAAGCCCCCCTTACATCAGGGTCCCCATAGAGCCCCTTCCTTACATCAGGGTCGCCAGAGAGCCTCCCCCTACATCAGGGTCCCCAGAGAGCCCCCCCTTACATCAGAGTCCCCAGAGAGCCCCCTTACATCAGGGTCCCCAGAGAGCCTCCCTTTACATCAGGGTCCCCAGAGGGCCCCCCTTACATCAGGGTTCCCAGAGGGCCCCCCTTACATCAGGGTCCCCAGAGGGACCCCTTACATCAGGGTCCCCAGAGAGCCCCTTCCTTACATCAGGGTCCCCAGAGGGGCCCTCCTTACATCAGGGTCCCCAGAGAGCCCCTTCCTTACATCAGGATCCCCAGAGAGCCTCCCTTACTTCAGGGTCCCCAGAGAGCCCCTTCCTTACATCAGGGTGACCATAGAGCACCCCTTACATCAGGGTGCCCAGAGAGCTCCCCTTACATCAGGGTCCCCAGAGAGCCTCCCTTACATCAGGGTCCCCAGAGGCCCCCCTTACATCAGGGTCCCCAGAGGCCCCCCTTACATCAGGGTCCCCAGAGAGCCCCTTTCCTACATCAGGGTCCCCAGAGAGCCCCCCTTTCTTCATGGCCCCCAGAGAGGCCCTTCCTTACATCAGGGTCCCCAGAGGGGCCCCCTTACTTCAGGGTCCCCAGACAGTCACCCCCCTTCCAGAGGTTCCCTTGTACCTGGTTTGTCTCCGCTGTGTACCTTGGACCCCCAGCACATCTCTGTACCCCCTCCTTACATCAGGGTCCCCAGAGAGCCTCCCTTACTTCAGGGTCCCCAGAGAGCCCCTTCCCTACATCAGGATCCCCAGAGAGCCCCTTCCTTACATCAGGGTGCCCAGAGAGCCCCCCTTACATCAGGGTTCCCAGAAAGCCCCCCTTACATCAGGGTCCCCATAGAGCCCCTTCCTTACATCAGGGTCGCCAGAGAGCCTCCCCCTACATCAGGGTCCCCAGAGAGCCCCCCCTTACATCAGGGTCCCCAGAGAGCCTCCCTTTACATCAGGGTCCCCAGAGGGCCCCCCTTACATCAGGGTTCCCAGAGGGCCCCCCTTACATCAGGGTCCCCAGAGGGACCCCTTACATCAGGGTCCCCAGAGAGCCCCTTCCTTACATCAGGGTCCCCAGAGGGGCCCTCCTTACATCAGGGTCCCCAGAGAGCCCCTTCCTTACATCAGGATCCCCAGAGAGCCTCCCTTACTTCAGGGTCCCCAGAGAGCCCCTTCCTTACATCAGGGTGACCATAGAGCACCCCTTACATCAGGGTGCCCAGAGAGCTCCCCTTACATCAGGGTCCCCAGAGAGCCTCCCTTACATCAGGGTCCCCAGAGGCCCCCCTTACATCAGGGTCCCCAGAGGCCCCCCTTACATCAGGGTCCCCAGAGAGCCCCTTTCCTACATCAGGGTCCCCAGAGAGCCCCCCTTTCTTCATGGCCCCCAGAGAGGCCCTTCCTTACATCAGGGTCCCCAGAGGGGCCCCCTTACTTCAGGGTCCCCAGACAGTCACCCCCCTTCCAGAGGTTCCCTTGTACCTGGTTTGTCTCCGCTGTGTACCTTGGACCCCCAGCACATCTCTGTACCCCCCCACCTGGGAGGAGGTGGGAGGCGGTGATCGGCAGCTCTATGGTGTCCATGAGCCACGGGATCTCAGCTGGGGCTTGTAGTTCTCTCTCCGACTGTATCCACTGGAGAGGGGAGGGGCCTCTGACCCGGGCATGTATCATCAAGAGTGTAGAAGCAGAGCGACTCACTGAAGAGTGAAGCCAATACATGCCCGGGTCAGAGGCCCCTCTCCACTGTATACATTCGGAAAGAGAACTACAAACCCCAGGAAGATCCCGCGGCTTGCGGACACCATAGAGCTGCTGATTGCTGCCTCCCACCCCCCCTGCATGTTAAACGGACAGCCAGGGGTGCAGGAGAGATGCCGGGTCTTGAGGCCCCCACAGTGGCAGAACAACAGGGCTCAGTCGCAAGTGCGACTGTAGCGACCCCTATAGTTCCACCACTGACTGTACTCCCTTCAATTGCCTCCACAGTCAATAGATCTCAATCCAATAGAGCACCAATGGGATGTGGTAGAACAGGAGATTTGTATCATGAGTGTGCAGCCCGACAAATCTGCAGCAACTGCGTGATGCTATCATATTAATATGGGCCAAAATCTCTGAAGAATGTTTCCAACACCTTGTTGAATCTATGCCATGAAGAATTAGGGCAGTTCTGAAGGCCAAAGGGGGTCCAAACTGGTACTAGCAAGGTGCATCTAATAAAGTGGCTGGTCAGTGTGTATATACAGTGTGTGTATATACAGTGTGTGTATATGTGTGTGTGTATATATATATATATACTGTATATGCCCAGAACACTTAACTACAGAACACTTAACCTTATGTTACGAAAAAGAGAAGAGAGGGGATCTGTTATAAACTCATAACATGATCCCTGTCCTAGGTTTACAACCCTGTTTCTCCTAGATAGAGTATCACTGTGACCCTAGCACAGGAAGTGTGTTCCTACCTAGATCACCAGGTTAAACTAAAGGGGAATAATTGTGGAAAAAGAAAATGAAGTCAGGCACCACATCAAAGGAAAGCTATTTTGCAATACATTACATTTTTCAATAAGACACATAATTTGAATCCAATGCAGTTTTACTTTCCAAAGTACCTTCTAGAATCTAGAGGATGTTTTTCCAGCCAAAACAGACTTTCTAAGCCTAGTGACTGTGACTACATTTGACTACATTTCTATCCTATACACAAGCATCTGCTCTCTGGATTACCAATCATTTCATGATTTATGTACTGTATATATACATTCCTCCTGAGGAAGCAAATGCTGTCTTGCGAAACGTATTGAGAGTCTATACATAGGTATCTGCTCTCTGGATTACCAGTCATTTCATGATTTATGTAACTTTGGATATTATGTGCACATACCTGTAACCATGTTTTAGGATTTTAAATGTGTGAAAAACTTTTAATGTTTGAGGGACACAGACAGTGAATATAAAATGTACAAATTTTATTCAAAGTCCCTTGAGCACCTTCCATTTTTGTGATTCTGTATATTTTGGGGCTGAGACACACTCATACCTTACGTATGCCAGCTCTATTCTTGCTTAGTAAGTAATTAAAGTCCTACAAAATGGTGATCTATAAAAACTATATATACAAGATGATGACTTACCTAAACTATCCAATCAATCACTATACAATCAGGCAGATCCTTGCACTACATCCTTCTTGGCAGATTTAACGGTGAATGTAAAATCAGACTGTAATGTGTGTGGTGAGCTTAACAGACAGATTTATTAGAAAATCTTGAAGTAGATATTGGAGTTCTCCTCCCCTATTCAGACAGGTGTCCACCACTAGCTAAATACTGTATATTAGAAAACAAAAAGTGGTCTTGGACCGCCAGGATGTCTATTAAGCTCGGACACCACTTAGAGATTGGCTAAAATTTAGCAATAATGCATATAAACATCTACTGTATATGTTTGCAATTATGAATGAACATCAGTAGCACTGCTAAATGATGCATATGCTGCTTTACTAATTGGATTCAGTTATATCTGATTATTTGTATTTGAATTATTGCTATATTTTAAGTGATTATGTTTATTATATTTACTTTGGTTCTAGCTACAGTATAACATAGAAAAGGTTATTTCTATTATCTGAATGACGAGGATATAGTGAATAGCCCCTGGACAATGTTATCTGTTTTTAAGGGCATGCCTAAATTGGATTAATTTATATATACATACATTTTTTTTATGTTAATAAAAGTATTTATATTTAACTTATGATTGGAGACAACCTCTAGGCTTAACCACTTTTTACCTCCGTTATGACCAGAGCATTTTTTGCTATTCAGCATTTAGCTCTTTTTTTCTCACAAATCTAGCTTTCTTTTAGTGGTATTTCATCACAACAAAAAAAGACTGAATGTTTTGAAAAAAAAAAATCAATATTTTTTTACTTCTGCTACAAAACATATCCAATAAAAAAAAAATTTTGGCCAAAATACAGTATATTCTGCTACCTGTCTGATAAAAAAAATTCCAAAGAGTGTATATAGATTGGTTTGCAAGTTATAGTGCCTACAAACTATGGTATACATACTGGTATTTTTATTTTTTTATACTACTAATGGTGGTGATCAGCGAATGGGACTGCAATAGTGCTGGGTGAACTGACTGCCACTGACATCACCAGTGACATTTATACAGTGATCAGTGATAATATTATACACTGTCACTGTACTAATGACGATGGCTAGGAAGGAGTTAACATCTAGGGCGATCAAGTGGTTAAATGTGTTTAAACTATGTGTAAAGTGTGCTGCTTTTACTACTACTGTAGATCTCTAAGTTTCTCATCACTGCTTTGGAAGGATGAGAAACAGAGATCACTGTACAGAGCTCTGTGTTTATTGTCAACATCAGCAGGTCCCGGCCATGAACCATTGTACAATTACAGCGGGTGTCGGTGGGGGCCCGCATTTGCGCACCCTAAACCTGGAAACAGGCAATGACTTATGGGTATGTTGATTTGCCTGTGTAGGCCGCCCATCCACAGTACATTGCAGGCAGGCAATCCGCAAGTGGTTAGGGTAATTGTAAAGGAGACTTTTTTCTTAAAATAAAACATGTTAGCAATACTATTGCATAGAGCAGGTAAGTCTAATTCCCCGTACACACGGTCGGACATTGATCGGACATTCCGACAACAAAATCCTAGGATTTTTTCCGACGGATGTTGGCTCAAACTTGCCTTGCATACACACGGTCACACAAAGTTGTCGGAAAATCCGATCATTCTGAACGCGGTGACGTAAAACACGTATGTCGGGACTATAGACGGGGCAGTAGCCAATAGCTTTCATCTCTTTATTTATTCTGAGCATGCGTGGCACTTTGTGCGTCGGATTTGTGTACACACGATCGGAAATTCCGACAACGGATTTTGTTGTCGGAAAATTTTATAGCCTGCTCTCAAACTTTGTGTGTCGGAAAATCCGATGGAAAATGTGTGATGGAGCCTACACACGGTCGGAATTTCCAACAACAAAGTCCTATCACACATTTTCTCCGACCGTGTGTACGGGGCATTAGAGTGGCAGCTTACCTCCTCTTCTGGGTTCTCCACCAGCACTGTCCCCTCCTCCTCTTCTGTGTGTGCCTCCATAGTAAGCCGGCTTCTGTGGGAGCACTAATGCAGGCACACTCAGGGGCGCAGGGCTCTGTAGACACACACAGCTTGGCTCGGTCACGTACCCTGCTCCCTACTCACAGGATTTAATTAGCCAATGTAACCCGCTGTGGCCTCTCTGTCCTGTGAATACAGGAAGAGGGGAGAGAAGAACTGTAGTTGAGCACAGTGATGGACAGATACAGGACTTAGGTAAGTGATTAAGGTGGTGGCTGGGGGGCAGCTGGTATTAGATTTTTTTTTACCTTAATGCAGATAATGCATTAGGGAAAAGAAAAACCCTTTGCCTTTAGAACCACTTTAAAGCGGCGCTCCACCCAAAAAGGGAAGCTTCACTTGTTTGCTTCCTCCCAGGTACCCGCTCTCACTTCTGGGTCAGATTGCCGCAATCCTTGTGTGGCGATCTACAGAATTTCTAGTCCCTCCTCCCCCCACTACCTTCTGGGAGACACACAGGTCCCAGAAGACAGCGGGACCATTCAGAAAGTGCAGTGCGACCATAGGCGTGCACACGGGTTGTGTCGGATGTGCCTGGGCACACCCTAATCCTCCCTGTGCCAGCCAGGGCTTTTTTCTAGGGAAAATGCTGGGTTTACTAATGGACACTCACTGGCAGTGACAGTGCTGCCAGTGAGACAATTTTGATTGGTAAGTATACCCCCTAGACTCCCCTTATGGTAACTGCAGCCGTGGAGTAAGCTGACAGCTGGTCGCATTTCCCGATGCTCCCTCTATAGTTCCGGCAAGTGATCTCTTACTGTAAGCGGCAGAGTGATACAGCTGCACTCCACCTGTCCTCCAGTGTCTCTTCTGCTGCCATAGGATAGGAGGTAAGCAGCATCTAGTGGGGAGCATGGGTGAATCTAGGAGGGTAGATTTCACTTAATTTACAAGACTCTGCCAGCAGAAATCCCCCTTCCTTCCCCCCTCCACAGTTTATTTACAGCAGCTGGAAGATCCGTGGGGGCTGCTACACTGATTCTCTGTGTGATCCTACACATACCTGTCAGGTGAGTGAGCAGTCCCTCATCTCCCTCCCTCTCTCCCCCATCTGCCCCCCCCTCCAGGAGCTGCCAAGTTGCTTTCTTGTCTAGCTAGCACATAGGGATGACTTAACTGTTAAGTCAGGGGGCACTGTGCCATGCTCTTAAGTCAGGAGGCACTGTGCCATGCTCTGATGTCGGGGGGCACTGTGCCATGTTCTGATGTCAGGGGGCACTGTGCCATGTTCTGATGTCAGGGGGCACTGTGCCATGCTCTGATGTCAGGGGGCACTGTGCCATGCTCTGATGTCAGGGGGCACTGTGCCATGTTCGGATGTCAGGGGTCACTGTGCCATGCTCTGATGTCAGGGGTCACTGTGCCATGCTCTTAAGTCAGGGGGCACTGTGCCATGCTCTGATGTCAGGGGGCACTGTGCCATGCTCTGATGTCAGGGGCACTGTGCAATGTTCTGATGTCAGGGGTCACTGTGCCATGCTCTGACATCAGGGGGCACTGTGCCATGCTCTTAAGTCAGGGGGCACTGTGCCATGTTCTTATGTCAGGGGGCACTGTGCCATGCTCTTATGTCAGGGGGCACTGTGCAATGTTCCGATGTCAGGGGGCACTGTGCCATGCTCTGATGTCAGGGGCACTGTGCAATGCTCTCATGTCAGGGGGCACTGTGCCATGCTCTGACGTCAGGGGGCACTGTGCAATGCTCTGATGTCGGGGGGCACTGTGCCATGTTCTGATGTCAGGGGGCACTGCAATGCTCTGATGTCAGGGGGCACTGTGCCATGCTCTGATGTCAGGGGGCACTGTGCCATGTTCTGATGTCAGGGGGCACTGTGCAATGCTCTGATGTCAGGGGCACTGTGCAATGTTCTGATGCTAGGGGGCACTGTGCAATGCTCTGATGTCAGGGGGCACTGTGCAATGCTCTGATGTCAGGGGGCACTGTGTCATGTTCTGATGTCAGGGGGCACTGTGCAATGCTCTGATGTCAGGGGGCACTGCGCCATGTACTGATGTTAGGGGGTACTGTGCCATGCTCTGATGTCAGGGGGCACTGTGCCATGTTCTGATGTCAGGGGGCACTGTGCCATGCTCTGACATCAAGGGGCACTGTGCAATGCTTTGACGTCAGGGGGCACTGTGCCATGTTCTGATGTCAGGGGGCACTGTGCAATGCTCTAATGCCAGGGGGCACTGTGCAATGCTCTGATGTCAGGGGGGCACTGCGCCATGTTGTGATGTCAGGGGGAACTGTGCAATGTTCTGATGTCAGGGGCACTGTGCAATGTTCTGATGCCAGGGGCACTGTACAATGCTCTGATGTCAGGGGGCACTGTGCAATGCTCTGATGTCAGGGGGCACTGTGCAATGCTCTGATGTCAGGGGGCACTGGGCCATGTTCTGATGTCAGGGGGAACTGTGTAATGTTCTGATGTCAGGGGCACTGTGCAATGTTCTGATGCCAGGAGGCACTGTGCAATGCTCTGATGTCAGGGGGCACTGTGCCATGCTCTGATGTCAGGGGGCACTACAGTGCCATGCTCTGATGTTGGGGGCACAACTGTGCAATGCTCTGATGTCAGGGGGCACTGCACCATGCTCTGATGTGATGTAAGGGGACACTGCGCCATTCTCTGGTGTAAGGGGGCACTGTGGAATGCTCTGAAGTCAGGAGTTACTGTACCATGCTCTGATGTCAGGGGCACTGTGCCATGCACTGATGTAAGGGGCACTCTTCCATGGTCTGATGTCAGGGGGCACTGTGCCCCTCTGCGGTCAATCTGGTACTAACTGACACTGGCTGGCGGGGTCACAAACTGACACTGATGTCACTAGTACAGTGATAACACAGTAATATTGTGATAATACTGTACACTGTACTAATGACACTGGCTGGGAAAGGGTTAACATTAAGGGGTTAACTGTGAGTCCAACAATGTGAAAAAGTGTACTGCTTTTACTTACTAGTCTGGCTGTTTTTTCTCCCTGCTCTTCAGGGACAAAAAAGAACAAGATTACTATTCCACTTTCAATAGTTTTTATTGAGTTATCAACAAAAGAATATAACAGAAGAGTTAAGCAAAAATACAGGTAAAGCCATTGTGCATCTATTATCGACATAGTACTAGACCAAGTAAACAATTCAATAAAGATGGAGACATGTATGGTTTCAATAGTTGGCTAAATCCATGGAGGCCGACTCCAGAGAGAGGGGATATTCCCCCACCCCAGCACCCCTAGGGGGAACTCGCTGTGTCGGGAGAGGAGGCCCGCCCCCCAGGCAGGGCCGAACAACCAGTATCATGGATTATGGTGAAACAAAAGTGAAGTGGAACCCTTAAGATGGAGAGGAAGTATAGCAAAATAGAAGTGTAGAGTCTAGTATGAAGACTGAACCTATACTGTGGAGAGGGTAAATCGCTATTAGGGCTATAGTTATATGTGTAGGTCCAATAGGTGAAGGTAGTATAACCCACGCTCCAATCTTCAACAAACAAGCTTTGGTAACAATCAGAGGAAACCTTCCGCCTACATTTAAGAAAAGAGCTGAAGTGGCTTCTCCTAGTGTTAGCAAAGTATAATAACCCGTACGAAGATAACATGAAGTATAAAAAGAGGAAAGGACAGAGGAAAGAAAAGAAAAAAAGAGGGTAGAGAGGGAAGAGAGAGGACATCGTAGGACGGTGCAGTGCTCACTCAACTAGACCGGAAGCTGTAGAGGCAGTGGACGGTAGAGATATGTATCTACTCCAGGGATTCCAGATAGCATCGTGTTTAGAGGTAGTGTCCAGAAGGATGCTAACCGTTTTCTCCTGGGCCATGATCCAAGATATCTTCCTCTTAACCAAGAGAAAGGAAACAGTTGGTTGTTTTCAAGCCCATGCAATTGTTAGCTTGGTCCCAAGAAAAATGAACCTAATAAGTTGTTGGACTAATTTGGGGGTATTGGGGCAAGGAAAGTTTAGGAGAGCCAGTTGAGGGGACTTTTGGATTGGAAGTTCCGTTATTTTCCTAATGATATTAAATATCTTATTCCATAGGTCCCTGATCCTGGGACAGTCCCACCAAATGTGCAGCATGGACCCAACATGCCCGCAGTTGCGAAAGCACATGGGGGAGGCATTAGGGTAAATTTTGGATAGCTTTAGGGGGACCATATACCATCTCATGAGAACTTTAAGGTTCTCTTCAATTAATGCTATATTCAAAATGCCCTTAGATGCTGCAGTAGAGGCTCTATGCCATTCTTCAATACTCCACGTGTGTTGTAGGTCGTTTCCCCACTCTCTCATAAAGAGCGATTTAGTTTCAGCCTTAGCAAGTGATTGGAAAAAATCACTGTAATCCCGCCCCTCTGCTCCACAGCCTGACCACACCACCCCTCATAGTCCGTGATCGAAAATGGGCTGGAAGTAGGAGACCTAAGGGACCTGAGAAAGTGAACTATCTGTCCGTGTCGGAAACTTTTGGTGCTGGGCATGTTGAGTCTGTTAATGCAATGGCCCTAGAGAGAGGACCAGCAGGGTTTGCAAAATGTCCTATCCTTTACATCCCCTTATCTAGCCACCACTGGAATGCTTTTATGTCCATGCCAGGGGGAAAGAGTGGATTTCGGAAAATGTTTTGAGAGAATCCCATAGTACAAGGGAGTGGAAAAGTGTAGGGACCATGATGGCAGGTCTAGATTTCGATGAGGGCCAGAGGATATAATCAAGGGTATAGTGAGAGATAGCTTGTCGTTCCATGTGTACCCAATCTGGGTGTGCAATCTTGGTGTAGATAGTGGAAAGTTGGGAAAGTTGCGCTGTCTGGTGATACCAAAGATTAAGTAGACCCACACAACCCTGATCTCTGCTCCTAAACAGGGTCCCCTTGGCAATCCTGTGGCCCTTCCTGCCCCATATAAATTTAATGATTTTAGATTAAAATTTCCTAAGGGGAGCCTTGGGAAGGGTATGGGTAGAGATCTAAACAAATAAAGGATGCGCGGGAGTAAAGTCATCTTTACTGAATTGATTCTGCCTAACCAGGACAGCCCCAGTTTATCCCATCGTGACAAGTCCTCACCCAGTTTGCGATATAGTGGGGGAAAATTTGCCTTATAGAGTTTGCCAAAAAAGGTTGATACCCAGATAGGGGATCATAGCCTCGCCCCATTCAAACCAGAAGCTATCTTTGAGCAGAGCTATCATGGATATTGGTAGATTAACATTTAGTGCCAAAGATTTAGAGTAGTTAACCCTAAGGCCAGATACCTTGCCGAAGTCATCGAGCACCCTGTAAAGATTTGGTAATGAGGTAAGTGGTGAGGTAATGAAAAGCAACACATCATCAGCAAAGAGGGCAAACTTGTGGGTTTGTGGGCCACAACGCACTGCATGTATGTTCGGATTGTCCCGAATAGCGATAGCTAGTGTCTCGATGACCACGGCAAAAAGCATTGGGGACAAAGGGCAACCCTGTCTTGTACCTTTCAGAATCGGGAAGGAATTCGAATAATAACCCTGCATTTTAACTTGTACTAACGGAGTTGAGTAGAGCGCTCCTAAGATATTCATTAAGGATTGACCAAATCCCCATTTTTGTAGTATCTGGATCAGGAAGGCCCAGGAGACAGAGTCAAAAGCTTTCAAGAGGTCCAGTGAAAGCAGGAATCCCTGCTGTGGGGGCCCCTTGTCCCAGCCCAAGCCTAGAAGTGAAACTACGTCTATAGCTCTCCTGATCTGATCTGGACCCTGTCTCCCAGGAATAAAACCCACCTGATCCCTATGAATATATAGGCTAATAAAGGTATATATTCTTTTTGCCAGGATTTTCGTTAAGGTTTTTAGATCATTGTTGATCAATGATATGGGTCAATAATTAGCGGCGCAGCTAGTGTCCTTCCCTGGTTTTGGTAGTACAGTGATAAAGGCTGAGTTGAGCAGCTTGTCTAGTCGTGAACCAGTTTAAAGCTGGTTAAAGAATCGGGCCAGGTAGGGAGACAGCAGTGGGGCAAAATGTTTGTAGTACAGGGGTAAAAAGCCACCCGGGCCAGGAGCAGAGTCATTTTTAAGGTTCTGAATGACCTGAGAGACTTCCTCCACCGAAATAGGGTTCTCAAGGCTGTCCCTATGGTGATCCCGAAGCTTAGGGATGCTCAGTGAAACGAGGTAGGAATCAATTAAGCTAGGGGAAGGTTCATTCCCAGGTTCACTGTACAGGAAGCGGTAGAAATCATGAAATGTTTCCATAATTTTCTGGGGATTCTGGGAAAGCGTACCATTGCTCAATCATAATTTAGGTAAAGCACGAGCCCTCAACTTAGGAGTTAGCCTGTGAGCCAACATGGTACAAAGTTTATCCTTTTGATGATAAAACCTCCCTCCATCCCATCGCAAGCTTTTCTTAGCTATGGCTGTGAGGGATAAAATAAGAGCCGTGCGTGCTGTTTCAGGTCTAGCTGCTGAGGCAGAGGTAGGATTACGTTTATATTGCTTGCTTAAATGCGAGAATTCTGTTTCTAGTCTGTCTATATCAAGTCTACGGGCTTTGTTTATTCTAGCGGACATTTGGATCAGTTTACTGCGTACATAGGTTTTGTGAGCCGCCCACAACATGGTAGGAGAGATGTTATCAAGGTCATTAAGCAAGAAATATTCCTGGAGATCTTGTTCAATCTCACAGATGTGAGAGGGGTTGCTAAGTAATGAGGCATTTAATCTCCAATGGAACCCACGTCGATGAGTCATTGGTGTGTAAATTATCAAGAGAAGGAAAGAGTGGTCCGACCAGACAGAGTCCTTAATGATTGCTTTTTGTACCAACGGGGTATGTTTTTGCAGAATGAAAAAGTGATCTATTCTAGCAAAAGTATTGTGGGGACTGGAATAGTGTGTAAGATCCCGCGTCTTAGGATTTAATTCTCTCCAGGCATCCACTACGCCCTGTTGGAAAATTTGTGTGGCTACATTGAGACTTTGTCTGGTGGGACGTACACCACCCTTTCCTGGGGGCCGGGACTTATCCTTACCATGTCAAACTCAATGTTAGAATCACCGCCATACAGAACCATGCCTTCCAGCAGTGGAGTCAGGGAGAGAAAGAGGGAACGAAAAAATTGTGGTTGTCCACGATTAGGTGCATAGTATGAGATTAGAGAGTAAAGCTGGTTATTTATGAGCCCCTTCACTAGAATGAACCTGCCATCGGGGTCCTTAAATTCTGAGATCAATGAAAATTGGGTTTTTGCAGGAGAAAAAAATACCCACCCCTTTATTTTTTTTGTCAGAATTGGCAAGGTAGAATGTAGGGAATTTGGCATGTATGAAAGATGGGGTATAGGTTTTTGGGAAGTGTGTTTCCTGGAGGAATAATACTTTTTGGTCATGATAGAACTGAAAGACTTTCCGTCGCTTGATAGGGGAGTTAATCCCCTGTACGCTGTGTGAAGCAAAGCGTAGGGCCTGTGTGGAAGTGGTGTGATCAGTCATGGAGCAGTGTAGGCTGAGATGCTAGTAAGACCCAACCACTTACCTTCCATCTGAAAGGTATTCCGTAAGTACCATCCGACCTCAAGTCCAATAGAGCACGTTCCCAGAAACTGCAGGCGAGCGAGACCGCACCCGTCCCTAAAAGGAGCAAATATTTAGTAAAGGGAGAAAGAGAAAAAGGAAGAAAAAGAGGAATGAGGGAACAAAGAAGAATCCAAGGACATGGGAAAAAAAATTTCGCCATGTCCTGAGACAAAAAAATGGTTCCTCTAACTAGTGGAGGAAATCCCAACTAGGAGCAGGAAAAGGAAAAGAAACTCCGGCTCCGAGTGTAGGATGAGGTGCATAGGTCCCGTGTACCGCACCCCCGGAAACAATGCTAACAAAAAACATAACGTCTTAGGGTACCTCCCCCCCAAACATAACTTGCAATTAGGCATATAAAGGAGAACTCAGGGAGGAGCAAAAGCTGGAAAGGTCAAAAACGGTAAAATCAGAAAGGGTTAGTGTCCTCTGAGGCCATCGATGGTTCCTCCCGAGGATGAATCAGGTATCTAAGAACCTGTGGGATGTAAAAGGAATTAATTTAGTGGATGCTGAAGTAATCAAGTCAGAGAAAAGTCCCATCATGGAGGGTAACCATAGCAATGTCCTGAATCCACCCAGATAGGTATGGACTACAGGGCAGATGGAAATGTCGGTGGAGAAGTCAACGGATGAGAGTAGGTGGGCACTAGTGCCTAGGGGAGTGAGCATGCCCCCATACCAGAAAGGGATGGAAAAAAAGGAAAAAATAATGATGTGGTTCTTTAGTTCAGGTAGCAATGCCGTCTTTGGTCTTCTTGTACTTAGGTTGTAGCCACGTCCAGGTGAGAGGACTAGATGGAGGAGGTCTTTAGGTCAGGATGGATGGAGACGACTGCATCGGAGATGAAGGATCCGTGGGTAGGAGGCCGAGCTTCCGTAGCAAATGTTCTCCCTCCACAAGCGTAGAGAATCTAAAGGTCTTGCCTTTAAATCCAAATTTCAGGCTCAAGAGAAAAAGCCACCAATATTTAATATTCATCTGTTGTAGAATAGACAGAAGGGGCTTGAGCGCTCTCCTCCTTTGGATAGTGAAGGGCGAAATATCAGCATAAACCTGAACTGTATGTCCCAGAAGCTGAATTTGAGGGATGGTTCGGGCTCTCCTCATGACTTCTTCTTTAACATTGTAATAGTGAGGCTTCACTATAATGTCACGAGGTAACCCATCCAAGCGAGGGGGGCCAAGAGCCCTATGGGCCCGATCAAGTTCCAATTTGTGGGCTCTGATGTCAGGTATCAAGTGTTTGATTAAAGAGTGTACTGCTTCTGGTATGTCAATGAAAGTCTCTGGAAGGCCTCTGATCCTAAAATTCAGCCTTCTGGACCAGTTTTCAAGGTCATCAATTTTGGCTATAGCCCCCTCCAGTTGTTCATGAAGCTCTTGGAATCGCTCAGTATTTTGATTGACGCGCTCAATGGTGGCATCCATTTTAGTTTCAATATGCTCAATACGAGAGCCCAGGAGGTGAAGGTCTGATTTAATGTCCGAGGTAATATCTCAGGTGATTTTAGCAGCGGTTTGAGCAAGTCCTTTATCAAGCATGTCAGCAAATCTTGAGAAGAGCATAGAGAGATCATGGGGATGAGAGGTAATCTGGCTCAAATCCTGTGGCTGCAGTTAATGCATCTGTGAGGTTGACAGAGAGGGCAGCATATTAATGTCATTAAGGGACTGATCAAGAAGAGATAATGTGGAGGCCGGGGATGCAGGGCCTGTTGTAGGAGAAGGCAGCAGGGTCCCTCCTCATGAAGAGCCGCCTGCCATGGATAAGAAACAGCTGTGCCTGTGTAAGCTGTGTCGTGAGGCAGCCGCTCCACTGCCATCTTAGGTGTCACAGTGGCCTCCAGCTAAGCCATGATTGTGGCTGTGGGGGTCCGTTTCGTCGGCCCAAACCCCTGGTAATTGTGCCTGCAGGTAGCCAGGGGATTCTGGTCCTGGATGAGGTGACGGGGGGGAGTGTACCCACTGCTGAGGGCACCAGTATCTCGGAACGGGACGGAGCTCTGTGACTAAGCGTCCATGTCACAGAGCACCGCTCATGCGCCTAAGATCACTATTCCTATCTACACAGAGTTCTGTGTGTTTGGTTTGTGTGAAATATATATATATATATATATATATATATATATATATATATATATATATATATATTCACGTTTGATTGAGCTTCTGTTTGGGGTGCACACCCTAATGCAATAGGCTGCACACACCTATGAGTGCGACTCACACATGCACAGTAGGAAACAGGCTGTGAAGTCGCAAGGCTTCACTTCCTGTTACCCTTAGAGAAGAGGCCAGCACTTGTACCCAGAGCTGATGGACAGATCAGCTTCGGGTGCCGACATTACAGGATTCCTGGACAGGTGAGTGTACTTATATTAAAAGTCAGCAGCTACAGTATTTGTAGCTGCTGACTTTTATTTAATTTTTTTACAGTCTAGAACTCCTCTTTAATAGATATCTTGGAGGATGCTGAGAAATAGTGTGAGTACATTCTGCTGAAATTTGATGACCGTTTATATCCTCTCTTCTAGGATCTGGGACAGTCGTATGTCAGAGGAAGCAAATAAAGAGTTAAAAAAGATGAAAAAGCTCTGCCCAAGACTGAAATAAATGGAGTCAGGACATTGCTCTGGATGATGAGGAAAATGGAGTTTAGAAATTACAAACCAAGAGGAGAATGAATCCTCACAGATGAACTAATACAGCCAAGACAAGAGGAGGAGAGATTTTGTTTTGTTATTAAGGGGTTAAAGGCATATTCCATTAAAAAAGAAACATTTCATATATAAAATGGACACTAGGAATAAAGACCCATGGTGGCCTCATACAGAGTGTCACAAATGGACTGTCCCAGTACATAGATTTTTTTCTGCAGCTTCTGGTGAAAGAATTGCGCTCTTACATCCGGGCCCACCTTATAGAAACTCCTCAGTAATATAAATGGGAACCATCATACTGTTGATTGCCACTGGGTATAAATTCCTTTTATACTATACTTCTATACCCCACAGTATATTCCTCTAAGCAGATGAACATTTTCTATTTACACAATCAGATCTGAATTACAAGCAGGCCTAATTCATCTGGGATGGGTCACGTTTCTGCCTGAAAAACATATATTTTGTTTTTGATGATGTTTATCTCCAGACCACAGTCACAGCTATGGGGCAAATTTTACCCTTACATCTATAGCCATAATCCCTTTTTTCAACATCTGGTGTTCTTTGGAACATACATTTGATGATATTGTTATCGTTTGAGACAGTCCACCCTCCACTACCACTCATTTTGTTTGACACTGTAATAATAATCATTATGGATTATTTCACTCATGTATTTTTTACTACTTCTTTCATTTTTTTTTAGCTAAGTGTTAAGCTGGTCATACACCTATAGATTATCTGCAGATTTTCTATGGTTAGATGGAAAAAGTGCAACAGATTTCTCCATGTACGCTAAACTTGTGGATGAAGGAATCTGCCCACTGGGCCAAGCTTCAATTGCTAGTCGGCCCTGCTGGCACTCAACCTAAACAATGCCTGCACCCAATCAGAATGTTCAGGTATTGTGAGAGCCAACGGGACCGACTAGCAAGATATGGAAGCTTGGGTCAGTGGGAGATTCTTCCATCCACACAGTTCAGCTTAGATGGAGGAATCTGTTCCACTTTTTCCATCTGACCATAGAAAATCTGCAGATAATCTATAGGTGTATGGCCAGTCTTAGGCTCTTCTGGATTTAGGGTTATTTAAAAAAAACACTTCAAAGTCATATCTGGCAATTCTTACATTCACTCCATTAGTTGCCATCACCCGAAATGGGAAAACAATTCCCAAGAGCCAATTCCATCAGCTCCAGAGAAATTGCACTTTAGATTCTGATTATATAGACCAAGGGCATATATTGAAAAAAAATTTTAAGGAAAAGGCTATTCACCCAATATCATTGAAAACGCCTTCACAACCTGTTTAGATCCTCCCACCCAAGCCTAAAATTCCAACAAAAATATTGATCTAACCCCAATTAGCTTTATCAAACAATTCAACAATAAGTATAAAATGATAGAAAGGATTCTTTCCAAACACTGGGGAATCGTATTACAAGATCCACTATTAGGACTGATATTTCACTCTTTTTGCATATCATCGGGCTTGCAATATAAAGTCAGGTTGCCCCCGGAAAGCTCAAAAAACCAAGACAAAATCTGCCGGTCCAGGCAACCTTTTTGGAAACCTGGTAGGGATGTTTTTGTGTGGAAAGATAAAATGATTTTTTTTTTACACTGTTGCTTTATTTTTATTTATTTTTTTTCACTTTTATTGCTGTCACAAGGAATGTAAACATCCTTTGTGACAGCAATAGGCATGTGACAGGTCTTCCCTTGAAAGCATTCAAAACACCAACATTGGTGGTTTTGAATACTTCTGATTTTCAAAAAATGGTGCCGTTGACATCCGGGTAAACCAGAAGTGATGTCATGTCATCGCTTCCGGGTTACCATAGCAGAGACTTGATCGAAGCCGATCCTGGCTTTGTCTGGGTCTCCAACTAGCCAGCAGACGTGCCAGCTGGTAGCTTGGGTCTCCCAGTTGGACGGGAGAGCCTGAGAGAGCCGGAGGAGGGAGGAAAGCCCCCTCCCACTGCTTGTAATAGCAGTTGGAGTGGCTAACTAACCCCTCAGTTGCTATGCTAAAAGAGCCATTTGTTGGCTCTAAAACAAATGGTACAACCACTTGAAGTCAAATGACATGCTAGGTATGTGATTGGATGGCAAGAGGCTATGTTCTATAATTGTTCTACAGAACTTGTCATCTACACCCTTAATATGTGGCCTGCTATATGTTGGCAGGACCATTAGGAAATTAAGGGTGAAGTTTGAGGAAAAAAAATAAATAAATAACAAGTCTAGGCGCAATCACCTAGAGCTCCCACATAATCAAATCTATACAATAAAGCTATACAATACAGCAATCAAAGGACAGTCAAAAAACTAAATATAAAATGTGAACAATGACAATCCATACAATAGGCCAATAGTCCATATATTGTTGTGATCGGGATGAGGGGAAAAAAATGCCCAGAGAAGCAAGCAGGGCTGCCATCATAGTAGGAACGAAACCCATGGTCCTGAGGCTGAAATACAACAAGTAAAGAGGCACCTCTGGGTGCAGACGTTTTTATAGATTTAAAATGCTTTAATAAGATATATAGAGATAAACTCACATTGTGGTGATAAAAACAAGCATGATAGTAAGAGTCATGGATGGCGCTCCCAGTCCTGTGCCTGGAACAAGGGAGTACCAAAACACTTTAAGGAAGTACATGAACAGTCCACCAAAGAATTACAAGTTTGGGTGAACAAATTCCCAATACTTACTCCAAAGCTGAACATTTCAAAATGCTTTGTGAGCAAGAGCATTTTGGATATTTTCTTTGAACACCTTGTCCCCCAATGGGCTCAATGAAGAAATATATTTTAAAAAAATTACTCAAAATAACTGTATTTGTTTCTATAATTTTTTATGAAATTGATTTACTTAATCGTTTTTGTATTCAATTTTATGTTTGTATTTATTATTATTCCTTTTACTATTATGATTTTTTCCCTTTTTTTATTCACAAGTATTGCTGATTTTTGGTACGTGTGGTAATGTTTGCAGTATTATTTGTATTGTTTTCTGTGTTCATACCTATACAGCATTTCTTTGCAGCAAGGAATAGCTGGAATATATTGGTATATTTGAATATTCATAGTATGGCCCACCATAGCCCCCTTCTATATTATTCCCAGGGGATTCCATCTGTACTAGGCTTGAGAAAAAAAGTGTGTATTCCCTAAACTGTGTAGCTATACCTACATTGACATCTGATATCATCTGCCCATCCCGGAAATGCCACCTTTCTCCCGAAGCTTACGTGCACTCCACGCTGGTTCTGTTTACTGCTGCACACTTCTTGGATTCACTCTGTAGTGCCTGGCCATCTTCCTGACAAACTCTGCATGTAATCATCCATCTTGAGCCTGCATGAGTGATTCCTTTTATGTGGTTGTTATGCCTGCTCATTTGAACCACATGTGAGTGCATTTATGCTTGTATCTGTTGTTTTAATAAAATTGTTACAATTAAATGGTCGCGCCCTCTGCTTGTTTTTTATTTTTAGTGCTAAATCTGGCGGATTTATTTGGTCCATGTTTTGTTAAGGAGCTGCAACCATCCATGAGTGACTGTCAATCATATCAGACTTTTTAAAAGGCCACTTCCCATACTATGCACTTCATTTTGCACCATATATTTCATGATTTATTCATATATAAAATAATTCAGGTAACACTGCCAAACTGAAGATTGGTTCCAATTGTTATCCCGACCTCCATCCTACACACCTCTTACTAAACCCCTATGATTGCTGTAATCCTTATTTTCAGACTGAAAAGCCTCAGTTACAGAGGAAATGCCAAGGCAATGTCTATGTCCCCTATCATAGTGTCTTCATGATCCTGAGTGCACTTCAGACTAACCAAACTTCCCACACTGACTGTTGACCATGAGGGTTGATCCCTGCAGGAGAGCTCATTGTCCCATCATGTGACGCCACCTTACCAAGCTCTCAGTGTTGAGGATGGAGGCCATCAGCATATACACCGTATGAGCGGTAAAGTACTGTGTGACTTAAAAATATATCATCTGCATATATGAAGCCTCACATCCCCTAGCCTACCAGGGTCTCACAATTGCTATTACCCAGAAGGGACCAAAAGTCTAACACCAACTTAATGTTTATACAGTACTGGGACTAAACACGATCCTAATCAAGGATTTATTTACCATCTTCAAAACTGTTGTCACCGGGACTTTCCATTTAATCATTACATATACTTAAGATCTATACTTGATACACCCTCATAAATATCTGGTTAAAGACTATTCAAGACATGTTCCCCTGGATGGAAAGATCAGAACTCAAGTCTCCTAATACCACGCACCGTAGGGCATTTTTTGCTCCCTTATAAACAATCTTATTATCAGTCACCCTCCTCTTTCCTTTCCCTCTCCCCTATCCATTCCTTCCTGGACCCATGCACGGGTTAAGCTGTCACTTTACATAGTACACTCTCTTCTTTATAGACATATCCATGATGAATATTTCATCTGACATCTTAACCTGTGTGTCGCTATGCGGCGTCCGGACGATTCTTTTTAATTGTTACATGTAGTGTCTTATGTTTACGTGAATGTATGATGCATCAATTACTGTAGTGATTTTCTATTGGCCATTATAGTGAAGTTGCTATTTTTCTTGACATTTGGCTTATCATTCTGCCAACTTGTTTAAAATGTGGAAAAAATATGTGCAGCGCTCAAACATGTAACCATAAGGATAGGAACATGACATACAGTGACTAATGAATAATTCACCACAAATGATATAAATAATCTTACAATTGTGATGAAACTGATAAAACTGATAAAAAAAGTGTGCTCACGAGTACGATAAAAATAGATAAAAAGCAATGTGGATGGCATAAATG
Source organism: Lithobates clamitans (assembly GCA_037952925.1). Taxonomy (NCBI): domain Eukaryota; kingdom Metazoa; phylum Chordata; class Amphibia; order Anura; family Ranidae; genus Lithobates; species Lithobates clamitans. The sequence goes on from JBBGZY010000482.1 coordinate 2,475,660, forward strand.
TGCAAGTCCGATGTGTTTCGACACAAAGGGTCTTCAACTGGGGCAATATGATATATATCATATTGTACTCGTGATCACTTTTTTTTATCATTTATCTTGCAAGCTGTTGTAAGATTTTCTATGCCCAATAAACCTTAATTGGTTGATTTGCACCATGTGGAGCACCTGTTTTTCTTTTTCTCCATATTTTACATTTTGCCACTCCTGACCATCTTTCCATCATCTACACGTGGATGTGCCTTGGCCACCCTCTGCTGCTGGTCATTGGTCTCGTCTGGTCCTGTACCTTGGAGTTGCCTACCATCACACCCATTGCGACATCATCTGGAGGTTTTCAAGCTTGTTAGACTCACTGCCGTATGGTATGTGCATCCACCACAGTCGGTAAGAGTACCTTATCGTGTTTACCTTACCTCTGCAAAAAGTTTATTGGCACATCAATCGGTCCATCTAGACTACACTGCAGTCAAATCTATTTGGAAGCAGGGCCACAAGAACTCTCTTCCTTACTTTTGCATTAAACATATGGACTAGGTCCTATATCTCATTGTGTCTCAACATCACAATTTGAGTTTCCATCCCTTGTTCACATTTACATTTTTTGTTTCATCACAATTGTAAGATTATTTATATCATTTGTAGTGATTTTTTTCCACATATTTTTTCCACATGTTACTTTGAACTTTGTTTGAGTGTCAGCTACTGTATATATTTTTATTAGTTCTCACTGAGGTTTACCGCAGTTTTTTCCTCCCTTGCTACTAACTTGTTCTAAATAAATTGAATAAATATACATTTTTGATACTCTTAAAAGGATTGAATTCTGTTGTCATTAGTAACTCTTTTCTGGTGCCTCATACCCAAATTATTTGTTTTTGCTATATTTCTAGTTACAGCAACAGCACCCTACACAGTGTAGGATCCATGAGTAACCACCCCACTTGTTGAGGTGAATATATACATGCTTAGCCTGCCCTTTTTGTTGTTTTCCTTGAGCTCAGAACTGTGTTTGTATGAAGCTAAGTGCTGAAGAAGTACAATACAGGAGGGACTCATAGGCTGATAGGCATGATATATTTTACCAAAGTGCAAGAAGTACAAAGAGGCACTATTTAGGAAGTTTTTATTTATGTTCTTTCCCAATTACCCCCGATCCCTTTAAAAAGTTCTAAACACCTGGGGGCCATAAAGGATCAGCAATCATGTGACACAATGATGACATGATCTGGAGTCAGTCCCACCAAAAACCCAACTTAATCTGGGAGGGAGCTACTTTCGACAGATCAGCTCTGGGATTGCACAGTTAACAAACATTGGCCACCTAGTAACGCTTATGTGCGACTGCACATGTGTTAAGCAGGCTTCAACAGGTTAATTTGGTTTTATGTTGTAACATAAAATTTAACTTTTACTGATATAAGTACCTGACTGGTGATACATTGTAAATTAAACTGCTTTATAATCTCCCTGTAATGTGATGATTACTGTTAAGTAGCTAAAGCAGGCTGAGGTGAATGATTCAATCCTCCCGCTGCACTATTGTGTTCTGACAGCAGAACTCCCCTGCTGTTGGAATAAGCCAATTGGCTGCAAGCGCCAATCAAGTGAACATATACCAGCAGTCCCATTCATAAGGAGTTGACTGCTCCTGAACAGGAATGACCATAGATGGACTGAAATATGGCCAAATTTCAATCCACTTTATTGCTCAAGGTCAGTTTTACCAGCTTTTTTCTAAGGCCTCATTCACACGAGGCGGACTCTGCTTCCACGGAGCCCGCCTCGGTCCGCCGGCTCAGCGGGAGGTCTCTCCGTTGAATATCCACTGAGCCAGCGGATGACAGGTCCCTCTCTGCTCACTGAGTGGGGAGGGGCTTGTTTCCTATGGAGGGATCGGATGAAAATGGACAGCATGTCTGTTTTTGTCAGATCTCACCCGATCCGATCCGCCAGCGACGGATCCGGATGTAGGGCCATCCGTCTGCTTTTAGCGGATCGGATGGGATCGGATGTCAGCGGACATGTCTCCACTGACATCCGTCGCTCCATAGCCTAACATGGAGCGCCCGTTCAGGTCCGCCGTCAAAACTGGCAGGCGGACCTGAACGGTCCGATAGTGTGAAAGGGGCCTTACATGCTCCATGGGATATATTCATTTATTTTGTCCAGAAGGACTCATTGGGGGTGATTTTCTAAAACTGGTGCACACAGAATCTGGTGCAGCTCTGCATAGTAACCATTCAGCTCACAGGATTTATTGCCAAAGCCTAATTGAACAAAAAAAGTTAGAAGCTGATTGCTTACTATGCACAGCTGCATCAAATTCTGTGTGCACCAGTTTTAGTAAATATCCCCATTGTATTTCATTCATTTATTTATTGATTGGTTTAATCTTTTTATATAATCTACAAAATTTACCTACAGTAAATTTAATCCTTTAACCTACTTGTAGATGATCTTGATAACCCAATTTCTAGATGATAAAACAGACACCACTGAATATAGAGTAAGATACTCTACAGTGTATATAGTAGTGTGCCATTAGAAGATTTACAGTGTCAACATTGCAGAGAGCTTTGTAAGCACAGCTTGTGAACCAGATCTGGGGGTTTTATACCATTTTGTTAGCAATTTATATCCATATTCCTGGATTGTATTCAATATTGACAATTTGTGCTTTAATAATAGGATCTGATAAATTTGATGTGCTGCTGAGATCTTCCTCCCACCACCAAATAAAGGAAGGTACTGAATCCATACTGAAGTCTTGTGGAATGAAGTAGTCAAGAGAGGGCATATGTTTCATTGCTCACAAAGAAACATATCTTTATTTGATAGGGAGCTCAGAAATGTGATAGTTGTAGCAATCCCGATTTACCTAATTAACTAAAAGAGGTATAGCTGTGCTCCAAAGCTTAGCAAACCCTGGTTACAATATGCCCAGCAACACCTTGACACATCTTACCAGGCTTTTTTTGTGACATTGGCGTAGTAAAGGTTTATTTCTGGTAACTCCACCATGCAGCTCATTTTTGTTCAAGTATTGTCATAGAGTGCTTCTTAAAAACAACCACACCATCTTTTTCCAGAGCAGCCTGTATTTCTCCTAAGGTTACCTGTGGATTTTTCTCTGTATACCAAACAATTCCTCTGGCAGTTGTGGCTGCAATCTTTCCTGGTATATCTGACCTTTGTTTAGTAGGAAGAGATCCCTGAATTTTCCACTTTTTAATAAGTGATTGAACAGTACTTATTGGCAAATGTAAGGCTTACGATATTTTTTTAAACTCTTTTCCATCTTTGTAAAGTTTAATTGCCTTGTTGTTCGGGTCTTTTGATAGTTCTTTTCTGCTCTCAATGGCTCAGTATCCAGCCTGCTCAGTGCATTCACGTGAGTGCTAACAAACTGATTAGTGTCTGGGTATAAATTGTGCACAGCTGTATGTCTGGCACTGGAGGCTTCCATTTTTAAATTAAATCTATGGTCACAGAATACACTTTCATTTTACAACATCAGCTTTGTAATTTTAATACAAACACTAGTTATTTCTGACAGTACAATAAAAGCTTACTTAAAAAAAAACTTTCATGTTGTGAGTTCTGCCTCTCCACTGTCCATCTCTTTCCACACCTTCCTGGGTTCCCTATGTGCTTTCCAGGTTCTCCTCTGCTGTTTATTTTCTAAGGATAGCATATCCCATAGTACCTTGCTACCTACAATCATTGATTCCTGTACTGAATCCATCTCTTGAAATTCCTCCTTCAAGCACCGCTGTAACTCAGAAGGCAGGCTCTGTGAATTGTGTGACATGCCAGTGCCTGCTCACAGGTCATAATGAATGTGTCACAGAAATCAAGGAAATAAATGTGTAAATCTTCACAAAGTAAGTTTACAAACTTCGAGATCATTCATATTAATAAAAGTAGACTAGAATTAATTGAAATTCAATGTGAAAATAATTATGCGATTTAATAGTTTGACAGTAGATATGCTTTAACAAAATTAGAAAAGGAGCACCAGATAAAGCGGATAGGCAAATGTACTACAAATCCCAAATAGCAGGAAGGAAAATGAGGAGATTTTCTTGTCCAAGAAGACCTTTTTTAGTCACTGATTGGGCTCAGTGGGTGGTTTAAAATAGCTACTAGTAATTGGTGATTAATCAAGGGTAACCCAAGTAGCAGCAGAGGGGTGAAATCCTGTTTCAAGGATATCCATTGCTTGTGGGGATACAAGCCTAGCTAGGTAAAATGCATCATAATAAAGGATGGGTTCCAGTTTGGAAGTATTGGGATGAGTTAGTTCTCCTTGATTTTCTAGCCTAGAAGAATCTGAGCAAAGATGAATGCAGTTTGTGAAGAAAATATTGGGGAGAGCAGGCAGGAGTTGAAAGAGATACGTGAGTCTCAGAAGCACTGTCATTTTTAAAATATTGTTATGACCAAGCCAAGTAAAAAACACATTTGTGTGAGGTAGAAAGGTCTATTTTTTGAGGCTCTGTATCAGGCAGTGGCGGCCCATCAATACGGGGCGCAGGAGCGCCGCCCCCCCCAAAGCTAGTCAAAAAAATGTCCCTTTAAAAAAAAAAAAAAAATTGGAAAAAAAGCATGACGTCAATGCAATCATCTGATTGCAGATGAGATGCTTCATTTGCCTGTATTTTTTGCTCTATTGCGGTGCATTGCAATGCACCTGAGCACTTCCTTCTTTCTTGTTAAAGCCTTTTTTGATTGGCACCGCCATAAGACATGGGCGGTGCTTTCCCTCAGAACCGACAGACCAGAAGTGACGCTGCCGGTCCATGGAGCGCTGCCTATTTGCAGTTTGCAGAAGATTATTTTGGTAATCCCCACACTACAGAGCAGAGCACATCACAGTAGCCCGCCTGAACAAGTAAGTACCGGACCTCCTAGTACAGGGGTTCATCCATGGTAAGTGACACTGGGACACTTCTCCTTTCCTCTGCTCTATACAGTACTCGCTCTGTGTTTAGAAGAGCTGGGTGACTTTATAGTTGTTGGTGGATGGCAGTGTGTGTCTGGAGACTGGAGAGGAGTTTGTTTTCCCGGGCTATGTGAGGTTGGTGCTATTACATACTTGTAAGCTGTTCCGACTCCGAGTCTCTGCCTTTGCTGGGTCCCGATAATCTCTCCCCTCCGCTTTCCCCCTGCATGTGGTCGAGAGTGTTCGGTTTGTCTTGTCAGCAAGAAGAAAGAGTGAGGAAGACATTCTCTGATTGTTTCACCTCTTCCCTGAATCCCCTGCTTTTTCTCCCTTCACACTGTGCTCTGTGTGAACTGTAACCTCTGGTGTTTGCTACAGGGCTTGCATGGAGTACAGCTTCTGCTGCAGGGGGTGAGTGGGGGGATTGGTGCTGATGTCTGTCAAATGCTGGGTAGCCTGAATGGTCTACCAGATATTGTTTGCATTGTGCTGAGGTCCTTTCTCTTGACATTTGCTAGGTGCACTTGGGTTAAGAAACACCATAGCTATGTAACAGCCAGGCACTTGTTGATCTCCTTGAATTGAGATCTTCCATTCCAGTAAGAGTCAGTGGAGCACTGGGGTTGGTGCACTATCACACAAGTTAAAGTTTGAAGCTGATCTGTGTATTCTCTAAGCGGAATAATTGAAGAAAACTCAAGACCTGGTTATATTCAAGCATTTATTGGCACATTGTTTAACATCATTTTGATGAATTCACATTTTCTTTTGTGTATTTGGCATCTTTGATGCTATAACACTAGAAGTAATAAGTGTATATGTATTTCCATTTTAATATCCTGACATTTTAGTGTGCTGCTATTTGGTATTCTTACACTCAGCACAGTGTTTTTTTTTATCTGTGCACAAAATGAGTGTGTTATAAACTGTAACTGTACGGGCACTGAAAGTTTGTTGACAGGAGCTTGTTAAACATTCACTAGCCTATCAATGCATTAAATGCTTTCTCTAAACTCCTGCTTGATCCTGGTGCTGGCAAGCTCATTGTAACCAAGCTTGTGCTAGTTTCACCCCTGGGTGTTGTGGGTTCCCCAGACACTAGTACAATGTGTTGTATAAGAATGGTAGGAGTTAATCTGTGTCCACAGAGCTGGAAAAAGTGTCCACACATCCTGAAAGTGCTGCCAGTTTAGTAATTTACCCCATGATTTCATATAATTATGGATTTTCTGAGCAACAGGTGTTATTTTTACACTAGAGGTATTGTACAATACTTTTTTTTTTAGTGCATTAATATACAAACAGCTTAAAGCTGTTGCAAAGCCCTGGAGGGGTTTGTTTGTGCCCCCCCCCCCCCCAATTTTATTTGGCACCAGCCGTCACTGGTATAAGGCATTTGAGCTGATTAGTACCCAGTTACCATATCTGGGGGAATCGATGATGGAGAAGGATCTGGGTGTTCTGGTAGATCGTAAGCTTATTAATAGCATGCAATGCCAAGCTTCGGTTTCCAAATCGAGCAAAGTCCTTTCTTATATTAAGTGAGGTATGGACTGCAGAGAGAGAGAGATCATTTTGCCCCTGTACAAATCATAAGTAAAACCTCATCTGGAATATGCAGTTCAGTTTGGGCACCAGTTAACAAAAAGAATATCAGGGAAATAGAGACAGTGCGAGAAGGGCAACCAGACTGATAAAAGGCATGAAGGAGCTCAGCTATGAGGAAATATTAGAGGAACTAAATATATTTTCTCTTGAGAATAGGAGATTAAGAGGGGATATGATCAACATGTATAAATACATAAGTGGTCCATATAGTAAACTTGGTGTTGAGTTATTCACTTTAAGGCCATCACAGAGGACATGGGGGCGCTCTTTACATCTGGAGACAGAGATTCAATCTCCAAATAGGGAAAGGTTTCTTCACACTAAAAGCTGTGAAAACGTGGAACAGACTCCCTCAACAGCTGGTTCTGGCCAGCTCAAAAGATTGCTTTAAAAAAGTCCTAACTGTGCATAAAATAACTGTATACTAGCATTTATTGTTAAAGTTGATTCAGGGAATATCTGATTGCCTCTCGGGGGATCAGGAAGGAATTTTTTCACATGCTCTAGCAAATTGGTTCATGCTTTGCTGGGGTTTTTTGCCTTCCTCTGGATCAACTGTGGGTATAGGATTGTGTATACAGGATTGTATAGTTTTTTTTGTTTGTTTTTTTCGCTTTTATTGGTTGAACTAGAAGGACTTTGGTGTCCTCTTTCAACCAGACTAACTATGCAACCATTTGAGAGGAAGACTAATTACAGGGGAAGTTGACCTTGCACCTGGCTGGATCAAGACTTCAGACTTACGATTGGTATTGCTGAGGAGCAGGTTACATAAATTGAATGTGTGATCCAAAAATAAAAACATTCCCATAGAAGCTATATGGAGATGGAGAGAGAGGATGTGAAATCAAGATAAAATCAATATAAGAATAAGACTGGTGTCAATGAGTCTGAAATTATGTAATGTGGTTTTAATTCTTTGAAGATTGAAGATATGAGAGGTGTGAAGATCCTAAAAAGGTATCAAGAAGTGGGTCTATTGCAACATTGAGACTTCCTCGCACAATCAATGCACACTCTTGAAGGGGGCTTACCTTGTACAGAAAAGCTTCAAGAGTAGAAACCTGATTTTTGTTTTGTAGATACAGGTTGACCTGTTCACTGCTCTGTCAAAGAGTGTTCGATAATCAATCTGTCTAAGATTCAATTGCTAACTCTTTTCGATTTCTATAGAGGGGAAGGTGTGTAGTAAGGTATTGGAAAGTCGTTGTTAGACAATTTTGGGAATCTTTTGAATGAATGTGATATGCATTTTGATTTTCTATAAATAATTGAGAATACAGGTATGTTTTTCAGGGGTGTCGAGATCTATTACAGTATATAACATGAGGATGACCTCTGTCATGGCGCTGTGTGGTAAGAGAGAAGGGGGAAAGAGACTAAAAGGTGGGCCACACAAGACCACGGAGAGGGTAAGTATCTGGTTCTCTGCAAGCAAAACAAGAGAAGGGATGTAAAAAGAACTACTGGGAGAGGAGAGAATTGGACTAGGAAAGAGGGAAAATAAATCAAAAAGAAAAAAAAGGAGGATGGAGGGGAAGTGGGGAATGCAAGGGGTACAAAATTGTCTATTAGTTTTTTCTAACCTTCTAAGGTACCAAATCTAGGCAGAACTGTATTGGAGTTAAATCTGCCTAGCCCCTGTCCCAGTGGTAAATAGGACAAGCAGGGAGAGAGAAGGGTGACTCCTGGAGGGCCTAGTTGTGGAGAATAGAAGGTAATGGAGTAAATGGGAGGTAAAGGCATCCCAGTGGTGTTGTAATATGTTGGCCAATTTATGTATAATATTGTATTGGAGTATGGGTTGAGCAGAAATTCAGTTGAATTGTCCAAGCCAACTCAATTTTAATATAACAGCTGAAGACCCTTTGATGTGTTGGTCTTATGCAAGTCTACCTAGGGGTGTGAGGTATGGGCTGTTAACCTAATTGAACATTTCAAAGGGTACATTGTTTAAAGGACCATAGAAGAAGTATTTATTGATGGTAATTAGACTTGAGGGGGTAACAATGGGATCAAGGAGGGCTCAAAAGGGTATTCAGGTGGTATCTGTTAATCTAATCTAATTACACATACCTAAGGGGACTTGTTGATGTTGATATGCGGGAGTGCAAATTGGGGCGGTTTATGACTACAGCTGTTCACGGCTGGGGGTTGTTGTCTGTTTGAAAGACTAAAGCTAATCAAAGTCCTAAATTGAAACGGCCAATCAAATTGCTCAGCCATTCAATATTTAGAGAATATAACACGGCATTCAGTCTATAGGTTTTAAGTGAGGCTTGTCTGTGTATGCACACAGACCTATGAACATGGGGTTCTGAATTATATCTACTCTGTCGGATTTTTCTGTCATCTGTGGACTTTGGACTTTGTTCTGTGTTGGAAGTCAATAAAGTGCATCTCTCTGGAAGAATTGGGTTGCTGCGGAAGAGTACTTACTAATTCATTATCATACCCACTCTACATCATATCACCCAGTATATATTAATATACCCGATCACTACGGGTCACGGCACCAATGTAGTGATCGGGTATATTAATATATACTGGGTGATATGATGTAGAGTGGGTATGATAATTAATTAGTAAGTACTCTTCCGCCGCAACCCAATTCTTCCAGAGAGATGCACTTTATTGACTTCCAACACAGAACAAAGTCCAAAGTCCACAGATGACAGAAAAATCCGACAGAGTAGATATAATTCAGAACCCCATGTTCATAGGTCTGTGTGCATACACAGACAAGCCTCACTTAAAACCTATAGACTGAATGCCATGTTATATTCACTAAATATTGAATGGCTGAGCAATTTGATTGGCCGTTTCAATTTAGGACTTTATTAGCTTTAGTCTTTCAAACAGACAACAACCCCCAGCCGTGAACAGCTGTAGTCATAAACCGCCCCAATTTGCACTCCTGCATATCAACATCAACAAGTCCCCTTAGGTATGTGTAATTAGATTAGATTAACAGATACCACCTGAATACCCTTTGAGCCCTCCTTGATCCCATTGTTACCCCCTCAAGTCTAATTACCATCAATAAATACTTCTTCTATGGTCCTTTAAACAATGTACCCTTTAAAATGTTCAATTAGGTTAACAGCCCATACCTCACACCCCTAGGTAGACTTGCATAAGACCAACACATCAAAGGGTCTTCAGCTGTTATATTAAAATTGAGTTGGCTTGGACAATTCAACTGAATTTCTGCTCAACCCATACTCCAATACAATATTATACATAAATTGGCCAACATATTACAACAAGTGGTTTGATAAATGGGCTCCCAGAAGTGCACCTCAACCGGACACAGGGGATCACTGATCATAGTACCAGCCACTGTGAGCGGCCCTGGCCCTGGTACCATGTGTTTGCTGTGAAAAATCACCGCAATCACAATTACAGTTGTAAATAAGTCTGCCATTCAAGATGTCTTGCTTACTACTGTGTAATCTTTGTAATTGGTCACAAGGATCACATGGTATCAGGGCCAATCATAGCATCACAGTAGTAAACAAAGGTTTTATGAATGAATTTTTTGAACAGTGTTACTGATTGCTTATACAGTGATCATCATAGTGTAAGAAAAAAAAAATCCTGATCAGGTCACTAGAGCAGTGCCACCATAGACACACTGGACTACTCTTGGGCAAATATGTAAAAAAAAATAAAAAAATAAAATAAAGTTATCAAAAAAATGTGAAAAATATTATTATTATTTTTTTTTATATATTGTCACCAGAGCAAGTGCAGTGATCATGTACAATGGCTGTCTGCACTGATATCACTGTATGTCACTGCCACAGCAGTACAATGTTACCAGACCAGTGCTGCCAGTCCCTATTCATCGCTTCACCAGTAGGTGCCCCTTATCACTACCAACCACTCACAGTATTCCTAATTACTGCCACACCAGTCAGTGTCCCTAATCACCGACCACCACTCACAGTGTCACCTATCACTGCCGCACCTGTCATATTGTCCCTGATAACCGCCATGCAAGCCATAATGTCCCTAATTACCACAATAACAGTTATTGTGTCCCTGATCACCACCACACTAGTCATATTGTCCCTGATCACCACCACACCAGTTACTGTGTCCATGATCATTGCCACACCAGTCATATTGTCCCTAATCATTAGACATGTGCAGAACGAAAACATTTGTTTAGTTTCAATTCATTATTTTACATGAATTTGTGTAGTTAAATTAGTTGAATTCGTTTTCGGAATTAGTTATGTTTATTTGTATTCTAATCGATTTGAATTTTCGAATTCGGATCGATTCGAAAAGTTTTTGAATAGTTTTTGAATTTGAATAGTATTCAAATGGTTTTCCAATTCGAAAAGTTTTCCAATTTCAAAAGAGAATAAAATAGAATAGAAAATAAAGGAATATAATAGAAAAATATAATAGAATATAAAAGAATATAACAGAAAAAAATAAATTGAGTATTAGTAAAACAGAGCAAAATAGGATAGAAAAAAAAGAACAGAATAGAATGGAATAAAAAAAGAATATCATTAAATAGAAAGATTACAACCATCTTCTGAAATTCAAATAGAATTAAAAAAATAATAGACTAGAATAGAATCAAATAGAAATAATATAACCATTTTCCAAAATTCAGATAGAATCAATTCAAATTTGAATAGAATAGAAAAGAATAGAGTAGAATAGAATAGGAAAAATAGAATAGTATAGAAAAAAACAATAGAATAGAATGCATATAACCATCATCTATCTCCCTATTCTAATCTATTCTTTTCTATTCTATTTCAAGTTGATTTTATTTGAATTTTGGGAAATGGTTATATTCTTTCAATTCTATTTTATTGTTTTTTTTTATTATTTTATGTTCTATTCTATTAGTCAAATTCAAATTTATTCTATTTGAAATTTGATTTTCAGATGGTTATATTTTTTCTATGTTGTTCTATTCTATTTGTTTTTATTATTTTCTATTCTTTTATTTTCTGTTATATTATTTTCTGTTCTGTTTTTTTCCTATTCTATTCCATTGTTTTCTATTCTATTTTATTCTCTTTGGAAATTTGAAAACTATTCAAATTTGAAAACTATTTGAATTGAAAACTGTTCATATTCGAATTTGAAAACTATTAAAAATTTGAAAACAAAAATTTGTCCAAATTTCAATTCGGAACAAAATGGACATCACACGTCTACTAATCACCTCCACACCAGTGCAGTGTTGTCTCTGCCCGCTGCCTGTACTAACCCTGGCCTGTTTATTGACCACATTTCTGCCTGCTGCCTGGACCGATTCTTTGCCTGTTTGCTAACCATGTCTATGTGCCTGTGGCCTGAACTGGCTCCTCTTTACATTCCACTGACTACATTCCTGCGAGACAGCAGGCCAGTGAACATAGTATTCATGTACCAGTAGGCTAGGCTTGCTTGACTTATAGGAACTGGCACTGCTATAGGTGACATTATACTAAGCTATATTCCCTGATCACTCATACAGTACATGTTTTGACACAATGGGTTGATTTGTGTAATCAATTTTGGATTGTTTGCTTTCCAAAATTAGGTCATTTTGAGGATTTTTCCACTGTTACTGGTGCTCTAGGGCAGGGGTAGGCAACCTTTGAGAGAGAAAGAGATCTACCCGGACAACATGGCAGAGATCAAAGATAATGTTTTAACCACTTAAGGACCCAGCCTCTTTCTGAGATTTGTTGTTTACAAGTTAAAAACATTTTTTTTTAAATTGACTTCCTAGAGAATAAAATGGCGGTCGTTGCAATAGTTTCTGTCACACCGTATTTGCGCAGAGGTCTTACAAGCACACTTTTTTGGGAAAAAATACACCCTTTGAATTAAAAAATAAGAAAACAGTAAAGTTAGCCCAATTTTTTTTATATTGTGAAAGAAGATGTTACACTGAGTAAATTGATACCCAAAATGTCACACTTTAAAATTGCGCCCGCTCGTGGAATGGCGACAAACTTTTACCCTTAAAAATCTCCATAGGAGACGTTTAAAAAATTCTGCAGGTTGCATGTTTTGAGTTAGAGGAGGTCTAGGGCTAGAATTATTGCTCTCGCTCTAAAGATCGCAACAATACCTCAAATGTTTAGTTTGAACACCATTTTCATATGCGGATACGTATGCGTTCGCTTCTGCATGCAAGCATGGTGGAACGGGGCACGTTTAAAAAAAAAAATGTTTCTTATTTATTTTACCTTTTATTTTTACACTGTTCTTTTAAAAACAAATGTGGCACTTTTATTCCTATTAAAAGGAATGTAAACATCCCTTGTAATAGAAAAAAAAAGCATGACAGGACCTCTTAAATATGAGATCTGGGGTCAAAAAGACCCCATATCTCAAAAAAAAGAAAAAAAACTAAAAATTTTGTCATTTGAAAAAAATAAAAATAAATAAATGGCCCTTTAAGAGCTATGGGCGGAAGTGACGCTTTGATGTCGATTCCGCCCTGCAATGATATGGAGGCGGGTGGGGACCATCTTCCCCTAACTCGTCTCCATACCAAGCCAGGACAAGGATCGCCCCAGCCGGAGGGGGGCCCTCTCCTGCCGCCGATAAAAGTGATCTTGCAACGAATCCGCCGCAGAGACCACTTTTATCTGAAAGCGGAACACCCGTTGAAAAAGAGGATATTGGGGTTATGCTGCCATAACAATGATATTCCTCTTCAAAGTAGCAACGTAAACATATGTCGGGCGGTTTGTAAGTGGTAAGGAGTTAACTAGCAAGTCCCCAATAAATAGTAAGGAAAAAAAAGTAAGGACAGGATATAGAAAACTTGAAAAAAATAATACAACTAATGTCACTGAAAAATTATAAACTTAGACCCCATACACACTATTAGATTTTCTGCAGATTTTTGTCTTCAGATTTACCAAAACCATGTAGTGCAAGGACCTGCCTGATTGCATACAAATTGAAACGCTTAAAGTTTGACCTCATATTATATGGTTTTGGTAAATCCGAAGACAAAAATCTGCAGAAAATCTAATAGTGTGTATGGGACCTTAGCCTACCTTATACGTTAGGTTTAGAACTGATCTACACCACTTAGGACAAAATATCCACCTTCTCGAATATTTGGGAACAGTGGATGAAATTTCAAAATTCTCAGTTATGTCAGGATTTGCAGATTGGCGTCTGAACTAGTCTTTTGGCATAAAAACTTGCCAGATGTTGAAATCGGAGGCCGTCTAGGGCCTAATATACTGCACATACGCACCGGAATTGGAGGGAGAGGGTAGCTGGTGGGTTTTCCCTCCCCCTCTCCCTTCTTCTGAGAGAGTCTTTCCCCTTTTCCCCTGCTGACCCCTCCTGTAGAGGGTCAGCAGGATGTGCAGGACAAGGTCAGTGGTATGCAGGACAATGTACAGTGGTCAGTAGTAGGTAGGGCAGCGTACAGAGGTCAATAGTAAGCAGGACAGTGTACAGAGGTCAGTAGTAAGTAGGGAACCATTCACAGGTTAGTAGTATGAAGAGCAGTGTACATGGAAAAGTAGGGCAGTGGACAGAGGTGAGCCTGACAGGGGGTCAACAGGACACTGCACAGGGGGGTTAGGAAGGCATGATACAGGGAGTCTGGGTGAGACAGTACATTGGGGTTAGGAAGGCACACCACTAGGGTGTCAGGAGGGCACGGTACAGGGGGGGTGGGTTCAGGAGGGCATGGTACAGAGGGGTCAGGAGGACAAGGTACAGGGAGGTCTAGAGGGCATGGTACAGAGGAGTCAGGAGGGCACGGTACAGGCAGGTCAGGAGGGCACACCACTGGAGGGGGTCAGGGGGATACACCACTGGGGGCATTGTTCTCTGTTCTAGTGCTAATCCCAGCCGACCCTCTGCTCTCATCCACTCTACATGATGTCATCCACAAGTGCCTAAATGAACTGAAGAGGAGGGCCAGCTGGGATAAGCACAGTACACTCCTGGGAGGTGACCAGGTATGCTTACACATAAGTCTGAACCCGCCGAGTTATCCTGCAGCTGTCATAAGCAGCAGAGGTAGTCCCCACCCAGCAGCCGCACATAAGCAAAGGGCGTGCTGTGGGGCTGGGAATGCCTTTGCCGGCTAGGATTATCTGGCACATCTCTGCTTTGCTGCGCAGCTCTGCCAATTGGGGGGTCGGCAAGGCTGGGAGAAGATATTGATCTACCTGTCACCTGCCTGTGGTCTGCGCTAGCAGAATACATTTGGACCTAAATTTATGAAAAAAGGTTATTTTTAGCAAAATTGTATAGCAGAAACTAAGAAAAACTTGTTTTTAATTTTTTTTTTCAAAATATTTGGTATTTTTTTCCCATTTCATAGCAAACAAAAACCCAGTGGTGATTAAATACAACCAAAAGAAAGCTCTATATGTTTAAAAAAATGATACAAAATAAATTTGGGTACAGTATTCCATAAAATCTGCTAATTGGCTTGGGCAGGAAGTGGATGAAAGTGTCCAGTTTTGAGGTGGTTAAGATTTTCTATACTGCATATCATTTTACTACAGCTAATGCCCTATGCTTGTGTTAGCAGTACTCCTACGCTCGCCCAGGGAATGTTTTTAATTGATAATGCCCCAATTTACCCTCTATATGTGTAAGATGTGGCCTTATTCATACTCTCAAAGAGGCAGAACATCTGTTGATCTGTATTATGTACTGAAGAGGTCTCAATACATAAAGCAATTATGTAAAGTTTATAAACTCTGTTAAAGCGGTAGTAAACTGCACCAATTTTTTTTTCTTAAACCCTGCAGGGTAAAGGCATAATGTGCTAGTGTACTGAGCATACTAGCACATTATGAAATGCTTACCTTGGAACAAAGCCCTCCAGTGGTGTGCTGTCACCAGTGAGAGGGTTTCCATCTTCACCTGGTCTTCCTTCCAGGTTTGTGTGCTCTGGCCATCTGATTGGCCTACGCGCGGAAGTCATGGAACGCGACATGGGGCTCTGAAGGGACAGCATGGGTATGCCGTCCCTTCAGAGCGAATGTGCCAGTGACATCACCGGCTGTATGCAGTGTGAGTATCTCCTAAACTGTGCAGGTTTTAGAAGATAAGCCTTACCACCCTCACCCTCCTACTACTCCTAATGTCTGGGGACATCGCACCAAACCCCGGCCCTCCCACACCCAATTTCCAACGCCAAGATCGACCATCTACCTCCTCCAACAGTAGTCGCAACTTCAACCTTCTCATCCCAATTCCCCTGATTCCACAAGTCAGCCCCCCTCTTTCATGTGCCCTCTGGAATGCCCGCTCAGTCTTCAACAAACTAGTTTCTGTCAATGACCTTTTCCTCTCCAAATCCCTTGATCTATTTGCTATAACTGAAACCTGGCTCCAGGAATTTGATACTACCTCTCCAGCTGCACTGTCCCACAGTGGCCTTCTCTGGACTCACTCCACCAGACCCAGTGGACGAAAAGGAGGTGGTGTCGGACTTCTCCTCTCCCCACAATGCACCTTCCAGGTACTGCCCACACCTCCCTCTCTTTCCACCTGCTCTTTCGAAATGCACTGCATTCGTCTTTTCTCTCCAGCTTGTCTGAGGGTCGCAGTCATTTATCGGCCTCCTGGACCAGTGTCACGCTTTCTGGATGACTTCTCTGCATGGCTACCCTATTTTCTCTCATCTGAAGTGCCTGCCATCATCCTAGGTGACTTTAACATTCCAATCAATGTTAATAATGCTACCACTTCTAAACTACTCAACTTAACCTCCTCTTTTAACCTAACACAATGGACACAAACCACCACTCACTCCAATGGCAACACTCTTGACCTTGTATTTTCCCATCGCTGCACTCCCTGCAATCTCTCCAACGCACCCTTTCCTCTGTCTGATCACAACCTTATCCGTTTCACACTCTCCTTGTCTCCTATATCCCATGCTGCCAACCCACATACCACTACCCGCAGGAACCTTCGCAACCTCAAACCTTCCCTTCTTCACTCTGCTACTGATGGCCTTTATGACAAAATCGCACCCCTGTCCTGCCCAGACCTAACCACTTCCATCTACAACACCACGTTGTCATCCTCCCTAGACGTACTTGCTCCTCTTTCTACACGCAGAACCAGGCCCCATCTGCCACAACCCTGGCAAACAGACGACACCAGAAGTCTCAAGAGACGCAGCCGCGCTCTTGAGCGAGCATGGCGTAAATCTAAATCCCTGCAAGACTTTACCCTCTACAAATCTGTCCTTCTCAAATACAACTCCTGCCTCCACACTGCTAAACAAACCTATTACAACACTCTCATCAAAACCCTCTCATCCAAACCTCGTCAACTCTTTTCTACCCTTAATTCCTTACTTCACCCCCCACTGCCCCCTCCCACCAACTTGCTTACCGCTCAACATATTGCCAACCACTTCAATAGCAAAATCAACACTATTCGCAAGGAGATATCCAGCATTAAAATTCCTCCCCTACCCAACATATCAGGTCCAACACCACACTCGATACTCTCCTCCTTTTGCCCAGTTACCACAGAAGAAGTTGATAAACTCCTCTCCATGGCACACCTCACTACATGTCCCCTGGACCCTGTCCCCTCTCAATTGCTGCGACCACCTTCCCACTCTATCCTCAACTCTCTAACCCACATCTTCAACCTCTCCCTCTCCTCCGGCACCTTTCCTTCCCCGTTCAAACATGCACTGGTTACCCCCATACTCAAAAAACCCTCACTAGACCCCACCTGTTTGAATAACTTAAGACCTATCTCCCTTCTCCCGTTTGCCTCCAAGCTCATCGAACGCCTTGTTCATGACCAAATGAGTCGCTACCTCACGGACAACAACCTTCTCGACCCCCTACAGTCTGGCTTCCGCCTACAACATTCGACTGAAACTGCCCTACTATAAATCACCAATGACCTAATAACTGCCAAAACCAATGGCCACTACTCCATACTCATACTTTTAGACCTCTCTGCTGCCTTTGACACAGTTGACCACCTGCTGCTCCTCAGCAAATTACACTCCCTTGGCCTCCGTGATTCTGCATTATCCTGGTTCTCCTCCTACCTATCTCAGCGCACTTTCAGCGTCACTTACAACTCCACCTCCTCCGCTCCCCTTCCTCTTTCTGTTGGGGTACCCCAAGGCTCTGTCCTTGGGCCTCTCCTTTTCTCACTCTATACCTCTTCCCTGGGCCAGTTGATCACCTCCCATGGCTTCCAATACCATCTCTATGCCGATGACACACAGATCTATCTCTCCACTCCCCAACTCACCCCCACTATCTCCTCACGGATCTCAAACTTGCTGAATGACATATCGGTATGGATGTCACACCACTTCCTCAAACTTAATCTTTCTAAAACTGAGCTTGTTATATTTCCTCCTTCACGGTCCCCCTCCTGTGACTTCACCATTAATATCAACAACACAACCATTGGTCCCTCCACACATGCCAGAGTCCTGGGTGTAATCCTTGACTCTGACCTCTCCTTCAGCCCCCATATCCAATCACTGGCTAAATCCTTTCGCCTTAACCTCCGCAACATCTCCAAAATTCGACCCTTTCTGACTAATGACACTACAAAACAACTTATTCACTCTTTGATTATTTCCCACCTCGACTATTGCAACTCTCTCCTTAATGGCCTACCCTTAACCACTTCAGCCCCGCTCACTGTATATATACGTCATTTTTTTGAAGATGGATATCTCGGTAACGGCAGCAGCTGCTGCCACAACCGAGATATCCATCTTTACAGTGAGCGATTCTGTAAACGATAATGGTGGTCTCAGCGGCGGGTTCGCCGCGAGATCACCGTTATCGGCGGCGGGAGAGGTGCCACCCCCCCTCCCGCCGCTCTCCCGCACCCTCCGCCGCTTACCGGAACCGTCGGTAACGGCGGAGGAGATCGGGACCTGTCACCGCTGAGGTACTGAGACGAGTGAGGCCAAGATGGCCCCCACCCATCTCTATACCATGTGATGGCCGGAGCGACGTCATTACGACGGCTCCGCCCACTGTCTTAAAGGCACAAATTTTTTAAATGTAATTTTTCAAACGACTTTTTTTTTTTTTTTGCATTTTAGTCTAAATATGAGATCTGAGGACTTTTTGACCCCAGATCTCATATTTAAGAGGACCTGTCATGCTTTTTTCTATTACAAGGGATGTTTACATTCCTTGTAATAGAAATAAAAGTGATCCAAATTTTTTTTTTTTAAAAACAGTGAAAAAATAAATAAAATAAAATAAAATAAATAATAAAAACAAAAAAAAAATTTTTTTAAAGCGCCCTGTCCCGACGAGCTCGCACGCAGAAGCGAACGCATACGTGAGTAGCGCCCGCATATGAAAACGGTGGTCAAACCACACATGTGAGGTATCGCCGCGACCGGTAGAGTGAGAGCAATAATTCTAGCCCTAGACCTCCTCTGTAACGCAAAACATGCAATCTGTAGAATTTTTTAAACGTCGCCTATGGAGATTTTTAAGGGTAAAAGTTTGACGCTATTCCACGAGCGGGCGCAATTTTGAAGCGTGACATGTTGGGTATCAATTTACTTGGCGTAACATTATATTTCACAATATAAAAAAAAATTGGGCTAACTTTACTGTTGTCTTATTTTTTTTTTCAAAAAAGTGAATTTTTTCCAAAAAAAGTGCGCTTAGAAGACCGCTGCGCAAATACGGTGCAAAAAAAAGTATTGCAATGACCGCTATTGTATTCTCTAGGATGTTAGAAAAAAAACCATATATAATGTTTGGGGGTTCTAAGTAATTTTCTAGCAAAAAAACCTGTTTTAAACTTGTAAACACCTAAAATCCAAAACGAGGCTGGTCT
This sequence comes from Lithobates clamitans, assembly GCA_037952925.1. NCBI lineage: Eukaryota > Metazoa > Chordata > Amphibia > Anura > Ranidae > Lithobates > Lithobates clamitans. Next base: position 2,495,035 of record JBBGZY010000482.1, read on the forward strand.
TTAAGTGGTTAAGCAGGCTATCCCCCCTTCAGTCTATTATGAATGCTGCTGCTAGACTAATACACCTCACTAATCGATCCGTGACTGCTGCTCCTCTCTGCCAATCCCTTCACTGGCTTCCCCTACCCCACCGTGTAAAATTCAAAATGCTAACCATAACATACAAGGCCATTCACAACATCGCCCCCATCTACATCACCAACCTCATCTGCAGATATCACCCAAATCGCCCCCTCCGCTCCTCCCAGGACCTCCTGCTCTCTAGCTCCCTTGTTACCTCCTCCCATGCTCGCCTTCAGGACTTCTCCAGAGCCTCTCCCATCCTCTGGAATTCCCTGCCCCAGTATGTCCGATCAGCCCCTACCCTGTCCACCTTTAGGAGATCCTTGAAAACTCATTTATTCAGGGAAGCCTATCCCACACCCACATAACTGTCCCTGAGCCACCCCCATCAAATCATTCTTTGCAGCTATTACCTTTTGTACCACCACCCCCTCCCTTTTAGAATGTAAGCTCTACGAGCAGGGCCCTCCTGTACCTTTTGTATTGTACTGTAATTGTGTTGTCCCCCTTATACATTGTAAAGCGCTGAGTAAACTGTTGGCGCTATATAAATCTCGTATAATAATAAAATAATAATAATCACGGTACCTACAGGTAAGCCTTATTATAGGCTTACCTATAGGTACAAGTGCAAAAAAAGGGTTTACTTCCACTTTAAAGCAAACAGGTGCGGGCTGGGGACAATTCTGAATGGTGAGACAATTGGATATGACAATGTACAGTATGAGCACTGAGCAAATTATTTTGATAGCATTGTTTATTTATTTTTGGTTATTAATAAAAACTATTTGACTCTGGGGTTGATTTACTGAAGGCAAATCCACTTTGCACTACAAGTGCACTTGGAAGTGCAGTTGCCGTAGATCTGAGGGGAAGATCCAAATGAGGGGGAAGCTCTGCTGATTTCTATCATCCAATCATGTGCAAGTGGAAATGTTGTTTTTTATTTTCCTTGCATGCCCCCCTCAGATCTACAGCGACTGCACTTCTAAGTGCACTTGCAGTGCAAAGTGGATTTGCCTTTAGTAAATAAACCCCACTGTGTTGGGTACTTTGTGACTTTGAGGGTGACATGGGACAACTTTTTAAGGTTGTTTTGGTATTGAAACCTAATTTTTTATTAATCAATAATAGGCTTGAATTTAATAGCTATAGGAAAGTTTACTCCTTAAAAAAAATAATTTTGAAGTCCCCAACTTTGTACAACAGTGGTGCAACTGTGGAACAGGCAAAAAAAAACATACAGATTGAGCCATCATTCCTACAAAAGTATAGCATAACCTGGGGGAACCTTGTATACACACAGCTTCTTACTCACTGAACAAATGTACAGAGTGTAAAAAAATGAAAATATTAGTTCAATATCGAATACATCCTAGTATATCCAATATTTTCCATTCTATAGCAAAAAAGTAAAATGTTAAATAATAGAGCACTCCGATGCAAAACAATCAGCAGATATCTTAGCTTGGTGGGCTTTTCCATGAAGGGTTATCCAATCACTATACCACTGAGAATTTTTGATATGTCCACTTTACACAATGGTGCAGCCGGGGATAAAGAAATCTGTGGGTCAGAATAGAACAGAAAGTTAAAAATTAGATGTTCTTGATTTTCCATGCACACCAGAGGTTTAGGGCTGTGCTGACCAGCCTTTTCCAATGCAGTCTCAATGCATAGACAAAGCACAACATGCATTTTTTTTTCAGCACAGTTTAGTGAGATGCAATCCAGCACATTACATCACTCTGCAGCCAAAATAACTGAATTAAATTAAACTTTGTGACATTTCAAAGAAGTTCTATAGGGTGATGCGCTGTTTACAGTACACTGTCACCATTGCCTTCACATTGCAGCAGCCCTAAAATGTGATCCTGTCACAAAACCTGCTTTTGAAGTAGCCTAACTGACTTTTGAAAAGCATTCTTTACTTCAGTATTCCTAAGTGTGTAAATAAAGGGGTTAAGCATTGGAGTGAAGACAGTATACATAAGTGAAAGGAATTTATCATAGTGACTGCCCTTTGGTCTGATATAGACAATAATGACGGTACCATAGAATAGACAGACTACAATGAGATGGGAAGAACATGTAGAAAATGCCTTCTTTTTCCCTGCATTGCTGTTTATCTTTAGCACAGTTTTTATTATTGCAATGTAAAGCACTACTATCATAGTAAAGGGAAAAACAACCGCAGGTATGGCTGCCAACATAGTGACAAAATTGCTGATCGTTGGGTCAGAACATGCCAAATTCTGCAGTGGAGCCAGATCACAGAAAAACTGATCAATCTTATTGGGACCACAATACTCCAGAAGAGCTGTAAAAATTACAGGTATAAAAGAAATAATGAACCCGGCCATCCATGGAAGAGTACCTAACACACAACAAAACGCATTGTTCATAACTGATGAATACCGCAAAGGATTGTTAATAGCCAAAAATCGATCAAAGGCCATCAGTGCAAGAAGAAAGCATTCTGTTTCTCCTATAGCATGTAAAGCATACATCTGTGTAAAACAGCCAATAACAGATATCTTGTAATCAGTCTTGGCAAGAATGTATAAGAGTTTTGGTATAGTTACTGAAACGCACATCATTTCCGAAATGGCAAATATGATAATGAAGAAATACATTGGGATCTGTAGAGATATATGAGTCATAACTAATACAATAATAATAATGTTTCCAATGATACATATGATGTAGGCTAATAGAACAGCATAAAAAAATGCACTATGGTATTTAAGAAAGCTGGAAAACCCCACTAGCTGGAACTCCATTACTGTAGTCTTGTTAGCATCTTGCATTGTTGACTTAACAAACCTGGGTAATACAAAGATATATTGTTGGGTGTTATTTACCAGAACACTATGATAGTCATCACAAAGGAATCTAATTATCCTTTCTCATTCCATTTGCACATCACCTGCTCAGTACACAGCCAGGTGAGCTTCTCATTGCCACAGTATCAAGGAATCTTGTTTATGCCCCATTCCAGTAGCCCATAAGCTTTATGAATTCCATATGTTGTCTACAGGATTCTTTGTATCATTTACAGTGAAGGAAAAAAGTATTTGATCCCCCTGCTGATTTTTACATTTGCCCACTGACAAAGAAATGATCAGTCTAAATTTTAATGTTAGGTTTATTTTAACAGTGAGAGACAAAAATATCCAGAAAAATGCATTTCAAAAAAGTTGTTAATTGATTTGCATTTTATTGAGTGAAATAAATATTTGATCCCCTATCAATCAGCAAAATTTCTGGCTCCCAGGTGTTCTATACAGGTAACGAGATGAGATTAGGAGCACTCTTATAAACGGAGTGCTTCTAAACACAGATTGTTACCTGTATAAAAGACACCTGTCCACAGAAGCAATCAGATTCCAATCTCTCCACCATGGTCAAGAAAAAAGAGCTGTCTAAGGATGTCAGGGACAAGATTGTAGACCTACACAAGCCTGTAATGGGCTACAAGACCATCGCCAAGCAGCTTAGTGAGAGGGTGACAACAGTTGGTGTGATTATTCGAAAATGGAAGAAACACAAAATAATCCAATCTCCCTCAGTCTGGGGCTCCATGCAAGATCTCACCTTGTGGAGTTTCAATGATCATGAGAATAGTGGGGAATCAGACCAGAACTACACAGGAGAATCTTCTCAATGATCTCAAGGCAGCTGGGACCATACTCACCAAGAAAACTATTGATAGCACACTACACCGTAAAGAACTGAAATCCTGCAGCACCCGCAAGGTCTCCCTGTTCAAGAAAGCACATGTACAGGCTCATCTGAAGTTTGCTAATGAACATCTGAATGATTCCGAGGAGAACTGGGTGAAAGTGTTGTGGTCAGATGAAACCAAAATCAAGTTCTTTGAAATCAACTCAACTCACCATGTTTGGAGGAGGAGGAATGCTGCCTATGACCCCAAGAACATCATCCCCACTGTCAAACATAGAGGTGGAAACATTATGCTTTGGGGGTGTTTTTCTGCTAAGGGGACTGGACAATTTCACTGCATCAAAGGGACGATGGATGGGGCCATGTACTATCAAATCTTAGATGAGAACCTCCTTCCCTCAGCCAGGGCATTGAAAATGGGTAGTGGATGGGTATTACAGCATGACAATGACCAAAAACACACGGCCAAGGCAACAAAGGAGTGGCTCAAGAAGAAGCACATTAAGGTCCTGGAGTGGCCTAGCCAATTTCCATACCTTAATTGAAGATTAAGTAGAATAGAATAATAAATAGAAAATAAGTGGAGGGAGCTACCAAATGTCAGCCTCAAAACCTAAATGACTTGGAGAGGATCTGTTAGGCTCGGTTCACACTGGGACGACTTGGGATCCGACTTGTCGCCCCTCAAGTCGCCCCAAGTCGCCCCAGAAAGAGATTCACATGACAGTGAATGGGAGCGTCTTAATAGACACTACTGAAGTCGCTCCAACTTCAGAGCGTACTCCCTGTACTACTTGGATCCGACTTGGTAGGCGACCTGTACCATAGAAATCAATGGAAGTCGCCTCCAAGTCGGATCTCTCTCTAAAGTCAAGCGACTTTGCAGGGAAAAAATTTTGTTTGCCCAGGCAAACCCCTCCCTCCCAGAGAGCAGATTGTCCTGTGATTGGCCACAGCCAAAGTCGCCTATCCTGGAGGCGACTTGAAGTCGCGTTGTAATTTGCTAAAGTCGCACTGAAGTCGCTCTGAAGTCGCGTTGAAGCCGCGTTGAAGTCGCCGTACAAAGTCGCGCTGAAATCGTGTTGCCCCTGTGTGAACCGAGCCTAAAGAGAAGTTCGACAAAATCCCTCCTGAGATGTATGCAAACCTGGTGGCCAACTACAAGAAACATGTGACCTCTGTGATTGCCAACAAGGATTTTAACACTATAACTGCATACACATGAGCGGACTGTCTGGCAGAAAAGGTCTGACGGAACGATTCCATCGGACATTCCGATCATGTGTGGGCTTCATCGGACCTTCATCGGACCTTTTCTGTCTAAAATTCTGACGGACCTAGAAATAGAACACGTTTCAAATCTTTCCGACGGACTCAAGTCCGATCAAAATATCAGTTTTTCTGTATGCTAGTCCGACAGACAAAGAAGGATGCAAGGGCAGGCATTGGTTACTGGCTATGAACTCCCTTATTCTAGTCCGGTCATACGTCATTACGTTTGAAACGATCAGTGTGATCGTGTGTAGGCAAGTCCATTTCGTTGGAACTCTGTTGCAACTCAGTTGAAAAGTCCTTCGGAGTTCAGGTGGACAAGGAGTCCGCTCGTGTGTACACGGCATAAGTGATGTTTTGTGAAGGGGTCAAATAATTATTTCACTCATTAAAATGCAAATCAATTTATAACTTTTTTGAAATGCATTTTTCTGGATTTTTTTGTTGTTATTCTATCTCTCACTGTTAAAATAAACCTACTATTAAAATTATAGACTGATCATTTCTTTGTCAGTGGGCAAATGTACAAAATCAGCAGGGGATCAAATACTTTTACCCTCACTTACCAATCTTCCTGTACTTTAAATCTTAAGTTTAGTTAAAATAATAAAGTATAATCACAAGGGACATTACTTACCTTCAGTGAGATGTGTCCCTTGTGCTGCTGTGTCCTCCTTTAGCAGAAATCGTTATCTTCTGAGGCCCTTGCAACCATAAAATTCCTGTGTGGCGGTGTACCAGGTCAAGGCTCTGATCCTAGCTTTGGCTGGTGAGCCTCATTATTGTCTCATTTGAGAGTATATTTAGAGTATTGTTTGTGTTTTAAATATTTTTGATATATTGGGTTTTTTATTATTTAGGGTGTGGTTATGTAGGTTTGATATATTTGCATAATAAACAAATTGTCAGTATCTATCTAGTGCAATCTTTTTGTGAAAGGATTACGTGGTGCATTTGCATAGAATGTAATTGTTAATGCCATGCACACGCAGTAATGCTGTTCTCAGTACTGTATGTTGGTTAGCCAACTAAGAATATATTGACAAAACATAGAAGTCTTGTTAGTATTATTACCCGAATATTTTGGCAGGAATGTAAGCATCTCAATTGATATTATGCTTTAAGAATGAAGGAGAATTGTCTTTATCTATACTCTTTTTTGCCTTTGGTTATAGCGGATAGTGATGTAATTCCTAAAATGCCCAATACGTGTTGATTAACCAGGTGTATTCACAATAGCAGGCATCTCTTTAAAGGTCCATAATAATTATGTATTTATGATAAAGCAAGACATTAGAAAACCAGTGTTTGGTGTGTCTTTCAAAATGGTTAGAAACGGCTGGTAAAACATTTTATGTGTTAAAGTTATGTGGTACGTTAATTCATAGCCACTCTGGCGGTATGATTATGTCAGATTTTTGCGTCTCAAAGTGGTACAATCGTTTTGCATAGAAATTTGGCGTTGTATATTGTAGGCCTGTAATTCTTAGCAATAACACACTTAAATCTGTCCAAACAAGAGTCTAGTAGATATCCCGGGTATAATAAAGTTTGAAACACAAAATCATAAATTATAATATAATAAATAACTATAAATAATTATAATAAATAAAAATATAATAATAATAAAATGAATTTCCCCAAGATTCACTATCGCTCAATTCTGCAAGTGTTCTAATTTACTATCTCTGTTTTCTAGCTGGTCTAAAACCACTTTTCATGTAAAGGGACACTTTTTGGTTGCTATGGACAATCTCCAGTTTCCAGGCAGAAAGAACAGTATATATAATATAGAACTACATGCAGGGCATTAGACAAAGCACTAGGGACAAAAGGGATGTGAAATGATTTCATACGGTAATGTAATCTGTAAGATTACAGTCTACTGTATGTGTTATGAATTTTGTACTTTTTGAATTTGCTGCAGGGTCGTGACGCTCGCAGGGAACGGAGCCTGGCACACAGAGGCATTGGGCGGAGGACAGAGCCTGCAGGCACAGGGGGGGACATCCCAGGATCCTGGGGACAAGGTAAGTATACTGCACCAGGATCCTTCAATGCAATCCCGATTGTGGCTCGGGGTTATCACAAATGGTACTGAAATGTAACCCCGAGCCACACTCGGGAAAACCACCAGGGAGGTTAAAGTGTTACTAAACCCAGGAACCTGCATTCACTATATCTGGTCTTCCATAGTACACAGAATGTGGAAATACAATCATTTTAGTAAATATAAACTGCTAAGTGCCTTTTCTCATCAGCAGTATATAGCAGTATTGTGACTTCTATCAGTGCCTGGTTAAAGCTTGCAGGAGGAGTTTTCATACTGCACTGGCTGTCCTATCTGGATGAAGGTCCCCTGACCCTCTGTCTGGACAGTGCTGATTGGCTCTGTGCTGATCACATGTACTCTTGCAAGAAAAAAAAAACTCTATAGCATTACTCACCAAACTGAGCATGTGCAGCCTGACTCAATTTACTCAGTCTTATCTGGGGGCAATACAAATAGAGGAGTATCTGTGCATACAGGATCAAACAGCCTTTTTTACACAATGCAGAGGATTAACCCCTTAGGTTCCACAGTGAGTATAACAAGCATGCTTTACTGCATATACAGACTGATTTTACTGTTGTGGGTTTAATAACACCTTAAAGAATAGAAAATAAACTGCAATCGGTATTACCATTTACTACAGTATAAAAATTAATTACTCTTTTGTTTTGTGTGTTTTTTTTTTTTTAATTTGTGAAGTTTAGTAAATTGGCAGACAATGAAAAGCATTAAAAGCATAAAAAAAAACAATTATTAAAAATATATCTAAAAGAGTCAATTGATACTGACCACTTTGTTTTGTAATGCATATGGAAATCTTTTGGGTTACTTTTCCATGAACCAAAATGTAAATGATTATCAAAGCAATATTCTGGTCTATAAAGTTTGTTTACCAGTGTTTCACTTTATTCTTATAAGTATTATACCCATCTACAGCTATTTCAGTAATTCAATGATTTATTTTTCTAAAGCAACTAAAACAAAATTTAGCACATGTGGAATATTTAGGAAAACCCTTGAAAAATTAGGTAATTGTTTTTAAAATCTTTTTTTAAAGCATAATTTAAAGCATAAAACAGCTTTTTAACACCCGAATAAATAAAAATAAAAAGGTAGACTCTTGGACGTGCATCTTAAAGAACACAACATACAGAGATATGGGAAATGATTATCGACACTGACACACGTACACCTACACAGGTTGAACTGGATGGGCTATAGACGTTATTCAATCTTACCAACTATGTAGACATTTCATAAATTCGGAATAGCTTTATCAAAATGTTACAGAGATGTTGCTTCTTTTATAGCAAAAGAAAATGAAACCGTTAATGCTTGGGGAAAACCTATTTAACTCCATTGTGTAATATAATTTCTAATCTGAGCCTCTTTTAAATGTTTCTCTTACTAAAAACTCCTAATGGATTTTAATAACATAATAAATATACTCCAATGTAAAAATAGATTCTGGTGATCTCTTGATCTATCACTGATGGTTGGTACCCTTTTGCAACAAAGCGCTTCTTTAGAAATTGGGCTTGTTTTACAAAATCAAAAGAAGTAGAGCAGTTTCTGCGAATACATAGCAGTTGATTGCGGTCAACAGATTCCAGCCATGGGCCATAGTGGCAACTGTCTGTGGTGATATATCCATTTCTGTCCGTCGGCTTGAAAAAGGTGGTGGTCACAATACGGCGGTCAGCTATGGATATCTGCAGATCTAAAAAATAAATGGAGACAGTGCTTGTCTCGTACGTAAGGACTATACCCCTCTCGTTAAGAGTGGCCATGAATTTGTGAAGGGTTTCCTCGTCACCTTTCCATAGGAGGAGGATGCTGTCTATATATCGTGCCCATAAACACAGCTCGGGTCGCTGTGATGGGTAGATGACATCCTTCTCCCATAGTGCCATGAAAAGGTTGGCGAGGCTGGGGGCAAATTTGGCCCCCATAGCCACGCCTTTCTTCTGCAAAAAAAATTGATTGTTATACCAGAAGTAATTGGTAAGTGTAGCAAAATGCAGAAGCTCCATAATAAAACTTTGCTGTGACAGCAAAATATTGTTATTTGTGGCGAGGTAATGTTTCACAGCCTCAAGTCCTAATTCATGTGGGATACAAGTGTATAATGCCGTGACATCCACCGTAACCAGGATAAGATTGTCCTGATATTCAACGGACACCAGATGGCGGATGGTGTCTCCTGTATCTTTGAGGTATGAGGGGACTTTGCATACCAACGGTTGGAGGAAAAAATCGATGTAGCGGCCGATTCTAGAAGTTATCGAATCGATCCCACTTATAATGGGTCTACCCGGAGGCCTTGTAATGTTCTTGTGTATTTTCGGGAGGTAATACATTACTGGGATCCATGGGCCTACTGGGACAAGATATTCTTTTTTGTTTAAGATGCCCTGTCTATAACCTCGTTCTACAATTTCTGTTAGTCTCTTTTTAAAAACTTTTGCGGGATCATTTTTCAGTTCCATATAGGTTTTGTCATCGCTAAGAATGCGACACATCTCAAGGTGGTAGTCTTCCTTATCCAGGATTACCAAGCCCCCGCCTTTATCGGCGGGGCGGATCACTATGTCTTTATATTCGCAGAGGGATTTCAAGCCCAACTTTATTTTGGGGTGATCATAAGCATGTTTAACAGATAATTGATCTAGGTCCTTCAATACCAAGTCAAAGAAGACTTTGATAGAAGGAGCCATATTATTGGGGGGGTTAAAGAGTGAGAGGTTTGCTAACCCAGAGTGGACCACTCCTCTATTATTTATTTCAGTCCCCACTATATTCAGAGTTTCTGGGTTAGTAGGGTTACTCAAGAAATGTCTCTGAATATTGAGTATTCTTTTAAATTTCAAAATAGCTATAAAGGTCCCAAATTTGCTCAATTTCCTAGAGGGAGCAAACTTGAGACCCTTATCCAACACGTACAATTCAGCATCAGAGAACGTTCTCTGGCTCAGATTGAAAATGCCACTGGTTTTTAGTGTCGTCTTCTTTTTCCTGGCCCGCAACCCCCCTCGGGAACCTCGTTTGCGTCTGCCCTTCGTTTGGGGCCTAAAGATCCCCTGGGAAAATCCTCATTGTGGGGAGGGTTGGGGCGTGCCTGGTTGTAAGTGTATGGTGATTTATCATATTGGTTATATTCATTATCCATATAAGGATATGGATTGTGATGTTATTGTCTGTAGGGTTCTTCCCTAAGGGGAGAGAATCTATTATAGGTCCGGATGGAGGTGGGGGTGCGGTAATTCTGATGTGATTCAGAAAAATTCCTACCATAATAGTCACGTTGGGGAGATCTGATGTAGGTGTCTGAATCTGGGTGTTCATAACTAACATTTCTTGCATTTTAAGGCCCTCTCTCCTTCTGGTGAAAACCTCTCCCTCTGTTGGCATAGTGGTGACTATTTCTGGGGGGATGGTTACGGGTAGGAATCCTCCCATTGCAGTTTCCAGGGGTGGCAGGGTGTTCAGCTCTCTTTTGTGTGTTGGTATGAGCAACCTGTGTTAAGGGAGCTGTAAGGACCCTTCTGTTGTCTGGAACAAGGGAAGAGGAAGTATTCCCTTCCACTGTCCCTGAAACCTCCATGGATGCATTCGTATCTTTTTTCTGCCAGTTAAACACCTGATTTTTTCTATAATCGGTGGTGTCTCGTGTATATTTCTTTGTTTCTTGGAGCGTTGATCCCTCTCTTCTTTCTCTAAATGGCTTTTTAAATTGGCCGAAAGAGAGACGTACTCTGGTGTGGCCTTATGGGGAAGGAGCTGTTCTCTAAGTTCCTTAATCTCTCTATCAATAAGACATAGTCTACTTCTCTTCCTGTAGACAAAGAAGCCAAGGAGACTAATGCCTGCTTCGTTAAAATAATGGAACCAGGTCTCTACTTCTGTTTCATCCTGTTGAGGGTGAATGTCCCATCTTAGGCCTCTAGGGACCAAGCGCTCCTTGGAATATTGTTCAAGGAACCCAATGTCCCATAATAGGTGGATCTCAGAAACAATAAGGTTTTTAAGGCACATGAACAAACCACTAATCTCTGTGTTAGTGTTTAAAGTAACAAAAACTCCCTCTGTAACAATGGAGTGAATGGTGCGATATTCAAACATATCCATGTTTAAAATGTGAAATAGTAGTGGCAGCAACAAAAATAACTAGAACAGTGAGAATCAAAAAATATACAAAATATTGTTGCGATACTATAAGGAAAAATAAAAAATAAAAAATATAAAATATATAAAATTAGGAATAGCAGCCAGCATTTCTTGAGTAACCCTACTAACCCAGAAACTCTGAATATAGTGGGGAATGAAATAAATAATAGAGGAGTGGTCCACACTGGGTTAGCAAACCCCTCACTCTTTAACCCCCCCAATAATAGGGGCTCCTTCTATCAAAGTCTTCTTTGACTTGGGGGGTTAAAGGCATCTTAAACAAAAAAGAAAAAGAATATCTTGTCCCAGTAGGCCCATGGATTCCAGTAATGTATTACCTCCCGAAAATACACAAGAACATTACAAAGCCTCCGGATAGACCCATTATAAGCGGGATCGATTCGATAACTTCTAGAATCGGCCGCTACATCGATTTTTTCCTCCAACCGTTGGTATGCAAAGTCCCCTCATACCTCAAAGATACAGGAGACACCATCCGCCGTCTGGCGTCCGTTGAATATCAGGACAATCTTATCCTGGTTACGGCGGATGTCACGGCATTATACACTTGTATCCCACATGAATTAGGACTCGAGGCTGTGGAAAATTACCTTGCCACGAATAACAATATTTTGCCGTCACAGCAAAGTTTTAGTATGGAGCTTCTGCATTTTGCTACACTTACCAATTACTTCTGGTATAACAATCAATTTTTCTTGCAGAAGAAAGGCGTGGCTAAGGGGGCCAAATTTGCCCCCAGCCTCGCCAACCTTTTCATGGCACTATGGGAGGAGGATGTCGTCTACCCATCACAGCGACCCAAGCTGTGTTTATGGGCACGATATATAGCTGACATCCTCCTCCTATGGAAAGGTGATGAGGAAACCCTTCACAAATTCATGGCCACTCTTAATAACAACGAGAGGGGTATAGTCCTTTAGTCCAGCTAAAGAGTTATTTCCCCCACGGGTTGAATGTTGAATGGGACCTAAATGTGTTTATTAACAAATCATAACCCATTGTTGATTTGGCCCCCTTCTTCACATCTGATTCATTTTTACTGTTTCACCACGGTACTCCCTCACATTCATTTAGATTAAGCATAGTTTGAATAAGTAGAACACTATATACCACCACTTATGTTCCCATAATATATATACTCTAATAACTGCATGCCCAGTTATTCTGGCCCCCTTTTCTCTCTCTTTCCTTTTTATATTCTATATGGTCATTAGATGCTCTTTTTAAGGTTTATTCTTTACAGGATTGGTTTTCTATATGACTCTGCGACAGGCTTACTACAGCTGATCTTACATGCTCCTAGTTGATGATACCTGTATGCCATTCACAATTTCTATGGAAGATGTTTAGGTACATTCAAGTTCCTATTTTATATACCCCTGTGGGGGGCTCTTTGCTCGATGCCCTGGTTTGTAGTAATATTTTAGTCCAATATTTATTTACAATATATTTGTTGTCTGTCCCGTTTTGCCAGCGCATTTGCGTCCTTCTTCGGCACTTCCGTTGACACAGGAAGTTGCTGGGATACAAGCGTCTGGCTCAATTGTGCAATGATGCTGTTATCTGGTCTCTGGGCGGAGTAATCCAGCCCCACACCATATGACCACATTTGTCTCTTCCTGGTATGGAATAGAGGCTTGGAGCACATGAGTTAGCGCGCGATGCCGCCATCCCGGACGGTGTCGACATGTGACCTGGCACTGGGGACTGTGATTGGCCGGTTAAGTTACATGTGATAGTGTTGTAGGACAATTACAGATTGCCAGCTTTCTATTGGCTGTAAGGTCCACTCTACAGCGGCGTTCATAGCTGATTGTGATTTTAAACAATTTATGTGTCTACATATGTAAGCGTGATACCGGACAGTAGGCTATATGCCCCAGTAGAAGGACCTCTTGTCCGAAACATGTCGGGTTGCCATTAGCTATTTGTCCTCTGGTACCACGCTGTTTTATCTATACTGTGATCACTTTTAACCATTGCTGCTGCTGTTCGGATTTGTTTCTTTTTTTGGTTTATAATAAACCTGTTCTTATGGATTCAAGCACTATGTGGGGTCTTCTACTCCTTTTGCATGTTCCCAGGCTGGCTGAGTGAAAGCCACACCTTCTGGCCATCCATTTGCCGGGAAGGTGACTACATCTACACCCTGAACATCATTTGCCGGGAAGGTGACTACATCTACACCCTGAACATCAGTAATCCCCAGTTCGCCTATGGTCGTTAGAAAGGAACCAGTTGAATCTGCCGCATACGCCTCTCCGCAAGCACCTATCTGGATCGGTTGATCCACAAGCCTGAATGACACCTAGCCAGACGGCAAATGTGTCCACCCTCTCCGGTAAGCGTATTTGCTCCTTCTACTTTCATCTGTGGATACCTAGTACAGGAAGATCATCTTTGCGATTTACATTGCACCTATGTTACTTATATTAGTTATCCTTCTTTTCTGACACTGAAGAACATGTCGTTCAAACTGATGGACATTTATGTGATTATGAAGTATAATTTTTCCCTTTGAGGTTTACTCCTCCTTCCTCTTTCCACATATGGTTTCTATATCATCACGTTGAAAGTTTGCTTGTCACATATATGTATTGTGGTAGCTAATATTTATTTTTGTGTTTAGTGCTGCATTTTTATACATATTTCTGCTCCTATTATAAGTTGAAATTCAAATACATGATTTTTTGAACTTTATTACTGGGTAGTTGAGCATGTCTTTCAGTTATTGTTTGTCTATGCTTTTTTCCTTCCACCAACTCAGTGGATTTCCTCTCTATGTAGTAGTGGCGTGCTCAAGTCAATAATGCTTGCAGCTTGTGGATTATCCACTTGATTTTGGACCATATCTGCTACAGTTTCATCAAACTCCTACCAGATTGTAGACATAGGTCTGGAACCATATTGACCCCATAAAGAATGAGGAAGGACATTTGGTTACAAAGGATGGGGAGATGGCGAAGGTATTGAATTTATTCTTCTCCTCAGTCTTCACGAGGGAATCGGGGGGCTTTAGTAACCAAAACTGCAGTGTTTATCCTCATGACACATCACAGGAAACACCTCCATGGTTAACAGAAGACAGAATTAAAATTAGACTGGAGAAACTTAACATTAATAAATCACCAGGACCAGATGGCTTGCACCTGAGGTACTTAGGGAACTCAGTCAATTAATTTCCAGACCATTGTTCCTAATTTTTACTGACAGTCTACTGACTGGAATGGTACCAGCTGATTGGAGAAAAGCCAATGTAGCACCAATATTTAAAAAAGGCCCAAAATACATCCCTGGAAATTACAGACCAGTTAGCCTAACATCAATAGTATGTAAACTCTTGGAGGGGATGATAAGGGACTACATACAAGATTTTAGTAATGAGTACGGTATCATTAGCAGTAATCAGCATGGATTCATGAAGAATCGTTCTTGCCAAACCAATCTACTAACCTTCTATGTAGAGGTGAGTTGCCAGCTAGATAAAGGAAGACCCGTAGTCATGGTGTATCTGGATTTTGCAAAAGCATTTGACACAGTTCCCCATAAATGTTTACTGTATAAAATAAGGTCCGTTGGCATGGACCATAGGGTGAGTACATGGATGGAAAACTAGCTACAAGGGTGAGTTCAGTGGGTAATGATAAATGAGGAGAACTCGGAATGGTTAGGGGTGGAAAGTGGGGTCCCCCAGGGTTCTGTGCTGGGACCAATCCTATTTAATTTGTTTATAAACAACCTAGAGGATGGGGTAAACAGTTCAATCTCTGTATTTGTGGATGATACTAAGCTAAGCAGGGCAATAACTTCTCTGCAGGATGTGGAAACCTTGCAAAAAGATCTGAACAAATTAATGGGGTGGGCAACTACATGGCAAATGAGGTTCAATGTAGAAAAATGTAAAATAATGCATTTGGGTGGCAAAAATATGAATGCAATCTATACACTGGGGGAGAACCTCTGGGGGAATCTAGGATGGAAAAGGACCTGAGGGTCCTAGTAGATGATGGGCTCAACAATGGCATGCAATGCCAAGCTGCTGCTAGCAAAGTAAACAGAATATTGGCATGCATTAAAAAGGGATCAACTCCAGAGATAAAATGATAATTCTCCCGCTCTACAAGACTCTGGTCCGGCCCCACCTAGAGTATGCTGTCCAGTTCTGGGCACCAGTTCTCAGGAAGGATGTACTGGAAATGGAGCGAGTACAAAGAAGGGCAACAAAGCTAATAAATGGTCTGGAGGATATTAGTTATGAGGAAAGGTTGCGAGCACTGAACTTATTCTCTCTGGAGAGGAGACACTTGAGAGGGGATATGATTTCAATGTACAAATACCATACTGGTGACCCCACAATAGGGATAAAACTTTTTCGCAGAAGGGAGTTTAACAAGACTTGTGGCCAATCATTAAAATTAGAAGAAATAGGTTTAACCTTAAACTACGTAGAGGGTTCTTTACTGTAAGATCGGCAAGGATGTGGAATTCCCTTCCACAGGTGGTGGTCTCAGAGAGGGCATTGATAGTTTCAAGAAACTATTAGATAAGTACCTGAACGACCGCAACATACAGGGATATACAATGTAATACTGACATATAATCACACACAGGTTGGACTTGAAGGACTTGTGTCTTTTTTCAACCTCACCTTCTATGTAACTATGTAACTATGTAAGGCTGGATTTTAGAGCTTTTTGCATTTTGCAGATTTGCATTACAGAACGTGTTCCATAGGAAACCATGGTAAATGGACTGTAGTGCAAATCTGCAAAATGCAAAATGCACTAAAAATGCATAGGTGTGAATCCAGCCTTACAGAGGTCCCAAGGTTAGTGGACTGCATCGTTGGCTGAACAGATTGACTTGTCTGTGCTCCAGGCTCTCTATTTCTTCCTTTTATTACACAGCATTTATTTATGATGATTTTCTTTGTTTGTTTGCGCTGACCATCTTTTTGGAAAACCTCAATTTTTTTATAGAAGCAAAAACAAATTCCCTGTTTATTTCAAATTCTTTTAATCTGAGACAACGATTCAATGGTGCTTTGCTAAGCAATGCTATCTTTGATAAAGTAAATTTTTTTCACTGCTCATTTCCCTTGCGATGTCTTCAAAAACTGACAGGATTTTAGTCTTAAGTCTTATCAATATTTTACCAGTCTTCGTTTGTTAATTGTTGAACTGAATCTGGGTTCAGGATGGCTAAGGTGCTTTGAAGAAGTGCTTTGAAGAGGTGCTTTGAAGAGGCTCTTTCATTCTTGAAAGACTTTGAAACATTTCAAAAGTTGAGTTTCAACGTGTTGGACAGTCTTGTTTTAGAGTTAGGACAGGATAATTAATTTGCCTTTGAATACTGTGTAGTTTGTCTAGAGCCTGCTATTTAACTATTGATTTGACCTTGGATCGAGTTTCTCCAATTGTCTCCAAGCTACTTTGCACAACTAAATTTAAAGTGTGCACTAAGCAAGGCACGTGACACCAGTTGCAGAATTGTACGGCCTTGACCATATTAGCTGCATTGTCTGTAGTGCAAACTACCATTTTATTTTGCATATTCCATTCATTTCCATTTTTTTTAATTCGGTAGCCATGTTCTCGGCAGCATGTTTGCCACTAAATTTGAAAGTTGGTAGCCGATAGGATGTCATAACACAATCATTATCAATGAAGTGCGCAGTTACAGCAAAATAATTTAATTTTTTTAATCAGTGGTAAGAGAAATGTAGGACGAGTGATGAACAGCGTTACTGACTTTTTCCAATGTCTTGTCAATTAGACAAATATCAGACAATGAACTGTTAGAGAGAGACTCTTCCTACTTTGTGGTTCATAAAACGGATTAAGCATAGAGCGTAACCTTCTAAATTCTGGACTTTCAACCACGTTAAAGGAATGATAACCTTTTATTATTAATCCTAAAGTTTGTTCATCTACTTTGATGTGTTTGGAAACCGACAATGGCTACAAACAAATGGCATTAAATCCAGGCATTTTGCATTGTTTTTTACTGCTGGGGGGTGCTGAGCATGCAGTAGAATATAGGGGTTGGGATTTCCTCACAAATCCTAAAATTTGTTCATCTACTTTGATGCGTTTGGAAACCAGCAATGGTTTCACGTTAAATCCAGTCATTTTGAATTGTTTTTTTTACTGCAGGGGGGTGCTGAGCATGCAGTAGAATATAGGAGTTGAGATTTCCTCACAAATCAATGGGGTTTATTTACTAAAGGCAAATCCACTTTGCACTACAAGTGCATTGCAAGTGCATTTGGAAGTGCAGTTGCTGTAGATCCGAGGGGGGCATACAAGGAGAATAAAAAACAGCATTTTTGCTTGTACATGATTGGATGATAAAATCAACAGAGCTTCCTCTGATTTCAGATCTTCAGATTTACAGCAACTGCACTCCCAAGTGCACTTGTAGTGCAGAGTGAATTTGCCTTTAGTAAATCAACCCCAATGTGTCTTGTTGGTCATTACTTATAAATATACATATATTGCCACTTTAAAAAATTGTTTTCAGAATTGCACAAAAACACACATACACTGAGATTACACGCACAGGAAAAAATATGTCCATATGTATACATATATACACAATTTTTCTGTGGAGTATTGTTATCTGTATCGTTACCGTATCAGCGGTATCCTCATTTCCCAAAGCTGTTTTTTGACGGGTTTCTTTGTGCTGTAATAATGCAGTTCAGAGACTCACAAAGTTATCCATTAAAAAATAAATTGAGGTGAATTGGTAAAGGAATTGCAAAATCTAGGCCAAAGCAGCTGATTTGAAAAAAAAAGAGATGATTAGGAGAATAATTCCTGCCCGTTTGACTGTAAGGCTAGGTTTCCACTTGTGCGACCCCAAAGTGGCAAAAGCGATTTACAGTGCAACTTTGCAATGCGATTTTTGTTGCGATTTGACAATACTTTCCAAACGACTTTGTGCGACTTTGATGTTCTGCAATTTAGTCATAGTGATTTAATGCCTTATCCTGCTTAGTCATTTTCCCTTCCTCTTTTGGTGTCACGTGTTGTACAGTGCTTAGCAAACATGTTGGCTATGCAATATGTTGGGTCAGCAGTCATTATGGCTGTAGCAGCATTAATAGATGAAGAAATAGAAGATAACCGGAGGAGGAGAAGGCATAGGTTATGGATCCATCCCGTCATCACCCAAAGAGAAGGGAGAGGCCAGTTTTGGGTCCTTTATAATGACCTCCGTGCTCATGAAGACAAATTCTTCAACTACACATGGATGTCAATTAGAAGGTGAGAATATTTGCTTATGTCAACTTGCAAATGCTCCAGATATATTTTGGAAAAAGTATACATGTGTGGTCACCATGACTCTTTTTTTCTAGTTTTTATTTTTGAATAGCTAAAAGTGTTAACAAAAACCTGAGAAAATGATAAAAAAAATGGAAATAGAGTTAAAAATGATCCATTTTTACATGGTCAATGTAGCTATTAGCAATATATTTTCTCTTTACAGTTTTGATAAATTGTTGGCTTTGCACTCTAGCCATCTAGAGTGACAAAACACCAATTTTCGAAGGAATATTCTGGCTGTTGAAAGACTCATTATAACATTGAGGTAACTTTTCATACCTACTTTTTCTCCTTCTCATATGTGGAATTTGGAGATCCACATCATTCTTTGATCCTTTTTACATGAATTGAAATACTAAATACTAGCATGTTATTGTGGGTGTGATTCTGTTTGCCATATTAATTGTCACTGTACATCACCAATGTCTTTTTCCTGCTCCTCTTCTTCCTTCACTTCTTTAGGCACCTCCTTCCAAGCTCATTTTTAGTTCTGATATAGAAGTAGCTTATTGTTAATATGCATCATTCTAATAAACTGTATTTACTATGCCATTTTAGGTACCTGGCAACTAGACATTCCTTTGCAAGTTTGCATTTTGAGTTCTTGGTTGGCAAAACTACTGCCAGCAATACTGTACATGATACCTGCAGAGACATCTGGAATGTTCTTAGGGATTTGGTACTGAAGAAGCCCACTCCCAAAGATTGGTACAAGATAGAGGAAGTTTTCTGGGACCGATGCAATTTTCCGAATTGTGTCAGGGCAATTGACGGCAAACATATAAGAGTAGTGATGCCCATAGGCAGTGGAATCAAATTCTTCAACTATAAAAAATATTTTTTGTTTGTCTTACTAGCAGTGGCTAATGCCAATTATTGTTTATATAACAATATATATAGACATAGGATTGTACAGCAGCAGCTCAGACTCCAGTATTTTTGCAGAATCATCTTTTGGAAGAATGTTGAGGGAAAATGGCCTGGACCTGCCACAGGCAGGACTGTCTGCTTCCAGGGACAAATGGGCCGCCACCGCCATTTGTCTATGTTGGGGATGAGGCCTTTGCTCGCAGTGACTATCTATTAAGGCCTCATTCCAATCGCTCTCTGAGTGAAGAGAAGATAATCTTCAACCACCGCTTAACGAGGGTAAGACGAATTGTTCCTATACCTATCAATTTGAAAATGAAGAATGCAATATCTGCGGTAAAAGCAGCATGTGTGCTTCATAACTATGTCTGAATTTGTGAAGGGTACCTTTTTGAAGATTCCTTCATGCATGATATGGAAGGTGCACAATGGAGTGCCAGTAGGGGCACCAGCAATGGTGCCACTGTGCGTGAGGGTTTCACTTCGTTTTTCATGTCTGCTGCAGGTTGTGTCTCCTGGCAGCAGGATGCTTTTGCATAATGTATGTCACGCATTTTATTTTTGATTATTATTTGTATGTCTGTTATGTGTAATTGCATTCAAATGCTGAAAAACAGGTCTTTAACACAAACAAGGGATAATTAAAAAACACATAATGTAACCAGAATAATTTTTATTTTCAAAATTTTTGTGCAAGAATGCACCAAAAATAAAGTTTGTTTTCGGTAAACTACATGATTTTTAGGTTGTTTATTTTTGCCAACCACAAAAAAAAAAAAAAAAAATTAACATATATTAATTTGAACAACACCAAAAAAGGCATACAAAACATAACAATATAGAATCAGAATATTTTTTAGCAGCAAAATCTTTTTGCAAGAATGCAACAAAAATAAAAATTTGTTTTCCATGAACTACACCATTTTTGGGTTGTTGTTTTGGCAGCCACAACAAAGAAACATAAATGAACAGGTATCGAAACAACACCAAAAATAACAAAACCTTACAATTGCTGGTATGCTTTTGTTTCAGTGGTCCCAGAACCTGAACGAGTGGTTATCTACTGATGTTCCTGGGTAGTATTTCCCTTCCAGAAAAGGCGGAACCTGACTGGGTGTAGGCTGTCTAAGTTGGAGAATGGTCGGGGGGGCCAAGGGTGGAGGTAGTGGGGGAAGGAATTGGATGTAACATACATGGCCTTGAGGGATTCAGTATATTACCATACTCATTAAAGTATGGGTGGTTTATTGGTGGGGCATACTGTGTACTTGAAAAGTGAGGGTACTGTTGATAAGGGGGACCTGGGGGGGGTTGCATATATGCTGAGGATGTTGTTGGCTCCTCACCCACACAGGATTAAGCAGTTGACATCAAAGCCATCCTGAGTGCATATTTTTTCTCTCAGGTGGACCTGTTTACATATGCCTCAAATTACAGTGAGAAATGCTGTGTTTTCACACTGGTTTTCAGCCATTTTAGTGGACATCTTACTGACCACATTTAAGATTTTATCCATGGGTTTCTATCCATGGGTTTCCCAACCCTGGCACATCCCCTTGTAGATGTTCGCAAAGGCCTAGAGACATTGCTAGGCCCTGGGTCAGCATCCTCCTCATTCATGGAGTTTTTTGATGACCTTCTTTCATCTATGAACAGTTCCTTGTCAACAGTGTCTTGGAATTGTTCTTCCTCCTCCTCTGCAGCAGCCTCCTCTGACTCATCTTCCGGTGGCAAACCCTGTGTGCTGTCTTCCCAGCTTGCTTGGGTTCTAAATTACGAATAACACATTTTTAAAGTAAGCATTACAATTTTATATGTCAAATTCTGGAAATATGCCTGCTGATAACTTACTCTTGCATAGGGATGAGCTTCGAGTTCGAGTTGAACTCATGTTCGACTCGAACATCGGCTGTTCGCCAGTTCGCTGAACAGCAAACAATTTGGGGTGTTCGCGGCAAATTTGAAAGCCGCAGAACATCCTTTAAAAGTCTATGGGAGAAATCAAAAGTGCTAATTTTAAAGGCTTATATGCAAGTTATTGTCATAAAAAGTGTTTGGGGACCTGGGTGTTTGGTGAGGCTCCCGCTGTGTGACGCTTCTTCTCTTCTGATGGTTCTTAAATAATGGAGGGTGGGGCCACCCGGTGACCCCGCCCCCCTCTGACGCATTATTGCATTATTAAAATCACTGCTCCTGAAAAAACTACCATTTTTAAAACATTTTTTTGCATTGATCCATATCCCCTGGGGCAGGACCCAGGTCCCCAAACATTTTTTATGACAATAACTTAGGCATATGGAAAAATGCAGCGCATGTACAAATGAATATAGGTCTTTAAAATGGTGAAACAGTCAAGAAATAACTAATTGACCACAGGTGCCTTGAAACACAAACGTCCATAGATGGATGTAAATGTCCAACCGCACAGGAGGTATAAGTACTCCAAGGGGTGGTGATGGTCTGATGGTTGTCAGAAAACACCTGGCATCATACAGCGACTTCCCAACTGAGAAACCGGGTCCCAATGGGTCATTCAGAGAAAGTGCAAAAAAGCCTCTTACCAGATCCTGTGGATTCCCATGTCAGCGACAGGGAATCGCATGCGCAGTTTGTCACAAATTACGTGGAATGGGAGCTCAGGAATCGCCAATCTCTTGGATTGTGGTCTGTATGGATCTCGGCCGGCAACCGGATGGGTCCTCACAACGAACCGTCCTCACACCGAACCGTCCCAGCATGCATCAGAAGTTTCACAAACGGTCCCCCGAAAGGAGCAGTTGGAGGGACTGGATCTCATGCGGTAAATGTGGAAACAAAAAGAATGTGCCTCCACATGGTGCAGATAAAAAAGGGTGTTTTTATTGACAAAAACGACCATACACAAATAAAAGCGTGATCACGGTGGATAAAAACAAATGGGCAACAAAGAGAGTGGTGTATGTACCCGACGCGTTTCGACCTAGGGGTCTTCAACAGGGGCATAGGAATGACAATAACTTGCATATAAGCCTTTAAAATGAGCACTTTTGATTATTCATGTTCGTGTCCCATAGACTTTAACGGTGTTCGTGTGTTTGAACGAATGTTTTGCCTGTTCGCATGTTCTGGTGCAAACCGAACAGGGGGGTGTTCAGCTCATCCCTACTCTTGCATTTCTAATAACAGTTAGTTATTATTACCACACACCCATTGGTTGCTAGAGGTTACTGCACATTTAAATAGGTGCAAGCCGCAAAGTGCTAAGCAGCATATATCAACCACTTACTTTTTGCAGACTGTTCTGTAGCTGATAAAGAGTCCCAGGTATCATGATATCTTTGTAACATGGATCTCTGAGGAGGATCTCTCATATACTGCTGGATGTTGTCTGACAAGCCAAATGATTTCCTTATTGTCATGAACTTGTCGCTTGTTCTTTCTAGCCCTAGGCGTGCTTCCTGCTGTCTTCTACACTCACGTACATCAATATAGGAAGTGATGTATTTGGGAGGAGCAGAGATGATGTGCTTCCACAGACTTCCATGGAAGTTGCATCAAAGTCACAGTGACATACATGTACATGCGACTTCATTGCAACTTATTTACTTTCTATGGAGAACAAGTCGTACCAAAGACAGAACAAGGTAGTGCAAAAACCTTTTTTGGAGTCACTGAGACTTGAGTCACACCAATTAGAACGGGGATCATTGAAATACATGGATTTTGACTTGTCATGTGACTTCACATGTGTGAAGTCACACAACAACTCGCAGTATTGGAAACAGAGCCTAATGGTCTAGATTTGGCAACTAGCAAGGCCCTTATCAATTCAGTCTTGCTGACTCACACACGGCTCATGATCCAATACAGAATCATTGTGAGTTCTCTAGGCTGTGAGTCATTCAAAGAATCAAAGCCTTGCTGACTCACACACAGCTCATGATCCAATAAAGAATCAGTGTGTGTGCTCTGTGATTTATTAAGAGACTTATCACAGCAGCTCATGACTTTTATGTGCTAAACTTATGAGACTCGAGTCATTCACACTCAGTTATGCTGTCTGCTTCACACACAGGCAACACATAATTTTTATTCTTGTGTGCTCTGTGAGTCTTTGAGTCATCCACAGACTCAAGTCTTGCTGCTGCCTGCCTTACATACAGACAGCTCATCATGCAAAAGAGAATTGTGAGTGCTCTGTGATTTATTGAGACACCTAATCATGTTATTGCTCATTTTGCCAATCATAAGCTGAGACTGCTGCTTTCAGCTCCCTCCTTTACTCATCCTGAAAGGGGAGGATCTTTGACAATAAACTGAATCAGATTCACTTTCATCAGTGACAGCCCCTCATTAGGGGGCTCACGGGCGCCGCCCCCCCCAAAGCTAGACATGAAAAAAAAAGCGGTCCTTAAGTGTGTCCATGTCCTGGGTTAAAGCTGTACAGGCTGTAAAATCTTCTGAACAAACCATGGAGGACCTGGTTAACCACTTCAATACAGGGCATTTTCACCCCCTTCCTGCCCAGGCCAATTTTCAGTTTTCAGTGCTGTTGCAATTTGAATGACAATTGTGCAGTCATGCAACACTGCACCCAAATTCAATTTTTATCTTTTTTTTCCCCACAAATAGAGCTTTCTTTTGGTGGTATTTGATCACCTCTGCGGTGGCAAGTTTGAAAAAAAAAAACAATATTTTTTACTTTTTGTTATAATAAATATCCCAATTTAAAAAAAAATAAATAAATTCTTCCTCAGGCCGATATGTATTCTTCTACATATTTTTGGTTTAAAAAATTTGCAATAAGCGTAGATTGATTGGTTTGCGCAAAAGTTATAGAGTCTACAAAATAGGGGATAGTTTTATGGCATTTTTATTATATTTTTTTACTAGTAATGGTGGCGAGCTATGAATTTTATCGTGACTGCGACATTGCTGCGGACACATCAGACACTTTTGACACTATTTTGGAACCATTCACATTTTTTACAGCGATCAGTGCCATAAAAATGCACTGATTACTGTATAGATGTCACTGGCAAGTAAGGTGTTAACACTAGGGGGGGCAATCAAGGGGTTAAATGTGTTACCTAGGGAGTAATTCTAACTGTAGGGGGAGGGGACTCACAAGGGAAGGAGACCGATCAGTGTTCCTCTGTACTGGGAACACACGATCTGTCTCCTCTCACCTGACAGGACGTGGATCTGTGTGTTTACACACAGATCCATGGTCCTGCTCTGTTATCATGCAATCCCAGATGCCCAGCGGATATCGCGCCCGCAGGGCACGCAGACCGGCTCCTGAGTGAAGCTGTGGGCGTGTGCACCCCCTAGACTGCCGGGAAGCCCAGGACATCATATCACTCCCACCCAGGATGGGAGATCCCTTCTACAGACGTCATTTGACTATGGGCGGGATGTCAAGTGGTTAAGCAGCTGATGCTGGCTAATGTGCAGGCTCTGGCCCACCAGGATCAGGTCCTGGCACAGTCAGTCACTGCACAACGGGCTTACAAAAGGCAGTAACCCAGCAGGCTGAAGTGGTGAGAGGTGGCCCCATTGATAAGGGTGACCTGCGGAAGGCAGTGCAGTGGACCCTGCAAAAGATGACTGCCACGGACAATGTTGAAGCATATTTAGCAATGTTTGAGCAGATTGCAACAAGTGAAGGTCTGCCCAAAAAAGACAAGGCAGATGTGTTGGATCCTTTCTTGACTGCAGATCCCCAACAGGCATACTGTGACCTGGCCTCAGAGTCAGCACAGAACTGCAAACTGCTGAAAGCAGAAATACTAGCCAGGCTGGGTGTGACTGTGGCTTTAAGGCAAGCCGTGTTCATGGCTGGCGCTTTGACAGCTCTAAGCTTGCCTGTGCACAGCTCTATCACCTGTTGCATATGTTCCAGGGTTGGCTGAAACCGGAGGAAAAGACCACCACTCAGATTGTGGAGCAAGTTGCATTGGATCGCTTTTTGCGTGGTCTTCCTAAGGAACTGCACCGATGGGTGGCTCAGTCGAAGCCCCAGTCCCTGGATGAGATGGCTGCTGCTGTAGAGCACTACAGTTGTGTGTAAAGTGTCCAGGAGAGTCCCTTTATTACCAGAGAGCTGGTCCATTCCAGGGAAGTGCGTTGCAGCACCAAGATGGCACCTGTTGAATGCATGGTGTCTGCTCAGGTGCTTGACACTCCCACCAGGAGCACCCCAATGTCAAACCCTCATGAGAGTCGGCAGGGAGATCGAGAACCCCATGAGGTTCACTGTTGATCCTGCCAACAACTGGGTTATATGGCAGCCCAGTGTCCAGGGTGAGAGGAGCCAATGGAATGTGACATGGCTCAATGTGGCTGATGCTAACAATATTCTAAGCCCGCTTGAGAATATGATGCAGGTTAACGGAGAGGTGGTAGCACTTCTTGATTCGGGGAGTGGGGTTACCCTGCTCTGATCGGACAGGTTGCAGGGAAAACAGATACCTGGGAAAAATATGGGGGTGGTCTTGATACATGGCATTGTCAAGGACTATCCAGTGGCCCGTGTAACCCTGTCCACAACAGCAGGAACTGCTACATTGAGAGTTGGGGTGATCCCAGGGTTACCTCATGACTTGCTAATTGAGCGAGACTGTCCCATATGAAGTGATTAAAACTGTGTTGCAGGATGTGGACAGTAATGAAATATATCAGATGTGTGAACCTGCAGAAGCTGACCTAGGTCCCCTAGAGGTATTTGTAGGATGGGAAGCAGAGTTCTCCCTCGGTGCCTGACTTGTCAATTTTGGGGGCTCCCGAGAGGATTTTCTTGGGGCTCAAAGGAAGGACTCTGCTTTGATTCCTGCAAGGGAACAGGTCACACCATTGAGTGGTGAGCCACAGCACCCTGGGGAAGATATGCAGCCCCCTGATTTGCTGTGCATCATACTCTATGCTACGCGGTAACCAAGAATCATAAAGTGTTTAAGCGTTGGCACAAACCATTAGCGACGACCCAGAGGAGGGTTTCCAACCAGTCTGCCAGGGTCAGAGAATCTAAACCTGGGGATCAAGTGCTGGTGGTTGAGCCTACTGTGGAGAGCAGGTGTCTTACAGAGGGACAGGAACCCTCTGAGATAGTAGAAAAGGTTGGTGCTGTTCTCACTAGTTATGTAAGTAAAATCTGGTGACTTTTTACTGCTGATGCTACCAGACGACCACATTGAAGATTGTCTAGCTGAGTTTGAAAACATGGCATCGTTTAAAAGGTGGCCCAGAAGCTGCTGGGCTGAATTGGTACAACCGCTCCTCACAGAGCAGTACCAGGAAGTGTACCGCCTAATGGGAACTGATAGAAATGACTATGACAGCTTTACAGCAGCAATCCGGTCTAGAGATGATGTGGATTCAGACTAGGAAGGGGGCTAGACCTGGAAGCGTGCATTGGAAAAGGATGCTCTTTCCCAGGCCTGTGGCCATCTTGATATATTTTACAGCCTTAGGCCTGGAACAGGAGGGGATATGTAGAAAGTCAGCCTGGAGTAAGTGAATGGAGGGTTAACTGAGGAGGGCAGGTACTTCACCCTTCAAACCTGTTTATTAATCAGGAAATGTCAGTGGAGCTGTTTGAGTAAGTGAGAGAGACATCAGCACATTGGGACTTGGAGGAGAGCGCCATTGCTGGATTGTGGCCTGCTGGGGTGAGCTAAACCTTCTGAAAGATTATAGCTCTGGCTACAGCTGTGAACTGTGCACATAAACCTGTTTGCTACAGAGACAGAACTTTACCAGTGTGTGCAACTGTATTACAAGAAAAGCCTGTAGTTTTTCTGTTTAATTTGCCTTTTTGCTGAATAAAGCTACTTTTACTTTACTGGACTCTCTCTGAGCAGGCTGTTCACCCCTCTGATCCCTTACAATACTAATACCATCCACCTCCTCTATACACACGTCCCTCCATACTGTACAGGTTGCATATTATGTGCACAGTGAGGCTGCAATTTATGGGCACAGTGAGGCTGCATTTTATGGGCAGTGAGGGTGCATTTTTGGGCACAGTGAGGCTGCATATTATGAGCACAGTGAGGCTGCAATTGATGGGCACATCTTGATGAAATAGACACTTGCATTTGGCAGCGCCAAACATATCGCTCTTTAAAACTTACCCAGATTGTCATTTGACTCATAGGTACTGATCATTGTGGAAGCAAGCAAAATTTAGCAAAATGAAATAAAATTTGGTTTTATCTTTAAAACAATTCCCCTTCACAAGGCGTTCTGATAGGGAAAAAAAAAGCTTGGACCAGATCTACCCAACTTGCAGTTTCAGCAGCAGTCAAGTGATCGCGGTCGAGTTTAAACTTTGAGCTTTTCCACCACAACTTATAGCAAAAGGAGTTGACTAACTGGATATGATGTGAGTCATGCCTTTTACTGTTCTCCCTGTTTGCTTTTTGAAAGTCCTGGCACCGACATGTAGACAACAACAGGGGTTGAAAGCCATCTTGACAACAACATCGGACCTCCCGCCCACTGGAGGCAGATCACGTACAGGTACGTGATTTTGCCTGCCCGTGCCATTCTGCCGACGTATATCGTCGTGAGGTGGTTGGCAACTGGTTAAAGCGGGGTTCCACTCAAATTTTTAACTTAATCTTACCCCCTTCAGTTAATTGCATAGATGTTCAAATGCCGCATGAAAATTTTTTTTATTGCTGTAATTACCTTTATATTGTACTTTATTGTGGCACTTCCTGTCTCTCCTCCCATGGGAGTAGGCGTGTTTATTGCCTTTCCCCGGCGCTGCACTGTCTCCTGGGAGCTTAGTGTCAGGCTTCCCAAGATTCAGTGCGGAAACAATGATCATGCAATAATATTTATTTATATGTAATAAATAAATGCTTTATTACATACAGTATATGTTACAATTAGTGGTGTCTCGGTTGTATGCAGGGTGGGAAACACTAAGCACACACAAAAATAATTTTCCTTTATGGACTGTGTTATTTATATTAACTGTTTCTATTTATGTAGACTATAATCAAATAAAACTATTTTTATCTTTTATAGTCAATATACCCATGTGCCTTTAAAGTCCATTTTTCTAGCTGCTTTAGTCATATTGATAACTTAGATACGTTAACTTAGGTAAGTTAAATAAGGTTAGACAAGTAAAAAAAAGTTAGTTAGTTAGTTAGTTAGTTAGTTAGTTAGTTAGTTAGTTAAAGTTAGATACAATAAGATAACTTAAAGGGGTTGTAAAGGCTCGTGTTTTTTCACCTTAATGCTTCCTCTGGATTAAGGTAAAAAAACACCTTGCAGTCATCGGCCCCCTAGCCCCCCGTTTTACTTACCTGAGCCCCGAATTTCTGTTGGCGCGTCCCTGACGTCCCTCTCTCCACGGGTTCCCGCCTCTTGATTGGATAGATTGATAGCACCGCAGCCATAGCTCCCACTGCTGTTAATCATATTCAATGATGCGGGGGGCGGGGCAGAGTCCTGCATTCAGCCGAATGCTGGACTCCGACACCGAATGCTGGACTCGGGAGCGCACCCTCAAGGTAACCCCCTCGGGAGAGCGCTTCTCCAAGTGAATTATCTAATGCAGGGAGGCGTCGCAAGAGCCGCCAAGGGACCCCAGAAATGGATGTTCGGGGCCACTCTGTGTAAAACAAGCTGCACAGTGGAGGTACGTATGACATGCTTGTTATTTTTAAAAAATTTAAAAATGATCCTTTAGTATCACTTTTTAAATACCTTAACGTAGATAGATTAGATATGTTTAATAAATATACATGTTCATTATGTAAATCTAACAATATCACAGTGTCATAAGTGCGGCAACACAAATAAGTAACCCTCCACAATACCTTGTAGTTTATGAATGGCAGTTCAACAAAATGAAGAACCCTAAAAAAAAAAAATATATATGTATATATATATATATATATATATATATATATATATATATATATATATAAAAAGGTCAATATGCAAGTTCCTGACTTTTTCACTAACAGCTGAAGAGTGAGGACAGGTTTTCTCTTGCGTTATTTCAATGTAAGCAAGTTCTTCAATTTCTTTTTCCAGAAGTTAGCAAAACAATGGCAATGTCAAAGTGCAACAGGAAAGGTGCAGGGGCTCTCCTGGGTCCAGACATCACCAGCTTTCATGCTGTACTTGGACAGGAAGGTTGTGTTTGCTGCCCACCATGACAGTCACAAATGTGTGGCCATCAAGATGGTAAAAAAAAAGGACTCTAATTGATGAAGATCCACAAACTGTCCTTTCTAAATGCCAAGTCCTGGAGATGGCTGGGAGTAGACCTTTCTGTACTCACATCTAAAGCACATTTCAACCAAAAAAAGACTTACTTTTTGTAATATAACTTCTGGCAGAGGTAGGTCTGCAGATGTTAGCCACCATGTCATCATTTTCTGTCACCACTGTCAGATGCCTGGCAGTGGAGCTGCTTTGCGGTCTGCAGTTCCTTGATTCCAAAGGTGTTAGTGCAGAGACCTGAAGCCTGAGAACATGCATCCAGATCAGAAAAGACACATGAAACTTGCAGATTTTGGACTGGCTGTGACAAATATGTACAGAAAAAAGGAAAAGAAAAAAACAGTCAGGACAGTCAGTTATAGGGCACCAGATCCAAGCCATATACCCAAATTGCAGATTATTTCTCAATGGAAATAATACTATTTGAGACCGCCTTTGCACATCATCCAATAGTGAGGACGATGACAAGGTACAGTACAGAATTCCATATACCACAATTAGCCAATGGCATAAAATGGGAGAAGGTGGAGACAAGGGACACAAAACCCCCATTTACTGTACTTCAAATGGGCTTTGGAAACATGACAAACAGCTGGAAGAAATCACAGACCAAGAATAGGGGGCTATATATAGCGAGCAAAGGCTGTTCATATGCTTTTCCTTAAATGGAGAACCTTGAATAGGGCATCAGGAACATAACAGGGGAGACAATATAGCTGGAAGATCTCATAAACCAGGATGACATAATTTCATCTAAGGAGCAGAGGTAGCTCAATGGCTCTATCCCAAACAAGAGGTCAGCAGAAACTGTTCAATGGCTCTTTGTGGGACATGGAGTCAGCAGAGACTGGTTAATGGCTCTGTGCTGGACTTGGAGTTTGTACTGAGGGACTTAGAGAGGGGATTTAGGGAATGCTCCTTTTCTGGGGTCCCCCGGTGGCTCTCCTGGTTCCTCCTCTGCATTGAGTGCCCCCCACAGAGAGCCGCTTTCCATGGGGACACTCGTGCAGGCACGTTCCGAGTACTGCTGCTGCATCCATTGACACAGACAGCAGGACTCAGCCCCGCCCTCGGCTCCTGTGTCACTGGATTTGATTGACATCAGCGGGAGCCAATGGCTCCAGCTGCTATCAATCTATCCAATGAGGACCCGAGACAGTGGCTGGAGCTGCTGGCTCATTCTTGTCACTGGAAAGATCGGGTTCAGGTAAGTAAAAGTGGGGCTCTGGGGGCAGCTGCACCACAAAAGGTTTTTCACATGAATGCATTAAGGTGAAAAACCTCGAGACTTTACAACTCCTTTAATTAGTTAGAGATAGATATGTTAGATACAATAAGATAAGATAAGTTAGGATAACTCAGATAAGATAATTTGGATAAGTTAAGATAAGTTAGATATGTAAAAAAATATATATTTTACACTGTTGCTTTAATTATTATTTTTTTTATCACTTTTATTGCTGTCACAAGTAGGGATGAGCTTCGTGTTCGAGTCGAACCCAAGTTCGACTCGAACATTGTGTGTTCGGTCGTTCGCCGAATTACCAATGAAATGGGCCGTTCGCACCAAATTCGAGTGGCGCGTCACGGCCCATAATTCACTGCGGCATTGCAGTGCATCACTGGCTGATGATTGGCCAAGCATGCACTATGACCCACATGCTTGGCCAATCACAGCGCTGTGTGTACAGAGAGCCATAATTGGCCAAAGCCAAGGAGGCTTTGGCCAATTATGGCTCAGGGGGTTTAGTACACGCCCCACACTATATAAGGCTGCCTGCACGTCGGCCCTGTGTAGTGTGTTCCGGCGTTGAGACAGAGATAGAGAGAGAGAGAGACAGTGTCATTTGATTTAAGTTAGATAGAGTAGGCAGGTCAAGTCAGTTAGCTGCAGTTACAGTGTATTGTGTATATATATATATATATATGCATCCCAGGTGTTGTGTGTGTGTGTATATATATATATATATGTATACACTGTATTCAGTTTAGCCAGATCCTGTTCTTCTCTTCTTAATATACTGACAGACAGGTAGGTGTTTGTACGGTATTTCCAGTTACTGTACTGTATACCCTGCACAGTCTCACCTGCAGTATAGCTTCCTGCAGCTAGGTGCTTGTGTAGGCTCTTTGAAGTATTTCCAGTTACTGTACTGTGTACCCTGCACAGTCTAACCTACAGTATAGCTACCTGCAGCCAGGTGCTTGTGTAGGCTCTTTGAAGTATTTCCAGTTACTGTACTGTGTACCCTGCACAGTCTCACCTACAGTATAGCTACCTGCAGACAGCTGCTTGTGTAGGCTATTTGAAGTATTTCCAGCTACTGTACTGTGTACCCCGCACAGTCTCACCTACAGTATAGCTACCTGCAGCCAGGTGCTTGTGTAGGCTCTTGACGTATTTCCAGTTACTGTACTGTGTACCCGCACAGTTGCACCTACAGTATAGCTACCTGAAGACAAGTGCAGGTGTTATCATACTAATAATACTACAGGCAGGCAGTTGATTCTGCTAACTGCAGTATAATTGGTGTGTATATATATATATATATATATATATATATACACACACACACAGTGGGGCAAAAAAGTATTTAGTCAGCCACCAATTGTGCAAGTTCTCTCACTTAAAAAGATGAGAGAGGCCTGTAATTGTCATCATAGGTATACCTCAACTATGAGAGACAAAATGTGGAAACAAATCCAGACAATCACATTGTCTTATTTTTGAAAGAATTTATTTGCAAATTATGGTGGAAAATAAGTATTTGGTCACCTACAAACAAGCAAGATTTGTGGCTCTCACAGACCTGTATCTTCTTCTTTAAGAGGCTCCTCTGTCCTCCACTCATTACCTGTATTAATGGCACCTGTTTGAACTTGTTATCAGTATAAAAGACACCTGTCCACAACCTCAAACAGCCACACTCCAAACTCCCCTATGGTAAAGACCAAAGAGCTGTCGAAGGACACCAGAAACAAAATTGTAGACCTGCACCAGGCTGGGAAGACTGAATCTGCAATAGGCAAGCAGCTTGGTGTGAAGAAATCAACTGTGGGAGCAATAATTAGAAAATGCAAGACATACAAGAGAACTGATAATCTCCCTCGATCTGGGGCTCCACGTAAGATTTCACCCCGTGGGGTCAAAATGATCACAAGAACGGTGAGCAAAATCCCAGAACCACACGGGGGAACCTAGTGAATGACCTGCAGAGAGCTGGGACCAACAAAACAAAGGCTACCATCAGTAACACACTATGCCGCCAGGGACTCAGATCCTGCACTGCCAGACGTGTCCCCCTGCTTAAGCCAGTACATGTCCAGGCCTGTCTGAGGTTTGCTAGAGCGCATTTGGATGATCCAGAAGAGGATTGGGAGAATGTCATATGGTCAGATGAAACCAAAGTAGAACTGTTTGGTAGAAACACAACTCGTCGTGTTTAGAGGGGAGAGAATGCTGAGTTGCAACCGAAGAACACCATACCTACTGTGAAGCATGGGGGTGGCAACATCATGCTATGGGGCTGTTTCTCTGCAAAGGGAACAGAACGACTGATCCGTGTACATGAAAGAATGAATGGGGCCATGTATCATGAGATTTTGAGTGCAAACCTCCTCCCATCAGCAAGGGCATTGACGATGAAACGTGGCTGGGTCTTTCAGCATGACAATGATCCCAAACACACCACCCGGGCAACGAAGGAGTGGCTTCGTAAGGAGCATTTCAAGGTCCTGGAGTGGCCTAGCCAGTCTCCAGATCTCAACCCCATAGAAAACCTTTGGAGGGAGTTGAAAGTCTGTGTTGCCCAGCGACAGCCCCAAAACATCACTGCTCTAGAGATCTGCATGGAGGAATGGGCCAACATACCAGCAACAGTGTGTGACAACCTTGTGAAGACTTACAGAAAACGTTTGACCTCTGTCATTGCCAACAAAGGATATATAACAAAGTATTGAGATTAACTTTTGATATTAACCAAATATTTTCCACCATAATTTGCAAATAAATTCTTTAAAAAATCAGACAATGTGATTCTCTGGATTTGTTTCCACATTTTGTCTCTCATAGTTGAGGTATACCTATGATGACAATTACAGGCCTCTCTCGTCTTTTTAAGTGGGAGAACTTGCACAATTGGTGGCTGACTAAATACTTTTTTGCCCCACTGTATATATATATATATGTATATATACATCCCAGTTTTGTGCAGCTCACTGCAGTCCAATAGTATGTCTGGAAGGCCAACAAGGAGAGGCAGACAGTCACAAGCCAATAAAAGAGGGCAAGCAGTTTCTGTGTCTAGAGGCAACAGTGCTGGTCATGGACATGGTGCATCCTCATCAGCACGTGGCCGTGGGACACGCTTAGCCTTTTTTTCGGCAGCTGGCCGTGTTGAGCCGCAACATGCGGAAGCCGTCCTCATCCTCTCTCACCAATGCTCAGGGTACTTTGGCAAAGCAGCTGCCAACGCGGCTTCTTCCCTCAGCTCAATGACATCAGTGACCCCTTCCCTAGCCCCACCATGTCTTCCTGAGGAGTCCCTCGAACTGTTTGACCACAATGTTGGGTACATGCTCCAGGAGGAGGCCCAGTGTTTTGAAGGTTCTGATGATGGTACTCAGCTAGATGAAGGCAGTAACGTGAGCCCGGGCAGAGGGGGGGCCCAAGAAGGACAGCAATCTGGCAGTCATGTTCCCCCTGCTGCAGCATACTGCCAGGTTTGCTCCAGTGATGAGGAGGGAGGTGATGATGAGGTCACTGACTCCACATGGGTGCCTGATAGGAGAGAGGAGGAGGAGGTGGAGGAGGAGGCACATCATCAATGAGACAGGATGCCCTCCAGGGGCCAGCCTAAGGGCAGCACACTGACTGCATCACACCGCAGAGCTCCGCATGTGCAGGGCGTTGCTGTCTCTGCACGTTATTCCAAAAGTTCTTTGGTGTGGGACTTTTTTGAGATAAGTGCATCAGATTGCACCGCTGCTATTTGCAACATATGTCACAAGTGTATCTCGTGTGGCCAAAACATCTCCCACTTGGGCACCACATGCTTGACCAGACATATGTTGACCTGCCATGCAGTTAGTTGGCAAGCGTACCTAAAAGACCCACAGCAAAGAAAAAAGAGGACCTCTCCTTGCTCCTCATCAGCTGGGATCTCCAACCCCACTATACCTTCAGTCCTCTCTGAGACCTGCACTGAGAGGAAATAAAGTGTAGATTTTGGTGTGTCACAGCCAAGTACTTGTGGGCAATCTGCTATCGGTACACCAACGTCAGATTATACCAGGCAAATTTCCCTGCCCCAGCTGCTGCACCGCAGAAAGAAGTTCACTCCCAGCCATCCACATGCCCAGCAGTTGAATGCTAGCTTGGCAAAATTGCTAGCAATTTAACTGATACCTTTTCAGTTGGTAGACTCTGCCCCCTTCCGTGAGTTTGTGGAATGTGCGGTTCCTCAGTGGCAGGTTCCCAAATGCCACTTTTTCTCATGGAAGGTGATTCCGGCTCTCTACCGGCATGTGGAAGGCAATGTCTTAGCCTCGCTGGACAGGGCGGTCAGCGGTAAGGTGCATATTACCGCTGACTCATGGTCCAGCAGGCATGGACAGGGACGTTACCTAAGTTTCACAGCGCATTGGGTGACTCTGCTGGCAGCTGGGAAGGATGCAGGACAAGGTGCAGTAGTGTTGGAGGTTGTTCCGCCACCACGATTCCAAAATGCCAATACTGATGATTCTGACACACCTCTCTCCTGCACCCCCTCCTCTTCTTCTTCCTCCATGGCCTCTTCCTGTGCTTTGTCCTCGGAACCAGTGGTGCTCCGTAGGCGTTCAAGGGGCTACGCAAGTACGCAGGCCAAAAGATGCCATGCAGTGCTTGAGCTGGTGTGCTTGGGGGACAGGAGCCACACTGGGGCAAAGAATCTGTCAGCTCTGCAGGGGCAGGTTCAGAGGTGGTTGATGCCACGCCAACTTAAGGCAGGAATGGTGATTTGCGACAATGGCACCAACCTCCTCTCCGCCCTCCGACAGGGACAACTGACCCATGTGCCCTGTTTGGCTCACGTCCTTAACTTGGTGGTGCAGCGGTTCTTGGGCAGGTACCTGGGCTTACAGGATGTCCTGAGGCAGGCCAGGAAAGTCTGTGTGCATTTCTGTCGGTCATATAATGCCAGTGCTCGGCTGGCAGACCTCCAAAAGGAATTTAACCTGCCCAAGAACCGCCTAATCTGTGACATACCCACCAGGTGGAACTCAACGTTGGCCATGCTGCAGTGGCTGCACATGCAGCAGAGGGCCATCAATGAGTACCTGTGCGACTATGGCACCAGGACAGGGTCAGGGGAGCTTGTTTTTTGTTCCCCACGCCAGTAGGCCATGATCAGGCATGCATGCACTGTCCTGTCACCATTTGAGGAGGCCACGAGGATGGTGAGCAGTGACAGTGCATGCATCAGTGACACTGTCCCCCTTGTCCACCTGTTGGAGCACACTCTGCTTGCAATAATGGACAGGGCACTTGAGGCAGAACAGAGGCAGGAAGAGGAGGACTTCTTTAGCTCTCAAGGCCCCCTTTATCCAGACATTGTTCCTGTGTGCCCGCCGATCACACAGGAAGAGAAGGAGGAGGAGGGGGATTGTGTCAGCGTGGAGGTGGAGCCTGGCACTCAGCATCAGCAGCAGTCTTTAAGGCATCATTTATAGTCCCAAGAAACCCATGGACTTGTACATGGCTGGGAGGAGGTGGCTGTGGATCATGTCGTCCTTAGTGACCCAGAGGACTCCAGAACGAATGCCTCAGCAAACCTACGCTGCATGGCATCACTGATCCTGCAAAGCCTGCAGAAGTATCCTCGTATTCATGATATCAAGGAGAGGGATCAATACTGGCTGGCAACCCTCCTTGATCCAGGTTACAAGGGTAAGGTTGCGGACCTTATCTTGCCGTCGCAGAGGGAGCAGAGAATGAAACATCTTCGGGAGGCTTTGCAGAAAGGTCTGTGCAATGCGTTCCCAGAGACTGGGAGGTTACAAACTCCTGTTCCTGGACAATGTGTTGCTGAGGCTTCGGTCAGTCAAAGAAGGAGCGGTGGAGAAGGTGGCCGTCTGACCGATGTGTTCAGACAATTTTTTAGTCCGCAGCCCCAAGGTATGATCGGTTCCAGAAACCATCGCCAGCATCTGTTTTACATGGTGCAGGAATACCTAGGGGCAAGATCTGACTTGGACACCTTTCCCACCGAAAATCCTCTGGGTTACTGGGTCTTGAGGATGGATCACTGGCCAGAGCTTGCACAGTATGCAATTGAGCTACTGACCTGTCCTGCATCCAGCATTCTTTCGGAATGCACATTCAGTGCTGCTGGAGGCTTTGTAACTGATCACAGGGTGCGTATGTCCACCGACTCGAACGATTGACTGACCTTCATAAAAATGAATCAGTCTTGGATCACCACCAGCTACCAAGCACCTTATGCTGATGTAACCAAATATTTTTTTTTTTTGAAATGTCAGATTCCTTCAAGACTTCCTATGCTGATGCTGAGTGACTATCCTGTTATGCTGAGTGATTATCCTCTTCCTCCTCACTGATCATGCTGATAGCTTGTAAGAAAATTTTTGGTTCTGGGCGCCTCCACCAGTGCCTAAGGCCCAATTTTTCAGCCCCTGTTTAACAGGGGCGTTTAATTACAATTTTTGATGCAATACTTTGCAGCAGGGCTCATTCCTGTGCTCCAACTAGAGTATCTGTAAGGGGTTGCAGTGTTGTGGCACCAGCACCAGTGCCTAAGGCCCAATTTTTCTGCCTCTGTTAAACAGGGCCATGTAATTACAATTCTTGATCTAATATTTCACAGCAGGGCCCGTTCCAGCGCCCACCAAGAATAATTGTGAGGACTTACAGTGTTGTGGCACCAGCACCACCACCATCACCAAAGGCCCAATTTTCCTGACCCTGTTCAACAGGGACATGTAATTACAATTCTTGATCTAATATTTCATAGCAGGGCCCTGTGAGAGCTTACAGTGTTCTTGCAACACCAACACCTAAGGCCACAATTTCTGCAGAGTATATAGGGCAGGCCCCTACTTTCAAACATCCAACTTACAAACGACTCCTACTTGCAAACGGAAGGAGACAACAGGAAGTGAGATGAAATCTACCCCTAGGAAGGGAAATTCTCTTCTGTAAGAGTTAATATGGGAAAAACGTTTCTCCTTTCCACTGTTGCTTTATCACCAATCCTTGTTTCACTAAAAACCCCACATTTTCTAAAAACATTTGTCATTGGGACAGAAAGTGAGGTGAAATCTTCTGAAGAGGTGCACAGACAGCAAAACAAATGTCACAGGGGTGATAACCCTTCCCTATGTTTTTCAAAAAGCTTAAAATAGATTTTTTGGCTGGAGCTAAACAGGTTAAAAATGTACCAGTTCAAAATTACAAACAGATTCTACTTAACAACAAACCTACATTCCCTGTCTTGTTTGCACCGCCTGTATACTGCTGTTCAGAGTATATAGGGCCTGGTGGCCCCACGCCTTTCCTTTTTTTAATTTGAGGTTCCCCTTAATATCCATACAAGACCCAAAGGGCCTGGTAATGGGCTGGGGGTTACCCATGCCGTTTTGTCTCACTGATTTTCATCCAGATTGCCAGGACCCGACATTAAAGCCGCAAGCAGTTTTAAATAACTTTTATTCCTTTAAAAATGTCATTTTGTGCAGGGATTGTTCTAAGCACGGGAAACACACGCCACTTTACAGGCATACTATAGACACCCCCAAGTATGATATTTAAAGGAACATTTAACTTTTTTTTTTTTACTTTAAGTATCATTAAAATCACTGCTCCCAAAAAAACGTCCGTTTTTAAAACTTTTTTTTTGCATTGATACATGTCCCCTGGGGCAGGACCCGGGTCCCCAAACCCTTTTTAGGACAATACCATGCAAATTAGCCTTTAAAATTAGCACTTTTGATTTTGAACGTTCAAGTCCCATAGATGTCAATGGGGTTCTAACGTTCGTGCAAATTTTCGCTACGTTTGCAGGTTCTGGTGCGAACCGAACCGGGGGGTGTTCGGCTCATCCCTGTAAACATACCTGTGACAGCAGTAGGCACTTGACAGGGATGTTTACATTCCTTGTGACAGAAATAAATGTGATCAAAAATAAATAAATAAAGCAACAGTGTAAACATATTTTGTTTGTGTTCTTATAGATCCAAAATCCCTCCTTTTGCACTTGAAAGCATTCAAAACGCTAAGATCTGCGTTTTTGAATACTTTCAATTTTTTTTTTAAACTGGCCCATTTAAGACTCTAGTAAACCGGAAGTGGTGTCATGACATTGCTTCTGGGTTTCTACATCCGAGACCTGATCAAAGCCAATACCAGCTTTTGTCGGGTCTCCAGCCAGCCGACGGACACGCCGGCTGGTCGCTCGAGTCTCCCGGATTGGACAGGAGAGCCCGGGCGAGCGGCGGGAGGGGGATTTCCCCTCCCACTGCTTGTAATAACAATGGGAGTGGCTGCTTAGCCGCATACATTATTATTACAAGAGAGCCGACCATCAGCTCTAAAAAATGGCACCAGACATCACTACGGTACAACAAGTTGAAGTTAAATGATGTACAGGTAACTCCAATTTTCGCAAGAAAAAAATTGCAAAAAAATAATTATAGCATATGCAATTGCTACACAAGTCATAGTGTAATTGAATGTTATTAAAACGACTTCCCCTTTCGGTCTGCAGCACTGTAATTCTCTGTAACATGCAATATGTCTACCTGGAGGTGCTCTGTACACTGATGGTATACAGAACGCCCCCCGTAAATGTCATTTCCTGCTTGTGTGATTATTTTACTGATTTTCCCAGAAGTCTGCACTATAGTACAAGTCAGATTTTGGGCATCCCCTGCAACAAAAATATCCTTTTTGGTGAA
The DNA here is from genome assembly GCA_037952925.1 of Lithobates clamitans. Classification (NCBI taxonomy): domain Eukaryota; kingdom Metazoa; phylum Chordata; class Amphibia; order Anura; family Ranidae; genus Lithobates; species Lithobates clamitans. The sequence goes on from JBBGZY010000482.1 coordinate 2,534,683, forward strand.
ATAGTCCCAAAGGAAAATCACATCTAAAGGGATGCACACCCTGCCAGTTTCCTCATTAGAGCCCTGCAGGTGCAGCAGATGACTGATAATTATGACATCACTCCTATACAGATTTACTCAGCACATGGACACAAACAGCTATTTCTTCAGAATAACAAAAGGTAGGTATCTGTAACAAAGTTTGTTAAAATCCTTGTAATGTACAAGATCACCCAGAGGGGAATGTTTTTTTCTCGACAAAAGTGGAGTTACTCTTTAACCACTTCAGCCCCGGAAGGATTTACCCCCTTCCTAACGAGAGCAACGTTTGCAATACGGCCCTGCGTCGCTTTAACTGACAATTGCGCAGTCGTGCAATGTTGCACCCAAACTAAATTGATGTCCTTTTTTCCCACAAATAGAGCTTTCTTTTAGTGGTATTTGATCACCTCTGCATTTTTATTTTTTGTGCTATAACCCTCAGCTTTCGGGGGTTATACCAGGATGATACACGCAGCTGCAGGCATCATCCCGGTACCATTTTTTAGAGCCGGCGATCAGCTTTAGGATAACAACTGATGTGGCTAAAAGCTGCTCAGCTGTTATACCGGAGGAGCGGGAGGGGACATCCCCCCCTCCCGCCGCTCTCAACGGGCCTCCCGTCCCACCGGCTGACCCAATCGACAATCCGATGCCTCCGCCAGCTAGGGACAGACTGGAAAGAAGCCAGAAAAGACTTTGTTACAGTCTCCTGATTGTAAACACGGAAGCAACATCATGACATCACTTCCCGTTTACTTGGCTGCCAATGGCGCCGGTTTTAAAAAAATATAAAGTATTCAGAATTGCTGAAAATGGGGATTTGAATACTTTGAAGTGCAAAGGAGGGATCAGGGGTCTTTTAGACCCCCCGATCCCTCTATAAAGAGTACCTATCACCATCTATTAGTGTCATAAGGGATGTTTACATTCCTTGTGACAGCAATGTAAGTGATTAAAAAATTTTTTAAACACAATTTATTAATATAAAAATAAATTAAATAAATAAGAAAAAAATCATTTTTAAAGCGCCCCCATCCCCGCGAGCTCATGCAGCAAAGAAAACGCATACGGAAGTCGTGCCCGCATATGTAAACGGTATTCAAATCACACATGTGAGGTATCGCCGCGATCGTCAGAGCAAGAGCAATAATTCTAGGCTTAGACCTCCTCTGTAACTCTAACCTGGTAACCATAAAAAAAATTTAAAGCGTCGCCTATGGAGATTTTTAGGTACCGTAGTTTGTCGCCATTCCACTAGTACGCGCAATTATAAAGCGTGACATGTTTCGTATCTATTTACTCAGTGTAACATCATCTTTCACATTATACAAAAAAATTGTGCTAACTTTACTGTTTCGTTTTTTTAAAATTCATCAAAGTGTCCCTTTTCCCAAAAAGTTGCGTTTAAAATACAGCTGCACAAATACCGTGTGACATAAAATATTGCAACAATCGCCATTTTATTCTCTAGATTCTCTGCTGAAAAAATATATATAATGTTTGGAGGCTCTAAGTAATTTTCTTTCAAAAAATATGGATTTTATCTTGTAAACACTAAATGTCAAAAATAGGCTTAGTCATGAAAGGGATAAACAGAAAAAGGGCGTCAATTTTGAAAAAAATCAATATTTTTTTACTTTTTGCTATAATAAATTTCCCCCAAAAATATATAAAAAAAATATTTCTTTCTCAGTTTAGGCTGATATGTATTCCTCTACATATTTTTGGTAAAAAAATTGCAATAAGCGTATATTGATTGGTTTGCACAAAAGTTATAGCGTCTACAAAATAGCGGATAGATTTTTGGCATTTTTATTATTAATTTTTTTTTATTAGTAATGGTGGCGATCTGTGATTTTTATTGTGACTGTGATATGGTGGACACATTGGACACTTTTGACACTATCTTTGGGACCATTGTCATTTATACAGCGATCAGTGCTATAAAAATGCACTGATTACTGTGTAAATGACACTGGCAGGGAAGGGGTTAAACACTAGGGGGCGATCAAGGGGGTTAAGTGTGTCCTAGGGAGTGATTCTAACTGTGGGGGGGAATTGCCTCACTAGAACATGACAGCAATCACTGCTCCCGATGACAGGGAGCAGTAAATATCTGTCATGTTGCTAGGCAGAACAGGGAAATGCATTGTTTACATAGGCATCTCCCCGTTCTGTTGCACCGTGACACGTTTGCAGGCCCCTGGCAGACATCGAGTCGGCGGGATCCGCAGGCATGGTCACATAGTATGCGCCGGGTGCCCACAATGGCTCAATTGAAAGGGGACGTACCTGCACGCCCATTTGCCCAGCCGTGCCATTGTGCCGACGTTTATCGTTGCGCATTGGTCGGCATGTGGTAATAAAAAGGTGAAAACTTTTATTAGAGATCAAGATTGTTCACGTCTAGTGCTGCAATTTGTAAAATATAATAACAAATTCAAATTGCCTGTTTGCTATTGTTGTTCCCCTGATAAGCCAAACTGTAGATGTCTGCAGCACTCTTCCCTTGCCTTTCTCCATGCTTCAAAACAGAATCAGTCACCTGATGTAGTGATTTAATCTTAGTTAAGTGCAGGACTAGGAAAAATATCCAGCACTATAGTAATCATGCCTGTGCTCTATGCTCAAGCAGTAAAATCAGAGAAAAAGTGATATTTAGAATTGTTCAACATTTTCAGTTTTCTTCTATCTTTTTTTTTTTTTTTTGGTAATTTTACTGCCATATGTATCAAGCCAAGTAACAGACCACTAAGAAGTGTGTTCTCAAAAGATTCATCACCAGCAGTGAAAGGCCAGCCAGCAGTGCTTTCTCAAATCCTGTTGCCTCCTGATTGCCTGTTTTCTATTTTTTTTTTTTTTTTTGCTGAGAAGCAATTTACATTGGGGGCTAAAGTGCCGCTACCATACATATAGCGCTTGGCTAGTGGTTGCAGCACAGCCCCACTGATTTCATTGGCCAAGTTTTTCTTTTTTCCATCAATACATTTTTATTGTTTTCAACAAGTACAGACTTTGGGAAAAAAATTAAAGCAACATGTACAAATAGTTCAAAAGTACCAAAAAAAAGTAAAGCAGAGCAGCCATTGAGTAAACTTGAAGAAGCCATGCATGGCTCTAATACTAACTGTAAACCAATAAGTGACCAAAAGGCAACACTATACAGTATTATTACATTCTGCCCATTCCTTTAAGAATGTTCAAATGTTGAGTGAGTTGGATCTAATAGCAAGCAAGTTTTTTTTGTATTCATAGTGAATTTTTAGTAAAGCGATAACTTCTGATGGGTTAGGTGCTAGGTCTTTTCTCCAGAATCTTGTTAAAATATTTTTTGCTACCAGTGGGCTATAATAGGAAAAATAGATGGAAATCCTAAATTCTACATTTAAAATCTGCAGGGCATGAGATTGGACTCTGGAGCTATATGCCAGCAATATAAGATATGAGCAGGAAGATGCTAAGCTTGTTTTTACAGGACCAAAAAATATGGATAATATTTCCCGTGTGACCGCAGTCACACTAGCAACGAGAACAGTTGTAAGAGGAAAATGTAGTCGATATGGGGTCAAATACCAGTAGACATGTGCACACTGAAATATTTCGTTTTGGAATTTCGTTTTCGTCCGAAAAATAAATTTATTTAGTTACTCCCGAAATTCGTTTTTATTTATTTCATTTTTCGTTAAAAATTGCATTCGTCCGAATATCCAAATTAAGGTTGAATCTGTCATTGAAGGCTTATGGTGTCTGTCGAATGTTCAAAGAAGATTCAACGGAGCAGCTAAACTGTATGACGCCGTATAGTTTACCTGCTCCGTCGAATCTTCTTAGAACTTTCAACAGACACCATAAGCCAAAGTACGTGTGTACTTAGTTCTAGCTATTTTACAGCTCCTCCTCTTTGGTTACAATCAGCCAATAACATTCATCATCATCATTATTTTTATTTATCTTTTCTCCCCTACGTCGAATCTTTTCTCCCCTACGTCGAATCTTTTCTCCCCTACGTCAAATCTTTTCTCCCCTACGTCGAATCTTTTCTCCCCTATGTCAAATCTTTTCTCCCTATGTAGAATAATCTTGGACTAATAGTTAAGGTTAGGCACATTCGACCACAGGTTGGATGGACACAGATTGTTATTGTCATCATCATGTCGAATCTCCTATCTATATCCAACTGTTGTAACAACGAAAATGAAAATAAAGCATTTGTTTATGTCGGATCTTTCGTTTTTCGGATTCTGCACTTTCGTTATCGTTTGTTAAAACGATAACGAAAATACCTGAAATTCGGACGAAAACAAATGCACATGTCTAAATACCAGCGTGTTGCAATTTTTTGGGGCTAGTTCCCTGTGATTTATACAGTGTGTAATACTATACGCATATTGAAATGCTTTTAGTTATTGAAGAGTAGTAGAAGTTTGATGCAGGTCTGACTCCCATTGGCACAGGAGAGGGGTTTTTATAGAAAGCCATTTTGTTTTGAAATAGGTTGTAGAGCATCATAATGCCCTTATCAGGGCTTGGTGGGTAATTATAAAACTGCTAAGCCTGTGGGTGGATATAAGACGGGAGCCTGGGATTCATCGATAGGAAACGCAAGATATGGATATACATATAGTATTCTGAGTTATGAACACCATATTACTTCACCAAATATTTCATAGTTTTGGGTGAGGTGTCAGATAAAAGGTCACCCACCCAATAAATTTCTAGGCCATACAACTTTGGAACTTATTATACCTCTATCTCTCTGTTAAAAAAATAATTTGAATATCAGGATTTTGAGTGTTGTGTATGGAAGGATGATTGAGTGAACTCCATTTCAAAACCAAAGCTTTGGTTGTTAAAGGGAGATGTTTAAGCTCCAGAGGTTTCCATAGATTCACTGCCAATAGAAGTAATCTAAGATCTGATTGGCCTAGTTTCAAAGACTTTGTCACCTGTCAACTCAGCACGTTAAGCCAGGGTTCACACTACAATGGGCTGCGGATCGTACAGGAGTGCTGTGCGTCCCTGTTCCCCATTTCAGGGATGAATCAGGGCCGATTCTATGCCTGAATTCAGCCCTGAAACGGAGCCAAATACGCACAGCGTTTTTGTGCAGTGCGCTCCGCAGTCGCCCCAGAGATATGTGAACCGCTCCATAGGGAGCCGGTCACATTCTCCTGCTATGCGAATTAGATGTGCGGAAATGCACATCTAATTCGCATAGGTGTGAACCCGGGCTCAATATGCATGTCCGTGACGCAAATCATTATGGCTGTGGCATGTGAACATCCTCCTTGGCTGTATTTTACACTTTATATGAGTGGCCTGCAAACAGTAAAACCATGGTTCCCTACCTGTTTTTGTCACCCTCCAGCCTCCCATGTGAAATAGGCCCAAGGGACCAGATGATATACTATGATTTTTTTATTTTATTTATGGGATGTTAAGGCTTCATGCACAAGGACATATTAACATATTTCTATCTATGCTGGACCTTTCTGCCAGAACGTGCCAAAAAGCATGTTTTTTTTTTTTGGCTAGAAAAATTATTTTAATGGCTGGAATAATTGTTTATTCCAGTCACTAGATGCACATGTGTGAGTAAATTATGCCAGTAAGCTGACCGATTAACACAAAAATAGGCTTTAACACCCAGCTACTGCATACATGTATCTATAGAGGCAGGGCTGCTGTTAGAAATCACAGGGCCCCATACAATCTACCTGACAGAGCCCCCCCCTTGGAAATATCAAATTGCTAAAATGCCATGGTTGCAATGGTATGCTTTGCAGCCATGGCATAAAGTATAGCCTCGTCACTGCCGCCTCCTGACATCTGTGTATGTGTTTTCTTTTTTTTTTTTTAGTTTTTAAATTGCTGAATGGCAATTTTACATTGCAAGACTGCATTGCAACTGTGAGCAAGGTATTTGGCTTTAAGGTGCAGAGTGGCCCCATTGAACTCAATGAGAAGTTTGACAGGTGGTGCTGACTTTCAAACTCTGCAGCCTGTGTTAAAAATGCTGCAACTGTGAAGTAAAGCAGCCCAACCATGGCATGTACAGTATGCAGTCTTGTCTGACTATATGACAGCCGGCTTCTGAAGGGGCATGACCAAAAAAGATCTGCCGACCATCTCCCGATCAGCACTCTTGGCCAATGGCTGAGAGCGCTGACCGGAGTGTTCTGGCAGTGGGGCCATCCTTCTGTCAGAACACAATAGAACAGCAGGAGAGATCACTGTACTAACATCGGATTGTTAGTACAGTGGCTCCGACCTGTGGTGTAATTTTTTTTTTCGATCAGCCTGCTGGGTATAACGGAAAAAACCACAGTGTGTACCAGGCATTAGGCCGCATTCACATTTGACATTTCCTGGATGTGACAAAGTGCAGAGGTAATGGGTGTTTTGCAGTGCATTTTGGAAATTGTTAATGGCACCCCAAATACAATTAGCAGACCTGTGTTTTGTCATGTGGCAAAGCTGCATGCCTTAAAAGGTTCTAGAGCCTCTATGATGTATTTGTCACACATAAGGCAACCTATTCAAGTGAAAGGGCTACCTTATGTGTGAAAAACAAGAAAAAAACAAAAAAAACAAAACACAAGCAAGAATGTGTGTTCCCACTATGCAAAGTATAAAGGAGGCCTTAGGGGTAATATATAGAAATGGCTGGGCAGAGAGATCCCTCAACTGGAGAGAGAGATGTGTCCACTGGCTCCAGCACTGAAGTGGCAGCTACCTGCAGTTCTACGCCGGCTCCATATTCACCCCTCTCCAAAATCCTAAAGTTTCTGTCCCTTCACTCCAGCAGCAACCCCCCCCCCCACTCACCCCCTCTAGCAGAAACACTGCTCCATCCAAACCCTGAAGTTCATAGTGAACACAGAGCAGTGACAGCATGATCTGAAGGAAGGGGGAGCAGAGGTTAGGACTCAGGGAGGAGGTGGAACAAGCTTCCTGCTCATTCATCACCACTGACAGGAGATAACACTGTCGACTACGGACCAATGGGAGACGGAGGGGGAGTTTCAGGACCCGGAAGAGGCACAGCCATAAACTCTGCAGCTGTCTCCCTCTGCTCCAAATTGTGACACTTTGCAAGGATATAGAACTGATCCCTCTGCAGAGCTGCTGGAGGGAGAAAGCCTGGGCAGTGCTGTAAGGGGATCCACAGGTGTCACAAGGCAGTACAGCCGTCTCTCCTCTCCTGCAGGTGCCTGGGCCCCACTTCTGAAGTGATAGAGTTTAGGCCTGGTACAGGAGGGGTGGCTGTATTGCCCTATCAGCGGCCCTGTATGGAGGCCTGAGGTTCTGTCTCCAACAACTCCTTATCATGACTTCTGATTTGGAGCCAGCGGCTCAGGCTCCCAATCATGTTACCTCTGTGAGAGCCATATAATAGAGTCTTTAAAGGATAAGTTCACCTTTAGGAACATGCTACACCTTCCACAATTTTTTAGGGTGGAACATGTAACATGTTCCCACTCCTGCAGCATCTCCCCGATCCACTGCATCTAGAGACAGGGAACGGGGGGTTGAAGATCTCCCGCTTGCTGTCTCTAAAAACAAAAAAGTGAGTTCTGTGAATGGGAAACTACAAGTATTGACAGCCTTTGCGACTATTGGCCTGTAGTTCTTAATGAACTACCAGGGTGTGGTTGAATGCTCTAGGTAGTTCAATGTCTCTTTCTGTCAGTGTGTATCTGTCTTCCCATATGAGGTACGAGCAGAGAGATGCACTGACAAGTCTGCAGGAATACTGAATGGCACCCATGACCTGCTGATCGTGGATGCAATGCTTTCCAGGCTCCTAGTAAAGAAAATAATAAGTACACATTTTTTATACTTGCAAAACTATCTATAGCTCATGGGACTTTTATCAAGTCACAACACCAAGTTAAAATATAAGAAAATACATTACATGAAAAAATACATATCTTATAAAACACATATCATTATGCGTGTATACCAACAGTGAAAAACCATCATCAAATGGCATTCAAGAACCTTCTAGTTTGATAAGACCTGGCATCAACATATGACAATTGAGCTGATGTTGTCCATCAGTCAAGATTGCTGTGCTTAAATTCTCTACGCGTTTAGCAAGATAAAAACTAACTTCCTCAGGAGAAGCATACAGGGACATTTGAAGATAGAAAGCACATGAGAGGTTTAAGAGTATATAAAAAAAATTTAAAATCCCCACCCGGCTTGTTAGAAACTTCTGTCCAAAAGCCTTCACGTAGATAAAATATAGTTGACTTATAATTAAAATCCAATAAATAAAACTTCCAATTGTGTAACAGGGCAAGAGAAAGCCATCCCAGATGCACATCAGACTCTACCCGAGAGTTGTAGAGAGGCAGGGAAGATGGAAAGAACAGGTGCCCAATATGTGGATCTCAACAGATCAATGATCGGGACTGAGACACAACAGGTACCCATTTCATACCAGTGTCCTTTTGTATGATCCTTTAACATCTCTTGGCATTTAAGCCCACTTAAAAGATCAAGGAAGATGGCATAAAGTTTTGGTCAGAACTAGATTCTTCCTTGTATGGGCATATGTAAACTCTGCTTTGTTTGAAATTAACACATCCAACAGACCATAATTTTTTGTTGGGGCTTCTGTACACTGCCAAAAAAAACTTGTCCTGAAGGATTATACATTTTGGCTCTTTTGTTTTGGCAGTGCCATTATACAGTCAATGTAGCCTAATTACAAAATCACATAATTGTACCAGCCCACTTTAGTTTTAATTTCACATTTTGTCTAAAAAAAATGTAATGGCAACTAAAACAAAGTAAATATAGCAAAAAGGAAGATGAAAAAATGAAGATGAAAAAAAAAATGTAAGCATGGACTATTACTATTGCTTTCTATAATAACATTACCCATTGAGTTTTATTAGGTGCTGTCTAATTAATTTTTTTAAGGCATTCTTAACCTCTGTGTTCCGTAAAGTATAAATAAATGGATTTAATAACGGAGTAACAACGGTATACATGAGAGCAAGGAACTTATCATAGTGGCTGCCACTTGGCCTGCTGTATACAATAATGGCAGTACCATAGAACAAGCTTGCTACAATAAGATGGGACGAGCATGTTGAAAAAGCTTTCTTTTTCCCTGAAATACCCCTGATCTTTAAGACTGTGCACAATATTTGAATGTACAGTACAACTATTGAAACAAATGGAGTAATAACCGACAGGAAAGCTGCTAAAACAGTGGTCACGTTGCTTAAAAACAGGTCAGAACATGCCAATCTCTGCAGTGGAGCCAGATCACAGAAGAAATGATCAATTTTATTGGGACCACAGTACTCCAGAAGCATTGTAACAATTGCAGGCATAAAAGATATTATGAATCCAAATATCCATGGAAGAGCAGCTAACTGTAAACAAAATGTACCATTCATAATAGTTGAATAATGCAGTGGGTTGTTGATGGCTAAATATCGATCGAAGACCATCAAAGCAAGAAGAAAACATTCAGCTTCTCCCAATGCATGGAAGGTATACACCTGTAGGAAACAACCAATGACAGATGTACTTCCATCTGTGCTTATAAGGATGGCTAAAAGTTTTGGAACAGTTACTGAAACAAACAATATTTCTAAAAAAGCGAATGTGCTGATAAAAAAGTACATTGGAGTCTGAAGAATAGGGTATGCTCTAACCAAGATAATTATAGTAATATTTCCAATGACACATACAATGTAGGCTAGTAAAATAACATAGAACATTGCATTCTGTAACTTGTAGAAGCTGGAAAAACCCAGTAGAAAAAATTCCTTTACCACAGTCTTATTGACATCGGTCATTATTTTTACATATGTAACATCTGGAAAATTAAAAATAGTGTTTTAGTTTCATGTAATCTTTACTAAAATATAGGGAGGTGAATTTACTATGTTACTAGTTCTCTTAGCTAGGTGAACCTGTGTTCCCAATAATTCAATAACAATGAAAAGTAATTTTAATTATTTATTTTAATTTCCTCTGCCAAGTGAATCTGTTTGTATCCATTGATCCCTAGGATGTTCTAGTTAAGGAAAGTTAAAGGTGATAAAAAAAATTGAATCAAAATTCACTGTTAAAGTACAACATATAACTTTAAAAACAGGTAAAACAAGTGCGATTTGAACTTGGTAGTATAAATCTTAAAGATGTATTACAAAATATGAACACATAAAACTTATTTTCATGTGCCAAGACCTGGGTTATTTGCTGGTGGTACTGTGCTGTCCAGGGCTGTTGTAAGTCTGGTGTCCACCAGCTGGTGTCTCCCAGCAGCCAGTAGTTTCCAGCAATCAGTCTCCATCTGATTCTGGCTGCTGGGCTGGTATTTAGTTCCTGCATTGTTCATGCTTCTTGCATCAGTGTTTTGCTTTGCTGGCAGATACTGCTAACTTTAAAAAAGGGTCGAGAAGCAAGAAGATGGGAGGGGAGGAATGAAATTGGAAAAACAACGTAACAACAACCAATCATGCACAAAGTCAAAATTGTATTTCTATCAACTCAAATTACCTTATTTTTAGCTTCAAGCAATTTAAATACTAGTCCAAAGAAGTAAACCTGTCAAATAGATTATTTCATTCACTTTCCAGTGTAAATGGACAAATCTTTCACTGCTGCTATTGTATTTTAACACAGCAAAATGCCTGAACAGCAGCATGTGATTGAATTTAGCCACTGTTCGGGTGACAAATTTCCGACGAGCTACTCTGATTTTTCAATCAAAGAATGCTGGGCCACCCACTAAATGGATTTCAGTTGGTTCATCAGAAGAACCAGCCAAATAGTGCACAGTGTATTGTCAGTTTTAAGTAGACACCATTGTAACAAAACAAAAATAGAAAAAGTAGAGAAGTAGAGAATTTTGACGTTTTCACTTTGTAAAATGAATTTTCACTTATCTTCGTGAATGAAGTGAACATTCTGAAAACAGAAAATTCACTTTGCAAATCATGTGAAAGGGGAAAAAAACATGGTTAAAGTCTGCAAAATGTATTTTTACTTAGCATATTCAAAGAGGTAAAGCTGTGCTGACTATAACCAGTTGTGCAAGAATCAGTTTTTTTTATTATTATTATTTTCCTTGCACATTATTGGGTATTATTTGCAAAGTGAGTTTCCTTTTTTTTTTTTATTTGCTTAAAGTAGTTCTAAAGGTGGAAGTTTTTTTTTTTTTTTTTTACCTTAATGCATTCTCTGCATTAAGGTAGAAAAAAAAAACAACCTTCTGCATGCAGCTCCCCAAGTCCCCCCTTATAATTACTTGAGCCTGATCTCGATCCAGCAATGTGCACAAGAGCAGAGGCTCTCTCAGAGTCCTGTGACCTGGGTCCTGGTAGCTGTTCCGGTGGTGCTGAGGGTCCTCAGAGCCTCCGGGCGGCTCCTTCATCAGGCTATGCTGGACCAGCATAGCCTGATAAAGGAGCACGCATGCTCCGAACGCGAAGCACTGCCCGCCTCACCCCGCTCCCGGAAGTGAAGAGGCAGGTCAGCACGGCGCTCCACGGAGGATCCATGACCGACATCCTGGCCGCCCGGAGGCTCTGAGGACCCTCGGCACCACCGGAACAGCTACCAGGACCCAGGTCACAGGACTCACATCTCAGGAACCCCCCCACTGGCCCGTGACACCCACATCCCCCGAGAGCACGCGGATGAAACTACTTTACATGCTGGTTTTTAGCAACTCAAATGTGAGTGTTTTTATCTATTGTAATAAATATTTTTAACATACATGCTGCACTTAGAAGGCGCCGTCCTTCTTTCTTTTTTATTGTTCCAGAGCTTCTTCTAGCTTTTATAGACTGGCTGCCTTCCATTTATTCAGCTTCATTTTATCCTTACATGGACTAATACCTGAACTTGTTGTGAAACATTAACTACCACCATTAAGTTCCCCCTCTCAGGAACACCCAACCCACCCCCTTCCCCCCACCATTTTTAGTTATATGTACTCGGCTACCTCCATTGTGCGCCATATTAACCCCTTGATCGTTTATTTACATCAGACAGCATAGTCCAGCGGCAAGCTTGGCAACAGATGGCAGGTCATCCATAGCAGGCTTGGCAACAGGTGGCAGGTCAGCTGCAGCAGCATGGTTGAGGCATGGACGGCATCAGCATGGAGGAGGCATGGACACCATCAGCAGGCAGCATCAGCATGGACACGATCGGCAGGTGGCATCAGCATAGAGGAGGCATGGCCACCATTAGCAGGCGAAATCAGCATGGAGGAGGCATGGCCACCATCAGTCGGTGGCATCAGCATAGAGAAGACATGGACACCATCAGCCGGTGGCATCAGCATAGAGAAGGCATGGACACCATCAGTCAGTGGCATTAGCATGGATAAGGCATGGACACCATCAGCCGGCAGGATCAGCATGGAGGAGGACTGGATCGCATCGGCAGCAGTCATCAGCATGGAGGAGGACTGGGCACTATTAGCAGGCAACATAGATAGGGGCAGTGTTGTAAGAGCAGGAGAAAAGTTTTGTTTCTTTTTGAGCTTGGGTACTGGAGTCCTGCACGTAGTTGCCTTGTGCTGACCAGAGTGTACTGCTGATGGAAAGGTAGTAACAGTACTGGGGAGATTAGAGGGAAGAGTAGCAGAAGTGCAGGAAGCAGCCTGAGACGTTGTTATGGACAACAGTACTGCAGGGGGAGCTTTCAGTGGATTGCATACAGAGGAAGTGTGATTACTGGTGGCAGGATACCGATCTACAGGAGGTAAGGAACACTCAGTAGCAGCAGAGGTTGCTAAGGGTAACAAGAACAGATTCTTGATCTTTAGCAGCAGATCTGACTTTGTGACTCATCTAGCACTGGAGATATGATATCTGACCAAGCTTGTATCAGAGAGTGAACTTAAATTAGTTAGTCTCTCCCTTGCTCACATTGATCAATTAGTGCACAGAAGCAATACAATCCAACACCACCTGTTGTGAATAGGCTGAATACTGCTGGAACGTTTCAGCAACCATCCCAAAAATCCAGCCTGGTACATAGTAAATGGAGGAGTGAAAATAACATGGCCCTGAGGGTTAAACTGAAATGGTAGCTCAGAACAGACCTGAATCAAGGGTTGCACATTACTAAGAGAGAACCTCCCCTCAACAGCTAAAGCATGTGCTGTCAGATTGCTTCCCAGCAGCTCCTCCTCAGCGAGATCCTGCCAAAGTGAATGACACATCTTTATCCCCTACCGCAAGCTGCACACAACAAATATCCTTCACTCTCCGCATTCTGACAAAGGCAAAAAACTCAAGTAACTGGCTCTCAGTTCCTAAGATCTGCTCGTTAGTGGGTGTCACGATTACGTCAGGTATCAGCGGCAAGGAGACCAGACACTTAGCTACACAAGGGAACTGAGACCAAATAAATGTATCCTTAAGGTCAAAATGAACAACCCCAAAGACAAACAAGAACCAAATCCCCAATGCACAAGAACCAGAATAACTAATAAACCTAACTACTAATGAAATACAAATATAAACAATATACTGCTAAGGGTACAGGGAATGCAGGGATGTGAGGTAGAGGAGATCAAGGCTGGGAACTTAAGTAGGAACTAGGCAGGAGGTGTGCAGGCTGGATCTGGCATTCAGGAACAATCTGGTAGCAATGAAGAATCGTGACACGCCAGGAAAAGGGAGGAGCATCCTTAAATAGGCCACCGGCAGCTGAACACTTTTTTGCCTGATTACCACAGCCTCCTGGCTCCTGGGAGACACTTGCTGGTGGACACTGGAGCTTCAGCAAACAGCCCCGAACAGAATAGTGCCACCAGCAGGTGAACCAAATCCTAACATAGAGTCTGCAAAAGAACTGAGACTGGGGCTGAGGTTCACCTTCCAGCAGGACAACTACCCTAAACATACAGCCAGAGCTACAATGGAATGGTTTAGATCAAAGCATATCCATGTGTTAGAATGGCCCAGTCATAATCCAGGCCTAAATCCAATTTAAAATCTGTGGCAAAATTTGAAAATTGCTGTTCACAGACGCTCTCCATGCAATCTGACAGAGCTTGAGCTATTTTGCAAAGACGAATGGGCAAAATGTCACTCTCTAGATGTGCAAAGCTGGTAGAGACATCCCTAAGAAGACTTGCCGCTGTAATTGTAGCAAAAGATGGTTCTACAAAGTATTAACTCGGGGGGGCTGAATATAAATGCACGCCACACTTTTCACATATTTATTTGTAAAAAATTTGGAGAACCATTTATCATTTTCCTTCCACTTCACAATTATGTGCCACTTTGTGTTGGTCTATCATATGAAATCCCAATAAAATACATTTACGTTTTTTGGTTGTAACATGACAAAATGTGGAACATTGCACAGGGTATGAATACTTTTTCAAGACACTGTATGTGTAGGGTGATCTTCGAGAGTTGATTAGAGTGACAGCAGGGTTGATTTAGGGCCCTTTCACATGGGCTGTCCGATCGGACCCTCCATTCACCCCTATGGAGCAGTGGATGTCAGCAGTGACATGTACGCATACACCATTATCCAATCTGATTCTGTCCAGTTGGATGGTGGTCCCATTTTCCATCCGTCTGATGGATTGGATATGATAAGACAGGTGATCCATTTTCATCCGATCTCCCCATAGAGGAGACCGGGACTGGGTCCATCTCTGCTCTGTTCAGTAAGCAGAGACAGACCTGTCATCCGCCTGCTCAGCGGGGATCAGTGGAGCGATCCCTTGCTGAGGAAGCAGAGTCCGTCAAGCGGAGGCACTCGTGTGAAAGGGGCCTTGCTAAAACTGGGGAGTGCAAAATCTGGTGCAGCTGTGCATAGAAACCAATCAGTTTCTAACTTCAGCTTGTTTAATTAAGCTTTGACAAAAAAAAACCTGGAAGCTGATTTTTGTGTAGACCTGCATCAGATTTTGCACTCTCCAGTTTAAGTAAATCAACCCCATTGTGTTACCCCTTTTTTTTTTATTACAAAGAAGAAACAAATAAGAAGAAAAATCACTGCACAACTCCCAAATTCCATAATGCATTGAAACTCTGATTCCGACCCAGAATCAAAATATGTTAAATATTAGTCATTATTTGGAATGTATGCAAGTGTGTAAACATAATATGATATTTGGTTGAGCTATTGTTAATGTTATATCAAATCCTTTATACAGTATGTGTCACTGCTACAACATTAGTAATGTTATTTGGAATTGAAAGCTTTTTAATAAATTATTAGTATTAGCCAGAAATACCCTAACCGCTTCCTGACCAGCCGCTGTCATTATACTACGTCAGGGTGGCTCGTTCCCGCAAATCGCTGTAGCTGTATGTTGGTTCGGGAACTCGCTCTTGCGGGTGTGTGCATGCTCCTATTGGCCAGTGGGGGAGCCAGTCAATGGGTCCGGCAGACTCGATGTCCACCGGCCACTCGCGATTATTCCTCGCAGTGACAGAACGGGGATCTGCCTGTGTAAACAAGGCAAATCTCCGTTCTGACAGAGGAGATCACACAGATCCTTCTGCTATGCAGGAAGACAGAGCTGTGTGTTTTCCCAGTCACACAGTCCCCTATACAGTTAGAAAATGCAAACAGGGAATACGTTTAACCCTTTGATCGCCCCTGATGTTAACTCCTTCCCTGCCATTTTCATTAGTACAATAACAGTGCACATTTTTAGCACTAGTTACTGTAATAATGTCAGTGGTTCCCAAAAAAAGTGTCAAAAATGTCAATTAGGTGTCCGATCTGCTTGCTGCAATGTCGCAGTCCCTCTAAAAATCACTGATTGCCACTATTACTAGTAAAAAAAAATCTAAAAATAATAAATCTATCCCCTATTTTGTAGACGCAATAACTTTTCCACAAACCAATCAATATACGCTTATTGGGGTTTTTTTTACCAAAAATATGTAGCAGAATACATATCGGCCTAAACTGATGAATAATTTATTTTTTTCTACATTTTTTTTTTTAAATGTTTTATAGCAGAAAGTAAAACTAAATTTTTTTTTTCAAAATTGTCACTTTTTTTTTGTTTATACAGTAGTGCAAAAAATAAAAACCACAAGGTGATCAAATACCAAATTTTTTGTGGGAAAAAAAAGGACATCAATTTTGTTTGGGTACAGCGTTGCGCGACCACGCAATTTGTCAGTTAAATCAACGCAGTGCCGTATCACAAAAAATGGCCTGGTCAGGAAGTGGATAAATCCTTCCGGGGGTGAAGTGGTTAACCACTAGCTGACCAGCACACGACGATGTACGTCGGCACAATGGCACGGCTGGGCAAATGGGTGTAAGGTATGTCCCCTTTAAATCGTGGCATTGTGGGCGTGCGCGTCCGCCGCATGCTCCGTGACCGTGCCCGTGGGTTCCACTGACTCGATGTCCGCCGGGGGCCCGCGATCGTGTCACGGAGTGGAAGAACGGGGAGATGCCTTTGTAAACAAGGAATTTCTCCGTTCTACCTAGTGACATGACAGGGATCTACTGCTTCCTGTCATCTGGAGCAGTGATCTCTGTCATGTCAGTGGTAGCCCATCCCCCCACAGTTAGAATAACTCCCCAGGACACACTAAACCCCTTGATCGCCCCCTAGTGTTTAACCCCTTCCCTGCCAGTGTCATATACACAGTAATCAGTGCATTTTTATAGCACAGATCGCTGTATAAACGATAATGGTCCCAAAATAGTGTCAAAAGTGTCCGATGTCGCCGCCATTACTACTTAAAAAAAGATTGCCGCCATTACTAGTAAAAAAAAATTAATAATAAAAATGCTATAAAACTAAGTGGCCCCTTACCTAGCGGTGCTAGGTCAACCGCATGAATTGTAGCTAAAACGCCAGGTCCTGAGCCTCAATCGCGTCCCTATATCCACACTTGCCGGTGTTGGGTTATCCTAATGGCAGCTGATTACAAGTGGCTATGGTCCTATCAGGGGTCCTGGACCAGCGCGGATCCTAGTTCAGCCTCCACATCTCAGGTATGTATGTACAGGATTATGCAAGACAAAGGTACTTGATAGTGAAGTATGTCTTAACCAGGTAATGCTTTATTAAAAAACTTTAAGTAGATGTACTCACATAAAAACAATGCAGAGCAAACCTCTCTCCTATGAGCAGCGAACTCGTTCTGTGTCTAGCAATGTGAAACAGCCTATTCTGTCACTACGCGTGACATCACCGATCACGTGACTTCTTCAGGGGATGCTCTATGTATTTTTATTTAGAATTATTCACATGAAGTAGTGTTTATGTCCCTTTGTGCACCAACACATGATTATCTAGATTTATATGTTTTTAGTGTCAACACTTATTTATGCGATTTAACATGCAATTTTTTTGTCATTTAGTATATACCAATTGAAAAGGATTTTTTATGCACTTTTTCTCACATACACATGATGCCGATTACTAAGACTTGAATGTTTTTTAGTGTCAACACTTATTTATGCGATTTATTATGCGACTTTATGTCATTTTATTAATTGACCACAGACAGAGATTTACAGCTTTCTTCTGGTTAGCGCAGCACCTCACCCCCTATACCTCAAATGTTCCATATTGCCAGCGCTAGAAATCTCTACCCTTTTAATTGCCCATAAAAAGGAAAGTGTACCTAGGAGAATTGAAGCTGTTTTGAAGGCAAAGGGGAGTCACACCAAATATTGATTTGATTTGGATTTCTCGTCTGTTCATTTACTTTGCATTTTTTTAGTTGATAAAAAAAGAAACTATTACCACTTTTATTTCTGAAAGTATTCTTTATTAACAGCATCTTTTACACTTGCCTAAAACTTTTGCACAGCAGTGTATATACAGCATACACATTTTGGGACCGCTGACGGGCTAAGTGAATAACATTGATTATCTCGTTACAATGGCATCTGAATGTCAGTGGGATATATTAAGCTGCAAGTAAACATGTTATTCATGAAGCCGATGTGTTAAAAGGAGAAAAAATGGGCATTGCAGTTTGCTGTGTATGGGGCTGCATAGCAATGAGCATGTGAACATCAGAAATAAATATGTGTTTGGCTAAAAATGTTAATACATGTAAGTATAAGCCCATTAACCGTGAAACAAAATTCTGTAATGGATTGAAAATCTTATAGATTAGGCCCCAGAGTCAGTATATGTTAAATATTAGTCATTATATGGAATTTATGCAAGTAAACATAATACAATACTTGGTTGAGCTATTATTAATGTTATATTAAATCCTTTATACAGTATGTGTCACTGGTACAATATTAGTAATGTTGTTTGGAATTGAAAGCTTTTTAATAAATTATTAGTATTAGCCAGAAATACCTTAAACCACCACATCGATGCTCCAACACTTCATTTACTGTTGTAAAGAAACCTTCTAATATATTGTGGTAAAATTAATATTTAAAAATGCTATTAAACAATAGTAATAAAATATATACTGTTTATATAGCAGTAGCAATAAACTCTTGTGCAATCAAATCAGAACTGTAATCTGAACTCTGAATTTATAAAGTATATTTCTTATTTGACAGGTATCTCTTTATATATAATGCCTGCAACAGAATAATGTGCTGGGATTAATTTCTCCAGTGTCCTCTACAGTAATGAGACAAAAATAAATTACGTTAATGAGGTATAAACATAATGCTGTAAAAATGTGGAAAACAGTTTTTGACACTGAGCTAAAATGTGACATTTACATTCAAAAGCGTATTTATTTTTATGAACATTAAATGCAACTATAGTTTAGAAAGTAGTTATGATGGTGTTTTTTTGGACCACAAACAATTTCACAGGATTTTGGTTGGACTGTAAAGAAGGAGAGTGCACAGGGGCATTTTTGTAGGACATGCTAAGAGGGGTCAAGTCCTGGGAAAAAAAAGTGTGGGAACTCACCCAAGATTCCCTCCCCACCTCAAAAATAGAAAAGTGTGTGTGTTTGTGTGTGTGTGTGTGTGTATATATGTATATGTGTGTGTGTATATATATATATATATATATATATATATATATATATGTATATGTATTGCACTTTATTTGTTAAAAAAGGAGTACATAAAAAAAGGAGTGTGTGTGTGTGTATATATTGTGGCAGAGCGTTTCCCTGCCAGGGTCTAGAAGGAGGATGTGACCCAGAATTCTCAACCAGATGGGTTGAGGGGCTCCAGGGAGCATGTAACATGAAGAGGAAACTGGCCTTTCAGTTTCCTCAGTGTTTTGTAAAGTCCACTTTGGGACCTGGAGCTTGGGGATTTCTGAGAGATCCGGGTGGGATAAAATCCCTAGTCCTGGGTGCTGATTTTGAGAACAGCCAGCATACTGATTGGTCAGGTGTGTGCTGGGCTTTTAGTAGTAACCTGGCCATGGTTCTGGGTTCAACCCGGCAGATAGGAAGTCTGAGTACCAGGAGTCAGGAGGGCTCCACGTGGGAGCCATTGCAGCAAGAGGTTGTTAGCTGTGTGCGTCCAGGGAGCCAGAAGCTGTGTGCGTTGAAGGGCTTCAAAGCTGTGTGCACCAAGGTGGTCGGTGAAACAGTCTGTATGAGACAGACAAGGGTCTGGAGTATAAGGCCAGAGCTGCAGTGCTACAAGTATGAGCCAACTAGGCTGAATGTAGTTTTGTTGATGAAAAGGAATGCTGAAACCCCTGCGGGGTAAACATATCGTTGTTGAACTTTCTTTTAATAAAAATGGACAAACAAAGCCCTTAAAAAGAAGAACCAGCAAGTGGCGGTGTCCCTCAAGCTCTACATCTGATGCGAATCCTTTACACGTGGTGGAGAATGCGGGCACAATTTGAGATCCCTACAATCAAGTAAGTTCATCTGTTATATGAACTGTGTTTTGATGCATGAGACTGCATAATCTGTGTGTGCAGGTGAGGAGAACCAGCAAAAGATACGTGACTAACCTTAAAGAGACAGTGCTCCAATTTATTGCTGAACTGTGCAAAGTTTTCTGGAGTGACTGTGAGTATGGGGCGATCAAAGCACCTAAAAGAAGCAAGGATGCTAAGATGATAGATAGAGCTCTTTGGCTGGAGGGGTTGTTACCACCTGAGAGAACCCCATACATGCCTGAACAGATTTTGCCAAGGAGAAAGAGGGCTGGTGTTGTCCCTAGCAACACTGGTGCAATGAGTGCACAGGTGACTGCAAGTATGGAGATTACACCAAAGTCTGAGCCTGCAGTGGATTGGTGCAAGCGACACCTGGCAGCACTGGACCAAGTTAAAGGGGAAGTGCATGTTGTTGCCCTTGGCAATGCTGGTGCAAGTAGGCCAGCTATCAAGGTGCAGAGGCCTAATCTTGAAAGCAGATACAGTGTGGGAAGCCCTGACAAGATATGGAACCAAGTGCGCTGTTTGCGGTGCAGTGAGTGGGAGCATCCAGTCTCCAAGTGTCCTTTGTCCCAGGCTCCAGTGCAAAGCTACCTAGCAAAGCAAAGGTCTGCATCTGTGTTTGAGAAGCCTGCTCTGAGTGCCAGGAGTGAGCAACAGGCTTACCAGAAGTTTGAAAGGAGTGCAGTTGCTCATAGCAACGCCTATGATGTCAGGTCAGAGGACCGCAAGACAATGATATTGCCTATAGAGGATCGTGGCAAGTTTAAAGCAACACCGCTTCATAGAGAGAGAAGTCTACATGTTTGGGAGAGCCAGAAAAGTGCAGCTGGGAGAGCACCGTTTCCATTAGCAACTAGAGAAAATGTGCCAACGGGAATGAGGAGCTACAGGGAAGAAGTGCCCCACCATCCTCATAGAGATGCCAGTAAGATTCTGCGTGTTGGGAGAGTGCCATCACCCTTAGCAACAGGAGAAAGTCACCAAGTAACATGCCAGGAATGTGATCAACTGGGGCATGGGATCTTTTCTTGTCCCAGTTTGTGGAATACAGCTGCTGATATTGTTGCTGGGTTTAACTCTTTATGATTAATGTGTGTGAGTGCGCTACTCTTATACCATACACCACTCATATTTGTACATTACTTCCTATTACTGTGCAATCAAAAATTTAAAAAAATTAAAAATTAAATTTTAATAAAAATTCATTGTTTTGAATGCAGCTACTCTAACAGGGGTTAAAAAGGGCAATTAAGTGAAAGTTTTTTGCGCCGGTGACACACACATATTGATTTGGGTTTAACTCTTTGCCTGCAAGCCCGGATTCCTCTGTTAAAATGTTTGCAGTCACCCCTAGCAACAGAGAGGAAATTCCTGTTGTGCCTGCTGTAGTTTCATCCCGTGGCCACCAGAGGGAGTCGGCCAGTAGAAGTGCAGTACAAGAGGGGGTGTGTCTGGACGTGAGCGGCGGTGGGCGTCTTGCTAAAGAGCTCCAGAGCCCTGCTTCTTAATCTGCCTGCATCACGGCACCTGTGACCCTAAAACCCACACAAAAACCTGCCAGGCTAATCACCGGGTCCCCCTGCAGCAACACCTCGGACTATTTTTGTGGAATCCGGCCTGTAAGGGACAGAGGCCTATAGCCTCCAGACTCTCGCGGCCGCCACCATCTTGCCGGTCCGAGGCCTCCCGGGGGAATCGCAATCCGGGCAGATCCGGAGGTAAGGGGACCCCCATCCTTACCCATAAACTGTCCCCCTACACTTTTAGCACGGTCCGGAGGCTCCGCCGAGCTCCGGGGACGCCCGTAGTGGCCGCGGCCTGGTCCGGCCTAGTGCGGCCTAGTGAGACATGTGGATCCCCGCTCTTTCCTGAAGCCTTATCCCCGCCAAGGGACGTCGCGAGCGGCCCGGCCCACACCTAATTGCAGGCCTCCTTCCCTCATCTGTTCTGCCAAACCCCCTAGTCCCTTCCAGCCTGGGATATTGCCAGAGAATGCCTGCCTGCCTAGGCTAAGAGTTTCACCCCTGATATATCATCCATCATACAAGTGATTGTGATGGAACATTAGGGACCACTTCTCCTAACAATCACCCCCCACAAATACGATACAAATCCACAGGGCTGCTGACTAACGGCCCCATCATGTCTAACACAGTCCTTTCCCTTGCTATGTAATTCACTGTCTATGAGGGGCGCATACGCGCAAGCAGGGATAATGGAAGTCTGATCCCTCCGCTCCGCGCCGTCGGAAACCGTTACCCGGCCTAATACAACATAGACGATACGAGGAGGGGACCACTACACCTCAAAGGATTGAGGAACACCTGGAGCCGCAAGCGGTGATGTACCGCTCCACAAAAAACAAACTAAAAAAACGGCAGAGCAGCGGCAAATCTCCAGCCCCAGCCAAGGGCAGATCCAAGATGGCGCCCAATCCTCCTGATGAGGATACACAGCTCTCTGAACTGGGTCAGGGATCTCCTGCCGACAGCCTCCATCTCTTTCCCACGGACCACGTAAGTCCCCACCCTGCTGACTCTGATGCCATGCTAGCCAAGTTCCGCAGCATTGTTAGAGATGAGATAACGGCTGCCTCCCGAAAGCTTTCCTCAGATTTGGTCCGCGGCCTTAGGGAGATAGGCCACCGCACCAATCAATTAGAACATCGCATGGACTTGGCCACCACTGTGTTGGAAGACCATGAGGAGGAAGTAGACAGAATGTCCGCAGAAATAGACGCTCTCAGAGATAAATTAGAGGATGCGGAAAACAGGGCCCGCAGGGATAAACTTTGTATCCGTGGCATCCCTGAAACGGTCACTGACCTGCAAGGACCCTGGGGTGTGCGGATGGAGTAATCCATAACGTTACATCTCAGACCCAATGACCCTTCATTGGTTGTCCCTGAACGTTCAGGGCATGAATTCCCCCCAAAAACGGGTCAAGGATTTTAACTACCTTAAGCAACAAAAAATAGACATTGCCTGTTTGCAGGAAACACACTTTTCTTCCTCTTCCTGCCCCAAATATTTTGCGGCAAACTATCCCCAAGTCTATTTGGCTAATGGTCCTACTAAACAGAGAGGGGTTCTTATAGCTATACGTAAATCGATTCCCTTTATCTGTAACAAACAGATAGCTGACCCTAATGGTAGATACCTTCTCCTGCAGGGTTCTGTTCAGGACAATGAAGTAACTATCATGACTTATTATGCCCCGAATGACAATCCGGGCCCATTTCTGTCTCATGTCTGCTCCTTGTTGCAGGTCCACCAGAAAGGCACCCTCCTGTTGGCGGGCGATTCTAATGTGACACTCAATCCTGCCCTTGATAAGTACCCGGCGGATCATAAAGCTCCCTCTCTTGCTTCAAAAAAAGTTTTGCGAGCCCTACAAAATCTTGATTTAGTGGACATATGGCGAGAGTTTCATCCCATGGGTAGGGACTACACCCACTATTCCCACCCTCATCACTCCCACTCCCAGCTGAATTGAGCTGGAACAATGAGGCCCTGGTTGCAACCTTTTTACATTGCCTCTCTGACAGAGTGAAGGATGAATTAACAGGAAGAGCCATCCCCGCCGGTCTGGACGATGTAATTTCCTTGTGCAATCAGATTGACATTCGTTTCCAGGAGAGATCCCTAGAAAAAAGACGCCAGCACTCCCTAGGTCCTAGTCAGCCTGAACTTTCCCCCGTCACCCTGTGGAGCATCCTCTGCCTGCTGAGGAACCTATGCAGCTGGGCCAGACCAGACTAAACTCCAAAGAACGTGCTAGACCCAGAACGCTGGGCTTGTGTCTTTATTGTGGGGGCAAGGGTCATTTTCGTGACTCCTGCTCGCTTTGTCCGGGAAACGCTTGGGTCTAATACATTTGAGAGGTGGAGTATTGGACCCAGAAACATCACCTTCTCGTCTTCTTCTTCCGGTGCTCCTCCATGTAGGCACTTCTCCCCAATCGGTCTTAGCATATCTGGACTCTGGGGCTGCCGGCAATTTTATGGACTAAAGAACTGCTTCATCTATGAAGCTTACCCTTTCTCCCCTCACTACACCACTGGTAGTCTTGGCAATTGAAGGCACTGTGCTCCCAGAGGGCCCTATCCATTTTCAGATGCTACCTATTAGGATGTCGGTAGCGATACTCCACCAGGAGTGGATTTCATTCCTCATTCTACCCAAGGCCTCTACTCCCATTGTATTGGGCCTTCCTTGGCTACAGCTCCACTCTCCACATGTGGACTGGGTCTCTGGGCAGATCCTGGCTTGGGGTCCTTCGTGTTTCTCAAGGTGGCCCCCAAGGAGAGACTTCCCATTGCTACCACATCCATATATTCTGATCTTCCCGCGGCATACAGCGATTACTGGGATGTGTTCTGTAAGAAGTCTGCTGAGGTGCTTCCTCCCCACAGATCTTTTCACTGTGCCATTGACCTTGTCCCTGGAGCAACTCTGCCCAGGGGTCGTACCTACCCTCTGTCCATTCCAGAGACTCAAGCCACATCTAAGTATGTCGCTGGAAATCTGGAGAGAGGATTCATCTAGAAATCCTTGTCGCCTGCAGAAGGGTTCTTTTTCGTTGCCAGAAAGTATGGTACCCTCAGACCCTGCATCGACTATCTTTCCCCTTACCTCTATTATCTGAGCTATTCGACAGGTTGAAGGGGGCTTCCATTTTCACTAAGTTGGATCTCAGAGGTGCATACAATCTCATTCAAATACGGGAAGGTGACGAATGGAAGACTGCGTTCAACACTAGGGACGGGCATTACGAATACCTGGTTATGCCTTTTGGTTTGTGTAATGCTCCAGCTGTGTTCCAGAACTTTGTCAATGAAATCTTCAGGGATCTACTGTACCAGTTTGTTGTCATCTATCTGGATGACATTCTCATCTTTTCCGAAAATCTGCTTGCTCACAGAAACCATGTCTGCACCATACTTCAGCGCCTTAGAGAGAATAATCTCTATGCCAAGCTGGAGAAATGTTCCTTTGAATGTTCTGAGGTCCTGTTTCTGGGATGTTTTGTTTCTAGTTTGGGTCTTCGCATGGATCCCGGAAAGGTCTCGGTCATTACCAACTGGCCCCTTCCTGCTAGCCTCAAGGCCACACAGCGCTTTCTTGGCTTCACAAATTATTATAGGCAGTTCATAAGGAATTACTCTTCCATTGCTGTGCCTATTATTGCTTTGACCAAGAAGAGTATGAATGCCAAAGACTGGCCTCCCGAGGCTGTCTCTGCATTTCCCGATCTGACACAGGCCTTTGTTTCTTGAATACTGGGGACCCACTTCTTATTGAACTAGATGCTTCTTCGATGGGGGTGGGAGCTGTGCTTCAGTTCTTTGTGAAGGGATGTCAACCATGTGCGTTCTTCTCCAAAAAATTTTCTCAGGCAGAGAGAAATTATGCCATTGGTGATCGGGAACTTCTCGCAATTAAATTGGCGTTGGAGGTGTGGCGTCATCTCTTGGAGGGTTCCCCTCACTCCATAACGATCTTTCCTGATCACAAGAATCTACAATACCTACAGAATGCTAAATGTCTGAACACCAGATAGGCCAGGTGGAGTCTCTTCTTTTCCCATTTTAAATTCACGATTACGTACAAAACTGGTTCCTGCAATGGTCGGGCTGATGCGTTCTCTAAGTCATTTGACACTTTGGACGAGGAGTCCACCCCTGATTCTGAGCCGATCATTCTGACCTCATGCATTGTTGCCCATTCTACCCTGGAATCAAAAATTCCTCCTGGCAAGACCTTTGTTCCCACAGAGCTTAGAGCTAAGCCCCAAGATGACCTACCACCTTGGGGACATGATTCCAAGGTGGTAGGTCATGCTGGGTTCCTCCGATTCTTCCAGCTCATCAGTCGTCACTACTGGTGGCCTAATCTCCGCTCGGATGTTAAAGAGTACGTTAAGGCTTGTCATGTATGTGCTCAGTCTAAATCTTCCACACAAGCCCCTGCTGGTCTTCTCATGCCCTTGCCCATTCCTAAGGAACCCTGGTCTCACATCGCCATAGATTTTATCACTGATCTTCCACTGTTGGAGAACAATACGGCCATTTAGGTTGTATTAGATCGGTTCTCCAAGATGGCTCATTTTGTTCTTCTTCCTGCTCTCCCTTCTGCCCCGCCTTGGTTCCCATTTTTGTACGAGAGATTTTCCCCCTTCATGGTGTTCCTTAACATGTCATTTCGGACAGGGGTGTTCAGTTTACTTCTCATTTTTGGAGAGCCTTTTGCAAATCCTTCAAGATTACCTTGGATTTTACCTCTTCTTACCATCCCCAATCCAATGGACAGACTGAGAGGGTTAATCAGGAGTTGGAGGTCTTTTTCTGTACCTTGGTCTCAGGTCATCACGATGATTGGGCATCACTACTCCCATGGGCAGAATTCTCCCACAATAATCATGTCAACGTCAGTTCTCAGAAAACACCCTTTGTCACTGTTTATGGAAGACATCCCCAACTCCCTCTTCCTATGACCTGTTCTTCTGACATTTCAGCTTTGGCTACTGTTCAGGATTCATTCAATTCCATGTGGGCTGACATTCATGATTCCTTCCAGAAAGCTGCCAACAAATTCAAGAGTTTTGCTGAACGTCGCAGGCGTAAGCCGCCTTCTCCTCAGCCAGGAGACAAAGTTTGGCTCTCCACCAGGAACATCAGACTCCAGGTTCCTTCTCTCAAATTTGCCCCAAGATTCATTGGTCCGTACGCCATAACTTCTAAACTGAATCCGGTTTGTTTCAAGCTCCAGATTCCCAAAAGCCTCAAAATCTCTAACTCCTTCCATGTTGCCCTTCTGAAGACTTCAGTCCTCAATAAGTTCTCTCGTCCTCTCTCTACCACAGCGCCGGTCTCTGAGAATAATCAGGAGTACGAGGTTAGCCAAATTTTGGATTCTCGACTCTGTAGAGGCATTCTCCAGTACCTTGGGCATTGGAAAGTGTTTGGTCCTGAGGAGAGGTTGTGGATCACGGCTTCTGAGGTCTTTGCACCTCGTCTGTTGAGGAAGTTTCATTTGAAGTTCCCCTCTAAACCTGGTCCCAGGCGGGGAAGGGAGAGGCCTTGTAAGAGGGGGGGTGCTGTCATGGTTATGCAATAGAGTTTGCCTGTCAGCTTACCTGTCTCTATGTGTTCATCTCTAGAGACCAGCTGACTCTCACCTGACTGCTTTTATAATCTCTCCTCTAGCATGGCTCCACCCCAGCTCCTATCAGAGAACTCTATATTAACCTCTGCACTGCAGGCCAGCCCTGCTGATCAACCTTTGTGTGTTTGGCTTCCTGTTTGCCGTGTGTTCTATGTTTGTTTCTGTTACTGACCTTGGTGTGTTCTCAACTATTCCTGTCTGCTCGTGACCTTGACCTTTGGCGTGTCCCCAACTATTCCTGTTTGCCTGTGACCCTGAACCTTTGGTGTTAACTCTGTTGTCCTTGTCTGCTTGTGGCCCTGACCTTGGCTTGTCCCTTACTATCCCTATCTGTTGCCTACTGTGGGCGTGAGCTGGGGGACCCTGGGGGTCCTGACCTGGAGCCAGTTGCAGCCCAGTCTATCCTCACCACTAGAGTCTCTTAGACTTCGTGCCCTAGGAATCTTACGCTCTAACCCCGGTGGGATCTGTGTTGGTGTTCCAGCGGCCCTGCCTTCCTTACCACCCTGACTCTCATCCGCAGCAGTCAGCTGTAGGGTCCACTACCTTGCAGTGCACTCCTGGTTCCAACAGTGTGCATCTGTCACCTAGCCTCAAGGTGACCTGACAGTATGATTTTCTGAGTGTTTTTAAAATCAGTTCCTGTCTCTGTGTATGGGGGGGGAGTATGGCCTGAGGGGATTCCTTATTGTGGTCCTAAAGTGTATGTGATCAGTCCTCCTAGTGCCTGAATACCAGCAGTACTAAATTCACATATTTTACCTTTTTTCTATCCTTCATTATACAGATTTTTAGAAAGAGCAATGAAGAATACATTTGCGACAGAGGATCTGGGGGGGGATAAAAAAAAGGGGGGGGTGGTAGTAGATTGCCATAAGTTCTCTCAGTCCAGTAAATGTTTACTGCTGGCTTGTAATCATGTGGGAGTCAACAGTACCTGAATCAGGAGTGGTTGAGCTTCAATCCAGCAGGATCCCGATTACTCCTTTAAGGTTGAAATCCCTGTGGGGTGTCAGTAGTCTCTGGAGGGGTCCAGTGATTTGGCAGAAATAGGGGAACAAGCAGGCAAACAAACAGTTCAGGTGAGAACAGGTACAAAGATAAAATGTACACTTTAGTGCCCGAGTGTTACCTACTGGTTAGGTGAAGCTCAGGTCTTTCCCCAATTACCGCTGGCAGAATGTGCGTCTAATGCCGTACATGCTAGCCTTATGCAAAGTTCTAAAAGTTCACACCTGTTACCTGTCTTACAGAATTGCTTTGGTAGCTTTTGCATTCTCCAGAAAAAATAAAAGGTACTTAAGTTCGGTGAGGGGTTTCTGGGGGGGGCAAAAGGGGCAATGACAATTAACCGTCATGGGGGGATCTCTCATCTAGATCGCAGTTCTTTGCTAATCTGCAATCATGTGGGTGAAAACAGTACCTGAGCATAAGGTATAACCACCAATCCAGGGGGAGTTCTTTGAGATTGGGTTCTTTGTGGAGTGCTGGGAGTTCGTGGGGGTCCGGTGCTTTAGCAGAAATAGGGAGATAAGCAAACAAACAGTTCAGGCAAAAAAAAAATAGAAACTGAAACAGTCAGGGAAAGTCTTAACTTACTGCGTCAGACCTGAGAGATGGAGTGGGTCAGCTTTATATATCATGGTGTCCCCGATGTGTGGTGGCAGTAAGCCCCGGGTTGTGTGGGGATAGGTCCCTTCTTGATGGACAATCACTCGGCGATTAGGGGTCCTGTCTGCAGCGTCTGGATCATTGACACTGAGGAGTTGTGCGAGACTGGTTTCCATGGCTCAGTTGGAAAGTAAAAGGAGTGCCACTCTGGTATATCAACCGGTGGGATGTCAAGGTGCTCACAGAAGGTGGGTAAATCTTCCAGGGACCGGAGGAGTGCTGTGTGGCCTCTGGAGGATGCAGAGTGACAGAATGGAAATTTCTATCTGTACTGGATGTTGTGTGCACGCAGAGCTTCCAGTAGAGGGCGTAAGGTGCGTCTGTTTTGTAAAGTTATCTGCGATAGGTCTTGGAATAGTTTAATGTCCGCGCCATTGAATAAAATGTGACCACGATCTCTTGCTTTTTTGAGTATTTCCTCCTTGAGGGGAAATTTGACAATACAGCATATAATATCTCTGGGGGGTTCAAAATCACGGGGAGGGGAATTTAGAGCGCGGTGTATATGCTCCATCTCGATAGGGGAGTCTGCGAGACGGTCAAGCAAGTTGTTAAATATGGAGCAGATCGTCTGTTGTAGTGTAGTCGGCTCCACACCCTCAGGGACCCCCCTCACCCTAATGTTATGCCTGCGACCTCTATTATCCAAGTCTTCCACTTGTCTGTGGAGCTCAAATAAATGTGGTAATTGCAAGTCATACGTTTTTTGCACTTGCCTGATGGCTGCAGGCTGCAGTTGGGAGTTCTCTTCCACTTCTGTGAGGCAGTGATTTATCGTTTGGATGTCTGTCTTTAGATCCGATATAGCCACCGTTAGGGTGTGTTTAATGTCCAAGGTGACATTCTGCAGATCCCTTTGCAAATCAAGGAGCCGCCTGTCATCGATTCTGCTGCGCTTCTAGGCGAGTCCAGGGGTGAGGCCTGTGAGGCCTGTGTCTCCATGTGCTGGCCTGCCGGCCGGGTATGGGACATCTCCGGGATGTTGTTGCTAAGCTGCGTCCTAGTTTCTTTCATGGTGCGGGGTGTTGATGTACTCCTATTAGACCTGCCCATAAGAATTGCCTATGGATCCTTTTAAGAAGGCTTTTTTGTTCTCGTTGTGCGGGAGCTCTTGCCTTAGGCAGCCATCTCGGGTCCCGTCCAAGCCACGCCCCCCAAACGTATCCATTTTTACTATATTCTAAATGAAGGAATATGAAAAAGATACTATCTTTTTGTACTCTTAATGTATAAAAAAAAATGAGGAAGAGGAAAAGGACAAGAAGAGGATATTTTGGGGTCAAGGGCAGATGAATAAGGACAAATGAGGAGAGAGCTAACAAAAAAACAAGCACAGTGGAAGACCATGTGTTTCTATCCTTTTACAGCTAAAGATGGCACCATATTAGCTGCTTATTTAGATCTGAACTTGTCATAGTGCTGCGCATAAAATCAGCTACTCCACCAACCACTTGAGGGCTTGAAATTTCAGGTTAAGAGTAGATGTAAATCACACTGGCAACTGTGACAGTTATCACCAGTGCCATATCTTAAATGGAGAATGCAATGTAAGCAGGTGCAATTAGCTAGTCTGCCACGGCTCTGTTCCAGAATACTGTCTGGTTACAGAATGCAGTGTCATTAGTAACTAGGCCCCTTTAGTTAGAGCCCTCCTGTAGTAATGTAATGGGTGAATCAGTGTCCAGATATAAGCCAGGCTGGGAGAAGCCCTTAAGCAGTTGGGGTATGGGAGCAAAAGAACCCACCATCAGGTAGATGTAGTCAGCTAGTGGAAGCCCTGAAAAGGCTGGAGGTCGGGGAGAGGTAGACCTGCACCCATAATAGCTGGCTGTAGACTTCCTGACACTTTTATGTAGGTGAGGACTAGGGCAGAGTGCAAAAGGCCTTTTAGGCCAGGCCGAGTATTCCATGGAGTGAGGCTATGCCCCTGGAGGGTCCAGGGAGAGAGTACCCATGGAGTAGGTGACCGCAGAGATCCCGTTTCAGATTAGCAGTAATGGGTGGAGAGAGACTGTTTAAGGAAAGATGGCTTACTAAAAGTGCTGCATAAACCTTTCACATGTGACTACTGCAGACCATCCATTAAATGTGATTGACAATGTACAGTCAAGTGACCCCAGATAGTATGTCGATGTGACTGTTTGCGCTATTTTCCACGTATCACCAGTAAAGTGCAGCAACCCTATTTATGTATTGACATTCCTTTCTTTTAGGATATAAGGGTTAACTGTCGGGAATGTTGGGACGAGACCTCTGGCAGGGAGTGGACACAAGGTGGGGGAGGGTTACAGCCTGAGCAGGAGCGTCACTGTTCTAGCAGGGGAGGTGTAGGACAGGTACTTGTTCTTTTGGCACCAACACATCTCAAGCCCCTCTTGCATGCTAGTTAGCAGAATATAGCAGAAAGCACAGCAGAAAAATGACATTGGTATGTTTGATACAAACATACCAATGTAATGCATATACAGTACCTTGAAAAAGTATTCATACCCCTTGAAATTTTCCCCATTTTGTCATGCTACAACAACAAAAAAAATTATTTTATTGGGATTTTATGTGATAGACCAACACAAAGTGACACATAATTGTGAAGTGGAAGGAAGATGGTAAATGGTTTTCAAGTTTTTTTTACAAATAAAGATCTGAAAAAACTTTGTAGAACCACCTTTCACTGCAATTACAGCTGCAAGTTTTTTTGGGTATGTTTCTACCAGCTATGCACATCTAGAGTGACAGTTTTCCCCATTCTCATTGCAAAATAGCTTAAGCTTTGTCAGATTGGATGGAAAGCGTCTGTGAACAGCAATTTTCAAGTCTCCCCACAGATTCACAGTTGGATTTAGGTCTGGACTTTGACTGGGCCATTCTAACACATGAATATGCTTTCATCTACACCAATGCATTGCAGCTCTGGCTGTATGGTTAGGGTCATTGTCTTGATGGAAGGTGAACCTCTGTCCCAGTATCAAGCCTTTTGCAGACTAACATATTTTCTTGTAAGAGTGCCCTGTATTTGGCTCCATTCATCTTCCCATCAACTCTGACCAGCTTCCCTGTCCCTGCTGAAGAAAAGCATCCCTGCAACATGATGCTGCCACCTCCATGTTTCACAATGGAGATGGTGTGTTCAAAGCAATGTGCAGCGTTAGTTTTCTACCACACATAGCGTTTTGCTTTTAGGCTAAGAAAATAAATTTTGGTCTCATCTGACCAGAGCACCTTCTTCCACATGTTTGCTGTGTCCCCCACATAACTTCTCGCGAACTGAAGATGGGACTTCTTATTACTTTCTTTCAACAATGGCTTTCTTCTTGCCACGCTTCCATAAAGGCCAGATTTGTGATGTGCACAGCTAACAGTTGTCCTGTGGACAGATTCTCCAACCTGAGCTGTGAATCTCTGCAGCTCCTCCAGAGTTACCATGGGCCTCTTGGCTGCTTTTCTGAATAATGCTCTCTTTCTTTCTCTCTCTGGTCTGTCAGTTTAGGTGGACAGCCATGTCTTGGTAGGTTTGCAGTTTTGCCATACTCTTTCCATTTTCAGATGATGGATTGAACAGTGCTTTGTGAGATTTTCAAAGCTTGGGATATTTTTTTATAACCTAACCCTGATTTAAAATTCTCCACAGCTTTATCCCTGACCTGTCTGGTATGTTCCTTGGCCTTCATGATGCTGTTTGTTCATAAAGGTTCTCTAACAAACCTCTGAGGGCTTTACAGAACAGCTGTATTTATATGGAGATTAAATTACATACAGGTGGACACTATTTACTAATTAGGTGACTTCTGTACGCAATTGGATCCACTAGATTTTGGTTAGGAGTTTCAGAGTAAGGGGGGCTAAATACAAATGCACGCCACAGTTTTCAGATATTTATTTGTAAAACATGTTGAAAAGGATTTATCATTTTCCTTCCACTTCACAATTATGTGCCACTTTGTGTTGGTCTATCACATAAAATCTCAATAAAATACATTTATATTTTTAGTTGAACCATGGCAAAATGTGGAAAATTTCAAGGGGTATGAATACTTTTTCAAGGCACTGTATGTGACAGCTGGGTGTGTGGGTCTTAACATTTAGCTGTCACACATATGCATCTATGGGAGTCCAAGGTTGTATGCTGAGAGTGCACCCATTGTATAGAGCAGTATAATCGAAATTGCGGCACCTCTCAGGCTTGTTTAAGGCATCCTACAACCATGTTATTAACTAGAATTGTGCATTTTTATTTTTCAATTTAAGCCCTATTTAAAAAAAAAAAATCCTGCTACCCACTGAACAGTATTTTATAAACTTTGCATTAATACATGTTCCCCCATGAAGTGCCCAGCTCCCAAGATTTGTCTTCTATTGTACTCGAAATATGGATGCATTATAATTCGCAATTTGTGTATTTATTGTGTAGTTTGCCAAATTGCACATCAAGCACCTTTGTACATTAGCAATTTTCCCACGGTTTCCTGGGATATAACGAGGAATAACTTTTTTTTTGTACAAACCATAACTTAAATGATCACACACTTTTATTAAAATATATACAATTTGGTGACATTTGTGTATGTAATCATTTATTGGCATTATTTATTGTAACACATATGCAGATTATATACAGTAATTTACAGAAATTAGGTCATCGAATATTACAGCTGCATGAAAATACTCAATAATGTTTTTTTTTTTTAGTGTAGAATTCCTGCTTGCTTCTGTGATTATGAGCAGAGCACATGTATTTTTTCATAAATCAAAGTAGGACATCTGTGTTGCATGATCAGATTGAGAAAAGGCAAGCTTACTAAAGGAGGCCATCTTCAAAAATATGAAACTGCTACACAAGCTATTTTGTGTTTTTATGTTAATACAAATGACCTTTGCATTCTCTCTGTAGGTAGCCATTATTATTTTCTGTGGCTTTCAAAATATACTTCTACATAGCAGGTATGTCAACAGTACATGACTTTTCCCCAAAATTCTTACCCCGCACCCTTGTACTTGGCCTCTTGTTATTCCTGGAAGTCTGCTTAGGGCTTGGGGTTAAATTACAAGCATCCCCTGATACAGGAGATTTATATTTGGTAAGATACTCTCAAACAGTTTTAAAAATATATAGGGATGCTTGGTTGTGAGATGTCTGTTAAATCTGAGAGTAACCAGTAACACATTACCATTTGGCACTCACTTACAAGAAGGTCACTGCCACACATAATTAATATGTCACTAAAATCCTTAAGAAAATAATGCTGATCTGGAAGAGATTAGATTTTTATTTAAATTGCTTGCTCTTTATAAAAAAAACTTTCTATGAAAACCTAGGGGCAAATAAGATACAAGACAACTGCCAAAAAAAATTACAAACTTGAAGGAAATGGTGCATGGACTATGTCTAGCAATAACAGCTTTACACTTGACTTTTATTTGGATTCTGTTTAAGTAGGTGGTTATTGGTCTTGATACTGACCTTTTGAAGTTTCTCATAATATTACCCAACATGTTTTGGTGAGGTTGGCCAAGAGCAATCAAAAATCCTCCACAAACCCTGGGCAATAAGTAGTATGTTAGTTCAGACTGACAGAGGGACAAAGAACAGCACGTTGGGGTTGATTTACTAAAACCAGAGTGTGGTGCAGTTGTGTATGGTTGCCTATCGGCTTCTAATTTCAGTTTGTTTAGTGAAGCTCTGACAAAAAAAACTGGAAGCCGATTAGTGTCTATCAGTGGCAGCCCGTGCATTGTGGGTGCACGGGCGCCACCCCCCCAAACACCGCCGCCGTCTTCCCTATCCATGTGCCCGGCCCCTTTCAGGACGCCGGGCACATGAATTACAATTGCGGGGATAGGCGGGTGGTATTTTGAAGCGCCTGATTAGAGCCAGAGGCTCTAATAGGCTTCAAAATAGGTTGGGCTCGGGGCACAGAGCATTGCGTCCTGAGCCCACCCAGATGTGTTGCAGCAGCAAATGAATATTCGCTGTTGCAACACCGATCCTCCTCCCAGCCAATCGGGAAGCGGGTACGAAACCCATTTCCCGACTGGCCAAAACGCCAGACGATCCTATTGGATGGTGGTGGGGGGTTTGCTGGGGGTGTTAGTGACATGCCACGCGGGGGGAGGGGCATTTGTACTAGTGCTGCTCCACCAGGAGGTTGTTTGCTTCCCAAAAATGTTTAGTAAATCTAACAAATTGCCTGCTATTAAGAGTTAGGATGTTTCTCCTACTACCTCCAATCCTTATCTACCCCTTCCCAAAGACAAGCTCATATATATATAATATATATACTCTGTCAGGTGCGTTCTTTGCTGTTTGAATCTATTAGGGAGATTTCCTTTTACTTCTTGTCCTAGTAACCCAGTAGGAAGTTCAAGGAAATCTCCACAATGTGAGGGAAAGTACTCTGTGTTATAGAGTTATCAATACAACAGATGTCCCCATTGGAAGACTTACTAACACTTCTTATTGAGGTGGCAACTCAAACAATGATTAGATTTCCCTTTACTTTTCGTGTGGGTGACAATGGTTATTGGTGAAAAAGTGTTGTGAATCAGATGGCATTAAAAGCTTCAAAAGCTACAAAAAGTCTAACATTTTCCACTTCACCAAAAGTTATGCCCCATTGAAAATGGTTGATTTAGAATAACATCAATCAGAAAACTAAACACTCACCCAAGTAATCTACTACCAAAAAAAATCTTGAAACTGGTAAAATGAAATGCATGTTATGCTGATGTTAAATTATAATTAAATGGTTTGCTAGTATCACTATATTTTGTGTTAAAGAGGTTGTAAACCTCCAAAGAAATAAAAAAAAAACTGCAAGACAAAGGCATAATGAGTTGGTATGCATCGCATACTAGCTCATTATGAAATACTTACCTTAGACCGATGCCCTGAATCGGCGGCGGCACACCAAGTACACAGCTGACATCTTTCACCGGAGTTACTTCCGGGTTCACGGGCTACAATTCCGTGATTGGCTGGAGCCGCAATGACATTGGTCCCGTGCATGATCGGCTGCACCAGTGGGCCGTTTCTTCAGTGCGCATACGCAGATGACGTCGGAAGCAGTGTATATAGTGAATATCTCCTAAACTGCAAGTTTAGGAGATATTTTCAGTACCTACAGGTAAGCCTTATTATAGGCTTACCTGTAGGCACAAGTGGTGTAACAGAGTTTACAACCAATTTAACGAGTGTGTGTGTAATGCGGCTACCTTTCTCTCACAAGAATAAAATACAATTTGCAGTAACATTATTACAATGGGCTAATAGGTAACATATAATCTTGTTTTTAAATTTCAATCTTTATATTGGTAAGGTTTTTGTCAGATCAGTTTGTACACTAATACACTTTTTGCTCAGACTTTGATGTAAATGAAGGATGATATATTTGTGAGGATGGAGAATAACACAGCATATTTATTCCTTTATTTAAGCCACAACTGAGAAAATAGTCAGTTTATCCTTGAGAAGAGGTAATTAAGTAATAGATCGCCTTATATAAATATATACAGAACCAAAAAAACGACAAAAATCTTTTTTTTTTTTTTTTTTAAAAAGCTGTGAAAATGTGAATTCAAAGAATATCCCAATTTGCTGAAAAAAATGTAATTTCCCAGCCTCTGGGTATGCAAAGAGCTCTGATGATCCCTTTCTTTTGCCCAGTTCAAACTTGGCAAAATAGTAGTTGTTGTTTAAATCTTTTCAACGATACAATATACAAAAAAATGACATTGGGTGCTGATCCATGATATGAAACCCCCCATGAAGCTAAGGGGAAAATATGACTGTGAGTATGCTATAGGCCCCCTAACCTGAGGGAGGAGGGGGAGGTGGACCACCTATCACAATTTGGATTAGCAGCAAGGACGGGAAGTGTTATCATAATGGGGGATTTTAATTATCCAGACTGGACAGAGGGAACCACGCATTTGTCTAAGGCTCACCAGTTCCTAAATGTCTTGCAGGACAATTTCATGGTTCGGATGGTAGACGCACCAACTAGAAAAAAAGCGTTACTGGATCTACTGATTACCAATAATACAGACCTGATCACGGATTTGGAAATACAGGGCAATTTAGGAAACAGCGATCACAGGTCAGTTGGCTTCAGTATAAATCACACAAATAGGAAACATAAGGGGAATACAAAGACACTGAATTTCAAAGTAGCCAACTTCCCTAAACTACGAACCTTGTTAGAAGGCATGAATTGGGATAAAATCTTAGGAACAAGAACACAGAGGAGAGATGGGTTTGCTTTAAGAGCATATTAAATAAGGACATTAGCCAATGTATCCCATTGGGTAATACATTTAAAAGAGCGACCAAAAGTCCTGGATGGCCTAACTCCAATGTAAAAATGCATATAAAAGCAAAGGAGAAGGCCTTCACAAAATACAGGGTTGAGGGATCATCATCAGCATTCAGACTTTATAAAGAATGCAACAAGAAATGTAAGGGTACAATTAGGGCAGCTAAGATAGAACACGAAAGACACATAGCGGAGGAGAGCAAAAAAAATCCCAAAAAATTATTTAAGTATGTAAACAGTAAAAAAGGAGGACAGATCATATTGGCCCCATAAATAATGAGGAAGGACATCTGGTTACAAAGGATGGGGAGATGGCGAAGGTATTGAATTTATTCTTCCCCTCAGTCTTCATGGGGGAATTGGGGGGGCTTCAGTAACCAAAACTGCAGTGTTTACCCTTATGACACATCACAGGAAGCACCTCCATGGTTAACAGAGAACAGAATTAAAATTAGACTTGGGAAACTTAACATTAATAAATCACTGGGACCAGATGGCTTGCCACCTGAGGGTACTTAGGGAACTCAGTCAAGTAATTGCCAGACCATTGTTCCTAATTTTTACTGACTGTCTACTGACTGGAATGGTACCAGGTAGGAATGAGCTTCGAGTTCGAGTCGAACTCGCGTTCGACTCGAACATCGTCTGTGCGACAGTTTGCTGAATAGCGAACAATTTGGGGTGTTTGCGGCAAATTTGAAAGCCGCGGAACACCCTTTAAAAGTCTACGGGAGAAATCAAAAGTGCTAATTTAAAGGCTTATATGCATGGTATTGTCACAAAAAGTGTTTGGGGACCTAGGTCCTGCCCCAGGGGACATGTATCAATGCAAAAAGAAGTTTTAAAAACGGACGTTTTTTCGGGTGCAGTGATTTTAACCACTTTCCTACCAGGCCAATTCTGACATTTCTCTCCTACATGTAAAATCATCCTTTTTTTGCTAGAAAGTTACATAGAACCCCCAAACATTATATATGTTTTTTTAGCAAAGACCCTAGAGAATACAATGGCAGTTGTTGTAACTTTTTATCTCACACAGTATTTGCGCAGGAATTTTTCGAATGCGTTTATTGGGGAAAAAAACAGTTTTGTGTTTAAAAAAAAAACAAAACAGTAAAGTTAGCCCAATGTTTTTACATATTGTTAAAGATCAAGTTAAGTAAATAGATACCTAACATGTCACGCTTCAAAATTGCACACGCTCGTGGAATGGCGCCAATGTTCTGTACTTAAAAATCCCCATAGGAGACGCTTGAAATTTTTTTACTGGTTACATGTTTTTGAGTTACAGAGGAGGTCTATTGACAAAATAATTGCTCTCGCTCCAACGTTCGCGGCGATGCCTCACATGTATGGTTTGAACACCGTTTTCAATCTTTGTGGGCGGGACTTATGTATGCGTTCGCTTCTGCGGTTTTTTTTTATTGTTAATTTTATTTTATTTTTTTATTTTGACACTTTTTTGAAAAAAAAAAAAATTGATCACTTTTATTCCTATTACAAGGAATGTAAACTTCCCTTGTAATAGGAATATGATATAACAGGTCATCTTAATAGTGAGATATGGGGTCAATAAGACCCCATATTTCACCACTAGGCTGGGAAGCCTGAAATAAAAATAAAATAAAACGATCACCGCTTCCCAGCCGAAGTGGCACCGTTTTTTTGAATGGAGAGGCCGGGCATGACGTCATAACATCGCGCCCGGCCTCCGATGATCATAGAGACTCCCGCGACCATCTGGTCCGCCGGAAATCTCTGATCTACATACAGCGCCGGCGGATCTGCTCTCCGCCTCAAGGATCGTAACGGTGAGTCGGAACAAGCACCGGAGGGGGGGGACGTCCCCTCTCGCCTCCCATAGGAACGATCAAGCGGTGGAACGGCTGCTATGATCATTCCTATGGTGTAGAGATTCGCCGGCTGAAACCGGCAATATCTGAATGATGTCTGTAACTACAGGCATCATTCAGATATACCCGCTCAAAGCCCAGGACGTCATATGACGTGGGCGGGCGGGAAGTGGTTAATAATGCTTAAAGTGAAACAATACCTGGGAGGTGTCTATAGTATGCCTGTAAAGGGGCGCATGTTTCCTGTGTTTAGAACAGTCTGACAGCAAAATGACATTTCAAATTTAAAAAAGTCTTTTAAAACTACTCGCGGCTATTAATGAATTGTCAGTCTGACAATACACATAAAAGTTCATTGATAAAAACGGCGTGGGATTTCCCCACAGGGAAACCCTGAACCAAAATTTAAAAAAAAATGGCGTGGGGGTCCCCCTAAATTCCATACCAGGCCCTTCAGGTCTGGTATGGATATTAAGGGAAACCCCGCGCCAAAATTTTTTAAAAAATGGCATAGGGGGCCCCCTCAAAATCCATACCAGACCCTTCAGGTCTGGTATGGATTTTAAGGGGAACCCCTCGCCAAAATTTTTTAAAAAATGGCGTGGGGCCCCCCAAAAATCCAAACCAGACCTTTATCCAAGCACGCAACCTGGCAGACCACAGGAAAAGTGGGGGGGACAAGAGAGCCCCCCTCTTGAACCGTACCAGGCCACATGCCCTCAACATTGGGAGGGTGATTTGAGGTAGCCCCCCAAAGCACCTTGTCCCCATGTTGATGAAGACAAGGACCTCATCCCCACAATCCTTGGCCGGTGGTTGTGGGGGTCTGCGGGTGGGGGACTTTTTGGAATCTGCAAGCCCCCTTTTAACAAGGGGACCCCCAGATCCCACCCCCCTATCTTCTTCTTCTTTCCATCTTGTTCGAGTCTTCTTCCTTCTTCCTTCCTTCCTTCTTCCTTCTGTGTCTTCCTCCATCTTCTTCTTCCTCTGGTTCTTCCTCTGATCCGCTGCTTCTTGCTCTGGTGTTCTTGTATGGCATCTTCCTCCACGGCGTCTTCTTCCCCGCTACATAACCGGGTGACCCCGCCCCCTCTGACATCATGGGGAAAGCCATAGGGAAGTCCCTGTCAAGTCCTTGTGCGTCAGAGGGGGGCGGGGTCACCGGGTAGCCCCGCCCTCCATTATAAAAGAAGTGTCAGAAGAAGAGAAGGATCACACAGTGGGAGCCTCCCATTGATGCGGAGTGGCCCAAGAACGAAGCGGGAAAGAAGACGCCACGGAGGAAGATGCTGAACGAGAGCACCGAAGCAAGAAGCAGAGGATTGGAGGAAGAACCAGAGGAAGAAGAAGATGGAGGAAGAAACCGAAGGAAGAAGGAAGAAGACCCAAAGAAGATTGAAAGAAGAAGACTTTAAATAAAGGAATTGTCAAAAATTGTCTCTTGTCATTTTGAACATTTTTGAGTTTTTTGTGAAATGGTAGGGGTAATTTTGTACCCCATTACCATTTCACACGGGGGGGGGCGGGATCTGGGGGTCCCCTTGTTAAAGGGGGCTTCCAGCTTCCGATAAGCCCCCCACCCGCAGCCCCCCACAACCACCGGCCAAGGGTTGTGGGGATGAGGCCCTTGTCCTCATCAACATGGGGACAAGGGTGCTTTGGGGGGCTACCTCAAAGAACCCTCCCAATGTTGATGGCATGTAGCCTGGTACGGTTCAGGAGGGGGGCACTCTCTCGTCCCCCCTCTTTTTCTGCGGCCTGCCAGGTTGCGTGCTCGGTCTGGTATGGATTATTGGGAAGACCCCACACCATTTTTTTTTAATTTTGGCGCGGTGTTCCCCTTAAAATCCATGCAGACCTGAAGGGTCTGGTATGGATTTTGAGGGGGACCCCCACGCCATTTAAAAAAAAAAATGGTTTGGGGTTCCCCTGTGGGGAAATCCCATGCCGTTTTTATCAATGAACTTTTATGTGTATTGTCGGACCGACAATTCATTAATAGCCGCAAGTAGTTTAAATGACTTTTTTTCCTTTGAAATGTCATTTTGCTGTCAGACTGTTCTAAACACAGGAAACGTGTGCCCCTTTACAGACATACTATAGACACCCCCCAGGTACAAAATTTAAAGGAATATTACACTTTTATTGTTTCACTTTAAGCATTATTAAAATCACTGCTCCCGAAAAAACGGCTCTTTTTTTGCATTGATACATGTCCCCTGGGGCAGGACGCAGGTCCCCAAACACTTTTTATGACAATAACTTGCATATAAGTAAATATGAGATACAACAGTCTGTCACATTAAACAAACAAATGTGAAAAGACACATAATATCAAAGCGGCGCTCCTGCCAAATTGCTGAGAATTGACACAATTGCATATAGGGTAAATGCACATAAAGTCGCTAAACATTAAATCGCAGATCTGACAAGTGCTGAGAATTGACACAATTGCATATAGGGTAAATGCACATAAAGTCGCTAAACATTAAATCGCAGATCTGACAAGTGAATAAACGTGAAGGTAAAGTTTGTGGCTAGCTTCAAAAGTGAATAAAGTAGTGGAGATGGTCGGATAGTGCACCAATCACCGTTTTCAAACCCGTGCTCCACATGCCCCTCTGGGGTTCAAACTCACCACAACGTTGCAGATAATAAGCATTCACGATCTCCCACTGATTTACTGCTGGGCCGGCTGGGAAATCCACATCATAAGCGTATATAAGGAAAAAAAGACAGACTCCACATAGAGTAGTACTATTTTCCAAAGGATTTATTAAAGATGTGTGTTGTCCAAGTTGTATATAAAAAAAAAAACCTTGCTGTTTCACATAACTGCTGTCAATATCCTCTCATCCAGTGACTTAGTGTTAGGTTTCCAAGCTGACAGTGTTCAGCGAAAGGAACGAAAATGGATCGGAAATGCCAAAAAGCCGTGTGAAACTGTAAACCAGTGAGCCGCTCAGTACAAATCCTTCCCAAAGACTATGCTGGACATTGGAGCGCAGTATATGTAGATCTATTCAAAATAGCCATGGGACCATTCCCTGATCGATTTCTTCTTTGCGACTTTATCAAAGGGGTTTGACCTCATGGCATGGCGTGTTAGAATCAATAGTGCTGTGTGAAGGCAATTATTGTTATCTCCTTGTATCCCTCTCAGTTGCCATGTTAAACAGGTGTACTCCACAACCTGAGTGTTCCAAAGGAAACAAGGAAGTCATATAGATTACTAATTTGAACCGGCATTAAGTCAGAGGATCATAGAATCTACAAAAATCATGTACATCATTATTAATAACACCTCTCTCACGCAACACTCTATGAACATAAAACAAATTCACTAAAATGCATTAAAATAGGTGGTACGCTTTACTCTTAATATTCCTAGACTAAAATATAGTATATATTCACTAGGATCATTCACAGTGCAACTTATATCAAAAATAGAAAATAAAAACCTCTCTTGTTGTTTCTGAATAACTGAAACAGAGGATTTACTCGGAATAAAAATTACAGTGTCCAAAGCATTAAACAAAGTCAGCCCCCTGTCAAGAAAAAAGGAATAAATAAAAAATTAAAATCTAAAAAATTAATAATCGCTAATAAAACAGTTCAAATCGAGATCCACATTTAACTCTCTAGGAGCAAGGCTATCTGTTAAATAGATCCACTCTTTTCCTTTTTGGATAATTCTCTCACCAAATTGGTACCCCTCCAAGAGGGTTTAATGTGGTCTATACCCCAAAATTTAAGACCAGCAGGGTTCTGATTATGGTAGATTTAAAAATGTAAAGATAAATTATGATTTTTAAAACCAATGTGTATATTGTGAATGTGCTCTGCTACATGTATTCTTTAAAGGCGTTTGGTTCTTCCAATATATAGTAAGCCACAAAGGCAAGTTAGGGCATACACTACATGTGTCGTATTGCATGTCATAAACTGTTTAATCGTGAACTCTTTGTTATTGGAAGGGGAAACAAAGGTCTTTACCCCTC
The DNA here is from genome assembly GCA_037952925.1 of Lithobates clamitans. Lineage (NCBI taxonomy): Eukaryota > Metazoa > Chordata > Amphibia > Anura > Ranidae > Lithobates > Lithobates clamitans. Next base: position 2,577,535 of record JBBGZY010000482.1, read on the forward strand.
TAAGTGGTCTGCTCACTTCCCTGCAGGCTTTACATCTCCTGCAGGCAAAGAACCCCTCCTGGTCCCAAAAAGTGGGAAGATGGCTGGGGGGGTCAAGGACCTTTTTTACTACAGCATCTCCGTAACTATGACCGTAGCCAGAGATCTGTCCAAGAACAAGACATGCCAGTGTGTATTAAAAATATTTTCAACTTCTCTAAACTGAGAGTGAAACGAAGAGATAAACGCCCATTCATGTTCCCTATTTTTAGGACCTGAGGTATCTTCTTTCAAACACTCATCCCTAGGGATCAGACCAATTTCTTCTACCACTGCATCTAAATGTTGTTTTTTGTATCCTTTCTCCAGAAATCTATTTTTTTTTTTTTTAAATATCTTTATTTGTCCAAAACATTTTACATTTTATAACATAACATACAAACACAATCATATCAAAAGTATTTATCTTCAGTACGCTTCAGATCTACATCCACTCTCATACTAACTAACTATTTGGATTAAACTAAATCTATTTTTAACACTGTAGACTGCGTTAGATAATCTTCAGATGTTGAGCAGTTCCTCCTCACCCTCATCATCTGGCCCTTAAGAATATTCCTGAGCCATAGGGGGTGATGCCCACTGTGTGTGGGGAGGAAACTGTTCCTGTCAGTGTGTTTGAAAAAAATTCTAGTTTGTAATTTATCCCCGGCATGGTAAATGGTCACGTCGAGGAAGTTAATTTCTTCCTTACTCCACTGGCTCGTAAGTTTTATATTGTTTACATTCTTGTTTAGATAATCCAAAAACGCACATAATGAAGGTTCAGGGCCAGACCATATCAGTAGGAGGTCTTCGATATACCATCTGTAGAAAAGGAGTTCACTCCTTCTATTATGAAAGACGGTTTTGTCCTCCCACTCCCCCATAAAGAGGTTGGCAAGACTGGGCGCAAATTTTGCGCCCATAGCCACACCTCTTTTCTGGGTATAAAACTTACTATTGAACCAAAAATAGTTGTGACTTAAACAAAAGTCCAACACATTTCTCAAAAAAACTTTTTGAGAGTGTGGAAGATTGTCCCTTTTACTAAGGGCCCAATTCAGAGCTAAGAGGGCATCCTCGTGTTGGATAATTGTGTACAGACTTGCCACGTCAGCTGTTACCAAGTACACTTCCTCCTGTCCTGTTAGTGTTATCTCCTGTAATGACTGGAGCAGATTTTTTGTATCCTTAAGATAAGCCCTAGTCTCCATGCTTTTCTGTAAGAATATATCTAAATATTCACCCAACCTCGAAGTAACAGACCCTATCCCATTCACAATGGGTCTTGGGGGGGGGGATTTTTCGGGGGTCTTTATGAATTTTGGGAAGGGTATAGATGGTGGGTATACGGGAGTTACTAGGTAATAAATATCTTTTCTCCCTCACATTCAAAACATGTGACTGATACCCCATTGTGATAAGCGCCTCCAATTCTAATCTATACTGTGTGGTGGGGTCTCCATTTAATTTCTGGTAGGTGCTACTATCCGATAATAATTCGGACAACTGGTCATTATAGTATTGTTTGGCCATAATAACCACCCTGCCCCCCTTGTCCGCAGGTCTGATCACTATATCCTTTCTGGATTCAAGGGATTCTATTCCTTCTTTAAAGTGTCTAGGATTTACATTTTTCTTGGAAGTAAGTGCCTCCAAATCTCGTAATACCAGCCCCTTGAAAACCTCAAGATATTGTGTAGTTGTATTCGGTGGGCTGAACAGTGACTTATTTCTCAGTCCACTGTCAACCGGAACCGACATATTACCATCTCTGCTTACAGGGTTTGAAGTTTTATTAAGGAAGTGTTTTTTAATACTAATTTTTCTCATAAACTTATGTACATTAATATATGCATCAAACTTACACAGAGGTCTCCTCAGACCACATTCGAGGCCTTGGTGCAAAATATTCATTTCTTTATGAGAAAGTGTGGCTCCACTGATGTTAAAGATGCCACCTAATCTGTTACCCTCCTTCTTTTTCTGGACCCGGGATCCTGCTCTGCAGCCCCTTCTTCTCTCCTTGGGCCTTGGGATTGGAAGTATTGTCTTGTCCTTTGTGAATAATTTCTTCCTTGGGTTTCCCTGTACCCAGCATTCATTGGGGGGTAAGGCTGGGGTAGCCGGTCCCTGTGAGATGAAGGACCCCGACCCCTCCATTGTGTTCCCCTGCCCCTCCCTAAAAAAGGACGGGGAGAGTAAAATTGTGAAAAAAAATGTAAAAAAGTGACCTCACCACACAGTATAGATTGGAATTGGAGGCGCTTATCACAATGGGGTATCAGTCACAGGTTTTTTTAATGTGAGGGAGAAAAGATATTTATTACCTAGTAACTCCCGTATACCCACCATCTATACCCTTCCCAAAATTCATAAAGACCCCCAAAACCCCCCCCCCAAGACCCAATGTGAATGGGATAGGGTCTGTTACTTCGAGGTTGGGTGAATATTTAGATATATTCTTACAGAAAAGCATGGAGACTAGGGCTTATCTTAAGGATACAAAAAATCTGCTCCAGTCATTACAGGAGATAACACTAACAGGACAGGAGGAAGTGTACTTGGTAACAGCTGACGTGGCAAGTCTGTACACAATTATCCAACACGAGGATGCCCTCTTAGCTCTGAATTGGGCCCTTAGTAAAAGGGACAATCTTCCACACTCTCAAAAAGTTTTTTTGAGAAATGTGTTGGACTTTTGTTTAAGTCACAACTATTTTTGGTTCGATAGTAAGTTTTATACCCAGAAAAGAGGGGTGGCTATGGGCGCAAAATTTGTGCCCAGCCTTGCCAACCTCTTTATGGGGGAGTGGGAGGACAAAACCGTCTTTCATAATAGGAGTGAACTCCTTTTCTACAGACGGTATATCGATGACCTCCTACTGATATGGTCTGGCCCTGAACCTTCATTATGTGCGTTTTTGGATTATCTGAACAAGAATGTAAACAATATAAAACTTACGAGCCAGTGGAGTAAGGAAGAAATTAACTTCCTCGATGTGACCATTTACCGTGTCGGGGATAAATTACAAACTAGAGGTTTTTTTCAAACCCAGTGACAGGAACAGTTTCCTCCTCACACACACAGTGGGCATCACCCCCTATGGCTCAGGAATATTCCTAAGGGCCAGATAAAGAGGGTGAGGAGGAACTTCTATTTTTGATATAAGTTGTACTGTGAATGATCCTCGTGAATATATACTATATTTTAGTCTAGGAATGTTAAGAGTAAAGCGTACCACCTATTTTAATGCATTTTAATGAATTTGTTTTATGTGTATAGAGTGTTGTGTGAGAGAGGTGTTATTAATAATGATGTACATGATTTTTGTAGATTCTGTGATCCTCTGACCTAATGCTGGTTCAAATTAGTAATCTATTTGACCTCCTTGTTTCCTTTGGAACTCTCAGGTTGTGGAGTGCACCTGTTTAACATGGCAACTGAGAAGGATACAAGGAGTTAACACTAATTGCCTTCACACAACACTATTGGTTCTGACACGCCATGCCATGAGGTCAAACCCCTTTGATAAAGTCGGAAAGACGAAATCGATCAGGGAATGATCTCATGGCGTATTGAATAGATCTAAATATACGGCGCTCTAATGTCCAGCATAGTCTTTGTGAAGGATTTGTACTGAGCGGCTCACTGGTTTACAGTGTCTCCCGCATGGCTTTTTGGCATTTCCGATCCATTTTCGTTCTTTTGGCTGAACACTGTCAGCTTGGAAACCTGACACTAAGTCACTGGATGAGAGGATATTGACGACAGCTATGTGAAACAGCAAGGTTTTTTTTATATATACAACGTGGACAATAGGGATGAGCCGAACACCCCCCTGTTCGGTTCGCACCAGAACATGCGAACAGGAAAAAAATTCGTTCGAACACGCGAACGCCGTTAAAGTCTATGGGACACGAACATGAATAATCAAAAGTGCTAATTTTAAAGGCTAATATGCAAGTTATTGTCATAAAAAGTGTTTGGGGACCCGGGTCCTCCCCCAGGGGACATGAATCAATGCAAAAAAAAGTTTTAAAAACGGCCGTTTTTTCAGGAGCAGTGATTTTAATAATGCTTAAAGTCAAACAATAAAAGTGTAATATCCCTTTAAATTTCATACCTGGGGGGTGTCTATAGTATGCCTGTAAAGGGGCGCATGTTTCCCGTGTTTAGAACAGTCTGACAGCAAAGTGACATTTTGAAGGAAAAAACACATTTAAAACTACCGCGGCTATTGCATTGCCGACAATACACATAGAAGTTCATTGATAAAAACGGCATGGGAATTCCCCACAGGGCAACCCCGAACCAAAATTAAAAAAAAAAAATGATGTGGGAGTCCCCCTAAATTCCATACAAGGCCCTTCAGGTCTGGTATGGATATTAAGGGGAACCCCAGCCAAAATTAAAAAAAAAAATTGACGTGGGGTTCCCCCTAAATTCCATACCAGACCCTTCAGGTCTGGTATGGATTTTAAGGGGAACCCCGCGCCAAAAAAAAAACGGCGTGGGGTCCCCCTAAAAATCCATACCAGACCCTTATCCGAGCACGCAACCTGGCAGGCCGCAGGAAAAGAGGGGGGGACGAGAGTGCGGCCCCCCCCCCCTCCTGAACCGTACCAGGCCACATGCCCTCAACATTGGGAGGGTGCTTTGGGGTAGCCCCCCAAAACACCTTGTCCCCATGTTGATGAGGACAAGGGCCTCATCCTCACAACCCTGGCCGGTGGTTGTGAGGGTCTGCGGGCGGGGGGCTTATCGGAATCTGGAAGCCCCCTTTAACAAGGGGACCCCCAGATCCCGGCCCCCCCCCTGTGTGAAATGGTAAGGGGGTACTTACCCCTACCATTTCACTAAAAAACTGTCAAAAATGTTAAAAATGACAAGAGACAGTTTTTGACAATTCCTTTATTTAAATGCTTCTTCTTTCTTCTTTCTTCCTTCATCTTCTTCTGGTTCTTCTGGCTCTTCTGGTTCTTCCTCCGGCGTTCTCGTCCAGCATCTTCTCCGCGGCGTCTTCTATCTTCTTCTCCTCGGGCCGCTCCGCACCCATGGCATGAGGGGGGAGGCTCCCGCTCTTCTCTTCATCTTCTTCTCTTCTTCATCTTCTTCTTCATCTTCTTCTTCTTCTTCTTCTTCCTTCTTCTCTTCTTCCTGTCTTCTCCGGGCCGCTCCGCAGCCATGCTGGCATGGTGGGAGGCTCCCGCTGTGTGACGGCGTCTCTTCGTCTGACGGTTCTTAAATAACGGGGGGCGGGGCCATCCGGTGACCCCGCCCCCCTCTGACGCACGGTGACTTGAGGGACTTCCCTGTGACGTCACGGGGAATGCCACAGGGAAGTCCCGTCATGTCACCGTGCGTCAGAGGGGGGCGGGGTCACCGGGTGGCCCCGCCCCCTGTTATTTAAGAACCGTCAGACGAAGAGACGCCGTCACACAGCGGGAGCCTCCCTCCATGCCACAGCATGGCTGCGGAGCGGCCCGCAGAAGACAGGAAGAAGAGAAGAAGAGAAGAAGGAAGAAGAAGAAGAAGATGAAGAAGAAGATGAAGAAGAGAAGAAGATGAAGAGAAGAGCGGGAGCCTCCCCCCTCATGCCATGGGTGCGGAGCGGCCCGAGGAGAAGAAGATAGAAGACGCCGCGGAGAAGATGCTGGACAAGAACGCCGGAGGAAGAACCAGAAGAGCCAGAAGAACCAGAAGAAGATGAAGGAAGAAAGAAGAAAGAAGAAGCATTTAAATAAAGGAATTGTCAAAAACTGTCTCTTGTCATTTTTAACATTTTTGACAGTTTTTTAGTGAAATGGTAGGGGTAAGTACCCCCTTACCATTTCACACAGGGGGGGGGCCGGGATCTGGGGGTCCCCTTGTTAAAGGGGGCTTCCAGATTCCGATAAGCCCCCCGCCCGCAGACCCTCACAACCACCGGCCAGGGTTGTGAGGATGAGGCCCTTGTCCTCATCAACATGGGGACAAGGTGTTTTGGGGGGCTACCCCAAAGCACCCTCCCAATGTTGAGGGCATGTGGCCTGGTACGGTTCAGGAGGGGGGGGGCCGCACTCTCGTCCCCCCCTCTTTTCCTGCGGCCTGCCAGGTTGCGTGCTCGGATAAGGGTCTGGTATGGATTTTTAGGGGGACCCCACGCCGTTTTTTTTTTTTTTTTTGGCGCGGGGTTCCCCTTAAAATCCATACCAGACCTGAAGGGTCTGGTATGGAATTTAGGGGGAACCCCACGTCAATTTTTTTTTTCAATTTTGGCTGGGGTTCCCCTTAATATCCATACCAGACCTGAAGGGCCTTGTATGGAATTTAGGGGGACCCCCACATCATTTTTTTTTTTTTATTTTGGTTCGGGGTTCCCCTGTGGGGAATTCCCATGCCGTTTTTATCAATGAACTTCTATGTGTATTGTCGGCAATGCAATAGCCGCGGCTAGTTTTAAATGAGTTTTTTCCTTCCAAATGTCATTTTGCTGTCAGACTGTTCTAAACACAGGAAACATGCGCCCCTTTACAGGCATACTATAGACACCCCCCAGGTACGAAATTTAAAGGGATATTACACTTTTATTGTTTGACTTTAAGCATTAATAAAATCACTGCTCCTGAAAAAACGGCCGTTTTTAAAACTTTTTTTTGCATTGATCCATGTCCCCTGGGGCAGGACCCGGGTCCCCAAACACTTTTTATGACAATAACTTGCATATAAGCCTTTAAAATTAGCACTTTTGATTTCTCCCATAGACTTTTAAAGGGTGTTCCGCGGCATTCGAATTTGCCGCGAACACCCCAAATTGTTTGCTGTTCGGCGAACTTGCGAACAGCCAATGTTCGAGTAGAACATGAGTTCGACTCGAACTCGAAGCTCATCCCTAGTGGACAACACACATCTTTCATAAATCCTTTGGAAAATAGTACTACTCTATGTGGACCCTGTCTTTTTTTTTTCTTATATACGCTGATGATGTGGATTTCCAAGCCGGCCCAGCAGTAAATCAGTGGGAGATCGTGAATGCTTATTATCTGCAATGTTGTGGTGAGTTTGAACCCCAGAGGGGCGTGTGGAGCACGGGTTTGAATATGGTGATTGGTGCACTATCCGACCATCTCCACTTCTTTATTCACTTATGAAGCTAGCCACAAACCTTCACGTTTATCCACTTGTCAGATCTGCGATTTAATGTTTAGCGACTTTATGTGCATTTACCCTATATGCAATTGTGTCAATTTTCAGCACTTGTCAGATCTGCGATTTAATGTTTAGCGACTTTATGTGCATTTACCCTATATGCAATTGTGTCAATTCTCAGCAATTTGACAGGAGTGCCGCTTTGATATTATGTGTCTTTTAACATTTGTTTGTTTAATGTGACAGACTGTTGTATCTCATATTCATTTATTTTTTAGTTTAAGTGGCAGCCAGATTATATATTTCTCTCTTATTGTGATTAATCACAGTGCCAGCATGTGTTAATCTGTTTGGAAACTCATTGCGCTGGGTTGGAAGGACTTAAGTGAGCCTAGTTTTATTTCTTTCCTTTTTTTTCAACTTGCATATAAGCCTTTAAAATTAGCACTTTTGATTATTCATGTTCGAGTCCCATAGACTTTAATGGTGTTCGCGTGTTCAAAACAATTTTTTGCCTGTTCACATGTTCTGGTGTGAACCGAACGGGGGGGTTTCGGCTCATCCCTAGTACCAGGTGATTGGAGAAAAGCCAATGTAGCATCAATATTTAAAAAGGGGCCAAAATACATCCCTGGGAATTACAGACCAGTTAGCCTAACATCAAATAGTATGCAAGCTCTTGGAGGGGATGATAAGGAACTATATGCAAGATTTTAGTAACGAGAACGGTATCATTAGCAGTAATCAACATGGATTCAGGATGAATCATTCTTGCCAAATCAATCTCTTAACCTTTTATGAGGAGGTGAGTTGCCATCTAGATAAAGGAAGGCCTGTAGATGTGGTGTATCTGGATTTTGCAAAAGCATTTGACACAGTTCCCCATAAATGTTTACTGTACAAAATAAGGTCCATTGGCATGGACCATAGCGTAAGTACATGGATTGAAAACTGGCTACAAGGGTGGGTTCAGAGGGTGGTGATAAATGGGGAGTACTTGGGATGGTCAGAGGTGGGTAGTGGGGTCCCCCAGGGTTCTGTGCTGTGCTGTGACCATTCCTATTTATTTTGTTCATAAATGACCTGGAGAATGGGGTAAACAGTTCAATCTCTGTATTTGCGAACAATACTAAGCTAAGCAGGGCAATAACTTCTCCGCAGGACGTGGAAACCTTGCAAAAAGATCTGAACAAATTAATGGGGTAGGCAACTACATGGCAAATGAGGTTTAATGTAGAAAAATGTAAAATAATTCATGGAGGAATCTAGGATGGAAAAGGACCTGGGGGTCCTAGTAGATGATAGGCTCAGCAATGGCATGCAATGCCAAGCTGCTGCTAACAAAGCAAACAGAATATTGGCATGCATTAAAAAAGGGATCAACTCCAGAGATAAAACGATAATTCTCCCACTCTACAAGATTCTGGTCCGGCCGCACCTAGAATATGCTGTCTAGTTCTGGGCACCAGTCCTCAGGAAGGATGTACTAGAAATGGAGCGACTACAAAGAAGGGCAACTAAGCTAATAAAGGATCTGAAAGATATTAGTTATGAGGAAAGGTTGCGAGCACTGAACTTTTTCTATTTGGAGAAGAGACGCTTGAGAGAGGATATGAGTTCAATATATAAATACCGTACTGGTGACCCCACAATAGGGATAAAACTTTTTCGCGGAAGGGAGCTTAACAAGACTCATTAAAATTTGAAGAAAAGAGGTTTAACCTTAAACTATGTATTTACTCTAGGAGCAGCAAGGATGTGGAATTCCCTTCTACAGGCGGTGGTCTCAGCGGGGAGCATCGATAGTTTCAAAAAACTATTACCGTATATACTCGAGTATAAGTCGTTCCGAGTATAAGTCGAGGCCCTAATTTACTACAAAAAAAATGGGAAAAACTTATTGACCCGAGTATAAGACGAGGGTGAGAAATGCACAGCTACTGTAAGTGGAAAAGAGGGTCAGCAATGCCCATTTGCAGCATCACTGTGCCCATTTGCAACCATAGGTCCCCTGAACTTCAAACTCGGTAGTTAAGGGTTCCTAGATGCCCCCTAGCTGCAGCCAAAATTTGGGGTCTCTGAACCCAAAGGGTCCTGAAATGACATTGCTGCAGATGGACACAGTTGACTGAATTTGGGGCCCCGTATCTCGGGGCCACTTAGTGCTAGGAACCCCACATTTGGTGTGCAAACCCAGTGGAACTAGCTCCATAAAATTTCCAAAGCTGGGGTTTCTAGCACCAAGTGGCTCCGAGATACAGGGGCCCAAAAATCAGTTCAGAAAATGTCAAGCACTTTTCTGCAGCAGAGAATGACATTTTCCGAACCGATTTTGGGGCCCCGTATCTCAGGGCCACTTGGTGCTAGGAACCCCATCTTTGAATATGTTATGGTACCAGTTCTACTGGGCTTGCACACCAAATTTGTGGTTCCTAGCACCAAGTGGCCCTGAGATATGGGGCCCCAAATTCGGTTCAGAAAATGTCAAGCACTTTTCTTCAGCAGAGAATGACATTTTCCGAACCGGTTTTGGGGCCCCGTATCTCGGGGCCACTTAGTGCTAGGAACTTCATCTTTGGATATGTTATGGTACCAGTTCCACTGGGTTTGCACACCAAATTTGGGGTTCCTAGCACCAAGTGGCCCTGAGATACGGGGCCCCAAAATCGGTTCGGAAAATGAAATTTTTTGCTGCAGAAAAGTGCTTGACTCAAGTATAAGTCGAGGGGGGCACTTTCAGCACAAAAAAATGTGCTGAAAAATTCAACTTATACTCGAGTATATACGGTAGATAAGCACCTGAACGACTGCAACATACAGGGATAATGTAATACTGACATATAATCACACACATAGGTTGAACTTAATGGACTTGTGTCTTTTTTCAACCTCAACTACTGTGTAACTATGTAACATAACAATCTACCACACCAAAATAAGGAAACAATGGAAAAGAACATATAATTATTTTTTTAACATTACTTAAAATGAAAGGCTCATACTGATGGTGGATTAGTGCTGTGTGCATCTGCCTTGGTACTAGATGAAGACAGCCCATCGAAGTGGATGCACATGCAGCAATGGCATGAACACAATCGCATGTCATAGTTCGATATGTGGACAGGAGCAGGTCCATGAATCTGAACGCACTTTAATCCAGGCTTTGTTTGCAGCAACACAAAAAATGGAGCACTAGCCGCCATTAATCGTGAGTACAAATTTTATAAATGGCAGTTCTTTATCTGTGAACTAGAATGTAAACACTGTGAAGGTCAAAAGTGAGCACACTGATGACTTACCAAAGTTCTCACTTAACAGCAAAGCATAGAATTTGTTTATCAACAGCAATTCTATGTAGCCAGTGACACTAATGTGGATAAAGAAAGCTTTGTGTACATTTGGGATTACAATGGCATTGTAAATCCGGCCACTGACAGATCAACATTTGGCCAGTTCAGTAGGAACCAGACAAATTTAGATCCATTCATGGGCAAGCTGGTTGTACTGAAGTTAATCCATCAATCAACATCAGTACAACCAGCCTGTTTTTTTTTTTTGCCCAATCACTGCCAACGGCTGTAGCTGCCAGGACACAATAGTGCTGCAGGAGTTATTCCCCCATCAGCACTGACTGAATGTGTTGATGGGGGAATATAGCAATTTTCTTTTCTTCAATCTGTGATTGAGAGAAAGAAAATTTTCTAATTTATGGCTTACCTAAGTCCAGTGCACAGGGAGATCGAGGGGTAGATTTACTGAAGGCAAATTTACTGTGCACTTTGTAAGTGCGGTTGCATTCATTTTCCCCGGAGCTTAGTGAATGTGGTGAAGCTTCACTTTGTAAAGAATACCCAATCCAGTGCCATTAAAGTGACTAAAATAAATAAATACAAAATTTTTGCTTGCACATTATTGGGTGGTGGAAATCAGCAGATATTTACCACATTTACTAAACTCTGAGGACAATGATTGCAACTGCACTTGCAAAGGGCACAGTCTATTTGCCTTTATTAAATCAACCCCCTAGTGTTTTAAAGATAATTATTTGAAGTTACCCAGAATAAGCATATATCTTTCTTTTTTGCAAGGTGAAAGTGAAACCTCTACTTTAACCACTTCAGCCCCAGAAGGTTTTACTCACTTCCTAACCAGGCCATTTTTTTGTGATACGGGACTGCGTCGCTTTAACTGACAATTGCGCAATTGTGCGACGCTGTATCCAAACAAAATGTATGTCCTTTTTTTACCCATAAATAGAGCTTTATTTTGGTGGTATTTGATCACCCCTGCGGTTTTTATTTTTTGCTCTATAAACAATAAAAAGCAACAATTTTGAAAAAAAAACAATATTTTTTTACTTTTTGCTAAAATACATATCCAAAAAAATATATTAAAAAAACTAATTTATTTATCAATTTAGGCCACTATGTATTCTTCTACATATTTTTGGTAAAAAAATCTCAATAAGCGTATATTGATTGGTTTGCGCAAAAGTTACAGCGTCTACAAAATAGGGGATAGATTACGGACTTTTATTTTTTTTTTAATGTTTTTACTAGTAATGGCGACGATGTGCGATTTTTAGTGGGACTGCGACATTTGTGGCGGACAAATCTGACCCCAAGTGACACTTTTTGGAGACCAGTGACATTATTACATTGATCAGTGCTATAAAAATGCACTGATCAATGTGAAAATTACACTGGCAGGGGGCGTTTAAGGGGTTAACTGTGTCCCCTAGGTGTGTTATAACTGTAGAGGGGATGGGCTGCCAGGGACATGACAGAGACCACTGTTCCTGATCACTGGGAACAGCAGATATTTGAGATGTTTCCTGTCAGAACGGGGATCCACCTTATTTATAGATCCCCCTTCTGCCTCTGTGTACAGCGATTGCGGGTTCCCGGCAGACATCGAGTCCAGCATCATGCAGCCCACAGTTTTGCATGCATGGACCGCCGTACATGTTTGACGGTTCGCGCAGGAGAGCCCACCTGCGGCAGTATAACTGTGGCGGCTGGTCAGCAAGTGGTTAATGGAGAAATCAGGTTCCCTAAAATTTGCTGTTTACCCCTATTCAGGAAACTTACTAACACCCTTGCGCTGTTAGATCATGAGTATAGATGTTCTCTACATTCTCTAAAATTGCTTTGGGGACTGTTTTCTCCTATCCATCCAGCCATGTACAATAATGTTGGTGAAACCATGGATGCTTTTTTACAGTGGGTTTTGATATACAGTATGTCTAAGTGATGATCTGATTGATCTTGTCTTCTCCTAGACAGTGAAAAGATTTTTTTTTGGTTGGTTGCTATAAGTCTCGTAGGCTATCTACATGGATAAATGGATTGTATTCGTCCATTTCTGCAATCCTGGCAACCTCACCAACATCCCCTTTCATCTCTCTGATCACAACCTCATCAGTTTCACTGTATCCTTGCCTCCAACCACCCATCCCTCCAAGCAGCAAACAATTACTTGTAGGAACCTTCGCCACTTTAACCCTTTTTTTCTGCTACTGACCACCTATATGACATAATCTCTCCCCTGTCCTGACATGGCCACCTCTGTCTACAACAGTTTACTCTCATCATCACTAGATGCACTTGCTTCCTAACCACACACAGAATCAGGCCCCGACCATTACAACTTTGGCAAACTGACAACACTAGAAATCTCAAGTGACATTGCCGTGCTCTTGAACGACTGTGGCTTAAAACCAAATGCCTGCAAGACTTTACCCTATATAAATCTGCCCTTCTAAAATACAATTCCTGCCTCCATGCTGCCAAACAAGCCTACTTTGTCTCTCTTATTAATACCTTGTCATCCAGTCCCCGTCGGTTCTTCTCAACCTTTAACTCTCTGCTTTGTCCCCCACCCCCTCCTCTCATTAACTCACTCACTGCCCAAGAGATTACCTATCACTTCAAAGACAAGATTGATGCAATTTGTGAGGACACCTCCACTGTGCATACATCTTCCCCACCCAACATACCTTGCCTAACAGCACATTCAATATTCTCCTCTTTTGAATTGGCTACTACTGAAGAGGTTAAAAAACTTTTCTCAGATAACCTAACCAATTGTTCCTTGGATCCTGTTCCCTCACAACTACTACGGTCACCCTCTTCTTCTATCCTATGTTCCCTCATTCACATCTTCAATCTCTCCCTCTCTAGTGGCACCTTCCCCTCCACTCTAAAACATGCGCAGATCACCCCCATACTTAAAAAGCCGTCCCTGGACCCCACCAACCTGAACAATTTAAGACCCATCTCATTGCTCCCATTCACATCTAAACTTCTAGAACGTTTAGTCTACAACCGTCTTAGCTCCTACCACGGTGAAAATAACTTTCTTGACCCCTTACAGTCTAGCTTTTGATTGCAGCACTCCACAAAAACTGCCTTACTAAAATGCACTAATGATTTACTAACTGCTAAAACCAACAACCAGTACTCCATACTCCTACTACTTGAACTCTCTGTGGCCTTTGATCATACTGTTGACCACCCGCTCCTTCTCAATAAACTACATTCCCTTGGCCTCCAAGATTCTGCTCTATCCTGGTTCTCTGCCTATCTATCACAGCCCTCCTTCAGTGTTACCTACAACTCTGTCTCCTCCTCTCCATTGCCCCTTTCTGTGGGGGTCCCCCAAGGCTCTGTTCTTGAACCCCTTCTCTTCTTTATCTACACCTCCTCCCTTGGTCACTTGATAACCACTCATGGCTTCCAATACCACTTACATACCGATGACACCCAACTCTATCTGTCTATTCCTTACCTCACTCCTTCAGTCTCCAATTGCATTACTAACTTACTAACTGACATATCAGCATGGATGTCGCACCACTTCCTTAACCTTAATCTCTCTAAAACTGAGCTATTAATGTTCCCCCCCGCCCGTGGCCTCCCTCCATTACTTTTCTATCAAAATCAACAATGCAACCATCAGTCCCTCCCCTCACGCCAGGGTACTAGGTGTAATCCTAGACTCTGACTTGTCATTTCAGCCTCAAGTCCAATCGTTGTCAAAAGTTTGTACAGTACCTGACCTCGAGATTCTGTTTCTAGCGCGTTCCCATCGCGCTGGTTCTCGGCGACAGGGTACTGTGCATGTCGCGCTGGCTCACTCATCGGGAAATAAAAGTAATCAAAGCAACACAATGTAAAAAAATAGTATCTGCATTATTATACTAACCTGAACACTGCCTAATGTGTTGTCTAAGTAATTTTCTAAGTGCATGCTTTACCTCTCTGTTTCTGAAAGTATAAATAAAGGGATTCAGGAGTGGAGTAACAACAATGTATGTGAGTGCAAGAAATGTATCATAATGGCTGCCCTTAGGTTTAACATACACAATAATGGCAGAACCATAAAACAGACCAACTACAATGAGATGAAATGAACAGGTTGAGAAGGCTGTCCTTTATCTAAAAAAGGTTTGTTCCCCAGTGGGGCTTTAAAACAGCAATGTGCAACATCATAGAGATTATTTCTAGATGGTATTGGAAAAACAATTTATTAACAAAATGTCCAATAAAATCATGTGATTGAATACAGTGTATACATATAAAGTCTGATCCGAAGATAAAGTTCATATTCCATAAAACGGTGAAAAAACACATTCGACATATCATTACATTACATGGTGTTGTATGATATATATAAGCCCCAGTGCGTTTTGACCTAGAAATGGTCTCTTCAGGGGGCACATTTGGATCTAAAAAATATAATACATATATTCAGAATTATAAAATTTTTTGTAATTCGTCACGTTAAATAAGTCATAGTGGTGGGTTTTACCATTAAAGGATGGAATAAGTTCTAAGATGATCGGAGCCATTGGAGAGTCCGAAGGGTGTGCAGGCCACCCCCCCCCCAGAAAAGAGGAGCCAACCCCAAGGGGCTTACAAGGAGCCACACTGGTACACGCCTCCCGGGGGGTGAAGGAGCATACACCTGCAACAAACACCCATTGGTAGCCATTAGTAATTTAATAAACTAGTAATTGAATCATCATTGTAAATGTTTCTAGTTGTATATATTGAGACTGATAGTATATAAAAATATCAATGTATACGTTTTTAAAAATGTTTGCGTCCCTTGAAATTAAAAATAAATGTAAAATTAAAAATAAAAAAATAAATAAATGAGTAATCAAAGTAAATTAGTATTTAGTTAATGCATGAAAAAAAAGGGGGTGTGCTGATGTGGAAAAGTAGTACATAAATAGTAGTATTCAATAATACTACAAATAAAAAATGTGGTGTACAAAGAATACAAAGTGTGTGTATAAAAACATGCACTGTGGATAAAATTATGAAGTCACTATGAAAGTGCATCATGTGATGGGAAGCATGGTGTATATCAACCAAATGCTGGCAGAACTTGAGAAGGTGACAATAAAGAAGGAATGAAAAACAAAAACAAACTCAAAGAGTAAAAAATAAATGTGAAAAATAGGAAGAGAGCCAATCGAATGTGACAGTGTGTGAGTGATGATGTGATATGTGGAGTGAAATAGTGTGGTTCAAAAAAATATAATCATTTTTATAATTTACCTTATATTGTGTTGCGATTCATATAAGCTATAGATTTGATATGGGGTTTGTGAAGCTTTTTTGGTGTTGCAATGGGTGCAATGCCGTCTATCCTGGCCTACATGGGATTCTTGTTTGATTATTAAGAATCCAGTCTCTTATATATCTAGGGAGAGGCTAATGAGATGATTGTGAACAGGTGCAGAACTCCCCCACTCCCTCAAGGACATGGCGTGAGGGCTGCCAAAGGAGCGGCCCACGCGTGGCTCCCTCGGCATCCCTGAAGGCCGGAGGGCCTCGACCACCGTCGTCATCTCCATCGCAAAACGCTTGATGTCATGACGTTGTGCGCATGCCGAGGACCTCGCGCACTCCGCCACCACCAGTCTGGAGGTGAACACGGGACGCCGCCGGCAGGGTGAGGCTCACCTCGGTGACTGAAAACAAGCGTCTACTAGAGCAAACAAAGGGGCACACGGAAAAACTCCACATACCCCCACCCTGCCGGGAAGCCGTGAAGGGCCCGAACTCCACCCCCCGGGGGGGACAGGCATGGCCACACCCCTCGGAGCTCACAAAACGGCCCTCAGACAATCAATATGACATAGAACGTACCAAAGGGATATATTAATGATGAATTAGATGAGGTCATAAAATGTACCAAAAAAGGAACAGTAGATATTGTGTGTTGTACACAGGAGCAGTGTGCTAGGACCATAACCCCATCTTCCTGCATGGGATCCAATAAAATGTAACCACAAATACTGTGTAGGATATTTGAGCATCATGCGATACAGGAGTCCATTGGATTCCTCCTGATGGAGTCCATTGTATTCCTCCTTATCCACCTTACCAACCAATCGGTGTCTGCCAACCCCCTCCTCCAATCCCTACACTGGCTCCCAATCACCCAGCGAATTAAATTCAAAATACTAACTACAACATACAAAGCCATTCACAACTCTGCCCCGAGCTACATCACCAATCTTATTTCCAAATATCACCAAAACCGTCCTCTCCGCTCTTCTCAAGACCTCCTACTCTCAAGCTCTCTCGTCTCCTCCTCCCATGCTCATCTCTAGGATTTCTCCAGAGCCTCTCCCATCCTCTGGAACTCGCTACCTCAACCTGTCCGGCTATCCCCTACTCTTGCTACCTTCAGGCGATCCCTGAAAACTCATCTCTTCAGGGAAGCCTATCATGTCTCCAACTAATCTTTTACTACTTCCATCAGCTCAATCCTCACAGTTACAACCCTTTGTACCACCTGCCCCACCCTATTAGATTGTAAGCTTTTCTGAGCAGGGCCCTCTTAATCCTCTTGTATTTTATTGTATTATAACTGTATTGTCTCCCTTTTATATTGTAAAGTGATGCGTAAACTGTTGGCTCTATATAAATCATGTATAATAATAATAATACATAGTTACATAATTAGTCAGGTTGAAAAAAGACACAAGTCCAAACTATATAAAAAAAGAAAAAAATCTAACCCAATAGATTTTTTTCCTCAGGCAAATTGACAAATGTGATTAAGTCTCTCAGTCGCAATGTGGTTATCATAATGGCTTTAACATGCCATTTCTACTTAAAATCAGTACACCTTATATAGAATATTTGTGTGTTAAAATACATCTAACATATATTAACAGTGAAGGTAAAGCCCAAATTAACACAGATGAAAGTAATCAAACAATGTAAAAAAATAGTATCTGCATTATTATACTAACCTGAACACTGCCTAATGTGTTGTCTAAGTAATTTTCTAAGTGCATGCTTTACCTCTCTGTTTCTGAAAGTATAAATAAAGGGATTCAGGAGTGGAGTAACAACAGTGTATGTGAGTGCAAGAAATTTATCATAATGGCTGCCCTTAGGTTTAACATACACAATAATGGCAGAACCATAAAACAGACCAACTACAATGAGATGAGATGAACAGGTTGAGAAGGCTGTCCTTTTACCCTCCCTGCTTTTAATATTCAGAATAGTAACTATAATATGAATATATAATGTGGCGATTATAACAAAAGGCAAAACGATTGAAATAAAAGCTGCCACAACTGTAACCAGACTGCTGTTAAAGGGGTCAACACAAGCCAAATTCTGTAGAGGAGCCAGGTCACAGAAGAAGTGGTCAATCTCATATGGGCCACAAAATTCCATTACAACTGTACAAAATGTAGGGAAGGATGCAATAAAGAAGCCAGCAAACCATGGAAAAGCAGCTAACTGAGAACAACATGTATTGTTCATAATTGTAGAATATCTCAGTGGATTTTGAATAGCCAAATATCGATCAAAGACCATTAATGCAAGAAGAAAGCATTCAGTTTCCCCCAATGCGTTGAAGGCATACAGTTGTATAAAGCATCCACTAAATGATATGGTCTTGTTACTTTGAACCAAGATAACTAGGAGCTTTGGAACTGTTACCGAGATAAACATTATTTCTAAAACAGCAAAGATGCTAATAAAAAAATACATTGGATTATGTAGAGCAACCTCTGTTCTAACTAAAATAATGATAGTTACGTTTCCAAAGACACATATAATATAGGCTAGAAGAATAACACAAAAGAGTACAGTTTGAAAGTTGTGGAAGTTGGAAAACCCCAATAGAAGAAATTCTTCCACCAAAGTGTTATTTGAATCTATCATTTTTATTATTAAATATCTATGACAGAAAACAAAGAAACATTTAGTTGATGGACTTGAGAATGATAACATGGTTAGATAATTTTGAATTTTATTTTGTATGCCTATTGGCTGAAGAAAAATTATTTTTTTTTCAAATAAAATTTTTAATGAAACTCACAATGGGCAAAAAGAAGTCATTGCATCCACTTTGTGAAAAGATTGTATACATCAGAAACAGAACTTACATGTATATAAAAAAAACTGTTTGAAAGTATATAGAATACAGACAAATATCAAGAGAGAAGGTTAATAAAAATTTATAAAAATAAAAGATAAAGATTGGACTATGGAGTAAAACTTGAGGTCTCCCAAAACAATTTTCCCATGGTCAAAAGAAGTTGAAAGAAAGAGAAGAAAAGGAAGAAAAAAGGAAAAAGTAAAAGAGGAGGGGGCGTAGGGGGGAAAAAGGAGGAGAAAAATAAAAGGGGGCGTTGAGATGGGGTTGGTGCAGGATAACTAAGGTATTCGGGCAAAGGAACAGCAAGTCCCTCCTTCCGGCACGTTTCATCACAATCTGACTTCGTCCTGGGGCACGGACCGTGTGCTGACTCACCGCTTAAATACTACAAACATTGGAAACCACACCTCGATCTGAACCTTAGGCGATCAGCCAAAAATTTTCCATGTTTTAAGATGGAATTTTGCCTTACCAAATCTCCATATAAACTAGTAATATTACAGCCACCTCTAGCTGGTAGGATGGTGATTATTGACAAATGGAAACTTTTATCATGGAACAGACCATCACTCTTCCCTATATAAAAAAAATCTACTTGCTAGTATTAAAAATATATTAAACCTCATAACTAGGCCATAGTTATTTCTAAATGATAACATGGTAATATATGAATACATTAAAGGGCCACTGTATCAGCCCTTTATTTAGGCATTTCCGGTTAGTCTAAGGAGTCATCCATACATTAGCACTCCACAGCAGCCCCCAATGGTCGCCATTAAGAACATCCAAACAAATAAACCAACATTTTATTTTGGACTCTTCTAAATGTACCCTAGATTAAGAACAACTTATAACATCCAAATTGATATCTAATTCCTACTCAAACGAAAAGAAAAATAAAACAAAAAAAAAACTAAAAAAAAGAGGAATATTTAACCAAATAAGTGTCACTAAGCAATCAATCACAGTGATTCCCAGTGGTATTTTATGAATATAACATTCCCCTTCAGATGGCAATCAGAAAAATTGATCAAAAAAATGAATAGAAACTTGAAAACGAAGGGAATTGCCCAAGACTCAAATCAAATTTACACAATCTAGGCCTGAATGTCCAGTACTTAAGAATTGTCAATAAAAGCATTGACATTAACATCCACATTTAATCCATATGGAACATATGACTTGATCCTTTAAATCCATAACATTTCAAACCTGGAAATCTCCCTGACTAAAGATCTACCCCTCCAATGGGTGCTATACTTGTCTATCCCTAAAAAAATTGTATTGTATAATGATCTTTACTGTGTACACGCAAATAATGCTTGGACACAGAATGATTTTTGAAGCCTTTTTTTATATTGGTAATATGCTAATTTAGATTTAAAGGATGTTTGGTCCAGTCCACATACTGTAGCCCACATGGGCATTAAAGTAGGACCACCCCAACTGTCGAGCATGTGATAAATGTTTTAACCTCATGTTCCACTGAGGTACTGGAAGAAATTAATTTTTGAATCCTCCTATTCTCACAGCCATTAAAAGAACACACTCAGCATTTCCTACATTAATAGAAACCTGTAAGGTTCTGGAATAAGCTAGCTGTCTTTGTAGGGGGATTGAAAACAAGCTACTTTATCTCTCAGAGAAGGAGCACCTTTATAAACCACTTGGGGTTTATTGGGCAGAGCGGTGTTTAAGCATTGGCATATATTGGGTGCCTACTGACATGCGCACTAGATGTCATCACTGGCTCCTCCCTCCTTCCTTAGAAGGTTGATTGTAGTGCACTATTACTTATTACACATATATTGGGTAATGATAAGGTGTTAGAGATAAGCTGTTTAATATTTTGATGCTGTACAGAAAAAGTAGTAATAAACAGAAAAATAGGAGAAGTATTCTTTTTATCTTGAGGGGATTTCTCTTTTAATAAATCCTCCCTATTCATTTGGGTGACCTGATTCAAGACAGAATGTAGAGACTCTAAAGAATAGCTTTTCTCAACAAATCTCTGTTAGAGTTTCGGCAGTTGCACCTAAGCCGCATGTACTGGCTCTTAGGAACAGATCTGAGCCAGGAGCTGTGATGGCAGCTATCAACAGAAATATATGAATTTCAGTCGGTACTCTAAAAATATGTGGAGCTGACATTTGTCATCTCGAACAGATATTTTAAGGTCTAAAAAATTGATCCATCCATGATTAGCCCCATAATTCAAATGTATTCCCCTCATGTTGATGTTCAAGGAATCCATGAATTGGGTCAGTTCCATACCACTACCATCCCACAAGAGGAGGATCTCATCAATATATCTTGCCCACAGGACCACCTGGCATGGGCATAGATGACATCCTCCTCGCACCGAGCCATAAAGAGGTTTGCAAGACTAGGGGCATATTTGGCCCCCATGGCAACTCCTCTATCCTGCCGGAAAAATTGATTATAGAACCAAAAGTGATTATGCGATGCTGCAAATAGGAGAAGTTCCATAATAAAGGAGATTTGGTTATCTGACAGATTGGAGTCTCGCTCCAAATAATAATTAACAGCGGCTAAACCCTGATCATGGGGTATAACTGTGTACAGCGA
Source organism: Lithobates clamitans (assembly GCA_037952925.1). NCBI lineage: Eukaryota > Metazoa > Chordata > Amphibia > Anura > Ranidae > Lithobates > Lithobates clamitans. The sequence continues at coordinate 2,598,704 of JBBGZY010000482.1, forward strand.
CGTGACGTCTGCCATCACTAACCACTTTCCTTAGGTCTATACCCAGATAATAAATTAATAGCACATCAAGGATTCCTGACATAAGTAGGCATGGTCTGAACCAAAAGTTGTAAATAAAAGTCAATATACCTGCCCACCCGGGATGTGACAGAGTCGATGCCACTGACTATTGAACGACCCAGGGGGCAGGTAGGGTTCTTGTGTATCTTGGGCAAATAATAAATAATAGGAGTACATGGTGCCTTAGGCACCAAAAAAAGTTTCTCCTTCTTATTTAAAATACCACGCCTCAAGGGGGCGGAGCTTGACACAGAGGAAGATGGACACTCACTAGAGGAGCTCCGCAGCACTCAGGGACAAACCGGCTCACATTGACCAGCCAACCTGCCTAAACAACGCTCAAAAGCACCCAGCGAAGCTGCAACATAGCCTGGGGACCTGACCGAACATGCCACGGCGGAACAAAGAACCCCGGAGGCCGCAGAAACTCACCGAGTACTACCCGCTGGGGCCTAAGCAAGATGGCGGCGGCGGATCGGCAACGCAAGGTATGTCCAGCACTCCCCAGCAGGACTCCTACAAAGGTATGCCCTGCAAAAAAGCACAAAGTCACCGATCCATACCCTCACCTCAGGGAGCCCAGAGAAGGCAAGATTACGGCTGGTTGCATCAGATTCAAGCCAGGAGCTAGCACAAGGCCTAGACTCAGGGGAAGACACCAGAGATCTCCCTGATTTGATCTGATCGATCTTTTCCTCACTAATAACCAGCCTGTCCTGGATACCACTTTAAAGGACATGTTGGTTTCTCTCAGGAGTTCACTGCATGCTGACATGCTGGCTTGTGTTCACAAATTTGGGGTGGAACTGAAAGAGACCACATCCAGAGTGGATCACATAGAACATAAAATGGGGGAGTTTGCGACCACCATCAATGATCTTGTGGATGCACATGATAGCAATACTGACAAAATGGATGCCATAAAAGCTAAATTAGCAGATATTGAGGACCACTCCAGGAGAAATAACTTAAAAATAAGGGGGGTCCCTGAGTCGGTCCAACAAACCAAGTTACGTACCTATGCAGCCCAGCTTTTTTAGGCCATACTGCCTGACCTGACAGACCTGGACATTACAGTGGACAGGATCCATCGCTTACCCAAACCATCTCACCTACCAGACAACATACCCAGGGATGTCATACTACAGCTCCATTTCTTCAAAGCGAAGGAACACCTGATGGCAGCTTCCCGCAACAAAGATTTCTTCCCTCCACAATACAAAGATCTACAATTTTTCGCCGACTTATCCCAATTTACCCTGCAGAAACCTGAATACAATCTCCAAGGCGTTGAGAAACCATAAGATCAGCTACAAATGGGGATTCCCTACAAAAGTGATAATAACAAAAGATGGCAGGGAACACATCGTGGACACCTTTGCCAAAGGGATGCATTTACTCCAAAAGTGGCATATTAAACCAGAGGAAATACCAAGGGCTCACAACTCACGGAGCCCGACCAATTGGCAGAGGATTGAAACTTGGTAACCTCCAAAAATGCCTGAAAACATACCTAAATCAGCCATAATCAGTGCAGGATATAAGGACAAATTCTGCTAAGCTGAACTGTTTCCTTGTTTATCCCCCCCAATGCATTTTGAGTGACTATATGTCACACTCTACTTTGTTTTGTTTCCAACTTTCATGTGTTTTTCTATATTATTTTTTCTTGGTTAACCAACGTTTATGTCCGCAATCGCAGAATTTAACGACCAACCATCTGGATGAACACGCCAAAATGTCAGCACCACTATGAACACAACCATTCAAGCTTTCATCGTCTCTGGTACTATTATGCCATCCATATTACCACATGTGTTACCTGCACATGGTACATAACACACATCAAGCTAAGAAGGAATAATGACTATCACATTTCTAACGATCAATGCCAGAGGGCTTAATCACCCTGCAAAATGCAAATCCATGTGGAAAGAAGCGATTCAACACCAGGGTGATATTCTCTGCATCCAGAAAACGCACTTTAAAATGCAGGCCCACCCTACATGCTCTCACCCCAGGTTTCCACATGTTTTCTTTGCAAGCTCAGATGCAAAAAAAAAAGGGGTACTAACGGCAATTAAAGACACAATAGCCTTTCGCCTCTATAAGGAAGTGCAAGATGCGCAAGGCAGATACCATATTCTGGTTTGTGATCTCAACACTACCACCTACACAGTGGTAAATGTCTACGCCCCAAATGTACACCAGACTCGCTTTATTCATAAACTCATGAAAAAAGTGCTACAAATACAAAAGGGGCACCTGATCCTATGTGAGGACTTTAATCTACCATCCGACCCCAAAATGGACTTAAGTTCGGTAACTACCAGGAAAATCCAGACCTTACAACCCCTTCTGTGGTACTATGATGTGTATGATGCATGGAGATGCCTTCATGCCACAGAAAGGGACTATTCCTTTTTTTCAGTCAGCCATAAAATATATACAAGGCTTGATCTTTTTTTGACAGACAAATGGCTATTAACCAAAATTAAAGCATCTAAGATTAATGATATCACTTGGTCGGATCATGCCTTGGTGTCGCTGCTAGTGGATGACTCATCCAATAACAACTCCACCTTTATCTGGAGATCCAACCCCCGACTATTTCAGGATATTCCCTCCAAATCCACATTACAAAAAGAATTAATTGAATTTTTTTAACATAATGTAAACTCAGTAATGACCCTTTTGTGATATGGAACACACATATAAGGCGTTTATGCGGGGTCTCCTAATTAAACTGGGAGCAAGGGCTTAGAGGATGCAGGGGCAGCACATACTGGATATCTCTGACCAAATTCAAACATTAGAGACCCAAAACAAGGCAAACATATCCCCACAATTATCAGAACAACCTATCAAGCTGAGATATGATCTTCGATTGATAGTGCTCGAGGACTTTGAAAAATCTTCCAGGAGGTTAAAAATGACATATTATGTGAATGGCAACAAAGCAGGGACATTTTTGGCTGACCGACTAAGAGGGCATAGACATAAAACTAAACTACCCTATATCACCCATCCAGAAAACCAGACTAGATTATATCATCCCCAGGCCATAGCGGATGCCTTCAGCACCTATTATGGTTCGCTGTATAACTAACACGACTCAACCCCTATCCCAATCAATTTCTGAATTTCTTAGCAAAATCGAGCTTCCTCAACTCACGGAAACTCAAAATATTGCACTAAATTCCCCGTTCACGACACAAGAGATATCCTAAACTATCAATTCATTGCCCAGTAACAATTCCCCTGGACCAGATGGTTTTACAGGAGAATATTTCAAGACGTTTAGAGATACATTAGCTCCCAACCTTACAGAAATATTCAACCAAGCTGCCTCCTCCTCCTCTTTTTCCACCCAAAATGCTGAAAGCAATGATTGTGGCACTACCGAAGCCAGGGAAGGATCCCAACACACCACAAAATTTTTGCACCATATCGTTGCTTAATAATGATTTGAAAATCAATGCTAAATTAATAGCTAGTAGACTGGTGGATGTCCTTCCCTCACTGATACATCCAGACCAATCTGGTTTTACCAAAGGCCGCCAAACGGCAGACGCTACTAGACGCCTGATTAATCCCATACACCTGGCCAACAAGACTGGAACGCCTTCTCTGCTCCTTGCTTTGGATGCAGAGAAGGCGTTCAATAGGATCCACTGGGCGTATTTAGAACAAGTCCTGCATAGATTTGAATTTTAGGGCCGGATGTATCAAGCCATTATGGCACTCTATACAACCCCGTCAGCACAGGTTTACGTATCAGGTATGCTATCCACCCCATTCAATATAACAAATGGCACACGCCAAGGATGCCCACTATCCCCTTTCATTTTTAATGTATTAATGGAACCTATGGCAGCGTATATACGACAACACCCCAAAATTAGTGGGCTATCATCTAAGGGTAGGATGCACACCATCACCTTATTTGCTGATGACATCATTTTGATCCTTACCGATGTAATGTCTTCCCTGGCTTTGGTTCACCAAGCTTTACAGTTATTTAATGCGGTAACTTATTATAAGGTCAATGAAACCAAAACGTATCTACTATGGATAGGTCTAACCGACACAGTGAAACAATACATTAGCAATAAGTTCCCTTACATGTGGAAAGAAAAAGGTATAGCATACCTAGGCATCACTCTTAGACCCACAGTCACTGATCTAGTTAAAGAAAAACAATATCCCATTTTTGGGTTCCTAAACTGGACAAACTACTGAAATTTGAACTCTCCTGGACAGGTAGGCTTGCTGCATTCAAAATGCAGGTCCTACCACAATTCTTATATCTGTTCAGGACTCTACCCAAACCAGTACCTAATTCCTTTTTTCAGCAGGCATAATCTGAAATAGATAAGTATTTTTGGATAGGGAAAAAAGCACGGTGTGCTTTCAATAAGCTTATTAAACTCAAACAAGCGGGTGGGATAAGTCATACTTTAATAAAAGACTATAATGCGGCAACCATACTGGCCCAAGTAAAAGACTGGTTCCCTTCCCGCAATGACACCCTATGGGCAGAATTAGAAAGTTCCCAAATTAAAGGGGGAAACCTATATAACTATCTAATAACTAGTCCATACCACTTACCTAAATTATCTACAAATTCACCTACCATACAAGCTTCCATCGAAGCTTGGCAATATCTTCTTAAATATACAACCCCTGAAGGCCCTCAAGTCCCTCTTAAATTTCCAATCACTGCTTTGGAATTCATGATACCCGATATGTCACTACTAAATTGGTGCACCAAGGAACTCTTCTTGGAAGATCTCTTTGTGGGCCCCATGATGAAAACATTCAGAACACTACAAATTGAATACTCTATTCTGACATCAGATTATTACAAATACATTCAACTATCCCATTTACTCGACAAAAAGGGTAAGAATTTCTTCACCCACCTACCATGGCAAGTAACTATCTTCTACACAACTAAACACTCAAAAATCAAAGGTACATCGTTAATATATAAATGCCTACGGAATAAACAATCATTCAGCAAAACTACTAACATAGGAGCATGGGAAAGGGACCTTGAAAAAACTTACACTGAGGATCAGTGGAAAAAAGCCCTCAGTATCACATATGCATCCACAAGAAGTGCCTACTTATGGGAACTGCACTACAAAATTCTACTGCGGTGGTATCTTACCCCTTATCGTATCTTGAAATTCGCACCTGGAGTTTCCCCAGAATGCTGGAGGAAGTGCGGTCAAACAGGTACACTTTACCAAGATTCTGGGTGCTAGTATTCCAGATAATAGAGAAAATCACAGGCGTGAAAGTTGCATCCTCTCCAGGAATGGCACGTCTATCTCTAGAAATAGAGTAATTCCCAGCATCTATGAATCTATGAGATTACTAGTGTCCCACTTACTCATTGCAGCCAAACTCACTATAGTACGCCACTGGAAAGATGTTAACCCACCTCCTATAGCAGAAACACTACAACTAATCAAGAAGTATAATGCTTATGAAATACAAATTTGCTCAAAGCATTGGTATTCATAAAAAGGTGTCTGAAATATGGAATATTTGGCTAACGTGGTTGGTTTATTTTAGTTACTTTTTTTCCTTTTATTTTTCTTCTTTATATATAATTTTCTTATCAATATGTTGTCTACTGAGGACCAATTGGAAGTAGTTAAGGCCTTATAGAGATGAGATGAGAGCAGAACGTTGAAAAACAGATTCTGGGATGTGCAGGTGGGGTGCTGTCCCTTCCCCTATTGGACACAGTTAGTCCCCAGATGGGGTGTCTGGGGTGGGGATGGAACTCACAGCACGGCTACTACAACATAATACTACTGTTATTGATTTGTGTTATAAATATATATGTATACCGCCACTGTTACCTCAAGATGCCTTAATAGATGACAAGAATTATTGATTGTACTCATTTTACTGTTCTTATTACTGTTATTGCAAAAACCTTAAAAAAAACTCATTGACATTAAAATACCACGCCTCAAACCACTGACTGTAATCCTTTCAAGCTCCTTTTTATACAGAACCTTAGGATCAGATGTCAAAGGAGTGCAGGTATCACGATCCCCCACAATCCTATGCATCTCTTACATATAATCCTTCCTATCTAACACAACAATGCCCCCTCCCTTAATGGCAGGTTGTCCAACCAATTCTTTATTATTACACAAAGAGTCAAGGCCTGCTTCCAAATCTTTATTATTTTTGACATTCTGAATTTTCATCTGGTCTAAGTCTCTAAGTACTACATCCCGAAAGACTTTAGCCCCTCTGGGGCTTTGGCCCCTTCACTTAAACAGTGACGCATTTGAAAGACCAGAGATGTGAAACTCAGTAGAAACCAATCTATTTTCTTTGATCGGATTAGTGATCAGATAACGTTTTATATTAAGCTTACGTACCAATTTATGTACATCCATATATGTCTGGAACTTATTCAGCTTCCTAGGTGGCGCAAATTTAGGCCCCTTATCTAACAATAGTTTTTCAGATTCAGTCAACATGGTACCACTCCTGCACCCACTATGTCCTTTTTCTTTTTTGATTAAATACGCCTCCCCCTTCTAGTTCCTCATTTTGCTCGACTGTTCTCTTAATACCCTGGTTGGGTCTGGAAAAACACCAATTTTGATTTTTTTTTTTAATTTGGATTTGGTTTTTGGGTCCACACACATCCTGAATTTTGTGTTTGGACACTATATGCACTGTTATAAGCAGAGGATCACTATACTATCATGATATTCATGTTTGGATGTTTTGTGCACTGATATAAGGAAAGGATTTATTATTATGTTACACTAATTTGTAAGCTATTACATTTTTGGTGATAACCTCTCCTATGTAGGATTGGGGCCCATACCTAGAGGTCTTTAGTACTCACCTACTGGGGTAGCTGAGGTGTGATAACTATTACACTATCACCTTTATGGTAACTGTTTTGTTAACTGTTTTGTTATAATTTATTACACAATAGCACTGTGTCTCTTAATATTTAGCCACTATAGAGTGATTTGGTAGAGCACTATTTGACATATAGGTAGCGCCACTCGCTCCTTCGCATTTTCTATATTCTAAAGCCCCCTTACGGGTTTTTTTTTGGAGAGGCTGCAACATTTACACACATCCTAAGCGCAGACCTTCCTAATTAGTTTATTTACCAATTTTGATATTCAGAATTTCCAGAGTCTGGTTGAGCATGGCCTGTAGAATTCCCATCTTGGCATTCATAAGATCCATTATAGTGGCCCCTCTCTATCACTGTTAGATGCCTGATTGTTCCGATAATAATCAGCCCCAGGGCCCTCTCTATCACGTAGAGGAAAGAATCCTATTTTGGGTTTTGACATTATATTCATAATCTCTATCTCCTCCATACTGATGTGGAGAATCATATTGACAATATCCCTGGTCATATGTGGGGAGGAGGGACGTGCTGATGTCACTGCGCTGTTACGATCCCGGAAGGACGGGTGTTTGCAATTGCCGGCCCGCTTTTTTTACCTTTTACATATTTGATGATCTATGTACTTCCAAATGTAAGTGCAATATTACTTTTTTATTAAATTGCCTTTGGCTTTACACTATGGAGAGCCTTTGTTATTTTGGGTTATCCCTGTGAGTGCATCCATTTTGAGTGATTCCAGCTCCTTTGCATCCCCAGAAGGACTTGGACCTTCCACATATTTTCACTACATGTGAAGCTTCCCGGTACGATTAGCCATTGGTTCCTAATTTGGTTCCTGGCTGGGTATATAGCCACAAGTGTTCTAACGCTTGCTATTTGGTAAGCTTGCATTTTATGCGGTGAAGGTGTACCTTTGGTTGTGTGCGAATCACCAACAACACGAAGAGGACTTTTAAAGTGTTATTATTTTCCACTTTCATTCCACGAGTGATGTCTATATTACTATGGACAAAAATAATAATTTTTTCAACAATTTTTTGCTTACAGTTTAATACTGTGTGTATCTCGCAGCAATAGCTGCTGCTTTTGTTATTTTGAGGATTTATAGCACAGTTTCATTTTCTTTTATTAAATGAAACATGGCTACCTGAAGGTGTTCTGTACACAGAATGTGTACAGAACGGCCCCCAGAAACATAATTTCCTGCTTGTGTGATTGGTTCACTGATTTTCCCAGAAGTCTTCTCTAAGATACAAGTCAGATATCAGGCATCCCCTGCAATAAAAATGTCATTTTTGGTGAGATACTCCCAATAAGAAATCACCTTCACAAGGAAACCAAAGGAAACTCATGGAAGCACAGGCTTCAATGCAAATTACTCTCTCCCTGCTTCTTTTTTTATATGAATTCTTTATTTAGTATTCAGGGAATTTAACAGCACGATACAGAAAAAAACTAAAAGGAAAATCACATAACAGCTAAATTTGCTGTCTGATACTGTCTTTTATGCAGAACCAACAAAAGATTTTAAAGCGCAAGCAAGGATTTGCAGGCTCTCTTTTCATGAAGCACATAGCAGCACCATATGGTAATGCCCAAGTGAGTATCGTAATTCTATCCCTGCTTCTTGGCATTTAAAAAAAAAGTTTTTCTTTGTTAAATGTCCCTCATGGCACTTCCCAGCTCCCCCTGCCCTATTAGCCCTGAAAATGGCCAGAATTTGGCATCAAGATTCACCCCCTATAGGCTTCAATGGGGTCTGCAGCTAAGTTTGGGTTTTTGGATCTCAAGCGTGACTTGGCAAATGCCCTGCGAATTGAACCTGGAAAGATATGTTCATCTCTACTGGTAGTCAGAAAAAATATTCTGGTTAAGATTAGGGATGAGCCGAACACCCAACGGTTTGGTTCGCAGCAGAACATGCGAACAGGCAAAAAAATTGGTCCGGACACGCGAACACTGTTAAAGTCTATGGGACACGAACATCAAAAATCAAAAGTGCTAATTTTAAAGGCTTATATGCAAGTTATTATCTTAAAAAGTGTTTGGGGACCTGGGTCCTGCCCCAGTGGACATGAATCAATGCAAAAAAAGTTTTTAAAACGGTCATTTTTTCGGGAGCAGTGATTTTAATAATGCTTAAAGAGAAACAATAAAAGTGAAATATTCCTTAAAATTTCGTAGCTGGGGGTTGTGTATAGTATGCCTGTAAAGTGGCGTATGTTTCCTGTGTTTAGAACAATCTGAGAGCAAAATTACATTTCTAAAGGAAAAAAGTAATATAAAAGTACTTGTGGCCTTCGGGTCTGGTATGAATATTAAGGGGAACCCTGTGCCAAAATTTAAAAAAAATGACGTGGGGGTCCCCCTCAAAATTCATGCCAGGCCCTTCAGGTCTATTATGGATATTAAGGGGAACCCCGCGCCAAAATTTTTAAAAAATGGCGTGGGGTGCCCCCAAAAATCCATACCAGACCCTTTTCTGAGCACACAACCTGGCAGGCCGCAGGAGAAGAGGGGGGGGCGAGAGAGTGCCCCCCCTCCTGAACTGTAGCAGGCCATATGCCCTCAACATGGGGAGGGTAAATTGGGGTAGCCCCCAAAGCACCTTGTCCCCATGTTGATGGGGAGAAGGGCCTCATCCCCACAACCCTTGCCCGGTGGTTGTGGGGGTCTGCGGGTGGGGGGCTTATCGTAATCTGGAAGCCCCCTTTAATGAGGGGACCCCAGATCCTGACCCCCCCGTGTGAAATGGTAACGGGGTACAGATGTACCCCTACCATTTCACAAAAAATGCGTGAAAATGGTAAAAAAAACACAAGACACGGCTTGGGACAAGTCCTTTATTAAAAAATAAAAAAAATAAAAGTGTCCCACAAAGTCCATTCATCTTCTTCTTCTCTCGCTCCGACGGGCCAAAAAAGAAAAAAAAAAGCCACATGCCGCCTACGATCTACCTCCATGGGAGGCACCCGCCGTAATGACCGGCCTCTCAGGTGACAGCCCTTTTATAACTGAGGGCGGGGCCACACAATGACGTCGCCAGGTGACCCCGACCCCCTCTGAAGCACGGGGATATCCTTATGGCTTCCCCATAGCATCAGAGGGGGGCGGGGCCACCCAGTCAGCTCCCCTCTGACACACAGGGACATCCCTATGGCTTTCCCGTAGCGTCAGAGGGGGCAGGGTCACTCGGTTACATGACGGGTGACCTCGTCCCCCTCTGACACCATGGGGAAAGCCATAGGAAGGTCTCCGTGCGTCAAAGGGGGCGAGGTCACCGGGTGGCCCCGCCCTCAGTTATATAAGAACTGTCACAGAACAGAAGCATCACACTGCGTGAGCCTCCCATTGAGGTAGATCGTCCGAAGGACGAAGCGGGGAAGAAGAAGCCGGAGGAAGATGCCGGATGAGAAGATCAGAGGAAGAAGCAGAGGACCGGAGGAAGAAGCAGAGGAAGAAGTGGGGGAAGAACAAGATGGAGGAAGAAAACCAAAGGAAGACCAGAAGAAGATGGAAGAAGAAGCTGGGAAAGAAGAAGACATTAATAAAGGAATTGTCAAAAACCGGCTATTGTCTTTTTTAACATTTTTTGACACTTTTTTGTGAAATGGTAGGGCTACTTGTACCCATTACCAATTCACATGGGGGGGCCGGGTTTTGGAGGTCCTCTTGTAAAAGGGGGCTTCCAGATTCCGATAAGCACCCCGCCCACATACCCCCACAACCACCGGGCAAGGGTTGCGGTGGGGATGAGGCCCTTGTCCCCATCAACATGGGGACATCCTCCCCATGTTGAGGGTATGTGGCCTGGTATGGTTCAGGAGGGGGGGTGCTCTCTCGTCCCAACCTCTTTTCCTGTGGCCTGCCAGGTTGCGTGCTCGGATAAGGGTTTGGTATGGATTTTTAGGGGGACCCCCACATCATTTTTTTTTTAAATTTTGGCACGAGGTTCCCCTTAAAATCCATACCAGACCCTTCAGGTCTATTATGGATTTTGAGAGGGACCCCCACACCATTTTTTTTTTAATTTTGGCACGGGTTCCCCTTAAAACGGAGTTCCACTCTGAAAAAATAAATGAACCAAAAATCCTAACAAAAATTAAAAAAACATTTGAAAAAAATTTTTTTTAAACTTTCCTAAACCCTTGTTGCTAGACAGTCTTCCTAATCTGCCTCTTCCTCTTCCTCTTCCGTGGTGTGTTCTGCTCCTTGGTGAGCAGCCCTGTTGTCTTCTGGGAACTGTGTGTGTTCCCAGAACACCACGGGGCCATTCACAGAACAGAGCGCCGCGCCGCAGGAAATTGGCTGTGAAGCCACAAGGCTCCACTGCCTGTTTCCCTTACTTAGGATGGCAGTACCGGGACCCGAGAGCTGAGGGACGGGTCGGCCTTGGACAGCCGACATAGCGGGCACCCAGGACAGGTAAGTACTTATTTAGTGTTAGTAGCTGCTGACTTTTAATTTTGTTTTTTTTTTTAGGACGGAATCCCGCCTTAATATCCATACCAGACCTGAAGGGCCTGGTATGGAATTTGGGGGACCCCCACATATTTTTTTTTAATTTTGGTTCGGGGTTCCCCTTAATATTCATACCAGACCCAAAGCACCTGGTAATGGACTGTGGGGGAATCCCATGCCATTTTTTTCAATGACTTTTATGTGTATTGCAGAGACCCGACAATTCATTAATAGCCGCGAGTACTTTTAAATTTCTTTTTTTTCCTTTAGAAATGTCATTTTGCTCTTGGACTGTTCTAAACACGGGAAACATGCGCCACTTTACAGGTATAAGCAAATATACTGTATAACTGAAAAAACATGAAATTCCATTAGAAAGCTTCTTTATTGTACGTTTTACATTTTTTGCTATTATGTTTTAAGATGTAAATGCATTAAATTAAAAAAATAAATAAATAAAAATGTAATTGATATGTTATGGCAAAAAAAAATTTAAGTGTGGATTTTCCCATCATTCATTTCATTTCCACATGCATCTCAGACACCTTTTCTTTTACAAAACAATATAAAGAGGTTTATAAACCTATACATATCAGTGATAACTGTGTTAAGCATTTAATTGGTCTCTGTAATCCAAATTTTCTATGTATACTTTTAGCAAATGTACAGTAGTTATTGTAGCCATATAAAGCAATACAATAATACAAATATAAAATATTTGATAATGCAAAAAAATCATACAATATATCACATATTCTATCACTATTTATAAGCTATGTAGCAAGTTTTTTTTATTTATGTAAAGTTATGTAACATAAAATAGTAAATAAAAAATAACACATGGTTCACTTACTGGATTGTGGTAGAATAATTAATCTACAGTACTTAGTCTTTTTGTTGAAATAATACAGCAAAGCATAAAAACTCATTGCATTCCATTTACTGCATTATTTTTAGTTGTAAAATTCAACCGCGTGTTTAGTGCCTTTTTATAATAATCTTGTTAAGGGCTAGTACATATGGGAATAATTCCTTTCCTGTTAATTCAACCTCTTTTTCATATATAATGAGGCATATTGAGCTCAAGGGATTCTATTATGCCTATTATTACTATATGTATTATGTATTTTTTATGACAATGTTATAAAAGGAAATCAACAGCTAAGCATGTCCAGTGTAGATCAGATGTCCCCAACTTTCTTTGATGTCTACCTGACCATTCGTACTCACTCTACCCCTTAATATTACATAAACTAATGAGACCACACACGAAATGGAGTACAAAAGGCCATAGCAGCCTTTTATTAACAAAAACAACTTATTTAAATTAACATACTTTTACACATCAACATCTGAAAACAAACAGTCCTCAGCCTGTTGGTCTTTGACGGCACCCAGAATCCAAACCTGTTCCACTTATACACTGCGGGACCTTTACCATAATAGGCCTCTAGCCGTGACACATCAGCTCGGAGACAACCCACTATCCGCAGTGCAACCATTACCATATTCCAGCTAACCAAGTTAACTGGAATACACCAGAGGGGCACATACCACCAATGAGTCCCCAACACTTCCATCTTGAAAGTATTTTCTTACACTGTCAAAAGACCACCCACCGCCCACAAGGGTGACACCTTACCCTTGAGGGCCCCTCCACACCTGCAATGCACATTAAATCCCATCCTGTAACCCCAGGGACCATAAATCTATACCCACCGCAGATAAATGGACACCATCCCCCTTTAGGTACAGCCCGGTATCTGACTCCAATTCTAAATGGCGGGTGACCATGCCCCCATTCCGAATAAAAAATTGGCCCACCACTTTATTGACCTTTATGCGAGTTTTGTTGATTCTTGCAACCGACCTCACCATGCGCCAAGTCATCTGAGCCACTATGTCGGACAATAAGACCAGCATATCGGGGAAGGCTGTACGGAGCCACAAGAAATCGAACCTGACATCCATAATGAGCTCCCTACTGGAACGAAACGCCAAATCATTCGAGCCAACATGGAGTACCAGAATGTCAGGTGGCCCGTCAAGGCATGTAAAACGATGCACCTCCGGCACGACCCTTCTCCACATCATCTCTGGTACCCATAACTAATGAACACACGCCTTCCTCCTAGAAATACCCAGCTGCCTGCCATCTGGCCTAACGTCAGCTTGCCTGGCCCCCCAAAAAACATATGAGTGGCCCATGATCCAGACGAGGCGTAGCTGCACTCCATCTGAAAGAAAAGAACAAACCACTGCATAACACCAAGACCACCATGAATACTCACCCAACATGAAAGAACCACAATAGACACGTGCCCTTAATAAGTCACCCCCCGTTACCAATGATTAATCAGCCAACAAATGTAGGTACGGAATCTTCTGGAGTCACATCTACCAATCTGCTTAACAGCTGCCTCATCCAGCCCATACCGAGTGGCCTCTGTGGCCTCCCCGGTACGGAAGGAGTGCGAGGCATACTGTTTGTCTTCCAAACCCGCTGCCCGAAGACTCTTCCTGAAAATATCTATGAACTGAAACTTGGACAACGGAGACCCATCCCCATGTAACAGAAACGCCTCCCCCCATGACCAGATGAACCTCTAAAAACTCCCGTACCACCCCCACCGGACACACTTGGGAACCTGGCAAGGGGAACAGTTGCACCCATGCACCCTTGCCCACCTGGTCTGTCTTGGACCTGTGCAGCAATACTTGCAACCTGTCCCTACTACAAATCACATTGTGCACCAATATTCCCCCCGGAACCTTCCTAGACAGACTGACCAGCTTGCTAATCCGAAATGCCCCAAAAAAAGTCAGGGAAAAAGCCAACTTGAATAAGGCAACCTCATATCTGGATGCACATAATGAGCCCAGCCGCACAAAAATGGCTGGTAAATTAGCAAAGAACACGGGCCGCTTGGCATCCTTGCGCTTATGCAACTTCCGATATCCTTTTACCACCTGTCGAACCCAAAAATCTTTTGTAAAATCCACCCAGTCCTGCAACTTAAAGAAAAATGCTAAGCTCGCCAGTTTCCACTCGAAACTAAGAAAACTAAGAAACTAAGTAAAAGACCATCAGCCTTACCTCCGAATCTCCCCGATCCACCCCAGCTAGCCGCAACATCTCCAACCACTCCCACCATACCCTGGTGTCGTCCGTCCACGTGGCCTCACTCACCGACATTCTGATCCTTCCAGCGATGGCTCCAAGGTAATCTCCCACAGCCAACCAGGACAAGGAACTCCCTGTTGCTCAACCGCTGTGCCAGCTCTCGGAACCTGTCTCACTAAAACTGAGACAAAGAATCAGCTAAAGTATTGTCTACCCTCGGGAGGTGTACAGCATACAGAAAAAATGTTCAACTGCAGGCAGCATAGCACCATGTGGAGCAACAGCCGTATGACAGGTTGCGATGATGCTGAGACAGTGGCGGGGCTACCGCCATAGCGACCCACGCATGCGCTATGGGGCCCGCAGCCAAGTGGGGCCCGGCAGTGGTGTACTAACTGGGGGGCGGGGATGGTCCGCACCAGGTGGCGCACGCTGGGGGGATGTCAGGCGGCGTATGAAACAGTGACAACAGGCAGCCTTGGTATCGGCAGCGGCGATGTGCGCAGGGAGATCCCAGTTCAGGTGGACTGACCCATTGGGCATAAATATAGTGATGTCGGCTGTACTTGACACACTGCTGTGCATTCTACATTATGTTCTAACAGCCCAGCGAGTACAACTCCTCCCCCCCTCCACAGAAATGGAAGAGGCTGCATCGGCTCTGCCCCCTCCCTCCCCTCTGTGTCCGTCCAAGCTCTGTGCAGCCCGTGTGCTGTGTCTCAAAGGAATGTGGGGGCAGGAACGTTTACACAAGTAGCCGACAGCTACAGAAGCTAGTGTGGGCATCCTGGGAACATCCAAGTGAGTTAGCAGCACTATCAGTGTCCAGATTCTGCCCTCTCTCTCTCTCTCTCTCCCAATTCTCTTTCTCTCCCCCTATTTCCTCTGTTGTCCTCCAGCAGATTTAACTCTATCCAAAGCATTTTCTTTTAACCAGCCCATACTAATAGTTGGCCCATCATGTTCCTTTAGCCAGGGTTTTCCCTAGTGCGATCACAGACATTGCATGTGATTCGCATTGCATTGCTGTGCAAATCACATGTGGTGTCTGTGCAATGCAAGTTCAGCCATACAAACTGTATGGCTGAAATCACATTGCATTCGCTCCAAAATGGTGCAGGACCCTTTTTTTGGTCTGCACTGGAATCAGATCACATGGGTGTTCACACTTTGCGATCCCATTCCTGCACCATTTTACAGTTCGCACTGCAATCTGCAAACTGATCTGGGGATGTCATTACCTTTACATTGACACCCGTAGCAGTCTGCAAAGGGCAGTGTGATTGCCGGCAAGTGACATGCAATGCAGGAATACGCAGTAGAATTGCGCTGATTCCTGCATCGCATATATGTGAACCAAGACTCAAGTGGGTTCACACTGATCCACTGTGGTTCAGTTGCAGTACAGGTGTATACACAGTTTTCCTGCATTTAACTACATTTTCACTACAGTCCCACAGATTTCTATTAGGTTACACGTTTTTGCAACATTTTCTGAAAGCGCACCAAATGTCCGCTATACTGCAACTTTGGTGTGCTTTCAGAAAACATTATACCATTATACAAACTAATAGAAGACTGTGGGACTGCAGCTAAAAATAGGGATAAAATACAGAAAAACTGCATATACCCCAGCACTGCGACAAACTCCAGGACACCAGTGTGAACCCAAAAGCTTCAGGGTGCAGGGTGCTGTGTAATGTAAAGGGGTCCAGATGTGCAGGGGGTTGTGTAATGTAAAGGGGTCCAGAGGTGCAGGGTGCTGTGTAAAGTAAAGGGGTCCAGAGGTGCGGGGGGCTGTGTAATATAAAGGGGTCCAGTTGTGGTGAGGGGGTACAAAGTAGAATGCAGGGGGCACAGTGGGGAGTTTTTACAATTTAAAGTTGGGGGGGTGCAAGATATAGGATCTGCCCTGGGTGCCAAATGCTCTAGGTACACCCCTGGGGCCCAGTGAGGATGAGGAATGTAAGTTTACTGTTTACTGTTAAGCCTCCCGGGTCCCGACACACACAGCCGCATACAGCAAAAGGCAGGAGCAGAGAGCAGTGTGGGTGGGAGCTCAGTGAGCGAGGCAGAACGCTTGAGCGCGCCTGCGAAGGGACATCGTTTTCGGCACATGAGGAGGCTCTGGAGTCTGGACAGGAGGTGGGAAGGGAGTGGGAGACTGTCATCTGTTTTGCACTGTTTTGCTATTTTTGTGGGGGGGGGGCATACAACATTTTGCTATGGGGCCCTGTGATTTCTAGTTATGCCCTTGCGCTGAGATGCAGTTAATGACTTGAACCACTCCCATATTGTCGCAATTCAACCAAATTTTCAAGTTTCGAAATGACTCGCCCCAGATTTCCATAGCCAGCACTACTGGAAAAAGCTCCCAGAGCACCATGTTACTGAGAAAACCTGCCTCTAACCAGGAACGCAGACAAGGTTCCGCACTCCAATGACCCTGGTAGAAGGCCCCATAACCTGGATGACCCTGCTGCATCCGTAAACAGCTCAAAGTCAAAGTTGCTCACCGGACCAGACATCAATACCGATCTTCCATTATAGTTTTCCAAAAATGTGTGACACCCTCAAATCCTCAAGATTTTCCCGATTGAGACAGATAAAATGGGTAGGAGACCGAACCCCCGCTGTAGCAGCCGACAGCCATCAGCAAAAAAACCCTGCCCATGGGAATAATGCGATATGCAAAATAAAAAATTACCCACCAGGGATTGCAGCTTTTGAAGCTGGATCTTGCATAGTCCCAATATCCCACGGATCTCCGTCTTGAGGGCCAACAATTTATCCTCCGGCAACCGATACTCCATGGTGCCTGAATCTAGCACTATGCATAAAAAACTGAGCATGGTAATCGGGCCTTCTCTCTTGTCCATGGCCAAAGGAATACTGAACCTACCCGCAATGTGCTGTAATGTGGACAAAAGTATCACACACACATTAGAAGAAGGTGGCCCCACGCAAAGGAAATCATCCAAATAATGAATGACGAAATTTACCCCCAATACATCACAGACCACCCATTCAACAAAGGAACTGAACGTCTCGAACAGAGCACAGGAAACAGAGCAGCCCATAGGCATGCAGCGATCCACGCAAAATTTATCCTGCCAACTGCACCCCAGCAGGTGGAAACTATCCAGATAGACAGGGAGCAAACGGAAATCGGATTCAATGTCCACTTTTGCCATCAGAGCCCCTTTTCCGTAACGGGAAATCCAGCCAACTGCCGTGTTAAAAGAAGTGTACGAAACCGTACACGCCTCTGGATCAATGGCATCATTGACAAAACCTCCCTTCGGGAAAGACAGGTGATGGATAAGGCAAAACTTGTGCAGTTCTTTCTTAGGCACCACCCCTAGAGGCGACATCACCAACTCTGGCAAAGGCTTAACTGTGAAAGACCTGCCCATGCGACCCAGTGCCACTTCCTTAGCCAGCTTGTCAGAGACCACCCCAGGATGTTGCAATGCGGAACGCAAATTCCGCACCATAGGCAGCATTGCAATCAAGGAACATAGTATTCTAAAACCCTCCAAGAATTCCTCCCTCAGTAGCTGTGCAGCCTCTCGTTCCAGATATCCATTTAGGAAAGGTTGCATCCTTTCCCTCCTCACCCGCATATTTCCACTTGTTTGGAGACTCTCTCCGCCGCGGCCCTTGCGTTTTTTGAAGCAACAGGACACGGGATGAGCACCCGGAGCACTTGTGTTCAAAACGGCAGGAGCTCCCAAACTTCCCAGGACTTTCCCAAAGAGCCCTTGTTGTACTGCCAAAAGAAACTCCACTTCTTAGCAGCCGGTTACCAGGGGAAGCTGCACCACTGGCCCCGCAAGGAAAAAACTGGTTCGGGGCCCGCGCCAAGGGCATGAGCCGCATCCACAGGCTGATGTCCTTGTGGTCCCACTGAAGGGACGGATCAATGGCCCTACGCTGCCAAAACTGTTCATTGTAACACAGTCAAGCAGATCCCCCGTAGACTCTGTGAGCCTCACCGATGGCATCCATATAACAAGAGTGCTGAAGAGTGCTCTGGGTTCTTCTCCCCTATGACGCTCGCCATAATAGCAACGCCTGCAGCCAACTGGTGAAAGTCCTTGGAGTCTATCTGTACCGCTGCCTTTCCTCATCCTCCTTCGTGTCATTGGGCTTAACCCTATCTAGGTAAAATTTTTCAAGGGGCAACAGGGAGAAGATCTCTACGTACTCACCCTTGCAAATCTTATCCCGGATGTCCTGTTTTATGTGTGCCCCTAACTGCCCTTCAAAGCACACGTAAACCTCATATTTTGCTGCGTCTGCAATCCTCACAGCATCCACCTTTCCAGGGACATCCTGCAACAATCCGGCGTTCTCCCCCGATGCCGCAACTGCAGCCCCTGGAGCCAGGGGTGATACTGCAGGCCCCGTGGTAGTGGGAGCTATTGCTGTAACCAGGGGGAGGGGGGTACCACACTGGGACCCGTACCTGCACTGTCCGCAACTGCTCCACCCAGCTGGATCCACGGCGACACCTGCGGGCTTTTACCCCTGTTTGCCCCCGGTGAACCATTGCATTAAATCCTGCAGCCCCCAACAAATCTCGCAGTTGTGCGTCTGTATCGGACGTGGCAGATGGAACACCCACCACCTGCTGGCCAGATGCTGAGCCCGCTGCTGCCCGTGGTAGTGACTACAGTGCTCCCATCAGCTACCCCCAACAAGCTACCCAATACATCACTAACAGAACTGTTAAAAAGGTTAGAAGATTTACCAGGCTGACCAGGGGTGCCCCCAACAGCTGCCACTCAAGAATCCCCCAGTGCAGGATGGCTCAGCGATTCCTCCTCTTCTTCTGCTGTTCTGATCATTTTCCATGCTTCCCCAAATAACCATGCCACTGCCTTCCACGTGAACTGACCCTGGCCTGCTTTTTGACTATGCCTCTGCCTACCGTTTGGACTGCTTGCACGTGAACTGACCCTGGCCTGTTTTGTGACTATGCCTCTGCCTACCATTTGGACTGCTTCCACTTGAACTGACCCTGGCCTGTTTTGTGACTATGCTTCTGCCTACCGCTTGGACTGCTTGCACGTGAACTGACCCTGGCCTGTTTTATGGACTATGCTTTTGCCTACCGCTTGGACTGATCTGTTGCCCTGCTACTGTAGTACACAGGAGTCTCACATATGTGAGGGGCTCCAGAATAGTTTTTCCGGATGGAGAAAACAATTTTTTTGTTTTCGCAGGGTTTTGCAATTTCCGGACTAGGGTCTGGAGTCCGGAGGCTTCATAGAGATTTGGGTGGGTCGAGCCTCTAACCCTGTGCCCCTGTGCACAAGTCTTACCCGATTGAGGCCCTCAGCCTGCTGCTGACTTGCTGCCATCATGCCTTTGTCGGAACACACCTCTGCCTGCTACCTGGACTATGCAAATAATTAGCTGTAGCAAGAGGCTGTATGTTTATGAAGGGCTGGAGAGCAGTACAATAATGAGTGTCTGCAGGTAACAGTGTACCAGGACCAATATTATGGCTGTGCTGGCTGTCTCTGCCTGGACAATTTCTATGGACAAATTCTTTGGCTGTGCTGACAATATCCTTGTGTTGACTATAGACAATATTCCTGCCTGCTGCCTGGATAATTACTATTGCTGTCGCTAAGCACATCCCTGACTGCTGCCTGGACCAGTGCTCTCTTCTGTGGACACTACTAAAAGTACAGGTAATACTTTTTTTTTTACCCTTTCCGCAATAGAATTTATTTTGGGTTGTAATTCTTGGTATGTACATGCTATGTGTTAGAAAAATGAAGGGCCTTCAAAAATGATAGGTTGCCAGGAAATTATCTATGTAATGTATGCTCCTAGAACGCCTGATGGTGCTACTTGGATGTTGGGCCTCTGTATGTGGCCAAGCTGTGTAAAAGTCTTACACATGTGGTATCCCCATACTCAGGAAGAGTAGCAGAATGTATTTTGGGGTGTAATGTTTGCTATGTATTTGCTATGTGTTGGAAATATCTTATAAATGGACAACTTTGTGTAAAAAAAATGTGTTTTAATTTTTTTTCCACATTTTCCAAAAACTTCTGTAAAAAAAATAACCATTCAAAAGACTCATTATGCCTAATAGATTATATGTTGGGGTGTTTGCTTTCCAAAATGGGGTAATTTTGTGGGCAATTCCATTGTCCTGGTGCTCCAAGGCCTTCAAAAGTGTAATAGGTGGTTGAAAATTGAGATGTGCAATTTATGCTCGTAGATCGCCTGATGGTGCTACTTCAATGTTGGGCCTTTGTATGTGGCCAGGCTGTGTAAAAGTCCCACACATGTGGTATCGCCATACTCAAGAGGAGTGGAGTAGCAGAATGTATTTTGGGGTGTCATTTTTGCTATGTATTTGCTATGTGTTGGAAATATCTTATAAATGGACAACTTTGTGTAAAAAAAAAATGCATTTTTATTTTTTTCCCACATTTTCCAAAAACTTCTGTAAAAAAAATAACCGTTCAAAAGACTCATTATGCCTCATAGATTAAACATTGGGGTGTTTGCTTTCCAAAATGGGGTCATTTTGTGGGCAATTCCATTGTCCTGGTGCTCCAGGGCCTTCAAAAGTGTAATAGGTGGTTGAGAATTGAGATGTGCAATTTATGCTCGTAGATCGCCTGATGGTGCTACTTCAATGTTGGGCCTTTGTATGTGGCCAGGCTATGTAAAAGTCCCACACATGTGGTATCCCCATACTCAGGAGGATTAGCAGAATGTATTTTGGGGTGTAATTTATTGTATGCATAAGCTCTGTGAGAGAAATAACCAGTTAATATGACAATTTTGTAAAAAAAAAAAAAAAAATCTTCCTTTTGCAAAGAATTGCTACTTAATTAATACCTTAGAATGTCTACTTTCTAAAAAGGGGTCATTTGGGGGGTATTTGTACTTTTCTGACTTGTTAGTACCTCAATAAATTAGATTCACCTGATGTACTGAAGGCCTGATCAGATGTTTTCAATTTTCAGTGATTGGCACCATAGTTTGTAGACTCTATAACTTTCACAAAGACCAAATAATATACACTAATTTGGGTTATTTTAACCAAAGATATATAGCAGTATAAATTTTGGGCAAAATTGATGAAGAAAAATTACTAATTTGCTAAATTTTATGACAAAAACAAAGAAAAGGGCAATTTTTCACAAAATTTACGGTCTTTTTTTATTTACAGCACAAAAAATTAAAAACCCATTAGTGATTAAATACCACCAAAAGAAAGCTCTATTTGTGTGAAAAAAAAAGGACACAAATTTCATTTGGGTACAGTGTTGCATGACTGAGTAATTGTCATTCAAAGTGTGAGAGCACCGAAAGCTGAAAATTGGTCTGGGCGCGAAGGGGGTTTAAGTGCCCTGTATTGCGGTGGTTAAAGATAATCTAATTTTAAACTGTGTGAAAAAAATGATTTCTACACTGAAATATCTTCAAAAGTCTGAGAAGAGATAAGTTCCTTGTCTCTGTACAACTAGGTGCCAGCACAATTAAGCATGCTCAGACCTGCAAACTACTCTCATTTTAACTCCCATGGCTTTTTTACAGGGCGCTATAGTAAATATCAAAATTAGCACAGGGCTAAAATAATTTTTGAGAGTGAAAATCTGTGCTATTTAGTAATGCAAGTTTCAGCCATTGATTCTAATGGTACAATTGTAACTTCCCCAAATAAACACTTTTAATGTTGAGATTAAATGTATCTTTCTCTGAAATAAAGTAGAAGCAACATTGTTGCAAGGAAAGTTTATCTATTTGTTTTTAAGAATGCTAGAATGTGGAATGTTTTGATGTTTTGGCAAAATATATTTTCCACTGTCACTTTCACTGGTAACTCTCCATCTCACAAAAATCCTTACCCAAACTCACACAGGTGTCTTTACAAACCATGGGTCACAATTTTGTGTGTTTTTTATTATTTCCATATAATCATAATTTGAGCCCAAAAAATGTGATATGTGTACCAAAATCAGAAATCAAAATGTAATTCCCAAAAATCAGAACATCACTATTCTACACTCACCCACCAAATATCACAGAATAAATCAAGAAGAGCAACTCTTGAGTAATGTAATTCCACCACCTATATGTCCAAAGAAATACAGTACATGTGTATATTTATGTGTAGGAGTTTTTCACATGTTGTGGCTCTGTGGCTTAGAGGTTAGAACTTCTGCTTAGCATCTCTGATGGTCTGATTTCAAATCCTAAGCATGTCACTTAATGTAGAGGAGTTGTCTAATCTCCCTATGTTGTTAACCATAACTCCCGACTCAGGCCCTAAAAGTATGTCTAATTTATAATATGTAGTATTTACGTGTAGGAGGTAAACAATAACCATTGTAAATATTTCCAGATACACTATCTAGCCAAAAGTATTGGAACACCTGCCTTTACACACACATGAGCTTTAATGGCAGCCCAGTCTTAGTCCATAGGGTTAAAATTTGATTTGGCCGACCCTTTGCAGCCATAACAGCTTCTGGGAAATCTGCCCACAATTTTTAGTGTGTCTATGGGACCATTCTTCCAGAAGCACATTTGTGAGGCCAGGCACTGATGTTGGATGAGAAGGCCTGGCTTGCAGTCTCTGCTCTAATTCAGCCAAAAGGTGTTCTATCGGGTTGAGGTCAGGACTCTGGGGTGGAGAAACTTGACTGGCATGCACAAACTCCCTCATCCATGTCTTTGTGCACTGGTGTGCAGTCATGTTGGAACAAGAAGGAGCCATCCCCAAACTGTTCCCACAAAGTTGGGAGCATGAAATTGTCCAAAATGTCTTGGTATGCTGATGCCTTAAGAATTCCCTTCACTAGAACTAACCCAACTTCACTAGAACTAAGCCAAGCCCAACCCCTGAAAAACAACCCCACATCATAATCCCCCCTCCACCAAATTATTTGGACCAGTGCACAAAGCAAGGTCCATAAAGACATTTATGAGTAAGTTTGGGTCGGAGGAACTTGAGTCCTGACCTCAACACAACAGAACACTTTGGGGATGAATTAGATCGGAGACTGTAATGCCGCGTACACATGGCCGGACTTCCTGACAGAAAAAGTCAGATGGGAGCTTTCGGTCGGACATTCCGATCATGTGTATGCCCCATCGGACTTTTTCTGTTGGCACTCAGATATAGAACATGTTCTAAATCTCTCCGTCGGAAATGCAGACGGAGTTTAGACCGTTCACAAGTCCGGCCGTGTATACGTGGCATTAGCCAGGCCTTCTCGTCCAACTTCAGTGCCTGACCTCACGAATGCACTTCTGGAAGAATGGTCAAACATTCCCATAGACACACTCCTAAACCTTGTGGACAGCCTTCCCAGAAGAGTTGAAGCTGCTATAGCTGCAAAGGGTGGACCAAATCAATTTTGAACCCTACAGACTAAGACTGGGATATCATCACAGCTCATGTGGGTATAGAGCCAGGCATCCCAATACTTAGGACAATATATTGTATATTGCTTATGACACTGATCATGGCTATGGACTTAGGGCTGGTTCATACCACAGAGATGCAGACTATGTGTGTGATGCTGCCCACTGGCTAAGTGGGTAGCAATTCCCTATAGCAGCACTGGGGTTGCTGGTTAAATTCCCCAACATCCTAATGCTTGTGTTGAAGTTTATATGTTCTCCCTATGTGGGTTTCTCACCACAATCCAAAGACATGCTGGCATGTTATTTGTCTCCTGTCAAAATAGTCTTTAATGCAAGAAAGTTAGTTTTGGACTTTAGATTGGAAGCTCATTGCAGCCAGGGATTGATGTTAATTTTTGTAGCACTAATCATGCCCAGGGACTTGAAAATTTAAAATTGTAGGGTTTACACTGCACAGGTACAAATGGACTTCAATCTTCAAAGCCTTTTCCTTCTATTGTCCTCTATGCATGAGAGATCCTGCATCAGTTCGCTTTGCATGAATCCAGTAGACATACGAGACACATAATAAAAATAATACATAACATAATAAGAGAGGATGAGTGGAGTATCTCTGTTGGCTGATATCTTTGAGAGCGAATTTGATTTCTATAACTTGAGATCCAGTCCTTCTGGTAAGAGGCGTGTATTGGTATGGGGAAAGCATTTTGCTGAAGCGCCTTCTTTTTGTGAATCACTTTTCACTGATAAGCACAGATAATAGGACACGTTTTTCATATGATTCATCATATGTATTTTTTTCACTGATATTGTTTGAAACATAATGCCACTTATCAATTTATGACAATAAGGTTGTGCACTTATTATTTATATATTTAAGGTATGTAAGGACTGAGAGGTGTTGTTTTTTTCAGTTAATAAAGTGAAAAGTGCAAGTTCTGTTGGCTCACATTGCGGAAATTTTTTTAAAGGCAAAGGATGAAACGCTTTCCAACAGGGCCGTGGACACAATAAAAATTGGATATGGATTTATACCTTCCTTCACGTTACACAAACATAAAATTGTTTTGGCTGGAGTTTAACTTTATTATCCACTTGCCCACTGAGCACTTTTACCCACTTCCTGCTCAGGTCAAATTTCAGCTTTCAGCGCTGTCGCATTTTGAATTACAATTGCACGAACATGCTACACTGTACCCAAACAACATTTGTATTTGTAACAGGTAATTTTTCTCCTTTGATGGGCATTGATGGACATTGATGGAAACTGATAGGCTGCACTGATGGGCACTTATGAGGCAGCACTGGTGGGCACTGATGAGGAGGCACTGATAGGTGACACTGAGGAGGCACTGATGGGCACATATTGGCAGCATTGATGGGCACTTTTTGGCAGCACTAGTGGCCACTTATTGGCAGCTTTGTTGGGCACAGATTAGCAGTACTGGTGGGCAATGTTGGAAGTGCCCTGATTATCAATGTACATGACCCTTTTAGAGAAGCCTGTTCTCCTCTCCTCATGTGGCTTCTGTTTACATCTGCAATCAGCTGTGATTGGACACAGCTGATCACATAGTAAAGAGCCGCTGATTGACTCTTTGCCTCAATCTGTGATAAACAGTGTCCTCCGAACACTGTTATCACAGAGCATGCTGTCCGCGACTAGCTGCGGGTGCACAGTGGGCGCAATCACAGTTGGTCATCATATGACGGCCTCCCAGAAGTAGCGGTCTGCGCTGTAGCCATCATTTGGCTATAGTGCAGTAGTCAAGTGGTTATGTTGTGTCATTGTTAGGATGATTGTCTGTTCTGAGCATTAAATAATATTGAATTGTTTCTGAAATTACTAAATGGATGAAGATTGCCCACTTCTACATATTTATTTAAGATGAGTGTTCTTCTTCCCCAATCTAAGCATTGCAAATGTGATCTCTATGACTGATCCAGCTATGGTGAGATAGCTAAAACTTAAACTTAAAATTTCAGCAAGGTATGATATACTCAAACTGTATATACATCTTATATAATAGACAAAATATCCTGCAAAAGTAAAAACTGCATCACACTAACTTGGACACTGCATGACATGTTGTCTTATAATTTTTTTTAGCGCTTGCTTTACCTCACTGTTTCTTAAGGTATAAATGAAGGGGTTTAGTGCTGGAGTAACAACCGTGTACATTAGTGCAACAAATTTATCGTAGTGGCTGCCCTGAGGCCTGACGTACACAATAATTGCTGAACCATAGAACAGACAGACTACAATGAGATGAGATGAACAGGTTGAAAAAGCTTTCTTTTTCCCATCCTTGCTTTTAATCTTCAGGACAGTAACTATTATGCAAATGTATAATGTGACAATTGTAACAAATGGAAAAACAACGGAAATAATTGCAACCAACACTGTAACCATGCCACTGTAAAAAGAGTTGGAACATGCCACATTTTGCACTGGAGCCAGATCACAGAAAAAGTGGTCAATCATGTTAGGGCCACAAAACTCCAAAAGAACAGTAAGACATGTAGGGAGGAAGGAAACAATGAAACCACCAAGCCATGGAAGAACTGCTAATTTTGAACAAAATTTATTATTCATAATTGTTGAATATCTCAATGGATTGTTTATAGCCAAGTATCGATCAAAAACCATTAATGCAAGGAGAAAGCATTCGGTTTCCCCCAAAGCATTAAAGGCATACATTTGTGCAAAGCAGCCAATGAATATTATGGTCTTCTTAGTCTGAAGTAGGATCGATAAGAGATTTGGAACAGAAACTGAGATAAACATTATTTCTAAAACAGCAAATATACTAATGAAAAAATACATGGGGCTATGAAGTGAAGCCACCATTCTAACTAAAAGAATTATGGTAATGTTTCCAAAGACACATGTAATGTATGCTAAAAGTGTAAGGCAATACAAAACATTTTGAAATGCATGGAAGTCGGAAAACCCCAACAGAAGAAATTCCCTCACCAGTGTTGTTGGTATCTTGCATTATATTCTGAAAAGGCATAAACAAAAGATATATAGTTGATACCCACTAATGGAGATCTTAACGTGAACTTGTTCTCATGAAATATTTAAAAACAATACTCTTGCAAGAAACAAGGCACCAAAATTTGTCAAGATATACTGGTAATTTTCCGTGTTCATCTTTACAGAGTGCCATGGTGCCTTTAACATGCCTAATAAAATTCCAGGATTCTCAAATTTGCAGAAAAGACACACTTCCTACATATCAATGTATAAGACTGTTGACAGGCTTTCATGAATTGCATATTAAATTCCAGTTGAGAACATGACAATACTTCATTGCCTGGAAGCCCATGTTTGCTTCTGGGTACTCTGTATTTATTCTTAGAAAACTAAAATGTACGAAAATGTATTCTCTAAAACCTCATATCAGTTTTTATTTCAAATAGTTTTTATTGAGGTTAAACATAGAAATATAGCAAGGTGAGTACAAAAGATCACACTTATAGATGATACAGTTGCTTCTGTAGAAGATAGTCCTTAGACAAACAAGTATGGTACAATCCAAAATGGTAAATTAATGTGTATTCACGTAACAATGAAAGTGTGAATTCACGGGAGAAAGCGAGTTGGAGATGAGAAATAGGGTATGGGAAGAGGGCAAGGAAGAAGGAGGGTTAAGGGAAACGGGGAGGGGGGTGAAGAACAGGTTGGGATAGTCAGATAGACAGGGTACCAGTCAAGTATAATATAGATGTGAACAAGTTACACTCAAGTTTACAGTAGACTATCAATATAACACTGTGCAATTAGGGTTGTTTAGCCATAGTGACCATGTTTGGGCAAATTTAGAGTATGAAATGTTCCGTAAGGCAAATCTCTGTTCCATATCTCATTGATGATGGATTGTGGTGACTGTTTTGGATATAGTAGGTATTTTTGGTGTTTTCCACAGTTCAGTAATCATCAATTTTGCTGCTTGGAGTATCTGAATAGTAATTGTTCTAGATTTGAAGGGGAGTTCTTCTGTGCCTATGTGGAGTAAGGCCATTTAATTACTTTATGCGTCACTTCTGCTACTGGTTTAAATATCTTAATCCAATATGATATGAGGGATTTGTAGGACCACATAATATGTATCAGGAAACCTTGGTCTCCGCATTGGTGCCAGCAATGGGGCGAGGTATTGGCTTACATTTTAGAGAGTTTCAAGGGTGTAAAGTACCAGAAGTGAAGAATTTTTAGATTAGACTCCCAATGGGTTGTATATCTGAAGGCGTCGGTGTGTATGAGAATATTTTTTGCTAAGATAAGTCAGGTATATTACTGCCAAGGGTACATTCCCATTTGTTTAGTGAAGGTGTCCTAATGGGGAATTTTATGTTAAGATATGAATAGAAAAAGGATATTCCATGTCTTTGGTATTTGGGGTTTTCAAAAAACTGCAAAATAGGGGTTGGAAGGGTGATGTTAGGAGAGATTGTGGAGGTGCTTAGATAATGATAAATTCTTATATATGTGTAGAATTCAGAGGGGGTAAGGCAAAGGTGTTCTGCAAGGCACGGAAGAGCAGTAGTTTATTGTCTACATAAAGGATTTGGAGGTTGTAGATCTTTCTACTTGTCTAGGGCATTAAATTTAGGTCAGGTATTATAGCTTTAAGGATATCAACAGGTAGAGGTAGTGATATGAAGAAAAAGACCCTAAGGTCCACGCTGCGCTAACTAAATATCAGGAATTAAATGTTGTAAGTGTAAAGCAGCCAGCACCCAAAATTCAATACCAAAAAAACTTCCAATAGAATAAACAACACAGTAAGTGCAGCGCTAATAAATGTGAGATATGATATTGTTACGATAAATAAAAATTGGGAAATAATCAAGCAGTGATACATACAATGATAAGTGAAAAAAAAAAAAGTGAACTACATAAAAAAGAAAAAAAATTTTTTTAAAAAAAGAAGAAAACTAAAGCAATGTCCCATAATGATCAATGAGAAAATCTATAGGTAATATGCCTCCACAGGAGAAGAGGTGAATTGTAGGAAACAGAAGCTGTGACACCAATCTTCCTAATGCAAAACCAGCGTGTATTCAGGTCAACACCCAAAAGTGAGGTAGCTTGCTTACCAAAAAACCATGAATGCTGCTAGCAGTCTCTCCCAGCACAGAGAATTTGGAAGTCTTCCCAAAACGCAAAATCCTCCAGACCAGACATTCTTTCTATTATTACTCTCCTCAATGATCTCTCTGGTGACTTCTAGAACTTTCTTTGTATTTCTCTATTCTATCAGGGAGGGAGGTGGAGGCAATGTGATGGTCATATGATCTCCAGACTTCACAGGAGGAAAACTCCCCTCTGCTGCCACTTCCAGCAATGTCTCCTCTCTACTTGCGGGTAGGGATGAGCCGAACACCCCCCTGTTCGGTTCGTACCAGAACTTGCGCACAGGCAAAAAATTTGTTCAAACACGCGAACACCGTTAAAGTCTATGGGACACGAACATGAATAATCAAAAGTGCTAATTTTAAAGGCTTATATGCAAGTTATTGTCATAAAAAGTGTTTGGGGACCTGGGTCCTGCCCCAGGGGACATGGATCAATGCAAAAAAAAGTTTTAAAAAAGTTTGTTTTTTGGGAGCAGTGATTTTAATAATGCTTAAAGTGAAACAATAAAAGTGTAATATTCCTTTAAATTTCGTACCTGGGGGGTGTCTATAGTATGCCTGTAATTCATTAGTCAGTACTGGACAATTGTAGGGCTAATAAGCAAGCTGTTGCCAAACACAGGGCATAGGAAACTGGGCTCTACCATAGAGGACCAACACTAAAAAAGTATATCTGTCTACACAGAATCATCAGCTCTTTCTAACTACCAAAACACACACTGGCATTATGACTGCTGCACAATAACCCTTTTATAGAATGGTACTGGGATATCAATTCCTTTTGTAAATCTTTTTTAAAAAGTCCAACTGCAGAAGGTGGAGAAATATATTAACACCTTAATTTACTAAAAGTAAGGATATATAAAATGCAAAGTGAAAAGAAGCTGTATTCCCTTTAGATATTTGATTTTGTGAAACATAAATAAAACATGTAGAGCTTCTCCAAATGACTGACAAAAGTTATCAGAACTATACTTCAGTTCGCTTAATTAAAGTTATTTGGGCCTTCTTTTGTAAATCAGGTCTATGGTCTTAAAGATTGTCAATGAATGTCTGTATTTAATCACATAATTCCCTCCTCACTGCAAAACAGACAAACTATATATATAAGAACATTCAGGTAAATAAATTAAAACCATTTTTTTTGTTTTCAGAGTGGAAATGGGACAAACAATTAACAGTGATCAGAAATTTGAAATTATTTGGACCAAAGTTACAATTTAATAATTATTGGGAATTGTATGACATTGCTTATGCATGAAACAATGTAAAGTATAATTAAGTATTAAAGTGACACTAAACTGGTTTAAAAAAATAAAATCTATTCAAGTATGTATTCTTTACTCAGAAATGTCCCGTCTATTGCTCTCAGCCTCCTCCGAATCTAAAAATTCCTTTTTTTTTTGCTGCTATGATCAGACTTCCTGTTAGAGGGGGGACTATGTTCGGTCTTTATGGTCCCACTGTATACAGGAACATAAGCACCCTCACTTGGTCACTCCTGAAATGGTTTAGGGATTATGGACTATGGGATTTGTAGTGTGCAAAAAGTAGTGCACATGACCTCAACTTAACTGTGCTGCTCAAACAACAAGAAGTGAGGGGGAGAAAGAGAGGTTCAGGAGCTCACAGAGGCAGAAAAACACAGTGGAATTGATGTCATGAAAAATAGATCACAGGGCCACTAAGTAGTGGATGAGCATGGACTCTTTTTAAAGAATAAGGATATTGTTTAGTGTTACTTTATGCCTCAAGTGTTACATTTAACCTCCCTGGCGGTATGATTTTTTCGGATTTTAGGTGCTGAAAGCGGTACAATTATTTTGCATGGAAATTTGGCGTTTTATATTGTAGGTCTGTAATTCTTAACAATAACACACTTAAATCTGTCTAAACAAGAATCTAGTAGATATCCTGGGTATGATAAAGTTTGAAACACAAAAACATAAATTATAATATAATAAATAAAAATAAATAATTAAAAAAAATTTAAATAAATAGTATTTTAAGAAAACTAGTGAGCAACTGTGGACATACACAGGCACTAAGACGAGTCTCCCAATCCCTAAGTAAATTCAAAATGTAGTGAAAGTGGGGATTCTTTCAAGAAATTTGGGATTTTTAAGGGAGGTGATAAGTCTATTTCCAATAGGCATCAACAAAAAAGATAATTAAAATATTAATTTTTATTGAGTTGTAGTAAAAAGGAGTATACAAAACACATATTAGAATACATGTAAAAGTCCAGTATGACCATCCGGTATTATATTCAAATTTCATTCATGCCTGTCTGCCAACATGTTTCGCAACCGTTTAATTGCTTCATCAGGGCATAAATCAGCATCATTGGTTCTTTTAAACTATGTAAACGACCGATAAATATGCAATTATGTAATGGTCATACACATTCAAATACACCAAAAGATATATGACATTTAGTCAAAATATTTGATCTAATAGTCTCACCTACTGGTACAAGTCTAAAACCAAATAGCACAAGCTACCATTGCCAAATATCGTCCACCGTACCAACTGCCGCAGAAAATCCGAGGGTACCAGATCCCAACCGGATAGTGGCAATAGAGGGACTGGACCATACACCAGCCAAACTGGAATCTTGTATGTAAAAGGCAAGATGGGGAAATAGGTAAGCCACTCAGCTACCCAGTCCAATGGATCATATATAGTCTACTTAATATGTTCAATGAGGTAGTCAGTGTAACATATAGTCCACCTCACTTAGCCAGTATTGGTTAACAGTTATATACCGCCAACAAAACTTCAAAGTGGGGGTCTATTTAATTATGTAATTTAAACATAGCTAAGGGCTCCAAACCATGGCCTGATACATCCTAGCAAGGGATTGCCAGGCACCCTGCCCATGCTTTTAATTATAACAAGATACAACAAAATACAACTTTATAATCCCCAGAGATAATGAGGGGGATAGTCCAGGAGGACATACAGGGGAAGTTAAGAATATGGGTTCCGTTTAAAAATTTACCTGTAGGGCTCAGTGGTAGGGGCTCCTCGATCGCACAGTACCGTTCTGTCAGCATAGATGGAGTGAGGCCGACTGCATCTGTAAACACAGCGGCGGCTCCATCTATTAGTATGGTCCCACCGGAAGTGAAAAGGTCAGTGATGACCTCCGGCATCACTTTCGGTCCGGACGTCCCCGCATATGACGCGCGCGCACCACGCCAGACGTGAATCCCGTCAGCGGATGCGCACGCATTGCCCATACAAGAGTGACGCAGTAAGGGCAAACCGGGCGGACATGGGAAGCTCCGCCCTGTTGCGCGGGGACGTCCGAATCCCCCTATCTAAGGCAATAGCAGCAGTACAGTACCCGAATACTCCAGCAGATGGGGTGCTTGGTTTAAGTATAGTCCCGCAAATGACTATATATATTTATATTTTTTAAAACGTACTAAGGGTGTAGAACATTAGATGTCTTAATATGTTAGGCATGATATTAACCCATGCAGGGATCTTTCCCCTCAAGACCAAACAGGTATGCATGAGTAAGAATCTGACAGCCATTTACAATAGATAAATAAATAGTAATAAAATAAATTTCCCCATGATTCACTATCGCTCAATTCTGCAAGTGTTCTAATTTACTATCGCTGTTTTCTAGCTGGTCTAAAGCCACTTTTGACGTAAAGGGACACTTTTTGGTTGCTATGGACAATCTCCAGTTTCTAGGCAGAAAGAACAGTATATATCATACAAAACTGTGTGCAGGGCATGGGTCAAAGCACCGGGGACAAAAGAGATGTGAAATCATTTCATACAGTATGAGTATTGTAATCTGTAAGATTACAGTACTGTATGTGTTATGATTTTGACATTTTTTTTAATTTGCCGCCAGGCTCCGCCCCCCGTGCATCGCGACGCTCGAAGGGAACGGAGCCTGGCAAGGAGAGGCTTCGGAGGAGGACGGAGCCCATGGACACTGCAGGGGACATCGCAGGATCCTGGGGACAAGGTAAGTAAAGCCACACCAGGATCCTGCGATGTAATCCCGAGTGTGGCTCGGGGTTACCGCTAATGGTCCTGATTTTTAACCCCGAGCCACACTCGGGAAAACCGCCAGGGAGGCTAAATAAATGTAATAAATGTACACTTAATTTATATTGACTCAAATAACTATTGCGTGTTGGTTGTGAATTACTCTAACAATGACTGTATTATGTGTAACTTAAATTGGGTAATTTAAATTATTAAAGAAATGATTACACTATTATTATGCATTAACAGCAGAAAGTGTACATTGTGAAATACATATTTATTGTTTTTATACAATATCTAATTCAAGTATATTTAGAGTTAAACTTTTGTAATCCTCCAGTGTAAATACAGTATAAGAAAATATTGATAATCTAAGATAAAATTTACGTTAAAACATATGCTCCATTGTGCTATCCATTTTTTGCCTATTCATTAAATAATGTTGCATTTTTGTTTGCTCGTTAAAATATAACTCTCACGATTCACTTAACAGTCAACAGAAAGACACAATGAAGCTTACTTTCTAGTTTCCAGTAGGACAAATTTATAATGTTTATTGCTGTAATACCTAAGCATAAACACACATTGTAAGCCAATGTGATGCAATATGTTTTGCTGTAGAATTAAAAGTATTCTGACAGTGTGATTTTATGGTCTTTTATAATACACAGTTTGGGAGCTAATGTATATGGGAATTGTTAATTTATCCCCTAATCCATGTGTTATGAGACTTAGAAAAAATAATTAGTGTCAGTCTCTTGAGTTTATTTTACTTTATTTATGTATATATATTTTTTTATGTAATCTTTATTTGTAAAACAGAGAATACAGCATAGCCGACAATGCCCTACTTATGAGGGTATGCGAATAAGACAACAGAAGTAAATGCATCGGCATATAGAGCTACAAAAACATGCGGTGTAAAAGGGAAGGAAAGGAAAACTAGGGAAAAGGAAAAAGGGGAAAAGGTAAAACATCGTAGCTAATAGGGTCACCCCCTATTTGACCCGTGGGGTTACTTTGGATGAGCATTCTGACTGTATAGACCACGAGACCCACACTGAGGGCCAACTCTAGCACTCCAGAGTGTCTCACTGTGAAGTGGCCACAGGGGACCCCACCGGCTGTACCACCAGAGGAGGAAGGCAACAAGGCCTCCATCAAACATCCATCCAGGGGCACCATCACCAGGGCCCATCCCAGGACCACCCAGGGCGAAGACTCCACTAATGTAGCAGAACCATAGGTCGCAGCGAGAACAGGAACTTCCACAATGATCTGGATCATTGGGAAAGAATGAAAAACAAAAACATTGGACATTAGTGCAAAGATTGGGTTCAGGTATTAGCAGCACAATTCAAGAAGGTACTTTCAACAAGCTTTCTCCAACAAAACAACCTCCGGGCTGGATGGCACTGGATCAGGATCAGCAGTATAGTCCTGCTCATGTCTGTCCTTACACGTCGCTGCCCACTCCTCCGGCTTCTTGATCTCAGCCACTTTCCTGAGCCACTCCTCTCCAGTGGGCACCTGTGGACATTTCCATTTAGCCGCATTCAGGAGGTGTGGTAATATACTTTTCTTGTAATGGCTCAGAGGGGGGGTAGGGATGTATAGGAGGAAGCAAGCTGAGGAGATCAGGACATCGACCCCAAGAGTGTCCTTTATCTGAGTTTTCATATCTAACCAGATAGGGCAATTCACAGGGCATTCCTACCAGAGGTGAAGAAGTGTGTCAGGGAAGAAACCAGAATCAATCCCGTCAGTTTCACCATTTCCCCACGCGTTCGCGGCTCGCTTGAACTCAATTGCCTTGACCTACTCTGATTCTCTCCTGGACCTGACCCCTGGCTTGTTAAACGGACTCTAATTACCTCTGGTGTTTGACTCTTAGCCTGTACCCGGATTTGCCTTCTGTCTCCTGTGCCTTGACCCTCAGCCTGTGACCTGGATCTGTCTACAGTCTCCAGTGCCTTCACCCTCTGCCTGTTTTTGGATCATTCTGCTGTCTCCTGTGTTTGACCCTCAGCCTGCTCTTGGATTTCCTCCAGCCTTGTATCCTAGCTCCCAGCCTGTCTACGAACTGGTCTCTGTTGCTGGTTCCCCAGCCTGTCCTGGACTTTGTTCTCCTACCTACCCACTGGTATCACCAGCACCTGCACGGCTATTCAGCTCCTCGCTGACCTTCACGCAAGATCTGCTTATCCTGCTGGTAGCTTGTGCCTCTTTGTGCAATTCGCCCTCTGTACCATCTCCAGGGGGTGGAGTGCGCTTAGTCGCAAAAGTGAACCGCTCTCTGCATCTTGGCCTCCGTGAGTACCCGTATCTGACAGTACAAACCAGCCATGTCAGAGGCCAACAGAGCGTGTTCCCCTCTTGAAGTACTGTGCCAGCAGGTCAGACACTGAGTTATTCCCCTTTTGAGTAGCCCCACCTGGCTATATTGTATTTCCGGCCCATATGTTGTTATTGTGACTGCTGATGCAGATAATGCTGGCCAGGAATCCTAATCTAGCAGTCAGCTTCCCTGCACAGATTCAAACAGGAAAGCCTTATTTAGAGTCCACTCAAGGTTTGAATTTTTAACTGAAGCCCTGATGCCAACCAAAATGCATTGGATGTCTTTAAAACAACATCAATAAATTAATTTGGACTATTATTTTTAGTCCTTTCATATATGCACATCTTTTCCTGGTACCCACAGTAGGGTAGCCTTGCCTGTTGTGAGCAGCCTAAACTGAGCCAAGGCCCAGCACCTCTTGGTTGCCCTTTTTTCATTGGAGTCATAATACAGGAGATAGCCAGAGACTACAGACATGATTCAAGAGTTGGTCAGAGACTGTGGACATACTGCAGAAAACAGTCAGAGACTGTGAACATGCTATATGAGTTGTTTGTGACTGTGTACAGTTAGAGATTGGAGACATATTACATGAGGTTGCTAGAAATCACTACCATAACAGGGCAAGAGGGAAACACAAATTAGTCTTCTTTTGGGACCAGAATCTTTAGCCTTCTCTTTTGCAAAGGAGTTTCTTTGCTCCAGCTTCTTGAAATTACTGATGACATGCCGAGACTGTACACTAACTGTTCATGTATGGTTGTCAGTGTACATTTAGGAAAAAATTCTAACAGGCAGGGTATATATACCTCTGTCCTGAGTGGCTCTGTCACGAGTGATGCGCAGTTTCACCGACGCAGTTTAACGAAAGCAGGATAACTAAAGCTGCATGAACAACAAGAACTCTGCTCCACTCTGCAAGATGACAAGCAAACCAGCTTTGACATTTATTTTATATTAGGTTAGTTTCCCACTCTCTATGCACTAACATGCTCCTTATTCTCTTCCTTCTCACATTGGTGTCTTCTATCCTCAAATTATCTTTACTCTACCCCTCCTCTCTTCCCTGCAGCATGCACATATCACCCTCACTCCTACCCTCTCCCTACTATGGCACCCATCATCTCCTGCATTTGCTGCACCCATATGCTGACATAAACACCAGGGCCCCTAGACACGGAGTTGGCTTCCTTCTATCCCCACAAAGCACCTTCCAAGTCCTTCCTGTCCCTCCCTCTCTATCCCTCTTTTCTTTTGAGATGCACTGTATTCGTCTGTTTTCTTCCATTTCTCTGAGGATTGCAGCAATTTATAGGCCTCCAGGACCGGTATCGCGCTTTCTTGATGACTTTGCTGCCTGGCTACCCTACTTTCTCTCCTCTGAAATACCCACCATTATTCTTGGTGACTTTAACATTCCTGTCAATGTTATCAGCCCAACTACAGCTAAACTTCTCTACTTAACCTCATCTTTGACCTAACCCAATGGACACATACTTCCACTCACTCCAATGGTAATACCTTTGACCTTGTATTCTCCCATCTCTGCAACCCTGGCAACCTCACCAACACCCCCTTTCCTCTATCTGATCATAACCTCATTACTTTCACTGTATCCTTGCCTCCAACCACCCATCCCTCCAAGCAGCAAACAGTTGCTTGTAGAAACCTTCACCACTTTAATCCTTCTCTTCTCTATTCTCCTACTGACCACCTATATGACATAATCTCTCTTCTGTCCTGTCCTGACCTGGCCACCTCTGTCTACAACAGTTCACTCTCATCATCACTAGATGCACTTGCTCCTCTAACCACATGCAGAATCAGGCCCGACCGTTACAACCCTGGCAAACTGACAACACTAGAAATCTCAAGAGACATTGCCATGCTCTTGAACGTCTGTGGCATAAAACCAAATGCCTGCAAGACTTCACCCTGTATAAATCTGCCCTTCTAAAATACAATTCATGCCACCATGCTGCCAAACAAGCCTACTTTGTCTCTCTTATTATTTCCTTGTCATCCAGTCCCCATCGGCTCTTCTCAACCTTTAACTCTCTGCTTCGTCCACCACCCCCTCTACCCACTAACTCACTCACTGCCCAAGAGATTGCCAATCACTTCAAAGACAAGATCGATGCAATTTGTGAGGACATCTCCACTGTGCGTACATCTTCCCCACCCAACATACCTTGATTAGCGGCACATTCAACACTCTCCTCTTTTGAATTGGCTACTACGGAAGAGGTTACAAAAATTTTCTCGGATGTCCATCTAACCAATTGTCCCTTGGATCCTGTTCCCTCACAACTACTACGGTCACCCTCTTCTTCTATCCTATGCTCCCTCACCCACATCTTCAATCTCTCCCTCTCTAGTGGCATCTTCCCCTCCCCTCTAAAACATGCGCAGATCCCTCCCATTCTTAAAAAGCCCTCACTGGACCCTACCGAACTGAACAACTTAAGACCCATCTCATTGCTCCCATTCACCTCTAAACTTCTAGAACGCTTAGTCTACAACCGTCTTAGCTCCTACCTCAATGAAAATAACCTTCTTGACCCCTTACAGTCTGGCTTTCGCTCGCAGCACTCCACGGAAACGATTTACTAACTGCTAAAACTAACAGCCAGTACTCCATACTCCTACTACTTGACCTCTCTGTGGCCTTTGATACTGTTGACCACCCGCTCCTTCTCAATAAACTACATTCCCTTGGCCTCAGAGATTCTGCTCTCTCCTGGTTCTCTGCCTATTTATCACAGCGCTCCTTCAGTGTCACCTACAACTCTGTCTCCTCCTCTCCATTGCCCCTTTCTGTGGGGGTCCCCCAAGGCTCGGTTCTTGGACCCCTTCTCTTCTCTATCTACACCTCCTCTCTTGGTCACTTAATAACTGCCCACGGCTTCCAATACCACTTATACGCTGATGACACCAAAATCTATCTGTCTACTCCTCACCTCACTCCTTCAGTCTCTTCTTGCATTACTAACTTACTAACTGACATATCAGCATGGATGTCGCACCACTTCCTTAAACTAAATCTCTCTAAAACTGAGCTATTAATATTCCCCCCCGCCCGTGCCCCCCTACATGTACCAGGAACAGAACATGAGATTAGTTTTTTTTTTAGAATCCCTTGCGGTGCAGCATAGAAAAATTTTGTCTCAATGAAAATTTGGTCTAAATTACCCCTTGTTACATCTCTTTGGTTAACCCAATCCTATTTATTTATTTTTTCAATAATGCCTGCCAAGTTAACACAAGGCTTACAATTTGTTGGTTCTTTGGACTTGAAATCATCCTGACAGCAATGTGTTTATCTGTATACATGGGAAACTCCAAAACATCCAGACGGCTGCACTCTGTAGAAAGCATCCACCTTTGTGAGGTACAGGAGACAGTCAAAGCAATGGGATTGAGCGGAACTGCTCTTGGTGCTGTGTTTGAGTGCTCAACTATGCCAAAAAAGGTGGATGCTTTCTACAGAGTGCAGCCGTGTGGATGTTTTGGAGTTTCCCATGTGTAAAGTTATAAAAGCTGGGTTTGCACCTGTATTTGGAAGTGGAAGTGGGGAGGATAGCAGTGGAGGATATACTTGGAGTGGCTTAAAGTGACACAAAACTTAGATTTAAAAAAAAACCATTCAATTATGCATTTTTAATTTTAAAAAGTACCCTCCTATTTATTTCATTTTCCTCTAAATTAATTTTTTGTTGTTGTGATCCAACTGCTTGTTAGCGGGTGGCTATGTTTGTTTTCCATGATCCTACCGTATGTAAGAATGTAACCATCTTCTCTTGCTTTTTTCACGGTACGACGGTGGCAGCGGGCGTTGTGATTGACTACGGATCTACTTTGGTGGATATATATATATATATATATATATATATATATATATATATATATATATATATATTGTAATGGAAATTTGTAAGTTCTGTATATAATTGTATTCTATTTTATATGTATTGCACACTGTCCTCACTGTGCACACGGCACTAATAATGTTGTCAGTACATGTTTGCATTCTTTCGAGTCCTGATTAGAATTAGCCTGCCTATGTAACGCCCCTTGTTACCATAAATGTATAATTGTAATATTAATGTGATACCTATGTAATCATGTGTATAAAAACCTTCAATTGCGTCATAACAAAGCAGAACAGTTATTTGGAAAGATGCTGAACGTATCTTTTGTGTCTGTTCCCTACTGCAGTAATTATTATTAATTTGGAACCACTAATCAATATATATATATATATATATATATATATATATATATATATATATATATATATATATATATTTTATTATTCTTATTATTTTGAGTTTGAGTGCTCAACTATGCCAAAAAAGGTGGATGCTTTTTACAGAGTGCAGCCGTCTGGATGTTTTGGAGTTTCCCATGTATAAAGTTATACAGAAATAAAGGAAAAATTCTTGCGAGCCACAATGATCCAATACCTTAAAGGAGAACCAACTGGATTGAAATATAAATGCCCAGCTGCAAGCGCAGATCACGTATTCATAGCCGTGCAGTAAACATAAAAGGAAAAACTTGCGCTGCGCTTAGATATGTGTTATTGTGCATGTTCACCCTAATGGTGCCATGTACATTCAATCACAAGTATATAAATGACGCAAAATTGTAATCAATTTTGCATGTGCAAATCAATACACCAAAGAAGTGCAATAAAGTGCCATATATGCAGTGAAAAAAGTGCCATATATGATAAATTCAAAGTGCAATGTGCAAATGATAAAAAACTAAATGAACTGCATATATAAATACATAAATACAGTAAACATTAATTGATGATACTCAAAAAAAATAGAGATGTGCACTACACATAACACATGCAAACTCCAACAGGATCATGTAAGTGATAAGTGATAAAAAAATATATATATATAACCATATAAGTGATATGTGATGTTTGAGACAACAGATTGTCCTTATTATTGAAAAATCCTCCAGTGTAACATCACACAGCAATGTTCAGTGAAAAAATTCCAAAAGTAACAGTGATGCACAAAGTGTTTCACAGGAGAAAATCCAATTGCTGTATCAAAGTGCCCAGATCATGCCGTGATGTGCCTCGGTGACCCCCAAAGTGGTTGCGCTCACCTTAGAGCGTGTGACACAGTGTTCAGCTGCGTCAATACATGCTATGGAGCCACCCCTGGGCTCAGTGATAGATTACAGATGATCTCCCAATAGGCTCTCTATGGCTCCACAGGCATCATACCAAGAAAACAAAAGGACCTCATAGTGTGATATCGCCACATACTTTATTATAAAATATTAACCCAATCCCCACACTGGGGTACTCACATTTCACAGGTGCTATTGTGCACAATACAATACAGGTCAAAAAATAGCGCTAATCAGCGTGCTGCGGGGTGTAAGATATCCTCAGCCCAGCTCTGTGCTGATCGCTCCGTCCTGGCCCCTCCCCTACGCGTCTTCAACACAGGGAGTCACGTGTCTTCATCAGGGAGATGTGATTGGACGGACACTCTGCAGTTTAAATACACTAACGGTGGCCATTTTCCCTAAGACCGCAGACCTATATGTGTTGGGCTCCGCTCCTCTATCTACAGCACTGCAACCAACATAGAACGTTCTCTCATTATAACCTTTCTATTAGTGTTAATACTAGGGGGAAAATATATTAAAAACCAAGTACCTACCCAGGACGGAGCTCGGAGGGGAAAACAAAACACCGCACAGCACTCCTATAGAAAACATTCAAAAACTAAAACGAACCTTTATATGGCCAAATGGGAAGAGGAGTCGGTGCGGATTGAACAGTATGGAGACATATTATTATACAAGAGGTTTATAGACAATCTTCTGATTATGTGGAAGGGAAATCTGGAATCGTTAATGGAGTTATTGGAGTCCATGAATATCAACGATCGGAATATCTCCCTGACTTGGGAGGTCAATAGGGACCGTATTCACTTCCTCGATCTGGAGATTCTAACTACAACTAATGGTATTATTACCAGGTCCTTCTTTAAAGCTACTGATCGTAACTCCTACATTCCCACCACCAGCTGCCATCACAAACCATGGCTTAGTAACATCCCCAGGGGCCAGTTTACGAGAATGAGGAGAAACTGTACACGTGAGGATGATTTTGAATCCCAGTCAGATAGATTAAAGAATATGTTTTTAGATAAGGGTTACAAGGAGGAGTTTTTAGAAAAAGAGAAAAATCTGGTGAGGAGTTTTAAAAGGGATGATTTGTTGAAGGACAAAAATGCAACTGTGGGTAATGATGAATATGATGGTACATGTATAGTCTTGGATTATTGTTTACAAAGCAAAGAGGTAGAGAGAATTTAAAAAAAATATTGGAACGTATTAAAACAAGATTGTCATTTAAGAGATCTATTACCTGATAGACCTAAGGTCATCTATAAGAGAGCACTCTGTTTGTGTGATAGATCGGTGCACAACGTAGTGGAGCCACCCCCACCAAAGCCTAAGATGTTCTGGGACTTAAAGGGCTTCTTTGGCTGTGGGAGATGCTACAGCTGTGTAAGAGTACCATCTAATATCAAGAAAGTCAAAGAGTTTTATAACCCCCACAAAAAGCAGACACACACTATAGAGGACTTTATATCATGCGACACCATTGGAGTGGTGTATGCGATTCAATGTCCTTGTAACTTGTTTTATATCGGGCGCACTATTAGGGCTTTGAAAGACCGGATGGAGGAACACGTTAGGAATATACGCAATGGATCTGACAGCCATTACCTTTATGTGCATTTTAAAAATGTGCACAACCACACAGGGCATGAGGTTTTGGGGATTAGAGGCTCCAAAACGTAGCTGGAGAGGCTCTAACTATGTCAGAGACATCAGCAAGCGTGAATCCTGGTGGATATACCAGTTCGGCTCTTTATCACCTGGCGGGTTGAATAAAGAGTTTAATCTCACATGTTTTTTAAGTAATTTTTGACCTTTATACTGTATGATATGTGACTTATTCCTTCACATACCAGTTGGGGTTGGGTCAGCTGGGAGATTGATTTATGTCGCCTTGTACTCTTGTTCTATCCCGTAAATATTATACACATTTTCATAGTTTTATATATATATATATATTTTTTATATATATTTTACTCATTCTTTTACATTTTTATATTTACTTTGATGTTTTATCCATAGTGATGCTGGTCTGATTTTTTTATCATGTAGATCCAATGTATAAATATTTGAATATACTCTACGAGTCCCATATAGTGGGGTTTTTCTTATACCCCCCTCTTTGAAATATATAGGCTCCACTCTAGATGGGAGTATCCCCCTTGTTTACGTAATAGGTATATATAGCTGATTTTTTTGAGGTCTCCATTCATATGTATTGGTATATTTTTTAATATTTTTTTATATTTTTTATTGTTTTTATATAGATATCTTTTATATATACCAATTTAATATGGTTTTATCCATACATGGGATATATATTTAATTTCCTTTGCATAAGATGTAGACTTACCACACATACCTGTATACGCCATTCATTCACCAGTAGGAGAGATATAGGTTTAGTGGAGAGGTATATATAGCTATTATTCTTTATAGCCAGCTAATTCACCACAATAAATTTTTTTAGAAATTTTTTAACGATTTATTTGTAGTTTAATACAGTTTTATGTGAATAATGATCAATGTACATGAGATCATTTTAGTTTTTGAATATTGTCTATAGGAGTGCTGTGCGGTGTTTTTTTTTTTAAATATATTTCCCCCTAGTATTAACACTAATAGAAAGGTTATAATGAGAGAACGTTCTATGTTGGTTGCGGTGTTGTAGATAGAGGAGCGGAGCCCAACACATATAGGTCTGCGGTCTTAGGGAAAATGGCCGCTGTTAGTGTATTTAAACTGCAGAGCGTCCGTCCAATCACATCCCCTTGATGAAGACACGTGACTCCCTGTGTCGAAGACGCGTAGGGGAGGGGCCAGGACGGAGCGATCAGCACAGAGCTGGGCTGAGGATATCTTACACCCCGCAGCATGCCGATTAGCGCTATTTTTTGACCTGTATTGTATGGTGCACAATAGCACCTGTGAAATGTGAGTACCCCAGTGTGGGGATTGGGTTAATATTTTATAATAAAGTATGTGGCGATATCACACTATGAGGTCCTTTTGTTTTCTTGGTATGATGCCTGTGGAGCCATAGAGAGCCTATTGGGAGATCATCTGTAATCTATCACTGAGCCCAGGGGTGGCTCCATAGCGTGTATTGACGCAGCTGAACACTGTGTCACACGCTCTAAGGTGAGCGCAACCACTTTGGGGGTCACCGAGGCACATCACGGCATGATCTGGGCACTTTGATACAGCAATTGGATTTTCTCCTGTGAAACACTTTGTGCATCACTGTTACTTTTGGAATTTTTTCACTGAACATTGCTGTGTGATGTTACACTGGAGGATTTTTCAATAATAAGGACAATCTGTTGTCTCAAACATCACATATCACTTATATGGTTATATGTATATATTTTTTTATCACTTATCACTTACATGATCCTATTGGAGTTTGCATGTGTTATATGTAGTGCACATCTCTATTTTTATTGAGTATCATCAATTAAAGTTTACTGTATTTATTTATTTATATATGCAGAGTTCATTTAGTTTTTTGTCATTTGCACATTGCACTTTGAATTTATCATATATGGCACTTTTTTCACTGCATATATGGCACTTTATTGCACTTCTTTGGTGTATTGATTTGCACATGCAAAATTGATTACAATTTTGCGTCATTTATATACTTGTGATTGAATGTACATGGCACCATTAGGGTGAACATACACAATAACACATACCTAAGCGCAGCGCAAGTTTTTCCTTTTATATAAAGTTATACAAGCTGGGTTTGTGCCTGTATTTGGAAGTGGAAGTGGGGAGGATAGCAGTGGAGGATATACCTGTGGCTTAAAGTGACACAAAACTTAGATTTAAAAAAAATCTATTCAAGTATGCATTTTTAATTTTAAAAAGTACCCTCCTATTTATTTCATTTTCCTCTAAATGAATTTTT
This sequence comes from Lithobates clamitans, assembly GCA_037952925.1. NCBI lineage: Eukaryota > Metazoa > Chordata > Amphibia > Anura > Ranidae > Lithobates > Lithobates clamitans. The sequence goes on from JBBGZY010000482.1 coordinate 2,643,258, forward strand.
TGTTATTGTGATACAGCTGCTTGTTAGAGGGTGGCTATGTTTGTTTTCCATGATCCTACCGTATGTAAGAATGTAACCATCTTCTCTTGCTTGCTCCCGAGATAGACTGTCGGCTTTGTAGTGGGCATAGAGCGGTCCACATGAGCACATCTGACATTTCCCCCCTCATTCTTATGTTTGGAATGAGCAATGCATAACAGATTTGTAGCTCATGGATGAAGTTACAAGGAAGCAGAAAAAATACAGTCAGAAACAGCTTCATGAGAAATAATAATGTATATAGATTATTTTTGGAGTATGACAACACTGTTTAGTGTCACTTTAAAGGAGATATAAACCCAGTAACTAAAATCTCATTTAATCTTTAACATATTAATGTAATTTTAAAAGTTGGTTTCAATGTTATCACCCTATCATAGAAGCCCCTGGTTAAGACGATCCAACACAATCTGCATACTCATAGTTTACTGTTGTCACATCAGTAATTTAGTCCAGACAATGATGTGCAGCCAACATTGGAGTAGGTGCATATACATAGGAAGTGACTAAAAGAGACCGAGAAAGTACAACAGCACTGAGGTGCCAAAAGGGAAGAAAAAAAGGCACAATATTTTAGCTTAACCACTTCAGCTCCAGAAAGTTCACCTCCCACCTGACCAGGCCATTTTTTTGCGACACGGCACTGCGCTGCTATAACTGGATACAGCATCGCACGACCGTGCAATTGTCAAATAAAATGGATGTCTTTTTTTCCCCACTAATAGAGCTTTCTTTTGGTGGTATTTGATTACCTCTTCAGTTTTTATTTTTTGCGCTATAAAAAAAAAAAGAGTGTCAATTTTGGGAAAAAAAAAAAACATTATTTTTACTATCTGCTATAAAACTTATCCAATATAAAAATGTAAAAAATCAAATTTCTTCATCAATTTAGGCCAATATGTATTCTGCTACATATTTTTGGTAAAAAAATCCCAATAAGCGTATATTGAATGGTTTGTGCAAAAGTTATAGCATCTACAAGCTATGGGATATATTTATGGACTTTTTCTTTTTTTTCCTTTTTTTACTAGTAATGGCGGTAATCAATGATTTTTAGTGGGACTGCGACATTGCGGTGGACAAATCAGTGATCAGCAGGGATGAGCCGAACACCCCCCTGTTCGGTTTGCACCAGAACATGCGAACAGGAAAAAAATTCGTTCGAACACGCGAACACCGTTAAAGTCTATGGGACACGAACATGAATAATCAAAAGTGCTAATTTTAAAGGCTAATATGCAAGTTATTGTCATTAAAAGTGTTTGGGGACCTGGGTCCTGCCCCAGGGGACATGAATCAATGCAAAAAAAAGTTTTAAAAACGGCCATTTTTTCAGGAGCAGTGATTTTAATAATGCTTAAAGTCAAACAATAAAAGTGTAATATCCCTTTAAATTTCATACCTGGGGGGTGTCTATAGTATGCCTGTAAAGGGGCGCATGTTTCCCGTGTTTAGAACAGTCTGACAGCAAAATGACATTTTGAAGGAAAAAACACATTTAAAACTACCGCGGCTATTGCATTGCCGACAATACACATAGAAGTTCATTGATAAAAACGGCATGGGAATTCCCCACAGGGCAACCCCGAACCAAAATTTAAAAAAAAAAATGATGTGGGAGTCCCCCTAAATTCCATACAAGGCCCTTCAGGTCTGGTATGGATATTAAGGGGAACCCCAGCCAAAATTTAAAAAAAAAATTGACGTGGGGTTCCCCCTAAATTCCATACCAGACCCTTCAGGCCTGGTATGGATTTTAAGGGGAACCCCGCGCCAAAAAAAAAAAAACGGTGTGGGGTCCCCCCAGAAATCCATACCAGACCCTTATCCGAGCACGCAACCTGGCAGGCCGCAGGAAAAGAGGGGGGGACGAGAGTGCGGCCCCCCCCCCTCCTGAACCATACCAGGCCACATGCCCTCAACATTGGGAGGGTGCTTTGGGGTAGCCCCCCAAAACACCTTGTCCCCATGTTGATGAAGACAAGGGCCTCATCCCCACAACCCTGGCCGGTGGTTGTGGGGGTCTGCGGGCGGGGGGCTTATAGGAATCTGGAAGCCCCCTTTAACAAGGGGACCCCCAGATCCCGGCCCCCCCCCCTGTGTGAAATGGTAAGGGGGTACTTACCCCTACCATTTCACTAAAAAACTGTCAAAAATGTTAAAAATGACAAGAGACAGTTTTTGACAATTCCTTTATTTAAATGCTTCTTCTTTCTTCCTTCATCTTCTTCTGGTTCTTCTGGCTCTTTTGGTTCTTCCTCCGGCGTTCTCGTCCAGCATCTTCTCCGCGGCGTCTTCTATCTTCTTCTCCTCGGGCCGCTCCGCACCCATGGCATGGGGGGGAGGCTCCCGCTCTTCTCTTCATCTTCTTCTCTTCTTCATCTTCTTCTTCATCTTCTTCTTCTTCTTCTTCTCTTCTTCCTTCTTCTCTTCTTCATTTCTTCTCCGGGCCGCTCCGCAGCCATGCTGGCATGGTGGGAGGCTCCCGCTGTGTGACGGCGTCTCTTCGTCTGACGGTTCTTAAATAACGGGGGGCGGGGCCACCCGGTGACCCCGCCCCCCTCTGACGCACAGGACATGACGGGACTTCCCTGTGGCATTCCCCGTGACGTCACAGGGAAGTCCCGTCAAGTCACTGTGCGTCAGAGGGGGGCGGGGTCACCGGATGGCCCCGCCCCCCGTTATTTAAGAACCGTCAGACGAAGAGACGCCGTCACACAGCGGGAGCCTCCCACCATGCCAGCATGGCTGCGGAGCGGCCCGGAGAAGAAATGAAGAAGAGAAGAAGGAAGAAGAGATGAAGAAGAAGAAGAAGATGAAGAAGATGAAGAAGATGAAGAGAAGAGCGGGAGCCTCCCCCCTCATGCCATGGGTGCGGAGCGGCCCGAGGAGAAGAAGATAGAAGACACCACGGAGGAGATGCTGGACGAGAACGCCGGAGGAAGAACCAGAAGGGCCAGAAGAACCAGAAGATGAAGGAAGATAGAAGAAAGAAGAAGTATTTAAATAAAAGAATTGTCAAAAACTGTCTCTTGTCATTTTTAACATTTTTGACAGTTTTTTAGTGAAATGGTAGGGGTAAGTACCCCCTTACCATTTCACACAGGGGGGGGGGCCGGGATCTGGGGGTCCCCTTGTTAAAGGGGGCTTCCAGATTCCGATAAGCCCCCCACCCGCAGACCCCCACAATCACCGGCCAGGGTTGTGGGGATGAGGCCCTTGTCTTCATCAACATGGGGACAAGGTGTTTTGGGGGGCTACCCCAAAGCACCCTCCCAATGTTAAGGGCATGTGGCCTGGTACGGTTCAGGAGGGGGGGGCCGCACTCTCGTCCCCCCCTCTTTTCCTGCAGCCTGCCAGGTTGCGTGCTCGGATAAGGGTCTGGTATGGATTTTTGGGGGGACCCCACGCCGTTTTTTTTTTTTTTTTGGCGCGGGGTTCCCCTTCAAATCCATACCAGACCTGAAGGGTCTGGTATGGAATTTAGGGGGAACCCCACGTCAATTTTTTTTTAATTTTGGCTGGGGTTCCCCTTAATATCCATACCAGACCTGAAGGGCCTTGTATGGAATTTAGGGGGACCCCCACATCATTTTTTTTTTTTTTTTTTTTGGTTCGGGGTTGCCCTGTGGGGAATTCCCATGCCGTTTTTATCAATGAACTTCTATGTGTATTGTCGGCAATGCAATAGCCGTGGGTAGTTTTAAATGTGTTTTTTTCTTCAAAATGTCATTTTGCTGTCAGACTGTTCTAAACACAGGAAACATGCGCCCCTTTACAGGCATACTATAGACACCCCCCAGGTACGAAATTTAAAGGGATATTACACTTTTATTGTTTGACTTTAAACATTAATAAAATCACTGCTCCTGAAAAAACGTCAGTTTTTAAAACTTTTTTTTGCATTGATCCATGTCCCCTGGGGCAGGACCCAGGTCCCCAAACACTTTTTATGACAATAACTTGCATATAAGCCTTTAAAATGAGCACTTTTGATTTCTCCCATAGACTTTTAAAGGGTGTTCCGCGGCATTCGAATTTGCCGCGAACACCCCAAATTGTTCGCTGTTCAGCGAACTTGCGAACAGCCAATGTTCGAGTAGAACATGAGTTCGACTCGAACTCGAAGCTCATCCCTAGTGATCAGTGCTAAAAAAATGCACTGTCATTGTACTAATGATACTGTCAGGGAAAGGGTTAACATCAGGGGTGATCAAAGGGTTAAATGTGTTCCCTGGGAGTGCTGGTTTAACTGCAGGAAGACAGAGATCCGTGTTCCTGCTTAGCAGAAACACAATATCTCTGTCTTCCTTACTAGCAGAACAGCAATCTGCCTTGTTTACATAGGCAGGCCACCGTTCTGACTCTTTTGGAATGATCGCTGGGCATTCCAGAGGACATGGGGTCCTTTGGACCCATTCATTGGCTCCTGCTGTGTCCAATCACAGTAGTAACGGGGCTCCAGAGGGACTCACGCCCAACCCGGATCTGAAGAAAAAAAAATCACGTACAGGTACGTTATTTCACGCTTAAGGGCCACCCTGCCACAGTATATGTATGTGGGGTGATCCTTAAGCGGTTAATGAAATTTAGCTGAATGATTGTACAGTAGACTGATTCCAAGTCAAACAGGTTCTTACACTGCTTGTATTTAAAAATGCATTTATAAATCACAGAGCAGCATTAATGTTAGATCCAAGTAGATATACGAGACACGGCTTTAGCTGACATACAGTAATTCTCCAATACCATATTTTATAAATGGGGGTTTTTGGATGGAATGTCCTAATAGATACGGCACCTCATCCCTAAACTCAATAGTTGAAGGGAAGCAGGGAAAATGGGATTATTACGGTGCCATGGAGCGAGCATCACCAAGCAACGGGGGATGACAGTCGATCCCAACCCTGTATTTGGCTACAGAGGGCTCAAATGGGTACCTATAGGAACTGAAAATTATTGTATAAATTACTAGGCATAACTGGAAATAATATATTCATTGATCCAAGTGGGCTAAGGCGCCTCAATTACATACCATAGTTAGACATATAAAAAACGCTAGAAAATGCGCTGAGTCGATTGAAATCAATGCCTGATTGTGTTTGGACCAAGAATGCAATATTATAACCGGGGGAACTGAAACAAAAATTTAATGCACAAAGGGATCATTACTCAGGAGCTAATGAAGCTTAAAATAAGGGCATCTTTATTATATAGCATTAACAGATATAAAATACGTGTGAAGAAATAAATGAAGGCGCTTACCATAAACAATGCAAATGCTTAAATTCACAATAGGATGCACATATTTTGGGGTTCCGCCGTCAAAAGAACTGAACACGGAATCCCCCGATAAAGGAGAAGCCTCCCAGTGAATCCAATAGGCAAGATTATCTAAATAAAAATTCAGTATGTATAATCAGCATAAAGGCCATCCAGCGGTATATAACAAAATGGTAAGGAAGGAGATGAACACTCGTTCCATATAGATGAAAGTTTTGGTTTTTACCTTGGTCAGACACAAACGAACCACAGCGCATTCCCAGCAACAAGTGAATGTGAGAAGTTTTTGGCAGCCTTAAGAGTCCTCCACCCAACCAGCAGTCATCAATTAGCCAATCGGGAGCGGACGAAAAGCGGCCCGGGCACATGCGCAGTAACCCGAGTGGAGCGCCTACAATACCCAGAGTGCCGTGCACCGTCCGTGTCACATGATAGTACCAGTGATGATGGTCAATGGGACGTAATGCAGGTGTTGGGCCTGGCAGTGAATAGGGGGAGGGATGAGCACACTCCGCCTAATCAGAGAGGAAGGAAAAAGAGGCTGATGTTGTTTGAAAAAAGGAAGACACATATAAAAAGAGACAAGAAAGGCTGCACACCCCGAAATTGGAGTAAAGAAAAATTATTTTCCCCATGGGGCTTTAAAACAGCAATGCACATAATGAAAGGAAGTTCTTAATGGATGTATAAAAAGTTTTATCCAATATCATGGTTTGAAGTACAGTATAGAGAATCATCTGGTACAGTAACACACATCTTATTCCCCAGTGCAGTAACAAACACATATTAATACACATAGTTAGGTTACATAATGTTACATAAATAGCAAGCCCCGACGCGTTTCGACCTGTATATGGTCTCTTCAGGGGGACAGTTGGATCTAAAAAAGAATTACATAAATTAAATTCAAATAGATAAATATATATATTATTGTGCATCACTTGGATTAAACCAAGATAATGAGTCTTTACCGCTAAGTGGTGGAATGGGTGTTCTCTAGTCCAGGATATGTGCTGAGGGCCAATGGAAACACCGGAGGGCTCGGGGGGCCACCCTCACTCTCCCAGGAGAGCCAGCCTCAGGGGGCTTACAAGGAGCCACACTTAGCGCGCCCCCCGGGAGGGGGGGGGGAGATGAGGGGGAGGAGCCCACACCTGCAACAGAAACCCAAGAATAGCCATGTATTAGTTAGAGGAAGTTTAATAATTGACTCGGTAATGTACTGAGTGTTTCCAATTTGTCTATGTGGAGACTGGCGTTGGATAGGATTTTTACTATGTAAATATATTGAGATGTTAATTCCATCCCATAAATGTAATCGACAAAATTTAACGATCGTGTGATCCAACAATGCAGTGGTATGGTAGGTCTATTATAATGGATAGGTAAATAAGAAGGATGAAATGGGTGAAAAAGAGGGGGAAAGGTGTGTGTGTAAAAAAAAAAAAAAAAAAAAAGGAAAAAACAACAACGATGGCCTAAATGGAGAGGAGTGCATTATGTGGTGGAGGATATGTGAATGAGGTGGTGCATGATGTGGTAACATGACATGGTGCTTGCTTGGTGCCTACTGTGTGAAAACAAAAATGAAAAGTAAACTAAAAAGTAAAAAAAGTCTAAAATTAGGTGAAAAGCCAATCAAAATGTGAAAATGTGTATGTAGGGTGGTGGAAAGTGCTGTGTGGAATAAAGGTGAAATAACAAAATGTTTACCTTATCAGTTGTATAAATCGTGTAGGCTGGAGGTAATGCTGGACTTGTTGATAAGTTCAATGTGATAAGCTTGGTGGCGATCATGCAAAAATAGGGGCTCTAGTGTAGAAAGAACCTGGCAGCAGTAGCATTCATCCTGGCCTGTAGGAGATCATGATCTGATTGTCAGGCCTCCAGTCTCCCTTTATATCCAAATTCAGGCAAATGGGATAATCATGTGCAGGTGCAAACCCCCCACCCACACCGCCCACAAGAAAAAAAACAAAAAACAAAAAAAACCCCGGAAGGATTGGCGCTGGAACCGCTGATGGAGCGGCCCCTGTGTGGCTCCCTCGGTGTCCCGGAAGGCCAACAGGCCCCGACCACTGTCGTCATCTCCGCCGCAATGCGCGTGACGTCATGACGTTGTACGCAAGCCGGGCCCTTACAGGCATGCGCACTCCGCCAAACGTCCGGAGATGAACACGGGACGCCGCCGGCAGGATAGAGCTCACCTTAACTGCAGCGATGAGCAAAAAAGGGGGCACGCAAAGGAATTCGCATGCCCCCCCCTTTTCCTGCTGGGAAGCCGCGAGGGGTCAGACTCACCCCAAGAAGGGAGAGGGGGCACCACCAACAC